>BSBN01000482.1:6758500-8019000 GCA_027924645.1 Cunninghamia lanceolata
AATTCGATTTCATTTGGGGGACAACTCATCCCACAAAATAATTCATCAAGGAAATGCATAAAAAACAATTTTCATATTTTCAAAATTCATGAAATAACCATAAGACCCTAAATCCTCCATTAAAGCTCCCTATGGCACCTTGGCATAATTTGTAACTTTCATTCTACATTGTTTAGGGAATAATGGACAACAACCCATTATAGAAAATGAAAACAACATTTCAAATCTTCAATAGAATTGAGTTGGGTGATTCCAAATTTTGGCAGTTTTATTTGTTTTTCCATGTTTCCAAAACATAAAACATATGGAAATAAGTACAAAACAGCTATAAACTCATTCTAACATCTCATTCCTATCAATTAAGCCATGAGCAGACCACTTAAAGTGGCATGGCAAGGGAAGAGCAAGCATAAATTAATTAAACCAGGAGAATACCTTTCAACCATGCCTTGAGATCCACGAATCCAAGAGGGTTTAGCAAGCAATCTTTCTCCAAGCAACATGTACACAAAAATCCATTCAAGCAAGCAAGCAATCCTTCCTTTTCATCCATGGAGAAATTCCTTCCATTCTTTCAAGAAGAGGGTTTGACAGAGAGGAGAAAAATAGAATGAAAGTATGAAAAATAAGACACATTTTCCCTTTTATACAAAAGCCCTAATTTCATTTCTTTTAATTTTTTTCTAATTTCACTAAATACTCTCAAACAAATCACTTAAACTAATAGGAAAATAGTTAGTCAACTGAATTCAACTATTCCAAATATGTAATTGGTATTTGATTCAACCTCATTCCGAAAAGTCCAAATACACCATACCAAGCATTTAGTTTTCCAATTAATGCAATTCTTCCTTTTTGACCGAAAAATATTGAATTTTGGAAATAAATAGAAATCTCTTAAATTCATTCCTCAAGCATAATATGATGCAATAAACGTTTTAGCTAAGGTAGAAATAATAATTTTCAATTTAAAATCATTAAAATAATCCGAAAACACGCTTTTCAAGATAATTTAAAATAAAGTGCAAAATGCTAAGGAAACACACACAAATGACTTAAATCACATTACGGGTTTTTACAATACAAAGATAAGGGTGAGATGGCTTAGTGTCTGTAATAACCCACCCCTAAATTTTTTCAAAATCTTTAATGGCTATCACAAACACCATTAGAATTGAAATGCATCAATAAATTCCTTCACACCTTTTGATCACCAAGTTCCCAAACGGGTGAGGTGGGAGCATACAAGTGCTTTAGGCTAAACAATTATAATGCAGTGCAAATCAAATACAATTTCCGCTTATTCAGCGGGCATCCACTTATTCAGTGGGAGTAATGAAATTAAGGAACACATGCACTTCCGCTTATTCAATGGGAAGCCACACAATGAACCACTTATTCAGTGGGGTAAGCAATAAAAACATGA
Organism: Cunninghamia lanceolata; assembly: GCA_027924645.1. Classification (NCBI taxonomy): domain Eukaryota; kingdom Viridiplantae; phylum Streptophyta; class Pinopsida; order Cupressales; family Cupressaceae; genus Cunninghamia; species Cunninghamia lanceolata. The sequence continues at coordinate 6,759,927 of BSBN01000482.1, forward strand.
ATCTCGCAGTCCTCATTGGCGGTCATACCATCCAAGGGTTCAATCACAAAGATAGAGTTAATTCTCACTAATTACAATGCTGATTGACATCAAAATAGATCAGATTATTATCAGACCAAGCAGCCCCCAAAACTAGTATTTTTATCTTGCCACAAACATCAATTGCTCAATAGGAATAATGCTGATCAAGATAAACCTGCACACAAACTGTTAAGCATCAAGCTACTTATTTAACCCCTGAAAACTGATCACAATAGATGTTCTTATTTGCTGTTCAAAAAAACAGTTCTAATCTGACACTGTTGTAGCTGTACGGATGCATCCATGATGTTAACAAGCCCACAGAAACATGCACCAAACATGCCAAAACAACCCTCCAATTGTACGGACCAATGCAAGAAGCAGTGCCAAGGATTAAGGGAAGTATAAAGCAGATTTTGGGGCAGCGATTTCCACCTAACCCCACATGCCCAGCTCATGAGAGAGTAGGACCCCTTGAGTAGTATGGAACTCCTTGGAAGATGTTTGTTGTTTCTTTCCCTTGGAAATCGATACCCAATGCTTCAATGATCAACAGCAAACAATGCCAACAAAGTCTTTAATTCATACTCCATAGCATAAATAAAGGGAATCGCTAGTTTGGTACGACAACCCTGGAATAGTTTCAGCAGTAAGAAACCTCCACAAAATCAAGACCAAAACCAAACAGCCAATCTAATATCACCATATTAATCAAATATCACCTCCAACATCAGAAAACATCATAACTAAACAACTCCATTAAAATGCAAGAGTGATCCTTGTATGAAATCACTTCTTTCAGCTAGGGTGGATCTTTCACCACCGAAACTGAACTTCTTCAAGAGGGTTTTCGTCCTCAAGAAGGTATGAAGAACTCATAGGTTCATTCTTGCAGCATAATAGTATAATCTTTAGCATAAACCCAAACAATGAGCCCTCACTGCTCTTATATAGGCACTTTGGAAGTTACACAAGAATATAATTCTTTCTTGGAAATAATTACTTTTTCCCTCCAATTTAATTATTTCTTTTTACCCATGTAAAGACGTTCACTTTGATGTGCACAAACAAATACTAAAACATTTTCCTTTTCCAATGAGCTATAACACTTATTCACTTTAATTTAATTCCAAGTTTAGGTGACTAAAGTGAAAATAATAATAAAATAGCTCAATTAATCGCCCCGACTTACGGAAAATCCCAAACTGTAGCAAACTGCAAAATAAATCATACCAACACCATCTAGGAGGTTTGGGATAAAGAATGACGTGAACTGGGTGACTATCTAAAAATAGACGGCTTCTCCAAGAAGTTTGAAGAACAATCCGGAAAGCTGAAAACACTTCTAAAAGCTGCACTGGAATCCTGAACATCAACTAAGCTCAATGTCAACAAAAGGAGTAAAAAATTATTGAACCAGAGCTCTCCACAAAACAAGGAGTTAAAAGAGAAAAAATGCTTTAAAGCATTTTCCTTTTTTTTAAAAAAAAGTTTTTTGCAGGGTTGGGTATGTCGGATACGGGTATATTTCTCCTAGATCCCTGCTGGATAAGTGTACATGACATATTCAAATCTTGGAGGGTGTATCCAGTGACTTAGTTGTCTCTTGGGGAATATTTCACAAGACTTCTGAGAAAGAAATTTATTAAGGTCTACTAAATAAAACTCTTGGGCACTTATTATTTATGAAAGGACAAACAAAATAAAAGAAGTTCCTTGTCCTAGTAATATCAAATCATTGAAAGCTGTGTCAAAAAACATTCTTTCATAGAAGGGCACATATTGCTGCAACATCTAATTGGCAGATGCACTCTGTAGGGTATGTGTTTGTCTATATATATATATATTATAATGGGAAGAAGCTTGAAAGGCAACAATCTGGCGATTACATTGGCGAAGTGTCTCATATGGAACTGAACCCCAGTCTCCTAGAGTGGTATAGTTATTGGCCCAAGAGCTATATGGCAAACTTTAAAGAGGGCAAGGGATCAACAGAAGGTCCATGATTTGATTCCAATGTTTTAATGGACGCTTTTTCAAATTCAAAGAATACTACTGTTTTAACACAACCTAGAGTTAATTGGAAATAAAACTCACTACCTCATTTTGGTCGCACCATCAATGTTGAAAAGTTAGATGACTTTGGAGTCAAGAAGCATAGTTACAAATACAATAATTGATTGATGCAAAAAAGATGACTGCAGCATAATCCATATGAGAGGCCGAGCATTGACTTGGTGGTGTGCATAGATGCCATCTAGTATTCTTTTTGTGATTTGATGATATGATATATTATTCAGTCAAAATTATTTGACTTGACTCCATCAGAGGGCTTTTTCTGGCCATCCAAGGGTAAACAGAATTTCTAACCATCATGTCTATGCAAATTATTTTTGCTTTCAAAATTGGAGGAGAGTAAACAAAATAAAAGGAGCAAAAGCCTTCTTAGGGGAAGTTCCCCAATGCTCTTTCTTGTACTTATTTTTCTTGGTTTCTCTTTCCAATTAGTTAAGAATCGCTCCTCCTAAATGTCTGCATATGTTCAAATCAAACAGCAAAGGTGCAAGGAAATATTGTATCTTTTTTGCATAGTTTTTTATTCAGATGAGCTGTTAAATTTACATCTATTAATATTTAGCTGCTGCTTTGGATGAAATTTTGTGTCTTAAATTCATCGTTGGAGTTTACTTGTCCATCCAAGGTAAAACATATTTCTAAGCATAATATCTTTCTAGCAATCATTTCATTTTGCTTTCTAAATTGAAGAAAGAAAAAAAAGAGCGTCTGAACCTTTGTCAGGGGAGGTGCTTTCAATCCTCTCTCTTATATATAGGCTTTTGTTTCCAACTATTAAAGGATTACTCCTAAATTTCTTCACAAATTTAGATCAAATGGTGAAGGTCCAAGGAAACATTTTACCTACCATACATATTATGGCTATTCAGATGACAAATGTATTAAATTTTAAAGGCAATTGCAACTGGGACATCAGCAGTAGATCTGCAAACAGAAGAACTATAATTAACTTATTGTGATCCCTAACCCCAGATTTTTAACTGCCAGCTGTTATTGATCACTGTAAATCATGTCTTTTGTTAAAAGAAAATTTAAAAGGAATAAAAACTCATTCTTGGCTAAAACTTGGCAGCCCAAAAATTTGCCTTAGACTTAGATTCCATGAAAAGTTTGGAGTTTTTTTTCACATAAATATAAAAAAAAACTTAAATAATGCATTAGGAGCATAACGAATGAATTTAGAGAACACACGAGTCTATCTTGATTATCAATTTTTCATGAATCAATGTATCACATATGTCATATCTCTCAAATGCTCAAAATTCAAAATTTCAAATATCATACAACTACTACAAATTCTTCTTTCCCCGTCTAGTATTATTCAGTATCAACTAGAAGGTAAATCTGAATCCTCCTTTGGAATGAACGAATCCTCAAGTATGCCATCTTTCAATGCTTCTGTTGTTGTTGCTTCTCTTCCATTTCAGCGAGATTTTTGTCATCAAACATTACATCCACATCTTTACCAATACAATCTGAATATGGATTGATGCAATCCAAGTTGATGGCGTCATGAGATTCCTTCGCTTTCAACTTTTTGGTGTGAAGGCAAAGGTTCTATTGGACAAAGACAAAACAAAGACAAGATCATTGAGGTGCTCTTGGGTCAACCTATTTCTCTTCTTGATGTGAATGCTCTCAAACATTCTTAATCGTGCTTACACTTAGTAGCGCTATAGGGTCAGCACAAAACATGGATGCCTAGCCTCCTAAGATTTGGTGTTTGAGCACCATAATCTTCCCACCACAAATTTACAAATAAAACGTTCAAGAAATTATAACTATTAAATAAAAATTTGTAGTACTAAGCGAAAGTTGCATTTATCAAAGAGGAGTGATTAAATCACAATTTTTTTTAACTTGGTTGTTGGATTGCCCTCCTCTGAATTCATAAAGATAAAGAAAAAGCATCCCCTCTGCAACCTTGTAGACTTGCAAATTGTCTAGAATTGTGTATCTAAGGCTTTTGCTAGGTGTCATCTTCTCTGTGCATGTGGTAAGGGTCACCATAACCTCTTCATTGGCCTTAAAGGAATAAACATAAATTGTGTTTTACGTAGCACCCCATGGCACGCAGTGGCTGGTCCATCTGTGATCAATAATTTGCCAAATGACTTAATAATTTTTTGTTTGCACGATAATAATGCAAGATGGCCTCCTTGGCCTTAGACATGGCCTCATAGAGACAACCCATCGACATTTAATCTGCATCTTCCAAATTCAAAACCATGACCAAAGGCTCTGTCACCTAAAAATTTGAAAATAGAAAAATTTAAATTAATAGAACTTAAAAAACCAAAAACCAAAGACAAAAATAGGAAATAAAAAATTCATAAATCAAAAGTTTGAAGTTACCTTGATAAACTCTTCTATGCTTTGTGGAAAACACATGATCAAATTTGTCCTCACAATCTACTATCCTTTTGTAATGTGGAGACTCCGACCATTGATTGCTCACAAACCTTTTTTTGGGACAAGGTAGCCCATTTACGAAGTGATAGTGTTTATGGCAAATTGTGTGACCTCGAATCACAGAAGCTCCTTGCCTTTAGTGTGCTCTCTTATCAATCTAAGAACTCAAAGTATGGTTGTAGATAAATTTTGTAATGTTTATAGTGTCTTCAACCTCATTTTTGACCCATCCAATCTTTCCAATGCCCTCAAGTAGTAAACCAATGCAATGAACAACACAAGGGTTCCAAAAACTAGTGGGATGGCTCTATTGAAGAAGTCTCCTTGCAGCTATATATGTAGTTGCATTGTTGGCAACAATTTGAACAATGTCTCTGTTATCACATAGAATTGCACCCTACTTGGAGGTTGTCCAAGCATTCTAATGACACAATGGGAATGATCTCAAGGTGTGGGACCTTGCAATTTGAGATCAGACCTCTAGAGAAGGTTGGTTCCTCTTTCTGAGCTTAAGGCTCAGAGAAAATAACTAATTCTAATGCTGAACTTGTCAGGGGAAAAGAGATAGAAGGAATGTAGAAGGGAAAAGGTGATGCACCAGAGTCATAAGGTGTATTAGTTGAACTGAATCAACATAACAATGATCTCAAACCCTAAAAGGAACTCACACAGGCTTGCAACCTTGATAGGGTCTTCGAATAGAAGACCATAACCTAGGAAGGAGACGTTTTACTCACAAAATAGATCATAACTTCTAGTGGAACACAAAGACAAAGTGCAAGAGGGGAAATATTAGAGATATATTGATCACGAAGGTCAAATGACCATGACAAAGAGTAAATAACCTGTTACACAACAATAGACACAAAATAATCACATATATTCATAGTGGAACAATGAACCAGAGACATTAAAGGCTTGAGAATGAGCACAATGCATCAAATCTGGCCGTTCTAGAAGTGCATTACAAGGTCTGGAAGTAATAGAGGAATTTGCCCAGCATAACAGCCCAGAAAACAACTAACAACAACCCTTTTACATCTTTCAAACATGCATATATAGCATTTCATCTTCATTGTAGCAACAATGGAAGAAGGAAGAGTGGTCAACAAGTAAGAATCGTTGCCCATGCTGCAATAACTCAAATTGGCGTCCCTGGAAGTGCGCCCACATGGCTCTACCCGAGAAATCTGCAAAATTAGGATGTTCGCCCATGCCTTAGTACATGAAATTTAATGCAAATGAGGAATAGTGACATGGGGAGGCGAGAAAACCATTTGCCACATGAAAACGGGCTCTGAAAATGCATTAATGGTGACTAGGAGGGTCGCTGAGCCATCAAAATGCGTCTTGCACAATGAAAAAACTGAAGCCGTCGAAGTTTCGGAGTTCGGGGCTTTGGCCTTTCGCCTTATCGCTTGTAGGAGGAAGAAGGTGGAAGGCGAAAATTCCGAGTTCCGACATTTTACCTTTGGAAGTTTTACCCTGGTGGAGATTAGGCCTCGGGCCTTCGACGTTTAGCCTTTTAGGAGGGAAGGAAGAGGGAAGAAAGTCTGCCCCCTGAGCTCCACTTTGTAGTTAGAAGATTTTCTTATTGGCGGACTTTAGGCCTCAGGCCTTCCGCCTTCCAGGAGGGAAGAAGGAAGAGGGAAAGTCCAACCCCTGAAAGTTCGAAACACTTAGTATTATTTTCACGAATCTTCGACGGAAGTCGGCCCTCAGGCCTTCTGCTTTCCGATGACGTCACTACCATGTAGCAGCAGCCCGCAGTCCCGCAAACGGGCGAGGGGCCCACCAAAAGAGCTCGGCGAGATAGCAGGATGCCACAAGATCATGCCACGTGGCCATTGGGAGTCGGGGTTCGGGATTTTCGCCTTCCGCCTTCCAAAAGGAAATGGAGAGGGAAGGGGAAAAGGCTGAACTCTGACGCAAAAACACTTAGCCGTTTTACAAAGGAAAGGGTCGAAGTTCGGCCCTCGGGCCTTCCGGCCTTCTCCTTCCAAAGAAAGGAAGGGAGAAGAGGGAAGGTCCGAACACTGACCTCCAAAAAAAAATGAATACTTAGGCGATTTTGAAGGCAAAGGAGCGAGGTTCGGAGACGATAAGGATGGAATGCTGAAGATTAGAACTCCGAACTCCGAAACTCCGACAACACTGAAAACGCAAGGCAAACTTAGGATTTTTGGGACTTAGTCAATTTGAGTAGTTTTGCCTTGCATTCCAGACGGTGAAAACAATAGGATTTCATGGATCCTTAGACTATTTGGCCAAGGGGGCAAAATAGGATAACAGTCTCCACCCCACCTCTTGGACCACCACCTCCAAAAAGTTGCACAAAGTCTCTACATTTTAGACTTTGTGCAAGGCATTTACGGACTTAAAGAACACCAATGTACCACTAGAGAGATAGCTAGGCTCCTACTACCATCAGTCCATTTATGAGATAAAATGTTGCAACCCTTTTTCCACTTATATTCTCTTTAGGTCTTCTACTATTAGTTGTGTAATTTTGATGGCTTCCTCTAATTGGTCCACTGAAATCATGCAGAGTTGATGTCTTAAACCCTGCATGAACAATTTTTAATGCATTCACCAATGCATCTCATTATGGGCTGCTCACCACATTAAATGGTATATTATTGTAGTATGAAAAATTTGCAGCTGCTATCCTCACTTCATAGTATTTCTCTTGATACCAAGTAGTACCTTCAAGTGAAGGTTGTGCACTTAGAACATTGTAAGGAATGAAGAAGCGAGTTGGGGAATTAATATAGCTTGAACTCTCTTCATTGTGAGTGGAGGAATCCTAAATCTGCTTGCCAAGAGTCTCATAATGAATTAGGGTTGGTTGTGGAATTCATAATTGATGAAATTGCTTCCCTAGTCCTGGTTCTTTTAGTTTTCTTCTCCTCATAGGTAAAAACTAGGGCATTCATTGATAGGAAAATATACTTAATACTATGAAGAAGCAATGCTAAATGGTTATGAAATCTGAACTAAATCAGCAATAGATAATCAATATTACAAAGAATTCACACATAACACCATAACTACCTTGGGAAAACCCTTTCGAGAAAAACCTAGCAAGAGAACCAATGTCACTTAGTATATTCACACAAGATGTGATTACAAATACAAGAAGATTTACTTGCACTAAAGATGTACTATGTCTTGATTTTGGAGGAATTCCAACAACACTACCTTATCACCAAAATCAGCTCCACACCTCACAAATCACCCTTTCACGAGCCATCCAAACCATCACCCCAAGCACTCTATATATGGACAGGAGAGCAACAAAAAAACTTACTATGGTTTTCTAACTCAATGCACCTATGTGACATTTTCGAGTATGGGCACCCAAGTTTGACTCTACACCCAAGAGTCATTCCAACTTCCAAGGCAAACTGAAATGTTCTCCCAATTTAATCCAAGTGCTCAAAATGGCTTGTCATCATGTGACCCCAACATTAAATGCATTCTCATGTGACTTGCAATTTAAATGCTTTCCAATGTTACAACAAATACCTAGGAGAAAGTTGCTCTAACCTAAGTGTAGCATCTCACGCTAGGTGGACCACAAATTACAAAATTAAATATTTTATTCAAAGTCTACAACACCTTTTCCAACATTCTTCCACTTGTATACATCTCATAAGGGCCAAAATAAAAAGCAAAAGATTTTTCATCTTCAACAACTTGAAAATTCATTGAGGTATTGCCTAATTGATAGATTGTATCCTTGTCATCTTCAACATTCCAAAGATCAACTAAGTTATCGCCTAGGAGATAACTTTTCCTCTTCTTGACCTCTTATGAGGCATCGCCTAGAGATAGCTTGTCTACTCCTTGCCCTTTGATGAGCTATTGCCCAAAAGATAGCTTGTTCTCTCCTTGCTTTTTGATGAGGTCTTGCCCTTGAGATAGCCTTCTCCTCTTGCCTCAAAATATTGTCTAGGAGCTAGCTTGCCCTCTCCTTGCCTCAAGATATCGCCCAACATATAGCTTGTCTCCTCTTGCCTCAATATATTGTCCAAGAGATAGCTTGTCTCCTCTTGTCCTCTAAGGTATCACCTAGGCGATGTCTACTTGTTATCTAAGGTGTTGCCTAGGAAGTAACTTGTCCCATGAAACCTTCTTCCTTGGATTTTTCTTGGAATCAACAACACCTTCCATCAATACCCATTTCACAACCATGTCCCTGCTCACAACTCCCACTGTAGCTTGGATCATGTCCATAAGACCACGAAGATACTCAGATTTGTACTTCATCTAAAACACCTCTTTATACCCAATATGTTTTGTTTCAACAAGTAACTTATGGTCATGCATAGGAACACATTTACCACTCACAATACTAGGATCTAGTTTAAACAAACTCCCACGACAAATTCCCTTTCCCAATACCATAGCCCCTCTGACCATTTTGCAATTGTCTTTACCAATAACAACCTCCATACTTGCATCACTCATCTTGCTTATAGAAATCAGATTTCTTGCTAAACTAGGAACATGTAGAACTCTGGGGAGTGGTTTCACTCTCCCATCCTTAAATATCCTTTGACTTTACCTCGGCCAAAATTTTTGTGTTGAGTTATCACCTAAAAAGACATCACCTCTACTATATCTTTCATGTTTTGAAAAAACACCTGTTCAAGGAATTATATAAAAAGAAGCTCTTGAGTCTATCAATCATGCATCATCGAATGCATCGATACTTGAAGATGCCATAAACACATCTCCATCTTCATCATCTTCTTCGTTGGAGGACTTTGAATCTAAAGAAGAACCATCATTTGATACCTTACCTTTATTAATCTTCTTACACTTGTACTCCCTTTTAAAATGTCCATGTTTTCCGTAGTTCCAACACTTCAGCTTTGACTTTTCAGGGGACGTAGATCTTCCTTTAGACTTGTATCCCCTATATCCATTCTTGGTCTTGTCCCTTTCCTTTGAATGAACTCTGTGACCAAAACATCTTTGTAAAGTTCCGTGGATTTCAGTCTCTTTTCTTTAGACAATAGGGTTCCAACCACCAAATTCTCATGTTTGCACTTAGAAGTGGTGATATTGATTGTCATCAAAAAGCTCTCCCACGAATCTGGGAATGAACAAAGCAAGGTGATCCATTGATCTTCCTCATTCATCTTGACATCAATGAATGTCGGTTGACTAATAATGGTGTTAAAAGCATTTAGATGCTCATTCATTGAATCTCCATGAACCATTTTTAAAGAATACAATGTTTTCTGTAAGAAAAGATTTTTCACAAGGGACTTAGTTTGATACACAGCCCTAATCTTATCCAACATTTTTTTTTGTATACTCTCCAAAAATACTGAATATGAAAGGCATAGAAAAATAATAGATCTAGCCTTTCTATCAAGTTTGTGTAGTCACCAGGATTCATACCTAGAGGAATAAAACCTGTTACAACCAACTATTGATCTCTATCAACCAAGAGATCCTCCATTCCATTAAATCTAGAGGTACTTGCCATTTTCTCTAAAAAATTGAAACAACTGCACAAAGCTCCCACTAAAATAGATTATAACAAGACAAAAACATCCTTCCCACAGAACATGCAACTAAGTAACCAATCTCTCATACCAAATGTTAGGAAAATATAGGTAAACTTAGAGAGAAATAATGCTAAATGGTTATGAAATCTGAACTAAATCAGCAACAGATAGTCAATATGACAAAGAATTCACACATAACACCATATATGGGAAAACCCTTTCGGGAAAAACCTAGCAAGAGAACATGTGCCACTCACTATATTCACTCAAGATGTGATTACAAATACAACAAGATTTACTTGCATTGAAGATTTAAAATGTCTTGATTCTAGAGGAATTCCAATAACTCTTTCTTATTGCCAAAATCATCTCCACACCTCTTGGATCACCCTTTCATGAACCACCAAACCATTACCCCAAGCAATCTTTATAGAGGCAAGAGAGTAACAAGAAAACTTACAACAGTTTCCTAAATTAATTCACCCAAGTGATATTTCCCAAGGTGGGTGTCCAAGTTTGACTCAACACCCAAGAGTCATTCCAACTTCCAAGTTAAACCCAAATGCTCTCCCAATTTAATCCAAGTGCTCAAAAGGACTTGCCTTCATGTGAACCCAACATTAAATGTATTCTCATGTGACGCACAAATTAAATGCTTTCCAATGTTACATACAATAATTACCTAGGCAAAGGTTACTCTACCCTAATTGTGTTGACCAACTCTAGGTGGACCACAACTTACAAAATTGAATATTTTAGAATTTCTCGTTACATCTTTTCAACATTCGTTTCTCATTGGAAAAAAAATGATCTATCGTAACACCTTTTTCAACATTCATTTCTCATTGCACTTCCTCCACTTGGTCCCACAACTTCACATCTCAGCCAACAATTTGAGTAAGGTGGTATTTTAGGCGATTGATAGATCTCATATTAAATCCACAATAATTGTAGTTCACTATGCCTTTGGTTGAACCTAGTGTGCCATGTTTCCATGCAGGGTTCTTTTTGGCTTGCATGATGCCTTGCATTGCACACTATAAAGAATCTAGATTCTAGACTTTGAAAAAAACAAGAAAACAATAGGCTTTCAAAATAGGAAAGAAAAAAAAGAGAGACCAAAGCAAATATCTTTCAAATCACACTCCAACCATCAATGAATCCGTCCAATCATAGTTAGCCACTTAGCATATTCGGACTTGATAGACCCCAAATTTTTGACTTGGCAAAACTTGACAAGTTGAAAAAATACTTAAACTCCTTAAAAAACATAAATTTTAAGCAAATTAGGTAGGGACCTAGGGTTTCAATCTGCATGATAGGTAAATGACGAGTTAGTAAAACCATGAATGAATGAAGGGAAGTCTACAGAAATTGTTGTGATTTGAAATTGTTGCAACTTAAGTTTAAGCAATTGCAAGTTGTGAGAGCATTGTGGGAAGTATGCAAATCATGCATGGGTAAACTATAAACAGTTTGTGAGTTGCAAGGGCATCATGGGAATTCTATAGATTGCACGTGGCTAAACAATCGTGAGTCTTTCCGTGTTTTTCTCCATGGCATGGGCCGAGTGACGAGTTCCAATTCGAAAAACTCATTTTCTGAAAAAACTTGTGAATACTCATCAACTCACAGAGTACTTGGTGAGTTTGTGAACTATGCTTCAAATCACCCAATAATCAATTCATGCTATTGAGATACACGTTGCTAAATGTATATGCTAAATTTAGAACAAATGCTAGAAAAAATCAAAGCGATATCAAATTCCTTATTCTAAATCAAGCATAACCTCCATTAGGGATATAAAGGAGATCAAATAATAAGATTTAGCTAATGCTACATGGTTGACTTTCTCGAATGAGCTGGATAGCATGGTCATTATCTCTTCTTGGGGGAAGGCCTTTTGGCATATCGCCAACTACCACTAAATGGTATCAAGAATAACTTGAAGGTTTGTTGGTGGGGTTGTTGGATTTTTAATGAATATAATTGAGCAACCATTCCTAAAGAACCCTTTTTTAATGAATTTGTCATTTGGTGGGAATTCACCATGTGAGGAGATTTTACTTGAAATCCCTTAAGTTCAATTTTTTGGCCATTTGAGTGAAACTATGCAAAAAACTCTTTAAAAGTCATCTTAGTAGTTCCTAATGTAGTGAGTCATTGTACTCTCAAAATCACATCTGTTCCACCCATAGGAATTACAAATATGGTTCTCTCTAATTGATAATCACCCATAGTTATCTTGATGTTGCAACACTTGAGCAATTGATGGTATCATAGTTGAAAAGCTTGGACTCGACAATAACTTGGCAGACCGTTTCAAAAATTCGGTCTTGGAAAGAACTTGATAAATTTTTTGAACATAAAAAAACACATAAATTTGTAAAAATCTTCTTCAAAAACATGCATATTAGTGAATTTAGGGAACATATTATTGATTTCCTTCATATATATAGATCAAAATTAGATTTCAATACACATCATAAACCAAAAAAAGAGTTCAATACATGTCAACTTCAAGTTTCAATATAAATAAAAATTGCAAATTATAATTTAAATTTTCATAATCTATAAATCTCTTCTACGACTAAAGCTCAAAAAACTTTGCTGCCACTATGTGGGTGTCCTTGAATTTGATGATATAGCTGCATCATCCTCAACAAAAGCCTCAACCATAGGATCATGTTCTGAATGTGATGAAACACTCCACTAATGGTTCGCCGGCCCCATATTCTGCCTCGTCAAATGCTGCCACTTCCTCTTTCCATTCCACTTCCTCCCTCTCCAAAGTAGCCAAATTATTGTTAGTGAATGTCATTTGTGCATCCTCCACAACCCAATCTGAATAGGGATTGATGTCATTGAGGTGAAGCACTTGATGTTTCTCCTGCCCTTGTACTTTCTTTGCACACAACAAAAGGTTGTATTGCACAATGACAAGGTTATTCTAATACTTTTGAGTCAATTTGTTGTGGTTCTTTTTTTGAATGGCCATTGCATTCACAATTAGATGAGCTATAGGGCTAAAGACAAAATGTAGATGGCAAAATTTTCAAGATTAGGTGTTGTTGCACCAAACTCTTCTCACTACAAATTTGCAAGGACAACATTTATAACTTTGTAAGGATATTAGTAAACTTAAAAAGTTAACGTAAACAATGAACTAAAATTAAACATACATGTTTTTTTACCTAGCTTTAGAGTTGTGTTCCTTCGAATGCATAGAGGTGATGAAAACAAACTCTCCTTTGCCCCCTTATAAATGCGTCACTTAGTAACTCATTATGTGTGATGTCTCTTGAGGTTCTCATCGGGAACCATTGTAATGCTACTTTTCTCCCATAGTTATATAAATACTTTTAACAGATTTATTATAGTTAGCACTAGAGGTAAGATAATTTAGAATATTCAATGGTTTTAAAATAGATGTAAATAACAAAAGGTAAATTACATGTGATAATTTAATAAGAACTCTAAAATAAATAATCAACATAGCAAATTGAATAACACGATCCCATAATCAGATTAACATCAAAACCCATATATATAATAATTCCAATATCTTTTATTAACAATAAGTATAGTACTTATCTAAATTAGAGTACTTGGATTGGCCACTTTCACCCTAGGAAGATTTCATTGATCTCAACCCTCATAGCTATGGAACACTCCAAGAGGAATAATTCTTATTCAAACACAACTTAACATGCTCAACACAAGTGCTCTAAAGCCACACTCAATAGAGCAAATGCCTTCAAATCATGAGGAAATGAGTTGATGGAGCCAAATCTGCAACAAACACAACACAATATTGCTTTGCAACACAATGAATGCCTTGAATGCTCTTTGCTTGATGATCATAAGTTCGCCTTAATCGACTAGGAGTAAAATGAAGTTCTAAACATGTTTATATATGCATTCACGCTAAATATTCATAATTCAAATCGACAAGGCCGACAAAGGGAAACCTTTTAATGGTCACTTTGCCGACAATTTAAATTTGGGTCCCGACAAAATTTGGACTAAGTCGCGGTCGCCCAAGTCCATGGGCCTATTTTGAGACTTGATTAAGCTTAAGATGCACCCCTAGGCCCCATTTGACATGGGTTTCGGGGGATTTTGCTCTGGATTCATTTTTAACATGCATGATTAAATCTAAGGGACCTAGGAGATAAACATAGGAGGTAAAAGTCCTAGGGGGACATTTTACGACATAACATTTAGCCCCCACTTTAATGTATGTATGAGCTTATGACCCATACATGCATTAAAGTATGGTCTAAAACACATCAAACACGCTAGGCACATTAAGCTAAGGCATACACAAAGATTGAGGAACTATTTCTAGCCCCCGGTCTCAGGTAAGCACTAGAAAACACATTGAAGACACGCAACACAATGAAGACAGTATTGAAGCACGCAAGACACGGAGAAGACGGTATTGAAGACACGTAAAATATGATGAATACATGAGAGCAGTCACGCAAAGCACGATGAATACAGTGATATAACATTTTCACATATATGCAATAAAATTCTAAGGGGCGGGGGGAACTCATCACTACATCCTTTACACTGCCAAAAACACGCAATACAAAATCCAAAGTGTAGGGGGGACTCATCACCACACCCTTTACACTACACTAGGGGGGAAACATGCCATACAAAACCCGAGTGTAGGGGGGACTCATCGCCACACCCTTTACACCACACACGAGGGAAGACACGCCAAACAAAACCCGAGTGTGGGGGGGACTCATCACCACACACGAGGGAAAACACACGGAAGACACGTAATACATGAGCACCATATAGCATGCCATAGACATACTATACATCTTAAACACGGCAAACATGGGCGATGGAAGGAGCATATTGCTAAGTCCCACCATCTCAAACACGCTGTAGATACACCTGATGGTTGGGCTTATGCCACAACAATCGCCAAAGACACGCTTAAGGGAGGATAGCTCAAGATCCAACCCCGCCTCTCAATGAGGACTTTGTAATAAAAGGATGTGCACTAGCTCAAGAGATACACCATCCTATCTCGCGATGAGGGCTTTGTATAAAAGGATACGCACTAGCTCAAGAGATATGTTATCCCGCCTCGCGGAGAGTGCTTACAAACACGCTTCATTAGTATCAAAATCATCAGGCAGATACCATTATATATGTCCCCACCTTAAGGTGGTTAATGTCGTGTACCGATATCAAGCACGTTAAGGTAGAGAGAAGACACACAAGGAAACAAGAGCTCTCGCAAAGCCCATGCCCCCAAAGTGACATTTGCTTATGATTGCTGAATGTTCCCACAAACACATTGATAAGATATGCTAAGATAAACAATAAGAGATAAGGTTAGAACTTCTTACTCTAAGATAATAATCAAATCACATCATGAAAGCTATGCATGAAAACAATCACATCAAGGACCAAGGCTATACTCACGAGTTCGGAGCCGAGTATAACTGTTGGGCTATACTGTAGGTACCTCAGAACCGAGTGTAGCAGCAAGGTGAGATATCATTCAAAGTGTGCAAGAGCAGATTGAGTGGATTGCAAAATGTTAGTCACAAGAAATGCCATAAGATGATATATCACATGGAGTGACTTTACTAGTCAAGCGTCAGATATATGTATATCAACCCCATCTTCATATATGGACTAGGTCCGTTTTTGCTTTCTTGTTGAAGGGACGCACTGTCCGTATTGGTATTTGTTTGTTTTCGTCATCTGCCAACTAGGTCGAATCATTGAAGAAGGTAAACGATAAAAATGAGAGAGGAGAACAAGTGCCTTAGGAACACCACGTAGGAGGATGCCCCCAAAACACCCTCTGCAACGCTATGCCTCTAAGTCATGACACACGACAATAAAATAGAGAGACAAGCTAGAAGAATGATGAAATAAATAGAAGAATGGTCACAATAGAGGCGGTCTCCTGCTATCCTTGACCTTACAAGAGTATCAAGGGTCATCCAAGGAGGCCTAAACAACACATAACACATCACGCGGGAACACAACACATAAGAGGAGGTCACATAAGCGAGCAAAGGTATGCTACGACAAAAGTGACCAACAGGGTTAGAAATACTTATCTGTTATCTCTGATCTTGATCTTTACATTTATTGTCAAAGCTTTGTCCCTTGCTCTTCCTTCTTGCTGAATTATGTTTTCCACATTGTCCTGAAGGTTTTCTCTTGCAATATTCAAGGATGGTAGAGAAGGAGCCTCACAGATTTCCATTTAAGTCGAGTGAGGTAACGAAGGAGCCGGGAAAATGCCCATTTCAACCGGTTTGTAGGGTGTTGGAATACCTTGGTTGTTAGGAATAGTATGTTGATTTATGTTCTCCGAATTGTTAGCAATTTCCAAGGTATGTAAGTGTTCAGGTAAGGGTGTGTGATCCGTTTCTTTGTTTAAGATGTAGTTAAGAAGTGTTTCAAGATCGGTTGATGAATTGTCAGTGTCAATAGGTTGAAGAAGTTGTTCACAAAGAGGATCTGTATCATCCAATGCTTCATCCTGGCCAGGGAGAGCATGAAGAGATGGTATAGTGTTAAGGAATGTCTCAATGATTTTTTCTTCTTGTGCCAAATTATCCTCACCAGGTGAGGTTATATTGGGAGAAGACTTCAAATTATTAGATGAATCACCCAAGATTATATCATCCTCATATGTCTTAGAAACGATGTCCATTATATTGTCATGAAATGTAGGGAGAGGAGTGTTTTCATCATTACCCTCTTCATTATCTTTTTTGGAGATGAAATTCGTGAGGTTTTCCAAGATTGAAGGGTAGATACCCATGAGAGGTGAAACTTTCAAAATCAGATATGTAACATAGAATTTCATATGTAGAGCTCATGGAAATGTCAATATCATGGAAATGTCAATATCATAGATATGTGCTATTTGTTGTAAGACTTGAGGATACTTGTTAGTGAATTTATTGAAATTGTCAACATCTATGATGTATGCAAACAAAGCTTCCAAAGATGAATAACCGGATGCATCCATGATGGATAGACTATTTCACACTAACACACTTGTTTGAGGGAAACGAGTACTAAAAGACACAGAGTCCACAACAACCCAAGTGGATAGAGGAAAAAAACTACTACACAACAAGGCCAAGTTGATGATTTTGAAGACTTTGATAAAAAAGGTATGAATGAGGTGTGTAAACACTTAGTGTTGAAATACACACTGTGTAATTAAAAATATGCCAATTTTTCACAAAATGCTATGAAATGATGCAAAATTTTCAAATGACCAATGGATGTATGTTTGAAAATGAATGCAAGATCTGAAATGAATGATATTAATGACAAATGCAATGAAACAAAGCAAAACTATGCTTGTTTATGCACCTAAAATGCTCAATTTTTCACTTTTTTCAATGTAAATGCACAAAAAAATGTTATAAAATTATGCACAATGATGGATGAATGAGATCTAATCTGATTTAATGTGTAAACTAACTCAGATAAAATTTAAAAATGATGCCAACATGCTACAATGCTCAATGCAAAGTCAAAATTAAGACGACGTATAAATATGCTTGTTTTTGTTGAAATTCACGTCGAGTTCACAAAAATGTTATGTAGGAAAAGAGGGATGATAATGTTTGATAGTGTGATTAAACCCTCTCACATATAACATTCAAGGACATTAAATCAAGTCAAGTCACAACTTTTGCAAGAGGACTCAGCTGTAGGTTTGGTGTCACTTGGAATGATAAGGAAATTTGGAATATGTTGATAAATTTGTTAAACCCTAATCCGATTAAGCCTTAAACCCTAATTATATGAAATTGTAAACAAACGGACGAAACACGACAAATGCTCTCACAAGAAGACACTAAATGCAGATTAGAAACATACCAGGATTCAGATTCTAGAAAGAGGAAACTTTAGGGACACTAGGGCGGGCACCCTAGTCCAATAGGCAACTTTTTCTATGGATCTGGAGTTATCAGATGATGAAGATTGCAACCTGCCCAGGAGTTTCTGGAAAAAGCCAAACTGGAGGACAGGGGCGGGCGCCCTTGTCCATGAAGGAATATTCTTCGTTGTTTTTTTTTAGATCCCGAATCTTTATCCTCTGCTCTGACCTCCTGCAACTCCTCTTTGCAAGATCTTGTACCTATAACCTGCAATCACAAGAGAGGGGTTGGGGGTTGTGGTGTTTAGGAGCTCGCCTCGGTCAAGCCCCGGAATGGCATTTAAGCCTTCCAATGCCGTTGTTAGATAGAGTGCGTGTCCTTGGTGGACAAAGGCAAAAGCAAATGATATGATAAATTGATTGAAACACAAAGTAGATATCACCTTAGTAGGTGTAAACCCTCACGGAGATGACATGCCTTCACATCATGAGGAAATTAATTGATAGAGCCGAATCTGCAACAAACACATACAAACACAACACAATACTGCTCTGCAACACAATGAATGCCTTGAATGCTCTTTGCTTGATGATCATAAGTTCGTTTTAATCAACTAGGAGTAAAATGAAGTCCTAAACATGTTTATATATGCATTCCTACTAAACATTCGTAATTCAAATTGACAAGGCCGACAAAGGGAAACCTTTTAATGGTCACTTTGTCGACAATTTAAATTTGGTTTCCGGCAAAATAGGTCTGGACTAAAGCGCGGGCGCCCAAGTCCAGGGGCCTATTGTGGCACTTGATTAACCTTAAGGTGCACCCCTAGGCCCTATTTGACATGGGTTTTGGGGGATTTTGTTCCAGGATTCATTTTTAACATGCATGATTAAATCTAAGGGACCTAGGAGCTAAACTTAGGAGGTAAAAGTCCTAGGGAGACATTTTACGACATAACAATCTTTATTTTGATTTAGCAGTTCTTTTTTCTCATCCCTCTTTTGTTTCCTCACCTTAGGTTAAATTCTAGTACTCCGTGCCCACCCCTCTCTCTCTCTCTTTTTAAGGAACTATCTCTGCAATTGCAACTCATTCATTCTCTTCCTTTCTTCCTGATGATGGATTACAGAGTGTGATCCGAAACGTCGATCCAAAAAAACAACACAGAGTTTTCCCAGAAGCTCTACATTCTTATATCATGGATTGTGGAAATATCATGTCTCCAAGAGTAATCCTTTCATAGTCCGTGGAGTTCTTGGTGGGTAGCGTATGGAATCACTCATAGATACTGGTGCAACGCATAATTTCATTGACGAAGGACTTGTGGCAAAACGTGGATTGAAGACAGAAGAGTTTGAGGGTTTCAAAGTCATGGTGGCTGATGGCTTCACTCTCACATGCACCAAGAAGATTCCTCAATTAGCATTCACTTGGGGAACTATGAGGTCAAGGATGAGTTTTTGGTGGTAAGCATTGGTGATACTGATGTGGTGCTTGGAATCCAACAGCGTAAATCTTTGGGAGAGATCTATTTGAACTTCCAAACCATGGAGTTGAAGTTTGAGTTGGAAGGGAAGAAGGTTCTCAGAGGCATGTCTATTGGTGGTCCTAGAGTTGGCATTGCCAAAAGAATGGAGTGTATATTGAGGCAAGGACAAGCTGAGTGGGTAGCAGAGTGTGTAGTCATGCCCACTACCGTTCATGAGGGGAAGAGAGCGCATCATCCAGATGTGCAATCATTACTTTCGAAGCATACCAAAATTTTTAGTGGGTTGCCGCCAGGGACGCCTTCTGATAGAAGCATTGAGCATGTCATTGAGATGGAAGAGGGAGCCAAACCTGTCATCACTACTCCCTACAGACATCCTAAGAGGTTCAAAGATGAAATAGACAAGGCAATCAAGGAGATTCTTGACATGAGATTCATCCGCCCAAGTAAGAGCCCATTTGCTTCATCAATATTGGTGAAGAAGAAGGATGGTACTATGCACATGTGCATAGATTATCGTGAGCTGAATAAGAAAACAATCAAGAATTGTATCCCATAACCAGGATAGATGAGCTCATTGATGAGCTACATGGTGCAGTCTATTTCTTCAAAATAGACTTGAGATCGGGTTACCATCAAATCAGAATGCATGGGGACATAGAGAAAACTGCCTTCAGATGCCACTTTGGGCATTTTGAGTTCTTGGTTAGGCCCTTTGGCCTAATCAAGGCTCTTGCTACATTCCAATCATGTGTGAATCAAGTCTTCAGTGAGTAGCTCCGAAAGTTCCTCTTGGTGTTCTTTGATGACATTCTCATTTACAACAAAATATGGGAGGAGCACATGCGCCATTTGGATGAAGTTTTGGGGATTCTTGAGGCAAAATATCTGTTTGCCAAGGAATCCAAGTGTGAGTTTGGGATGAGTGGGATTTTGTATCTTGGTCATGTGATCAGTGTAGATGAAATTAGAGTGGATCAGGAGAAGATCTGTGCTATCCTTGATTGGCCACCACCAAAAAACCTCACATTTGAAGGGTTTCTTTGGTTTATGCAGTTTCTATAGGGGCTTTGTGAAGGGATTTTCATAGTTAGCCGCTCCCTTACTGATCTCACAAAGAAGGGAGCATTCCTATGGACAGATTCAACGTAGAAATCTTTTGAAGAGTTCAAGGTGATCATGAGCAACTATCCTGTTTTGGCCCTTCCAAAATTCACCAAGCCATTTGAGCTTGAGTGTGATGCTTCAGGAGAAGCTAATGGTGCTGTCCTCATGCAAAATAAGCATCCAATTGTTTTTGAGAGTAGAAGTTGCATGGGGGTGAGAAGAACTACGCTATCTATGACAAGGAGATGCTTGCTATTATGCATGCATTGATCAAATTTCTTCAATACTTGGTTGGAGGAAACTTCATTGTAAAAACAAATCATAATAGTCTTAAGTACTTCCTCAACTAGAAGGATCTCAATCAGAGGCAACAACGTTTGGTGAGTAAGCTTCAAGCTTACGATTTCAACATTGTCTACATGAAGGGGAAAAAGAACATTGTTGTTGATGCACTTTCTAGAAGGCTGCACCTCTCCTCCATTGTTGAGATTTCAGCAAATTGGAAGGATCAAGTCCTTCCAGAATCTGCCAAAGATCCTTTCACTTCAAGCATCATTGATGGCACCACCCATGAGGAAAAGTACAAGGCGATCAATGGGTTGATTTTCTACAAAGGGCGCATCCTTTTGGTGGCTAATTCCAGAGTTGAGAAGATTTTGAGGTCATTTCATGATGAACGTTTGGCTGGTCACCAAGGTTTCTACAAGACCTATAAACAGATTCGTGAGAAATTCTCATGGAAGGGGCTGAAAAATGATGTCATGAATCATGTCTGGGAGTGTTCTGTGTGCCAACAGAACAAAAATGAACACACATACCCTACTGGTCTGCTGCAACCATAACCCATTCCCAATTAAAAATGGGAGAGCATCTTAATGGATTTCATCACCAGTTTGCCAAAGGTACAAGGGAGGGATTGTATTTACGTTGTAGTGGACCGTTTGACTAAGTTTGCTCACTTCTTTGCAATTAGTTCAGATTTTAGAGTAATCCAAGTGGCTAAGTTATTCTTCAAGGAAGTGTTCAGATTGCATGGGTTGCCACAAAACATTGTAAGTGATAGGGATAGCACGTTCCTTAGTTTGTTTTAGCAGGAATTGTTCCGTTTGAATGGGACTAAGCTCACTTCGAGCAAGAGTTATCACCCACAAATTGATAGGCATATAGAGATTGTGAATAAGTGGGTAGAGGGTTATTTGAGAAACTATGTTTCAGGGCAGCAAAAGGCTTGGGTTCGTTGGCTTCATTTGAGGGAGTATTGCTACAACTCTTCCTATCACATGTCAATTAAGATGTCACCATTCATGGCTCTTTATGGTTATGAAGCGCCTAGCTTCAATGATTCTTTGATGATTGTAGAGTGCTCTAGGCCAAAGATTTGTTGCAACAGAGTCAAGATATCATGAAGCCTTTCAAAGACAACCACCAACATGCACAAAACCAGCAAAAACATTATGCAGATCAACACCGTGTTGAGCGCACCTTTGAGATGGGAGACATGGTTTATTCGAGGTTGCATCCTTACCGTTAGTGTACTCTCAAGAAGAGTGGGTCACAAAAGTCGAAGCCATGTTTTTATGGACCTTTCAAGGTCAAGAAGGGGGTTGGAGAAGTGGCGTATGAGCTAGAACTTCTTGTGGACAACAAGGTCCACAATGTTTTTCATGTGTCATGCCTTAAGAAGGTGCTTGGACACAATGTGGTAGCTTCGTTAGAGTTGCCTTCATTGGATGAGAAGGGTAAGCTTGTGTTGATTCTAGAGAAAGTTTTGGAGTTTAGAGAACGAATTGTAAGGAAGAGGACCATTCGTTAATACTTGATCAAATGGAAGAACTTACGTTTGGAGGATGCTACTTGGGAGAGTGATTAGATCTTGCAACATCTAGAGTTGGAGTTGCTTGAGGGCAAACAACTTTGGGGAGGGAGAACTATAATGTCCTCTTTCAATCAGTAATTAACTTGGTGATAGTTAGCCTTGTTCCTAGTGTTTCCCGAAGGCTAACTTGGCAGATTAAAGGAAAATTCGTTTCTTAAAATATTTCTTAAGTTGTCTAAAGGCTAATACACTTTATGTTTCATAGTCAACTTAAGTTGTTTTAAAAAGTTTGTTTTTGGCTCCCCTTATGGAGCACTAGGCTTCATAAAGGCCACTTCTTATGAGGTGCACCCCCCCCCCTTGAGGATAAAAAGGTAATATTTTATTTATTTTCCCTTGGGCGCTCACCTGGAGGAAGTCTATATAAGGGGATTGAGTCTTCATTTGGAGGTTTATGCATTTTGTTATCAATTTTCTTATGAGAGACTCTGCATGTCCTGTGGGTTTGAAACCCTCATTTCTTATCTAGTTTCGGTTGTGAAAGATCAACCCTAACTAGTCTATTGGGTGATTTTGCCTTTGAAATCACATAGAGCTTCAATGGAGTTTGTCTAAAGCAGATTACTAAAGGAAGGTTTTGATGTTTTCTAATCTCAGATTTTTTGGAGTGATGATTTGATGAATGTTATTGAAAGATTTTGCAAGATTGTTTTGGAGAATGATGAAGAATTTATTGTACGCTGGTTGTTTAATTTGCTGGGTATTTCAAACACTGCTGGCCGTACCATTCCATAGGGTTTTTAAGGAGCAAATTTGGAGTTTTTCCCTGTTGGTATCTTCCTTTGGTGGCGCCAAATCCATGTCTAACCTGGCCGCCCAATTTGGAGGTTTAATTTGGTGATTTTATTTTGTTTTGACCCCTTCCTTGCTGGCCGTACAACCTTGTGCAGGCTATACTAATGCATGAGGATGGCGTTTGGGTTTAGATGCTGAAGCGCCTATCATTTGGAGGTCTTTGATGCTTGTGTGGAGGCGCCTAGGGCATTATTTGCTGGTTCACAATGTTTTGGTGTGGAGTTTGGTGATTTGTGTGGAGTTTGGGGGTGTTTAGTGTGTTTTCTGTGCATTTCCAGTTTGCTGTTCTTACATATCAGACCTGTGTATCCGCTGTTCAGGCTTCCCAGAGGGATTCTACAGTGACTGTTGGCTTCATTTCATCATCTACAACATCAGAGCATTGAGCGTGTGATTTCTTATGATGTTTGGATGAATTCTGGTTCCTCTATGTTCTGATTTTAATGCTACAGCAGTATTTATCAGATTTAAATCTGAATTTAATAAATTATTTCAGCCTTCCATCACTATTGTATTTCATTTATAAGTTGCAATATTATATGTTTGTAACCCCGGATGGTAGTACCACTTGTTGATGTTAATGCATGCTTCATTTTGTAAAATTGGATGGTTTACCGCCATTCCCTATAGCATTTCAAAATTGGCCAAGTCTGCTACTAACGATCAATTTGTTTTGAATCGAGACTTACACAATGCCAGTACCTTGCATACTCATTCTGTCTATCATGCACTACGCTGAAGAAGCGTAGAAGTGGTTGTCTATGTTGCTTAGTGCATGCTTGTGTTGCACATTACACACTTCGCTGAATAAGCGAGGCATGTGGGCATCGGGGACGCTTGGTGTGTACGTAAACATTTGCATTGCATTCAATACCATAGCGGATTGAGTAGAAGTGTGATTCAAACACCGTATGCTCTCACCTTGCTCACTTCGGGATCTTGGTGATCAGAAAGTGTTTCAAAGACTGCCTGTGCTTTGGATTTCAGCTGACATTATTTTGGAAAACACTAGGGTGGTTATTACAAATCATTTATGAGTTTAGTTGATAGTCTTCCATTGAGAGTTTTATATGATTACATTTACCACCACAAGAGTTGTTTTCCATTAGCCATTTTGATCTGAAAATTTGAGATTGGATACACAAAACAATTGAGCTCATTAGCCAATCTTCTATCAATGAAGTTGCGGGTACTACCTGTATCAACCAATATTGTCACCTTTCGTTTTTTGATATAACTAACCACTTTAAGTGTTTGTGGTGTGGTTATCCCATTCAATGCATGTAGGGATAGTAGAGCTTTCTTTATCCTTAGAGTTTGCATGCTCAAGTTCCACATTTGGTTCTTTTGCAACTACTTCTCCCTTTTCTTCAATCTCATTCCTAATAATCATTAGTTTTTTCTCACTATTGGCACACTTATGACCTCTAGCCCATTTGATATCACAGTGCTAACATAGACCTTTTCTCTTTTCTCTACCTCTAGCCCATTTGATCTCGCAATGCCAACATAGACATTTCTATCTCTCCATCTTGTGGTTTGGCCTTGCATGGATCTTCTGGTGTCAGAATTTTGTTGCTTAATATGCAATGCTTGTTGCATAGCTCTCCTAACTTTACAAGGTTCCAACAAATAGACATAGTGCTTAATGCAGTCATTAAGTCCATGGATATAGAATTGTAGCCTCTGATAAGGTGTTGCATCATGTGTTTGGATTGCTAGTCTCATATGCTCAGCGTTATATTCAGCTACAGATCTTATTTGTTTCAAATTTGTCAATTGGGTGAAATAGCTTCTCTTCCACGGTTGCTCATAGTGGGTTGCTAAGTCATTAGTAAATTCTTTTAACTAAGTATATTCCCTTGCTTGTCGCTCATCACCCACTGATACTACTGATGAGGTTTAGATTCTAAATGTAGTGAGGCTATGTCAACCATTGCATTCACTAGCATATTATGAAGCTGAAATTATTGTTTCATGAGAATTATCTATGAAGTTACATCTGTACCATCAAACTTACGAATGTCTATTTTGGCTAGGTTCAATTTTAGACCTTGAGAAGGCTGCCCTGTCCCTTGATTTTGTTTGTTGGGGTTGTATCTGTCCAAATAGTTTGGTTGAGGCTTCAATTTTGATAATAGTTTTCACTTAAACCTATCCAAACCCTCACTTAAAGATGTTGCAAATGGGCAAACAAATTATCTTTGATAAAATTTACCACTATTTCACATCTTGGTGGAATTTCTCTTTTGATTTAGGTGGTGGACAGTAAAGAGTCATCGGACTTGGTATTCGTAGAAAAATTCTCTAATCCAAAAGATGACACGGCTTCTGGTGTGTTTGTTTTTCGAACTCTAGGTTTTTGATTAGGTAGGGGAGGAAAGTATCTGGTGTGAGTTCTAACCATAAAAATTTAAAACATGAGCTATAATTGAATTTGATGTACCTCCTTTGACCAAACTTTGACCACTGAATTAAGGAATGCCTTTTTCCTCTAATTAGAAACTATAAAGAATTGACCCTACCTAATTTTTTACAAGCTTTCCAAAAATGTAAAAAAAAATGAAAAAAATCTGAAATTGCGGCCTTAGAGCAAATTAATGAAAATCATAAAATCACAATAACTCACTCAAAAACAATCATAGAAAGCTAAACTTTTTACTATAGCTTCATTGGATATATTAATCAAAACCCTAAAAAAATATTTAAAAATCATGGCCAAATTCATGATGGTTTGTAAGTTGTGGCGAAAACAAACTATTTGGCGCAAATCGCTGCTCTAATTAGTAATACCACTAGTTAGGATATTTCTTGGAAATAAAGGCA
Organism: Cunninghamia lanceolata; assembly: GCA_027924645.1. Classification (NCBI taxonomy): domain Eukaryota; kingdom Viridiplantae; phylum Streptophyta; class Pinopsida; order Cupressales; family Cupressaceae; genus Cunninghamia; species Cunninghamia lanceolata. The sequence continues at coordinate 6,785,949 of BSBN01000482.1, forward strand.
AAAGTCAATAAAATATCAGACCACTTTGAAGGAATGATCTCCAAAATTCAGAATATGAGAATATGAATTTAATATTACAACTTATTATGGTTTGGAAGAGCTTTTCGTTTCCTTATTTATAGACATAATTAGGTAGGGACACATCCCTTATCCTAATTAGGTTGGCCCTAAGGAGTTAACTAGAGCTAATAAAGGAAAATATTAAAGTTAAACATGCCACAAGTGCTTAACCTAATTACATTTCGGAAGATATAATATTAGGGGCATAACAAAATTATGAGTCAGAATCCTTACATCTTTATTAGGAGTGAATGATTGCCTCTAGTAGCTAACTGTTTTTCCTCAACCAGCTTTGCAAGTCTAAAAGCTTCATTCAAATCTTTTTGAGATAACATTCTTACCTCATGTTGAATATGATCTTTCGATTTGCCCAAAAATAGATCCAACAAATGGCTTTTCTCAATATTCTTTACTATTAAACTAAGAGTTTGAAATTGTAGAATATAAGCCTTGACCAGTTTGGCCAATTTACTGAAGCAGTTCTCTACCAAGCTGCTACTGAAATGTGATTGGAGCTCCTCCATAAACACAGATGATGTGATGACACAATTCTTTTACTCAGTCAGCCAACAATACCAAACAAAATGCTCCTTTTCCAAGTAGAGAGATGTCAATTTGACCTTTTCTGTTGTAGGAACATGGTGCAAATCAAAAAACTGTTCCATTTGACAGATTCAAGTGGCTGGGTCATGGCATCAAACATTTGCACGTCTAACTTGGGCATGATGTTGCGAGAGGGCACAGTGAATTCTGATTCACCTTGCTCCTGATGAAAAGCATGTTTATAAGAATCTGAGAAACTTGCCCCTTCTATCTTAGTGTGCTGCTGTGGAAACTTTGACATCATTAGATCCATTAAAGAATCATACTTTAACTGTGTTTTGTCCATAACGTCTTCAATATTGTGCATTCTTTTGCTTCTATCTTCTCCTGAGGGTGTTTTCTCCTCCCAATCTTGTATTCCTACTGGGGCATCTAGATCATCCTTAACAGGAGTCTTCTCCAGGATAAGATTTTTGTTTTTTCATTTAGTATATGGATCTCCCATGTTGCTTCACTGGATTATTGTTTTCGTTGCCCTAATTTCGTGCATAAAAATCAGATTTACAGGGTCCACTTGCAACTGCTATATCTCCCTTGATATTGCTCCTAATCCTTATTATGACCACTTTTCGAAAATATCTCAATATTTTCTTTCCAATGACAATACGATTGTCTAAATTGGATGCCTGTGTGAGGTGAATGACCCAATGCAATATAGGCAGCTTGTTTTGAAAAAGAAATCAGCAAAAGTATTCTCCACTTTGCCCAAATCGAAGCTCTTATACCACTTGTTATATAAACTACTTAGTCATAGAACAATAGCATGCAAATCTATCACATCCACAAGATTGCAAAAGTTAAAAAGAGCAAATTATTTGAAATGATTTGAGCCACTTTGAGGGGGCAACCTCTAAAAGTCCTTCACAAGAATGGAATTCACAAATTATATCCTCCCTATATATAGACCACCTAATAACATAATGGAGGGGTAAACCACTAATCCCAATGTAGGCCTACTAGGCCTATAATTATTATACCTAGGAACTATCACAATATTAAATTAAGGATTATGTAGGCCTTTGTCGGCTGTCGTATATCCCACTACATCCCATGGGTTAAGGGCCTAAAAAAAGGTAAAAGGTGTGCTTTAAATTGCTAATTTTTTTCCAAGATTTGGCACTGGAAAAACCAAGATGATGGATGTGCTGGTGCAGGGCTAACTGCAATATTTTTCAAATTTCAAAATGTCAAATTGTATGTTATTAACATATAGAGGGACAATAGGAGTTATTCTACTAACTTCGTCACTGGTTTTTAGTGATTATAAACAGACAATATTTTCATTTTAAATTTACTTAGTTTTTGCATCTTCAATTTGAGCAGGTGCGGTTTCGCATTTGCAAGGAATGCAAGCCTCTTGCTGAGAAGGATTTTAGAGAAGCAATAAAAGACAATTACTTTGCTCATAACAAGTTTAAAAATGAACTTACTTCCCAGCAGGTTCTGAATTCTTCTCTGTGCTTTTTGGACTTATTAGTACCTGTTATTACTACATATGTTGATTCAAAATTGCTGTTTCAGGTGAATCTTCAAACAAAAAATCCTTTTTGTGTGCTGTTTCTATTGATTTACCTTTTGGAACTTCTGGCAGGTTTCCTCTCTTATTCAATTATTTTGCCCAGAAGGATTTGTTGATGGAAGGATACAAAATCATCAAGACTCATTATTACGTCACTCAAATGCTGGTGCATCAAGGGATTATTCGGCTTTGGATCTTGCAGAAATTCAATCTGAAAAGAGTATGGATATCAGTCCTCAAAATTCGCCTACTGTGGGATGTGGAGAGGATATTTATGGCAAGGGAAGAAATTATTTGACCAATTTAAGAGTTACAAACAGTCCTTATAATGTGAACGCAAGTGATAAATACTTACAGAGTTCTCTATATAGTTCTACCTTACAGCCTAGGGGAAGCAACATTCAAAGTCATATGTTTAAGGAGCGGTCTGATGAAGGTAATTTTCATCATAAGGAAAAACATCATGATTCTCTGCACCGCTCATATGCATCTGGTGGTTTACAGTCAAGGGATGGTGAGATATCAGGTTTGAGGTTCAGTGAAGATATAGAGAAAGGTAAATTCCAGGCTCATGATTCTTGTGAGGCTTCTGACCAGTATGTTCCTAGATCTAGATCATGGTTCCAAGAAACAGTGACGGGTGATTCAATAGAACAAAACAGGGGTTTGCAGCCAAATCCTGTAGAGAGAAATGCATATACCGACAGATCAGGTATTTCAGGACAAGAAAGGGCTGAACACTTGAATAGAGTTTATCAATTCTATGAACAGGAACAACTCAGACAACAAGATCTTGAATTTTATGCTTCACGGGATCTTCTGCGGGGACGGATTGACGAATCTAGTTTACATACTCACAAAAGAGTGTCAGAAGATACTGTAAACAACATGTCAAATTCACATCCCTTGAAGAAACCAAATTGCTACAGAGAGTCTCATGAAGACAACATGTTAAAAGAAAACACACTGTCTGTTAACAGGGTCCCAGATAATGCCAATTGGATGAAAAATGCGTCACAGGTAGGAAATAGGATAGAAGAACGAAATCCCATGCAAGCTTTTTCTAATATACACCATATGCCTGTGCCTAATCCTCAAGAGTTGGGAAGAGGTCTTATTTCTCAACCCACAGAATCTGGTTTGCCACATTTTTCTGGTCCAGTTGGAGGACCAACATTCAGTAATCACTATTGAATTGCACAAGCGAGACATATGCGGGAGGAGTTAATGTGACACAATTTTTCAGGAAATCTTTCCTGAGAATTTCTAATACAGTGTTATGATGAGAATTGTAGAAGCAAAGTAATTGGATTATTTTCTATATCAGTCTTTCTGTATTTCTTTTGACATCGGTGAAGCTTTCTGTAAGGACTTTTGCAGGAGATATGCACATAGCGTTCCGTAAAAACTTTTGCAGGATATATGCATATAGCAAGAATGATTTCTCATGTAATGTTTTGCAAACAATCCAAAATGAAATATGGTTAAGCCAAAGGAATCATAGCCAAGTAAGTCTCATCCTTGAACCCTTGGTTTTAATAGATGGACCACTAGGGAGTTAAAAATATCATGCATCTCCGTATTTATTTGATGATACTTGGTTGTAATATGTGTGCAATCTTATATTTTTGCCTGTACCAGCTTGATTTCTTTCATTTAATGGATTGATTTATTAAGTTCAAATCATGAATGCTTAAAAACCAAAGAATTTGATTTTTTAAATGCCTTCTAAATGCTAATAACATTGAATGACGCACTTATATTTTATGTACTCTAATTTTGTTGTTCTGCATGATGTTTTACTTGTCAACGTAGCTCTTAATACTGTTGCAATTTTATTGTTATTCCATCTCCAATTTTGCTTATCAAGACAAGAAAGGTGCCTTTTGTGATGAGCTGTATATGTCGGTGACAAAGAGGTTATGAACAGGATCTGTGAATTATTCGTACATAACAATGTTACCTCTCATGCTTCTGAAGACAAGGACTGAGATTTTGCTCTTGATAAGGAGGTTGCTTCCATTTCCATTTCTTGTCATAACAGTTCCTAGTTCATGCAGATATTCATTTAACCTTGTTTTCTTTGTTGGGAAAGTGGGGACAGGAGCTTGCATTTATTCTGCTTTCTGTAAATATCACTTATACAGCAATATCTAATTTTAAGTTACAAATTGAATCTTAGGAAACAGCCTTGCCCGTAGTATGCTAAAATCTTGAGTTATCCCAAGAAACATGCAAAATTGATAAACACTGCAATAGCACTGACAAACAATATGTGGTCTGCCCCTGGCAATTATAAACCATTGTTCCATGGAGTTTCAAAGGGGGGGATGCATGTGGATGGATTTTGGGGATGGGGGACTTTTTTCCAAAATTTGGGGATGATGGGGCACAAATCTATTTTAATACTTGAAAAATTAGTTATAGAAAACAAAGTAAAAGAAATTGCAATTTGTCTTTTATTTAAAGCTAAATTGAAAACACAATGAATCAATTGAACCAACAATGCATTGAAAATTACAATTATCAATATTTTATCATATTCAATATCATGATTACATAAGTTTCAACTTTCAAGTATGACGGGCCAGTTAGTTTCAACTTAATACAAAGGCACATGACACAAGTATTTTCCTTTTGTTTTTCTTACTTAATGTTGTATGAAGCGCTAAGACAAATAATACACACAAATATAGTATGAGATTCTTCCATCAATATCATGATTACATAAGTTTCAACTTCAAGTATGACAGGCCAATTACTTAGTTTCAACTTAGTACAATGGCACATGACACAAGGATTTTCCTTTTGTTTTTCTTACTTAATGTTGTATGAAGCGCTAAGACAAATAATATACACAAATATGGTATGAGATTCTTCCATCAATATCAGGATTACATAAGTTTCAACTTTCAAGTATGACAGGCCAATTACTTAGTTTCAACTTAGTACAAAGGCACATGACACAAGGATTTTCCTTTTGTTTTACGTACTTAATGTTGTACGAAGCGCTAAAACAAATAATACACACAAATATGGTACAAGATTTTTCCATTTGTTTTTCTTACTTTAGGTTGCACAAAGCGTAGAAGTAGAGGGTATGTGAAGGATGCAATCCTTGTTTCTTCAACCTTGAGTTGTTTGTTCGATAATTGATTAGCCCATAGCAAAATTTGAAAATCATTAATCAACTATATCTTTTAACAAGGATTTCACCACTGTTTTTCTTACTTGAGAGGTCGCATGAAGCACATAAGCAAATGATACTTTAAAGATGCAATCTTTATTTGAGTATTTAAGTAACAAAACTAAAATTAAAAATTCAACATCTAAAAATAAAAAGAAACTAAATAGTTGAAACTAAAAGAGGATTTTATATCTATATTTCAGATTTTCGTAATTCAGATCACATGAGGCGTAGAATTAGAGGATATGTATAAGTTAAATCAGCTATGTGGTTTATCATTATCCGAAATAAACTTTGAATAAAGTTAAAAACTCTAGGAAGTGTCTTGCAATAGCTGTAGGAAGCTACAAGACACTCCCTTGTAGTGGCTGTAGGCTGCATGAAGCTACAAAACAATAGGGATTGCCTTGCAACCATTGCATGAAGCTACAGACTGCTTGGAACTGGAAGTGTTCCTTGTAGTTGCTGTAGGAACACTTCTTGAGCATTCTGTAGCTTCTTATTGTGCAGGAACTTTTGAGCATTCTGCAGTTGTTGTAGGAACACTTCTGAGCATTTTGTAGCTGTTGTAGTGTAGGAACACTTCCGAGCATTCTGTAGCTTCCTACAGTTGTAGAAACACACTTTGTAGTTGTTGCAGGAACACTTACTAGCATTTTTTGCGAGTAACACTTCTAAGCATTATATAGCTTCTTGTAGCTATTGTAGTGCAGGAACACTTTTCAACATTCTGCAGCTTCCTATAGTTGCATCAAGACACTTCTGCAGTTGCTGAAGGAACACTTCCTAGCATTTTGCAGCTTCTTGTTGCAGCGCCAGCAACTGTAGGAACACTACTAGCATTCTGCAGCTTCCTGTAGTTGTTACAGGACAATCCCAATTGCTTTCTGCAGTCATTACAAGAACACTTCCTAGCATTTTGGAACTTCTTGTAGCTGTTGTATGACAATCTCTATTACACTATAGCTTCCTGTAGCCTACAATCCACAGTTGTAGGGACACTCCCTAGTGTTCTTTAGCCTCTTGTAGTTGCTACAAGACACTCCCTAGCGTTTTGTAGCTCCCTGCAGTTGCTACAGGGCCAATCCCCTTTTGTTATGTAGCTTCCTGAAACTTGCAACTGTTGCAAACCTCTCCTTAGTGTTTTATAGTTTCATGTAGTGACTGCAAGACACTCCCTAGTGTTTTGTAGTTTCTTGCAGCTGTTGAAGGACACTCCCTAATGGTCTACAACTTCTTGCTATTGTTATATGAACATTCCCTAGTGTTCTATCATAGCCTAATGATAATTTCAGCAATATAAATATATGTAAATTTGTTATATTCAAGCATGTCTTAACTCAACAATTTACATTTAGATTAACCATAAATTTAACGCTTTACCCCAAAAAAAAGTTATTTAAAACAAAATGAATGTTTTGTTGGAGGTCGGGGGACTCCTTGCTGTCCCTGAGATAGTCGAGGGATGCTCAAACGTCCCTTGGTTATTTGTTACTAAGACCTTTACTATAAGCATAATTTGATGATGATATAAAGGTAGATATAGCAAATTTGTATTTATCAAACTCAAATTTTATATTCATTGTTCAATGTCCATTGTCATGAATGTTATGTTTATACTTGTAGTGAAGCACTTTAGAATGTTTAATGGTGCTTAATTATGTAAATGAAAACTTAAAACCATAAAATTCATATATATATATATATATTGTATTTTTAAATTATATAAATTTGTTGTTCCTTTCCCTTATATCAATATTTGGAAAGACTTTTGCCATATAGGAAACACTTTCCCTTGTTCTTGAGTGTATGTTTATTGTTTGTTTAATCTTATTTTTTTGTCAGATGGCTAGAACTAGGAATGCTCATGGCAAGGAACTAGCTAGGCCCACTAAGGAAATGGAATCAGATCATTTGGAACATAACCGTACCACTCCTGAGGTCTTGAGAGTGGAGCTTGATGCTTTAAGAGCTCACATAGCTATACGGGAACAACATATAAAGGAGCTACAAAAGCTTAGGTATGTGGGTGCGAGAAATGTTGAGCATAAGTCTGGGCATAAATTTGATCATGAGAGGCAGAGCAGTTTTGAGCATGGGCCTAGTAGGGAGTCATCAATTTCAATTCATTTAGTGCAGTCAGGGTCTTTTAAGGAGCAGCCTCAAAAGAAGAGAGTAGATCCCTTGATCAAGGAGCTTAAGAAATTGTATCCTCCCAAGTTCGATGCCTTGGGTGGAGGAGATGCGGTAGAAGCATGGCTCATTGGTATGGACAAGTATTTTGCTTTGATGGATATGAATACTAATACTAATGCCAGAGTTGCTACTTATCTTTTAGAAAAAGAGGCTTCTTTGTGGTGGAACCATGTGAAGACACATCATAATTATGATGTGGCCACAATCTCTTGGGAGAAGTTTGAGAAGAAATTTAGACGAGTATATTTTAGCACAGCATAGAGACCAGAAACTAACAGAGTTTCATGGATTGCAGTAGGCTATTTCTTTCGTCTTTGTGTATAAGGCCAAATTTATGGGTCTCTTGAGACATGTTCACTACTTGAGGTCAAAAGAGGATCGTGTTAGTAAGTTTGTGTTGGGTTAGAATAAGGATATTATGTCCGCCACTATGCTTACCAAACCAAAGACATTGGCTCATGCAATTGAGGCAGCATCTGTTGTAGAGGCAAGGCATCAACATAATTATGAATGCAAGCAAAAGAATAAGTCCAATTCATATTTTAGTAAAAGGATATTTGTCAGTGATCCTAAGGTTGGTGGAGGTTCTCAGAGGAATAATAAAGGAAGATTTAAAAGGAATGGAAACAGGTCTGGGTAGAATGATAGAAGACCTAATCCTAGCACATAGGTCAAGTGAGGGATGTTACAATAATAAACATATTTTTTTAATTAGCGACTCACGTCACTTTGAGATGAAGGCAAATGATTTGCAGTTTCATCAAACAAATTGTAGAAACTATGAAACCACTAAATTAAATTATTGTTCTACTTGCTTAATCACAACTGATAGTTAATGAGGGAAAATGTTGTGTTAGAAACAAAGAAACTTGATGCAACACTCGACTCAAAGAATTTATCTTGGAAAACCCCCTTAGAGGGAAAAACCAGCTGGTAGTTGCAAATGCTCAGCTACATATTGATTATTATTAACACAAGTATAGAGGGGAGAACAAGCAAATTGTTGCTCCAAATGCTCACTATAAGCATACATAGTCTCCCACAATTGAATTCTAATTTCTTGTACACACAACACTCTAGAATTCTTGCTAACCTTTGCACTAGCTTTGAGACACCTTATAGATGTGTGGAACCTTTCTTATGCACACAAACACAACAATTTGGAATTACATGTACCAAAATTTAGTTGGTTTATTTCAAATTTTGTCTCCATTGTGTTGTGACAAAATTGCTAGTTGTTATCAGGTAGTGGTTTCATAACCACCTCTTGGTGTAAAGTGACGGTTTCATCTTGTGGATGAAACCGAGCATTTTTGGAGTTTCCAACTTCTAGATTTCATTCAAAGGATGAAGATGTTTGATTGTGGATCTATATGGATTACACCTCTCTTCTTAGAGGCTTTTGGTCTCACAAAAGTTCAATGAGACGCTAAGTGAGAAAATAATTTCCCCACTTTCTCCTTGGAGTATCACTTTACTTGCTTCAATGGTTGTCCCTTGAATCCAACTTGCCATGACTCTTGGGCTCCTCTTCTAGTCTCCCTTGTCTTCAACTATAGCAATATATCCTTTGAAAGTTTTACTTGCTTGTCATACACCAAGTCTTACAAATATGGCAATACTTGTTCTTCTTTGTCATCCAACATAGATGGTTTGTTGAGATGTGAATACTCACAATTCACCAATAAATGCAGTCTCATGAAAAGAGTTAAATCAAGTTTGAATCCATTGTTACTAACTGCTTCTAAAATGGAAAATGACCCATACCTTAGTGGCTTATATTTCTTGTTTTGTCCTTGTAATCTTTACCTAGGGACAACTATATTTGATCCCCCACCCTAGGATTATGCTCCAAATGGTGTAGGTCATGCGTGCCCTTGTATTTGTCTTGAAACCTTTCAAGTGTTGCTCTCACCTCGAGCTTGATTTGCCAAATTTACTTAACAAATTTCATTGCCTTAGTCACCTCTAGATGTTGTACATCTTGCTCCTTGGGTGGTTCGAAATCAACATCAAGTGGACTAGTAGGAAAATACCCCAAACAAGCCTTAAATGGTGACTTCTTTGTAAATGAATTGCTCTATTTTAAGAATGTTTGATGCAAGGAAGAAACATCCCATGATTTGGGAAATTTTCTATTATAACCCCATGAGCCATACCATAGTCCTATTGATGATCTCCATTTAGGATGGAAAGTTGTGTTGTTTTGGAGCTTGGTATCTATTTTTCCCATAAAGTGGACCAAAACTTGCCAAGAAAACACATATCGCTATCTAAAACAATTAACTTAGCTGAATAAATCAACTTCTTTTCGTGTAATTATTTTTTCTTGAATGGAATTAGTTTATGCATCTTGCTAAATCTATCCATAACCACAAAAAGATAGTCATGTCCATCCTAACATGTAAAACACCTAGAAAATTCATAGAAATTATTTCCTATAGCCTTGTGGGTACATGTAGAGGCATATACAATCCTTCCTTGTTTTAGATTTATTAGTGCAACATTGCAACCTGTAATAAATCTAGTTGCTTCCAACAATATTTTTAGCCAATGCACATACCTTTGTAAATGAGCCATTGTCTTACTTGCACCAAAATGACCCATGACTTTGGAGGTATGTGCCTCCTTTGTTAGTAGAAGGCATTGTGCCTTGGACATGTTGAACACCTAAAGTACGGGGGGAGGAGGGGGGGGGTGACTCAATACTTTATTAAACTTTTAACTTATTAAACTAGTAATCCATTTACCATATACAATAACAAAGCAAATTAAACATAGAAGAAACAACCATAATCCATCACACATGAACACCAGGATTTTTACGTGGAAAACCCAAAACTGGGAAAAACCACGGTGAGTGTTAGCTCACAATATATTATGTAGGAACAATATTGAATTACAATAGAGGCTCACTGCCCAAAAAAAAGTGCTCACTACAAGAAGGCTCATTGCCTAGAGAAAGAAAGAAAGAAGGGTGGCTCACTGCCAATTTGAACTGCTCTGATTGTATCTACACATGCATGGTTACAGTTCCAATGAAGCTTAGAAATACTGTCTCAAAACTCTTCATCTTTTGACTGCCCTATGTCACTGTTTTGCTTCTACATCAAGCAAGATCTCTCTTCTTCTGCTCTTGTCACCCTTTATAATTCTTCACACCCCGAATTCACAATCACATTCGCATACCCACTCACACCAAACACTGAATTTGATCACATATATATATCCGCAACATTTGATTTACACATTAGGTCGGCATACTAAGATGTAGCATGTAGTCATGACTTGTCGGCCAAAAACATTTACCAAAATACACAGTGGATCAAAACAACATTTGAATCCTATTTACATGTCGGCTCCATCCTTATAAACACTTAGGATAAGATTCCAAATAACAAAACTTACCGCACACACATCATATTGTCATGTCGGCCTTAACCACAAACTATCACTGGTTCAGTTCAACTGTCAGACTGTATCTTCCACTGCAGACCACAAGACTTGCTCAAATCCATATAAGAGATTCTCCACATATCATAGATCATACCTCTAGAACCGCAAAGCAAAATATTCTTTTGCGGTAGAATGCTGACCACAAGAACACATGCCCTGTCACAGTCAAACTACATCATACCAAGTAGCGATACTTAGACATTAATAACTGACTCTCTGGTGGAACTCAGAACTTGCAACTCTAGCTATAGATACTCCATGCATGTGTTTACAACACCTCAACTGCATAACAAGATATGCAACAACGTATAAATGCAGACCGATTTAGTTGAGTGTTCTATTATGATTTCCTCTGTTCTCTGCACTGCCGGACTTAGACTTTTTGAGGATAGGCTACCGGTACTCATTAAGAACTGAAATCTTGGACAAATGATCATTTTAGTATTATGAACAACATATTTGAACCACATAATATGATCTTCTACTGCGGACCAGTACCAGCTCAAACACTGTCTCCTTGTCGCTGCTTCAGTATATTGCCAATACTTAGCCAAAATGGCTAAGTTTTCTTCTTTGGACCAGAAGCACTGTTCCAATCTTGTTTCTTTGCTTGTTGCCATCAATGACAACATCTTCAAACATCATGCACAAACACTCTTCATCATATTAGCAGTGTCTCTCTCTTTATGATGTTTGCCAAGTTGCCAACAATCTCCCCCTTTGGCATTGATGGCAACACTTGATGTGAAAAACTGTTACAACTCCCCCTTTCTCTTTATACACTGCTCCCCCTGTCTTCATGCTTTATTATTTTTCAAAAGTTTTTCACATGCTTCATTTCTTCTCCCCCTTTGAACATCAATGGCAAAAGTGTATGATACAAAGATATATACAAGTTGCTAAAAATTCAAAACTAATTTTCTTTACCACATATATACAAGTGATATAAAAAATGCTTATTGTTGTTCTGGGAGAATATATTTACAGATTATTTTCAGTTGCACGATTTCTTCATCCTAATTGGTCTTAGCATCGCTCAAAATTAGTATGTGCCCATTAATTTGGGACACCAAGTCTTCTGCTTTCTTCACTATATCAAGGGCTTCAATGATTTGCCTTGTCTTGTTTGTTGCTACTATTAACTTGGTTAGGGATGCAATTTTAAAACTTGCTACCTCTCAGAGTTAACTCATTCTATGCTTTATGATATCCGTCTGGGTCTGCAACTTATGTATATTAGAATGAATGGTTTCAACTTGTGCCCTTTGATTGCCAATAGCACCTTTTGCCGGGTCATAAGTTCTGGATATCTTCATTATTTGAGCTTCCCATCTATCTATTTTATCTTTTATCTCCTTAGTCTTGTCCACCCAAGTAAGGCAAAATTGATATAGTTCACTTGCTTCTTTAAGGGCTAATTGTGCATTTTCTAAACTTTTATCTAACAAAATTTTGTCTTGAGAAGATTTATCTTTTAGTTCAACTAATCTTTTACTATCTATTTCAGCTCTTACCTTTTTATCAGCAGCTTGCTCAAAAGATTCAAAATGGGAATTCATGGACTCCATAAGCCTTTTCATTTGTGTTGCGGGAGAGAGTGTTCTATCTCTCTGAACTCTGGGCATGATCTTCTCAAAAATGTTTATTGCTTCACCAAGTAGCTCACTGTCTTCAATGTGAGACTATTATTTTTTCTTGGGCAGTTGCTTGGAACATTGTACCCAACTTCAATTTCTATAGGGGAGACATGGTTGCCAAGTTTATTTGACCTTCCTTCAGATATGTCTGCTATTTGTGCTTCCTTCTGTTTTAACAAAAAATCCTTTAATGAGTCAGTAGTGTCTCTTTTTATTTCTTCTTGAGACATTTTAGTGTCTTGACTCTCTAGAGGGGGATCTTGAATGTTTTCTTGTCCATTACCTTCAGGTTCCGAAGCAGGAATGTCCATCATTTGTTCATTTTCTTCTTCTCTTTGCTCTTCTTGTTCCTCAGAGATATTGTATTTAGGGACTACCCTTGCTTCTTCAGAGTTCTACTCTTCTTCAGTTTCTTTCATTTTTTCAACCTTTCCTGAACTCTCCAGAGGAGTGATTGTGCCTTGGTCCATGCTTTTCTTAATATTTACTTCCGGAGCAGCATTAGAAGTGTCCACATTGTTAACTTGCTCTTCCTCATCAGTGTTTGCAATAGTTGTGATTTGCAATTCATGCAACACACTTAGGGTTATCTCCTTTGTTTCTTAGAGTATTAACTCTTCTTTTTGTTCTAAATTTATAATTGAGTATCTTTGTTACTTTGGCTCTTTCTTCATTTGTTATGTCTGGACAAAGACTCGATATGACATACTCTCTTATTTCAACATCTTTGGCCATAGCCACTTCCTTTCTTGTTGTCATTAAGCTGACTAGGCTATCCAATAATTGATATAAGATTTTAATTAAATCCTTGCTAAACATGCCCAAATATCTAACAATGACTGTTTCAATAATTACGTTGTCTACATCAGATCTTTCATCATACATTTCAGCTATGGGTTTCAAATTTCTATGCTGAGCAAATGCACTGACCAAGGTTTCCAAGGAAAGTGTTGCTTCACTTTTAGCCTTCTCATCTTCTTTTTTCTTGGTCTTTCTTGAGGGCTTCTTCTTCTTACCATAGGTGGTTTCCTCTGTTCTTGCCCGTTTTTCTTCAATCTCCTCATTTGTCTCTATTTCCTCTTCTTCTTACCATAGGTGGTTTCCTCTGTTCTTGCCTGTTTTTCTTCAATCTCCTCATTTGTCTCTATTTCCTCTTCTTCTTCTCCTTCACCTAGGCTCAAATACACTCTTTGTGTTGCCTTTCTTTTCTTTCTTTTCTTCTTCTTTGCAGTTTTCTTTACCGGTACTTGTTTTTCAGGCTTAGTCTTTTCTTTCTCATCCTTTTTCTTAGGTGTCTCCTTCTCAGCACTTGCAGCCTTTATTTCTACAACAGAGGGTCCGAAACTCTTTGAACCAACTGCAGAGGTGGAGGCTTTTGTTCTTCTTGTGGGGCTAGATGCAGGCTTCTCCTTTTCAAATTTCTTCTCTTCCTTCTTCTCCGGGGCTTTTGTTGTTTGCCCTTTCGGAGCACTTGCAACCCTTGATGCCTCTGCTTTTTCTCTTGCTTTACTTATTTTCTCATCTGTAAACCCATGGCTCTTGGCAAATTCCTCTACATACTTCTTGACCTTTTTTTGGGTCTCTGGTTGAGTTTGCTCCAGATGAACTTTGAGAGACAGATCCTCAAATGTACCAAACCTCTCCTCTTTGGGGTCTTTTGGTTTGCTCAATATAAGATTTGCCAAACTAGTTAATACTTCCTTTGAGACTTCATATCCCATTGCTGCGACCCATACAATTCTAGGTTCAATAATCTCCATGAGGCATTTGTCCTTGTCCACCATGAACACAATATCCTTTTCATACTTCTTTACAACTGTTTCAGGCATCCTAGCCCTTGCCTGCATTTTCTTTTGGAAGTTTTTGAAATAACCCCATAAAGTTGCATTTTGTTTGTCAGTATTTCCCAAACCATGCAAATGATTTCTGATTTGAGCAGCTATAGGTGCATGATCAAGCCAACCTATATTCTCCATACTAGGTAACTCTCTTAGAAAATAAAAGAACAGACAAATAATCAAAGTTTCATACTTAAAGGGATATTTTGTTTCCTTTGTTCTTTTCATGTTTTCCATTAGTTGTTCTCAGAGCAACTCACATAGGTCATAGTCTATGTTATTCTTGACCATATCATATGCTGTGTATATGGTAGTTGCAGACACTAAATTCTCCCTATTGGAGAAATAGACCTTATACCCAATAACCATCGATGCAGATCTAACTACCAGATCCACAATGTCATTCACAGTTAGTGCCCTCTTATCAAATTTCACACCGGTTAACTACATTACTGCGTTGTTCTTCATGGTTTTTAGGGTTGGAATCTTTCCGTTAGAGCTCATGCCAATTATTGCTTTTATAGCTTCCTTTGTTATCATGTGGCGTACATCAAGCCAGAAGAATTCATCACGAATTCTACTGAAAACATATCTAACCCAGCCATCATCTGAGAATATCAGAAAATCTAACCAGGTATCTAGATTTTTCTCATGCAGAACATTATATTCTTCTTTCGACACAATATTGACAGTAGTCAGCTCATCCAAGTACAATTTCCCATATTCCTCTAGGTTTGCATGTATGTATGCCCTAACATCTTCTGTGTGCATAACATCATGTGGAACCTCAGAAAATGCACCTTCCATATCAGTCATTAATGATTTAAGGGATGTTTCTTGAATTTAGGATGGGGGCTCTCTGTTATCTCAACTACTTGGGGGTAGCCATCTTTATAAATTCAACATAGAGAATTTTTGAGAGAGATAACGATAAATACCTTTTGCCTCTGTTAGGGTTTCTTCATCGAATGCTTGAATTTACCCTAGCTTGCTTCTCAAGTCTCTTTAATTGCTTGAGGGTTTGAAAGAAAAATGATTTTTGTTTCAAATGGATCCCTTATATTATCTTTTCGTCAAGATTTAATTGTAATAAATGCTTCATTAAAAAAGCTCTCAAACCCTATCTCTATTGTTCCCAGTCGATCAAGATTGCACCGCAATTTACCGTATTAGATTCTTTTATGCTAGAATCTTCTTCATAAAATCTATCATTCAGTATTATAACTCATATCTTTGTGCTGGATATCAACACCACATTTCTAGCTAGGGGAGTGGGATTTTGCATTGAGCTCCCCTTGAGCCAGAGCTCACAATTTACTTCTCGGAGGAAGTACCAGCACCAGACTCTGGTGCAGACTCACCCTTGACTTCCTGTCCTTCCTTCTTGATCCAAATTTGATTCATCTCCTTCTTGATCTCTGTTGGATCTGTCTTTTGTACTAGTTTCTTCATTTCTACCTGATTAGCCTTCATATTTTTGCTTTTGCAGAATCTTGCAATATGTCCAGGCCTGTTGCAATTGAAGCATACAACATTTCTCTGTCTTTTGTTCCTTTCATTCATCCTTGATATGCATTGGTCAGCCTTGTGCCCAAATCTATTGCATGCAAAGCAATTCCCATTAAAAGATTGAGTATTCCTTCCATTGTTATAGTTGTTCCTTATTTGACTTCTGCATTCACTAGCCTTATGACCAGACCTCTTACATATAAAGCAGTTACCTTTGAAAGTCTGAGCATTCCTTCTATGGTTATAACCATTCCTTATCTGACTTCTACAATCATTATCTTTGTAACCTACTTTATTACTGTTGAATATAAGGAATACTGAGGGGGGGGGGGTGAATCAGTATTTTGCAAAACCACTTCTTAACAAGTTTATTAATCTGATTTCCAAAATCAATAACATGAAAGCAGAATAAGCATAATAACATCAACCATAAAGACATAACACACGGACATTAGGATTTTTACGTGGAAAACCTAAAAAAAAGAAAAACCACGGTGAGTGCTAGCTCACAATATATTATGATAGCACAATACCGAATTACAAGAAGACTCACTGCCTAGGGCTCACTGCCCTATGAAGAAGTGCTCATTGCCAAGAGAAAAGAAGATAGAAGAAGGATAAGCTCACTACCAGAAGATGAACTGCTGTAAATGCATGTACCATTATACTGGATCATAGTTCCATTGAAGGTTCAATACACATATTCAAAGGTCTTCATTTATCCTTTCCTGCTTCTCAACTTAACTACATATACTTTGTTTTCTTCCCTTGTTCACCTATTCGACTCTGCTCTCTGCTTATAATCCTTCATACTTCAAATTCACATACCCCACACACTCTACTGTCACATCAATACCTTAATCCATCAAGTATTTATATCCACAACAAGATTCATCTCATAATTGGGTCGGCAAGCTAGACATGAAGCGTGTATACAATGTATTCTACCTTGTTGGTTTGAAAAAGTGTACAAACAGTAATGCTGACCCAAACAATCATTGAATAATCTTCATACAAGTCGGCACCAAACATACAACCACTTAGATTTATTATTCAAGTAATATACCTTCTCCACATAAAGATCTAACTGCCTGTCAGATTGTCTCTTAAGAACATGCTTGACCCAATACATCTTTCACATCAAAACTCTCACTAGGGACCACATGAGACTCAAGGATTCATACCCAACATTCATTCTTGACCTCTAAGCATACCTCTAGAACCACAAGACAAAATATGCAACTGCAGAGAAATGTAGACCCTTTTTCTTAGGCACTATGCATTGTTCCTATCTTAGTTCTGTTCACCCAGACTTAGACATTTCATAGTATGACTTCTGGAGGAAGTCAGGTCTTGATCATTGGAACATAACATCATCAAATAGTTATGAACAACATACCTGAACCGCATATAATGATCTTCTACTGTGGAGGCATATTGAGCCAATCTTTGTCACTTACTCTGTATACTATCCATACTTATCATTTTAGCCTTCCAGACTAGAATACTTTTGTGCCTTGTTGTCAAACCAAGTTGGTCTTCCGGAGTAATGTCTCTTTGTCATGCCAGTGAAATCCCTTTGCCTTGTTGCTATCAATGACAACATGCAAACCTTCATCAGAGCAGTGTTTCTTGCCAACAATCTCCCCCTTTGGCATTGATGGCAACATTTAGTGAAAAATGCTTGTGTTTGCTCCCCCTTACTCTGTATTTCTTCTCCTTTAGATGTTTACTCATTTTTCACTAGTCTTCTTCTCCCCCTTTGACATCAATGGCAAAGGTGTATGTTCAAAAAGTCAAAATTGTGTTAAAACTACAAATTTGTCATACTCTGCCGCATATGTACACATACAATCTTCAACTTAATTAGTTGTAGATGAAAGAATATCCTTATACACAATCTTTAATTGTGCAATCTCTTCATCTCATCATTTCTTAGCTCTTTCTAGAATTTGGATGTGACCATTTATCAAAAAGACTGATTCTTCTTCCTTTTGCACATCAGAATGTGTGTCAATTTTTGAAGCTACTTGTGCTTCTGCTGCAATACTTATCATTGAATCTCACTTGGGACTAATTAGTCCTCTCAATTGACACATTTTATTTTTCATCTGATCCCTCTTATTTATAAGATCACTTAACTCATTATGAATATTAATTACTTGTATTTCTTTCCTGCTCACCGACTCAACTGCTGGATAAAATGGTTTAGAAATATTTATCAGTTGCAGTTTTAGATCCTTTATCTTTTCTTCTAGCTCTTTTATGGCTATCGACCAGGATAAACAAAATTTATACAAGTCACTTGCTTCTTTGATGGCACTCTGTATGCCTTTCATTTTATTATCTAGTAGAGCTTTGTCATTCACTATCATAGTCTTCAACTCATTTAATCTTTTCTCATCAAATTCTTGTCTCACTTTTGTCTCAGCAGATTTCTCAAAAGATTCAAAATGCTCACTTACAGAATTTATGAGTCCTTTTAGTTGACTACTTGAAGACAAAGAGGTGTCCTTCTGATATGATGGCATCAGCTTCTCCAAAATACTGGATGCCTCACCAATCAATTCACTATCATATATGTGAGACTTCAAAATTTCTTCCTATCCCTTTGCCTTTAAATTTTTGTATTGGGGACATTGAGTCCAGGTTTATTGGTCCTTGCAAAAATTTAGGCTCATCCATGACCTGTTTCTCTTCAAAAATTCTTTGATTGACTCCGCAGTGTCTCTTGCTATACTAGAGACTTTTTCTTCTTGGTTTAGTTCTGAAGGATCTAAATCCATGACCTCATTATTCTTTTGTTCCGAAGATGAGTTTTCTTCAACTTGTTCCTCTTTAAGATCTTCATCTTTGCTTATTTCCTCACACTTCTCCTTGTCTGTTTGAACATCAATCTCTTGTTCCGGAGGACTACTTATTTTGGATTTTACTGTAGTATCAGTAGCAGGGTCTGGATTATCTTTTTCTTTCAGCTCTTCATCACCTTTATCCAAGTTTTCCTCAGGAATAGATGCGCCAACCCCAACATTTGTTTCTACTTTATCATGTATATAGTTGGGAGATGATGATCCCTCAACACTTTCAAGGTGATTTCCTCTGTATCCTTGGCTACTTTCTCAATGTTATCTAACATGAGAGTATTCATCCTTTTCTTTGTTCTGAATTCCTTTTGTAGCACTTTGGAGATTTTTGCTTTATCTTCTAGTGAGATCTCCGGACATAACTTTATCAGTGTATACTCTGTGAGCTCCACATCCTTGGCCATAGCAGCTTCCTTTCTTGCAGTCATTATACTGCCCAAGCTGTCTGGGAGATCAGTAATAATCTCAATAAGTGCTTTATTATAGATGTCCATGTATCTGACAACATTAGTCCATAATTCTTTTATCCAGATCATTGTACTCATCATATAGTTGGGCTATGGGCTTTAAGTTTCCATCAACAGTTATAGCCTTTAGGACATCCTCGAGATTTATAGTGGCTTCTCCTGTCTCATCTTGCCCTGGCCTTTTTTCAGCTTTACCCTTACCAGAAGGTTTCTTCTTGCTACTTCCAGAGGCTTTGGTGGCCTCAGTTTTCATTTTCTTCATTTCTTCATTTGATTCAGTCTCTTCCTCATCAGCTCCTATACTAACATACATTCTACGACCTTTGATTTTCTATCTCTTGTGGCTTGTTGTATGGGTTTCCACACTTGTAGAGAGTGTAGAACCAGAGGACATAGATGTAGTTCCTACAAAAGTAGAACCTCTAGTTCTTCTTTTGGTTACTGTTGGGTTCTCTAGTTGCCTCTTTGGCTCTTCTGGAGCCTTAACTGGTTCACTTTCTTTTCTTTTTCTTCTCTCTGCTTGTGCCTTTTCTCTTGTCTCTTTGATTTGTGTTTTGGTGAAACCCCTTTTTAGAGCATAACCCTCTGCCATCTTCTGGGCCTTTCTTGAGATTTTAGGTTTTCTCACCTCAACATGTATTTTTGCATACACTTCCTCATAAGTCCCAAATCTTTCTTCATTTGGATCTCTAGGTTTGCTTAGCATATGTTGGGCATAATTTTCCGATATTCCTCCATCTACCTCATAGCCCATTAGCATAACCCATACTATTCTAGGCTCAACAACCTCCATCAAGTATTGATCTTTTGTCACAATAAAGTAGATAGTGTCCTTGTATTTTTCAACAATTGATCTAGGGATCCTTTCCCTGGATTGCATTAACTTCTAGAAATTTTTGAAATAGCCCCATAGGGATGAGTTTTGTGCATCAATATTAGCTATGTTACTCAACTGGTTTCTAATTCGAATTGCAACTGGTTTGTCTCCAGTCCAAAAATAATTCTTCATGCTAGGTAACTCTTGCATAAAATAGAAAAATAAGCATAGGATCAACATATCGAATTTGAAAGGGTATTTGCTTTCTTTTGTTTTCTTCAAATTCTCCATTAACTACTGTCAGAGTAGTTCACACAGGTCATATTCTGCATTTTCCTTAATCATTTGATAGGCAGTATAAATGGATGTACCGGAGACAGAGTTTTCCTGGTTTGTGAAGTAGACCTTGTAGCGAATCACCATGGATGAAAATCTTCAATATCACTAATAGTCAATGCCATTTTATCAAAATTTGCTCCGGTGGCTTTCATTACTGTATCATTTTTCACAGCCTTCAATATAGGTACTATGCCGATAGAGTTTAATCTTGTGGCAACCCTTATGGGATCTTAAGTGATCTTGAATGTAGAGTGGAGCCATATAAACTCATCATGAATTCAGCTTAAGATATACCAGACCCATTTATCTTTTGCAAAAATTGGGAAATCTATATACTGAATAAGTTTCTTCTCTTCCAGTACTTTGAATTCTTCCTTTAGATCAAGTTTATTGTTACTTAGATGATTTAGATACAAATCTTTGAGTTGACTACCTTTGAGTTCTTCTAAGGGAACATGTATATAAGCCCTAACATCCTTCGCATGTATCACACTGAACAAAATCTCTGAAAACACACCATTTGGATTGATCTCTGTTGATTTGAATGGATGCTTTTTGAATTTTGGCCATGCTCTTTCGGTTATATCAATCACATGTGGGGTTGCCATCTTTTACATTAGTTCAAATAAATTCACAGTAGGGTTTCAAATAAAAAAAACTCTTTTCATCGAATTAGGGTTTTCTTTGGACTTGTCTTAATTTGCTTTGGAAATCACCGAGTTGCTTGAAATTTTGCTTCAATTTGCCTTAGACACTTGACAATTTGAATGCAGAATGAATTTTTCATTGAATGAACCTCCTTTTTTTAAATTCTTGGCTTCATCACCATAAATGCTCCTAAAAAGCTATCAAATACATCTCTGCAGAATGTAGTCTATTTGGATTGCTCTGCAATGTTTCATGTTTGATCCTTTTCTTCTGGAACTTCTTTCAAAAGATCTGTCATATGAATCCTTTTAATATATCTTCGTGCTGGATTCCAGTACTGACAATCTGGCCAGGGGATTTAGATTTTCATTGCAACTGCCCCTGAGCCAGAGCTCACAAGTTCACTTCCCGGAGGAAGTATCTACACCAGATGTTGGTGCGGATCCATCCTTGACTTCAATCACATCTTTCATGATCCAGATCTTGCCCATTTATTTCTTAGTTTCAACCAGATCAACCTTTTCCTTTCCCTTATCATTTCTCTTCTCTGTTTTCCTTTCTTCAGCATAGTAGTTTTTTTTCACATTCTTGCTTCTACAAAATTTTGCCATATGACAAAGTTTGTTGTAATTATAGCACATAATACTTCCATGTCCTTGATTCCTTCCTTTGAATGAATTCATCCTTGATCTGCATTGATTAGCCATGTGTCCAATTCTATTGCAAGCAAAACACTTTCCATTGAATGATTGAGTATTCCTTGCATTGTAAAACACATTTCTTACTAGACTTCTGCATTCATTTGATCTATGACCAATTTTCTTGCAATTGAAACATTGACCAGAGAATGATGGAACATTTTGATTTATTCTACTCCTAGATTGAGTAGCTTTATGACCAAAATTGTTGCAAGTAAAACAATGACCATTGAAAGATGGGTACCTTTGAGCATTTGGCTATTTGACCGAAGGTCTTCTAGGTCTTCTTCTTTGATTCCTGAACTGGTTGCCTTTGTTTTTCTTCAATTGAAAGTTTTCTTGACCTGATTTTGAACTTTCTCCTTTCTCAAATCCCAAGCCTTTCTTGTCCTCTAAACTCTTCTGACTTGCAATTGACTCCTCAAGCTTTGCAGAGCTTATCTTAAACTTTTCTTCATATCTCTTAGCTTTCTCCAAATCTAATTTCAGGTTTGCAATTTCTTTTTTAAGTTTATTGTATTCTTCTAATTTTCTTTTTACCAACATATTTAAATCATCTTCTGCTTTAGCTCTTTTTACAATTTCTACTTTCAAATCATCCAGGGTTTCATTGGCTATTATCAATTGTTCACTAACCTCTTTGTATTTTTCTTTGAACTTCTTGACCTGTTCTTTTAGCTTTAGAATGCATTCATCAGCTTCTTGTATGTTATCCTTCAGATCTCTAATTTCTACTTCAGATTTTTCAAGATCAATAAGGGCTGCTTCTATTTCAACATTGTTTACATATGAATAATTTCCAAATCTTCTGGCTGCCATGAGTGAACTCTCCCAAATCTTCCTCAAGCTGTTAGGCTTCTTCCAAGGAACCTTGCTCTAATATCAATTGTTGAATATAAGGAGTACTGAGAGGGGGTGGGGTGAATCAATATTCTGCAAAACCACTTCTTAACAAGTTTATTAATACAATTTCTAAAATCAATAACATGAAAGTAGAATAAGCATAAGAACAACAACCATAAAGACATAACACATGGACACCAAGATTTTTATGTGGAAAACCCAAAAAAGGGAAAAACCATGGTGAGTGTTAGCTCACAATATATTATGATAGCACAATACCAAATTACAAGAAGGCTCACTGCCCAGGGCTCATTGCTCTATGAAGAAGTGCTCACTGTACAAAGGCTCACTGCCAAGAGAAAAGAAGATAGAAGAAGGATATGCTCACTGCCAAAAGATGAACTGCTGTAAATGCATCTACCATTATGATAGATCATAGTTCCATTGAAGGTTCAATACATATATTCAAAGGTCTTCATTTATTCTATCCCGCTTCTCAATTTAACTACATATACTCTATTTTTTGCTCTTGTTCACCTATTCAGCTCTACACTTTGCTTATAATCCTTCATACTTCAAATTCATATACTACACACACTCTACTGTCACATCAATACCTTAATCTATCAAGTATTTATATCCACAACAAGATTCATCTCATAATCAGGTCGGCAAGCCAGACATGAAGCGTGTATACAATGTATTCTACCTTGTCGGCTTAAACAAGTGTACAAACAATAATGTGGACCCAAATAATCATTGAATAATCTTTATAAAATTTGGCACCAAACATACAACTGCTGAGATTTATTATTCAAGCAATATACCTTCTCTGCATAAAGATCTAACTACCTGTTGGCTTGTCTCTTAAGAACATGCTTGACCCAATACATCTGTCACATCAAAAATATCACTGTGGACCATAGGAGACTCAAGGATTCATACCCAACATTCATTCTTGACCTCTAAGCATGCCTCCAGAATTGCAAGACACAATATGCAACTGCAGAGAAATGCAGACCCTTTTTCTCAGGCACTATGCATTGTTTCTGTCTTAGTTCTATTCACCCGGACTTAGACATTTCATAGTATGACTTCCAGAGGAAGTCAGGTCTTGATCATTGGAACATAACATCATCAAATAGTTATGAACAACATACCTGAACCACATTTAATGATCTTCTACTGTGAAGGGATACTGACCCAATCTCTGTAACTTACTCTGTATACTGTTCATAGTCATTTTAGCCTTCCAGACAAGAATACTTTTGTGCCTTGTTGTCAAACCAAGTTGGTCTTCTGGAGTAATCTCTTTGTCATGCTAGTGAAATCCCTTTGCCTTGTTTCCATCAATGACAACATGCAATCCTTCATCAGAGCATTGTCTCTTGCCAACAATTACAAGTGAAACATTGACCAGAGAATGATGGAACATTTTGATTCAATCTGCTCCTACATTGAGTAGCCTTATGACCAAATTTATTGCATGCATTACAATAACCATTGAAAGAAGGGTACCTTTGAGCATTTGGTTTCCTGACCAGTGGTCTTCTAGGCATGTTCCTTTGATTCTAAATCTATTTGCCTTTGTCCTTCTTGATCTCAACATTCTTTTCTTGACCAGTTTTGGAGCTTTAACCTTTCTCAAATCCCTAGCCTTCTTTATCATTAGGGCTCTTCTGACTAGCAAGTATTCTATCAAGATGAGCATCACTCACTCTGAATTTTTCTTCCTGAGTCCATGCATGTTTCAGATCAGCTTTTAGATCCACAACTTCTTGTTCAAGTGCAGTCTTCAGTTTTACTTTTCACCAACTGATTTAGGTCTTGCTCCGCGTTTTGCTCTTTTTACAACTTCCACTTTCAAACTACTCAAGGTGTCATTTGTAGATATCAATTGTTCACTAACCTCCTTATATTTTTCCTTGAACTTCTTGACTTGCTCCCTCAAATTTTTATGCATTCATATGCTTCCTTGACATTATCTTTTAGATCCCTATTTTCTATTTCATCTTTTTCAAGATCTGCAAGTGCAAGCTTGAGTTCTTCTTTATTGACAAGTGTGCATTCTTCTTCAATTTTAGTTGCATCAATTTCTTTAGGAAGAGTAGGGCATTTTTACCTACCATGTGTTCTATCTCTAAGATCTTCCTCAAGCTATTAGACTTCTTTCGAGGAACCAGGGTCTGATACCAATTGTTGAACACCCAAAGTACTGAGAGGGGGGTGTGAATCAGTACTTTATTAAACTTATTACTTATTAGACTAGTAATCCATTTACCACATGTAATAACAATGCAAATCAAACATAGAAGAAACAACCATAATCCATCACACATGAACACCAAGATTTTTACGTGGAAAACCCAAAATTGGGAAAAACCACGGTGAGTGTTAGCTCACAATATATTATGTAGGAACAATACCGAATTATAATAGAGGCTCACTGCCTTAGGGGTCACTGCCCAAAAGAAGTGCTCATTGCCTAGAAAAAGAAAGAAATAAAAAGGGTGGCTCACTACTAATTTGAACTACTCTGATTGCATCTACACATGCATGTTTATAATTCCAATGAAGCTCAGAAATACTGTCTCAAAACTCTTCATCTTTGACTACCCTGTTTCACTGTTATGCTTCTATATCAAGCAATATCTCTCTTCTTCTACTCTTGTCACCCTTTATAATTCTTCACACCCTGAATTCACAATCACATTCGTACACCCACTCACACCAAACACTGAATTTGATCACATATATATATCCGCAACATTTGACATTTACACATTAGTTCGACATACTAAGATTTAGCGTGTAGTCATGACTTGTTGGCCAAAAGCATTTGCCAAAATACATAGTGGATCAAAACAACACTTGAATCATATTTACATGTCGGTTCCATCCATATAAACACTTAGGATAAGATTCCAAATAACAAAACTTACTGCACACACATCATATTGTCACGTCAACCTTAACCACAAATTATCACTAGTTCAGTTAAACTGTCAGACTGCATCTTCCACTGTGGACCACAAGACTTGTTCAAATCCATATCAGAGACTCTCCACATATCATAGATCATGCCTCCAGAACTGCAAAGCAAAATATTATTTTGCGGTAGAATGCGGTCCACAAGAACACATGCCCTATCACAGTCAAACTATATCATACCAAGTAGCGATACTTAGACATCCATAACTGACTCTCTGGTGGAACTCAGAACTTGCAAATCTAGATATAGATACTACATACATGTGTTTACAACACCTCAAAACTGCAGATGAAGATATGCAACAATAGATAAATGTAGACCGATTTAGTTGAGTGTTCTATTATGATTTCCTCTGTTCTCTGCACTGCTGGATTTAGTGTTTTTGAGGATAGGCTTTTGGTACTCATCAAGAACTAAAATCTTGGACAAATGATCATTTGAGTATTGTGAACAACATATCTGAACCGCATAATATGATCTTCTCCTGCGGACCAGTACCAGTGTAAACACTATCTCCTTGTCGCTGCTTTAGTATACTGCCAATACTTAGCCAAAATGGCTAAGTCTTCTTCTCCAGACCAGAAGCACTATTCCAATCTTGTCCCTTTTCTTTTTTCCATCAATGAAAACATCTTCAAACATCATGCACAAACACTCTTCATCATATTAGCAGTCTCTCTCTCTCTCTTTATGATGTTTTCCAAGTTGCCAACATGACATACAATTTACACAATCTATAGAGAAACCCATCCTTGAGGTAGAAGTTTTCTTCACCCTCGACAATTTCTCAAGCTTGCAATTGGTTGAACTTATACAAAAATATGCATCACTAGCATAATCTTCCCTATAAGTATCTTTTATGAATGGCTCTGGTTGAGCCACCATAGCTAGAACTTAAACAAGATTTAAGATTGGTAGCCTAGATAACATATCCACCACCATGTTGATCACCAAATGAAACTGTTGTAAGGATCCTATCCATTTGTAGTGTCTTGCATGTTGCAACTTGCTTTGGGCTTGCAAATAGTGTAAAGGGTGATGATTAGTTATATATACAATAATACAATAATTTGTTTACCAAATATACAATGTCTCCATTTTTTGATTGTTTGAACTAGTGTATATTGTTGGAGCAACAAGATCAGTAAGCAAAGACCAAATAAATTCCACAAAAGACAATTGCACAAAATAAACCTAATTGATATATTCAAGAGATAATTAGAATGTACATAGATGCCTTGTATAAATAGGTATGAGAGAGGAGGTAGGAAGGTATGAGTCAACGACTTACTACCTCTCCAAAGATGTGACACTTGTGAGCTAAGTGACAAGTGCTCATGCAAGTAGCAATTAAATATGGAATATGCATCTCATAAAGAGGAGAACACATGTCTTTACCACATGAGGTAATACAAAGTCTAAAAAAGAATAAGTAAACTTAAGCTAAGTATGAATAGGTCAATTCTAGTAAAGGTGATATCCTAACTAGATACAATATGACCTTATTTACATTAACACCCCCCTTAAGTGCAACTCAGGGAGAATCAATACAAAGATGATGGGTCTCAGCTACTAGGCCATGTTAAGTACTCATGTACAAATGAATTTCTTAAAAGTGGAGTAAAGGAGAAAACCTAGTGGGAAATAAAACTCTTCTCCAAAAGAGAAATGATACATGATAAAATTGTACAAGTGACAAAGAAGAAAATAAGGACGACTCATCATGACCCCCCAAGAACTACTTCTAACACAAAAGTATAATAGATGCCCCCCCAAAGGAGAGAAAAGATGAGAAGGTCGATGTTACCCCCTAGAAAATGTGAAGTAAAGAACTCCATGCGAATAAATACTTCCTCCCAAAACTGATATGAGAAGAGAAACCATGCAGTCTCCTGTTGTCAATTGCACACATGCCCCACTTTTTGCATGATCAAAATGGGGACCCCCTCTTTTGCTTGAGTCTTTGGGCGAGTTTCTCAGCCTCTTTTGGGTGTTTCAGCTTGTTATGAGTGCTCTAAGTCTTCATTGAGTAACTTTGTTTGATTGTACACGTTCCTGATGAGCACATGCTTATACTGAGAGGGGGGTGAATCAGTATAAGGCAATCGTATACTTTTTCAAACTTAACAACCACAATAATAATGACCATACAAGATCTAACAATAATGCAACACATGAAGAACACATGATTTACATAGAAACCCTTTTGAGATAAAACCATGGAAAAATATTATTTTTCTTGTAAACCTTCTTTTGTAGGCACCAACCTACTAGAGACACCAATCCCCACTTGTAGTATTTGTGAGCACCAACTCACTAGAGACACCAATCCCCACTTGTAGAATTTGTAGGCACCAACCCACTAGAGACACCAATCCCCACAACTGAGCACTAACTTAGTAAGAGACACCAATCTCTTATTTTGATAGGCACCAACCTCCAATTTTTTTAATGGATGATATTGTCTTCATAAAGATCTGATTATAGATGCACTTTATTTCAAAACTCTCCTTGTAGACGATCTTAATGGTTATCACACAAGTACTTTCCTTCATGATTTGGTTTGTAGATGATGCAATGCTTTTCTTTCACAAGTCTACTTGATAATAATCCAACAACTTTCCTTCACAAATTTTTATCTCAGATAATGCAATGCTTTCCTTTATATTTTTGCTTTAGGTATGTTCTAATTTCACTTACAAATCAACTCCCAAATTATGCATCATATATTTCTCCCTTCACAATATTCAAACCCTCTTCATATATTTAATATAGATCTAATTTACTCGTCATATTCTTTTCTCCAGATCTTTTTTAGGAACCCATGTTTAACCCTTCTCTTTACTTTGCTAGTATATTACATTTGGATGCATATACTTGGTAAGTCGTCCCGTGAGTATATTGTATTATCCCACATTCATGGGAAGTAATAGTTGTTTAGATTAGACTTAGTATATAAGTACGTGTTGAGGCCAATGAAGGCATCGACGAGTTTATTGTATTGAGCTTGCTCAAAGGAGGTTGCCCCCTCGAAGTGGCCAGCGATCAATAAATTCCTTATGTGTTATGCTATTTCTATTATTTCGTACATTTTTCATTATATTGTTGTAGGAGGTTCCTCTCATCTGGTATCAGAGCACTTTCTTGGGATCGCTGGGTGGAATTTTTGCCAAATTTTTTTTCGCAGTGGCCTCCAGGCACTGTGATTATTGCAGTAGTTCTTTTTTCTTTGCATATGTATTGTTCATTTCAATTGCAGGTTCGGATTAGGGAATAATCCCTATCCACTTAACTATGGGAAGTGCCTCGGCATAACCCTAAAACTCATTGTGAGGAGTACCACAGGAAACCCAAAGTAGCTGACCCATTGAGAGGACCTGCTAGTGAAAAGGGCAATGGCCCCTACCTGATTGACTAGTTCCCATCCATGAGGTACACCAAGAACTGTCGTTTGTGGCAAAGCGGTTATAAGTTTTACCTGAGCCGTGGAGTGAGGGGTACTGCCCCAATACGCAAGCCGTTAGACAGCATTCGTATCCGAGTGAATCCCTTGAACCTTTAGGAAGCCGAACATACCTAGGGTCCATATCTATTACCAGTTGACAAATCACCAATTGAATCTGTCCAGTCGTTTGCAGATCATTTCCAGAAAAAAAATTCTATTTTTTCACCATATCTTCCTTGCTTTTGCTCTGTTTCCTTTGAAAATTCACTGGAACCCCTAAAATTCCATTCTGTATATTTCCTTCCTTGAGGACCATATACCAAATTCCACTTATCGAAGCCAGAAATCCCACATTTTTCTATTTTTAGGGTTTGCCATAACTTCTTCGATTCTCACCCAATCGCCTTCAAATTTTGCCACAATGTTCATTTCCTATTTCTGCTCCTTTGTCCCTCTTGGACAAAGTTTCCCATTCTTTCACCTCGCTTCTAACATGCCCATTTTCTGCTTCCTTGTCCCTCAGAAAGTGTCCAAAACCTAGTCAAACCCCAATTACCCATCAAAGTTTTTCCCAAATCCAAAATTTCCTTTACTAAAAAAGTTTTTGTTTTTGTTTTTCTACCCATTCCAAAAAAAAAAATCCTGGTTGTGGTTGTCACCCGCATAGGAGAAAAAAACATGGAGGAAGAACTTGCAGCCATCAAGACCAAACTCAAGATCTGGATGAAAAAATTCTTGGGCTCAATCTTCAGCATTCAACCATGAACAATAGATGGCAGCTAGTCTTCTGCAGATATAGGGTTTTCTTCTTCCAGCAATTTTCATGGACCGAAGCTTGATTTTCCTCGCTTCAATGGTGATGATCTGACTGGATGGATATACCAGGTAGAACAATATTTCAATCTGCATAATACTTTTTATGTCAACAAAGTCCCACTTGCTTCCTTTCATTTGGAACATGAAGCCCTTCAATGGTTTTGTTGGTACATCAAAGCTCATGAAGAACCAAAATGGATAGATTTTTGCACTCATTTTGCACTGATTTGGCCCTAGTGCTTTTGATGACTTCATAGGAGCACTCACAAAACTGCACCAAATAGGCACTATGAGAGAATATCAGACATAATTTGAAAAACTAGCCAATCACACAGAGGGATTGTCTGATGAATTCTTCAGGAGTTGTTTTGTCAGTGGTTTAAAAGATGCAATTCGCTCTGAGGTTAAAATGTTCTACCCAAGAACAATGATGGAAGCCTTAGGGTTGGATAAGTTGGTGGAGGACAAGATCACAGCTCAACAATGCTCCAAATCTAATTTTGTTCCATTCTGAAATATGGATCCCCAAAGCCCTCAAATAATGCCAGCTCCTAGAACAACTCCTATCAAGCATTTGACTGAAGCAGAGATGTAGGCACATAGAGAAAAAGGGCTTTGTTATAATTGTGATGACAAATTCACTCGCAGACAAAGATGTGTTGAGCAAAAGTTCTATCTCTTGGATGTGGATTCTCTGCCTGAAACTGAAGTTTATGCAGATGCTCAGGACACAATAGCTGATCAGGTTGCAACTCAACAGTCGCCTGTTGACCCTACTTCTCAGGAAGACCACCTAGAGATCTCTCTCCATACCGTAGTAGGAGTCACCACCCCACAAACCATGCGGGTCAAGGGTTACTTCAAGAAGCTCCCTCTTACAATACTCATTGATTTTGGTAGTACTCATAACTTCATTGACCCTTGCATAGCCAAACAGGTTGATTATTTTGTTCATCCTTGCTCAAACTTTGAAGTCATGATTGCCAATGGGGGCACACTACCTTGCAAAGGGAAGTGTCGCAAGGTGCGTATCTCTATTGGAGATTATAACA
Source organism: Cunninghamia lanceolata (assembly GCA_027924645.1). Taxonomy (NCBI): domain Eukaryota; kingdom Viridiplantae; phylum Streptophyta; class Pinopsida; order Cupressales; family Cupressaceae; genus Cunninghamia; species Cunninghamia lanceolata. The sequence continues at coordinate 6,816,935 of BSBN01000482.1, forward strand.
TGTGCTCTGACATGTTTGCCTTGCCCTTAGGCAGATGTGATGTGGTTTTGGACACCCAATGGTTATGCACACTTGGACCCATCTTATGGGATTTTGCTGAACTTTGGATGTAGTTTTCAGACAATGGGCAAAAACAGACATTGAAGGGCTTACAACTGGGGTCTCTCAGCATCATAACTTCACATCACCTGGAAAAGCTTCTTAAGAAGAATTCACATGGTGTCATCGCTCAACTTCACTCCATTCAGATGCAACCATCCGTGGTCTCCACTACTCCTTTGGCTCTACAACAAATGATGGCTATTTTGCATGCAGTACAGAAGTGGCAGCCATACCTATTAGGGAAATATTTTTGCATCTGGGCGGCTCACCAGAGCCTGAAATATTTCTTGGAACAATGGGTCTCCTCCCCAGCACAACAGAAATGGATCAGCAAACTCATGGGTTATGACTATGAGATCACTTATAAGAAGGGTAAGGATAATATTGTGGCGGATTCTCTTTCTCGCACATGTGATGACCAAGCTTCTCTTTCAACTATTTCTATGTTTGTTCCAAATTGGTTGGAATCTGTCCCACATGCTATCTTCTATGAACTCTATGTTTCTCCATCGGTAGGGCACTCTGGGTTCCTCAAAACTTATGAGCGGGCATGGCATCACTTCTTTTGGAAGGGAATGAATAGGGCAATTCAACATATTGTGGCTGCATGTGATACCTCAGAACAACAGCATCAGTGGGCAAAGTGGCTCCCTCTCACTGAATGGTGGTACAATACCTTCTACCACACTACATCTAACATGACTCCATTGAAGCAGTCTATGGTTAGGCACCGTCAACGCTCCTTCCATACTCCCCCAGCAGTTCACAAGTTCAGGTAGTTGACATGGTTCTCCACACCCAGGATCAGAGTGGGGATCATAAGCTGGCTCCTTCTTCCCACGTTCATCCAATATTTCATGTCTCTTGTCTAAAGAAATTTCTTGGCGCTTCGCTCCCAATCCATCACAGAGGTATTAATTCAGTGGCATGGAATGCACCCAGAGATTGCTACAGGGGAACCACTCCTTCAGATTCATCAACAATTTCCACATCTTACGCTTTGAGGACAAAGCTTTTCTAAGAGGGAGGGGATGTTAGGAACCCGTGTTTAACCCTTCTCTTTACTTTGTTAGTATATTACATTTGGATACATATGCTTTGTAAGTCATCCCATGAGTATATTGTATTATCCCACATTCATGGGAAGTAATAGTTGTTTAGATTAGACTTAGTTTATAAGTACATGTTGAGGCCAATGAAGGCATCGACGAGTTTATTGTATTGAGCTTGTTCAAAGGAGGTTGCCCCCTCGAAGTGGCCTGTGATCAATAAATTCCTTCCTTGTTCTGCTATTTCTATTATTTCATGCATTTTTAATTATATTGTTGCAGAAGGTTCCTCTCAATCTTCTTGAATTCCAAATACTTCACATTCTTCTTACTTCCACACTCACTTCACCATCAATCACAAATAATATTTTATATGAACTTGAATAGTAGCAAACCTCATGAAGGAATGCAACCCTTTGTTAGCAAATACAACTCTTCATACCTACCACTAATCACACCTTTTAATTACACCTTTTATATAAGACAAATTTGTCTTTTTGTGGGATGTTTTGTCCTCATGTGAGAAGCGCTCCTTCTCAAGGTAGTCAGCTAGGTCTCTTAAATATATTTGTTGCCTTCTAGTTTCCAATGTTCACACTTAACAAATTGATTGCACCTCTTCATATCTCATTTGATCTTATTATATGTGATTTTTGTACTTATTACATTATAATCACTACCTTTGATGAATATTAGTTGCTTTTGCTTTATACACCCAAGTGCTATCTATAAATATAATCACTTCTCTATTTAATATATTCGCTACACTTCATAACTTATTATGCTTACTTCTTAACAATGATATTTGGTGATCTCTTATATATATGTGTGTCTTAAATCATTTAAGGAAGTGGGCCAATAATGGCATTAAATTAATTTTACTTTCCTCAAGGTCAGCTTGCTTTAACATTAAATGTCTTTGTCTTGGGCGCCAAGGATAGGAAGTTGGCCTCTTATTTTACTCTGTATTTGCTTCTCCAATAAGTGTTTATAAATGATCTTCAAGTAATACTATAAACCCTTCTTTGACATCAATGACAACCATCTTCTTCATCCATACATAATGATAGTATGCTTGCCACATCTTTTGACACCAATGACAATAATCTCTTTGACATCAATGACAATATTGTCAACAATCTCCCCCTTTGTCATTGATGGCAACACGAACATAATTCTCTTCTTTGGCACTGCTCCCCTTACTATATCTCTCCCCCTTTGACATCAATGGCAAAGGGAAGTAACCTATTTCTTTCCTTCATGATGTCATTCTCTCTTTTCTATGATGCTCCCCCTATCTATAAAGTTCCTCCTTTCTATAATACTTCCTCTTGACATCAACGACATCATTCTTTTTTTCCTATAACTCTCCCTTGTTGTAACTCCCTCTTTCTATAACTCTCACCCTTTTACATTAATGGCAAATGGATGTTCATTATACTTCCATCCATGTCTTCTATGCCATTATTACATCAATAGGATATTCTTTAATGTGAAGTTGAACATAAGCATTGCCCAACTATCCAATCTTTCCATTATTAATTTTTAGCTTTTGCCAACACATGTTCTGATAAAATTGTCAAATGCAATATACGAACATACTCTTTAGGAAAATATTTCTTTGGATCGTTCTCATCCTCCTGTCTAGCTTTTGGAAATCTCTCTCATCAAATTTAGTCTTGTAAACATCTTTATCATGGTATCTTCCTTCTCTCATTGTCTTAAGTCTTCTAGGCTCTTTATCATCTTGACATTAATTCCCCTTCACTTTATTATACGGTAACTTTCTAGTATGTAGTTTGCTACTACCATATCATTCTCTTTTTCTTGTCTTTATGGTATAAACAAAATTCTTCCATTGCTGCTACAATATAACATTCTCATTCTTCTCTCCAATCTTATCATCTCTTTCTCTAATATTCTGTGAGACTTCTTCTTTAAGTTGTCTTTTCCACAGAGCTAAAAGATAGTGCAACTATTAGCTCCCCTTGAACTTGTACTTCTTATGAACTTAGTGATACCACTAGTGCATGAAGTGCAGTTTAGACAAGCATATATTCTTCCTTCTCTTGCTCTTGTTTCCTTCTCCATACTTTTGTATTTTCTTCCTTTTGATTATCCATGGCTTCCAATTTTTTGTTTTGCCTAGGGGGTGTTGGCACCTTCAAATTTAGCAAATTTGAAGTGCATATTCACCTTCAAATTGGTGGTAGGAGCCAAGTTTGATACATGTCATATCTACCTGAGACCTTGAATTTGACGATTAATATTTTGCATCTTGGTCATCATCATCCAATCCCGTTTGGTAGAAGGTTTTTTAGGACATATGTTAGCAAGGTCATCCAGTTTCGTGGTCCTTGGGTGAGTTTTGACCTATTTTTTTAATGCAGTTGCGACTATGAGCAAGCTCGAAAAGCATCCCAAAAAAGTGGAATTTCATGATTCTGATGACAAACCCATGTTTTAAATAATTGATTATGGTCTCCCGCAAATTTTTGTTATGGGCTAAAATATGCATTCTGCCATTCCACGGACAATAGGGAAAATACCCAAATTCAGGTGTGGAATCGCGAAATGGTTGCAGAACAATGGGGAAGGTATGGTGATCAAGGTTTCTAGTTTGAAGCATGGTTTTGAGGCTTTTGTAGGCTGTGAAAGAGAATTTTCACTCCCAGAACAATGCCCAAGACATTTTTCACACCCAGAAGACATTTTCAGCAATGTTCTCTGTATTTTAAACTGCTCAGTAGTGAGAAAAATGGGACAAAAATAGTAAAAACATGGCTCCATTGATTCTTATGCCTCCAACATAGTGAAAGTGTCTTGTATCATTGAAAAATGCCAGGGTCCATTATCAAAAAATGTCTAACCATGACCTTGAATTCCTTTGCAACAATTCTATTGCCTCTAGCATGGTTTCAAACAACCCAACAACAACAAAAATGATACAACAATTAATAAAAATGTCATGCATATATCATTGGGAATGTGGGAGAGTAAAATTATTGGTAAATGTATTTTCTACTGCTAGTAAACAGGGAAAAGTACCTAGGTTAAAATTTCTTTACCTACAGGGTAAAATTGGATTAGTTAATTTTACCCGCAGGGTAAAATTGTGCACAGGATTTACAAAGTATAGACAAGGTGAAGGAAGTTAGAAGGTGCTGTGGTATCTTTTTTGTTATGACCATGTCTTGTTATGAAGGAGCTTGTCAAATTAAAATGTGACATGTGTCATAAGGCCTGAAGCTTGTTTGCTCCCTTGTTTCTATAAAAGGGAATTCAGGGCCTTTTGTAAAGAATCTTGGAGAACTTTGTATTGCAGGCATAAAGTAATTGATTCAGTATTTTTAGTCTAGGTTATTGTTTGAGAATAGTATGTGATGTAGATGTTGATTTCTATATGATAGTACCAGTTCAACTTTGAAATATACTGCCAAGTTCAAAGCTATATTGTCTCCTTTGTTGCAATCTTCATTTCATTTATAAATAAAGTTTAATCAAGGATTGATTTGTTCATCTTCCAGTCTTTCATGTGGATGAATGTCTTTATTTATGGCTTTTGCTCAAGTAGAAAATTAAATGCTCTAAAGAGAATGTTGAATGTTATGAAGGTTTGTAGGGATTTGTAGGTACAATCAGTAAGTGTAACAATGTAATGCATTGTTGCAATGCTTCATGGATTAGGGGAAAATACTATTGTGCAGGGTTATATTTACATTCATCTTGACTCTACACCCTAGGTTAAGGCACTGATTTCTTTGAAATTGTGTTTGATGCAACTCCTTGGTCATACAAAATTTTTGAAAGTCAAAATGAATTTCTGCTTCTGCCTTAAGTTATTTGTTTAATGTTCTTCCTATGTTCTCTTGCAAATGAATTGTGTGAAAGCTTGAGGATCTATCCCATTACTCTAGTATATCTAATTCTTTTAGCATTTTAGAGAGAACATATCTTCTCGTCACAGTATTTGAGATAAATGGCAAGGATATCTTAAATAATACTGTACAGGATCACCCTCCTAGGTCTTGTAGAGTCTAAAGTGTAGAGGAAAAGAATTATCCATCTTTTCCTATTCGTTGGCCAACTCCTTGGGGTAATTAATCATCAGAACTACCTATTCTTTAGATTGTCTCTAAGATCCAGTTAGGAATTTAAAAAAACCAATAGGGGGTTCCACAAAACCACTTTGACAAAAGCGTGTTGTATGTCCATAGTCGTTGCACTTGTAGCACACAACACTGTAATCCAACAAAGAAGTAAAAGAGTTATAGTTCATTCTTGAGAACCCATAAGAACTTTATTCTTGTTCCAACCAACATTTCTTGCTCATGTTCTACAATCTCTTGCCTTATGAAGAAAGTGATTACATGAATAGTAATAACCATAAAATGAATGTTGAATCTTGTTCATTTGTGCTTGCCTTGGAGGGAATAGTCTTATGAAATTTTCATTGTTACCTTTGTGACGAATATTGGTTTTTTGAGTGATATTACTTTCTCTCTTCTTGGAACTATCACCATTGATGGGGCTCTTAAGCACATTTGCATATCCTTTGGGCTTCTCCTCATTTGTTTTCTTTGGTATATTTGTAGCCTTAGAACTTAATCCTTCTTTGGTAGTCTTCTAATTTTATTCAAATCCAAGACCAATTTTATTGATTGTTGGCCTTTGGGAATTGATAATGTTATCCAATATTTCGGTACTCTTATCATTCTTTAGGTCTTTGTTCAATTGAGCATTTTCTTTCTCTAATTCCTTTCTTAGAAAAACAATCTCAAATTCCAGCTTCTCGCAATTTTCTTCCTTTTTCTTCAATTGGATTCATACCTCTTCCTCTATTTTCTTTGCCTATTCAATTTGACTTCTCAAATTGATGATTATCTTCTCTGATTCTTCAAGGCTTTGTAGCAATTTGGCCTTAGATTCACTGTCTTCTTGAAGCTATGATTTTAATTTTTAATTTCTTTTCTTAAGCTTCTCAATCTCATGGTAGAAAAAATGGAGTTCCTCCTCAAGATCCACTTCTTCATCATCTTCTTGTTCTGAATCTTTCTCTTTTCTTCTTTGGTCTTCACTTTCAAGGGCACCACTCTTTTCTTCTATCGTCATGAAGAGTGTTTCTTCTCTATCACTATAAGAAATGCTTTCATCACTTACCTCCAATGAGCTATTATCTTCTTTAGAATAAAGGATTTTCTTATACTTCCAGAAGTTCTTCTTTCCTTGTTTGTGACTCTTCTTATATTTTTGATATCTTCTTCCTTTCTTTAAGTTGTAATCTTCTCCATCGTCGCTACTTTCACTTTTGACTTGCACACACTCAGAAGAAAATGACCTATTTTACCATAGCTAAAACATTTATACTTACCTTTGTACATGTTGGATCTTTTCTTGAGATTTCTATCAAAATGGGATTCCTTTGCATCCGATTCATTGCTAGAGCTATCACTTGATTCATGCTTTTTATTCTTCATCTTCTTTGATGCTTTGAACACTACCTCTCTTTTAGATGATTTTTCTTCGGTCCTCATTTCATAGGCTGTGAGGATCCCATGCAACTCATTCTTTGTCAGTTTGTCTAAATCTCTCATTTCTTCAATCGCCAAAACCTTGGCATCAAATCTTAGAGGTAGATACCTTAATACCTTTTGCACAATCATGACTTCTTCAACTATTTCACCAAGACCATTTATTGTGTTCACGATCTCATCAACACAAAGCAAATAGGAGGATATGTTATCTTCTTCTTTTCATATTAAGGATTTCAATTTGTCCCCTATGGGTTTGAAGCTTTTCCTTCTTTACTTTATCATCTCCTTCATAAATATTCTTTAGCTTATCCCAAATCTCCTTTGCTAATTTGCATTGCATTACTTTCACAAACTCTGATTTGGATAATCCACACAAGATTGCATTCATGGATTTCACATTGTTCTTGCTATCCCTTTTTCCATCCCTATTCGTTGGTGGAGTTGTAGGAGTAGTATATCCATTAACTACAGATTGCCAAATATCAAACCCTAGAGCACTTAAGTAGGTTTTCATCCTTATGCTCCAAAAGACATAGTTCATTCCATCAAACAATGGTGCCCTATTTGATGAGAATCCATATCCTTCTTGACCAACCATATGTGCTCTTTAGATATTTCTTCTAGCGGTTAGACTATCTCTGAAGGAACCTGCTCTAATGCCAATTGATGAGCACACACTTATACTGAGAGGGGGGTGAATCATTATAAGGCAATCTTTTACTTTTCCAAACTTAACAACCACAATAATAACAACCATACAAGATCTAACAATTATGCAACATAGGAAGAACACATGATTTATGTGGAAAACCTTTCAGAGAAAACCACAAAAAATATTGATTTTCTTATAAATCTTCTTTTGTAGGCATCAACCTACTTCTCTTACAAATATTCTTTTGTAGGCACCAACCTACTGGAGACACTAATCCCCACTTGTAGAATCTATGAGCACTAACCCACTAGAGACACCAATCTCCAGTTGTAGAATTTGTAGGCACCAACCCACTCGAGACACCAATCCCCACAACTGAGTACCAACTCAGCAAGAGACACGAATCTCTTATTTTGATAGGCACCAACCTCCAAATTCTTTAATGGATGATATTGTCTTCACAAAGATCTGATTATAGATGCACTTTCTTTCACAACTCTACTTATAGATGATCTTAATGGTTATCACACAAGTGCTTTCCTTCACAAATTAATTTGTAGATGATGCAATGCTTTTCTTTCACAAGTCTACTTGATAATGATGCAACAACTTTCCTTTACAAAATTTTACTCAAATAATGCAATGCTTTCCTTTATATTTCTTCCTTAAGGTCTGCTCTAGTTTCACTTACAAATCAGTTCCCAAATTATGCATCATATATTTCTCCCTTCACAATATTCACTCTCTTCATATATTTAATATAGATTTGATTTACTCTTCTTGTTCTCTTCTCTAGATCTGCTTGAATTCCAAATACTTCACATTCTTCTTACTTCCACACTTAATTCACCATCAATCACAAATAGAATTTTCTATGAACTTGAATAGTAGCGAACCTCATGAAGAAATGCAACCCTTTGTTCGCAAATACAACTCTTCATACACACCACTAATTGCACCTTTTCATTACTAATTTTATATAAGACATATTTGTCTTTTTGTGGGATGTTTTGTCCTCATGTGAGGAGTGCTCCTTCTCAAGGTAGTCAGCTACCTCTTAAATATATTAGTGGCCTTCTAATTTTCAATGTTCACACTTAACAAATTGATCGCACCTCTTCATATCTCATTTGATCTTATTATATGTGATTGTTGTACTTATTACATTATAATCATTGCCTTTGATGAATATTAGTTTCTTTTTCTTTATACACCCAAGCACTGTCTATGAATATAATCATTACTCTATATAATATATTCGTTACACTTCATAACTGATTATGCTTACTTCTTAACAATGATCTTTGGTGATTATGATTAAATATGTGTCTTCAATCATTTAAGGAAGTTGGCTAGTAATGCCATTAAATTAATTTTACTTTCCTCAAGGTTGGCTTGATTTAACATTAAATGTCTTTGTCTTGGGCACCAAGGATAGGAAGTCCACCTCTTATTTTACTATATATTTGCTTCTCCAATAAGTGTTTATAAATGATCTTCAAGTAACACTATAAACCCTTTCACATCAACGACAATCATCTTCTTGCAATTTTCTCCATACACAATGATAGTATGCTTTCCATGTCTTTTGACATCAATGACAACAATCTCTTTGACATCAACGACAATATTGCCAATAAGTTCTTGATCCATTGCATTAAGTTGACATATTTTGACGATTTCTTGGGTCTTGTTGTCTTACCTAGTTTTAGATGCATTTGGATGCTCTCGAAATGTGTCTATTGGGTTGGTTTTGGCATGTTTTGGGTTTGATGAGTCTTGATCAAGTATGTGTTTCATTGTTTCATTTGGTATTTAGTTTGCATGTAGTTGTGGTGAATGGTCTTGTCTCATTTTAAAATGCTCATAGTCATATTGACAAGTCCTTTATGGTTGGGTGATTGCATTTTGAGGCCTTGTGGAATCTTGAAAATGAAGGATATTTATTGTGTTAAAGGATGGGCTTGATTTTGATGATCCATTCAAGTTTATTTATTGCTTCATCTTCATATATAAAGTTAAGAGTATAATCGTTCATATTTGTAGAGTCTTAGGAGGTTTCAAGATGACTAAATGTATGAATGCATTCATGTGGTATGCTTAGATCTTATCGTGTCATTATCATTAGTTTGGGTTTCTTAGAAGACCAAGGGCTTGATGAAGGTCATGACATACTAATAAATTGAAAGCATCAGTTGGAAGTGAAGAAAACAATCCATGCAAGGGTAAAAAAAACATAATTCATACAAGGTTTTAAAACTGCCTACTGCTATCATAGTCAAGCATCAGTGTATACATGGTCATAACAGCCACAAAACCTTAAGAAAATATTATAATTAGCTAAAGGACTTGAAGTATAATGTTGTCTAGGTATCCTAAATGAAAAATCCAATCATTGTTTCACCTAAAATGGTCAAAAAAGTCCTAAAACTATATTTTCACAACTGAGAAATCCTAGGGCAGCCATGACAATTTTTATTTCTGATTTTGTTTTGACCCATACAATGCATTAAAAGAGCATTTCCAAGATAATAGGAGGATTGAGTAGGTATTAAGGATTGAAATTTCAAGAGGATGCATTATAAAACTAAAGGAATCAAGGGTAACCATTAATTTGTAATCCGAATTAAAATATCACTCTAAAAATAGAAGCATAGATAGATAGTTAGTAATTCAATCATATCTTTGGATATAAAATTTGGATTTGGTTAATTTCTTGAGGGGATATTAAAACCTAAATTCCATAGCATCCATAAAAATCATAGAAAAATACAGATTGTAAAATAAAAGTTATGGATGCTGCAACATACTATTTTGTCTCATGACAGGTTTACCAGTTTTTTTTAAAACTTGTTTTAATAATTAATTGCCAAATCCATGATGAAAAATAGATATGACTTGAAATGTATTGACTTAAAACAATTTTTTTATGATGAGATTGATGCTTGAATTTGTTGGTTGTAGGTCTAAGAGGTTGGAATTATGAGGAGACCAACTGGAGTTATCATGATGGAGTGAAAACCTAGAGACACCCTGCTGTCCCAACTATGTAGAAACTTGATTTTCATGCCCAAATCACTGCTGCACCTACAAGATGAGACCAAGATGATGTCAAAGATGATGAAGAAAAACCTTAGGAGCTGTTGCAGTATAAAAATCAGACCTAAGCCGCTGTTGTACATGCACATTTGAAGCCCAAAATGATGGAAAATGAAGGGAATGAAGCCATGCAGCTGATGGAGGATGAATTGCACCACATTGTACCTTATTTGCAGCCTTATTCATTACTAATACAACCTTCTACAAGTGTCCAACATGCTGTTCCATGTCTGAGATGTAGATTTGAGGTGGAAAAATGGTGAAATCATGAAGTATGAAGGTTGGAAATGCATTTTATATAATGGAATTAGTCACCTACAGCTGCATATTCATGTTTGCACATGGATAATGGATGCCTACAACCACCTATGATGGAGAAAATAGTTTTCTACAGCTGATTATGTTTTTTTTTAATGAATATTGTCATACTACAAGAACTTGTTGGAGTTGTAGTTACAAAAAATAAGTGCTTGGAGATGTAGTTGCAATTATTTAATATTTTTGGCTTCCAAAAGTTACTTTTTGTAATATTTGGAAAACTTAGTAAAAAAAAGTAAATAAAATATTACTTTTTGATACTAAGAGAAGCTTGTTGAGGAAGCTACATGGGATGAAGTGGAATATTCCTTGCCACCAAAATTGACTTTTGTGTTGGATCAAATTGATCATAGCCATTGGATTTTAGGGTGAAAAATTAGTATGGTAAAGCTGATTTGAATATGTATACAACTGAAACTCATTGTAAGAGGTAGAAAATTGATAATTGGTGAAGAACCAATTGGTTCTTGTTGGTGTTTTGGAAAAACTCAGTGGAAAGCATTTGTACTATTGGAATTTGAGAGAAAATACATAGTATTTTATAAATTTTCATGGTTTTTTCCAAACCAAGTTTAGGAATTGTTGATGTTTGTCAATCTTTTGAGCTTAATACAAGTTTACTTCATGGTTTCTATTCAAGATGGTGAATAGAAATTGTTGAGATTTGTTGAACTTATCATACAAAGTTTATTTCATGGTTTCTAAACACTAAGATGAAGTATTTCTTTCATTTTCAGTTGAAGATTCATGGATATTTGATGAGTTTGCAAAGCGTTCATACCACTAGTAATTTGGTGATTGTAAATTACCTTGTGTGGTTATCTTGAACACCTAATTACACCATTGATGATTGCACCTCTTTGAATCTTGATTGTTGGATTTTAATGGTCAAATCAAGGATGGTTAATGTGTTTGAAAACATGTCTATCCATTGTTGAAGATGAAATGATCGAATAGGTTTAGATTTAGTTAGTTTTCTTAGTAACCTTCCTCTATCTTGCCTTTCTTTTGCACTTTTTTTTTAATCAAATCTTATTAGTTTAAGGTTAGAATAGAATTCTCAAACTTGTATGGTACTGTTATAGAGTTGGTATTTTATGAATGCAAGTTGATGTATTGCTTTTATGAGTTGAAATGATACATTTTATGACAATATATGTTTATATCAATTTGTATATGCATTGCTAAATCTGAAAATTGATAGGTTTATGTGCATTTTAACCTTGTGTGTTGAAGTTTGTCTAAATTCATGTAGGCCCCTTGATTGGAACAACAAAGAACATCATATAATTGAGTTATCTTGTGAGGCCAAGACTTGGTAGTAGAGACCTTGGGGTAGTCATTTTCTATTTCTTTACCTAGATTTGATTCCTTTCAGGAGAAATAATTGTGTGCAAAAACACCCATCAACACCTCCCCTAAAAACACCTATTGTAGTGCTTGTAGATACTCAACACTGAATGCTAAAGATGATCCATGAATGTTGAACAACATTTCTTCCCTTAGGAAGAAAAAGAACCCAATAAGTGTGAAAGTAATCTTCCCATTCCAAATAGGAACATGTAGGAAGAAGGATGAAAGTCTCTAAATTCTGCACACGATTCAAAGACACAAATGATGCTCATGGTGTCATTATAGGATGCTCAAGTATCTCCAAGTCAATGCTAACATGTGACAAAGGTACCTATTGACCCATTTTCCTCTGTCCAGAGTCAAATGGTTCACCATGCAAAACTCCTATCACCTGAGATATAGCCCTGCAGGCCTTAAATCCTTTAGATCCTAGTGATCCGCCTTGTAAAATCCCTAAGAATCTCATCTGGAGGATCCTTACAAAAAACCTAGAAAACCTAGAAATCTTTTGCCTTCAATGTCTTCCTTCGCAGGGATTTTCCACCTCCATACTTGATCATTTTGCATGGATATCTAATGTGCAGATATTTGGATCTTAGCTAACATCCTAGATATTATCTTAATATCTAGACCTTAGCTAAGGTCCCGATATCTCTTTTATGTGCAAATATTCAGATCTTAGATAACATCATGTATATTATCTTAATATTAGGACCTTAGCTAAGGTCCTAATATCTCTTTTATGTGAGGACCTTTCTAAATATCTGAATGATGTCATCTAGATATTTATTAACGTCTGGATCTTCTTGATATCCATGACTTTGTGAATGCCCCAATGATGTCGTCTGGACCCCCTCCCCAAAGAAATACATATGATGATGATGTCATCTGGACATTCTACCTTCGACATATTATCCTGCATTGATAAATCATCCTGGTGATGTCATCCAGATCTCCTCTTCAATGAAGCCCTTCATGCCAATGACATCATCAAGATATTCATCAAAGGCATCCAGATGTTAAGTTAGCATCCAGATATTAAGTTAATATCCGAACAATGGACATCCATGCAGATGACAGCCCCTCTATGCTGTGAAGGAAAATTTGATGGGTGCATCCAGATATCACATAGCCTGTAGACCGTTGAAGATGACGTCATGTTCCCACTGTGCAGCTGCGAGATGATGATGCATGGACATCCATATGCCTATTGTCTGCAACTTTGATCGCAGATATCTCCCTCATCTTAAGGAATTTCTACATGATCCAAAAGGCAAAAGTGCTTAGAATTTCCTCCTCTTTCATTTGGCAGGCTTTTTTTTTGGGGGGGGTGATATTCTCATTTCAAAATATGATCCAAATTTCATGATTTGGATTTGCGCATCCAGATATCAGGATGGTCACTGATTAAGGATGAATTTATAGTCTTAGCCGACAAGACATCTCATCGACTGATTTGAAGTGTTGCGAGGACTTTTTAGATGCAAATATTTCGCATTGATGGTTGCAGGTGAGTGATTCAGCAGCTTGCATTGAAGTCCCAAAATATCTCCCATCTACCCAGGCTCTAGATATTTTCTGCAATGAATTCTTATAGGCTGACATTCCTTTTGGCGGAGCTATTTTCTAACAAAGCTCATGGGGCAATTTATTTTGACCTAATTAGGTCATTTGGAATCAGATGCTATATATGCATGAATGTAAGGTGTAAAAAAGGTTGGAAACTAGTTAGTCTTATGCTTATGTATTCTAAATAGAACTTTCCTCTGCTGTAACTGTGCCTCTTGATCAATACATATGGTGTTTTACTTTTTCATTCTTTTTAACTCTATGTAGTCTTAGAATTTCTATTGTTTGTGAATGTTTAGTTCCTAGCAATCCATTCCTTACCTCTATTAAAATCTCCATGTTCTATGTAAGTTTATCAGCTACATTTCTTTATTTGTGCATCTTAGCTCTGTGAATGTTCTTTATTCAAACCTGGTGTATCACCTCCCCTTTATTTTTAGTTTTTACTCCCTCTTCCTCTTTTCCTATCAGGTGGATAGTGTTGGTTGTTTTTAAATCCCAACCTTATCTCATTGAATATCCTATGACTTAGCCACTGTCAATGCTCAACTATTATGAGGGGTTGACCAACACATAGGTGAAAGTTTTGGGGAAAACTTTCCCTCTTCACTTTAGGCTCTACAAAACCTGGGAGAGTGGTCCCATGCAACACTCATCTATCCATAAATTGATTTACTACGAGTACTAGAAGAGTAGATGCGTTCTATGTTATAGCATTCAGGGGAAATGAAGAACGAAGACCTGGCTCTAAATCATTCAAACTCATAACACACCACGAACCATAGAACAATGTGGAATTATTTTTCTAAACATAACAAGGATTAGACTAAAAATATTAGGCATTGGATCAGTCAATCTCTAACGGTGAAGAGCTAATACAGAATAGAGGAGATTGGTGCTATATCTTGAGGGTACATTGTCAAAAAAGAATGCAACTGGAAATCACAGTAAGTTTTATCTTGAGCATCTTCACAGCTTTATGATACTGCATTACAGTGTCATCAAATATATCCTAAGAGACAGTCATGCTTAGTTATCCTCGCACATATCCATACAAGTCTATATTTATGTTGAAGCAATTTAACCCATTCTTTGAACAAGGGCCATCCATAGAAAAATACATCCACAACAATTTGTTATAGAGACAAACTGAGAAAGATCTTTGATATATTCAGTCCATGACTTGCATAGAACATACATTAGGAGACAACTATTCTCAAGAATTTACAATATGTATATCTCATAAAATTACTATTACTTACTAGTAACCAACATAAAACATACAATACAAAACTCTATAGATCAGGAAAATAGTGGGGTCTCTACTTCACTGTAATTAAACCAACAATTCAGCTAGGAGCCTGAACAAAACCCACCACCCACCAAAATAGCCTTGAAATCCCTTTTATAATACAAGGGAGCAACAAGTAACGGGCTAGTTTGGATATGACACATGTCACATTTTCTTTTGTAAATCAAAATACATTAAAGTGCTACAATAACCATCTCTAATCAATCAAAGCATGCCTACTGCAAAAAATCATTTCCTCAAGGAGACAAGAGCAACTGAATTCATCTTGTGTGTTTTCATTTCTCTGACGTGGAGATGAGCCATGTTTTTGAAGGAAAAATGGGGATTATAAGATGCTCTAATATCTCAGCCCCTCCTCACATGAGGACATTTTTTTCCTATGTGAGGATCCTTTGCCAGACATCACCGGCCAAAGAGCAGAAAGGGGAGTGCCAGCAAGGATCAATAGAGAAATGAAGCACTAGAAGTGCGGGTCCCACCTATTATGACCACTCATAGGCACAAGTGGGCAAATCCTCACATATGATTGGGAAGGCCCCAACCTACTCATCCAAAGAAGAACCAGAGGATGCCACTCATGGCTGGGTTTGACTGCACCAAACCTCTAGCTAAGCAGGGAACAACAACAATCTTGGTTCCCTCCAAGATATCCACTCATTCCATCTGGAGAGACCACACACCACCCATTATGACCCAAGCTATGTCATGACCTACAATGCCGAGGGAAAAGGATGGAGAACAATGTCGCCTTCCCTCCTCAGAGCCCAAGTTGAAGCCACACAGAGGAAGGGAAAAATGGGAGTGTGGAGACTGGGGTACAAAACCCTCATTTAGATGAAAGCAAGTGGGAAAGGAGGAGCTGTAACAGTTCAATGGATGTTTCTAAAATTCCCTAGTTTTACCAACCCCACCAATGCCTTAGAGAAACTATTCTAATCTCCTAATCTTGTCTGGGAAATTAATTAGCCATGAGAATAGAGAAGAAAACTCTAAGGGGTAAGGTGATGAAGAAAACACACACAAAAGATGAAGCTCCATAATCTGCACCAGGGGGACAGTAACTAGATTAGCAGCAGAGGCCCTCAATTTATAGCCCAATCAACAGAAGTTTTTGTGCCAACCATATTCACCTCCCTCTATTATCCCACATCAATTAATCTCAAATAGTACCACAAAAGATCAATCATAAATGGAAAACTTCTTTAAATATGCCAGTACAGCTGAAAAAGGAAAAAGATGGGGCATCCTATACTATATCAATTCTCGCAGTATGGACTCGTCAATCTCTGCAATAAAAACATCAACTCTAGTACCTTAATCACAACGCATTTTAATCATTTTAAAACAACCAAATTCATTCTACCTTCTGCCATGAAGTGAGAGGAAGACTTCCCTAGGTCTAGACACAAATCCCAAAAGGCCAGTTAGTGTGCCACCAATCTCCTGCAGGCATATCCTCATAGTAGCGGCGGTAAGGTAGGTCCTTCACATGTTCGAAAGACATCCCAATGCACCAACCTCTTGAACCAATCACGCCATCATACTATACCCTTCACTAGGTTTGAAACATGGCCATCAATGACCCAATTTTGAAATGAGATCAACGGCCACCGCATATCGCCAGTTAACTGGATGAATCTACATCATGAAATGTGATATGTAGGATCCATGCGATATGCCCCAACATTACCATATGTCCACACCTACCCTCTATCCATCCTTTTACACTTAATTCATAATTTAGTAATCTTAGATTTCAAGATGAAGAAAAACTGAGGCGACTTGATCCAGTTGACACCTGGCAAGAAACACACCTATCAACATCTGCAATAGGCCCATCACACATCACGATTTCAGAACAGGAAATCCTACAATATTAGTGATACAAGGGCTTCATGAGACAAATTGGGATGTGAACATGCTGCAATGATCCATTTTACCAGTGCACATAGCGAATAGCCATTATCTTTGAGTACATCAATTAGTGACATAAACAACCCGCACAATGCAACATGAAGTAGATACTTATAGAGAGAGAGCATCACATATCACACCTTTGACATAAAGGTCCAAAAACACAAATGCGATGTAAAGGAATTGTGCGATGGGGGAGTCTAAGTTGTGAAATACACACACATGCTCAAAAGATGTTTTTAAAGAGGGGGCTACACTAGGCAACAGGGATGTAGGGGACTCAAATCATTTAGAGGTGCACAAACATTTGAGCTTAGGGAAAGCATTTAACCACGCTATGCTAGGTGTTCCTAGAGTTTTTCAAATGGACCAAGTGGTGACACTTATGAATGAGGGATCAGTCAGACTATAAAATATTGACAGAAATTATTGCCTATCGTACTTGGACATAGGCTCACAATGGCCAAGGGCCAGATTTTTAGTCATATCATAGAATTTTTAGCAAACCCTCAAACATTGTTCATCATGGACCCACCCCCGTTCCCTAAAAAATCAAGCAGGGACACATAAGTGGGATTTTCATACAGGGAGCCATAAGATTTTACAAGTACCACTAGTGGATCTTGCTCGGGGACATATGCTCCTTATGGGCATGGTGAGATTCCAGATCTCTAGGATGTAAACCAAGTGCCTACTCCATTGGGTGGCTCTATAACTACTCAGATAACCATTGATCAAATATAATTTGGTGGTCCAGGGCCCCCAAAAATGAAGAACCAAAATCTTCCTTTGTGAAATACCATGTTCTCAAACAACTGCCCCAAACCCAGTCTGAAAACACTCTCATAATCTGCCCACAAACTAACCCTGTCATTGACATGCTTAACCATATTACTTAGCCTACCACTGTTAGCATTAACTCTGTCAATTTGAAAATTGCATTCATACACTAACTAAAATCCATAATCATTGTGACATTTTACCTTATCCAACTCATTGTCATGTTCCACTAAATGCTCATCCAACTGAACTGAAAATTGAAAACCCTCATAGTCCCTTTGATAGTTGGCATCCTAAATCTTGAAATCATATTCATTTTGCATATAAAACAAAAAAATTTCATAAAGAATTTTTTCAATAGTCTCATCAAGAAGTATATGCCCTGATTTATTGAAGTCAAATTGTAGCTCCAAGTCTAAAAAATCAGATTGAATAGAAGACTCATATAAAACCTTAGAGTCATCCTCTAATTTTTGTCCCATGCCAGACAAGAACTTATTTTGTGTTATGAACAAAAAATGTTCATACATAGGCATATGCTCAAAGTGACTTGCATTATATTGACATTCACGCTCACTTGAACACTACAAATTAGTCATACTGTTAGCCCCAATGGTCTGGAAATAAGATTTGTCAAAATCCATAGTATCCTTGTCATCATTTAGATCATGGTTATCACAAGAAACATCATTCCTATCAACATCCCATGCATCAACAAACATTTCCATCTCAAGTTCATACATGATGTCAAACTCATTCTTCAGACCATCATACAATTCCATGTGAAATTTTTCAAATAGAGGCTCAAAAATTTCAAGACCAAATCTTGAGCCAAATTTTTTATATTTTTTGTGACATATTCACTACCGCAATTGCTAGTTGATAGTAAAGCATCTGACCTGGATTCAACAGATTCACCATAGCGTGGTTCTTGTTCACCAACAAGTGAGCATGTGTCTTCATCAATTTTTATACTATTGCACCCCTCATTGAATGAAAACATGTCCATTTCTACAAAGAAACAAGCATATTCCATCTCACCATTAATTTCATGAGCTATTTGCTTCACATATAACTCTGAATCAACACACTTCCCAATGCTATGCACATCAACATCATCATCATCTCTAACACTATGCTTAGAATTAGGAAACTGAACACACAAGTTTTTATCTTTAGAGTTATCATCATTCACAGAGATAGTATGCTCCATTGATAGCAAACCTAAACTACATTCCAAGTATTCATGAAATGAAATTTGTTCATTTACCCGTGAACAAGTGTCTTCATGAACACTCAAACCAATGCCTCCTTGATGTGAAGAAAACACCCCCAAATCACTCTCATAAAAGCATTCATAATCCATAGAAAAATAATCAGGTTCACTGTCATCATGATTCTTATCACAAGGAAATTCATCACTACATAAACTATGCTTAGAATCTTTAGAAGGAATGCTTATAATTTCATTTTCAAAATCATGATCACTGATTTGCAATTAAATATTTGCAACACTTGCACTTTTGTCACTGATCAAAACATAACATGGAAGGACATCTTGCATCTCTTTTACTTCTTCATCATCTAATATATTATAGGGAGAGATTTACATATCTATTTTGTCATCATGCCATGTATCTTTATCTTTATCACTAATATATTGATCTGCATATATTTTGCTTGTGGGATGATTACAATTGCTATCCTCATTTACACAAGATGGATCTTCATTTTCTGATATACTCTTTTCAGTTATGTGAATCATGTTCTAATTTTTCTCAATAGGACAACTACTATCTACATTTTGAGACACCACACCTCTTATATAATCACGTTGGGCTCCTTCAATAATCTTTATCCAATCAAGTACTTGATCAAAACCATGAGGTTTCAATGCTTTTGGCAAGGTACTCAACCCCGACTCATCAATTTCACAAAACAAATCAATGGATGTTGGATCATCAGGTCTAAAATTTTTGGGGACCTTCAACAAGTCATCCAAAAACCTTGCAAACAAATCATATGATGACTCTCCCTTTTGCATCTTCATGTCAGACAATTCTTGAACAAAAGACATAGGATCAACATTGCACAAATTTTGTTCATGCTTAGCTTGGAGTTCACTGTGATTTGCATGTTGTAATGATGGACAAATATGAATAGCATAGATATAACTATATTGACAATAGTTTTCATCTTCCTCTTTAGATTGAATGTATGCATAAGATGTCCTAGGACAACCAACACTTGCTGACATATGTCCTCTCATCATTGAAGACTTTGAGTTGTTTTCAATATCCATGGCAATTTGATATGCCTGATGAAGTGTTGCAAGCTCTTTATCCCTTAAGAGGTAGCACATTTCTTCATCAAATGCACCTAGGTATACAAACATGCACAATGAATCATTTGGTCTTATACTTTCTAGAATATCCCTTATTTCCTTTGAAAATCTAAGAGTGAATGTAGGAATCAACTCATCTCCTTCTTTCTGGGTCCATAAGTTTTTGTCTCACTAAACTTGGGTCAATTCTCTCACCAAACTACTCTATAAATGCTTTCATAAACTCACTCCATGAAGAGATATAACATATTGGCAAATATGAAAACCAATCTCTAGCATCTCCCTTCAGAGATTGAACAAAGAACTTCATGACAACATCTTCATGACCTATCTCATAATCTCCCATCAAGTCCATGAACCTTTCCAAATGTCCACATGCTAAATCTGAGCTTTGTCCTTTGATTTTTGGCAAGTGTTCCCTAACTTCATTAGGAATAGGGTTTGGGAAACCTTGAATACCACCAAAATTTAAGGCTCTATATCTTTCAATAGAGAAATTTCTTTGATGACATGGTTGTGTTTGCATACTTTGCATGTTTACATCTGACACCACACAGGGATGTATAGGTAGATGATACATTTTCTTACACCTTTTGCAAACTTCCTACTTCAACTCTATAGTTGATCATTCACTACCTTATTTCTTTCTTTCATCATGACATTAAAATATTGCAATGCATAACCCAAATGCATTTGTACCTAAGATCTTTTTAGTGGGCCTATTCAAGAACAAGCATACTTCTTCAATATAATACATAGGCTGTAAATCATAACTTAGAAGTATGTAGAAGTATCACTACTATTTCTGTTTCTTAGTGCTTAGTTTCACTCAATAGAGAACCAAAATTTTTCAAGACTTTCAAATATGGTTTTCATACACAAGCTTATCCTTCTTGAAAGCCAAAATATGAAAAATACCTAGATATATTGCAGCTGTTGCAAGCTTTCCTCCCTGACTAGAAATCTTTATAGATCTAAAAAATTCATCACATCTTCAGTAGGTTCTTTTGACAGAGTCACCACCTCTCTTCATAGAGGACTAAACTTTAAACAGTATGAAGTTCTTTCAAAGATCAATTTTATTCTGGGTCTTCTCCAATGGTAAAGCCGCATATACTTCCTTACACACAACCAACTTTACTTTTGATAAAATAGTTCAACTGTAAGTAGAGTTGACACCCTCTAAAGGGAATGATGATAATACTTTGTTCATATATGAACTCTAAATACCCATGACAAACTACTTGACTATCCTTCTAAAATTTTTTATAACACATTCCCCAGTAGAGTCACCATTTTTGTTGGTTGTTTTTAAATCCCAACCTTATCTCACTGAATAACCTATGACTTAGCCACTGTCAATGCTCAACTATTATGAGGGGCTAGCCAACACATAGGTGAAAGTTTTGGGGAAAACTTTCCCTCTTCACTTCAGGCTTTGCAAACCTTGGGAGGGTGGTCCCATGCAGCACTCATCTATCCATAAATTGCTTTACTAGGAGTACTGGAAGAGAATATGCATTCTATGTTATAGAGTTAAGGGGAAATGAAGAATGAAGACCTGGCTCTAAATCATTCAAACTCATAACACACCACGAACCATAGAATAGTGTGGAAGTATTTTTATAAACATAACAAGGATCAGACTGAAAATATCAAGTGTTCCAGATCAGTTGGTCTCTAATGGTGAAAGAGCTAATACATAACAATGGAGATTGGTGCCATATCCTGAGGGTACAGAGTCAAAAAAGAATGCAACTAGAAATCACAGTAAGTTTTAACCTAAGCATCTTCATAGCTTTATGATACTGCATTACAGTGTCACATCAAATATATCCTAAGAGACAATCATGCTTAGTTATCCTTGCACATATTAATACAAGTCTATATTTTTGTTGAGGCAATTTAACCCATTCTTTGAACAAGTGCCATTCACAGAAAAATACATCCACAACAATTTGTTATAGAAACAAACTGAGAAACATCTTTGATACATTTAGTCCATGAATTGCATAGAACATACATTAGGAGACAACTATTATCAAGAATTTACAATATGTATATCTCATACAGATACTGTTACTTAGTAGTAACCAACAGAAAACATACAATATAAAACTCTATATATTAGGAAAATAGCAGGGTCTCTACTTCACTGTAATTAAACCAACAATTCATCCAAGAGCCCAAACAAAACCCACCACCCACCAAAATAGCATTGAAATCCCTTTTATAATACAAGGGAGCAACAAGCAATGGGCTACTTTGGATGACACATGTCACATTTTATTTTGACAATCAAAACTCATTAAAGTGCCAGGATAACCTATTGGAATTAGGGCTAACAACTGAGAGGGGGGGTGAATCAGTTGTCACAAAACTTTAATACTTGCTGCAGTTAATTCTTCCTTTACCACTTAATAATAGATCAATGATTTAACCATAAAATAAGAATCAATAACACATGAGCAGAAGCATAATAACACACTTGACACCAAGACTTTTAACGTGGAAACCTAGTTAAGGGAAAAACCACAGTGGGGGTTAACCCTCAAATATTATACTCTATTAAAAGTATTACAAATGGAGAATGCACATGCATTCGCGCTCACTGCCCAGAGCTCACTGCTCAAAGGGAGGCTCACTGCCTACAAAAAGAAGATTACAATGTGTTTGAACTGATAATTAGCATCTACCAATGCAAAGGTTCAGTTCCAGTTAAGCACATAATACCAACTTGATACACTTCATCTTTATTCTACCCTGTTTCACTCCTCTATCATAATCCAAGCTTAGATCTTCACCTTCACACTTATCTTTGCCTTTATTTGCACTTATTCCATCATCGCATCACTACCCCTCATAAATTACTCGAATCCATCAGCTATATATATCTGCATCATGAATTTCAATAATTATTTAGTCAGCTTCAAGAACACTTAGAACTTTTATTGAAGACTCTGCTCTGTCGGCCAAATCCATGCACAACTTATAACGTGGACCAAAAAATTGTACTGACAAATCATCAATCATGTCAACCACTATTTCTTATCATCACAAATTGTCTAACCAAAAACTTTCATATATCCAGAACCAAGATCAATTACAAAGTTGATATGTTCTTCTTTTGTCTGCACTGACAAACTAGAACCTAATACTCAGATGCTAATAACATTTGAATCCTTTGACAAGGTGTTATTGTACCTCATCATTTAATCTATTTTCAAATGTCAATAATCTAGGGCTGTCCTCGGCTGTCTGGAACTAGGGATTCTACAGTTACCAGTTTCCTAGCTAATCTAAACAGCTTCTACTAATTTGAAAAGATTAATCTGTCTACTTACTAAATGAATTTAAGGAATGCTAAAAATAGAATTAAACAGGAAGTTACTTAAAGCAATTAAAAAAAATAGTAACTATCTATCAAAATCAATAAATACTTTTCACAGCAAAATCTGAAGTAATAAAATAGTGGTACTAGCCTTCTGCCTTGGTGGTGAGAGTGGGCCCTTGCTCCACACCCTTGGGGCTGAAGGCTACAGTAGGGAATCAACACAAAAGAAGATCACAACTAAATCTAGTCCAATTCCATTCACTTTGCATTCATGAAAAATATTGATATCACAGAACTGAGATTACCGAGAATCAGAATAATCAAATCATTGTATATATCTTCTACTGTTTCTATCAGTATATATGAAAATGAGTGATGACATATCACTTATCTTATCTACCAGTTCTTCTATGAGATGACATCCATCTCTTTATTACACTAGATGTCTAACTATGGAAAATAATCATTCAATAAAAGTAGACTGAGTGGAACAGAAGTCCACTCAGAATTCTAAGTTTGAGTCTTAATACATTTAGGCAGCGAGGCCCTGAAAATATGGGTATTGAATTAGTTCTATCCGTAACTCATGCAAAAACTTTATAAAGATAAAAACTCTAGCAGTTTAACTAAAGATGACCCTTCACCACTCAGGTGATGATTTGAGTGAAATGAGGGGTATTATGATTACTGTTGAGAGTGCTTGATCAATAGCTTATGTTGGAAATATGCCCTACTCTCAGGAGGCGCCGGAGATATCTGTCCCTGTTTGTAGCTCCGAAGATATGTCTGTAGCTTTGGAGATATCTGTATCTCTGGAGATGCTTTCCTTTTTACTTCAACACTTCTGATGTCATGGTACTTTGGTATTGTCTCTAGAGATCATTGAAGACTATCTCCAGAGATGCACAAAATTGCTGTTCCTGGCATCAACACCTATTGATTCAAAAAGAGAGAAGTTTCTGCATTTTTCCATCAATTCCATGCACATTAGTCTCTCAATAAGAAATTAAGATCTTAAGTAATCTATCTCAATTAATAATTAACTAGAGCGATCTTGCTAGCTTATTTGGGTGTAGACATTAAGAAAGATGGGATTAGGAAGGAGAAAAAGAGAGGCAAAAAGATGTATTTCATGGGTGCAACTTGGCACTCATCATCCCCCCATACCTAAGGTTTGGCAGGTCCTCCTTCTTCTCACAATCTGGATTTATTCTGTTGAAGTAGCTTGTCAGTTAGGCTATAATCCTGTGCATAGGTGGTCCAAGTTGTGCGGTTTGTATTACCATTGCCTCTGTATTGATCAACCTGCTTCAACCAATCCTGTAATTTCTCATCTTCCATTTGTTCAACCCAGACAGGGAGTGGTTCAATTATTAGAGGGGGCCTGAACCATCCACCTATCCATTCCTGCTTATGGTTATCCATCATTTTGGATATCAACTTTGCTTTTCTCATAAATAATCTTAAGTTTGTAGGGGTGATCACCTCTCTCATTTTCTGCTCCGAGGTCAAAACATTCCATCTTTTCTTCGCTATGGCAAGTACTAGATTTGCTGAACTGATCATGAAAAGACCAAAATCGATGGAGCACTCTTGCAAACGTTTTAGGTATAATGGAAAAATTTTGTTCTTACTCTTAGGGTGATAGATAAGGGACCTAAATTGTATCTTAAAAGCATTGGGATTGGGACATTCCTTCCTGATGAAAAGATCTATTTCCATATCTTTCTTGAGATGATCTTCCATTCATTCATTCCCAATCTGATGATTCCTCATTAGGGACATAAATGCTTTAAGCTGGCATTCCCCCACAAAATGATTAAGAATGAAAGTTATATCATTAACACAAAAACCATGCAGGTATAATTCACATAGGAAATTCTTGTCCTCATCATTACTCCTTGTATATGCTGTCATGAATCCTTCTGCTATCTCTGGGTTCTCAACCAGGTCAGACAAGACTAAAGAGAATTTCCTCTGCAGGACTCTTTCTTGTAAGAACATAGAATAGCTGGCACTTCGAGGCCTATAGGATAGAATTTCTGAAGAAAGTGAGGCCATTTCAATGATTTTTCCTTCTAAAGTTTCTATTCTTTTTATTTTGGCAGTGACTGCCTTTTGTAATTGCAGCATAGGCTTGGAAGCCTCATATTCTCTACACTTCTCTCCCAATGGAATAGGGCCTTAGGAATGTCAATGGGGATTGGACCCACATATGCATCTGTTTGTACTTCCTACTCATTGGTTGCCCTTGGACCAGCCAACTCTTGAATATATTCCTCTTGGTCATCTAGTTTGTTGTTGGCCCAAGTTAACTGTCCATCCTGGCTATGTATTTTCTCAACCAATGCTACCATTATTGTGAGGCTATTGTTCTAACCATGGTGAGCTCAGAAACACTCTGTGCTGCTTCTTTCTCTTTTTCTTCAAACAGTTTGACTGCCTCAATTTTCTGGGCCTCCAATTCTGCTTCTTTCTCAATTCTCTGGGCCTCTAATTCTGCTTCTTTCTCAATTTTTTGGGCCTCTAATTCTGCTTCTTTCTCAATTTTTTGGGCCTCTAATTCTGCTTCTTTCTCCTAGATGATCTTGTTTTTTCTTTGGAGTTCTATTTGTAGATTTTTAATGACTTGTTTTTGCTCCATTTCTACCTCTATTCAGATCTTCTTGAGGTCAGTAATAATCAGGTTCTTCCCCCAGAGTAGTCTCTTTAGGTTTTCAATTTCTTCTATCATTTGCTATTCTTTTGAAATTTCAACATCCTCTTTATCAGAGGGATGGGAGAAGGTTTTTGCTTCTGCTTCTACTACTGTTTGCTGATCATCAGGGTTTTCCATGGCCATCTACCCTACACTGTCAATTGTACCCATTTGCCCTGTTTCATCTTTTTCTGCAAACTACCTATCCTGAGGGTCCTCTTGGGGTTCCTCTACTTCTACTGGCACCGATGAAGGCCCAGCCTTATCCTCATATGATCTAAAAACCAGAAGTACCTCAGCTAGGAGAGCAATATCTTTCTCAGCCTGTGAGAGCTTTCTTTTCCTTTTGCTTCTCCATAGCAGAGGTGGGGAAGGTGCCTCCGGAGCAGGTCTCTCATCCTCAGAGTTTGAGGAAATAGTAAGAGTTTATATGTGTTCTGTCTCTGGAGCACATGATGGTTCTGAAATTAGACTTGACCCCAGATGAACAAATGGTGTTGGGGAAACTTCTCTTTGTTTTCTCTTCCTGACTCGAGGGATCTCATCTGAATCATGAGATGGTTCTTCAACCCAGAATCTCTCTGCTCTCTGTCCTGACCTCTCCTCTATTAATTCCTTAGGGAAAGATTCCTCAGTTAGAGTCATCTTTCTCCTAACTAATTGAGTCATATATAGGGTTTGTTTAGGAGCAAACTCTGTAATTTCTTTGCCTTTCTTCTTTTTATCAGGAACAGGGGCTGCAGATAAAGTTGCCTCTTGTGAGGACTTCTTTCCTCTTTGAACAACTATGGAGGAGGCTGAAGGCTCAGTTTCTTCTTCTTGGTCAGTAGGAGAACTCTCACCTGTTGGCTGTGCCATCTCTAGTCCTCTGTCCTGGGAATCTTGTTCAAGAAAGTTTTGCCATAATTCTTCCCCATTGGCTTGAGACAGGAAGTGGTGTTTGACTACTAGAAAAATGAGACCATGATGTTTCATGGGACCCTTATTTTGCTAATATTTTTTTGCTGTTGCCCTGATGGCAGAATACAAGAAATTGGGGATGTTTATGCTAAACTCAGGGTGTCTATTCCCATGCCTTAGAAAAATCAGCATTTTCATGATTGACCCTAAAACTAGAGAGAATTGACCATCACAAGTAAAATATTTTATCAGCCAGGTGGCAATAGATTGCCAAGGGTTTGGGAGTGTGGACCTAAGAATTCCTTTTACTTCATTTTTATTTGAATGTAGTTGTATTGCAGGTTCACCTTGAACAGAGAAATTCTTAATTAAATCAGTGTATAAGGTTTTCAAGTGATAAAACCTCTCACCTTGTTCAGGCAGCCCAGAAATGTGACTGATAGTGGCTAAGGAGAAATTAATTTAGACTCCTCTAATAGCTATCTAATTGTCCCTTAGATTTCTGAGGAATTCATCCATGACATCTTCTTGAAACCCTTCAAATTTTTCTAGAAAGTCTAGCCATCCTACAACTCTTAGAATGTTTGCTGTAGCTTCATCCTGCAGAAGACCCGCAACACTCTCTGGTTCAGACTTCTTTACCCCTATTGCCAAATTGGTTCCACCTTCTGTGCTTAATTCCTCACTCTCCTCT
The DNA here is from genome assembly GCA_027924645.1 of Cunninghamia lanceolata. NCBI lineage: Eukaryota > Viridiplantae > Streptophyta > Pinopsida > Cupressales > Cupressaceae > Cunninghamia > Cunninghamia lanceolata. Next base: position 6,844,587 of record BSBN01000482.1, read on the forward strand.
CTCTGTAGTTTATCCTTTCCTCTTAACTCTGTAGGCTCCAGAGGACTGTTCAATTTGCTCTGTTCTTTAGGGTACTTTGGAGGTTCAAATGAGGATTGTTATGTTTCTCAGCTTAGGCTTATGGAAGATTTACAAATTAGTTAGAGTACCTAGGTAGTCATAAATGCGACAGAATGATAGGACACTCTGGAGGCAAGGTGGCAGTACAACACAAATGGCAGTATGTGTGAATTTAGAAAAGGAAATGATGGCAAGAGGATGTGTCATAGTGGCGGCACCCAAAAATAGAAAGACAAGACAGTTGCTATTAATGCTTAATTAAAGATATAATTACCTGGATCATTTTTAATGATGAGGGCGATGTACACGGTAGAGATACTGTGTCATTTTATGAGATTTCAAGCATTGTGGCACATGAGCAGCTTTTGGTGGCTTGAGATGATGCTCACTACTCCATTGGTATGCGGCCTGCAATCATTATGCTGAGTGGTTCGAGAATCCACGTTCCTTGGGTGACGTCAGCGCCATCTTTGTGAATACCCCTACAAATAATATGCGTGCTAATTTAATTTATTATTGTGATAAAGTAGAGGATGAGTCATGATGACCTCATCATGTGATGTGTCCACTTTACTGCCTGGAGAGGTGGGTCCCCTCCCCTATTATTGAAATTGACTTCTTTATTGATGAAGTACCAGAGGTGCTCCTAGTTTGGGAAGCGTCGGAGGTGCTCCTGGTTTGGGAAGCGCCGGAGGTGCTCCTGGTTTGGGAGCGCCAGAGGTGCATTTGATTAATTCCTAGCACCTAATCATCTTTGTACCTCAATTGTTTTCAACTGTCCTGAAGAAGGGAACTGCCATTTGCTAGTTTTCAACTCCCTTGGTCGAGAAAGACAGCCATTTACTAGTTTTCCATCTTTCTCTATTTTTTTTTAGAAGGCTGCGATTTGCTAGTTTTCAACCTTCCTTTTTTTTTCTTTTTTTTTAGAAGGCTGCCATTTGCTGGTTTTCAACCTTCCTTTTTTTTCTCTTTTTTTATTTTTATTTTTATTTTTTTATCACACTGTGACAGAGGAGGTATCCCCTGTATCAAAACACAAATCACTAAGAAACTCTTCTTTAGTAGATGGTCTTTTATAGAGTCTAATTCAATGACCATTTACTAGGAATGTGTCTGTGCTTCCATCAATAGGTTTCAATAATACTGTTCTATTTTTAAAAACTTCCTTTACTTAATAAGGACCCATCCGGTGAGTTTGTAATTTCCCTTTGAACTCTTTGAATTTAGAATCATAAAGAAGAACCCAGTCACCTTGTTGAAATGTCCTCCTTTTGATGTGTTGGTCATGCCATTGCTTCCACTGATACTGAACTAGTTCTGTTTGCTGAATGGCCTCTGTCCGAATTTCATCCAACTCATTCAACTGAAGAATTCTATTCTGTTAAGTTATAAACAATGGTAGACCAATATCCAATACAGTTTTAAGTGTCTAGAGTTCAAATTCTATAGACAAAATATGCTTTTTCCTATAAACCAATTCATATGGTGAGAACTTTGTTGTGGACTTCCAAGTGGTATTGTAAGCCCAAACTGCTTCAGGTAATCTGCTAGCCCAATCTTTTCTGTTCATTGCTATTGTCCTTGTCAGAATATTTTTAATTTCCCTATTAGTTACTTCTACCTGCCCATTCACTTGAGGATGGTAAGATGAAGATTTTCTATGTTTGACTTGATATAAATCTATGAATGCTTTGATTACTTGTGAAGTAAACTGAGGTCCTCTGTCTGAAACTATTGATCTTGGAGCTCCAAACCTTAATAAAATCTTATTATAAAGGAAATCAACAACTTTTTCTTCCCTTGCAAATTGTAATGCTTGAACCTCAGCCCACTTAGTAACATAGTCTGTGCATACTAGAATGTAATCCTTATCTGATGATGGTGGGGAAATTGGTCTGACAAAGTCTAAACCCCACTGCTCAAATGGTTCCATCATGACTTGAGGATGCAGTAGCATCTCTTGGGTAAAGTTTGGCTATCCCATCCTTTGGCACTGGTCATAGTGCTACACATACTTCTTTGTATCTTTATGAAGAGAGGGCCAGTAGTAACCAGCTCTGAGGATCTTGTGGACTGTCCAGTGGAAGGAGTAATGGCCACCAGATGGTTCATCATGACATGCTCTCAACACATCAAAAATCTCATTAGCTTTTAAACACCTACGTAAAATGAAATCAGGACCACATTTAAATAGTAAACCATTCAACCATTTGTAAGATAAACTTTCTTTAACTAAACATTTTTTTTTGTTTTGAGGTAAAATGAGATGGATACAAGCCTGTAGCTAAAAGATTAGCTATATCAACAAACCAAGATGTAGTAGAGGAGATAGAAAAAAGATGTTCATCTGGGAACTTGTCCTCTACTGGTTGGTTTTCTCCTCCTGTATGCAATCTTGACAAAAAATCAGCAACCAAATTAAACTTTCCTGGATTATTAACTATGGTAATATCAAATTCCTACAATAGCAATAACCACCTGATGATCCTTGCACCCACTACTGGTTTATTCATTAGGTAGTTGATGGCTGCATGATTAGTGTGTACAAATATTTTATATCCAGTGATATAATGCCTGAATTTATTTATAGAATAGATGACTGCCAAGAATTCTTTTTCAGTTGTGGTGTAATTTCTTTCTGCAGAGGTAAGGTTTTTGCTGATGTAATAAATGTCATGCATACTTTCTCCTTCCTCCTTTTGTCCTAAAACTGCCCCAATGGACTCATTTGAAGTATCAGTCTATATGTGAAATGGTAAAGTCCAATTAGGTCCTCTTAAAATTGGTGTGACAGTAAGCTTCTCTTTCAAGGTTTCAAATGCTAATTGACATTCTTCTGTCCATAGAAATTTTGTGTCTTTGTTAAGCAGGGTAAACAGGGGGGTAGCTATTTTGCTGAAATTTTCTATGAATCTCCTATAGTAGCCTGCATGACCCAAAAAACTTCTAACATCTGTCTAATTTTTAGGTGAAGGCAACTGTGTGATCACTTCTATCTTGTTTTGATCCACTTTGATCCCCTTTGCTGAAATGTGGTGTCCTAAAACAATTCCTTCCTCCACCATCATAAAGCACTTTTCATGGCTAAGGGATAATTAATTTCTCTCACAACATTTTAGTACTTTCTCAAGGTTTGTGAGAGCTTCTTCAAAATTATCCCCATACACAGTAAAGTCATCCATATAGGCCTCCATGCATTCATTAGCTAGTTCAACAAAAATAGCTAAAACAAGTCTCTAAAATGTAACTGGGGCATTGCATAGTCCAAAGGGAAGAACTTTGTAAACAAAAGTTCCCCAAGAATAGGTGAAGGTGGTTTTGTCCTGATCTTCAGGTGCTACTTGAATTTGATTATACCCACTGAATCCATCTAGAAAATAAAAATACTTTCTCCCAACAAAGTTGTCTAGTACTTGGTCAATGAATGGTAAGGGAAAGTAGTCCTTTTTTGTGGCGTTGTTGAGTTCTCTATAATCAATACACACCCTCCATTTTCTATTCTTTTTAGGCACTATGACAAGGGGTGAGACCCATTGACTGTTTGAGATTGGATATATAAACCTTGCTTGAAGTAATTTTTCTATTTCAGTTTTGACAATGTCCTTTAAAGCAGGATTCAATCTTCTCTGGGGTTGTCTGACAAGTTTAATATCCTTAGTGTATATATGATGGGTACATATCTCAGGAGGTATGCCTTTCATATCTTGGTATTCCCAAACAAAAGCTATTGAATGGGAAATCAGAAGTTGGATAAGTTTTTCTTCCTGATTTGCTGTTAACTGAGTATTAATATTAAGTGTTTTCCCTGGTAAAATCATGACTTGCTTTGTGATTTGATCCATAGATGTGGTTAATCCATACATTGGAGTCATGGTATTAAGAGGACAAGAATGTGGAAGCAACATGTGGAAAGTGGCTAAGTCTCTGTAAAAGGTTTCCCCACAAGGAATGATGTTGGCGAGGGTACAATGAGAAGAAGTAAGAAGTTCTCTCCTAGAATCTTGGGCAAGTTCCATCACATCCTTATTGATTAGGATGTGAGTAATGTCTTCTATTGTATCATAGTATATTTTTTCTTCTAACTCTCCCAGATGTTCCTTGATGGTTACCATAGCTACTGAGGCACTGTTGTCATTGTTCTTTGGTTCATCCACCCATACTCTTCCTATATAATGAATTGATGGTTTAGCTGGAGGATACAAAGATATTTTCTTCAAATCTATCCCATTAGAAATGACCATATCCCCAGTTCAACAATCAATAGATCCTGCTGCTGTAGCCAGCCATGGTCTTCCTAAAATCAATGGATAAGCATTTCTCTGGTTTCTAGGTTCTAATATCAGGAAGTCCACTGGAAATTCCCATGAATCTATCACAACTGGTACATCATTGATTACTCCTTTTGGAACAGCTACTGACTGGTCAGCAAGTTGAAGAATTGTAGTTGTGGATTGGATACCTGATAGAGATAATTTGTTCATTGTGTGAACTGTCATCACATTAATTGCTGCTCACAAATCAACCAGAACATTTGAAATTTCTACCTCTGAGATGAAAATAGTTATGACAGGATTTCCAGGGTCTCCATAATTTGGGAGGAGAATTTCTCCCATCAATAGATCTACTACTTTTCCTTCCACCTATATTGTGGAGGGAAAGTTTTTCTTCCTGCCTTGCATTTTGATACAATACTGTTTAATGAACTGATTTAGTTCTGGTACATCTCTAATTGCTTGGAGAAGAGGAATTTCAATGTTTAGTTGCTTAATTTCTTGTAAAAGTTCTGATTCCAGGTTGGTTTGGACTTATTTTTGTAAGATCTTTTTCTAGGGAACATACTGTTTAAGCCATTCTGGGTATGGTGCTAGTTTTTCCATCTCTGGAGCATCTCTGGAGCTCTTGTCAGAATTGTGTTTAGGAATGTTCTCCGGAGTTGGTCTTTTAGGAGCAACTCTGGAGTTGTCCAAGGATGATTCCTTTAGCACTTTTTCATTAGTAATCTCATCCGGGGTTTGAGTGGGCAAATTTTTAGGTTTCTCATCATTGGTTACTTCAACTATAGTTGGAGGGGATGGTCTTGGGAATGCTTTCCTAGAACGTGGTTGGAGATTATTTGAATATATAGCATTAATTCTAGCCAAATTTTCTTGCTCTGTCATGTAAACATCTGCTCCCTGTTTATTCCGTGGGTTTGGTATAGGCTAAGCTGGTAAAGGTGGTTGGCTAATTGGTTCATTTTGTGATTGACCTTGTGTGTTGGAGGGTCCCGTTAGTAAAGCTTGTTGTTGAGGTTGGAAACATCTAGGTTGTCCCTAGTATTGTTAATTATATCCTTGTTGAGAACTCCATTGAGGTTGCATGTTTTGCGATCCAAACTGTGGTGGCCACTATTGATTTTCCCAAGACTGATTTTGCCAATTTTGGTTTTGCCAATGTTGACTTGGCCAATCCTGTTGTCCCCAAGGAGGATTATTTTGAGGCCCATTCCAAGTTGGATTCCACTAATTATTTCCCCAATTAGAAGGACCCCTGTAAGAGGGCTGGTTTGGATACTGATTATAAGGGAAATTCCCAGCTTGTTTTTGTCCCACATAGTTCAATCCCTCTTCTATTAGAACATTCTTCTTACTCAATCTTTTCAAGGCTAGAAGTTGACTACATTGACTGGTAGGATGTTCCCTATCACAGATTTGACAAATCTCTAATTTGTCCAAAGGGCATTCTCTCAATATATGCTTATTTCTACACCTAGGACAATAGATGGAGAGTGATTCAGTTGTTCTATTTTGATCAACTGTTCTAGTTTTTGCTTGAATCCCATCCAATGTGGTATTTAATTAGACCAAAATGTCTATTTTTAGATTTGCAATCTCCTCCATTAACTGTCCTATTTCATTCTTCCCTTTAAAAGTTTTGGATGACCTCACTCCATTTTAGGTTCTAGAATAGTTCCCGCAAAGTTCTTCTATAGCAGGTATATCCATTTTGTTGATATTTCCTTTTCCCTTTAGATCCAGTGCCTGTTTTGATTCTTTATCCAATCCTTTTACAAACAGGGTTCTGGCCAAGGAGTGATCTACTGGGTTGCCATACCTTCTCAAGGTGAAATTAAACCTATCCACATAGTCCTTTAAGGTCTCTTCCTCCCCCTACCTAATTTTAAACAATTCTTCATTTTTATTACTAGATCTACAGTAATCTTGGTATTTTTCCAAAAATTTTGTTTCCGTCTGATCCCAAGAATGGATAGAATTCTAGGGTAAACCCATAAACCATCTCATCACAGAATCTTTTAGAGTTGAAGGGAACAATTTGAGTTTTTGGTTATCTGATCCATAATCATAAGTTTGGTAGACTACTTTGAATTCAAACAAAAACTGATCTGGATCCTCAGAAGAAAGTCCTCTAAAATTTGGCAAGTGTGTTGGTAAGATATTCTTCATAGGAGCATTGTCTCTAGCAGCCAAAACAATAGGATATGAGAAGGTTCTTGGAGCCTGATTTTTCTCTTCTTCATGATTATCATTGTCCATGTTTAGTACTGGTTCTTCTCCGTGAGGTTCTAGGAAATTAGGTTCTATCAAAGGATCTACCTAAAATTTTTGTTGTAATTCTTGGATATAATTGGCAAGTGGAAGATTTGGAGGATCTAAGGGTCTATTGATTTGAAGTGCAGTTTCTAGAGTAGGTTCTAGGTTTCTCTTTTCAACAAGATCTTGTGCCACCCCAATGCTTTCCCCTATGGCTTGTTGTTGGGGTGTCTCTCTTCAACAAGGTGTTGTTGTACCTCATCATTTAATCTATTTTCAGATGTCAATAATCCAGGGGCTGTGTCCTTGGTTGTCTGCAACTAGGGATTCTACAGTTACCAGTTTTCCTAGCTAATCTTAACAGCTTCTACTAATTTGAAAAGATTAATCTGTCTACTTACTAAATAAATTTAATGAATGCTAAAAATAGAATTAAAAAGGAAGTTACTTAAAGCAATTAAAAAAATAGTAACATGCATCTATCTATCAAAATCAGTAAATACTTTTCACAGCAAAATTTGAAGTAATAAAATAGTGGTACTAGCCTTCTATCTTGGTGATGAGAGTGGGACCTTGCTCCACACCCTTGGGGCTGAAGGCTACAGTAGGGAATCAACACAAAAGAAGATCACAACTAAATCCAGTCCAATTCCATTCACTTTGCATTCATGAAAAATATTGATATCACAGAACTGAGATTACCGAGAATTAGAATAATCAAATCATTGTATATATCTTCTACTATTTCTATCAGTATATATGAAAATGAGTGATGACATATCACTTATCTTATCTACCAGTTCTTCTATGAGATGACATCCATCTCTTTATTACACTAGATGTCTAACTATGGAAAATAATCATGCAATAAAAGTAGATTGAGTGGAACAAAAGTCCACTCAGAATTCTAAGTTTGAGTCTTAATACATTTGGGTAGTGAGGCCCTGAAAATATGGGTATTGAATTAGTTCTATCCGTAACTCATGCAAAAACTTTTTAAAGATAAAAACTCCAGTAGTTTAACTAAAGATGACCCTTCTCCACTCAGGTGATGATTTGAGTGAAATGAGGGGTATTACGATTACTGCTGAGAGTGCCTGATCGGCAGCTTATGCTGGAAATATGCCTTGCTCTCAGGAGGCACCGGAGATATCTATCCCTATCTGCAGCTCCAGAGATATGTTTGTAGCTCCAGAGATATCTGTAGCTCTAGAGATGCTATCCTTTTTATTTCAACACTTCTGATGTCATGGTACTCTGGTATTATCTCCAAAGATCATTGAAGACTATCTTTGGAGATGCACAAAATTGTTGTTCCTGGCATCAACACCTGTTGATTCAAAAAGAGAGAAGTTTCTGCATTTTTCCATCAATTCCATGTACATTAGTCTCTCAATCATAAATTATTATCTTAAGTAATCTATCTCAATTAATCATTAACTAGAGAGATCTTGCTAGCTTATTTGGGTGCAGACATTAAGAAATATGGGATTAGGAAGGAGAAAAAGAGAGGTAAAAAGATGTGTTTCATGGGTGCAACTTGGCACTCATCATCCTTCATCACCAGAGGCTAAAATTCTAGATTTAGATTGTCCTGACAATCCTTATGACTCCCTTAGATCCGTAGCACACTATGATTTACCACTAGAGAGATCTGGACCAAGATACTAGACCCTGTCACATGCCCTATTTCTAGCTACCTGGACTTAGATAAATTCTTATTCTGACTTCTGGTATGAACAAATTATGTTATACTAATGTGTGGAATAGTCTTAGTTGCCATCAATGACAACACCTATCATGCATAGCAATGTCTCTTGCCAACAATCTCCCCCTTTGTCATTGATGGCAATACTTAGTGAAAAATGACTAAGTGTCAGAGCTACTCCCCCTTACTCTGTACACTTGTACTCTCCACTATTTCCAAAACTCCCCCTTTGCTAGATTCCTCATTTTTCACTACTCTTCACTTCTCCTTTGACATCAATGGAAAAGGATGGAGTTTGCAAACCAAAATTCACCCAAAAATTCTGTATACAATGCTGAATATGTACAACCAATCCTTAAGTTATATTTACATATACTTAAGTACATCTCCAAAAATATTCTTTAGCAGGGACAAATCTGTATCCCAACTCTTCTTCATACTATTCAAATTTGAAATGTGTCCATTGAACAAAAATGCTTATGCTTTAGCCTTTCAGAGGTCAATGGGATCACCTATTTGTGTAGCAGTTTGTGATTCTATCACAACATTGAACATTGCTTCTATCTTAGGGGAAATCAGTCCCCAGAGCTCACCCATTCTTGCTTTAATGTTCTCCTTTTCTCTTGTCAACTTATTTATTTCTTCCATCAGGCTGATTGCTTTATACTCCTTACTTGCAACTGATACTATCAACATATCAAAAGCTTGGGACATACTTGACAATTTCTGTTTGGAGTCCTTTATTTTATCTTCTATATCCTCTATGACTTTAGGAGTAGATAAACAAAACCTATATAAACTGCCTCCTTCTGAAAGACCATTTTGAATACTCTTTATACTGTTATCTAGCACCAATCTATCTACCCCAATCATGACTTTAAGTGCATCAAATCTTTTGCTATTAAATTCATTTTGAACTTTAACTTCTACAGATTTTTCAAAGGACTCAAAGTGTGTACTTATAGAATTTACAAGGCTCTTCAGATTTTCGGAGGGAGAATCAAATGGATTATTCTAGAACGTTGGTATTATCTTCTCTAATATACCAGGTGTAGGCCTAATAGCTCACTGTGTGAGATTTCAATATCTTTTCTCTTGCCTTGGTTTGTGAGAAAGATGCTATCTTCATCATTTGGACCGGAGAGAGAGTATTCAAGTCGAGTGGTCCTTGAATCAGTTCTAGTTCATCAAGCTCTAGCATCTCTTTACTCAGAAAAATCTTCACTGCATCTGCAATTTCTCTTGCCACAATTTCTAGACCACTTTCATTTCCTTGAGTTTTCTCAGTATTAGGACTATTTTGTTTGGGTGCATCAACATTTGCACCATCTTCTTTTGCTTTATCTTCCTTACCTTTGACTTCTTCTTCTTTCTCTACATCACCTTTCTCTATGTCATCTACAGGGGGATTCTTTCCTTTGTCCTGACCATTTGCAATCTATTCTAGAGGATCTTGTGTAGTAGTAGTATTCTTAACATTGTCTTCTTTTATGGATTGATCAGGAAGAGTTAGAGTATCTCCTGCATCATCAGTTTTATCCACCATATTTGTATCTTCCTTGTTTATTTGCTCCACTTCCAGAATAGAGGAGTCATCAACCTTGGTTTGCTGCTCATTAGTTTTCATTTCTTCAATATATGGGATTGATGAATCAATCCCATCATTAGTCTCCTCCTCAATAAATGGAAGATTGTGTCTCTTCAATGCACTTAGAAGTATTTCCTATGTTTCTTTAACTTATTTATCTAATTCTCCAAGAATCAATTTGTTCTTTCTCTTCTTGCTCCTGAATTCATCCTTCACTTCTTTGAATATCATATTCATTTGAACTTAAGTGATCTAAGGGCATAGTTTTATCAATACATGTTCTCTAAGCTCTATATCCTTTCTTTTTGCATTTTCTTTCGTCAACTCCAAAATGTCTGCAAGACTTTAAGGGATCTCAGAAGTTATTTCAATTAGGGCCTTATTATAGATATTCATATATCTAATAGTTGCTTACTCTAACACCCTCTTATCTGTATCACTGTATTCATCATAAAATTCAGTCATGGGTTTCAAATTTCCATCCATAGTGACTGATTTTATTACATCTTCCACAAAAAGTGTGGGCTTCTCAACATATGTATATGTCTCCTGCCTTTTGCTTTCCCTTTTGCTTCCAGAGGGCTTCTCCTTAGTCACCTTGGCAGCTTTTGTTCTAGAGGCTTTCAACTCTTTTACCTCAGCATCTGAATCTGTTTCTTCTTCATCAATTTTTTTGCTCTGATAGGTTCTTGTGGCCTTTGTTTTCTTTCTCTTTCCTCCATCACTGGATGGTGTGGCTTCCGGTGTTTCAGTGGGAATGGACTTGGATTGCTCAGAGACAGTTGTAAAACTTCTTGTTTTTCTTGATGAGCTAGGTGTGACTTCCAGAGCCACTGCTGGTTCACTTTCTACCCTCTCTTTTGAAGTTTGCTCAGTTCTTCTCTTCATCTTTTCAATTCTTTCTTTGTTCTTTCTTACAACTTATTTTATGATGCCAATACTTTTAGCATACATTTCAACTTGCCTCTGAACTTTTCTCTTGGTCTCTAGTTGCCTGAGCTCAACATGCAATTTTAGACTTAGCTCCTTATATGTTCCAAACCTTTCAACAAAGGTGTCTTTTGGCTTGCTCAGGAGATGTTGAGCATACATGTCCAAGATCTTCTCATCAACCTCATAGCCCATAGGCATAATCCATATAGTTCTGAGTTCCATAGCCTCCATTAGGCACTGATCGGTGTCTACCATAAAGCAGATTTCATCCTTGTATTTCTCAACTATTGATTTGCGGATTCTTTCCCTAGAATGCATCATATTCTAAATTTTTTTAAAGTAACCCCAGATTGTAGTCTTCTATGCACTTGAGTCTCCAATGCTGAGTAGATGATCTCTTATTTGCCATACAACTGGCTTGCCATTTGTCCAGTGTACACCTAGTACTCCAGGCACTTCATTCATAAAATAGAAGAACAAACATATAACTAGAGAACCATATTTGAAGGTGTTTTTCTTATCCTTTTAGATTTTTCTTAAATTTTCAATCAGTTGGTTCTGTAATAGCTCACATAGGTCATAATCTACATTCTCCTTCAACATTTGATATGCTACATATATGGTAGTTCTGGAGATAGAATTCTCCCTGCTGGAGTGATAAATATTGTAGCCAATCACCATCGAAGCAAACTTAACATCCGGTTCTATAATGTCATTGATGGTGATTGCCCTTTTGTCAAACTTTGCACTGGTTGCATCGGTAATAGTTTGATTTTTCATAGATTTCAACATGGGTAATCCATCGGTTGAATTTAACCTAGTCACAATCCTAATAACATCCTTGGTAATCTTGAATGGTTTTAACAGCCATACGGATTCATCATGCATCTGGCTCAAAACATATCAAACCCATTCACTTTCATCAAACATCAAAAATTCAATCACTTGTAGGAAAGGTTTGCTTTCCAAGGTTTTAAATTCTAGTTTCAGTTCATAGTTATCATCCTTTAGATGGCTCTCAAATAATTCCAACAATCTCATATTTCCAAATTCATCTACATTACAATGGATGTATGCCCTAATATCTTCAACATGAAATACTTCGTATGGGACACCACAGAATGCACCTAATGGTTCAACTTCGACAGACTTGTGAGGATGCTTCTTAAATTTTGGATAGGGTTTTTCAATAATGTCAACAACTAAAGGTGTAGCCATTTGCAAAGATTGAAATTTCAAGAGATTTCATAGAAATAGAAATACCTTGTTCCACAGGTTAGGGTTTTGCTTGGAAATCCTCTTCGTGCTTCAACTCTTGAAAATTCTCAGCTCAGAGCTCGTTCACCTCTTTTCTCCTTGGATACAAAGTGATTTTGAAATTACTTGGGTTACCTTTTTAACCTCCACATTCTAACTTTTTATTGTAATAATTTCTCTTTGCCCTAATTTATCTGGTTACTCTATTTGTTGATGCAGTTTCTCATGAATTGCTCCACAAATTGCCATATCCACTTCTTTTCTTCTGGAAGTTCTTTCAAAAGATCTATAATAGCCCATTTTACCTTTACTTATCATGCCAGATTTAGTCACACACTTACTGGCTGGGGGAATTAGATTTTTATTTCAGCTCCCCCTGAGCCAGAGCTCCTAGTTTAATTGCCAGAAGGATTATCATCACCTGATTCTGGTGTAGACCCATCATCACTATTCATCACACCTTTCTTCACACAAATTTTGTTCATTTCACTCTGAATCTCATCCGTATCCACTTTGCCCTTACCTTTGTCTTGTTTCTGATCTCTGTTTACCGGACCTTTTCCATCATTGTTCCTGCTTCTGTAGAATCTTGTAATATGACTAGATCTATTGCAATTAAAGGATACAACATTTCTTTGCTTATTTACTTGATTCACTCTTGATCTGCACTGATTGGCCATGTGTCCAAATCTATTGCATGCAAAGCAATATCCATTAAAAGAATTGCTATTTCTTTTATTGTTAAGGTTATTCATTATCATACTTCTACATTCATTAGATCTATGACCATACCTCTTACAATTGAAGCATTGACCAGAGAAGGATGGACTACTTTGATTCACTCTACTTCTATATTGAGTAGCTCTATGACCAAATTTATTGCACTTGAAACAATTTCCATTGAAATATGGATACCTTTGAGCATTAGGATGTCTTTCCAGAGTTTTTCTAGGTCTATTTCTCCCATTCCTTGGTTGAAAATTTCTTTGTCTTGATCTGGAGTGTTCACCTTTCTCGTATCCAAGACCATGCTTGTCATCAGTCTTCTTTTGACTTTCAAGTAGTGCTTCAAGTTTAGCTGAGCTTATCTTGAATTTCTCTTTGTATTCATTTGCAATTTCTAGGTCATGTCTGAGAATGACAATTTGCCTTTCAAGTTCTCTCTCATTGTCTCTACTTCCTTGTAGATCAAACTCTAGATTTCTAGCTATTTCGTCCAATCTGCAACATTCTTCAGTTTTTTCTTTTAGAATTTGATTTAGGTCTTCTTCAATTTTTTTCCTATCTTCAATTTCCTTGGTTAGCCTCATCACCCTGGATTCCATATCATGTTTTAGGACAATAGCTTCTTTAGCTAACTTGTCACATTCCTTTGTCTTCTCTTTCAGGGTCTTATCCTTGTCATTTTCTTCATTAAGATTTCCTAGTTGAAGAAGTAGCTCCTTCCTTTTTTCATTGGATTTGCTCAATTTTTCTTTTAAAGTCTCAATGAAGTCTTCAACATATTTAAGGTTTTCCAGCAATTCTTTGACATATGCTCTTGACTGATCAAGATCTTCTAAAGCAAGTTTAAGTTGTTCCTGGAGGTTGTATGAATCCATTTTATTGCCTTCCCAGATCTTCCTCAAGTGGTTAAACTTTTTCAAAGGAACCTAGCTCTAATACCAATTGTTGGAATTAGGGCTAACAACTGGGGGGTGAATCAGTTGTCACAAAACTTTAATACTTGCTGCAGTTAATTCTTCCTTTACCACTTAATAACAGATCAATGATTTAACCATAAAATAAGAATCAATAACACATGAGCAGAAGCATAATAACACACTTGACACCAAGATTTTTAACGTAGAAACCTGGTTAAGGGAAAAACCATGGTGGGGGCTAACCCACAAAGATTATACTCTATTAAAAATATTACAAATGGAGAATGCACATGCATTCGGGCTCAGTACCCAAAGCTCACTGCTCAAAGGAAGGCTCACTACCTATAGTAGGCTCACTGCCTACAGAAAGAAGATTACAAGGTGTTTGAACTGATAATTAGCATCTACCAATGCAAAGATTCAGTTCCGGTTAAGCACATAATACTAACTTGATACACTTCATCTTTATTCTGCCATGTTTCACTCCTCTGTCATAATTCAAGCTTAGATATTCACCTTTGCACTTATCTTTTCCTTTATTTGCACTTATTCCATTGTTGCATCACTACCCCTCACAAATCACTTGAATCCATTAGCTATATATATCCGTATCATGAATTTCAATAATTTTTCAGTCAACTTCAAGAGCACTTAGAACTTTTATTGAAGACTCTCCTCTGTCAGTGAAATCCATGCACAACTTGTAACGTGGACCAGAAATTGTATTCACAAATCATCAATCATGTCGTCCACTATCGCTGATCATCCCAAATTGCCCAACCAACAAATTTCATATATCCAGAACCAAGATTAATTACAAAGTTGGCCTGTTCTTTTGTCTGCACTGACAAACTGGAACCTAGTACTCAAATGCTAATAACTTTTGAATCCTTCATCACCGAAGGCTAAAATACTGGATTTAGATTGTCTTGACAATCCTTATGACTCCCTTAGATCCATAGCACACTATTATTTACCATCGGATAGATCCAGACCAAGATACCAGACCCTGTCACATGCCCTATTTCTGGCTACTCAGACTTAGATAAATTCTTATTCTGACTTCCAGTATGAACAAATTATGTTATGCAGATGTGTGGAATAGTCTTAGTTGCCATCAATGACAAAACCTATCATGTGTAGCAGTGTCTCTTTCCAACATAACCATCTCTGATTAATCAAAGCACACCTACTGCAATAAATCATTTCCTCAAGGAGACAGGAGGAACTAATTTCGTCTTGTGTGTTTTCATGTTATTGATGTGGAGATGAGCCATGTTTTTGAAGGAAAAATGGGGATTATAAGATGCTCTAATATCTCAGCCCCTCCTCATATGAGGACATTTATTTCCCATGCAAGGATCCTTTAGCAGACATCACCAGCCAGAGAGAAGACAAGGGGGTGCCAACAAGGATCAACAGAGAAAGGAAGCACTGAAAGCGTAGGTCCCACTGATTATGACCACTCACAGGCACAAGTGGGCAAATCCTCACATATGATTGGGAAGGCCCCAACCTACTTATCCAAAGAAGAACCAAAGGATGCCACTCATGGCTGGGTTTGACTATGCTAAACCTCCAACTAAGTAGGGAACAACATAAATCTTAGTTCCCTCTAAGATATCCACTCGTTCCATCCAGAGAGACCATACACCACCCACTTTGACCCAAGCTATGCTATGACCTGCAATGCCGAGGGAAAAGGAGGGAGAACAATATTGCCTCCCCTCCTCAGAGCCCAAGTTGAAGCCATGCAGAGGAAGAGAACAATGGTAGTGTGGAGACTAGGGTACAAAAACCTCATTCAGATGAAAACAAGGGGGAAAGGAGGAGTTGTAACGGTTCAATGGATGCTGCTAAAATTCCCCAGTTTTATCCTCCCCACCAATGCCTTAGAGAAACTATTCTAATCTCTTAATCTTGTATGGGAAAGTCATTAGCCATGAGAATAGAGAAGAAAAATCTAAGGGGTAAGGCGATGAAGAAAACACACACAAAAGATGAAGCTCCATAATATCTGCACCAGGGGGACAATAACTAGATTACCAGTAGAAGCCCTCAATTTATAGCCCAATCAACATAAGTTTTTATGCCGAACATAATCACCTCCCACCATTATCCCACATCAATTAATCTCAAATAGTACCATATTAGATCGATCATAGATGGAAACTTCTTTAAACATGCCAGCGCAACTGAAAAAGGAAAAAGAGGCAGCATCCTGTACTATATCAATTCTCGCAGTATGTACTCGTCAATCTCTGTAATGAAAACATCAACTCTAGCACCTCAATCACAACATATTTTAATCATTTTAAAACAACCAAATTCATTCTACCTTCTACCATGAAGTGAGAGGAAGACTTCCCAAGGTCTGGACACAAATCCCCAAAGGTTAGTTAGTGTGCCACCAATCTCCTGTAGGCATATCCTCATAGAAGTGGTGGCAGGGTAGGTCCTTCACATGTTCGAAAGACATCCCAATGCACCAGCCTTTTGACCCAATTGTACCATCATCCTATACCCTTCACCAGGTTTGAAACATGGCCATTGACAACCCACTTTTGAAATGAGATCGACAGCCATCACATATCGCTAGTTTACTAGATGAATCTACATCGTGAAATATGATATGTAGGATCCCTGCGATGTGCCCCAACACTGCCATATGTCCACACCTACCATCTATCCACCCTTTTGCACTTAACTCAGAATTTAGTAATCTCAAATTTCAAGATAAAGAAAAATTGAGGCAGCTCGATCCAATTGACACCTGGCAAGAAACACACCTATCAATATTTGCAATAGGCCCATCAAACATCACAATTTAAGATTAGGAAATCCCACAATATTAGTGATACAAGGGCTTTATGTGATAAAATGGGATGCAGACATGCGGCAAGGATCTGTTTTACCAGCACACATAATGAATAGCCATCATCTTTGAGCACATCAATTAGCGATGTAAACATCCCGCATGATGCAACATGAAGTAGATACTTGTAGAGAGAGCATCACACATTACACCTTTGACATAGAGGTCTAGAAACATAAATGTGATGTAAAGGAATTGCGTGATAGGGGAGTCTAAGTTGTGAAATACACGTACATGCTTGAAAGATGTTTTTAAAGAGGGGGCCACACTAGGAAACGTGAATGTAGGGGACTCAAATAATTTAGAGGTGCACAAACATTTGAACTTAGGGAAAGCATTTAACCACGCTGTACTAGGGGTTCTTAGAGTTTTTCAAACAAACCAAGTGGTGACACTTATGAATGAGTGATCGGTCAGACTATAAAATATTGATAGAAATTATTGCCTATCCAACCAGGACACAAGCTCATAATGACCAAGGGCTAGGTTTTCAATTATATCATAGAATTTTCAAAAAATCCTCAAACATTGTTCATCATGGACCCGCCCCCTTCCCTCAAAAATCAAGAAGGGACACATAAGTGGGATTTTCATACAAGGAGCCATAAGATTTTACAAGTACCACTAGATAGATTAGGTTTAATCTTTGGATCACTGAATTTCTCTCATTCAGCAAAGGAACTAGCCTCTCTCTGGAGATTCGGTCTCCCTGGAGGGTCCCACCCTAAAAGCCTTCAACACTAGGTGCAAATCTATGTGACAATAGTTTCTAGCATGCCCAGTGGGACCAAAGCATAAGAAATCAAAGAATCAAGCTGAGAATTTGGTGTTCTTCTCTGTACTCTACATTTTTACTAAATCTTCGTGCACTTGGTGACTCTACAATCTCCTGGTCCTGATTAGTGCCATATTTTATGCCTGTGCAAACCCGGGAATCTTCAAGAGGTAACTTTCAATTCATTTAATTATCTACTGTTGCTTCAAGGAGAAGGTCTAGGTTATCTAGGTCTCCTGCAAGAAGGAACAACAACCTTACATTACCTCATTCAAGAGCCCAATCCACACCCCCTCCCGTTAGGTTTCAATATAATAGAAGAAGCTTGCATATCTCTAGACTGAATCTGAATATTCTGAGGATGGCAAGGAATTTTCCTTTTGTGAACTTCAATGGAGGAAGTCCTTTAGATTTGGCTACATATAATGACATACCTACTGCAGCCCTAAAAAGTGTTTCACCCTTCATAGGTGATGGTTCTGTAACTCCTGCTGAGCATATCAAAGATATATCCAATGTGTGCTCGGTCCATCATATACAACATGAAGATGTTGCAACCCGGCTCATGGTCTCATCTTTTAAGGGGAGAGCTCTTCAATGGTTCAGGACCTTAACCCCTGCATGCATACATACCTGGGATGAGCTAGGAGCAGCCCTCTATAAATAGTTTGGAGAGATGATAGATAATGTTTCATTGCTTGACCAATTGACGACTATCAAGAGGGCTCTAAGTGAGATGTTGATAGATTTTAGCTTCAGATTACAGAGGACGTGGGAGAGAATTCCAACTACCATCATGCCATCCCCACAAGGTGCTTTCTTGTATTATCTAGGAGCTTTAAATTTTGACATTGTAGTGATGATGCAATCAATGGGTGCTGAAACCCTACTAGATGGCTATGAGACAACTTTGAAGGCTAAAAATTGTTTAATATAGGCTAGAAAAATTTCTCCCAGGCCTCCTATCCCACTTTTTCCAGATCTGCCTTCCTTACCCTAGCAACCCATTATTGCTCCTATCCCAGAGCCTAAAGCTTCAACGTCCTCTCTTTCTCAAGAAGAGAGTGACCATAAGACCCTAATGTCTAATTTGACTAACAAATTGAATAGTATAGCTATTCAAACTTCTCCCAATCCCTATCAAAATTATAATCAGGGGTAGTCATCTAATCAAAATTAGAGCCAAGGGTATAATCAAAATAGAAACTAGAATTGGAATCAGGGTTATCAACATAATAGATACCAAAATCCTAACCCTACACAACCCTTACAAACCATTCGACGCATCCAACAAATACCAGTTGTGAATCTAGTTAGGGCCTTAGTCCCTACTCAAAAAAATCTAGCCCAGGAGGCATATTGATGCTACCCTTGCAATCAACCACACAATCAATCCACTTGTGCTTTTGGAGCACAAGAAAGAGCTTTAATGTTGCAAAACTTTCATACTTAGCAAGCATCATTATCAGAGGCAACAAATAATTATCCTGAGACATCAAATGAAACTATCCCTGATGCCAGTATGATGCTATGGACTGCAGAAGATTTTTGTGTTGTTAATCAGCCCATGGACAGTGTTGTTATGCCCATTGTAGACAGCATCAGGTCAAAGAAGAGGTAGTTAGAGGCTAGTCCCATGCCTACTATGTTACAAAAAGAGCCTGTTCCAAAGGCCAAAGTGGCCAGTGTCACAATCCCAATTCAAAGCAGAAAACCTACTATTATGAAAGAAGTTCCATAAGGCTTAAAGGTGCCTGAATAACTGACAGAGCAATTAAAGAAGGAAAATTAGATTCCCTCCATGCACAAGGCAGCCACTATTCCATTAAATATTGTGGAGAAGATGAAGAAAACAAATATCAATGTCTCCATGTGGAAAGTAATGTCCATCCCCTCTTAGAGAGATCTATTACAAGAAGCCTTGAGGCACTTCTCATCAGCTGAGTTAGTAGCATCAAATCCAATATCAAAACAAAAATTGAATGCCCTGTCAGTCTTGTGCAACCAAGTGAAAGACAAGTGTAGTGAAGAAACCATCTCCTTTCTCTTGTCTTTAATCATTGACAAGTTTTTAGTGCACAACTACATGATAGACTTTGGGGCTAGTGTTTCAGTCATGCCCAAGAAGATAGTAGATGCATTAGGTATCAAGTATACCCCTGTTTCATCAAGAGTATTGCAACTAGACACTACCTTTGTGAACACTATAGGAGTGATCAAGGGATTGGACCTGACTCTACATGCATGTCCCAACTTGACTTTCAAATAGGACATTTCAGTCATTGATTTTCCTCCTTTTCTATCTGTCTGTCAAGAGACTTCATAACCAAGGTAGGTGGCTATCTTTCTTTTGACTGGTCTCATATGTTGTTGAGGATAAGATATGACACACGATTCACCATCAAGGCTAAACCAATTTCAGAATATCATGTGGAGAATTACGACCATAGCCTTGTGAACCCACATGTGATGATTTAGGGTGAGGAAGTGCATGACTCAGAATCCATTAAGGAAGAACCTTCACCTCTTCCTATCCCTAACTTATTTTTAGATGAATGGGCAAGGGATCATGAAAATTTTGATCCTTATGATACTATTGAGGAACTTGACTTGGGTAACTACATGATCTATGAAGTGGATTCTTCAGTCCCTCCTATACTTAAACTAGATGAGGACTCCAATGGCCCATGGAGGATGTTCTTTGATGGTGCAAAGGAAAAAATGGAGCTGGTACATGTGTTTTGCTAGTCTCTTCGATTGGTAAGAAGTTGTGGTTTGCTCATAGGTTGCACTTTTCTTGCACCAATAATGTAGCAAGTATGAGGCATTGGTTCATGGCCTGTTGATTGCTGAAAAGAAAAATATCAAGCATATGGAGATCTTTGGTGATAATGAATTGATGGTTAACCAAGTCAGAGAGAGATGTGCAACAAAAAACCAACTTCAAAGAGCTTATAGACATAGAGTTTGGGACCTATTTGAGAGTTTTGATGCTCTCAACCTATAGGTGATCCTAAGGAAATTAAATACTGATGCTGATCAATTAGCAATAGTGGGGGCTCAATTTTCTCCACCTACAGACTTATTCCAAGGTCATGATCAGCATGTGAGGATTGTTGTCAGACCATCTATTCCTGATAATGATATTCATTGGCAGGTCTTTGACAGTGATGAGTAGATTGTGAGCTTCATTCAGAATAAAGCATAATTTTCCTCCATGGCGCAACCTAGGTTGTAGGAATGCTAGGCGATCAGATCATCTAACTCAAATCAAAGATGCTGCTCAAGGGTCTAGTCACCCTAGAAGCCATCTTTAGCCATGATGATGAATTTAGGGGAGATAGAAGTAATATGACCTTCAAGAAAGAAGATTACCAGAAGGTAACCGTTGCTAAGGACAAGGAGTTGCTACTAGCTAAAGTATGCAAAAATGTAGAGGAACAAGAATTCATAGGACTTGCCCAAAAGTATAATGACATCTTGGCATGGACATATGAAGATCTTAAAGGATTCAATTCAGATGTGGCTTAGCATGCCATCAATTTGGATCCTAATTACAAGCCAGTTTGCCAAAAGTAGCGACCTATAAATCCAAAGATCGAGCCACTCATGAGGAAAGAGCTTGCTAAGCTCATACAAGCAAGGATTATCTTCCCCATCAAATATTCTACTTGGGTTGCTACTTTGGTTCCTGTGAGAAAGAAAAATGGAGAAATTAGGCTCTGTGTAGACTTCATGGACCTGAATCGGGCTTCTCTGAAGGATCATTACCCTCTACCCTCTATGGATCAGATTTTGCAAACAATTGCAGGGGCAGAGATGTTTTCATTGTTGGATGGCTTCTCTAGATATAACTGATAGAGATTGATTGTCATTGATGTGAAAAAGGTGCTGAATTGATTGTCATTTATGTCAAAAGGTGTCTTAATGGTGTTTTCCTTACTCATTGTGTTTAAGAGTTGTTCATGCCTCATCCTATATCAAGAGATAACTTGTTCATAAGATGACTCAGAACAAGATAATGTGGCCTATTTACATACCATGATGCTTTGATATTGATCATTTGATATTTTGATATTATTGATCTACATTTGATGATTTCTATGTCTCAGGATGTTGAAGACATCAATCTCATAGAGTTGCTACAAGTTGAGAAATGAGATTTTATGCAAAGTTAATAATGAGTTGTCAAATTAGGAGTTCAATAAGGAGTTGAGTCATCTACTACTTGTTTATCAGTTCACGTAAGAAGGCTTTCATGTTGGTTTATCAGGTTTACTTCATCATTCTTCATGATAATGTACAAGGTGTTTGATATCAATATCCTTAAAGTAGAGGTGTTAATGGTGTTGATTTAGAGTCTTCATAATAATTTAGGAAGTTCATAGGGTGTTGATGTTACTTGGTTGATATAGTGTTTAAATAGTTAGGATTTTTATGTTAGGATCTGCATTGCTTTATGTCAAAATGTTTATTGAGGGTTTGAGTTGATGATCTTGTTTAATGTTCATGCCTAAGCATGCTTCATCTTATTTTATAGCTGATGATATGGTCTTAAAAGATCTCAGTTTATTGATGAAGTTGAAGGAGTTAATTGCTCATCAGGATCAATGTAGTTAGATATGCAAATGTGGTAAGAGATGAGATGCTCTCATTTGATCATGATGTCTTCATGTTTGGGTTGTTAGTCTTGATGACATGTCATGCAGGTTGATGTCTTAAAGGTGAAGTCTTGAAGTCATTTTGTTTGATTGTGGTTACATGTTACTGTGCAAAGAAAGAGGGCTTTTTAAATGTGATCATCTGATTGTTTCAGAAAGAAGCATGTTGCATATATTGTAGAGTAATTTGAGTCAGAGTTTAGAGTTTCCTAAAAGACCTATATTCCAAACTCTAGTTCTTCTTGACATAGTCTTTCTTTCATTTTTCAAGGTCCTCAATCATACTCTGTCATACCATTAAAGTTCATGTTATCACCTGCAAAAGGCCTTAATAAATTAGGGTTACCTAGTGTCTAAATTCTCAAAATCCTATTCTATATCTAAGATTCTATCCTTAAACTAAAGCTAAAACCCTAAAATGCCTTTCAATAAAACCTCACAGTATATTCCTAATCCACTCCATTCTCTACTCGTCATAAGGAATTGCACTTTTTGTTCTATTTAGTCATTGATCTGTTATTATAGGTCATTCCACTTAAATAACCTGCTAAAGGGGTCTTAAGACATTATATCTACCGGCCCCCTCGACTCCTACCATTAGAACTGGTTTACCTCCTTATGCAATGGGCACCAATGCCATGATCAAAGGTTTATATTTAAAATAAGTTGGGCGCAAAAATGAAGATCGATAGCTACCATTTAAACCTCGACCCTCTTACCTGTGCTTTCACATTGACATGCCCATAAACATCATATATCTTGGAGATTGCAGTTTTGAGGCTATTTTTAGCATTTTTGAAAAGCCAGCTTTTGTGTGAGATTTTAAGGAGGTTTTTATGGAGATTTCTTTCTTATTTTAAAACTATCTTGTGCATTGAAGAGAAAAAGGAGAAAGTTAATTGTTTTTTTCTAAAATGGGCAAAGTGATGAATTATTTTAAGAGGTATTAAGGAGTTTTTATGATTTCTTTTTTGTCCTCATGTAGAAGTTTTTTTGAGCAGTGGATCCGAGGAGAGAAATTGTTTTATTTTTTTCTGACAGGGGCAGAATGATTAAAATTCATTGAAGATTTTATTTAATGATATATGGTGGATATAGAGAAGATAAAATGTATATGCAAAGAAGAGAATATGAAGGGTTATTTTTTTTTAATATTGAAGGTGCATTGTGATGGATTGTGTTTTATTGTAGGTATAGAAGATTTGTTTTTTAGAAGGGGAAAATGAAAATATAGAGAAGAAATATATTTGATTTTATTTTTGCAGGTGAATGGATTTTTAAAGATGATTTATGCAGAGAGGAGAAGAATGTGAAAGGACATTTTATTTTTTATATAATGGTATTGCAGGTGCATTGATGGATGAATTTTTGTGTGGACCAATATGTAGTGATGAAGACATTTTTGTGAAGATTCTTTTAAATAGAAAATACAGATGAATCAGATGATATTTTGTATATGATTTGAGAGATGTATGAGATGATGATTTTGCAGGAATGAATCAAACACAAGATGAAGACATTATGCAACAAACTTACAGATTAAACCATGTCAAGTATGAAGACAATATGCAATTGATTGTGCAGAGATAATCTTAATCAGATTGGTGATTGTAGTTTGGTGCTTGCTTAGTGATGTTTGTAGTAGATGATCATAACAAGATTGAATGATTTTTAGTATGGAGTTTGCAGAAAGATTTATGCAGTATATGAAGCTTATTAAATGATATTTTTAGTGTAAAGTGCTTCAAAATTTGTAGCTTGACAAATAGGTTATTGAAGAAATTTTTGTAAAGTGAAAAACAAAAGGAGAGATAAAGTTTTTGTAATGAAGTGAATTAGAGATAATGAAGCGAATTATACAGGTTAGTGAGACCTCTTTGTAGCCAGTGAGGCTTGAATGTAACTAGTGAGGTTTTTGATTAAGCCAGTGAGGCATTTTAGAGTGGTTTTTCTTCCCCTTGAGGGTTTTCCACTCATCAAATTAGGTGTTATGTTTCTTGTTTGTCTTCATATGTTCATGTGCCTTAATGATTTGTTCATAAGGTCCTAATTCATACTTTTCATTATCATATTTATGCATATGTGTTTAACAGTTCATTAATGTCTTCTTCTCTCTTTGTATTGTAAATTAAAAGGTGTAAAAAGTTGTAAAAGTTTATACAACATTGATTCACCCCTCTCTTAGTGTTGTCCTATACTCCAAAAATAACCAGATCATTGTCAGAGATGAGGATAGATTTAAGATGGCATTCACAACCAAATGGGGAATTATGGCATATGCAAAAATTCCATTTGGTTTGTCTAATGCTGGTGCTACATTTCAAAGGGCAATGTATATTACCTTCAAAGGATTTATAAATAGGTTCATCTTGATTTATCTAGATAAAATCACAGCGTTCTCCAAGAAGGGGGAGAATCATATGGAGCATCTGGAAAAAGTCTTCCAAAGATGTAGGGAGTTTGGGGTGTCTCTGAACCCTAGGAAATGTATTTTTGTTGTTGCACAAGGTAAGCTTTTGGGCCACATAGTGTCTAAGGATGGGATATCCATAGATCTAGATAGGACATTAGCTCTCCTTTCTCTTCCCCTGTCTTTCACAAAAAACAAGATTTACAATCATAACCAGGGGCAGATCAACTTTGTTAGGAAGTTTATTCCTAACTATGCTGGCTTAGTGAAGCCTCTAACCCTTATGCTTAAGAAAGATGCAGTCTTTAGATGGACTAAGGAGGGGAAGGATGGTTTTGAAAAGATAAAGGAAGAGATTGCCTAGGCACCTACTCTCATGAATCAAAATTATGAGGACTTTGTCCTTTATGCACACAAAGGAGAGAACAATGTTGCTGCTATCTTGATGCAACAAAATGAACAAGGACTAGAGCAACCTCTAGCTTTCTTCAGTTAGACCTTGAAAGGCTACGAGGTCAAATACAACCCCATGGATAAATAGGTATTTTCCATTGTTACAGATTTAAGGAAATTCAAATATATGCTGGAAAATAATCACATTAAAGTTTTGGTTTCTCATCCTAGTGTGAGAGATTATATAATGGGGATAGAGATTAGTGAAAAATGAGCCAACTAGGTCATCAAGATTCTGGAATATGATGTGATCATCAAAGCCACTAAGCTAATTAGAGGTAGAAGATTATGTGAACATATTGCTTAGATATCAGTTGATGAAGTGAATTCATCTTACCACTTGAATGAGGAGGAACCTACAACTAGGCCATCAGTTGTGAGTTCTTGGACAACAGACATGGCTAGTTTCCTATCCACTGGTGATTACCCCTATGGATTGGACAAAACCAAAAGAAGACATTTCAGGCTATAGTCTATCCCTTATTCTTTGGTAGATGGTGTTCTCTTCAAGAGAAAATTGGATGGAGTCTTGCTGAGATGCATAGAAGAAGATTAGGTTGATAAACTTCTTGGTGAGTTTCATGATGGCTCAACTGGTGGCCATTTCTTTGCTAGAGCTATAATAATGAAAATAATGAGGGTAGGCTATTTTTGGCCCACATTATTCAATGATGTCCATATGTGGGTAAGAAGATGGAAAGAGTGTGCTCTCTTTGTTGGAAAGAAAAAATTGGTAACTCTGTATGAGGAAAATTGATATGTCGAATGATAAAAATCAAAACTATGATAATAACCAAATCAATAACCCATAACATAAAGAGATCTATCTAAATGAAAAGCCATGATTAATGAATAAATCAACTAAAACAAGAAAGCTTCTACCAGATTGTATTATTCTCTTTTGTTGAATGTGGATTGCTCAAATATGTTGCAAAACCATGTTTGCAACAAGCAAGTGCTCAAAGATCATTGACAAAAGATCATAAAAGGTGCTCAATGATGCGATGTATGCTCAAAGCACTGTAAAGGATTCCTAAGAATAAGTGATCAAAGAGGATTTTCTATGAAGATGAGGGGGGTTTATATAGGTTTCAAACATGATCGATAAATGGATGAAAAAATCCATAGAATGAATGGTTGAGATAAATCAAATAACTCATGATGAATGTGAACACAACATGTGTCACTCCATAAGGATATTTTTATTTAAGATATGATGAAAACAAGATAAATTAAGTCAATTAACTCAACTTGTAACTTTGCCTTTTTTAGAGTTCTAAAAATAAGACTGATTGTGCACGAGTTAACATGATATTTTTAGAGGAATTGGAAAGATAATTGAAATTAAATAAATAAATTTATTTAATTGATTGTGCATGATTTTGAAGAATAGATAAGATATGAAGATTTAAATAAATTAAACAAATAAATTGATTTAATTTATTTTGCATGATGAAGGATAAATAAAATATGTGATTATATTTTATTTTTAGAAGATTTATGTTTAAAGGAAAAAGCAAATTAAATAAATAAATTTATTTAATTGTTTGTGCAAGATTAGAGGAATATGAAGATTATAAATAAAATACTTGATTTTATTTATTTTTAGAGGATTGAGATAATTTAAATAAATTTGTATGATTAATTTAAATTTAGAAGAATAATTGATTTAATTAAGTAATGTAAATTATTTAATTGTAGATAAGAGAGGATTTGTGATGAATTAATTAAATAATAGGATTTATTTAATTAATGTAGACTTGAAATTTGAAAGAGGATAATG
This sequence comes from Cunninghamia lanceolata, assembly GCA_027924645.1. Classification (NCBI taxonomy): domain Eukaryota; kingdom Viridiplantae; phylum Streptophyta; class Pinopsida; order Cupressales; family Cupressaceae; genus Cunninghamia; species Cunninghamia lanceolata. The sequence continues at coordinate 6,871,263 of BSBN01000482.1, forward strand.
ATTTAATTAAATAATAAAAATTATTTAATTTTGAAAGAATAAGGTTGATTTTGCTAAAATTATTAAATAAAGAGGATTTATTTAATTAATGTTGAATTTTGGAGTTTTGGAAGACTTTGATGAAATTAAATGAATAATTAGATTATTCAATTAATGTTGAGATGTAGGTGATGTGATAGATTAGATGAAATGCCAGTGATGTGAAGACATGGTCATTTTTAGGGTGTCTACATTTTGCCCCTCTTTGATGCAATGCAGTTTATAACATTGCGTCAAAGAAAATGATTGTTGAAGACATGATACAAGTTTGATGCCCTAGTGTAGCTAGCTACCCTTGTGTAGCTAGTGTAGGATGCCCCCTCGAGAGGAAAGACAGGGAAGCGACAGAAGAATTGGGTTGATGCTTGACTAGAAGATTGTGTTGAGAGAGATGAGGCTAGATAGAAAAGACTGTTGATCGATCCTTGTTTAAAAAACTATATGATGATTTGGATAGATGGATGGATCAATTGATAAGCTTGTTGCAAAGGTTTCACAAAAGTTTATAAATAACAATCCTTATTTTTGATAGAGCACATGGATAGTTTGCCACCAAGGTATAAATGACCAAGGTGCTATGATATCCGAGTGCGAGGACGTTGACTCTGCAAGAAAGCAGTTTGAACTTATATTCCTTAGACATCATATAACCTTGGTGGACATGTGAATGAGCCATAGTCTTGAACATAAAATAAACTTCAATGCATAAATGCAAGAAGAATATTAATATGTAAGATGCTAGGTTGTAACACTCACACAAGATAAATATGCTGCTAAGAAAGATATTAAAGATCATTCCTCAAACACGACACACAAAAGCAATGACCATGCCTCTAATCCGTACTGCATCGCAACATACCAAGATTATAGATAAATCAAGGTATTCTTGAATAGGTATTGGAAAAAGGGACAAAAGATAAACCAAAAAGCAAATTGACTGACTTACAAAGTAAACATACAGCCACCATATTCTCTTGCAAAATAGGTTTCTCAGGATAGATTGGATAGGAAAGATAACAACCTTATTGTAGGAATGATGTGTCCGTTAAAGGGTGTTATCTATTAAAAGGATAATGTCTGGTTTGAAGAAATTTAACATGTCGTATAAGACGTTGAGTTTGGTTTCGATCATGGAACATTCTATATAAGACAAGTTTGTTGATCTGTTGCTTGGTTAAGATTGATTTAGTTGATGTTGGCAATCAATATGTAGGATAGTATATGGCTCTAAAAGTAGGTTTCTATACTGTAGGTTTGTTAAGGACTTTTGCTTTGAAAGGATGCATTTGTCTGTTGTTTTTTTGCTTGAGTTAGTCAAGTCGAGGTGAATGGATTTTGATAACAGAAGACAAGAAAGATGACATGTCAATGGATTGAAATGGGTGAAGAATGATGAATCGTATGTGCCTGAGTACTGGATACATCCTTCATATTCTAGACTGCCTACATACCCTGTATCCACGGGATCAAGGCGCATTACAAGGAAAGATGAAAAAAATGATAATATGTAGTTCTGGGTAGAGTGATGAGTGGGTCAAGGTGTTTGAGATTAGGTAGAGGAAATGATGATATCTCATGTACCTATGTATTGGATACTTCGTTCGTAGTCCAGACTGCCTACATACCCATATCCATGGGATCAAGGTACCTTAAGATTGAAATGAGATGATATGTAGTTCTGGTTGGAGTGATGATGTAGGAAAAGTGTTGGGAAGACAACAACCTTATTGTAGGAATGACGTGTCTGTTAAAGGGTGTTATCTATTGAAAGGAGAACGATTGAAGTGTTTGTGTTTTTGTGAAATCTACTATGTGCTTGAGGTGTTTGTGAACCACGAACAAGGATCCATTCCTAGACCTAGGTTAAGGAAAGAGTTTCCCCCATTTTGGTAGAGGTATTTGCATAGGTGATTGATGAAGAAGACATAGAAAGTTTGACCTAGGACAAGACATTGATAACTGTTGACATAGATCAAGATGTGGGATGACGACGATGGACATTGACAAATTTCCAAGCTATCCTAGATAGGGTGATGGAAATGCAAACAAGGTCAATGGTTTTATTATGGATGGATGGATGAAGTTTGTTGTGAAATGGACATGGAATGAATAGGGCTCGATAGATGATGGATGCTGACTCTACACATAGCGCCTGTTTGCTAGGTTTTCACCAGAGGACATTTTTTTTTGGATACTTTGAGGATCAGGCATAGAACTTCTTGAGATGAACACTGTTGAATGGCTCATCTAGAGGAATACCGTCAGGTGTAGCTAAAGTATAAGCTCCTGATCCATATGCTACTGTGACAATAAAGGGTCCTAACCAATTAGGTTTGAACTTGCCCTTCTTTTCTCGATCTGCTTGATTTCTTTGATTTTCTTTTAAGACAAGATCACCAACTTGAAACTGTCTTTCATTGATCTTTTTGTTGTAATTATGCCGGAGGTAGTTTTGATAAACATGGAGATGATTAAGTGCGGCAAGGCGCCTCTCATCTAGTAATTCTAGCTCAACTAATTTGGAAGTGCGATACTTCTCTCCATCAATCAGGTTCTGCATGGATACTTTGAGGGATGAGATCTCGACCTCTATAGGTAGGATGGCTTCAGAGCCATAGACCAAGGCATAGGTGTGGCACTAATTGGTGTTCTGATACTAGTGCGGTAGGCCCATAGGGCAAGATTGAGTTGCAAGTGCCAATCACGACCAGCTTCATTGACCATTTTCGTGAGGATTTTGAGAATGGTTTTGTTGGAAGCCTTAGCTTGGCCGTTACTCTACAGATAGTAGGGAGTTGAAAAGTGATGTTTGATATTGTAATGGGTGCACAAGGCATGGACATCTTGATTTTTGAATGGTCTCCCATTATCAGTGAAAATGGCTTGGGGAATACCATACTGGCAAATGAGGTAGTTTAGGATAAACTTGGCTATTTGCTTATTGGTGATATAGGTCATGGGAATGGCTTTGACCCACTTCGTGAAGTACTCAGTGGAGGTAATGATAAATTTGTGGCCATTAGATGAGGATGGGTGGATTTGTCCTACAAGGTCGAGACCCCATTGAGAAAAAGGCCATCGAGTAGTCATAGGTTGTAGTTCATGAGCTGGTGCATGAATCAAATCTCCATGTTGCTGGCATTGTAGACACTTCTTAGCAGACTGTAAAGCATCTTGCTCTATTGTAGGCTAGTAGTACCCTATTTTGAGTATCTTCTTTGTGAGATTAGGACTGGTAGAATGTGCGCCATAGACACCTTCGTGTATGTCTCATAAGGTAGCTTCAACTTCTTCCATGTTAAGACATTATAGAAGGATACCATCGAGACTCCGGTGATAAAGTGTATCACCCAAAATGGTGTAACGGGAGGATTGACAGATAAAGGTTTTGCATTGGGTAGTGGATAGGTTAATGGGAAAGATACCATTTTTAAGGTAGTTATAGATACTTCGTACCATGAGGAATTGGGACCAACAAGTTTGCAGATGATTTTAGTAACTGGAACATCTACGACTTGTATCAACAATTGCTCAATGAAGAATTCACATTTCTATGTGTTTGCTAGCATGTCTATAAGTGACCCCATAGAAGCCATAGAATTTGCCACTTTGTTATGCTCTCTTGGAATTTGTTCAAATGTTGTGCTAGAAAAGTGTGGTTTGTAGGCATCCACTAGTTGCTTGTAGGGGACCAACTTTTCATCTTTTGTTTGGTACTCATCTATGACTTGTCAAATGACTAGTTGTGAGTCTCCATATACCTGTAGTTCTGTGATGTCCCATTGAACTGTTGTATTGAGACCTATGAGGAGTGCTTCATACTCAGCTATATTGTTGGTGCAAGGAAATGCAAGCCGATATGACTTTGGAATATAGTCATTTTGAGGTGTGATGAATAAGATGCCGGCCCCTAATCCATGTTGTGTGTAGGAACCATCAAAGTACAATTTTCACATTATAGAGGTAGAAAGAGTGAAAAGATTCTCATCCAGAAATTCATATACCATAGGATGTATATTTGTCATAGGTGCTACTACTAGTTTATCTGCTAGGGCTTGTCCCTTGATTGCCTTACAATCCACATACTTAATGTCAAACTCACTAAGGATCATGACCCATTTAGTTAGTCTACCTGTAAGAGCTGCTTTTGCTAGTAGATATTTCAACAGATCAATTTTGGCTATGAGATTTGTATGTTGGTTTAACATGTAATGCCACAACTTTTGAGAAGTGAACACTATTGCTAGACAAGCTCTTTCCATAGGTGAATAATTGAGTTCATATCCCACAAAGGTTTGACTGATATAATAGATTGCATACTCTTTTCCTGATTCATCATACTGTGCTAGAAGAGCCCCTAGGGTTGCAGTTGTAGTTGAGATGTACAAGATCAAAGGTCTATCGATGATTGGTGGTACCAAGACAGGAGGTGTAGCTAGATATTCTTTGAGCTGATTAAATGCTGCTTGACACTTATCATCCCATCGAAATGAGACATCCTTTCAGAGTAAGTGTTGAAATGGTTGACATTTATCTGCTAGCTGTGAGATAAAACGCCTAATAGACTGTAACCTTCCTTGCAGGCTCCTTAATGCTTTTAGATTCTTTGGTGGAGGCATCTCTACTATAGCCTTGACTTTTTCTAGATCTACTTCAATGCCTCTGCGAGATACAAGAGTATGGAAATTACAAATCCTCTTCCAATCAATAAGGAGTTTTTCTTCATGCAAACTAGATCCAAGATAAACTAACCATTTTTTGAAAAGAATACACTCCAAGTTTGGCCTTTGTAGAACATCGAGGATATGTATATAAGCAGGTTATAATATAATTTGGTGGATTCAAACATGGAATACATAGATTCTATTTGTAGATTTAGCTCATGTTCCTATACTTATCTGAGACCCGCTATGTTATTCCCAAGCTTATCCCTATTATATGTTGTAGCCTAAAAGAAAGTGAGGAATCCATCTTGAGAGATTCAAAGCAATGAATTGTTCATTAAAAACTTAGAATTATCACCATATTGAATACCCCCTCTCTAGCTTCGTATCTAGGTATTCCACATTCCTATATACTTGGAACCTGCTAGATGGGCCATTGTGCTTCATATTATCCTTTTCATTGTTAAATTTTCTCCTCAAGACCTTTTCCTGCTAATGATTTTTCCTTAGTTCCTATAGAATAACAATGCAACATTAGATCATCAAAAGGTAGACTACATATAGGGCTTATAGTCTCTGCAACTCTATCATTTGGTGCCTTTTTCTTAGTAGACAAACACTTGTCTACATTGATATCCTTGAAAACAGAAACCCTAGAAATGCTTAAGCTCACTATGAAGATGGTCTTTCACAAACCTTGAAGATGCTTTACACAACCCTTTTTGGAAAGCTCACATACAATGTGTATCCCAAACAAAGCCTAGAAAGTTAAAATACACACCATGTATTTCAAATGGTCTACAATTACACAATGTGTTTTTCAACATATCAGTAGACTTGAAACAAAATTTTCTTCATTCTTCATGGCCCTTCCTTCATTCTTGAGGAGTGTCAATAGTCCAAAAACCATTTGTCATGCTCTTTTTCCATGAAGCTAAAACCTGCAAGTTAGGAAGACCAGTCTTCAAAGCCTTTCTTTTCTAAACCTAAACCTAAAAGATCTAAAACTTAAACATAAAGACAAGACTCACTTCTAGAAACTAAAACTCCCTTAAAATAGATATACATGTCATTTGAGAGATTTTAAAACCCTTTAAAAAGTATAACACTCTAACACATCACTTAAGCATGACAAAAGGACTACATTTTTGTATTATGAAAACACCTTTTAGAATTTTAAGACCCATTAGACATAGATAAAGACATACCATGGATATTTGAAACCAAGATGACTCAAAAGTAAACTTTTTGGTGACCTCTCAAGGGTGTTTTCCTAACTTTTTGGTGACCTCTCAAGGGTGTTTTCCTACTAAACACTTAAAACAATAGCCTTAAGGAATCCATTGGGCATAAAAGTCATTAGGAGTTTTGAAACAACACACAACAAAAGAAAATCAAAGAAAAACTACCTAAAGGACTAGTCATACATTCTCCTGATAAGAATGCAAATTGTTCTAGAACACTTGTGTTAATATGTCATGAATGATCATACTATAGGGGTTGCGAGTACACACAACAAGGTAAATTTTGGTTACTTTGTTAGCTGCATTTTCCCCCAAAAGTAATTAACAAGGGAGTGCAGGGGAGAGCAAAAAATGCCCTATATTTAATAAAGGTATCAGAAGTTAGCTTGTTATTGGATGACATGGTAAAACCCACTTTGTTAACCACCAAAGATGATTGATAAATAAGTGGCTAGAGAAGGCAAAAAGCCATGAGTCAAAAACAAGTTTGTGAATGCATTTTTATGTAGTATAGCAGTGGTATTGAGCTACAAGGTTGCTGGTTGTAATCAGTTCATTTTACTAGATAATAAAATACTAGATGGCTGTGTTTGTGAATGTATCCCACATTAGGTGAACCACGTTAAATATCTTTTGTTCATTTGTGTTATTCTTCATTATTGTTATTTCTATTTATGTATTTAAATCTGCATATAATTGGTAATGTAAATGATCCAATTTGCCATTGAAATCCTAACAAATTGGAGGAAAAAAAAATAACTAGAGTGTGCAATATAAATTATTTGCAAAAATAAACTATCCTAATATGTACAAAATTTGAGATATTAACCCCAAAAACATGGCTTGAGGCATATCCCATTGACTAGGATAGGAAGAAATTATCTATCCAACTTTCAAACCTCATGTTTCCTCTTGTCTTAGCTCTATCAGTATCCCATTTCAAAACAAGGTCTCCTTTGAAAACTTTCTCTCTAGCTTTATTATCAAAATGTTCTTTGGTTTTCTTTTGATGCTCTTCTAATGTGATCATGGATGACTATCTCTTCTCTTCTAACTCAGTCAACTCAACCATACTAATAGCTCTTACATTTTCTCCTTCTAGTTCCAACTATTGAGCTAGCTCTAGTGAAGGCAATCCCAAAGACAATGGTAGCCTAGCTTCTCTTCCATAAATAAGAACAAAAAGAGAATTACCTATTTATCTTTTGGGTGTGATCCTATCAACCTAAAGAGCATGTCTAATTTTTGTTTTTCAGTATCTTTGATTTATCTCCATAGTCCTCTTCATGATCCTAATTAGATTCTTATTAGTAGATTCCACTAGACCATTGCCTTTAGGGTAATAGTTAAAGGAAGTCTTCAAATAAACATTATGCTTGAGAGCCCAATCAACAATCTTAAAATGTATAAAATATTTTGCATTATCAGAGATAATAGTATGAGGGACTCCAAACCTTTTTATGATCTCCTCCAAAAAATCTATGATAGATGATTTAGTAGCCTCCTTAAGTGGAATGGATTCATTCAACCTAGTAAAGTAATTAGTTGTTGTCAACACCCATTTATGAATAGCACTAGATATAAGGTTAACCATGCCATTAAAGTCTAGGCCCCACTATGAAAAAGGTTGATCTACTTGAATAGGATGGATTGGAAGAGAAGCAAGTTTCTTTTTACTAGTAAAGATAGAAAATTATTGGCATTTACTAAGTGTTATGTTATGGAGCCTATTTCCATATTACAATGTATTTCAAATACTATACACTCTTAATGTATTGTTTAGGGGTGATATCCCCTAAAAAATATTTTAGGATCCCCCTTTTTTTGTGGGTACAGATATGTGCGGATCCCCTTTTTTCCGTGAGTATAGTTATGTGTTTTATTTATACTTGTATATGGGTGGAGTCATCACCCATGATTAATGGGAATTGTTATGGGTTGACTTGGCCCATGGTTTGTTATCCATTACTTTGTAAAAATGCTATGTCAGTTACCTTTTGATGTAATTATAAATAGACGAACATACAATAGGTAAAATATAGGAAGAATTGAGAAGGTGAATAGAGTGTGTGAATTCAAGTGGAATTCAAGTGAGTTTCTTGAGCACAGCTCCAAACAATATTTGTGCATTGTAATTGTGAGAAGATGAATCTGAGCAAGCGTTTGTTGGTGGACGTAACCCACATTGGGTGAATCACGTTAAATCTTGTGTGCATATTGTGTAATTTTATTTCTGTTCTTTATTTATCTCTCTTCATAATACTTGTTGCTACAATTCTAAGAAATTATTCTACATTTATTTTTGTTTTATTTCTAACAACTGGTATCAGAGCTTTAGGTTGGATTTGCTGAAGTGTTGAATTGCAGGAAGGGATATTAGCTTGAGTGGGAGCTTTGGCTGATGATAGTAGATCAAAAGTTGAAAAGTTCAATGGGTAGAACTTTGGTCTATGGAAGATGCAGATGGAGGATTACCTCTATTAGAAGGACCTCCATGTTCTGCTGGCAGGAAAATGAAAGAAACCAATGAGTATGTCAGATGAGGATTGGGAGCTGCTTGATAGGAAATCACTCAGGACCATCTGGTTATGCCTTGCATCTTTAGTCATGTTTAATATATCACAGGAGAAAACTATGGAAGGTCTCATGATCGCATTAAGGAAGTTATATGAGAAACCCTCTGCTTCTAATAAAATATTTTTGATGAAAAAATTATTTAATATGAAGATGTCTAAAAATGCTTCAGTTATTGATCATTTAAATGAATTTAATATGGCTGAGTATGTTGAACTTTGTAAAAATTAACTTTGATGATGAAGTTAGGGCTCTACTTATTTTGTGCTCCTTACCAGAGAGTTGGAATGGCTTGGTGATGGGTATAAGCAACTTGGTCTCTAACAATGCCAAGTTGAAGTTTGAAGATCTTTTAAGAGTAATCCTTAATGAGGAAATGTGACGAAAAAGATTTGAAGAGTCTTCTAATTCAGGGAATGCTTTGGTGTTGGAGAGTAGAGGGAGACAAAAACATACATGAAAAGGAAACCATGGAAAGTCAAATGGTCCTGGAAGGTCAAAATCAAAGATCAAGATGGAATGCTGGCACTGTGGAAAGATTGGGCATGCAAGGAAAGATTGTTGGGCTCTTCAGGGAAAGAAGAACAATCAGGAGGACACCAAGTAGGTAAATGTGGCAGTAGGTAATGTTTGTTAGGATGCATTAATTCTCTCCATGGATAATATTGTTGAGTCTTGGGTTTGAGATGTAGGGGCTTCTTTTCATGCTCTACTGCATAGGCATTATTTTATTGGTTATGTTTAAGGAGATTTTGGACATGTTTATCTTGGTGATGATGAGCCTTGTAGCATAGTAGGAAAAGGATGTGTTCAAGTCAAGATGCAGAATGAGAACACTTGGCTACTAAAGGATGTCAGGCATGTGTCCAAGTTGAGATAGAAATTGGTATCCACGGGGTGGCTAGGTAGTGAAGGTTGTATGGTGACTTTTATAGCAGATTCTTGCAAGGTGACCAAGGGTTCTCTTGTGGTAGCAATAAGTAAGAAGGTTGGTACCTTGTATTTATCTAGTAATGCCGATTATGTTAATTTAGTTGCTATAGAAGCAGATGCAACTTTGTGGCACTATAGGCTATGTCACATGAGCCAAAAGGGCATGAATATTTTGAAGGATAGATTGCCTGGATTGAAAGAAGTTGATTTAGATTTCTGTGAAGACTGTGTGCACAGAAAATAGAAAAGGGTAAAGTTTCTCAAAGTTGGATCACAAATAAAGGAGAATAAGTTGGAGCTGGTTCATTTAGATGTATGGGGGCTGGCTCAGGTATCTTCTATTGGTGGTTCATCTTATTATGTAACATTTATTAATGATGCAACTAGGAAAGTTTGGGTGTATGGATTTAGGAGAAAATATGATGTGTTTTATACATTTAAAAGATGGAAAGCCTTGGTTGAGAATGAAACAAGTCTCAAGTTAAAATATCTTAGGTCAGATAGTGGTGGAGAATATTGCAGCAACAAATTTTTTGATTACTATTCTAGGAATGGAATTCGTACACAAAGGATATTTCTAGGAACTCCACAACAAAATGGAGTGTAAGAAAGAATGAATAGGACTATCATGGAGTGTGCTAGGAGCATGAGGTTGCATGCAGGATTGCCCTTTGAGTTTTGGGCAGAAGTAATGAACACTATTGTATATTTGATCAATAGAGGACCTTCAATAGCCTTGGATGGAGGCATACCCTAGGAAGCTTGGTCTAGTAAGAAGGTTGATTATTCCTTTCTTAGAGTATTTGGTTGTGAAGCCTTTATTCATTATGATAAAGATGATAGGACCAAGTTATAGGCTAAATGTAAAAAATACACTTGTATTGGTTATGGTGATGATGATTTTGGTTTCTGAATTTGAAGTCTTAAGGACAAGAAAATCATTTGTTCTAGGGATGTGGTCTTTAATGAAAAAGTCATGTACTAATAGCAGTTGTAGGATCATAGAGAGGAATCCAGAAAAAGAGGATATAATGTTGGAGGATATTGCAGATAGTAAAGTGTCCAAGCAAATAGTTCAGGCACCTATTCCATAGGTATCCCAAACTCCTGAGGTAAGGATATCTTCTAGGGTAAGAAGGGAACCTGAACATTTTTCTCCATCTATTAATTATTTATTACTCATTGACAATGGAGAACCAGAGTGCTTTGAGGAAGTAATGTAGGTAGATGCTAGGAAGAAGGGGGAACAAGCCATGGATGAGGAGCATCAATCTCTCATGCAAAATTAGACTTGGGATTTGGTAAACCCACCTGAAGGTAAGAGAGCATTGTAGAACAAGTGGGTGTATAGAGTCAAAGAGGAAGATGGAGGAAAAAAAAGGTACAAGGCCCGATTGGTGGTAAAGGGGTTTGCACAAAAAAGGTATTGATTTCGATAAGATTTTTTCTCTAGTGGTTAAAATGACTTCTAATAGGAGTATTCTTTGGATAGTGGTAGTGGAAGATTTACACTTAGAGTAGCTATATGTGAAGACTACACTCATTCATGGTGATTTGGAGGAGGACTTATACATGGAGCAGCCATAGAGATATGAGGTCATAAGGAAGGAGAACATGGTGTGCAAACTTAAGAAGAGCTTGTATGGCCTGAAACAAGCTCCATGACAGTGGTACAAGAAATTTGATAGTTTTATGATGGAGAAGAGATAGTCTAGGTGTCATTCAAACCATTTTGTGTATATCAATAAATTTGATGATGGTAGTTATATTATTTTGTGTCTGTATGTGGATGACATGTTGGTTGTAGGTAAGAACATGTAGGAAATAAAGGTAATCAAGAAACAACTTAGTAATTACTTTGCTATGAAGGATTTGGGGGCAGCAAAACAAATCCTCATAATGAGAATATATTGGGATAGGAATGAAAGAAATCTTTCTTTATCTCAGGAAGAGTACATTAAGAAGGTCATGGAGAGGTTTAGTATGCAAGACGATAAACTAGTTGGGACTCGGTTGGGACTCCTTTGGAAAGCCATTTCAAGCTATAAAAGGAGTAGTGTCCCAAGACAGAGGAGGAGAAAATCTAGATGTCCAAGGTACCTTACTCATTTGCAGTTGGCAGCTTGATGTATGTGATGGTGTGCACTAGGCTAGATATTGTGCATGCAGTGGGAGCAGTGAGTAGGTACACGAGTGATCCTAGTAAAGAGCATTGGAAGGTAATGAAGTGGATCCTTCGGTATTTGAGAGGGACCATGGAGATAGTTCTATGCTATAGTGGATTGGACACCACTTTGCATGGTTATGTAGATTTAGATATGGCTAGAGATTTGGATAGCAGGAGTATGACAGGTTATGTATTTACTGTAGGTGACATAGTGGTGAGCTAGATTTCATGACTATAAAAACTTGTGGCTTTGTCAACCACAGAGGCTGAGTATGGTACTGCCATAGAGGCAAGCAAAGAGATGATTTAGTTACAGTAATTTCTTGAGGAGTTGGGGCATAAGTAGGAGGAAGGAAAGTTGTATAGTGATAGTCAGAGTGCTATACACCTAGCAAAAAACTCTGCCTTCCACTGTAGGATGAAGCATATATAGTTGAGGTACCATTTCATCAGGACAACTTTGGAGGAAGAGAAGTTGAAGCTAGAGAAGATTCATACTAGTTAGAATCCTGCAAACATGATGACCAAGGTGGTCACAAGGGAGAAACTGAAGCTATGTTTAGCTTTGGTTGGCCTTCACTAATGACAGTGAAGGGTTGAGAATCTTGCTCAAAGGAAATTAGTCTCCAAGTGGGAGATTGTTATTTTATGGAGCCTATTTGCATATTACAATGTATTTCAAATACTGTACACTCTTAATGTATTCTCACCAGGGTTTGGGGCTGGGCTGGGCCCTGAGCAAGGGTTTGGGGGCAATAGCCCCCAAATTTTTTTTAGGATCCCCCCTTTTTCATAAGTATAGATATGTGCGGATCCCCTTTTTTCTGTGAGTATAGTTATGTATTTTATTTATACTTGTATAGGGGCATATTCATAACCCATGATTAATGTGAATTGTTATGGGTTGACTTGGCCCATGGTTTGTTACCCAATGTTTTGTAAAATTGCTATGTTGGTTACCTATTGATGTAATTATAAATAGACAAACATACAGTAGGTAAAATATAGGAAGAATTGAGAAGGTGAATAGAGTGTGTGAATTCAAGTGGGAAATCAAGAGATTTTGTTGAGTGTAGATCCAAACAATATTTGTGCATTGTAATTGTGAGAAGGTGAATCTGAGCAAGTGTTTCTTGGTGGACATAACCCACATTGGGTGAACCACATTAAATCATATGTTTGTATTGTGCAATTTTATTTATGTTCTTTATTTAAATCTCTCTTCATAATACTTGTTGTTGTGATTCTAAGAAATTATTCCACATTGATTTCTATTTTATTTATAACACTAAGCCATCTATAAGCATCACTAAACAATGTGGGCCAAAAAATACCTTCTATCATTATCGTCATGGCTGTAGCTCTTGGAGAAAAATGGCCTATAGATGAACCTTCATGAAACTCGCTAAGAACCTTGTTAACTTGGTCTTCTTCTACACTTCTTAGCATGACTCCTAGGTTCTTCTTGAAAAAATACCATCTATTAAAACATATGGAATACAATGTAATTTAAAATTTCTCCTCTTAGACTTGTCTAATCTAAAAGGATGCTCACTAGTTCAGATGTTCAAAAGTTTCCAACAATTGTACCTTCTATTGTTTGCTTTTCATGCAAAACATAAGACAAGTCTTCTTCCTTTGAGACATCAATAGCTAGTTGTTCATACAATCCTCTACCTTTAATCAACTTCATGGATTTAATAGTAACATCATATTCTAGAATTGTAATCACCCATCTAGCCCTCTTTTTACTTATCTCAGCTGCCATTATGAAATCTCTTACACTAGGATGAGAGACCAACACCTTGATATGGCTTCTTGTAACCATTTATTTTGAAACTTTTGAGTGATCTCATTATAGAAAATACTTGTTTCTCCATGGGATTTGTACTTTGATTCATATTCTTTCAATGTTTGACTAAAAAAATCCAAAGGCTACTCTAGACCTTCATCATTTTGCTAAGTTAAAACAACTGTAATACTAGATTTAGCTCCATGGGCATAGATGATGAAATCTGTCTCAAATTCTAGGTCGATGAGAGTAGGTGATTCAATACAAGTTACTTCTCTTTATGAATAAGCTCATTGTGTACTGTAGAAGGTAGTTTGGTAGTTTGGGTACTATTTAGAGGCATAACCAAACTACCCACAGGATGATCAACTGTAGAATTATTTTTAGGGCTCCAAAACATAAGACTGGGTAAAAGCACAAAGTTGTGTCACACTATTATAAAGGAAACAGTCAACGCTGATCCAACTTTTAAACTTGAATCACAAAAAAGTGACATATATGTTTTGAATTTTGAAATGATGTAAACTAATAAAATATTTATTTTCTAGTATATTTTATGCTTGTATTTTTTAAAAAATTATTTGAATATAGTTTTTAATAAATTAACACTATAATTTAGTTGCTGATAAAATGAAGTTACATGAGACATTAATCTTTATATAGTAAATTTTATTTTTTTTTCTTCAATTTTTGTGTGTATTTATAACTTGAAACTTTAGTGCATGCATATATTTTTTTCCAATTTTGATAAATATATATTTTTAAATAAATAATAATGCATGTATTAAAACGTAGTTGTTTCCATTCGACGTCAACTTTCATATTAACTATTTGTCTAAAATAGAAAAAAATTATACCATCTTGATATAGATTCTTTTATCTAGTGCATCATATTTTTTCAATTTTTTTTAATAAGTTTTACTATTTTTCCTTGACATAGTAATCAACCTAATGTTGTGTGCTGATAACCTACTTTTAGTAAAAATAGAAAGAAAAATATAAATAATAATTAAACTATTAAAATATATATATATATATATATATATATATATATATATATATATATATATATATATATATATATATATATATATATATATATATTTGAAAACTAAACTTATAGATCTACAAAAGGGTATTTTTATATTTTAAAAAAATGTTATTTACATGACTAGAAGTTGTTTAAATATCAAGTTTTTCAAATAATTTTATTTTTTTGGTAAATTGGCCTCATAGTGGTGCTACATATGCATTTAGCCAACAATTTTAGTTGGAAAAGTTGTGGACATATCTAACTTAGCTAGAATGAATCTTATAAGATCATATGTTTGACCAAAATTGATTTTTAGTTAGAAATACTTAAATTCACTTGTGCTGATAAGTCGGCTGAAAGTGTGACACAACTTTGTGCTTTTACCCTCCTAGATTTAGAAGTAGATTCCTTAGGTACCTTAATGTTGGGATTTGGATGTTCCACTATTGATTCTTAGTGATTGAGAAAATTTTGCACCATTAGGGCTTGTCCTTGCACACCAACTATACAAGTGGACTATTTGTGAGAATGATTACAAGGATAGCACCATTTAGCTTCTTGAGCCATGCTATTTTGAACTAGGACAAGGGAATTTCTCATGCTAATAGTAGGGTCTTGTTGTATAGGATGGATTACTTGTATAGGAAGATTTGGATTGACACCTTCATACCTATTAGGTTGATAGCCTTGATTAGCAAACTAATTTCTATTTTGTTGATAACCTTGATTCCAATTTTGATTTGAAGGTTGTCCATGGTTATAATTTGGGTAAGATCTAGGGGCTTGTTGTTTTTTCTAAGAAATTAATTTATTGGACATGTTCTTTACTAAGGCTCTAAGGTCTTCAAAATCATTAGAAGGACTAGACGTAGAGATGGATGAAGATGCCTTAGGCTCTATACGTTCAAGATCATGACCTCAGTTGCCTAGGGCTGTCGAGTCAGATTTTGGCATGCACACAGACCCTTCCCTCCTTGCCATGGGGTGAACCACCACGTCACTCTCAATCTCATGGAAGTAGCCATTCGAGAGGAGGTGAGACATGGAAATGGTCTGGCTCGTTGGAGAGATGAACTTCACAAAGAGGGCTCGGCATGTCCTAGGGCCTTTGTTGTTGTGTACTTGTGTCGATGTTTTGTTCAATGATTGTGATTGTAAAGATAATCCTATGACCCAAAGGGTCACTAGTCAATCTTCTCCTATTGGGGTTTCTAATGTTCCACCTTTGCGTGGGTAAGCTATTGTTTTCATTGATGGCTTGTTGTCTTTCAAAGTATTGGATGAATGCTTGTCATAGCAAAAGTTGCCTATGTTCTTCTATTTGTTGGATGACTAGTGGATCCTATTGCAGTCATAGATGGATTTCCTCTATCTCGTCAAGGATTGCCCTCACCCACTCACCTCTTAACCCTAGGCACATTCGTGAGCTGAGACAAAAGATAGGCATATGTGAGCTAACCTTGACTAGACCTAGGATTTGACTTAGGGTTTGATTGACCTAAGGTTTTGATTGTGTGTTGACCTCTTTTGACCTTGTGATGGAATCAATGGTTTGACTAAGTGGTTGACTATGGTTGACCTTGTGATGGAATCAAGGATTTGAAAATTACCTAAGTGCCTAATGTTTTTGTTCTTTTTTTTTGGTTTTTTGAATGCAATACTATATGAAATGTAAAACTTCTTTTTGTGCTTTTTTGTGTTTTTGGAAATAAAAGATGCTTTTTAATCTAGGAATCAAAGAATGAATGCAAGCTATAATGAATCTACGTAATACAATTTAACTATGTTTTTGGGGGTTTTTGAATATTTTGAATGATTTAATCTAGAAAGGAAATTGCATGTTAATGAATTAAACTATGAAAGAAAATTACTCTAAGAATGCAAGTTCTAACTATCCTATCAAGGAAAAAGCAATACGATTATTGATCCCAAGAGCAGTTTTAGTTATCTAATTACTACCAATTGATAGAAATCATAGAGGAACCTGAAATAAAGAAGACTTTTAAGCGTCTTCTACCCTTAGATTTCCTTGTGTGGCAACCTCATATCCTCTTGTAGCAGTGGGGAATCCTCTTGGCGACAAGATGCCAATGGAAGCAAATGAAGATTTAGAATCTTTGCAAAGAGAACTTAATGAGAGCTATTGATGAGCATGATGGCTTGATTTGAGATCATATGGATGCGTGATGAACTTTATGTGAAATCTTGACATCTGAGAAACGAACAAAACAAAAGGCTCCTATGTCTTGTATGAGCATGAGAATGCTAAATGTGGAGAGCAATAACTTTTAAGCTATGTGCACAAATGAAATTGCCTCCCTTTGTGCTTGAGGAAGGGGAGTATTTATAGGTTAGAAGAAGGGATGAGAGGTGAGGAAGGAGAGTTAACTCAATTGGATTGGAGAGTTAACACAAAGGATTCAAGAGTGATTTGGGCTAAAATTGGAGTGATCTACCTAGTAAAAGCTTATCACTCAATAAGAAGTGAAGAAGAAAGAGTGCATGGGAATGGATGGGTTGTTAATTTTAGATGAAATGGATCTAATTATGCATGTGTGGATGCATGAAATAGTTAACTCCATATTAGGCTTGAAAATCCATGCAAACAGGATGAAAAACAGACAAAAATGAAGCTTTTTCGAGTTAGAAACTCTATTTTTTCTACGTGGCTAGAAATGTGATAGGGTCATCCATGGGTCACCCCTTTTACTAGGCAGGTCACCTGGGAGGCAATCCTGGGTCACCCAAGGGGAGATCCTTGGATGACACACTAAGGAGAGCACCTGGGTTAGTCTGCATGGTGGGAGATGGAAGAGGAGGAAAAGAAAAGGGGTTCTACCTCTAGAAATAGGTCAGTCATGTGCAAGAATCCAAATCTCCACTTGCAAAGAAGGATCTCCTAGTGGGAGATCTAGAGATAATAGGGGGAGATTTGGATTGGTTGAGTGAAACTGAAAACTGAAAGTGGGAGATGACTCTGAGGGACCTCTAGAGGGCTTCTAGAGAGTAGAGAAGATGAAAAACATTGGGGAAAGGTGAAAACTCACCTACAAGACACATACAAGGCTTAGGAATAGGGTTGCAAGCTTAGAAAATGCAAATTGACAAGTGTCAAAAATTGTTGAAAAGCGTCGACAACAAAGAGAGAGAAAATGACAGAGGAAAGAACAAAAGACAAAAGAAATGACATGCCACCAAGATAATTGCTACTAAAAGGATGTTATTTCACACTTACATGTACGTGACAAGGATCATATATCATCATCAGGGTCCTTGTGGAGTCTGTGTGATTTTTGTGCTTACATATTTGCCCCCTCAGGGATGGTAGTCTACATGAAGGGCAGGTATTGTTCCCAAACTAGGCCTTACTTGTCAATTTTCTTAGAATTGTACCTGCAATAACTAGTGTTAGCCTAGAATCTAAATATATCAAAATGAATAATGAAAACTAAAATGACAAACTTAGCATAGATCGTGAGAGTTCGACTAGTTGTTTGCCTTTGTTAGTGAGACTTGTAGGAATGAATGCATGCAAAACGATGCATGAAAGATACATAAAAGCAAAAAACTAATCTAAGAATGCACAAAAGAAACTAAGCTAAGGGCAAGCAAAGAAAGAAAATTAGTGAGATTTGAGTGAATTGGTGACATAATTGATCGCGTGAAAAGTTGTTGGGTAGATATTGTCGAGGAGATTGCAAAGGTGGCCGCCTCTTCTTTTGCCATTAAGAATCAAGTATGCAAATAGTGAAAAACCCTTCTCTAAACCCTAGGTTGAAATTTGTGAAAAATCTATTATAACTATCTATTTTTGGTGATTTCTTCTGTTGCATTGTCCTTGTTTTGTCATTCAGACTAGGATCAGTCTTTCCTTTTCTAAAATCAGCTAAGAAACAAAGATTTTAGAGCACTTTTTGTTCAAGGGATCTCCTCATAGGGTCATCCCTTTTTCTAGGTAGGTCACCTAGGGGGAGATCTAGCTGAGAACAGGGTTGCTCGGAGGGGAGACCCTGCTAACAACAGGGTCGCCCATGGGGAGTTCCTACTGAGATGTGGGTCACTTAGGGGGAGATCCGGTCTGATGAAAGGGCCAACCGTAACTGATCATTTCTGATTGAAATTTGATTCTTTCTGACATTTACTTCACTCTATTTTGATCTAATTTGTCTACTGTATTCACCTGTTTATTGCAATTTTGATGGTTTATACACTTTTTTTTGTATGATTTTTTTCAAGTTTTACGATTTTTACAAGTTGACGAGATCTAATCTAAAGTTCTTTTCTAATTTGTAGGACATGCATATTCGATGGAATGCATGTAGAGATAATTTGTGTCTCTCAGAGATGTTTTCTTCATTGAGTGATGATGATTGTGTCATCTTGAGGAGAGCAAGCTTAACCAGAGTTTGTCATGTGCTAGTTGTTTATCCTATGGCATGCATATGTTGTGATATCCTGACATATTAGGATGCGGATAGGAACACCTTCAAGTTCCCATAGGTTTCAAGAGAGTGGACTATCACTCTTTTTGATGTTTAACGTATTCTTTGAGTTCCTGTTAGAGGACATCCTCTCGTCCTAACTACTAGCGAGTCCTTTGAGGACAAGGTTTCTTGGGCACAATTTATGAGGGTGAGTTGCCTCGAGGATCAAACAGGACTTTAGCTTACCTCTGTGCCATGACTTCACATTCCTCATTTGAGGAAGTTTCTGATTAGCTTGACTGTATCAAGGCTATCTTGAGAGAAGGCCTCGACTTGCTTGAGATGGTATTGGGCACCAATTATATAGGGTCTTGAGTAGGGCAGGTTCTACGCTTGGGGGCTAGACATTTTGGCCATGGTATATAGAGATTTCTATCGCATCACATGATGAGGGGCTCTAGAATTTAGCCATTCTTATTTGATTATGACTTGGATCTTTGAGCACATTAGGCCCTATCAGAAGTTGGTTTTGATTCCTAATAGGTGATTATTGAGAGTAGCTAGATGAATTTAGGTGGGTCACTTTGATACTTCTCTGTGGGATGTGGCCACTCTTACGGATGAGGACGTGATTTAGAGGGATCATGGTCAGGTGACAATGAGATCAGGGAGTACTGCCTTGGGGTATTAGAGCTTTCAGACCATAATGGTCTGGTCAAGGCTCATCGCGTTGAGTGTGTCTTGCAGCAGTTCGGTGAGGATTTTCCTAAGGAGTTGCCCCCAGTGCCTACTTACTATAGATTTTTCCTAGAGATGGACAAGGTTAGCTAGAGGATGGTTACTTGGACTCCCTTGACTCTCGAAGTCTTAATTACTAGGGTTCCTAGGTATTTGAGAGGAGGATAGAGGGGAGGGAGAGGGACTCCTTCCTAAGCATTGATTGTGGTGGAGAACTCAGATTCTACTAATGAGGACTATATTCTTGATGGGGATGATTCATCAAATGAGGGTCCATTAGAGGATGCACAGGATGATGGTTTAGATGAAGCCAATGATGCAGATGATGTCTATGATGTTCTAAAGGGTCCACCTATAGTTCCTAGACATCCTCACTCTAATGAATTGATGCAACAATTTGATCTTGCCTAGCAACCTGGTGACCCACATAAATCTACTTTTGCTTTATCATTTTCACATTTTTTCCTCCCTTTTCTCTTTCTTGTTGTGAAGAACTAACACACGTCTCATCTTTTTTCACTTTATAGGCAATGTTGAGGAGTGGAGGGCTTTTTTTCATGAGGTCAATGTTAGCTTGGTTGCCCCCATCACTAGGATACTCAAGCGATACTTTTGGATGATCCTGGTGTGCCCCCTATTGCTGGGTAACACATTGACATTTTTGCTCCTACTTATCATGGATGTCAAGAAAGTGAAGATTTGAAGACTAAGAATCTCATCCTTAAGGGTGAGAATCGGGTTCTTTGTGAGATGGCTCATCTTGGATTTGGATGATGAGATGTTAGCACTGTGGGGCCTTCACAATCACACGCTCATAGGAAGATCTCTCTCTCCCATAGGTCTCATGGAGTGACTAGTGGCACACATAGGTAGAGGAACAAGAGTGTTAAGGGTTCTGTCAGAGGGAATCATCCATGATTTTACTTTTCTTATCCTTTGAGATCATGTCCCCTTGCATGGGGAGCCTTTTCCTTGAGAGCATTTTGTCTTAGCTCTTTGTACTCTTATACATGTAAACTTTGAATATATCAATGAAAGTTTGTCTTTTTATGGTTTCAGCTATCAAATGGGTACTCATCTCTTGTGCACTTTGGGAGCTTTAAGAACCTTTTGATTATGTTTTTGACCTTCAACTCTAACAAATGCAAGTATGATAACGATGACATGTTTTGTAATTTTTTTGGCATATATATGAAATGCAGTTTACGATACGCAGATGTAAGAACACAAGGGATGCTTGAAATGAAACTTTTACTTCTACTGAATGTCATGAGTTATGACATTGATTTTATTGCTTTGAGACTCTTTTTCTGATTTTAATATGAATGCAATGTGGAACAAACAATATGATTTCTCTTTAATACGATATTCAATCCAGGGGATTGCAAGTTGTCCTGATATAAGAGACCTATTCAAGGCTATGAGATAGGGAATTTAGGACTCTAGTGGGGAGTGGGAATGAAATGGAGTGTTCCTAAATTCAGGCTTTGCTAAAGACTAAACACTAATCCTCATCTAGATAAGGTAATTTGACAAGCTTTCAACTTAGACAAGTAATAAATTTTTTTAATGTTCGCTAGACTTAGGTCATAGATGGCAAGCAAGATAGACCCAAGGTAAAGGATGAATGGGAAAGAACAAGGGTCCCTACATAGAAAATGATCCTAGAGACTACTAGACTCTTGGCTTTGCTTAGCTAGTGTGTGTGTGCTTTGTACCTTTCTCTTTTATTTTCTCTGTTAGAATGTCATCCTTGAATCTTCGAGCTTAGACTGATCTCCACCCAAGGGTACGAACATTCAAAAATATTCTCTTTCACTCTTTTTTTGTATCTCTCTTTCTTTTTTGTTTTTTTTCTCTTTTTTTGTATTTTCTAGAATATCTCACTTGATTTTCTCTCTTTTTCTTGACTTTTTAGGAAATGAATGCTTTTGGAATTTTTGATATGCAACAATTTGATCTCTCAATTCAATACTCTTATTTTGATCACTCATTTTTTATTCACTTGGATTTTAGATTGCTTCCTTTAGAGTTTTGATCTTCCTGACGCTTTTGGCTAAGAAAGATAAGGGGCTGAGTGCCACCTAAAGTTTTTACAATCTGGTCGGACTTCTCTTCTACTAGGGAAGAATTGGGAAGGTCTACTTGCAAGCTTCCTTTGAACATTGTAGGCTTGAATACTAACTTAGTTCAGACCTAACATCTTGGCTTGTTAAGATAGAGATCAGTGTAAAGCTAAGAGCTAGGCTTTGATTAGAATCACTGGGAATGAAAAGGGATATGGCGATTGTGAAAATGGGGAATCTCTAGGACCTAAAAGGATCACGTATACCTAGGCAACCTTAGAATCTTTACTGAAATGAAAATAATATAAGAGAAATTCATTCACTGTAATGCAAGATGAACAAAATGATACTAAAATGCAAGAAACAAATTCTTTTTGACATTTTTGATTTTTATGATTTTTTAGACAGTATTTTTTGAGGTGAAAGGCATTTACTATTTTGCCAAATTCCTCTCCCTCCACTAGACACAAGAGATAGACAATGTTTCCTACTTCTTTAACCATGTAAGTACCTATCTAGTTTGGTCTGAACTTGTGTCCTTCACCATTTCTTTTATCGATCAAGTTGTCTATCCTGAGTACTAGGTCTCCCACTTGAAAAGGTCTTGGGATGACTTTCTTGTTATACTACTTTTTCATTCTTGCGAGGTAAGAGTCATGTCTTTGGACAACTCTTAAGAATGTTTCATCCATCATTTCTAGTTCAGCTAATCTTACTGCTTGATACTCATTATCCAATGGTCCTTGTAATGACACTCTTAGACTAGGTAGTTCCACTTCGAAGGGTAACACCGCCTCTAACCCAAAAGTGAGGGCATAAGGGGTGGTTCCAATTGGAGTTCTTACACTTGTTCTATAAGCCTAGAGAGTTGGATATAATTGTAAATGCCAATCTCTTTTAGAGTCCTTCAAAATTTTGACCAATATTGATTTCAATGTTTTCTTTGTGGCTTCAGCCTGTCCGTTCTCTTGAGGACAGTAAACTGAGGGAGAGTTATGATTGATGTGGAATCTCTCACATAACTCTCTCACCTATGGATTTTTGAATGATGACGTGTTGTCTATCACTATCACTTGGGGAATCCTGAACCAACATATGATTTGGTTTAGTATGAAATTAGAAATTATGGTCCGTGAAATTGTAGTGAGGGGCATGACCTCTACCCATTTGGTAAAATAATCTGTCAGAATGATGATAAACAGATGTCCATCCATTGATGAGGGGAGATATCTTCCCCACCAAATCTGGGCCCCACGTGGAAAAGGGTCAAGGGGTAACTATTGGTTGCAAGTTCCTTATTGGTGTCTAGTGGACATGGGCATAGGCTTGGCATTTCAGGCACCTTTTTACAAATTTGATCACATCTCCTTGTAAACATGGCTAGAGATACCCCATCCTGTGTGTTTTCCTTTCTATGGTATGACCACCAAAGTGTCCTTCATAGATTCTACTATGGCATTCTTCTAGGATTTTATGTGCCTCTTCTTTGTTGATGCATCGAAACAACATCCCATCTAAGGCCCTTCGATAAAGCACATCATCTATTAGAGCATATATTGTAGTGAGGATGTACAAATATCTTTTTCCTAAGGGAGTCATGTTTTTGGGATAGGTTTTCTTCACAAGGTAGTTCACAATATCTCTATAATAGTATGAAGCAACATATTTAGATCAATTATGCAAATCTCTTCATTCAGGAAGTCTTCGTTTATGGTTTCTTCTTGAGGAACCAGATTGTCTACTAGCCAATCTTCTATCACTTGTCCTTTGACCAACTTTTGATTGATGTAAGTTAATTCAAACTTAGTTAGTAATGTTACAAATCAGCCAGCTCTTCTTGACAACATTGGTTGGTTTAAGAATGTCCTTAATTGTTCGGATCATATCATGACTTTGGTTTCCTGGTTCAGCATTTAATGTCACAGTCTCCAAGTTGTGAACACTATGACCAAACATTCTTTTTCAGATTGAGTGTAGTTCTTCTAATATTCTAACAAAGTTCAACTTATGAAATATATGGCTCTTTCTCTTCCACCTTCGTGTTCTTCAGCTAACATGCATGCTACAAAGATATCAGTTGCCCTAAAGTATAAGATGGAGAGTTTGTCATGTATTGGTGGCATTAGCATGGGTGGTGTCAACAATAATTTCTTTACTTTCTTGAATACATTTTGACAATCCACGGTCCAAGTTATGATTACTTGCTTCTTCGGTAATTGATTGATCAGGTGAATTTTAATGGTAATGTCTGGTATGAAATGTCTAATTGCACTCAATTGTCCCAAGAAAGTCTTTAATGCCATCTCACTTGTTGGCGAGGTTGCATTTAAAACTACTTTAACTTTTACTGGGTCTACATCAATCCCTCTTTGTGAAATGATGAAACCCAACAACTTACCTGCTATGACCCCGAAAACATACTTTTCAAGATTGAGCCTTACTTTGTACTCTCAAAGTCTATTGAAGATCTTACAAAGGTCTTCTACATGTGTTGATCTTTGCTCCAATTTAGCTAGAAGATCATCAACATAAGTTTCTACTATTTTATAAATGTAATCATGTAAGATATGTGTCATTGCCCTTTCATAGGTAGCTCCTGCGTTTTGCAGTTTGAATAGCATGACTACATAACAGAAGGTTCCCCAAGGGGTGGTGAACATTGTTTTGTTTTGATCTACCTCTAAATTCTTGATCTGATTATATCCTGAGAACCATCCATGAGAGAGGGGACTTCATATCCTACCATTGAATCAGTGATTTGATCGATGGATGGAAAGGGAAAATCATCCTTTGGGCAAGCTTGATTGATATCCCTAAAGTCAAGGCATATATGAATTTTTTCTATTTTTCTTTAAAACTAGGACAATGTTTGATACCCAACTTGAATAATCCACTGGTTTGATGAAGCTGACATTTAATAATTTCTTCAACTCTTGTTTTACCATTTTGGCTACCTATGGATTTATGGGCCTCAATTTTTGTTTTATGGGTTTTGTGTCTAGTTTTGTTACCAAGTTATGTACCATGACTTTTGGATCTAACCCTAGCATGTCTGAATATGTCCAGACAAAGATGTTAGAATATTCAATGAGGAATTTTGTGTGTTCCTCTAGTTATTCATCATTTAGTTCTCCTCCTAGATTCAACATTCTAGGTTTTTCACGTGTTCCAACATTGATGTCAATAGTATCCCCAGTTAGGAATGGGTACCACTCCTCAAATTTCTGAGGTCGAGGTGGTGTTGGAACTAGAAATTTCTAGTCAATTTTTTCAAAACTTTTTAAGGTCCCATGATGATTAACTTGAGTGTAGCACCTAAAAATTTCATAAATTTGGTGCTCTGAAACTTTTTTTAGACTAAAATGAAATATCAGTCATATGTATAATTCTTTAGTCATATGCATCGCGCAAAGGCCACAAGTTATATTTGTGTTGTTTTCTTCATTTGGAAAAGCATTGGTTGGTTACAACACAGTCAAGAATGATCTAAGAGAGATGTGCAAATAGACAATGGTCTACTCCAAGTTGTAGCATATCCCACAATTACTCTTGCAATTTTGGACAAGTTGAGTTGATCTACAGCATGCCACACCAAATTCAAAACATGAATGAACTCCAAATTTGGCACAGTTGCTGGCCCAAATATTTCAGATTTCTATCTAATAGAAAACTAATTTAAAATAACACCTTAAATGCATCAATACCAACTGCAGCATGACACTTACCAGCTTTAGATGTAACCGTTGCCTTCACTCCCCATCTCTATTGCAGCTATTTTTCAGATGAAAGGGCTGCTTATAGGAGGGTGAGAGGCTTGATTGTCTTTAACTATAATTCTCCCTCCATCATGTTCTCAGTTAGATCAATGACCCTGATCAAATACAAAGTTCTTGTGTGAATTTTGACCCAAAAGCTAAAGTAACTATGAGACATGGTGTGAATACACACTCTCTAGTATCTATCTACAACTCAGTTCTTACCATATCTATCAAGACAATAAAGAGAACTTCCAGAAACCTCTGTTATGAGACCCTTTTACCAGAATTTACAAGGCAGGGTGATATTGCTATGACATTTACAAGTCATTCAAAATGCATTCAATCAAAAAATGATGTGCAATTTGTCTCTTCTCCCTTGTACAGAGAGCGTAAGGATAGAAAATAAAACTTTGTCTATACTTATTATCTCCACTCAATGGCTCTGTCTCAACTTGCAACACTTATTGTGAGAAAGAACGTGTAGTCATGCCTAGCATTGCTTACCAGTAGAACAGGTAGTGAGGTTTCAGAGTTGCTTGAGCCCCTATATCAACCACTGTTGTAGCCTCTGACTATGTGTCCTCTTCGTAGTAAACACATTGAACAAAAGGTAGGAACTATAATGGCATTAAACTTTTGCCTTGCCTTACGTCCTCCACTTCTAAAGATGACTCAAGAGCTTGTAAACATCTTGCAAGAAGCATTACAAATAGCTGAGAAGGATGAGACTGTCTTAATTGGGAAATTCATTAACCCAAAGTTGGCTATGATGTTGACTAAGCTTCGAACAACATGTATTGAGCTTCTATGTACGGTCATGGCATGGGCTAATTTTAAAACTTGAAACCACATAGATTTACGATCTCAGATAATTTTAGTGTTCTTCAAGTCACTCACTTGTCGAACTCCTGAAATTGTCACTGTAGCAATGGAGGGACTTCGTCAGGTTACACAACAACAAAAAATGCCCAAAGATCTCTTACAAAATAGCCTTAAGCCAATATTTGTGAATTTGGCTCATACCAAAAGCCTTACAATGCCGCTTTTACAAGGTTTAGCTCGATTACTTGAACTTGTATCAGTTTAGTTCAATGTGACTTTGGGTTGTATGCTCCTAGACCACCTGAAGAAGTGGCAAGAACCTGAAAAAGCTTGCATAGACTCAAAAAGCTTGGAAAACTAGAGAGGAACCAAAAAATTGCTGCAGCAATCATAGAGCTTTTTCATCTTCTTCCATCTACAACATCTAAGTTCTTGGATGAACTTGTGCAAATTATTATGGATTTGGAAGGAGCTCTTCCCCAAGGTAAAGTGTACAGTGAGCTAAACATTCCTTATTGTCTTTCGCTAACTAAGTTTGTAAATCACTATGCAACAGATGTAGTGGATTAGTTTCTTGCTCGATTGAATTAGCCAAAATATTTTATAAGATTTATGAATATCATCAGGTCAGAAACATGACAACTATTAAGAGAGGAGCTTGTAAAGTCACCAAAAAAGATAATTGCTAATGCATTTCGTCACGTTATATACAGGCCAAATGAGACTGCTACCTCAGCTGGATTACCGTCTGTAGCAAATAATAGTGATGTCTCCAAGTGGCACTTCCATACAAAATATTGTTACATGTGGTACAGCTGGTCAACTTGATGAAGAGTATAAGCCAAATGCTGCCATGGCATAAATGATTGTTAAATTTCTCATAAGAGTTGCATTGGTAATTGAACCTAAGGACAAAGAAATGTCTGCAATCTATAGACAGGATTTAGAGCTCTTATCGTAGGCATTAGAGATTTAGCCAACTGCTAATATAAAGTTCAATTATTTGGAAAATTTACTCAGCAGTTTACAGCCTTTAGGGCAAAGAAAAGATCCTTCAACAGCTATAGCATAGGGCCTTGATGTCATGAATAATGTGTTGGAAAAGTACCCACATCTATTCATTCAAAATAATGTTCAACAGATAACTCAATTACTTGATCCTTGTTTTAACATCAAGCTATTGGATATAGGGAAGTCATTGTGCACATTGTTAAAAATGGTCTTTGATGCATTTCCCATAGATGCTATGAATATACCACAGGATATTAGATTATTGTATTCTAAGTTTGGAATTGATACAGAAACATCTTTTAGCAGTTACTACACCTCAAATAGCACTTGAGACAAGCCCAGCTAACTCAATGATAAGTTTTGCACTTTCTGTTATTCAGACACTTGCTGAGGGGCAGAAAAGTTTTATAGACCCTTTTATGATGCCTTTAGTTCGTGTTCTTCAACATTTCATGAGGGAGATGGGAGAATTACTTTTGATGGTGATGGAGATGCAGTAGTGAAAGAGATGCAACAAATGGGACCACTAAAAAAGAGTACCTATACATAGATACCACCATCAATTCATTATTGTGTATGGAGGGAGAATTTGAAGTTTGTACATTAGATGCATCTATTGGATAAGGATTATTTTTAGTTTCTTTTGAGACTAGTATTGACTTGATAGATAAAATGAATTGTACAAAATAGCTGGTAAACGGACAGCATAGACAAGAACAGTTCTTATGACATGCCATTCGAGATGAATTTGTAAAATTAAATACAATTTTGGCCACAAAATTTTTATTCAGTGTATATACACACACCCAGTTAAGCAAAAAGGTCAAAATCAAACTCGTTAAAAAATTATAAATTGCGAATAGAGAGTCCAAATCATTGTCTAGATTAATATTCCAACCATCATATTTTTATTTGCATGTGCTTGGAGGTGAATTATCTTTCAGAAGATTTCACCCGATACAGTGAAAGATTTTTGATATTTTCATCCTGAAATAAGATATTGAAGGAATTAATTCAATAGGTAATTATTTTACCTAGAAAATATTTTTGGAAGAACATACAAAGGCTGGTAAAATATTTTTGCCAAGGAGGAGTAATTGTTTGCACTCAAATGAATTAATTTTGCCTAATAAAAGTAAAAATATGTAGGTGAATATAATTGAGAAATGAAGTAAAGGTTAAAATATTTAGAGACTAATAAGGCATGAGATTAAAATATTTTATTATCGAAGATGATGAAGATTGATTTAAATATTTAATTTAGCAAAGGCAACCAATTAAATATTTTATTTTGCCCAAAATGAATTGAACGAAAAGTCATGCCAACGTCTTTTTTGAAATTATTGGAGCCCTAAAAAGGTATATCAAAGAGAATTATTGTTAAATATTTGGGTATACAAAGTGACAATTAATTAAGATAAAATGAAGTAAATTGTCACGGTGATAAAAACCCTAAATACAAGTTAGTGAGAAAACATACAACGAAAATAAGGAAACGATACCTCACAACACAGGTCCTAAGGTTCACATCAATGCAAACCATATATGTTTATATATTGTTTATCTAATGATTACTTTGTTTTCTTTGCACGATTATGGTTATATTGAGTGTAATGAAGCAGCTCTAAATAGGGAAGATTAAATATTTTATTCCAACCTCAAATGATCGTTAAATGTTTCAAATCAAATTATTTAATTTATGTAATGAATAATGTCATTTCTCATGGTTAGGTTCAATCAGTTATCGACCATCACAAATTTTGTAACGGGTCTGAAGCTTGTTTGCCTCTCTTTATAAGAGATGACCACAACCTGAATAGGGATTGGACGGAAGATAAACTATAGAGACAACTTTAGGTTTGAAAGAATATTTTTTGGGATTTGAGTCAGAACATCATATACAAGGGAAAACAATATCTGCTTTTCATCTCAAGAATGACTATGTTGCACGAAATATCTTGAAGTAGTCAGAGGAAGATTTCAGATATGATGACTTCATGACAGTATCAGTTGTTTGTTGATTTATTTCAGTTATTTGATTGTCTCCATTTCAGTATTTTTTGATTATTCAATTTGATATATCAAGTAGTTTATTCATTTTGTTAGAACACATTTGCTGTATCTATGTGATTAAATTAACTGGTTTCTTTGAAAAGAATTAAATCCTTTTGATTAATCACAGTAATCTAGAAATGCTATTTGGATTCATAAGTAGAATTATTTAACTAGAATTGTTATTCTATCCCAAAGTTGATGCAATCTAATTTTTCTTCATAATTTTAATTGGTTCCTTCAAGAAAGGATTAAATCCTTTTGAATATTTTGCAATTAATCTAATTCTATCATTTGGATAATTAAGAATGGATTAATAATTGTTTCCTTGCATGGTTACACAAGCTATAAGCCATTTCCCTGTGCCAAACAATTCAAATTATTGTTGAGCATAAGTTATTTATTTTTAAATCTCTTTTGACCCTGTTACCCAATGAGGCACTAGTCCTAAAATTTCATTGCATTTATTCATTAGTTAATCTTTGATTTCCTTTAACATTACAATTTATACCAATTTATTTGCTTTGTAGAAGTAGTTAATAATTTTTCATTTATTTCACATTTTACGCCACTGTGAGTAGATAAGTTAACATTTGTCGAAGTTGCATATTCATTTGATGTGTTTGATTAATTAAAGGTTCACCTGCCTAGGTTTAACAGAGCCTGAAGTGCAGGGAGTAATCATTTATTAAGATTAGCTCTGTTAGTTGGTTCGAAACCATTGTAGATTTGATCACAGAGCCTGGCATCCTCTTAGAATCTACAACCTACATTTTTGAGACCCAAAAAATTGGCAACTCCACTAGGGACAGTTTGTCTGAAAACCTAAAGCCATTTGTCATAAAGTCAATCCCAAGTTTTAATTAAAAGACTCCGCTGGGAAGGAAAGAATTTTACTTTTCCTACTTGAAAGAAGTAGGTGGCGACTCCACTCTAGTCACAGATCTTAAAGGAATATTATTTTTACAAACATGAATAGAAGGATGTCTCTGTAGAAATGGACAACCAAAAATGGGTCCCCTCAAACTAAAGGCAATACTGATAAAGATAAGGAAACACTTAAACAGCCACATGAGAATACAAGTCCTCCTGGTCAAAATTATATAATATATACTTCCCCATTCCACGCTGAAGGTGAGAATCCCATGACACCAATAGATAATCATCATGATATTTTCAATTGGGAAGCACAGCCACAAAGGATAGATGAGATAGAAAATCAAGGTGAAAAAAATCATGAACATACAAGTGATCAAGCTATCATAGACTATGATTGTATGACTGATCAGGAACTTGCTATACATTTAGAATATCAAGAACAAAGACTCAAAAATAGACAACAAATGATACAAAGAGCTGAAGAAATCAATAGACAAATGGCCCCTTTAGATCTTCAAGCACAAAATTCATCTAAGTATGTGCCCCCACACAGAAACAATAACAATATCAATCCGCATGGAATGCCTCAGAATACTAGAGCTGTTCAAAACACTAGGGTACCCCATAATACATGCAATAATCTTCCTCAACAAAATAGGCAAGTACAAAGACCTCCACCTATAAATACTAGGAATGTTCACCAACAACATCCACTGCCAGGGCATAGACTTAACAATCAACAACCGCTACCTCCCCCACAACAAAATGTGTATCATCAGCATCATGCCCAACCTAATATGTATCCACAACCTCCATTTGGATACCAGTATTATCCACCATACCCTAACATGCCACCTCCAAATCCTATGAGTATGGATAGACAATTTGATCTGACTGGATATCAACTATATCCCTACCCCATGGATAGTAGTTAGAGGAACATTGTACCTAAGTTTGCAGGAAATAGTGAATTGACATCAGAAGAACATATCAGATGATTCAATGCTTTTATACAAGACATTGGCATTGAATACGAGGATATAAAGATGAAATTATTTATGATATCTCTTATTGATGAAGCAAGAGACTAGGTAAATAGGTTACCGGATGCTTCAATATACTCCCTGACAGACTTCCACAATTAATTTCTGGAACAATATGGAAATCAATGCGCCCAATAGTTTGCTCTTCATGAACTAATAACTATTCAAAAGTATCAAAATGAACAAGTGTATGATTTTAATTTGAGATTCACTCAGTTGTAAAACAAGATCCCACAAGAATCCAAATTGAACAACCAAGCAGCCCTCAACATATACTTGAAGGCATTTGACCTAAAGACAGGTTATGAACTTAGGAACAGAAGTCCTAGAACCTTGGCAGAAGCACAGAAAATAGCTCTCACTATTGAAAAAAATAAAAAGGCTGTTGGGATGATCAGAAAAAGAGAAAATATAAGAATCCCTCAAAACCCTAATCCTCCTTCAAATAAACAAGATTACTCACATAGAAATGAAAGGCCCAGACTTCATGATATGCCATACCATACAAACTGGAAAGATGGAAAGCCCGTGGATAATAACAGGAGACATAACTATGGAAGAGATACCCCTGATCCTTTAAAGAAAAATGGAACCCATGTGGTAGAGGACAACCCATGGTGTATGCCCTGTAATTTGACACACTCTCCCAATTATTGTGTGATAGCACAATTAATACAAAAGGATGAGCTATCTAATAACTCTGAAAGGGACAATCATACTATAAACATGTTGGGTACTACACCTCACACCTTTGAAGAAGACTATTCATCCAATGAGGAAGCGGGATATGAATATGATGTGGGAACTCAAAAGTATAATGTGAACATGGAAAAACAAGAAGTATTTTCTGACCATGAAGAAGATTTAGGGAACTACGGATATGGTCTTAATACAACACATAATTGTCATTGGCGAAAACCTTCTGAGGAAGATAGAAGAGCTTTAACGTTGGCTGCGGTAGCACAAGCCAAGAGTAGTTAAAACTTAAGAAACAGAACAATCAATGTTGAACAAGGTACTCCTAGAAGTGTGTTTATCAAAAATCAAGTCTCTGGTAAAAATGATGAAAGTAAAATTGAGAAAGCACCTCATAAAACACCTTCTGTTGATACACAAAACAAAATGAAGGATAGCACACAAACTGAGGAAAAAAGGCAAACAAAGGTCGAAAGGTCAGAACCAAATATAAATCCCCCATTTGATATTGCTCAAGCTATTTCTCAAGTGAAAATATCTATGTCATTTCTAGAAATGATGAAGGTAGAAAAGTATAAGAATACAGTGGTAAAAATGATCTCAGATGTATCAGACAAAAGACCAGAACAACCCAGCCATAAAATAAATAATGTACAACAAGAACCTGTCAAAATCACTAAGGTTTACCTAGGTGATACATTAATGAAGAATCCATCTCAAATAGACCTGTTCTATATCACTTTGCTAATAAGAAAAAAATTGGTTAGGAATTGCATACTTGATTCGGGAGCAACAATGAACATAATGGCTATGGATGTCATGAGAGAGATTGGAATGTGGGTAGATACTACATTTAGCAAATGTTATGCGATGGACAATAGATCCGTGCTAGTTGTAGGAGTCATGAAGGATGTTGAAATAAAGTTGGCATCTCACCCTAAAGCTGCTTATAAAATTGATATCACTGTGGTAGATATTCCACCCGATTATGGAATGTTGTTGTCAAGACAATGGACTACAATGGTAGGGGGAAATGTGTGATTAGATTTATCTTATGCCACTATCCCAGTAGGAACATAGGCAGTTAAACTTTATAGGGAGCCATGATTTTAAAATATTATAGAAAAGATTGATCCAAACCAAATGACCTTCTTCTGTGACAGATTTTGGCATGTTCAGGATAGAAGAAAACAATCCTGAACTGAACAACACTGACCCAATTCACTATGAATCCCAACTTGATGAAAATGGTGTATGGACCATGTATTTTGATGGTGCATGCAGCAAGGCAGGGAATGGAGTTGGGATACTTTTATATCACCATTAGGAAAGACATTCAAATACTCATTTTTCTTGGCCTTTAAATGTACAAATAATATAGCCAAATATGAAGAACTTTTGACTGGGTTGAGCATTGCTAGAAAACACAAGATCAAACTGTTAGCTATATATGGAGACTCTGAGTTGATAATTTCACAAATCAAGGGCAAATATTCCTCAAAAAACAAAAGATTAAAACAAAACAAGAATGCAGTTCTGGATGATATAGAATTGTTTGATGCTTTTTCAATAAGTTGGATAGACAGGTCAAAAAATATAATGGTTGACTTCCTTGCAAACATAGATTTGAAAAGGGATCATATTACCCTGTCAGGTATTTCAGAAGTTGAGTTCAAAACTAGACCAACTATCCCATACAACATATATAACTAGTAGCTTTTTGATAGTGATGCTGATTTACTCAAATTTTTGCATTGTATAGATCAGTATGAGAATCAAGAGATTGATCTTAATGCTTTTGTTGAGGAGATTGATGGCAAAGAGACTTTATTTGGGAAAGAAATTGTCCAACTTAAAACCAATAAAATTCCAAAGGGCTTAGTAGCATTAGAGAGAGTTTTTGATGTGAATGATCGATCCATTACCAAAAAAGTAATAGTAAAAGAGGATGATGTGGAAGAAATAAATTTGGGAATTGAATTGTCACCTAAAAAGGTCTACATTGGAAAGAAGATAACACCTACAATTAGAAGCATGTTAATTACATTATTGAGAAAATATAAACATGTATTCGCTTGGTCCTATGATGATCTTAAAGCTTATAGGGCAGATTTGTTCTAGCACGAAATCCCACTAAAGCCAGATGCTAAGCCTTATAGACAAAAGCAGAGACCTATCAACCCTGTGTTAGAACCAAAGATGTATGAAGAACTCATGAAACTCAGGGAGGCTGGCATCATAAAACCAATTATGCATTCATCCTGGGTTTCAAATTTAGTGCCTATTAGGAAGAAGAACAGGGATATTAGACTTTGTGTAGATTTTAGAAGCTTAAACATGTCCTCCCTTAAAGATAATTATCCCTTGCCTAATATGGAAATCTTGTTGTAGAGGGTTACTGGTTGTAAATTGTTATCCATGATGGATGGTTTCTCTGGTTATAACCAGGTGAAGGTTAAAGAGTCTGAATAGTACAAAATAGCCTTTACAACCCCATGGGGAACATATGTATATGTAAGGATGCTATTCAGCCTTACAAATGCTGGAGCTACATTCTAGAGGGCAATGGATGTTACCTTTGCAGGTTTAATAAATGAGATCATGGTTGTATATCAGGATGACCTCACTGCATACTCGAAAAGGGCAGATCATGTGAATCACCTTGAGAAAATATTTATCAGAGCACTAGAGTATGGTGTTTCCTTGAACCCCAAGAAATGTAAATTTGCAGTCACAGAGGGGAAATTGCTTAGGCACATAGTATCCAACGATGGAGTTAGGATTGATCCTGAAAGAGTAGATGCAATAGATAAAGTTCCTATCCCAAAGACAATCAACGCCATACAATGCAATAGATAAAGTTCCTATCCCAAAGACAATCAACGCCATACAATCATTCTTTGGACAAATAAACTTTGTGAGAAGGTTTATACCAAAATTTGCATAAATAATTAACCCTATATCTAGAATGTTGAAGAAAAATGCAAAGGTTAATTGGATAGATGAATGTATAGAAGCTTTTGCATCCATAAAAAGAGCAATTAAAGAAGCTCCAGTGCTAAAGTCTCCCAATTTCAGTAACCTTTTCAGATCTTCTCCTTTGCATCTTTTCATACAATAGCAGCAGTAATGCTACAAAAGAATAGTGAGGGTTATGAGCAGCCTATTTCCTTTTTCAGTAAATCACTCCAACATGTAAAACTTAACTATGATATCACTAAAAAGCAAGCCTATGCATTGGTGAAAGCAGTCAAGGTATTTAGACCTTGGTTGGGGCTAAGGTGATAGCTTATGTCCCAAATGCAACAATCAAAGATGTGTTTATGCAGAATGAAGTAATTGGGAAGAGATGTAGGTGGATAAACCAACTCTAAGAATTGATATAGAAATTTAAATCACAAAACTAGTAAGGGGACAAGGGCTAGCAAAATTAATGACTGAAACAAATCTTGAGGCTGCCCAAGTATGTAATATTGAAAATGAAGAGGACATGGTAACAAGTATTGAGAAAACTCCTTGGTATACTGACATAGTGTACTACCTCAAACACATGAAATGCCCTAAAGGATTTGACGATAATAAGAAAAGAACTCTAAAATTGCAGGCTTCAAAATATGTACTTATAGAGGAAGATCTTTATTGGAAAAACAAGGATGGTATCTTATTGTTTTGTTTAGATGAAGAGCAAGCAAAATATACCTTAAAAGAGATGCATCAGGGAGTATGTGGTGCCCACTTCTCAGCCAAAACCACAGCACACAAGATATTAAGGGTTGGCTACTATTGGCCCAAGGTCTTCAATGATGCTTATAGCTTTACCAAGAAGTGTGAGGCTTGTCAGAGATTCTCAGGGAAATTAAAATATCAAGGGGCATTACCCTTGAGACTTATGCAAGCTGATGCCCCATTTCACCAATGGGGAATTGACTTTATAGGAGAAATTATGGAGAAATTAAGTGGCGGCCACAAATGGATATTAGCAGCCACTGACTATTTTATGAAATGGGTGGAAGCAGTACCCACTAAACAAGCAACCGGCAAGGTTGTGATGAGTTTTCTATTGGAAAATATTATAACTAGATTTGGGGTACCATCGAGACTCATAACTGACAATGGAATGTGCTTTAGATCTGATGAGTTTAAAATTTTTTGTAAATCTTATGGCATTATGGTCTCATATTCTTCTCCATACCACCCACAGGGTAATGGGCAAGCTGAGTCCAGCAATAAAAGTATCCTGAAGATTACAAAAAGACTACTAGATAATAACAAGAAAGCCTAGGATTCTAAGTTGAGATTAGCACTATGGGCTGATAGGATCATAGTAAAGAAAGCAATTGGCAAATCACCACTTGAGCTAGTATATGGAACTCATGCTACACTCCCAATACACAACCTGTTGCCAATGTGTAAGTTTATCCTGCAAGAGGATTGGGATGTCCCAGAACCAATGGAGGAGAGGCTAGAACAACTAATGGAATTAGACGAAATAAGGGAATAGGCAATGCAACAGAATAAAAAAATGTAAATGCAGATGAAGTACCTATACGATAAAAAGGCTAAAATCAAAAAAATTGAGGTGGGTGACATAGTGCTTATGTGGAATGCTAGAAATCAAGAAAAGGGCAAACATGGGAAGTTTGAGGCTTTGTGGATCGAGCCCTTTGTTATCAGTGACAAAGGAGGGGAGGATTCCTATCGCTTACAGAACATGTCAGGTGAGGAGCAAGAACTGCCAGTACATGGGTAGTTTTTGAAACATTTTTTCTCTTAAAAGAAAACTAGAGAGAAAAGAATTGCCAGTGCATGGACAATTCTGGTCAAGACTCTAAAAAATACTTCTTTCCATGCACACTAGTTCCATAAATAATATAGGACCACTACCACTATCCATCATAGTTTATACCTCTCCCAATGAATAAGGCACCAGCCTGCCTCCCAAAGATCTGGGATCTTGCTATGTCCACAAGGGACATACATCCCTAGACGGAGCCTATGTTGGAACTGGAAATTTCCAGTCAATTTTTTCAAAACTTTTTAGGGTCCCATGATGATTAACTTGAGTGTAGCACCTAAAAATTTCATAAATCTGGTGCTTTGAAACTTTTGTTAGACTAAAATGAAATATCAGTCATATGTAGAATTCTTTAGTCATATGCATCGCACAAAGGCCACAAGTTATATTTGTGTTGTTTTCTTGATTTGGAAAAGCATTGGTTGGTTACAACACAGTCAAGAATGATCTAAGAGAGATGTACAAATAAACAATGGTCTACTCCAAGTTGTAGCATGCCCCACAATTACTCTTGCAATTTTGGACAAGTTGAGTTGATTTGCAACATGCCACACCACATTCAAAACATGAATGAACTCCAAATTTTGCATAGTTGTTGGCCCAAATATTTCAAATTTCTATTTGATAGCAAACTCATTAAAAATAACACCTTCAATGCATCAATACCAACTGCAGCATGACACTTACCAGCTTTAGATGTAACCATTACCTTCACTCCCCATCTCTGTTGTAGCTATTTTTTAGATGAAAGGGCTGCTTATAGGAGGGTGAGAGGCTTGATCGTCTTTAACTATAATTCTCCCTCCATCATGTTCTCAGTCAGATCAATGACCCTAATCAAATACAAAGTTCTTGTGTGAATTTTGACCCAGAAGCTAAAGCAACTATGAGACATGGTGTGAATACACACTCTCTAGTATCTATCTACAACTTAGTTCTTACCATATCTATCAAGACAATAAAGAGAACTTCCAGAAACCTTTGTTATGAGACCCTTTTACCAGAATTTACAAGGCAGGGTGATATTACTATGACATTTACAAGAGTCATTCAAAATGCATTCAATCAAAAAATGACGTGCAATTTGTCTCTTCTCCCTTGTACAGAGAGCGTAAGGATAGAAAATAAAACTTTGTCTATACTTATTATCTCCACTCAATGGCTCTGCCTCAACTTGCAACACTTATTGTGAGAAAGAATGTGCAGTCATGCCTAGCATTACTTGCCAGTAGATTAGGTAGTGAGGTTTCAGAGTTGCTTGAGCCCCTATATCAACCATTGCTGTAGTCTCTGATTATGTGTCCTCTTCATAGTAAACACATTGAACAACAAGTAGGAACTATAATGGCATTGAAATTTTGCCTCGCCTTATGTCCTCCACTTCTAAAGATGACTCAAGAGCTTGTAAACATCTTGCAAGAAGCATTGCAAATAGCTAAGGAGGATGAGACTATCTTAATTGGGAAATTCATCAACCCAAAGTTGGCTGTGACGTTGACTAAGCTTCGAATAACATGTATTGAGCTTTTATGTATGGTCATGGCATGGGCTGATTGAAAACTCCAAACCACATAGATTTATGATCCCAGATAATTTTAGTGTTCTTCAAGTCACTCACTTGTCAGACTCCTAAAACTGTCACTGTAGCAATGGAGGGACTTTATCAGGCTACACAGCAACAAAAAATGCCCAAAGATCTCTTACAAAATAGCCTTAAGCCAATATTTGTGAATTTGGCTCATACCAAAAGCCTTATAATGCCACTTTTACAAGGTTTAGCTTGATTGCTTGAACTCGTATTAGTTTAGTTCAATGTGACTTTGGGTTGTATGCTCCTAGACCACCTAAAGAAGTGGCAAGAACCCAAAAAGCTTACACAGACTCAGAAAGCTTAGAAAACTAGCGAGGAACCAAAAAATTACTATACTAATCATAGAGATTTTTCATCTTCTGCCATCTGTAGCATCTAAGTTCTTGGATGAACTTGTGCAAATTATTATGGATTTGGAAGGAGCTCTTCCCCAAGGGCAAGTGTATAGTGAGCTAAACAATCCTTATTGTCTTCCGCTAACTATGTTTGTAAATCACTATGCAATAGATGCAGTGGATTATTTTCTTGCTCGATGGAATCAACCAAAATATTTTATAAGATTTATGAATATCATCAGGTCAGAAACAAGACAACCATTAAGAGAGGAGCTTGCAAAGTCACAAAAAAAGATAATTACTAATGCATTTCCTCATGTTATATACAAGCTAGATGAGACTGTTGCCTCAGCTAGATTACCGTCTACAGCAAATAATAGTGATGTCTCCAAGTGGCACTTCCATACAAAATATTGTTACATGTGGTGCAGCTGATCAACCTGATGAAGAGTACAAGCCAAATTCTGCCATGGAAGAAATGATTGTTAAATTTCTCATAAGAGTTGCATTGGTAACAGAACCTAAGGACAAAGAAATGTCTACAATCTATAGACAAGCTTTAGAGCTCTTATCTCAAGCATTAGAGGTTTGGCCAACTGCTAATATAAAGTTCAATTATTTGAAAAATTTACTCAGTAGTTTACAGCCTTCAGGACAAAGAAAAGATCCTTCAAACATCTGTTCATTCGAAATAATGTTCAACAGATAACTCAATTAGTTGAGCCTTGTTTTAACAATAAGCTATTGGATATAGGGAAGTCATTGTGCACATTATTAAAAATGGTCTTTGATGTATTTCCCATAGATGCTATGAATATACCACAGGATATTAGATTATTGTATTCCAAGGTTGAAGAATTGATACATAAACGTCTTTTAGCAGTTACTACACCTCAAATATCACTTGAGACAAGCCCAGCTAACTCAATGATAAGTTTTGCACTTTATGTTATTAAGATGCTTGCTGAGGGGCAAGAAAGTTTTATAGACCCTTTTATGATGTCTTTAGTTTGTGTTCTTCAACATTTCATGAGGGAGATGGGAGCATTACTTCTGATGGTGATGGAGATGCAGTAGTGAAAGAGATGCAACAAATGGGACCACTAAAAAAGAGTACCTATACAGAGATACCAACATCAATTCATTATTGCATATGGAGGGAGAATTTGAAGTTTGTACATGAGATGCATCTATTGGATAAGGATTATTTTCAGTTTCTTTCGAGACTAGTATTGCTTGATAGATAAAATGAATTGTACAAAATAGTTGGTAAATGGACAACATGGCACAAGAACAGTTCTTATGACATATGCTATTCGAGATGAATTTGCAAAATTAAATACAATTTTGGCCACAAAATTTTTATTCAATGTATATACACACACCCAGTTAAGCAAAAAGGCAAAAATCAAACTCGTTAAAAAATTATAAATTGCAAATAGAGAGTCCAAATCATTGTTTAGATTAATATTCCAACCATCGTATTTTTATTTGCATGTGCTTGGAGGTGAATTATCTTTCAGAAGATTTAACCCAATACAGCGAAAGATTTTTGATATTTTCATCCTAAAATAAGATATTCAAGGAATTAATTCAATAGGTAATTATTTTTACCTAGAAAATATTTTTGCAAGAACATACAAAGGCTGGTAAAATATTTTTTCCAAGGAGGAGTAATTGTTTTCACTCAAATGAATTAATTTTGCCCAATAAAAGTAAAAATATGTGGGTGAATATAATTGAGAAACGAAGTAAAGGTTAAAATATTTAGAGACTAATAAGGCATGAGATTAAAATATTTTATTATCAAAGATGACAAAGATTAATTTAAATATTTAATTTGGCAAAGGCAACCAATTAAATATTTTATTTTGCCCAGAACAAATTGAATGAAAAGTCATGCCAATGTCTTTTTTGAAATTATTGGAGCCCTAAAAAGGGATATCAAAGAGAATTATTGTTAAATATTTGGCTATACAAAGTGACAATTAATTAAGATAAAATGAAGTACATTGTCATGGTGATAAAAACATTAAATACAAGTCAGTATGAAAACATACAACGGAAATAAGGAAACGATACCTCATGACACAGGTCCTAAGGTTCACATCAATGCAAATAATATATGTTTATATATTGTTTATCTGATGATTAATTTGTTTTCTTTGCACGATTATGGTTATATTGAATGCAATGAAGCAGCTCTCAACTGGGAAGATTAAATATTTTATTCCAGCCTCAAATGATCATTAAATATTTCAAATCAAATTATTTAATTTATGTAATGAATAATGTCATTTCTCATGGTTGGGTTCAATTAGTTATCAACCATCACAAATTTTGTAACAGGTTTGAAGCTTGTTTGCCTCTCTTTATAAGAGATGACCATGACCCGTATAGGGATTGGACGGAAGATAAATTGTAGAGACAACTTTAGGTTTGAAAGAATATTTTTTGGGATGTGAATTAGAACATCATATACAAGGGAATAGAATAGCTTCTTTTCATCTCAAGAATGACTATGTTGCATGAAATATCTTGAAGTAGTCAGAGGAAGATTTAAGATTCGATGACTTCATGACGGTATCAGTTGTTTGTTGATTTATTTCAGTTATTTGATTGTCTCCATTTCAGTATTTTTTGATTATTCAATTTGATATATCAAGCAGTATATTCATTTTGTCAGAACACATTTGCTGTATCTGTGTGATTAAATTAACTGGATTCTTTGAAAAGAATTAAATCCTTTTGATTAATACATTAGTCTAGAAATGCTATTTGGATTCATAAGTAGAATTATTTAACTAGAATTGTTATTCTATCTCCAAAGTTGATGCAATCTAATTTTTCTGCATAATTTTAATTGGTTCCTTCAAGAAAAGATTAAATCCTTTTGGATATTTTGCAATTAATCTGATTCTATCATTTGGATAATTAAGAATGGATTAATAATTGTTTCCTTACACGGTTACACAAGTTTTAAACCATTTCTCTATGCCAAACAATTCGAATTATAGATGAGCATAAGTTATTTGTTTTTAAATCTCTTTTGACCCCGTTACCCAATGAGGCACTAGTCTAAAAATTTCATTGTATTTATTCATTAGTTAATCTTTGATTTCCTTTAACATTATAGTTTATACCAATTTATTTGCTCTGTAGAAGTAGTTAATAATTTTTCATTTATTTCACATTTTATGCCACTGTGAGTAGATATGTTAACATTTGTCGAAGTTGCATATTCATTTGATTTGTTTTATTAATTAATGGCTCACCCGCCTAGGTTTAACAGAACTTGAAGCGCACGGAGTAATCATTTGTTAAGATTAGCTCTGTTAGTTGGTTTGAAAATGTTGTAGATTTGATCACAGAGCCTGGCATCCTCTTAGAATCTACAACCCGCATTTTTGAGACCCAATAGGTGGTAAATCTAAATTTTCTTTGATTTAGAGAACTTCCTTCTCACTTCCAAAATAGTCTTCCAAGTGAGGAAGGAGCATGTATCCTTTCTTGTGATATACTCTTGGAAGTCCATCATAAGCGTGCAAGTATTCAAGGATGGCTTAATCATTTTTAGCGTAATCTTGGGTTGGTTTCTTTGTTTGATCCATAGTGTAATTTAGAATGCTTGGTAATTCTTCACTTTCCAACAATGGCTCTCCATGCACTGAGACAATGTATTCCAAATTTTGAAGTTGAGTGTGTGGCAAAAATAGTGTGCCCGATGTAGCCATTGAATCTGCTACTTGGTTCTCTTCTCTAGGTATGGATTTTATAGAGAAGAAGTCAAAGAATTGAACCAATTTCCTGATGGTTTCTTTGTAAGGTCTTAGTCATTCTGATTTTGTTTTGTAATTCTCTGTAACTTGGTTGATCACTAATTGGGAGTCTCCAAAGGTAGAGATCCTTTTGATCCCCATTCTCATGGATAACATGACTCCTAGGGATAAGACTTCATACTCAGCTATATTGTTTGTGGAAAAGAAATCCAACCTGAAGGCGAAGGGGAGGACTTTTCCTTCCGGGGAGGTCAAGATTGTCCCTGTCCCTGCTTCGATTTTACAACTAGTTCCATCAAAGTGTAGAATCCATAAGTTTTGATTATTGTGCGGTTGAGATGTTTCTCGAAACTCATAGGTTGAGTTCTATTTTTCCTCTTTTTCTTTTCCTTCTTCAATGATTTTGATT
This sequence comes from Cunninghamia lanceolata, assembly GCA_027924645.1. Taxonomy (NCBI): domain Eukaryota; kingdom Viridiplantae; phylum Streptophyta; class Pinopsida; order Cupressales; family Cupressaceae; genus Cunninghamia; species Cunninghamia lanceolata. The sequence continues at coordinate 6,914,107 of BSBN01000482.1, forward strand.
GTTCCCACTAAGAGGTTCTTGATGTCCCATTCATCAAAGCACAGTATGGCCGCTAATTTCCAAATGGAGAATGAGACTTGGTGGTGTGAGGATCAAAGGGGAACTCTCTAAGATTGTCCATGCTTTGATCCGATATATTGTGAGTACTTATGTTTGGTTGAGAATCTTGAGTTTCTTCTTTCATTTTCTCTTGCATATTTAACTTTTTGTCCTTTTCTTCTTGTTCCTTCCTGAAAATACTAATAGGATTAGGGTCTACTTTGACAATGCAGATCTTTCCCAAATGGTGGAAGTGGATTTCTTGAAATAAAGTTGAGGCAATGGCCTTTATAGCATGAATCCAAGGTCTACCAAGGATCATATTGTAATTGGTTTCTTTGTTGATGACATAGAAGTCTGTGGAAATAGTTTTATCCATTAGAGTAAGTGGTAGGCTAATTTTTCTAATTGTTTGAATATCATGACTGTCATATATCCTCAAGGTGACAACCTATTGCTTTATTCCTATTTTTCTATATCCCATTCTTCATAGTAATGACATTGGCAAGAGATTGACATTCGATCCTTTATCCACCACTACTCTCTTTATGGTGACCTCTTCAACCTAAATTTGTATGTATAGTGGTAAATCCCTTTTCTTACTTCCTTCATTTTGAGGTAGTTTGGAGATATCAAATGTGAGAGGGGTTGGTTCCTCTTGTGTTGAACATCCCACTTCAAATACTTCCAGGAACATTTTCTAGTGTGAGGAGGCTCTCAACAAATTTATTACTTGCGAGAAGACATTTTCTATTTGATCTATTTATTCTTCTTCTTGGATTACAAACACTTCTTGGTTCAACTCTATGTGATTGGAGTTGTTTTGATTTACATTTCCTTTCTTATTTTCATGTTCCTTCTCCTTCCTTTGAGATTGAAGGTGTTTGAGGAAGTTTCACGATTGATCCGGAGTAAGTTGGAGATAGCTTTGTTGTATCCATAGCAGGTTTTTGTTTCATGACCTTTTGTTCCATAGGAGTCATGGTTCGATCCTTGCCTTCCTTTTTTTTGCCACCTATCATTACTGGGACTGCTCTTTTCAACTTTGACATCTTTGTTTGGAGACACATTTCATGTAACCTTTTCAATTTCTTTCAACATTTTGAGACTTCTACTAGGATCATAAATTTTCCAGCCACTGTCGATGGTAGCTTGATCTATCCTTAAAGCACTTTCTAATACTTCTTCATAAGATTTGTATGGTAATTTTTTAACATCTTCTCTCATGTCCTTGTTCAGGGCATGTAAGAAAAGGTTGCATAACTCACGATGATCCATGTTTGGGGCACTAGTTGAGGAATAAAGGACTTGCCTCCAACGGGTGACAAAATGAGCTATAGATTCATTTGGCTCTTGTTTCATGGTTAGGAACTCTCTGATTCCTATTTTGACGAGTTTGTTCATGCCAAATGCCATGACAAACTCTTTGATTAGTTGTTCGAACGAGTGGATTGAAGCTTCTGGCAAACAATAGTACCAGTCTAGAGCTATTCCTTCAAGGGTTTATCGGAAGATCTTGGCAACAACCCCATCCCAAGGGAGGAGTTCTCTTATCATCATGGTGTAAGCTTTGATATGCAAGTTTGGATCTCCTTCTCCTTTGAATTTTGGGTGATCAGGCAATGGCCAAGGCAATTGTATGTTCCTTATGTTTAGGTCAAGAAGTTCTTTCAAGTACTCAAGATATGTTCCAAGGAAGGTGCTTTGTGATTTGGGAGTAGATAACAACAACCCCATTGGAGGGTTTTAGTAACCTACTATTTGATTTATTGGGTTTCCAAACATCATTTGAATGTTTTGAGGAGGAGGATTCCCATTTTGGCATATATCATTAGTTGCATTCAGTGAATAATAGCTGGGGTAGGGGGGATTTTGAGATGTTCCCTGGTCTTGTTTGATTCAAATGTCATCATAGGATCTTTCTCTTTTCAGGAGCAGTTTGTTCTGCTTCTAAGGTTCTAATCCTTTGCACTAGAGTTGCGATTAGATTAGTAGGTGTGACAACTCTAGGCCTTTCTTCATTCCTTAGATTGTCTCTTCAAGTGCTGGCATGATGTTGTGCTTCTTCTTGTGCAACATTGTCTTTTTTCTCTTCTTGCAAGGCAATTTTTAATTCCTCTTGTGCATCTTTTACCTCTTGCAAGTGTTTTTCTATCCTTCTCACCTCCTCATCAAGATGAGTAATCGAGGTACTCATAGAAGGTTGATCAGCTCGATGGATTTATGACCTTAGTTGAACTCTCATAGCTTTATGTGGTGCATTTGGTATGGCTAGATTTTGTTCCCAAGCTGGGTTGTTAAAAGACAAAGAACGCCTAAGTTTTCTTTGGTCTTGTTCATAATTTAAGTCTTCGTAGTCATAACAATTTGTGACAAGTGCATCCAGGTGAGGTGGCACATATCTGTCAAAGGAGGGAGTTCAAGTTCCCTTGAGGGGATACTCCCTTGGTTTAGATCAGGATCTGTCATATTTAGGGGTGCTGTAGACACCATAGAATAAATGGAGCAGGTGATAGCGAAGGTGATGAAAGTAGAAGCGGCTATGAAGAATAAAATGAAAATGTTTGAAGGATTTTATTATTTTGAAAGGATCTGAGCTTTTGGAACGTGAACAACATAAACAAAAATTTTTGTTCTTCACGTCAGGTTCACCAAAATATGTACGCTCAAAATTGTGACCTTAATTGCCTGGGGCTGTCTTGTCAGATTTTAGCATGCACATGGACCCTTCTCTCCTTGCCATAGGTGAACTACCACATCACTCTCGCTCTTGTGGAAGTAGCCAATCGAGAGGAGGTGAGACACGGTGGTAGTTTGGTTTGTTGGAGAACTGGACTTCATGGAGAGGGGTCAGCACATGTCAACATTCACATGCTCATACAGGACATAGGAATTGACAAATTTGGAGAGAGAGTAGATAAGCTCAAACAAGCATGTGAATGTGAATGTTGAATGCAGAGAGCAATAACTTGCAAGGTGTGTGCACAAATGAAATTGCCTCCCTTTATGCTTGAGGGAGGGTGGTATTTATAGGTTAGAAGAAGGGATTAGAGGTGAGGAAGAAGAAGTGTTAACTCAATTTTATTGGAGAGTTAACATAGAGGATTCAAGAGTGATTTGGACTAGAATTGGAGTGATCTACCCAGTAAAATATTATCACTCAAGAAGAAGTGAAGAAGAAAGAGTGCATGGGAATGCATGGGTTGTTAATTTAGATGAAATGGAGCTAATTAAGCACATGTGGGTCCATGAAATAGTTAACTCCATATTAGGCTCGAAAATATATGCAAACAGGAAGAAAAACAGGCAAAAATGAAGATTTTTTGAGTTAGAAACTTGAGTTTTTTCATGGCTACAAATGTGATAGGGTCACCCATGGGTCACCCCTTTTGCTAGTCAGGTCACTTAGGGGGCGACCCACGAGTGACCCACTAAGGAGAGGACCTAGGTTAGTCTGCATGGTGGGAGATGGAAGAGGAGGAGAAGAAAAGGGGTTCTACCTCCGGAAACAAGTTAGTCATGTGCAAGAATCCAAATCTCCACTTGTAAAGTAGGATCTCCTGATGAGAGATCTAGAAATAATAAGGGGAGATTTGGATTGGTTGAGTGAAATTGAAAACTGAAAGTGGGAGATGGCTCTGGGGGACCTCTAGAAGGCTTCTAGTGGGTGGAGAAGATGAAAAACATTAGGAAAAGGTGAAAACACACCTACAAGATGCATATAAGGCTTAGTAATAGGGTCACAAGCTCAGAAAACACAAATCGTCAAGTGTCGAAAAGTGTCAAAAAGCATCAAGAATAAAGAGAGAGAGAAAATGACAAAGAGGAAAAAACACAAGATGAAAGAAATAACATGTTACCAAGAGAATTGCTGCTAAGAGGATGTTATTTCACACTTACATGTATGTGACAAGGATCATATATCATCATCGGGGTCCTTGTGGAGGCTGTACGTGATTTTTGTGCTTATAGGCTCAGGAAGAGGAGCAAGTGAAGGATGGTTAGGTATAGACAACTCTAGGAAAAGAGGTATAGAAGGTGTAGGATCTATCTTTCCAACCTCTATTAGGCAATTCTCATCCTTTATTATTGTCTCATATGTACACTTCAACTCCCATAGACTACATCATCATAGCGATATCATAATTAAGAGATCTTAATAAATATAAAAAATGTACCTTGTGGAGAGGGTTTGAGAAGAGTTGGAATCCTTTCCCAAGTCTTTTTAAACTTGAAGTTGAAATCCATCATTAATTCATTATGATCTCTTTTGATATTTGTTAATTGCTCCAACAAGGAAACATTATCTACTCTCTCTCCAAATTTCTTGCAAAGTACATCACCTAGCTCATCCCATGAATGAACTAAAGCAGGTGGCAAAACTTCTATACCAATGAAGGGATTTTACTTTGAGGGATGAAGCAAAATCTCTAACAACCACATATTCTTGAGTAATATAATGGATTGAGCATACATTGGAGATATCATGGATGTGCTCTATGGGTGTAGTGGAATCTTCACCAATAAAGAATGGAATTCTCTTAAGGGAAGAAAATGTTATATGATTATGAGCATTCAGAGATAATGAACTGCCCCCATTGAAAGTCATAAAAGTTAGATTTCTTGGTTGGGCCATGGAAGGAGTAAGTATTAATCCTTGAAGAGTGTAAGGAAAGGGTCTACTAGGAGGAGGAGTTGAATTTACTCTCATAGAAATAGCTGGAGTCCTCTGAACTGACCTTCCTCTCCTTCTTCTTGGTGGTGATAACTGCAAATACTCAAAATGATAATTTTCCTTCTCTACACTCTTCTCATAGATTTTCAACACTTAATCTACTTGAAACACAATAGTTTCATATTGTAGAAGTCACTAGATATGCTTATGATTGCCTCCAAAGGAAGAAATCAATGAAATAAACTAACAAAAAACTAGTGATAAGGGAAATAATGAGCTATAAATAGTTCAAAACTATCCCACTAGGTTTGCCAAAAACTATTGTCACTTAAACATGCACCCTTTCTAGACACCTAACTCAGCTATTTAGTGAAACATGGGAAGACATCTCAAAGTGTGGGCTTTGATGGCTAGAGATCAACTTCCAGACAAGGGTTGGTTCCCTATTACCTATCACTAAAAATATCTAAGATATGATCAATCACATGCTTGAAATAATACTAAATAACACTACTCAACTATCTAACTAATTTTTCATCAAGAAAAGGGGAAGAAATGACTAAAAATACAATGGAGGTGATACACCAATGATAAGAGTTTTTGGACATATTTTTAAGCATAAGACAATCTTAAGATAATTGACATGCATTCACACAAACTCATGAAAAATTCTACAAAGGTTAGAAAAGAAGAGTGAAACTATATAAGGGAGATATCCACAAAATAAGATTCCAATTCTTTTAGACAACATAGTGAGAAAGTATATGAGAAAGACAAAAATCAATACTTCTTATTGATCATGAAGGATAAAACATCTGTTATAACTTTTGTATGCCAAAATCTATTACAAAATCAAGACAATATCTTTATTTCATTACGACTAGATATATCAGAAAATAAAACATCCTTGAGAAAAATTAGGAGATAGTCCTCTAGTGGAGAGTAAAGAGAGTAACTACCTCTTAATAGCTTTAGTTATCCTTCTTGGGCATAGAGGGAAGAGTTAGTTGGTTTCCTCACATAAAACTCCTAACACTAAAAACCATCACCACATTTCAAGATGTTTCTTATTGGAGAAAGAGTAGTGGAACTAGACTCGTGATGACCATAACCCCCTCCAAGTGCTTGCATAGGAATAGGAACATGTTTCCTAACTTCCCTCAATTGCTTGATACATTTTACTCCTTTTAGGGCATAGGAATAATTCTTCCTCCATAAGGACTCTCAGTTGTAGCTTTTATGGCTTTTTTGTGATCTCCTAACAAACCTTGCTTCAGTTTGTCTCTCCTTGAAATAGGACTTATCAGTGTTAATGTTTGTGAGGAATTCTTCTTGGATTAATGAGCTTAAAATAGATTGATCACCCCTATTGAGATTAATGTCAAAGATCTACTATTTTCATTAAACTATTCCCCTCAATGAAGGTTTCTTTTCTCCTATTAATAGACATATGTCCATCATATCTAGTGTACTTTGTATTCTTGACATTGTATGTAAGAGAAATTTCTGTAGTGTCGGCATGAGACTAGCCTGTAGTATATGCTTCATATACATCATATCAATCTATGTCTTAGTGAATGCAATATTCAAATTATAAGATAGAAGCATAAGATCCCAACTCATAGGAAAAGATTAGCATGACTTTAGACTCTCTAGATTTAGTTTGAAGCTATTTCACCATTTCATGAAGATACTTATCATTGGAGAAGACTTATAAGGATTATCTTCAGAAATAATAAGTCCATCAATATCATAGATAGGTTCAAAGAACATGTCATTTACTACTAGATGGCAAAGTCTGTATCTATCTCATTAGACCCTCTATGCTCAACTTGTTTCATGCAGTGTAAACAATGTTACCTAGCTCAATGTTGGTGGCGATGAACCTCTAACACTCTTCCAAAAAGAATGAATCTAGTGAAGTGAAAATTTATGTCTTCATTGCCATTGCAACCATCATTATCAACTAATACAGGAACGTGGTCTAATTTTCATATAGTTCATTCTAGCAACTCCTTCTAGAACTAGGGTTTCATAGGGCTTGATAATCTTTTAGGCCTACAATAGACCTTTTCATGATTCCATAGACCTTCTAACTATTATGTAGACCTACTAACTATTTGATAGACCTTCTAACTATTATGCAGAGTTACAAATGGTTTGGTAGAGATTCTAATGGTTAGACAAACTCTTTAGGTTTTTCATAGGATTTCTAGAGTTTTACAGATCTTTTAAAAGGTTCAACACATTGTGCATTTTAATGTGTATTACAATGTGTATCACAAACCTTTAATAAACCTATAGACTATTACTATACCATTAACAAACTTGCACAGTCCATTTAAATGACTTAACCCTAGAACAAACCTATCAGGTACTACACATAGCTCCTAGAGTTATATAGACCCTTAAAACATTATGTAAACCTTAACTATTGAAAAACACAGTGTATTCCAATGGATCCATGCTTGGTCACTGCCACAGAGCTTGATATTACACTTGACACTACCAAAACTAGAAATTCATTTATATTATCTCCAACCATTACTATTGTCATTCTTTTCATCTACAGATGTTTGACTCCTTCATCTTTTCTTGAAAGTTTAGTTTTAGAAAAACCATATCTATAGGAATAGTAAGAAAGTTATCAAGATAATCATGGACATACTCCATTCTTGAACTATCATTAATAGCTCCTTATTCTCAATAGGATTCAATCTCTATAGTTAAAGGTAACGATGATTCACCAAGAATCAAGTAGAAACTACCCTGCTTAGATGCATTAAAAAAGGCTTATCTTTGAATGGCTATTTGGAAGATGTGAATTAGCCACTTAAGATTCCCAGAGGTCATGTGCATCTGGTTATTTCTATGGGTATCATCAAGAGTATGGCACTTACAAATCCTCTTCCAATAAATACTGAGTTTTTCTTCATGCAAACTAGATCCAAGACAAACTAACTATTTTTTGAAAAGAATGTACTCCAACTCTGACCTCTATAGAACCTCGAGAGTATGTATATAAGCCATATAATAGGCTTTGGTGGACTCAAGTTACATGAAATACATAGTTTCTAATTGTAGATTGAGCTCATGTTCCTCCTCTTATTTGAGAACCACTATGTTATTCCCAAGCTTATCCCTATTGCAACTGTAGCCCGAAAGAAAGTGAGGAATCCATCCTAAGAAATATAGAGCAATGAATTGTTCATTAAAAACATAGAATTATCACCATATTCAATGCCCTCTCTCTCTACCTTCGTATCTAGGTATTCCACATCCCTATATACTTGGAACCCACTAGACCCATTGTATTCCATATAATCCCTTTCATTGTAATTTTTTCTCCTCAATACCTATTGTTGTTGATGATTTTTCCTCAACTCCTTCAAAATAATAATGTGACATTGGAACATCAAAAGGTAGATTATGGATGGGACTTAAATAGTCTCTTCAACTATATCCTTTGGTACCTTCTTAGGAAACAAACACTTGTCTATAGTGATTTCTTTGAAAATGTAAACTCAAGAAATGCTTAAGCTCACAATTAAGACGGTCTTTCACAGACCTTGAAGATGCTTTACACAACCCTTTTTGAAATCTCACATACAATGTGTATCCCAAACAAACCCTAGAAAGTTAAAATACACACCATGTATTTCAAATGATCTGCAAATCCACAATGTGTATTTCAACAGATCGATAGACTTGAAACAAAATTTTCTTCATTCTTCATGGCCTTTCCTTCACTCTCAATGAGTTTCAACAATCCAAAAACCATTTGTCATGCTCTTTTTCCATGAAGTTGAAACCTGTAAGTTAGGAAGCACAATCCTAAAAGCCTTTCTTTTCTAAACCTAAACGTAAAAGACCTAAAACTTAAACCTAAAGACAAGACTCACTTCCAAAAATAAAAACTCCCTCCAAAATAGATATACATGCCATTTTGGAGATTTTAAAACCCTTTGAAAAGTATATCACTCTAACATATGACTTAGGCATGACAAAAGGACTACATTTTTTGTATTATTAAAACACCTTTTAGAATTTTAAGACCCATTAGACATAGATAAAGACACATCATGGCTATTTGAGATAGGGAAGACTTAAAAGTCAACATGTCCTTTTAATAACTTTTACAAAATCTAACGTCCGAGATAATGTATTTTGTTAACAACAACTAAAGAAAACTTTTTATTCATCTTTTCTTAAAATTGTTTAAAAGCAATTATGCCCATTTGAGAAAGATTAAAAAATTAGAAAATATTAAGGCATATTTTTTATGAACAAGTCATAACTCAAATATGATGTAATGAACAATGTAGAAAAATATACCAAACAATATATAATATAAAATGCAAAGAAAATATACTTCAACAAGATTACACCATAAAATATCAATTCATTCTTATTCCTCTAATGCTCCCAATACAAAGAATCTCTAGATTTTAAATATAATCACCACTCTTCACATTTTTGAATGTTCTTTTTCCCTTATTAAATCCTCAAAATCCTCTCACAACAAACAACTCCATGAGAAACTCTTAGAGTAACTAAAAAGGCTAATTTAAAAAAAAACTGCTATTTTTAGTCATTTTGCATTTAAGCACGGATGGTCCTAAACTTTATCCCATAACCTTTATACTATTAAACAAGCCTTGAGAGTGACTTGCAACTCTAGACCACTCTTTGACACTAAACTATTAACTCTACAAAATTCTAAAGAAACTCAAAAAATATTAAATTACAATTTTAGGACCTTAGTTGAATTTGACCCTAGAAAAATGATAAAATTGGTTGTAACTAGTATACCTATATTAAAAAAATATATCTAAAGTATGCCGAGAGATATCGTTCTGAGGTGCCTATTTTTTTAATCAATTTATCATAGATATCTCTCTAACCATAATTCTACTATAATCCTAATGTTAATTCTAACCTTAATTCTTACTCTACATAAATTGTAACCATAACCCTAATCCTAACCCTAATTTCATGCCTAACTCTAAACCTAATTCTAATTGTAACCCTAATTCTAAACAAAAAATAAATTAGAAAAAATAAAAAATAAAAACCAAAAAAGAAATTGGAGAAAATAAAAAATAAAAACCATGAAGGATAGAAAGGTGGAGAAAAACACAAAAAAAAAATAAAAAAAAAGAAATTGGAAGAAATAAAAAAAATTGGAAATATTAAAAATGAAAAAAAGAAATTAGAGAAAATAAAAAATAAAAAATAAAAAATAAATTAGAAAAAATAAAAAATAAAAACCAAAAAAGAAATTGGAGAAAATAATAAAATAAAAACCATGAAGGATAGAAAGGTGGAGAAAATCACAAAAAAAATGGAACAAAAAAGGAAATTGGAAAAATAAAAAAATAAATACCAAAAAAGAAATTGGAAATATTAAAAAACAAAACCAAAAAAGGAATAAAAAGTAAAAAATCAAAGTGACTATGGAAAAAAAGATATCATCGGCGATATCATTTTTTAAATATAAAATAAAAAACAAAAAGAAATTTGAAAAAAATAAAAAATAAAAACCAAAAAATAAAGATTGTAGATTGGAATCTGATAAGTTTACATAGAAATTCTAGAATCTTTCAGCTCCCATCGTGTTGTGAATGTAGGAACGCCTCTCGGCGTAATTAGCTTGGGTAGTTAAGACGACATGGAGTTCTCTAAGATGTTCAATCTAAAAATTGATAGCAAACAATTTCTCAGATCAAAAGTTATAAACAATTTCTCCGATCAAAAATTATGTTCTCCAAAAGTTTTGACTCTTACATCAAAATCATCTTAAAGTAATGGAACCTTCAACCTATAAATAATGAAATATGTAGGAGTACAATCAACACTAAGAGGGGGGGTGAATCAGTGTTGAGACAAAAACCACAATTTATGACTTTTCAAACTCGACAATGAAGTTTATCAAAAATTGAATTCAATACTTGAACAACCAAAATCAAATGTTCAATCATATGTAATTATAAAAGACATGAGATCATAACACAAAGAAATTAATGAGTGGAAAACCCTCCTGGGGTAGAAAAACCACTCAAAACTACATCACCGGCTTAAGAAAAAACCTCATTGGTTACAATATTTAGAAGCACCAACTTCAAGGAGCACCAACCCCTAATACATACAAATAGGTCTCATTGACCATACAAGTCTCACTAACTATAAGATGCCTCACTGGTTGAATTTGCCTCACTAGCTTTTCTCAATCAATCAAAACAAAAGACTACATGTGTAAGAAGTGATTGCAAATCAATCTGATTTGCGCCACTACATAAAAAAATATATCAGGGGATTACCCTATTTCAGTTAAGCACATAAACCTTATATCTCCTCTTTTTCTTTTTCAACAAATTTTTTACAAAAAGAATGATCTTCAACCTCTGCAAAAAGGATAAAATAGTGTCTTCTTTTGATGTCATTAAATCACCAACACTCCATTTTGAATCTGCACAAACTTCAATAGATTTATCAATATGATCTCAATCAAAAAATCAATGTTTGTATATAACCTCTGTCTGCAAAACAAGCACATTAAAAACTCAAATTATCTCTGCATATAGAATATTATCTCTACATTAAATAGTTGTCTCTGTATGATCTTTGTATCATACCTGCAAATTAAATCTCTTTTCTCACTTATGTTCATCTCTGTCCATTAACATCTTCCTCCTCCATCTTGTTTTTCTTTTCAAACACCATTCAAAACAAAACTTTCTTAAATACCTTCAATATCACATGAAAAGAAATTACCTTCCAGTGTTAAAGATCTCAGGCACACAAAAAAATTCCATCTCAGTCTCAGTTCCAAAAAGGAAACAATACACTACATCACTGCATTAATAGAAGGAAGAAAAAGCCTTGTTTTTAGGCTTTTTATAGTGTTCACCTGTCAAATTTAGTAACTGGCCCTGACTGTTGGTGTTCTCTTGCCTTTTAAATCTTATCCTTTCGATCAAATGAGCCCACTACCTGTCAATTAAACAACAGTCGTTGATCTGCTTTTTCCTGCCGAATTTGTTGAACCTTTACTTGGTGACCGAGCACTCTAGGCATCGGGGATGGCTAGAGAATGTAGTTGATACCCTCTAGTTGTCACTTAAGTGACAATGACTGGTTCAACCAGTTAATAGACAAATAGAACCAAAAGTGTATGATGTGCTATCAAGGGTTTGTAAAAGGTGACTTAGGTTTATTTAGAACTATGTGAACATAGGATTTTAGGTCTTTGACTCTTAGGTTTGTTTAGAATTTAAATATTAAGACCTTAGGATTTTAAAGACTTCAGATTTCTATGGTCAGAGGAGTGAAACCTAGCATAGACAGAGATGTGAATAAATGTAAAAACTTAGAGAAGAATCAAGAACATGTTTAAGATATGGCTATACTACAACAACTAAAGAACATTATGAGATAAAGACTTCTCAACACTTGATCCAAGTCTTGACCCTTGAAAAAACCCTAAGAGGACATTTTGGCTCAAAGACATTTCATTAACAAAGACATTACATATGGCAACTAGAGTATCAGTCCTCGTCAAAATGCTCTTGAATGTCAAACCATCACCAAGATCTTGAACAAGATAGGAAACCAAATCACCTCAAATGTGACACAATGAAGAGCTAACTGTCACTAAATGTGTCACATGCCACAATAACTGTCGTATGCCACTGCAAGAGTCTTGACAACTGAAACTGTCAAGAAACAGAATGAACACCATATGAATACTGAGATCATACCATACCAAATGTAGACCAAACCACTATGACTATGAAGACCATGCCACTGTATGTTACTTTGCAAGAGACCATGATATCCAACATCACAACTGCCACAACTGAAACTAAGATCAAATGAAAACCATGCCACTGTATGTGTCACAACTTCCATGATACAAGAATAAATTACAGAGATAAGCAAAAACTGTCAACTGTCATGAGATGAGAATCAAATGTCATGACTAAACCATACCAAAGATACATCATCTCAAACCCATCAAAACTCCACCATGACATCACAATCAACTCCTTTTGACATCAATGTAAAGACAATATACAAGACCATTGCAACAAAAATCCCCCTTTGTCTTTGACATTGGTGGCAAAACCACTATGCAAGACAACCAACCAAAACATTTCTCCTCCTTTTTGACATTGAATGTCAAAGGCAAACAAGAGGATTACTTGAGATAACTCCTATGGTAACTAATCACTTGAAGAAGATAACAAATACAATCATAACTTTTCAGATCTTTACATAAGACAACCAAAAATCAAATAGCACAGTCATCTATCATTAGCATACTTACATTGTCACTGTGTTTTTAATATACCTTGAAACCTTTATACTCCATAGTGAAAAAATGCATAGACCCTTGTCAGTGAAGACCCTATTCTCTAAGACAATTCTAAGAAAAAAAAACTCTGTCCTATCTTTGCAAAAATAACTCTGACCCTGCAAGACAACTTTGAGATCTCTTCATACACGAACTTCCTTAATTTCTCTGATGATAGCATACAAAAAATATCTTGATTTCTTTTGAGATCAGACTGTCCATAATTACTGTCACTGCTTTGATTGAATTTGTGTGCAAAAAAAACTTAATACACAGAAAATGGACACATAAAAATGCATAGATCTCTTTACAATCTCTGCTATAAGAAAATGAAATAGTGTTCAAATTTAATCACTATCATCAACTTTATCCTCTATACTGAAATTGATGTAATTTGTTCTTTTGAACTTAGCCAACAAAAAATGAGAGGATACACAGAAAATAATAACCTCTACAAGTCTGATACTCATGCCAACCAATACAAGTCTGCATCACACCTTGATTGAACACATGCCACATTTCTCAGTCAAGCTTAGTCACTTCACATAATCCTTCCAAGTCTTCTGATGACCAAATCTCTTTCATAGGAAACACAGTCAACACTATTTATATACATTGTCTAATCACCTATCAAATGGAATTTAGGGCTTCAAAAATATAAGCAGCTACTCCCCTTGAATCTAACATCTTTGAAAATCATTGAAGAATGTATCAACAGTCCTACTCTTTACAACTTCTATTGAAGAATAAGCTTAATCATGAGGTCTTGAAACCATAATAACTATCATATAACTAATGCAAGTCTATTTACTATCAAAAACATAGTCAAGATCTGATATCAAATAAGATTTGATAACAAATGCATCAAAAATCAAGACATCAAAAGTCACTATATAACAAAGCTCCATCATCCAAAGCAAAGTGCCATGCCATCACAATATTTGAAATATCAGTGCAACAAGAAATGTTTCCTGCCTTGTAGCAAAATGGAGCACTCATCCTAACCAAACTGATTCATATAAATCACAACTTTATCCCAACAAGAAGCAATAACACCACATAGCACACTGTCACATATGAAACCACCAACATACCATGTTCTGCACCAACACTGCTGTTCCAAGGCTTTAGAGCATCAGCAACTTCAAACTAGCTATAGAAAATGAAGTATTAAATGAAGGGATCCTTTTGTCATGAGTTAAATATGAACTTTAGCACCATAAACTCACTACAGCTGACCTTGGACACAAGAGAACATATAGAGCATGAGCAAACTCCACACTCTTCATTCAAACACCATCGAATTATACATGGAAACATCATATGAACATGTCAAACACTATGATAGATCTACTGCATCATCACAAAGTCCTGTCAATTTTTTTTTCAAAAACTATCTATGACCTTCTTCATATTACAACACCAAAGACTGCTATACTCTTTATCTTTTCAATGGGGGTTAAATGAGAATACAATAATCAACTCCCCCTGAAATCATGCTACATCTTTATGCATTTAGAGGTGTCTCTTTTGCATTATGCACAAGCATAGGATCCATCTTCTCTTTCTCTTCCTTTTGTCTTCTTCTCCAAACCTTTACACTATCCTTTTGCTTGATTACAATATCTATCTTCTTGTCATATTTAGGTGATTTCACAAGACCATTTCTACAAAAAGATGCTGAATGTCCAAAGTTGTTATACTTATAACATTGAACATTGTAGTCCAGAATCCAAGAATCATAGTTTCTTCTTGACAAACCATAGAAACTTTTATGATTATATCTTCCATACAAGCTACAATCTCTTTCCTTGTGACCTACTTGATTGCACTTGTAACAAACTAGATCAACATTTCTTATTGAAGGAGATTGACTTCTTCTACAGTTAACTGCTTTGTGTCCATACCTATTGCAACAAAAACAATACCCAAGAAA
This sequence comes from Cunninghamia lanceolata, assembly GCA_027924645.1. Lineage (NCBI taxonomy): Eukaryota > Viridiplantae > Streptophyta > Pinopsida > Cupressales > Cupressaceae > Cunninghamia > Cunninghamia lanceolata. The sequence goes on from BSBN01000482.1 coordinate 6,929,113, forward strand.
ATGAACATTATACCTGAAAGTCTCATTTCTTTTGTAATTTTCTGCCCTCATGATTGTTTTATCATTTACATCAGGCTTTTGAGTAATCTTTGTTTGTGAACTTTGTCCCTCTTCAAATCCAAGACCTGATTTGTCTTTGAAGCCTTTTTGCTTGTCTAGGAGGTCTTCAAGATTGTCACTACTCTTGAACATACCAAGCTTTCTTCTCAAGTCCACAATTTCAGCTTCAAGTGTATGACATTTTTTGTCCTTGACATTCAACTCCTTACTTTGAACATCAACCATTCTTTTACTCTCCTCAAGAGACAATTTTAGATCAGAAATTTGCTTCTCATAGCCATTGATCTTATTAACCATGATTTCATTTTCCTTTTGAAACTTATTTCTTTGAACATTTATCTCCTTGTTAAGTCTCTTGACTTCCCTTAAAGCACATCTTAATTCACCTTCAAAGTCAATTTCAGCTTCTTCATTTTTTGATTGTTCTTCAGAAGTATTATTCTGATTTTCATTTATGATGGCCATGAAAAGAGTCTCTGCACCTTCCTCAAGAGAGTCTTTTGAAGCACTATCTGTCACATCTGCATTCTTGATAAACAAACTCTTCTTCTTCCTGAAATTAATCTTCTTCTTAGGATTGACTTGCTTCTTCTGATATTGTTTCTCCTCTTCATCACTATCCACATCTTTATAAGGACATTTAGCTGCATAATGTCCTATTTTTCCACATTCAAAACATTTGAATGGGAGTTTACCTTTGTATTTGCCAGCTAATCCCTTTTTCAACTTGCTCACAAATGATATCTCTTGATCATCATCCAACTCATTTGATTCACATTTTATTTCTTTCTCCTTTTTAACTTATTTGATTGAAGGAGTATCATTACTAATTCTCATCTCAAAGGCAGTGAAGGTGCCATGAAGCTCATCAAAGGTGACTTTGCTCAAATCTCTTTCCTCTACTGCAGACAGTTTGGACTCATATTTTGGAGTTAGAGTCCTTAAGACTTTTGTTACAATTGTCTTTTCTTCTAGAGTATCACCCAATCCTCTTATACTATTTACAATTTCTTGAACCCTCAGAAGATATTTAGCCACTTTCTCATCATCACTCATCTTGAGACTTTCAAATTTGGCCCTGTAGGATTGTAATTTTGCTTCCTTGATTTTATCATCTCCCTGATAAATATTAGATAGCTTGTCCCATATTGCCTTAGCTGACTTACACTCCATGATTTTAATAAGTATCTCATTGTCTAAGCAACATCATATTGCATTTTTGGCCTTAGCATTATTTTCATAGGCCTTTTTCTCATCAGGTGTTAAAGGAGGATTTGTTGTAGTATATTTATTTTCAATGGCAGCATACACATCATACCCCAAGGAGGACAAATATGACTCCATCCTATACTTCTAGAAAGCATAATTAGACCCATCAAATAAAGGTGCCTTGTAGGTTGAAAAACTCTCTTGACTTGCCATAACAAGTACTCCACACATAAGACCTACCCAAGCTGATTAAGCTTCAAAAGGGAACCTAGGCTCTGATACCAATTATAGGAGTACAATCAACACTGAGAGGGGGGGTTAAATCAGTGTTGAGACAAACACCACAATTTATGACTTTTCAAACTTGACAATGAAGTTTATCAAAAATTGAATTCAATACTTGAACAACCAAAATCAAATGTTCAATCATATGTAATTATAAAAGACATGAGATCATAACACAAAGAAATTATCGAGTGGAAAACCCTCTTGGGGTAGAAAAACCACTCAAAACTGCCTCACTAGCTTAAGCAAAAACCTCACTAGTTACAATGTTTAGAAGCACCAACTTCAAGGAGCACCAACCCCTAATACATACAAATAGGTCTCACTGACCATACAAGTCTCACTGACTATAAGATGCCTCACTGGTTGAATTTGCCTCATTGGCTTTTCTCAATCAATCAAAACAAAAGATCTCATGTGTAAGAAGTGATTGCAAGTCAATTTGATTTGCGCCATTACATAACAAAATATATCAGGGGATTACCCCATTTCAATTAAGTAGATAAACCTTATATCTCCTCTTTTTCTTTTTCAACAAATTCTTTACAAAAATTTTGATCTTCAACCTCTGCAAAAAGGATAAAATAGTGTCTTCTTTTGATGTCATTAAATCACCAACACTCCATTTTGAATCTGCACAAACTTTAATAGATTTATCAATATGATCTCAATCAAAAAATCAATGTTTGTATATAACCTCTCTACAAAACAAGCACATTAAAAACTCAAATTATCTCTGCATAAATAATATTATCTTTGCATGAAATAGTTGTCTCTGTATGATCTCTGTATCATTCCTGCAAATTAAATCTCTTTTCTCACTTATGTTCATCTTTGTCCATTAACATCCTTCTCGTCCATCTTGTTTTTCTTTTCAAACACCATTCAAAACAAAACTTTCTTAAACACCTTCAATATCACATGAAAAGAAATTACCTTCCAGTGTTAAAGATCTCGGGCACACAAAAAAATTCCATCTCAGTCTCAGTTCCAAAAAGGAAACAATACACTACATCACTGCATTAATAGAAGGAAGCAAAAGCCTTGTTTTTAGGCTTTTTATAATGTTCACCCATCAAATTTAGTAACTAGCCCTGACCGTTGGTGTTCTCTTGCCTTTTAAATTTTATCCTTTCGATCAAATGAGCCGGCCACCTGTCAATTAAACAACAGTCGTTGATCTACTTTTTCCCACCAAATTTGTTGAACCTTTACTTGGTGACCGAGCACCCTAGGCATTGGGACTGGTTAGAGAACATAGCTGATACCCTCTAGTTGTCACTTAAGTGACAATGACCGGTTCAACCGGTCAACAGACAAATAGAACCAAAAGTGTATGACGTGTTATCAAGGGTTTGTAAAAGGTGACTTAGGTTTATTTAGGACTGTGTGAACATAGGCTTTTAGGTCTTTGACTCTTAGATTTGTTTAGAATTTAAATCTTAAGACCTCAGGGTTTTAAAGACTTCATATTTCTATGATCAGAGGAGTGAAACCTAGCATAGACAAAGATGTGAACAAATGTAAAAACTTAGAGAAGAATCAAGAACACGTTTAAGATATGGCTATACTACAACAACTAAAGAACATTATGAGATAAAGACTTCTCAACACTTGATCCAACTCTTGACCCTTGATAAAACCCTAAGAGGACATTTTGGCTTAAAGACATTTCACTAACAAAGACATTACATATGGCAACTAGAGTATCAGTCCTCATCAAAATGCTCTTGAATATCAAACCATCACCAAGATCTTGAACAAGCTAGGAAACCAAATCACCTCAAATGTGACACAATGAAGAGCTAACTGTCACTAAATGTGTCACATGCCACAGTAACTGTCATATGCCACTGTAAGAGTCTTGACAACTGAAACTGTCAAGAAACAGAGATGAACACTATATGAATACTGAGATCATACCATACCAAATATAGACCAAACCACTATGAATATAAAGACCATGTCACTATATGTTACTTTGCAAGAGACCATGATATCCAATATCACAACTGCCACAACTGAAACCAAGATCAAATGAAGACCATGCCATTGTATATGTCACAACTGCCATGATACAAGAATATATTACAAAGATAAGCAACAACTGTCCACTGTCATGAGATGAGCATCAAATGTCATAACTAAACCATACCAAAGATACATCCTCTCAAACCCATCAAAACTCCACCATGACATCACAATCAACTCCTTTTGACATCAATGTAAAGACAATATACAAGACCATTGCAAGAAAATATCCGATTCACAAGACAATGGCAAACAAAGAGAGTGAAATGCCGATTCACACCAAACCACCAACTTGCTTGGCCACGTAAAAGGACGAGGAGAAAGTCAAGTCACCGCACTTACGCTATGGCCGAAGTTTTCGCTCAATAAAACCCTTGCAATCGGAATGCGGAATAATGTTAGTGTTTTTTTTCTCTGTGTTTTGGAAAAAATTACCGCGTGCGGAGGTGGGCATATTTTCTAATTGCAAGTCAAATTAATAAAGCAAGACCAGAATGGACAGTAAGAGTGTTCTAGTGATACAAAGCTTGACCCAGGAAATCAAATATTCTCAGATTTTCCACATCCATCGTTTTAGAAGATGACAAGCATTAATGAAAACATTTAGAAGAATTCATGTTTGTGTACCGGACACTATTTCTTTCATTGCTTGGTCAAGATGCTTGAATCCGATAGGGATCCAGCAACTCATCCCTTTTTTTCTCTATAAATTGCAGAAGTCTTGTAGTTATCTTCAGAGAGTTGTGAAGCCTTGACATAATGAAGATTTGGTTCATGAGTTTTGTTTCAGTGCTGTGGCTGATACAGATGTTTATGTGTTCAGCCCAAAATTTGGAGGCACAGTTTTTAGATCCTCACAACAATGCGAGATCTCAAGTGGGCGTGGGACCCCTGCGGTGGGACAATACAGTTGCAGCTTACGCTCAGAACTATGCTAATCAACGGATGGCAGACTGTGCTTTGAAGCATTCTGGCGGTCAGTATGGAGAAAACATTTTCTGGGGAAAAGGTAAGGAATTCTCGCCCGCAGATGCCGTGCGTTCATGGGTTAACGAGAAGCAATATTACGATTATGGTTCGAATTCATGTGCTCAAGGGCAACAGTGCGGACATTATACTCAGGTGGTGTGGAGAAATTCACAGAAGATTGGGTGTGCTCGTGTCAAATGTAATGATGGTGCCATTTTCCTAACCTGCAACTACGACCCACGTGGGAACTACATTGGGCAGAAGCCATACTGAACCTACTCTATCCATCGTCCTTTCCTTTTCTGTTTTTTCCTTTAATTCCATATATTCTGTATCGTTCTCTGTTACCCGTTTTCTTCACATAAATCATGCATCTCCTTGTCAAAATATGGTGTGATAGTTTCTCATCTAGCTACCCAAGTACTTTTTCTAAATGCCCAGATGCGCATTCGCCTTTATAGAACTAAATAAATTCGATGCGTGGCTAAAACATTATACTCTGTTCTTCTAATACTACACTTTTTGTGGGTATTTGACTTGTGAAGGATTACAATTACAAGTAGTACATTTTTTTTTCCTCATAAAAGAACACTTATGTTTGATGTATATTTGTAAAGAAATAAAATGATTTATATGGATCATTTACGTTAGTTCAATCATTGTAATTATATAAGCATAATTAAATTTAGATAATAGAGTTGGAGATAGATAATAGTAATAAGAATACAAAATTAAAAGAGACGTTTAAGGGTATTTAGTTTCAGAATCCATGATATAGAAATGTTATTGATGCCATGCTAAATCCATTTGCTATTGTCTAGAAATTAATGTCTGTGGTTTAATGAATGTGTCAGAAAATGTTTAGACTCAAAAGTTCCTGTGACTCAATCTCAAGTGTCATAGGTCACCCCCAAGTGTTGCAAGGGAAATCCCTAGCTATATAGACTTGATTTGATGTGTGCATATGATTTAATAGAATGTGCCCCTAAAAGGTTGTTCACCTTTGCCTTCTTGATATCAAAGTTTATCAAGTTGGTTTCTAGAGACACCATTTAGAAGTTTGATGACTCAATAGGTGAACAACCTCTCCTGTGTCAAACTCCTTTGATGGGTTTGATTAATGACAATGAGAAATATTGAAGACAACACAAACAAACGTGTATATTGATTAAATAATGATGATTGCATATTTGATTCCTTGATTCATTTAAAAATTGAAGTGTGCCCTATTTTTTTTATAATCACATGTGAATTAACTGCATATTGAATGTTTTTAAATACCATGACATAGTAACATTTCACACAAGCTTGTGTTAAGTTGTTCATAATAGATAGTAGAGGGGAGAAAGAAACTTATATTTTGGATTTGATAATTTAAATTTCAAGGCCATTCTCATATGCCTTAGAATTGAACTTGCTTAACCTCAAGCCACTTAGAAATGAACCTCGGGAATAACTTGGTAATTCTAAAGAAAGCATTAAATATTTAAAAAGAAGTGTATATGAGGATGTGATAATGGTGAATAATGATGAATGTATAGCAATAAGTCTAAAATGGGGTAAATAAATATGGATAGGGATTGGGAAATGAGCCAAACCAAGCAAATGAGTATGCCACTTGGTAATATGTTATCATACTTAAAACTTTCCACTAGGCTGGGAAGAAAACTAAATGGGAAATGGCATGGATAAGTAAATTTCAGCATTACATTTTTCTCTACTTTCTTGTGTGCTCAATTCTAACATGAGCATGCATTTAAAAGTATATGATTCTCAGCCAACATGAAAAGTAAATATATAGATTCTCATAAAGGATACTTGATGTAGTCACAATAGGAGCGTCCAATGAAGGACTATCTGATTGTGCAACCAACCTAGGACAGAATCACATAAAATAGAAAACACAGTATGAGTGACACAAGTATACCCTAGGAAAACCCTCAAATAGGGAAAAACCTAACCTCAAAAGGATTTGTCATTGAATTCAAACCAAGATTACAATCCACCACAAGGGTGCATAAGCTAGGTTCCAACCTCATGATAATCAATAGTATCCCTATTCCTTAAACCATGTCTTGAACCCTTCTATCTATGCTCACCCTCTAGATATCCAACTCCCATTTTCTTTATCCCTTCCAATGTTCATGGGCTACCTAAATATATCAATCCCCAACCTCTTAAATGATCCGTGTCAGCTGAAAGGTGGAACAAAGTGCAAACTCGTTGAAATGTGTAGTCATCTAGTGCTATGCTAGTTGGCCAAACCAAATTAAAACAATGACAAGTAAATGTTGTGGTTCCCAATGTATGCTCCTATAGTTCCTATAAATCTTCACATGTCTTTCTTGATCAAGTTGCAAACTTCAATTTCTCTGAATCCAATAGTAACTTTACAATTGTAGTAGTCCGCTAGTCTTATACCTCACATAGGGTGTTACATAGATCTAATTATCCTTAGACGTGGATATGTCCACCCAGTACACCTCTCAAATATTATATGAATATCGCAAGTCTCAAATAAAAAATGTACAAAATGTGACAACTTATAAAAATACATACAAATAAACTATGGCAATGTAGGATTTGTTCTATTCCTCCCAAGGATGCTCTTGCATTAGACACCGTAGGCAAGTTGAAAAGTGATTCCCTCACTTTATAGAGACTAAAGGGAAACCAAGTTAGTTTATATCAGTCTTGAAAATCTAGCTAGAATCTTCCTCTATATTTCCTCTCCATTTCACAAAACATTCTTCATATTGTCTATTCGTGGTGCTTTTTCAAAATTTGTTGTCTAATATCTCCTCAATTTCCTCTTTTGGTTGTGGTGGTATGGGTTTCTTCCCAAGATCCTTTGTACTACCCCTTTCTGAGTCCCCCTCATGATAGGATTACAAATCTACAATATTAAATATAAGAGATATATCTAATCCTTCTATTATCTCTATCTTACATGTGTTTCCAAAGTCAAACCTCTTTATAATCCATTAAGGACCAAACTTCTTCATTTTTAATTTGTTGTAGGTTATAACTAGAAATCTCTCCTTTTTGAGGTTCCTACCAAAAAATCTTTATGTCTTCCAATTTTGTTTGCATCTTGTTTGTATTTATCATTCATCTTCTCTAGGTGGTCCTTAAGCTAAGTGGGTACCTTTTTCATATATTTAATGAACTCTTTTCCTCCAAACTTCTCTTATCTTCCTTGTTGATGTCTCTCATTTTTTATGCATTTCTTGGATTGCCACCATTTATAATATGAAATGGTTTATTTTAAATACTCCTATTTACTAAATTATTATATGCAAATTCTCCTTGTGACAAGACCATGTCCCAATTTCCTACCTTTTCTCCAACCAAACATCTTAGTAAGTTACACATGCTGTTGTTCACTACTTTTGTTTGCCCATCAATGTGTAGATTGTATGTTGAGAAAAAAATTAGGTTTGTTTTCATCTTCTTCCATAAATTTCTTTGAAAGTATCCAACAAACTTAATGTCCCTAAATGAATCTATGCTCTTCAGCAAAACATGCAATCTTACTACCTTCTTGAAAAATAAATTGTCTATTGTATCACATCATTACTTTTCTTATATGGGATGAAGTGCACCATCTTGGAAAACTAGTCTACTACTACCATAATTGAATCATTTACCCTTTGTGTCCTTCGTAGTCATAGTGCAAAATCCATACTTATGTCCTCCCATGGCTTTATGTGGCACTAAGAGTGGCTGATACAATCCAATGTTCTAAATTCTTCCCTTGGCAACATGGCAAGTTCTACATCCTTGTATATTTGTAGCCGAAAGAATTTTTTATTAATCAAGGAAATAATCTTATCTATCCCAAAATGTCTTTCAAGACCCCTATAATGTTTCTCTCTAATCATGCTTTCCCGCATAGAGCCTCTAGGGATACATAATTGACTTTCTTTAAATAATATCTCATTTTGAATTAAGTAATCCAACCACTTACTTCAATCCATGCTTACTAGTTCTTTACATGCCTTCTATGCTTCCATAAAATTAGGATCAACCTCATACAATTTTTTTAACTCTTCAAAACCAACTACTCCCACCCTCATTTCTATTAGTAGATTCTACCTCAAGATTAATACATTGAAAATGTTGTTGAACTTACCACTCCTATGTTTTAGCATAAAGGTGTAACTCACCATGAATTCTACCCATCATATATGCCTTTGAATTAACTTTGATTATTTAGGCATTACAATGCTTGATGATCCATGTACAACACAAACTCTTTGGGTAATAGGTAGTGTCTCCATTTATTTAACACATGTATTATGGCATAAAATTCTTGGGCATGGACTGAGTACCACGTTTTGGCATCATTCAACTTCTCACTAAAATAAGATACTCATCTTACTTCCTGGATTAAGACTTCCCCAATTGCATTTTCACTTGTGTCATAATCTACTTGGAATATCTTATTCAAATCTAGTAAGCCCTATATTGGCTTTTCTATCTCCTCCTTTTCCAACAATTCAAAACTCTTGTCCTCTCCAATAGTCCATTCAAATTCCATCTTATCTCCTCTCATTGTCTCATTTAACAATGCATAGATGCTACTAAAATTTATGATTAATTTGTAGTAAAAATTAGCCAACCCATGAAAAGATCTTACCTCTCTTATGGTTGTTCATGTAGGCCACTCCACAATGACTTTTACTTTCTCTGTGTGCATCTTTAAACCTTTCGCTAAGATCACAAATCCTTAATTATTTTCTTATAAAACTATATTTTTTCAAATTTATCAACATTTTTCCCTCAACCTTTGCAATAGTAATCCAATATATTGCAGCTGCTCTTCTTTGGTCTTACTAAAAAAAATATCATCCAAATAAACTATTACAAATTTACCTAAGAATTTTCTTAATACCTCATTCATTAACTACATAAACATGCTTGGTGCATTGGTCAATCCAAAGGGCATGGCTAGACATTCATAAAACCTCTAATTAGTCTTGAAGGATATTTTCCATTCACCCCCTTCTCTTATCTAGATCTATTGATAAATACTCTTTAAATCAATCTAGATGAAGTACTTAGCTCCACATAGACAGTCCATGATATCATCCATCTTTAGCAATGGGAACCTATATCTCACATTGACATTAGTAATTGTTTTGAATTAATACACATTCTCCATTTATTGTTCTTTCATGCAAGTATTGCGAGTACCACACATGGAATGAATGTTTACTAGACTAGACCTTTCCTTAACAACTCTTGCACTTTCCTATTTAGTTCCCCATTCTCCATCTATGTCATTCTATGCAATTCTCTATTTGACAAACTAGCCCCTAGAATCATGTCCATATGATGGTTGATACTCATAACTAGTGGTCGCCCTTCTAGTATGTTGTCAGATATGATATCCTAGTATTCCTCTAGTGATTCTAAAATATCTTGTAGTTATTCCTCATCACTTGTTGTGGTGCTCCCTTCCTTTGGGCACTGCACACTATAAGAAACCAAGAATCAATAAGACAATGTTGATTACTAGTCAATTTGAAGTATGTTGATAAACAATTAAGTTTGTACATATAGAGTACGGAGTTTGAGTCACTCTAGGAGTGCTCAACATAAGGTGGTTAGTTTTTTCCTCCAAATGTGGAGAGAACATGCCACATACCACCACATACCTTAGAAGAGTTTTGAGAAACTCTCTAAGTCAACTCATAAATCCACCTAAGATGACTTATGACATGTGTAGATAATTACATGCATAATTAATTAAATAAGTAATAATAAATATCTATGTACACTAACACCCCCCCTTAAGCTCATCTTGGGTGAGAACAAAGAAGGATGGGTCCTAGCAACTAGGCCTTATCAGGTACCCATATACAATAAAAAATCTCTCATGAAGTGGAGATTAGGTAGAAAACCCTGTGGAAAAAAACTACCCTCCAAAAGAGAGAAAAGAAAGAACTAGAAGGCACCCCCTGAAGAGGATGAACTCTCTGAATGTTGACCAATTGCTCTAGATTATGTCCTGCTAGAAATAATCTCTAGATGCTCTTTGTGAAGCATCTCTAGAATCTCATGTAGTAAAGGAGAAAAAACAACTGCTAGAAAGAATTATTGGATGCTCTTTTGTGGAGCGTCTCTGGAATCTCATGTAGCAAGAGATGAAGGTACTGTTAGAAGAGTAAGATGAACCTATTGTAAAGAATTATTAGAAGTTCATGAAAAAACAACACAACTTTTAAGTAGCAACAAGTACAATAGAAGTGCAATCTAGAACAAAAAAGAACTGCTCAAACAAGAAATGTTTGGTAGAAAACAGTTTAATGATCCTACTACATAGAACCAATGGAAGTTATTGGAGAAGTAACACTAAGCTCTAATGTGGCCATATGAACATCATCCTTGTTGGATGTAAAGTGAGAAAATGTGAATTTATGAGAGAAGTGACAACTCTTCCCAATTGCACAATAATTTCTCTACTTTTAGAATCTAAACAATGCTTAAGTGGATGTAAACTCAATTGTCTTATTTGAACAAGTGAGTTGATATACGAAAAGTATATTTTTTGTCAAGTCAGGAATGAACAAGACATTATGGATGTATCCATTACCTATCTATACTGTTCCTTGTCCACAAACAATATGATAACAATCATCTATCAAGTTTTTGGAAATGTCGGTAGGATCGAATGACATGAAAACCTCCGAATAAGGAGACATGATCAATAGCAATAGAATGAAGAACGCATTGATTTATCTTATAATCATATGAAGATGCCATAGGAACCCAAATACACACTCCCTTAATTATTTTGTGCCCCAAATTACTTAATTGCCCCGTTGAATTAGGCACTTTATCATGTAGTGCTATAGGACTGAACAAGATGATTAAAATCGTGCCCTAATACTTAGCCTATTTACAAGAATGATTTCATTTAGCACTAACAATTTTTAAAATAACCTCTGAATATGCCCCTAATTTTAAATGCCCCCTTATTTTCTATTTTTATATTGCATAGTGTAAATGAGACAATTAAGAAAAATTGCCTAATTTTAACACTAAAAACAATTTTAAATGGTTTGCAAAAAAAATTAAAAAACAAAATATTTAGAGGCCCAAAATTAGGGCTAAGTGGCAGGTTAGGGCAGAAAAGCCCAAAAAATGCAGGGGTGGATAAAAAACACTATGGTGCTGCCCAGTTTGTAGATTTGGCATACAGGGGTGGCCAGAATGGCAGGTTTGAGCGCCTCTTTGTTTATGCCTTCACCCACAAGGCATAAACAAAGGTCGGCATGTAGGTAGAAATAGAGGTCGACGCCTCTGTTCTCTAATTCTATCCTCCTTTACTCTTTAGCAATCAACCTCAGCAAATAGGCCCGTGGATTTGAATGCCCACAGCTGCTCTACGCCTAAACAGGGGAGATGGATGCCACAGATAAAAACTGCTCCATAGAGAATGGACGAACCTAGATACGTGAGAGTGTACACAGGTCAGTGGGTGTTTGAATTTGGTGGGCGTTTGAATGCCTCCCATCTGCACCATACAATATCTATCACACCTCAAAATGCCTATGTGAGGCTTTGAATGCCTTCACCCACACCTAGGGATTTACCTCAGAACAGGAAATACAAACAATGTCACCTTCTTCTATGCACAAACAACCTCAAAAAACTAGCAAACTAAACCCTCATGTCTCCAAACGAACTAGCAAAAATCTTATTTTGGCTCTGATACCATATAAGAAACCAAGAATCAATAAGACAACATCTGATTACTAATTTGAAGTATGTTGATAAACAATTAAGCTTGTACATATAGAGTATAGAGTTTGAGTCACTCTAAGAGTGCTTAACACAAGGTGGTTAGTTTTTTCCTCCAAATGTGGAGAGAACATGCCACATACTGCCACATACCTTTGAAGAGTTTTTAGAAACTCTCCAAGTCAACTGATAAAGCCACCTAAGATGACTTATGACACGTGTAGATAATTACATGCATAATTACTTAAATACGTAATAATAAATATCTACACTAACACACACCATGGGGATAAAGGACCAATAACTATTCTCATGCCTCAGACCATCCATAAACTTCTTTCCATCTACCATGCAAATCCTGACATTACTACATACCTGGTCCTCCATATCTTTTAGTGGTATTAACTTATATCTTCGATCATCCCTTATTACTATGTAAGTATATGTTCTCCTATAATGTATGGCTTTCTGATCGAACTACCATGGCCTCCCCAATAGTATGTGACACACATCCATTGGCATTATATCTCACAAGACTTGATCATGGTAACTTCCTATTTTGAATTTCACCCAACATTGTTCATTAACCATTACCTTATGTTCTTTCTACAACCAAGCAAATGAGTAAGGATTTGGATGCTTCTACCTCATCATATTTAGCTTTTCAACCATTTCATTTGATACCAAGTTGTTGGAACATTCAATATAAATAATTACCTTGCAACAATTTCGTCCTACTTTATATCTAGTCCTGAACAAGTTCCTTTTTTGTACTAGTCCTTCTTCCTTAGGATGCTCCATCAAAGTCATCCTCATCATTCGTGATATCTACGTTCTAGGTCATCATCTTCTTCATGAGATTTTTAGGGTTCCTCCTCCACAAATGTATCTCTAGCACTACTTCCTAGTCATTTTTCCTGCTCTTGAAAACATTCAAATGCTCATTGTCCTACTTTTCCACACCGAAGAAAGTTCTTGAAGGCTCTTTTTTCATTTCTCCTATATATGTCCTTCCTTCTTGGTATCCATCTCTAAGGTAGGTATCTCCTTATTTTTTATTTTTGTTGTACTACTTACTCTCTCCTTGACATTTTTGGTAAGTATCATGACTTCTTTCTTTCTACGGTACACTTCATTGCCTTTGTGGTAGAAATTTTTAGCTCTCCTATCTCCTTGGTAGCATCTCCAATCATTGTATTATGATCTCTCTCTCTAGGGTCTTTCTTGCTTTCCTCTCTATCAAATTTTCTAGTTCTCAAACCTCCTATTCAACTTGTCTTCTACCTTGATCACAAATTGGTATACTTTCTCTATAGCAGTCAATCTAACTAGACTTAGTTCTTCCTAAGTACTCTCCCTTAAACCATTGATGTACCTCACAACCTTCTCTTTACCTGTCTCATTATACCTTATCTTGATAATCAGTTTATTGAATTCTTTGGTGTACTCTTTCATAGTCCTATCCCTTTGCCTCAAGCTTTGTAAATTTTTAGTAGTTCTAGTTCATAGTCCATTGGTAAGGATTATCTTTTCAAAATTTCTATCATTATCTCCCATTTTTTTATCCTTTCCTTTCCATTCCTATTTCTTTCTATTTGTACCTTTTTCCACCAAATATCATGTCCCTTCAACATGGTTTTAAAAAACCTAACCCTCTCTAGATCTTCTATCTCTTCATACTCAAAATATTCATCCAACTTATTTATCCAATTAATTATTTCTTCCAAATTTAGATTTCCACAGTAGTTTGGAACTTCTATTCTAGGTTTCTCACTGATTTTGGAAGTTGCCCTTAAGACCTTTACATGCTCTAAGTCTTCTCCCTGCTCTTCTAGGTCTTGTAAATCATCTCCGACATCTTCCTCTACATCACTCTCATCTTCCTCCTTTAGTCTTCAACCCCTTTTTCTATCTTCCTCTAAGGCTTTCAACTAAATTCTATTTTTCTTTTACCGAGCTTTCAGGACTTCATCCAATTTTATAGCTATGTTAGTAATGTCTTGAATCCTTAATGGAAGCATCTTCTCACCCTTTAAACTACCTCTTCGCCAATGATTTGTTGAAAATATTGTTATAGGTCACCTCAGTTTGATGATTTGTTAACAAGAAAAACCCACATAACAACTTGTTACCTCCCACAAGATTCAAACATTACGCACTGATACCACATAATGCAATCATGGTAGGAGGATCCAATGAACCACTTTTTGGTCCTGTAGCCAAACCCAAGACACAAGCACATACAACATGAAACATAGTAAGAGTGACATAAGTATACCCTAGGAAAACCCTCAAAGAGGAAAAAACCTAGCCTTAAAAAGATTCACCATTAAATTCAAAACAAAATTACAATCTAGCATAGTGGCACATAAGTTGGGCCATAAACCTAGAATATTCAATAGTATCCATATTCCATAAGACCCATCCTGGAACCTTTTATCTATGATCAAATTCTAGATCTCCAACTCCCACTTTCTTTGTCCCTTCCAATTTTCATGGGACACCTATATATATAAATCCCCAACCTCTTAAAAGATTTGTGTCAGCCACAAGGTGGCACAAAGTTCAAACTCCTTGAAATGTGTAGTCAACTAATGCTATGCTAATTACTTGAACCAAACCAAAATAATGAAAAGTAAATGTTATGGTTCCCAATGTATGGTTCCATGGTTCCAATAAATCTTCACGTCTTCCTTTGATTTTTACAAAATTCAATTTCTTTGACTATAAGAGTTACTTTGCAACTATGGCAACCTACCACTCTGATACCATGCATAAGTAGTTACATAGATCCAATTCTCCTCAAACATGGATATGTCCACCCAATACATATCTCAAATGTTATACTGAAACCCTAAGTCTCAAATACTAAATGTGGTGAAATGTAGCAACTTCTAAAACTACATACAAACAAAGTATGGTGATGTAGGATTCCTTTGTTCTCCCCAAGGATGCTCCCACATCAATACTATATTTGAAAAATGATATAATGATTCTTCTTATATTCTGTGTAATGTCCCCTTTTGGGATTGCCCTAAATCTTGCTCTAGAATCATAAATTTTACATAGTTAGGGTTGTAACATACAAATTGAATGCTTGAAGCAAGATAAACCCAATTTAGGTCCTACAAACATGTTAGTTATTAACAAATAAATAAACATATAATCCAATGATGTTACAGATAGCATTCCAATCCTTATTATAATATTTAGCATGTACATATGGGATTCCTTTTAAAGTTATATCCAATCAGCCCATCGTCATTATGGAGCACCATATACAAGGCACCTTGAGTCATTCCATCTAGCCTAGGATGTACAAAATGACACCCTCCATTCAGTTTCCCAGCCCCACTTGGGGTGTCCTTACCAGAATGGAGTCCTAGCTACTTGCATTCCTTATATGGAATATCCTCCAGAATGGATTGACAATTGGATGAGAGACTTAAGGGAATCATTATATCGGTTCTATTGTGCATAGGCAAAATTATAGCAAGAATAACTATATTAGGAGAATAACAATATCTGTTGTTATCAATTATTGCATATATATCTCTACTAATGTATGCCTGTAGATTTAGCTCAACTAATATATATTTCTTTCTTTTATGTTGTTATCCTTGAGATATCTATTCTAAATCATTTATAATGCATTGTATTTATTTCTCCTATCAGTCTTCTGCCACCCCTTTTATTCACATTACTTCCCACATAATATAGCATCTCAAGGGACATGATTTCAACCAACGGTTGCATCTATTATTAGAGGATATGTCTCTTCCAAGGATCACAAGCTTTGATTATGATTACTACCTTTTAACAACTGCATATATAATTAATTGCACCTCTTCATTATTGTTGATTTTTATCTTCATTAACCTTGATCATAAATCACACCATATTATAAGTGATGCAAATCAAATTGTTATATTGTGAAGTTTGATCGTAGTATGTAATACATGATTATATCAGTATCAATAATTCATTTTCCCTCCTCCATAATTCAATTTACATTTGTGGATAAGTTGTTCCACATTAGTTTAAACCATGTTGTCGATACCGGTTCATATTGCTTGTTGTTGTGCCTCACAAACATGCCCCATTTCACCAATGGGGACCCCCTTCCTTCAAATTATTGGCTTAGAGTGTTAGCCTTGCTGATTGATTCCTGAAGTGTTCAATGGGTAATCAAAGTCACATTTTTCAGTTGAAAGCATGAAAGTTACTTAGGTTCTCCGAAATCATTAAGTCAAGTACTATTTTCCATCAGAACCAAGTCTGATGTCTCTTTAGTGCTAAAAACATTGTTTGCTGACCTTTTGCACTAGATTCTCACTCCACTAACCTTAGCATAAAAAATCATATTCACTGCCTTAGCGCTAGATTTCTTATCAATCAATTCAGTGCTAAAATCCATGGTCACTGACCCTAGTGCTAAAAATGCACTTCTTCGACCTAGTACTAAAATCTCTTATCCCTGACTTGCACCAAAGCACTACTTTAATGACTTAAGTCAGAGGATACCCAAACTCACGCAGAAGTCAGACGAACTGGAAAGTCGTGCAGGTCTGAAGAACCTCAAATCGACGCAAAACCTAAAAGTCAGTTTTTTGCATATTGCACATTGTATCTGCAATCATACCTCTACATTAATGGCGGGTTAGACCAATGATATATAATGGTTTGTCTATTTTCGGGCTCATTTCACACACAAACAATCATTTTGAGAGCTCTGCAATTTAACTAGTGACAAAGGGCAAATTTGAAGTAAAGGGAGATTTGATCTTGAACACGTCTGGATGATTTTTTTGCCTCTGTAATAGTATTTGAAACCAGGGAGGGTACTTCCTTTGGACTATTCCAAGTTTTGGGGTTTTGTTTTCGATATATCAATTTCGATTGGGGTTTTGCATAAAAAATTGAAGCTTTGAGTCTATAAATTTGTTGAAATAGCAGTTAGGTTTTGATAAAGGGGGAGGGTTTACTATGTAAGTGATTGAATTGTTTAACAAAATCCTCCATTTTAAGACCCTAGGGCATGATAAGTAGCAACACAATGAAATCTTATTGTATCAAATGTGTTTGCCCGCACCTGCAAAATCATTCACGAGTTTACCAAAATCTCTTGAAGATTCAATAAACCTTTTAGCTAGTTCAAGCTATGCCAAAAATCACACTAACCATCCCTTTTGAAATTATGAACAAACTTTAGGTTAGTCAGTAGTTGAATAATCCTCTGCCAAATAGAAGTTTTTTAACCCTTTGTGCTAGAATTGACCTTCACAGACTTTGCACTAAAAGTGCTTCTGACTGACCTAAAACTAGATCCAAGGGAATGAAGTTGGTTAGTCTGTGACCTCCAAGAACCCCACTAGAACCAAAATCTAACTTAGTGCTAAAATCATATGTCGCCGACCGTGCACAAAAACACTCATTCACCGACTCTAGTCAATCACATCCAAAGTTCGCGTTGGTCGATGTCGGTCAAAAATTGCACTAAAATTAATCTCTAAAATGTTTTTGTCCTAAGAACCGCCCTCCCTGACTTGTGCTAAAATGTGCCTTCACCAATTTTGGTTGGTAAACCCCAAACCTCGCGCCAAGTCTAACATAATCAGAATCCACACCAAGTCTTGCTCCCCATCTTTAGCGCTAAATTCCAACCCATTTAACTTGCGCTGAAATTACACCTTACCGACCTCCAGAGATTCATACAAGTCAGTCACAACCAAAACCTATGCAAGGTCAGATGAACCTCAAACCCGTGCTAGGTTGAAGACCTAGCCCATTCTAGTGCTTTTCCTCTGGCAAGGTCCGAGACCCCTGAAATTAGCGCTGACCCTATAAAATGACTGTCTTTTCTAAAAAATTTCAATGCAGAAGGGTCTGTTTGATTAAAATGACTGTTGCAAAGGTTGATTAATGATGTTTTGTATATTTCAATTTAGATTTTGAGAAATTTAAGCATTTATGGCATGGTCCAATGTGAATTTTGATGTTGTTTTATTGTTTAAATCATGTAATAAATGTTATAAATCTACAAATTATCAGACTCATGCATTTTAGAGGTAAGCATTTGCAATTCAAAGAAATCAATATCAGTGTCAAAAGGTAGAATTTGACTTAGTGGCATAAGGCAAGTGACTTGTGAATCATGCATTTAAACTTAGGAATCAAGAACCTTCAAGATATCCTTGACTTATTAGGTCTAGTTATGCAGGTTAGATGATTGCCCATGCCCAAAACATGAAGTACAAATTTAAAGGAATTCCTCTTGAGTCCAAGATAGCCTCTGCATGGCCCAACATAGGAGATATAAACCTAGGTCATATCAATCTAGAGGACTTTAGACTCAGTATATTTGGGCCTAACCCTACACCCTTGGCAAGAAAGATTAGAGACGATGGGATTATAGAGGCTACTGCATTTCCTACTTTAGTCAATGCCCTGAGTTAATAGTGACTTGTGCATAAAGGTATGACCCCCTGACTAGGACCATTTAGACTACCAGAAGGGATATTATGAAAGACTTAAGCTCACTCTTCTTGGTAGAGATCTTTGGCATACCAGTGCACCCTGTATTATCAATACTAGATATAAAAGATGCAGAGGAAACCTACAAGAAGGGTGTTGAGAAGTGTAAGAATCAAATCAATGATGGATGGATGAAAAATAAAAGGTCTACAATCATTGAGCTTCCTCACACACTTTATAAAAGTGATTTTCACAGTGAGATTGTAGATCTTGTGACTTTGCTAAGCAGAATATATGGACTACCTTCTACATCAACATTTGAGGGATGGATGTTCACATTGATTGAAGAAATTATTCATGGACAATTAAAAATCCATTGGGCTTAGATTTTAAGTGACAACATACATGAGGCTTTTATAAACTTTAGTGACAAAATGACATTCAGATGGACCTCATATGTAGTATATGCCTTACCAAGAATAACTAAGTACCCAGGGTTGTCAAAGTTGGGAATTGTAGGTAATGGGAAGCTGAAAGTATACGAGTGCTATCCCCAACTTACCATATCTCAATCCTTGATCCATTTTAAAAGGGTAAATGATGCATTTACCATGTACATCACAAGACTACTTCAAGGAGCTACTTCCCTAAGGATTTCTCTAGAAGCAATGAATGTAATCAACCAATTTGGGAAATGGTATATTCAATTTGAGAAATTCACTTACATAAGGGTGGAAGGATTCATAGGGGCACCGTACAGACTACCAAGGTACCCAATAGATAAGGTAGTAATGCTAGAATTGACAAGGCAGTTAATTCCATGTGTAATAAGCTGAAACATTTGCATAGAACAAATGTCAAATTTTCCATGCTGTTAGGAAAAGGACAGTTTGCATGTGTTTCCTTAGGAGTAGCCAAAGCCTCTAACAAAGAACTACAACTTCTTAATCTTCACTTGTAGGTTAGAAGATGTCACTTTGACCCCTATGGTGTAATGGAGAAGTATGTCAGTAAGAGGATGTTCCATAGGGTGCATCCCAAGGATTTCTGGGTAGATTGTGTAGATGACTATGCAATGTTGAAAATAATTCATTCAAGAATGTCTCTGGACTTTATTAAAAGATTCCATGTCATAGATGTCCCGAATCAATTGATATATGATGACAATGTGGTGTATAAGGGACCTTGGGAGAATCAATACCAACACCCAGTTCCCCTTCCAAATTGGGTAGATGCTGAAGAGAGCTCCTTAGATCAAATTATGAAGGAACCTATAAGGCTGAGCAAAGTGTGGGTTTAGACCCAAATTGCAACCATGACTTAGAGTGGAGTGCAACTCACATACACAAAGATAGAACCAGAAAAGGAGTCAGATGGTGAAGAGGTTCAACCTGTAGAAGGGCCAAATGTTGAAGAGCAAGTTCAAGAAGTTTCTAAAGAAATAGATAGTGAAGAACACATCCCATTGGCAGAAAGGGTAAAAGGAAAGAAAATTGTTCTAAAATCCTATCAAAAGAGTTCACCTTTGGCCAAAAGAACAAGGGCTACACAAAAGAGATATATGCCAAGTGGACCAAGTGAGGGTTCCAAGACTAAGAAGCCAAGGACCAAAATAATAGGGGTCTCTATCACTACTCCTACCACTGCTCCTACCACCTCTGCTACCTATGACACTCCATCTGCCCCAATTCAAACTATTACTGCAACTGCCTCATGCCCCTTCGCATAAGATTCAAGCCTTTCTACTTCACCTTTTTCAGTCACTGTCACTTCTTTTACTCCTTCATTACCATCCATTTCAACTATACCTCCCTCCTACCTCTTCTATCTCTCTTTCCACCTCAATCAATTTACCACCTCTCTCCACTGTTCTTTCATCTTCCTTCTCCCTTCATTCCTCATCCATCCTTTCACCTGTTGCCATGCCTCCTTCTTTGGGTTTTGCATCATTTGCTAATCTAACTCATGTGAGTCTTCCCTCATTCCCATCTCATTCATTACCATTGCTCCACAATTCTTTAATCCATCCAGTGCAAGACTCTGCATGCTTAGCTATGACACAATTACCCAGGATTGAAAAGGTGTGTGTAGAGTTAGAACTATAAGAACAAGGGATGGGAAAAGGAAGTATCTAAAGAATCCCCCTCCAAGACTATAAGCATTGAAATAATTGAGATATCTGATAGTCCCATTGACAAGGGCACTTGAGACACAATTATGAAAGATGCTCAGCATGAAATATTAAAAAATCTACAAAATATTGAGTAGATGGGAGATGAACAAGAGGATAATGATAAAGAGTTTGAAAGAGAATTGGAAATTCTCGATAATCCCCCAACAAAAGGAGATAGTCATACTGATGTTCCCAAGGATTCCTCTTCAACAAAACCAGATTGGTTGCAAAACCATCTTGGAGCTAAAGAGCCACAAGTACAAGTGATGAAACTAGATTTGGATACTATCTTAGCTAGAGTGGAGAAGCCAAAGAAAAAAAAGAAGCCTAAGATCCAATCTAGAATATACAAAGATGCCACTAGGTGAAGGATTGCTGAGGTGGCTGTCCCACTGGCCAATGTGAATAGAGACTAGGTTAGAGCAGAGGATTACACTATTACAATTGTTGACTTGGGACTAGCCTCCAGGGGTCAGAAAATTGATGAATTTAAAGGTACAGTCTCCTCCATTCTTGAACAATTAGACAAAGATGAGTTGACGAAGCAAGAATTGAAACAACAAAATGAAGAACTGAAGGCTTGCATCTAGTTTTTGATGAGACCATTGAATTCAGAGGGAGAGCCAAAATTAGCTTTGACCCTTCTGTCAAAGGAATAATTAAGTAAATTTGATGATATCAAAACAACTACTGTAGGCACACATAAGTGGTTTGACAAAGTGTATAGTGATGGTTGTGAAGCAATCACTTTTGCAATTAGGCTACATCGAGACTTCCAACTATTGAGAGAAGGGTGGGAGGAATTATATGAATAATACGATCCCTATGAAGAATACTATTCTCATATGTTCCCAAGAGTATAGGCAATAAGGGAGCTACCCAACAAAACTTTGTTATCAGAGAATATTCTTACAGAAGAAAGGTTGTATAATTCCAGGGAATGGTATCAACAAATGAGGATGAAGAAGGAAGTTTTTAATAAGATTAAAGAATTTCACAAGGAAGCAAACACTCAACTTCTTGCTTTTATTTATGAAATAAATGATACTTTGAAAGAATGTCTAGACCCCGGCATTGATAATGTTGCTCCACTTGATGAGCAACGTAGTAAGGATATATTGCATCAAGCTATTCATGGATAGTCTCCACTGAGTATAGTGGGTAAACTTGAAAAGGTCAGTGATCTCCAAGCTTGCTTTGTTGCATTTCAAAAAAGAAGAAGACCAATGGAAGATGTATATACTTAGTATTACTAGGAGCTCGAAGACCTCAGATTCAGATTAGACTATATTAAAGATTTGGACCCTGTAGACAAATCTAGCATTAGCAGCTTGGGTAGCCTACATCAACAAAAAGGCTAAAGAAGACAAAATAGATTTAGAAGGAGATGAATAATATAATAAATTATTTGAAATTGAAAATGTAATCCCATCACTTGCGACTAATGCTATATTTAGAAGGTCATGTGACACTATTTTGTCTTTATTATGCTTTAAAAAGTGACTTTTCCTTATATATAGCTTAATGGGTACTCAATTTTTCTAAGTTCAATGTATCTAGAGGTAATTTTCCATCCTTATCCTATAGGGCAAATTGTAATTCGGGAATGCAAAAGGCTGTTATAAATGTATTTAATGTTGTTGAATCTGGACCGCCAGTGTTGAGTCAATCTCCACCGTACATTCAAAAACTCGGTGTGGTGCCTCTTCTATATAAAGGGCCATTGTTCTTCTCATTGTAAGACAATCTTGAAGTTGAATTGTTGACACTACTAAATTTTCTTGTTAATACAAAAGTAAGTTGCTGCAATACTTTTCTGAGAATTTGTTTCTTTGTATTGTCAATTTGGTTTCATGGTTCACATCTTGATTTTCATTAGTTAAGTCATGCTTTGCAATGTTATTGATTTGTTGAAGGTATTTGATGAGCATTCTAGTCCATACTATTAGTTGTTTATTGATTGTAAATAGTTGTGCATAGTTAGCCTAGGCTATTAAATTAAGTTGAGTTCAATTGTATTACAATAGTTAAATCATGCCAGCATTTGGGTATTTAATGAATGTATGTAATCTGAAAATCTTGAGAATCCGTAGAAGATAGCACTGTTTTGTGCATCACTGTAGCAAAGTCTCTGCTTTGTAAAATAGAAAATTGGTTTAATTTATGAATGTTTGTCTACCTATAGCAATCTTTAAATTATGAATGTCATTTAGTATCTCTCTAAACCCTACTTCCTTTTGCATTTTCTTATTAATCAGTTGTTAGAATTAGGTTCCAGCATCATTTCATATTGCCATATCAGCTAAAATGATATAAGGGTTTGCATGTATTGCTATCCTGACCTGTCAAACCTATTATATTGCATGTAAGACCCCTTATAGGCATAGCTAGAACATCCCATTGCAAAATTCCAATCAAGCTAACACCTAGCTGTATTATCCTTGGAGTAGTCTTACTTATGGTAAGATACTTTTCAAGAGAGGTGTGATACCGACAATCACACTTGCGTTGTTATGTGCTAAAAACACCATCAACAGAATTGGCGCTAGAAAGAGGTCCACCAAGTTAAAATCCCCTCCACAAAATCTACAAGCCTGGGGACTAGACAGAGACACACCAGGTCCATCTCAGCTAGAGAAGAGCCACTGTCTTTGATAGAATTTAGAAGAATTAGAAGAGATCAAGGAATACCCAAAGCACCAAGGGCTCAATTTGTACCAAAGAACCCAACTGTAGCCCCAATCGGTCCTCCAGTCATGGTTTTTTCCACTGCTAATAACCAATCCCGATTTCAATTCAATACCTATCATGACATGCCCATGAACCTTGACAAGTTTTTCTCTAAGTTCCACACTAATGATCCAAATAGAAATGCTGATGAGAAGATTAAAATCTTTGAAGGTAATATGTTTATGCTTCAGGTGCAGCATGAGGATGTGGTCTACAGATTGTTTCCCTATTCTTTGCAGGATGAAGCCTACTACTGGTTTGTAAACCTTCCTACCACTTCCATAAACTCATGGAAAAATTTAAAGAATGCATTCCTAGATCGCTTCAGGATGCCCACCACCCCAACAAATAGATCCTTTGTGGAAATCTACAGAGCTAAGGGTGAGTTAATAAGTTCCTTCAACAATCAATTCCAGAAAGCCTTTAGTCATTTGTAAGCCCCTTACACCCTAGGATAGGATGCAACATTGCCTATTTACTATGTAGCTTTGGACAGACTTACTTCAATGTTCGTAAGAAGAGCTAATCCACCTATTTCCTCCCTAGCTCAGGCATATGCTGAAGTAGTCATAGTGAGTACACAGTTAGGGAAAACAACAATAGGCCCCTTTTACCACATGGGTCCTACAGCCATGCCAAATCAAATACCTATGATCAATCAAGCTCTAGCTAATCATACCCTTGTGATGAATCCTATCCCAGTCCCTGCAACAACCCAGACATTAGTTGTCCACCCTAGGGCTCCCATGGCAAAATTACCTCCAACTCAAACGCCTTTCCTCCAATCAACTGAAGAAAACAAAGCTAGAGATGACAGAGACGACATTAGGGAGTTGGCGGAACAAATGAAAAAGCTTACTATTGAAGTTAGTCATCTAAGAAATTAGAATTCCTATTTGCAGTAGAGAAATTAGAATTAGAGTCAATATTGTTGATTGTTAGGAACAATGAGAGGGGGGTGGTGAATCAATGTTCTATAAATATTTTCTTTTACTTTTACTTTTAACAATTTCAAAAGGTTAATCCAATAGAAGCAAAATATACAACTAAACAACATCCACAAGATCATGACACATAACACCAAGATTTTATGTAGAAAACCCAAAATAGGAAAAACCACAAAGAGGATTAGCTCTCACATATATGTGTATTTCAGTCTTTACAAAAATGATGTTCAGGCTTGGTCACTCCACAGGCCTAGAACATGTTGGCTTACTACCATAAAGTACAACTAGATTTAGCAGGCTCACTGTCTCAACCCTAAACCTAGCAAGATTCCAATGAGGGCTATTAAACCATGAGGGCTATTAAACCCTACTAGAGGCTCATTGCCAACTCACTTCTTTGATGAAAAAAACTTTCTTCCAAACAAATCACGCATGATAACTGAATATTGCTTAAGTATCTGCCACTATGCCAGGGTGCAGTCATTTAGCAACTAAATTCTGAATCCCAATTCTTCATTGTTGCTTCTCTTCTAACTCTGGTCTTCTATTTGCATTCTCACATCACACACACACACACTCACTACACATCCACACTCTCAATCGAAGATCATCACTCTTATATATATATCTGCATCATGATTTAATCCATAATCAGGTCCGCATCCAAGAAGTGAAATGTGTACATAGAAAGATGTACCTTATAGCTAAATCCAATGCACTATGGGTTGCATGGAGCCAATCTTCCCCCAAACATGTTCATATAGGTCAGCTCTAATCATTCAATTACTTAGATAGATCTTTCACATACTATCCTTTCTCCGCATCATGATTTATCTCACCAGTCGCCCTGTTCCTAAAAAGCATACTTAACAGGTTCATCTGCTAACTTGTAACTTCTACTGCAGATCACAAAACACTTCGAGGATCATATCAAGGACTCTTTATACATTCCCAATCTTTCCCTTAGAACCATAAGGCATTATATCATCTTGTGGAGAAATGCAGACCATCAGAACTCAGACTCTGTCTCTGTCAAACTCTATCAAACATTATGCCGATACTTAGTAGCTTGTAGCTAACCTTCCAGTGGACTTCAGATCTTCTAACTCTAGAATAAGACAATTCATACAAGTGTTTAAAACACCTCAACACCACATCACAAAATACTTATCTACGGAGGAATGCGAACCACTACACTATGTCCTATTCACTATTCCTGCTATACCTTTGCTTACCTAGACTTAGACAATTCTTCAAGGTGACTTTTGGAGGAGATCAGGACTTAACCTCTAAAGTGTAACACTATCAGACAATTAAGAACATCATACCTGAACCGTATTACTGGATCATTATCTGTGGATGCATACTATCTAGCTTACTATCCTCTACCCTGCATACTTTGCATACTTAGCCATTTTTTGTCAACTGGACCTAGAATTTAATATGTTCTTCTATAGATATCTCTTCCTGTCATGGTGATAGGATCTCTAAGCCTTCTTTCCATCAATGACAACATACAGATCCATACCAGAGTAGTGTCTCTTGCCAACAATCTCTCCCTTTGGCATTGATGGCAACACTTAGTGAAAAATGCTTAACTGCTCCCCCTTACTATATACACTATACTTTCTTTCTCCCCCTAAGATGATTATCCATTTTCACTGATCTACTTCTCCCCCTTTGACATCAATGGATAAGGGTGTGAACTGGCACCAAAAACTTGTCAAAATTTCAAAAAAATTTACTCTGCCACATATTTACAAGTACAATCTTCATCTTAATAATGCATGTGCTTGATAACATCATTGAATATGTTTTTAATCAGTGTCCACTCCACATCCCAGCTTTTCTTTACATTTTCTAGAATCTAAATTTGTTTGCTAAGAAGAAAAACTAAGGCTTCTGCCGTTTTGGGATCAGAAGTTGTGTCTGCTTGGAGGACTAACTTGGCCTCTGTAATAAGATTTGTCATTGAGTCTAACTTTTGACAAACTAGTCTTTTGAGTTGTCCCATCCTGCTTTTTATTTGATATTTTTGATTTATTAAGTCAGTCAAGTCATTGTGAAGATTGATGACCTCTGTTTCTTTCTTTATGACTAACTTTGTTTCTGGATCAAAATTTTCAGAGATATACAACTATTTTTGTTCCAAATCTTTGATCTTTTCTTCAATCTTTTGAGCAGTTTTGGGCCAAGATAAGCAAAACTTGTACAAATATCTAGCATCTTTCATAGCTTTCTGAATGTTGGCTATTGTATTATTTAATGAAGTTTTGTCATTTTCTATCATTATTTTCAATTCTTCCAATCGTTTCTCATCAAACTCTTGTCTCACCTTTGTTTCTGCATATTTCTCAAAGGATTCAAACTGTGTACTTACAAAACTTATTAACCTTCTTAGAAGACTTGCTGAGGTCATGGAGGAATCCGTTTTATAGGTGGGAAACAACTTCTCCAAAATCTTAGATGCTTCATTAATCAGTTCACTATCCTCAATGTGTGATTTTAATATCTCCTCTTTAGCCATTGCCTGAACAATTGTAACCAACTTAAACTTTTGTTCTGGTGACATTATGTCCAAGTTTATTGGACCATTTAGAAATTCAGGCTCATCCAAAACTTGTTTTCTTTTCTCCAACAATTCTTTTGCAAGATCTGTAATGTGTCTTGCTATTATAGATACTTTTTCCTTCTGGCTTTGCTCCATATAATCTAATTCCATATCCTTATTGGTGTCCTCTTCTTGTTTAGGTGGAGGTTTTTCCACTACCAACTCTTCCTCAGTCCTTTCTTTGTCAGTAACATTCTTAGACTGTTGTGCAGGTGATGGTTTAACTTGAGAATCATCAGTAGGTGCCTTTTTGTCTTTAGACATTCGGCCATCTGTATCTGGTTCTTGACCCAAATTTATTTTCGGAGAAGATGAATTGACACTTGCAATGGGAAGATTGTGTTGTTTCAAAGATTTCAAGATAATTTCTTCTAATTCTTTTACCACTTTATCAATGTCACCCAACATTAACAAATTCATCCTTGTTTTAGTTCTAAACTAATCCTTGGTCTCCTTTGAGATCAGATTTTCTTCCTCTACAGTGATTTCTGAACAAAGTCTAGTCAACACATGTTTTCTCAGCTCAATATCTTTAGCTCTGGGATTCTTTTTTTTGACGCTCAAGATATTAGCTAGACTTTCTGGGAGATCAAAGATGATCTCAATGAGGGCTTTGCTGAAAGTGTTGAGATAGTTTATAGTGGCTTCCTCCAGACTCCTTTTGTCATTGTCACTAAATTCATCATAGTGCGTAATCATAGGTTTTAGATTCCCATCTACAGTGACAACCTTTACTATATCTGCAAGTGCTGAAGGCATTTGTTATCTTTTACTAGACTTAACTTTTTAAAAGATTTTTCCTTAGTGCTTCCGAGGGCTTTGTCATTCTCAATTTTCATATTTTTGATCTCTTCATTTGTCTCAGTCTCCTCTTCATCCTTTTCACTTATACTAACATATAATCTTTTTCCTTTCATCTTCTTTCACTTCATGTCTTTGGATGAGGATTCTTTTGATGTTTTCTCTAGGTTCATTGAGGTTGTGGCACCAGAGGAGGTGGTAGAGCTTCTGGTAGTCCTCTGAGATTTCTCAAACTTATCCTATTTCATCTGTGGATTTTCTAGAATCTGCACCGGTTCATTCTTTTGTTTTTCTTCTATTTCTTTCGCTACTTTTTCCCTTACTTCTTTGAGTTGTTCTTTGGTGAAACCATACCTTGTAGCGACTTCTTCCACCTCTTTTCTGACCCTTTCTATTGACTCAGGTTTTTTGAATTCAACATGAATTTTTATGGATAGCTCTTCATAAATTCCAAACCTTTCTTCCCTCTTGTCCTTGGGTTTGCTCAACATGTACTGAGCATAGCTCTCTAATATTTTCCCATCTACTTCATACCCCATTGGCATTACCTAGACAATCCTAGGCTCAACAACTTCCATTAGGCATTGGTCTTTTGTAACCATGAAACAGATAGTATCCTTATATTTGTCAACAATTTTCTTAGGAATTCTTTCTCTAGCCTGCATTACGCTTTGAAATTTTTTTAAGTATCCCCATAAGGCTATGTTTTGCTCATTAACACTTCCAATTCTATTTAGATGGTTTTTGATTTGGAAAGCTACTGGTTTACTACTTAACTAGATCAAATTCTTCATGTTTGGTAGCTCATTCATAAATTAAAAGAACAAGCAGATGACCAACGTACCATATTTGAAGGGGTAGTTCTTGCTTTCCTTTATCTTCTTCATGTTCTCTAGTAGTTGGGTTAGCAATAGTTCGCATAAATCATAATCTGCATTCTCTTTGACAATTTGATATGTAGTATAGATTGTTGTTCCTAAGATGGAATTCTCTTAGTTGGAGAAATAGATCTTGTAGCCCAAAACCATTGAGGTGAATCTTACATCATGATCTGTGATATCATTGATAGTCAGTGCCCTTTTGTTGAACCTTGATCCAGTAACCTCTGTAACAGTCTGATTCTTCACAACCTTCAACAAGGGCACACCTCTAATGGAACTTAATCCTGTCACTACCCTAATTGCATCCTTGGTGATTTTGAAGGGCTACCCTAACCACATGAATTCATCATGAAATCAGCTCAGAACGTACCTTGCCCATTCATTCTCTACAAACATAGGAAAATCCACATACTAAATAAACTTATTTTCCTTTAGGGTTTTGTATTCCCTTTTGAGATCAAACTAGTCATCAGTTAGATGCTTGAGATATAAATCTGTCAGACAAGTGCTATTGTGTTCATCTAGGGCAACATGAATATATGCCCTAACATCCTCAACATATAGGACTCCATAAGGTATTCTCAAAAATGGACCTGTTTGATCCACTTTGGTTGCTTTGTGCAGGTGTTTCTTGAACTTGGGTTGAGGGCGTTTAGTAATATCTACGATTTGTGGAGTTGCCATAGCAAGAATTCAACAGATTCACAATTAGGATTTCTATAGAAATACCTTGTTTTGCTGAGTCAAGGTTTCCTTTCTTCGAATGCTTCAAATCTTGGTTGCCACTGCTTTAGCTTCGATCTCTCTAAATTTCTGATAGCTCCAAGTGCAAAGTGATTTCAAAATCAAACAAGTTCCTTTTTATCCTTCGTATGGCTTGACCTAGTCATCATGAATGCTCATTTCCAAAAAGCTACCAAAGCCTTTCACTATAGTCGATTAGGATTTCTCTACAATATGCCGCATTGACCCTTTTTCTTCCACTTTTTCTTCTAAGAGCTGTGTCACATCATATTTCATCATACACCTTCGTGCTGGATTCCAGAACCCACTTTCTGGCTAGGGGATTTGGATTTTCCACACTACTCCCCCTGAGCCAGAGCTCTTAGTTTACTTCCCAGAGGAAGTATCTACATCGAATACTAGTGCAGATTGATCCCTGACTTCAATTATTTCTTTCTTGGTCCATACCTTGTTCATTTCTTTCTTAGTTTCAGTCGGATCAATCGTTTCTTTTCCCTTTTCATTTTTCTGCTTTATTTTCCTTTCTTCAGAATAGTGATCTCTCTTCGCATTCCTACTTCTACAAAACCTTGTAATATGTCTAGATTTGTTGCAATTGAAACATACACCATTCTTTTGACCTTTATTCCTTCCATTGATTGAATTTAATCTGCATTGATTAGCCATGTGTCCAAATCTATTGCATGCAAAACACTTTCCATTGAATGATTGACTGTTCCTGATATTTTGAAAATTACTTCTTACCAAACTTTTACATTCATTTGATCTGTGTCCCATTTTATAGCATGCATTGCACCTAATAGAATTCTGACTTACTTTACTTCTACATACAATAGCTTTATGACTGACCCTAGTACAAGTGAAGCATTTACCTTTAAATGACTATTCATTCCTTCCATTGTTGAACCTTTTCCTGATCTGATTTCTACATTCATTTGCTTTATGACCAATTTTCTTGCAATTGAAACACTGATTCGAGAATGATGGAGTCTTTTGATTTATTCTACTTCTACACTAAGTAGCCTTATGACCAAACTTATTGCATGAATTACAATAACCATTGAAAGATGGGTACCTTTGAGCATTTGGTTATCTGACTGGAGGTCTTCTAGATCTTCTTCTTTGATTTCTAAATTGGTATCCTTTGTTTTGCCTTGACTTAGTGCTTATTTGCCCAGAGTTTGAACTTTCTCCTTTGTCAAATCCTAAACCATGTTTGTCATCAACATTCCTCTAGCTAGCAATCATTTCATCAAACTTAAGTACTTATCTTGAATTTTTCTTCAAAACTTCTGGCCTTTTCTAGATCTATTTTTAAACTTATAATTTCTTTTTCAAGTTTAGCACAATCTTCTGATCTATTCTTCACAATCAAATTTAGATCATCTTCTACTTTTGTTCTTTCTGTAACTTCTTCTTCCAAATCATATAGGGCTTCATTTGCTGATAACAATTGGTCACTGACTTCTTTGTATTTGTCTTTGAATTTCTTGACTTGCTCCTTTAGCTTTAAGATGCATTCATCAGCTTGTTTTAGATTTCCTTTAGATCTCTGACCTCTGCTTTAGAATTTTCAAGATCCATAAGAGCTGCATCTAGTTGGTTGTACCTCTCATAGTTTCCATACCTTCTTGCTACCATGATCACACTATCCCAGATCTTCCTTAATATGTTAAACTTTTTCTAAGGAATCTTTCTCTGATACCAATTATTGATTGTCAGGAACACTAAGAGGGGGGTGAATCAGTGTTCTATAAATATTTTCTTGCACTTTTACTTTTAACAATTTCAAAAGATTAATCTAAGAAAAATATACAACTGAACAACATCCATAAGATCATGACACATAACACCAAGATTTTACGTGGAAAACCCAAAATGGGAAAAACCATGGAGAGGATTAGCTCTCATATATATATATATTGCAATCTTTACAAAATTGATGTTCAGGCTTGGTAACTCCACATGCCTAGAACATGCTGGCTTATTGCCATGAAGTACAACTAGATTTAGTAGGCTCATTGCCCCAACCCTAAACCTAGCAAGATTACAATGAGGGCTATTATACCCTCCTAGAGGCTCACCGCCCACTCACTACTTGGATGACAAAAGCTTTCTTCCAACTAGATCATGCATGATAACTGAATACTGCTTAAGCATTTGCTACTATGCTAGGGTGTAGTCATTTACCAACTAAATTTTGTATCCCAAGTCTTCATTGCTACTTCTCTTCTAACTCTGCTCTTCTATTTGCATGCTCACATCACACACACTCACTACACATCCACACTCTCAACCAAAGATCATCACTCTTATATATATGCATCATGATTTAATCTATAATTAGGTCGGCATCCAAGAAGTGAAACGTGTACGTAGAAAGATGTACCTTGTTGCTCAATCCAATGTACTATGGGTCGCATGGACCCAAATCTTCCCCCAAATGTGTTCATATAGGCCAGCTCTAATAATTCAATTACTTACATAGATCTTTCACACATTATCCTTTCTCTGCATCATGATTTATCTCACTAGTCGGCCTATTCCTAAAAAGCATACTTAATAGGTTCATCTGCTGACTTGTAACTTCTACTATGGATCACAAAACACTTCCAAAATCATATCAAGGACTCTTTACACATTCCCAATCTTTCCCTTAGAAATGCAAAGCATTATATTAGCTTGCGGAGAAATGTAGACCATCAAAACTTAGACTTTGTCTCTGTCAAACTCTGTCAAACATTATGTCGATACTTAGCAGCTTGCAACTAACCTTCTGGTGGACTTCAGATCTCCTAACTCTGGAATAAGACACTTCATACAAGTGTTTACAATACCTCAACATTGCATCACAAAATACTTATCTGCGAAGGAATGCGGACCACTGCACTATGTCCTGTTCACTGTTCCTGCTATACCTTTGCTTACTTGGACTTAGATAATTCTTCAAGGTGACTTCCGAAGGAGATCAGGACTTAACCTCTGAAGCATAACACTATCAAACAATTGAGAACATCATACCTAAACTGCATTACCTGATCATTATCTACAGAGGCATACTGTCTAGCTTACTACCCTCTACTCTACATACTTTCCATACTTAGCCATTTTCTGTCAACCAGACCTAAAATCTAATATATTCTTCTGTAGATATCTCTTCCTATCATGGTGATAGGATCTCTAAGCCTTGTTTCCATCAATGACAACATACAGATCCATACTAGAGTAGGGTCTCTTGCCAACAAATATCATAACCAAAATCAATATTAGAATCAAAATTTTCAGTGACCAAATCAAACATGGAATATCAGACCTAATAATGGTGGAGTCCCATCACCATTGGAGAATAAAAATAATGAAATCTGTCTGCTTGGTCAAGTGATGGTAGCTGAAGCAACATTGTCCTCATGGTACAAACTGCACAATACAAATGCTCACTCCGAACTGGATTGTCCACAGTTTCAAATAGCGTCTAGTATTTTTCAGATGGAGATTCAAAATGCAGAAGCACAAGAAAATCCTCTGACAGGGTATGAACTTGTTCCATCTCAGAGGTATGCAACTGCTCTTTTAGTTGATAGTTATACATTTCCTCTCCAAGATGATAACCAACTTGAGGAGGAAGAATGCAAGGAGGTACATGCTTATCAGCAGTATAATAAAACTCCATACAACCTAGGAAGTAGCAAGCCAAGGGGTCCTTTCACCACTTCAATCCCTATGAACAAATACTAGATTCTACCTGACCCAAAGGCTTCTAACAATCTAGAGTCTCCCAAGGCAACACCCCAGCCAATGCATCAAGGAGCCATAGCTAGAAATTCATAAAGGACTGAGGTAGCTAAGTTAGGGTAGTATGTTGTAGACCAACTCAAGAAGATGAAGGCCAACATGTCAGTCTTTGAACTATTAAAGGATCCCAAAATTAGGACTGCCTTCTT
This sequence comes from Cunninghamia lanceolata, assembly GCA_027924645.1. Taxonomy (NCBI): domain Eukaryota; kingdom Viridiplantae; phylum Streptophyta; class Pinopsida; order Cupressales; family Cupressaceae; genus Cunninghamia; species Cunninghamia lanceolata. The sequence goes on from BSBN01000482.1 coordinate 6,962,721, forward strand.
CCAAGACATGGGAGCCAACACTAGAATGAATCCTTCTCAAAAGGAAGTTCCACCAACTAACAACATGGACAAAAGGAAAGATAAAGTCCATGTGACAGATGCTGTACAGAAGGTCACTTTACATAAGGATAAAAGAGAGAGTCCACCTTTCCTCTTGACTCTTAGGATATTTGGGAAGAACCTCCATAATTGTCTGGTAGACTCAGGGGCCTCTACCAACGTGATGCCTCTATTAGTATGCAAAGCATTAGGTCTCAGTCTAGCAAAATCCTCTAGGTAAGTCACCTAGCTAGACAAGACTGAGGTAAATGTGATGGGAAAACTAAACTAGATTCATATGCAATTAGCATCAGATCCCAAGGTATAGCAGTACATAGATATTCAAGTGGTTGATATACCAGATCAGTATGGTATGCTTTTGAGTAGAGATTAGTCTAAGACTCTCAATGGTTGTATGGCGACAAACTTTTCTCACATGTGGCTTCCATGGAAGGGATTGGTAAATCAGATCCGTATTGAAAGAGAACCCAAAATGAAGCATATGATCACACAATACAATCAGACCAATGAAATTCTATTTTCAGAACTCGACCTAGGGGTTTATCTTCCTCAAGTTAATCAGGTGGAAGAGATACTTATGCTAAATTGTAGAAAATTCCCTGATCCACCACTTGTGAAATGTCAAGAAAGTACAGAGGCATGTGTGCAGTCAGACCAAGAATCTTCCTCTGATGACGAAGAACCAGGAATATTTGAAGGATTAAGAAATTTTGTGGCAAAATTCATGAGTGACTAGTTAGCTGTTGGAAGAAAGATACAAATGGATGAATTGTTACTGCCAAATTGGTGCTTCCTTCATAATGCCTCTCATTTAGAATTTACATGTTCACTCTATTAATAAGCAATCAAACAAGTGTAGCGGCGTTTAAAGATTTCAGTAGGTGCAAAGGAGAATCAAGCTACTACAAGTGTAGTTAGTCAAGAACCTCAACCAGATAAAAAATAACAAATAACACAAATGGACAAATACGATGATTCCTGCATTTGGACATTAAGATTCGATGGATCTAGGTGCAAATAAGGATCTGGTGCTAGTTTTGAATTAATCAGTCCCACATGAAGCTCATATCTAGCAGCATATTGATTACAATTTCCATGTACGAACAACATGACAGAGTAAAAATCTTTGGTGCACGGGCTATTGATGGTACTTCATAAAAAGGTTAAGGTTATTCAAGTGTTTGGTGATTCCGAACTAGTTGTCAAGCAAGTGAGAAGACAATACTGGGTGGGTGTAAAAAGTTGGGGGGCCAAAAAGTTGCCAACTTAAAAAAATTAGACATAGCGTTATAACATGTTTTCATTATAATGCACTCACATTATAACATGAGCGCGTTATGGTCTATTATATAAAAAGTAGCATTCCATTTCATTATTTGACAACAATTTGCAAGAAACCCGCGGCTTGAAGAGAGAATAGGGCACCCTCGCATTATCCAGCATCCAATCATCAGCTATTTCTCATTGATTCATCATCAAAATACTGCCACGACGTTAGGGAAATCGAAGAAGTAAGTTTTATTTTCTTTCTTGTGTGAATTTGTTGCTAAATAGGTAGGTTAAAATAGTTTTTGATGTAAATTTCTTAAATTTACAGGAGTTGATAATGCACCTCCTCCTCCTCCTGAAAATCCACAAAATTCTCCATCACCTGAACAACAAATACTTGCTAAAGAATAACCCCAACCACAAACATCTCCATTTATTCCTAAATATGCCCCTAGAACTCAAGAAAATATAATGGGGCAAATTGAAAACAATAAGAAACAAATTGAGGACATAATTGCAAGGTTGAAAGAACTTGCAACTTCAACCTTGCATTGATCCATGCTTGCTCAAGAAAATTACTAGTTGGACAAAAAAGAGGAGAGAATTTAAAAAGTATTATGCAGATAAATTGTCATATGAACAAATTACAAAATGAACAAATTACAAAATTGGACTTGTGTTCTATTTTCACAAACCCACGAACAAATGAACCTCTACCCCTTACATGCAAGAGGTTCCCTACCCATTGGTGCAACAACTAAGCGATAAGGGACAATTTTACACAGAGGTGGTGGATGGTTTTTGACCATCCTCCGTGCAACAATAATGAGGTCCCATAATATTGTTTGAGGAAACTCTATTCTGATTTTGTCAAAAATAAAGTGCCAAATTATTTTGATATGTAGGAGTTCCAAGGTAGAGGTGGGGGATCAACACAAGATGGACCAGGGGCACATGTTGACCCATAGTGGCCAGCAAGATGAGCACTCACCAGACCAGCCCATGAGCATGTTTCTATCCCTTCCATTGTGAAGGAGAGTGTTGAGGTCAAGACACTTCTGTCCATTAGTACCTTGACCCAAAGCATCATACATCATGCTAGTCTTGTAGCACAGCATGGGTTGGGGGCGAGTTCAATTAGGGTTCCACCCCATACTTGTCGGGCTTGCGGGTCAACATGTGGTTATGACCCCATGGATAGTCATGATGTAGGTATGTAGGCTACATCTACAACTAAGCAGATGGTCATGACAGATGCCCTCCTAAGTGAGACTTTTGGGCTTGATACTCAGGTAAATCTTAGCAAGTTCATTGAATTTATTAAATTTTATTTTTGAAATGCAAGATTAACTAATTTAGTTTGATGATTTTAATGAAATTTTAGGGTTATAACATTGATGTAGTTTTCAGTGGTTCTCCACTTGCATATTACACTACATCATCTATCAGGGTATGTAACTAGTAAACAATTATAAATATTACATGTGAATAGCATCGTTATATGAATGGTATTCTAATATCTAATTTTGGATGTTGAATAGGTTAATATTGGAAATTTCACGGCAACACCTACCAGTGGTGGTGGACTTCAAAGCTTCACGGAGGTAATAAAATAAATAGTTTAATGAATGAATTGTACTTACTAGATTTTTCTATTTTATATTCATACCATTGGTTACATTTCATTGCACATCTTTCAAACTCAAAGCATTACTATACATTGCATAACTAATAACTAGATGTTGATAGATGACAAAATTTCAATTACAATATAGTTATTTGAAAAAATGCCTCAAAGAAATGTGGTCTCATGGAATGTCATTACAAGCAGATGCATAGATAAGGACATCACCATGAGATGACATTTCTTTGAGGCATCTTTTCAAATAGCTCACTGCCTTGTCTATGCTACCACATTTTCCATACATGTCTACCAAAGCTTGTTGATCCACTCCACACTATTCTTTGACAAATTCTCTCTAATAAATTCATCCAATTACCACCAATTAGACCCTAGGACATGACACCAGAGAGGGGTATGAGCCTATGACATCTTATATAGCATATGATTGACTCCAACATCATCTAGGTCCCTCCTTTGTTGACTCTGAAATTCCCCATGATGGTAATGTCTTCACCATTTCTCATAGCCCATACCAACTAGTTGTTACCTTAAGACACTTCTCGTTAGATTATTTTTTGTCAAGCCCTTCTGGTCCACCTCAACCTCATACCAATTCCCTCTTTCACCTTTACCTATTGTATGCCTCTAAATGCATTACTGTCCCAACCCCACAACCTCTTTCTATTACTTCACCTACTCCACTAGCTATGCCCCTATCTTCCCCACCATATATCCACCTATTACTACTTCACCTTCCTCATTGACTTCTATCTCCCCTCTAACACCCCTCCAAGATAAAGTAAAAGAAAACGTGTAGGACCTTTCCCCATCCACTTCTAATAGCAGGCCTAAGAAACTTCCCCAACACTACACCCAACCTACTAACCAACACATATCTACCCTACCTATTTCCTAATATACCCCTACTAGATATCCTAGACCTAGTTTTCTTCCAACCCACCCCTTGGCAAACCTTAATGTTGGATTAGGTCTGGTCAACTGAGAGGGGGGGGTGAATCAGTTGATACTTATTTAACATTTTCTTCCATTATTGAACTTAGTAACAAATAAATGAAATAAGCATTTTAGCATCACATAAACATAAACATAAATAACACAATTGACACCAAGATTTTGATGTGGAAACCCGGTTAAGGGGAAAACCACGGTGGGGGTTAACCCACAAAATTAATACCATGTTAAAAGTATTTTTCAAATGAGAATGCACATGCATTCAAGATCACTGCACCGAGCTCACTACTCAAGTGGAGGCTCACTACCTACAAAAAGTTTACAAAAGATTTACAGAGATTTTGAACTGGTAAGATGCATTTGCCAATGCTAGAGATCAGTTTCGGTTGAGTGTGAATACTGACTCTGTACACTTCATCTTTATTCTACTCTTCTCTCTATTCTTCCTTCATTTAGATATTAGTTTTTTGCTCTTTTCACATTTTCTCCATAACCACCTTAGTCCCAAAATATCCACAATCATCGGCTATATACACTTATCTTGAATTGCAATCACTTGTCAGTCGGCAACAACAAACACTTAGAACTTTTTAAGAGTGCTCTTCTCTGTCGGCTAGATCCATACACCAATATTGATGCGTATCAAAAATAACACATGTAGATCATCATACATGTTGGCCACTAACATCCTATCTCATACATAGTTCATCAAAACACTTCTATTGTGTCTGCACAAGGATTTACATAAGTATGCCTATTCTTCACTGAACTGTTCTATCATAAAAGAACCCGGTATTCAGATGTTCATAACTTATGATTCCATTATCACTGGAGGCTAAAAAATTGGATTTTGATTGTCCTAATGTCCCTCTACACTCCTTCAGATCTGTAACACATAATGATTAGCTGGAGAGATCTACTGACCAATATATTGGACTCTGCTATATGCTTTGTTTTAGGCTCCCAGACTTAGATTATCATTCTGACTTCTGGTATGATCATATAATGCACTACGGATGTGTGGAACAATCTTAGTTGCCATCAATGACAACACCTATCAATGCTATGCAGTGCCTCTTTCCAACAATCTCCCCCTTTGGCATTGATTGCAACACTTAGTGAAAAATGACTAAGTGTCCTTGTGCAAACCCCCCTTTGTCTGTACATTTGTGTACTTCACTTATTCTGGTGCTCCCTCTTTGATGAGTACATCATTTTTCACTTCCTTTCAGTCCCCCTTTGACATCAATGGTAAAGGGTGGGATTCGCAAAATTCTCCAAAATTTCTGTATACATTGCCACATATGTATTAGTAACCATTAGGTTCCATTCACATGAACTTGAGGATGTCTACAAAACTAGATTTTATTTGTACAAGTTCGAAGGCCCAAGTACTCTTCATTCCATCAAAAATTGAAATGTGCCCATTTAACACAAATGAGTATGCTTCTACCTTTGACAGATCTGATGGAACACTGGTTTGAACTACAGTCTGACCTTTAGATAAGGCATTATACATTGTCTCTAACTTAGGGGCTATTAATCCCTGGAGCTCACACATTCTTTTCATAATGTTGCTTTTCTCTTTGACAAGTTTTTTTATTTCTATATTCAAGTTAATTACTTGACATTCTTGACTTATGGGTGAAACCATTAGGGGATCAAAATTTTGAAAGAGATTTGACAAATTTTGTTCTTGTTCCTTTATCTTGTTCTCAATATCCTTATTAACTTTGGGCCATGATAGATAGAATTTCTAGATCTCACTTCTATCATTTAGAGCATTCTGAATACTCTTTATGCCAATACCAAGTTGGTGCAAGGGCACCCCTTCATCAAGTTAATTAGAAGCCTAAAGTCTTAATAGGTTGTTATGCATTTACTATGTAATAAGGTCTGTTTGACCAACACATGCTATTTTTGGGTTGTTTCTGTCTTTTGGACACTTGTCAATCTGTAAATGACAAGGTTGTTAGTTTGTTAGTTAGTTATGTCGCCTAGCCACCTAGAATTGTCTCCTAGCCGCTGGGAATCTAGTCAGTACTACTCTCTATGAGTTGTTAAATAGTCTAGTTTTGATTGATTACAGGGATATAGAGATATAGATCAGAAAGGAGAAGTTAGATAGAGCAGTGATTGTGAAATTGAGTTGTATTGTGAAATAGACATTTGTATTCATCCTCAAAACAATAAAGAAGATCCTATTTTGCATTTGAATTGCATCTAAATAGTCAATTTTTGTTTTACAGTCGATATGGGGTTTTTCCATTCCACCGGTTGATTACTCTGTAATAGGTGGAATGGATGTACATATTAGATTAGATTTTGTTTTTGCATTTTCTTTTTGTGTGAGCTTTACAGTTACAGGATCGATCGATAACATGCTAGAATAAACCCTAGCATCCGCATGTGCTAGGCTGACAAAGTGTAAAAGTTTGTTTGTTTGTGGGAGAAGTAGTTCTGCGAAATCGTGAGGGTTTCGGTAGCTCCACTGGTGAAATTTGAAGTGTTAAGTTTCTGTGATTGAACCACTTTTAATGGTTCAATGGTTCACTAATTTAGTAGAAGTAGCGTGTAGCATCGATGTGAAGTTCACCATCGGGCGAAGAGTATCGGCTCCACTGATGACTAAAATTAGGCCGAAGTCTTTTGTTTGAACCAATTTTGAAAGCTTGAGAGTTCACTACTTCAATGGCGTCTGAAGCTAAGTGATCGACATGATAAATTTGGCAGAGAAAACCTTTTGGTTGAACCTTTGAACTAGTTCAACGGTTCAAAGGGTTAAATGGTTCAACCGCGTGTTGGTTAAAAGGTCCAGCAGAACGACGAAGGTGGTAAAGATTAATAACGATCGTTGAACCAGCCATTGAATTGGTTCAACGGTTAAATGGTTCAATGAGTTCAGCGGGTTCAACAACGAGTGCTGGTTCAACGGTTCAACGGCTCACCAAGGCTTGAAGGTTCAGCGAGCTGATAGTTCAGCGGTTCAGTAGCCTGCAATGCATGTCAACAGCATTTGACACAATAAAATATTAAAGTAGAGATACAATGACTCAACCACAGTCACAGCCGCATTTTAGACTGTTTTCACCAATTCGGCCATGCACTCTACGTCATAGTGGTATCAGAGCGAAGGATTATCTTCTAGGAAGATAAGAAGACAGAATGTCAAATGAAGAGGGATCATCAGAGCTCCCAGTAAGGATGACCAACACTGAGTTGGCTATCCTGGTAAAGAAGCAGATTGCAGAGAGCAAAGTAGTGAAAGCTCAGAATCAGGCTTTGAAAGATAAGTTGGAGAAATTGAGGGACAGAGTGAGTTTTGGTAAAGAAGATGATAGGGATGAAGAGGAAATCCCTAGTTGGGAAGAGATAGAGGTTCCTGCAGACCAGAGACCCTTATTGAATGCCCTCAAATCCATGGAAAGGAGAACCATGGATGTGAAACTAGATTTACCAGTGTTTATAGGAAAGATGGATCTTGATTCGGTGATGGAGTGGATAGACTCCTTGAACAATTTCTTCGAAACAGAAGAAATATCAGAGCATCAAAAGGTAAAGATGGCACAGTCCAAAATGAAAGAGGTTGCATTGACTTGGTGGAATTTCATCCAAGATGACAGAGTGAAGGAAGGAAAGAACATAGTTTCTACTTGGAAGAAAATGGTGGCTTGAGTGAAGGAAGCCTATGTTCCATTGGATTACAACATCCAATTGCATAAGAGGAGGCAAATCTTGAAGCAAAAAGAGTTAGATGTCAGCTCATATACTAAAGAATTCATGAAACTCTTTGTCAAGACAAAGGTGAAAGAGAGTGAGGAAGAAGGGTAGCAAGATATCTCAATGGGTTGAGACTTGCCATCTAAGAAGATTTAAATCTGCATAGTCCAGATACAGTTCAGAAGTGTTATCAATTAGCACTCAAGGTGGAAGAGAAGTTAAAGAGAAGACAAGAGTAGAATAGTAGAGGAAGAGGAAAATAGCAAAGGGGTGGAAGAAGTCCTTTCAGAGGCAGAGGACATGGATTTGGATATCACAGAGAATCCAATCAAGAAAATATCAAAGGAGACAACAGTCAAACCCAAAAAGGAAATTACAATCAGCAAGGAAACTTTAGGGGCAGAAGACCTCCATTCAGAGGAAGATCCCAGGGTAGAGGATCTATTTGATGTTACAATTGTAATCAGGAAGGTCATATAGCTAGCAGATGTCTAGAGAAAGCATCAAGTTCAATGGGAGAAAGAAGAACAAATCTGATACAAGAATCTGACTGTCAAAGTGTGGCAAGCTCAAACACTGGTCAAAGTGTAAGAGCTCCTGATAGTTATGGATATCCTGAGATAGGAGAATCTTTAATGATTAGAAGAGCAATGACCACCATGAAGGTACCTGATAGAGAACCCCCACAAAGAAAATCTCTTTTCAAGACTACTTGCAAGGCCGGAAGAAAGGTATGTAAAATTTTGATTGACTCTGGATCTACTAAAAATTTTGTGTCTCTTGAAATGGTAGAAAAGATGAAACTTAGGAGATTGCCACATCCTTACCCATATAATAAGATTTCATGGCTCACTCAAGGTCAGCAAACAGTCGTAGAAGAGCAGGCTTGGGTAGAATTTTAAATTCGAACATATAAGGACATATTATTGTTTGACATAGCTCAGATGGACGCTTGTCATCTCCTATTTGGAAGACCATGGAAATATGACTTAGGAGCACAACATGATGGAGTTAGAAATACATACTCAATCACCAAGGATGGTAAGGTGATAGAGTTACTACCATTGATGGAGAAGGAGGTAGAGTCCAAGGGGAAAGAAGCCAAGGTAATGTTGGTAGAAGGCAAACAATTCATGAAAGAAATAGTAGAAGAGGGTACAGTTGCATATGCCCTAATTCCATGCCTAAAAGTAAATAAATAACAACAGCAAGAAATCAAGGGAGAGAAGTGATAGAGGTTCATAGATCCTATTGTCCAAGAGTTGTTGGATAAATACGAAGGCATCATCTCTGATGGAATACCAAGATCCCTATCACCTGTAAGGGATATCAGTCATTGCATAGATCTAATCCCAGGATCTACACTTCCAAACAAGGCAACATACAAGCTTACTCTAGAATAGAATGCAGAAGTTGCAAGATAGATTGAAGAATTGTTGGACACAGGCCTAATTGGCAAGAGTTTAAGTCCATGTGCAATACCAGCCGTACTAGCACCAAAGAAGGAAGGTACTTGGAGTCTTTGTACTAATTCCAAGGCTATTAATAAGATCACAATTAGGTATAGATTTCCAATACCTAGGATAGAAGATTTAGTTGATTGTTTAGATGGTGCTAATTATTTCACAAAAATAGATTTGAAGAGTGGTTATCATCAGATCAGGATTAGGCCAGGAGATGAGTGGAAAACAACATTTAAAACAAATGAGGGATTGTATGAGTGGAAGGTCATGCCTTTTAGATTGTCCAATGCTCCTAGTACTTTTATGAGACTGATGAATGAGGTCTTGAGAGAATTTATAGGCAAATTTTTCATAGTATATCTATATGACATTCTGATTTTCAGTAATACAAGGGAAGAGCATCTCAGACATATAGACTTGGTCCTCAAAAGGTTACGTGAAGAGCAGCTAACGATCAACTTGGAAAAGTGTTTGTTTATGTAGGAAGAGATCACCTATTTGGGTTTTGTCATTTCAAAGGGTAAACTGAAAATGGATAAGGAGAAGGTAAGTGCCATATTGTCTTGGCCAACTCCTAGAAACACAAATGATGTCAGAAGTTTCCATGGGTTAGCAACCTTCTATAGGAAGTTTATAAGAGGGTTTAGTCATGTCTGTGCACCCATGCTTGACACCATAAAAGGAGGACAAAAGTGTAGGTTTACTTGGACCAAAGAAGCAGATGATTCATTTGAAACACTGAAGAAGAAGGTGGCAAAGTAGCCAGTCCTTACACTTCCTGATTTCAATAAATTTTTTTAGGTAGAATGTGATGCAAGTCACATGGCAATTGGCATAATACTCAGTCAAGAAGGTAGGCCTATTGCATTTTTCAGTGAGAAGCCCAATGATGCAAAGAAGAGGTATTCATCATATGATTTAGAGATGTATACTCTAGTCCAGTCACTCAAGAAGTGGAGGCACTACTTGATGCCAAAGGAATTCATAGTATTCATAGATAATCAGGCTCTTAGTTTCATTACTAGTCAAGAGAAGCTAAATCATAGGCATATGAAATGGGTAGAGACTTTACAAGCTTTCACCTTCACACTCAAGCACAAGAAAGGAGTCAAGAATAAGGTAGCAGATGCTTTGAGCAGGAGAGCTCTAACCATAAATCAGATTCAACTAGAAAGTGTTGGTATTGATTCCTTGAAGACTATGTATGATGCTGATGAAGACTTTGGAGAGATATATCAAGTATGTATTACTTTTGAAGACAAATATCATGTTGAATTTTCTAAATTTCTGATCCAGATGGATTGCTGTTCAAAGGTGTACAATTGTGTATTCTGAGGTGTTCTATGAGGCTGAACATTATTAAGGAGATACATTATGGAGCTATGGCAAGACATTTTGGTTTAGATAAGACTTTGGAACTGGTAAAGAGACATTACTATTGGCCTAAATTGCAATCAGATGTACAAAAATTTGTGGAGACGTGTGATATGTCAGAAAGCAAAAGGAAGATCAACTAATGTAGGTTTATATCAGCCACTGCCCATTCCTTCTAGGCCATGGGAAGGCATAAGTATGGATTTTGTGTTGGGTTTACCTAGAACAAGGAAGGGTTATGACAGTGTCTTTGTTGTAGTAGATAGATTCAGTAAAATGGCACATTTCTTGCCATACAAAACTACTTGTGATGCTTCATATGTTGCAGATTTGTTTTTCAAGGAAATAGTGAGGATACATGGATTGCCATTGAGCATAGTGTTAGATAGAGATGTGAAATTTATTGGTCATTTTTGCAGGACTCTTTGGAAGAAGCTTGGTACAAATTTATCTTTCTCATCAGCTTATCACCCTTAGACAGATGGACAGGTTGAAGTGGTTAATCGTTCATTAAGAAAATCTACTTAGATGTTTGACAAAACAACATGGAGAGAAGTGGGATAGCATCCTACCATAGGCAAAATTTTCCTATAATGATACCATCAATAGGAGTACTAGGAAATCGCCTTTTCAAGTGGTGTATGGTATGCATCCTAGAGGTATTTTGGATTTGAGAGATCTACCTACAGGAGACTCAATTAGTGCAGATGGAGAAGCTTTTGCAACAACAATTAAAGAGGTGCATGATCAAGTCAAAGCTCAACTCCAGCAGTCTACTTTGAAATATAAAGCCTATGCTAATAAGAAAAAGAGAGATGTATAGTTTGATGTTGGAGATTTGGTATGGGTTTATCTAAAAAAGAAAAGACTCCCAAAAGGAAAACATACTAAGCTAATGTAGAGGAAGATTGGACCATGTTAGATTTTGAAGAAATGTGGACAAAATGCTTATGAGATCCAACTTCCTCTTGATCTTGGATTGTCACCCATATTTAATGTATGTGATTTAACTCCATACAAACATAATGTAGATATGGAACTGGAAACATTACAGGATACAACAGATGATGAAATTCCTAAACATGATCCACCAAACTTGCTGAAGATTTTAGATTCCAGAATGGTAAAGAAGACCAAGAATAAAGAATATATAGAATATTTGGTAGCTTGGTAGGGGCAACCTGATTCAGAAGCAGTTTGGATGACTGAAGAATAGATCAAGAAACATGGTGCAGACTTACACACTCTGATCTCAAGTGGGCTTGAGATCTCTTCTCTCGGGGAGTATGGTGCAGGGGCACCCCTTCATCAAGTTAATTAGAAGCCTAAAGTCTTAATAGGTTGTTATGCATTTACTATGTAATAAGGTCTGTTTGACCAACGCATGCTATTTTTGGGTTGTTTCTATCTTTTGGACAATTGTCAATCTATAAATGATGATAGTTTGTTAGTTATTAATGTCACCCAACCACCTGGAATTGTCTCCTAGCCACTGGGAATCTAGTCAGTACTACTCTCTATGAGTTGTTAAATAGTCTAGTTCTGATCGATTAGAGGGATATACAGATATAGATCATAAAGGAGAAGTTAGACAGAGAAGTGATTGTGAAATTGAGTTATATTGTGAAATAGACATTTGTATTCATCCTCAAAACAATAAAGAAGATCCTATTTTGCATTCAAATTGCATCTGAATAGTCAATTTCTATTTTACAGTCGATATGGGGTTTTTCCATTCCACCGGTTGATTACTCTATAATCAGTGGATTGGCTGTACATATTAGATTAGATTTTGTTTTTGCATTTTCTATTTGTGTGAGCTTTGCAGTTATAGGATCGATTGACAACATGCTGGAATAAACCATAGCATCTGCATGTGCTAGGCTGACGAAGTGTAAAAGTTTGTTTGTTTGTGGGAGAAGTAGTTCTGTGAAATCATGAGGGTTTCGGCAGACTCCACCGGTGAAATTTAAAGTGTTAAGTTTCTGTGATTGAACCACTTTTAATGGTTCAATGGTTCACTAATTTAGCAGAAGCAGCGTGTAGTGTCAGTGTGAAGTTCACCATCAGGCAAAGAGTATCAGCTCTGCCGATGACTTAAATTGGGCCAAAGTCTTTTGTTTGAACTGATTTTGAAAGCTTGAGAGTTCACTACTTCAACGGCGTCTGAAGCTAAGTGATCAGCATGATAAATTTGGTGGAGATAACCTTTTGGTTGAACCTTTGAACCGGTTCAACAGTTGAATCATGTGTTGGTTCAGAGGTCCAGTAGAACGACGAAGGTGGTAAAGATTAATAACGATCGTTGAACCACCCATTGAACCAGTTCAATGGTTCAATGGTTCAATGAGCCCGACAGGTTCAACGACTGGTGCTGGTTCAATGACTCACCAAGGCTCGAAGGTTCAGCGAGCTGATAGTTCAGTGGTTCAGCAGATCGGGATTCAGGGGTTCAATGGAGGTTATGGGTTCAACAGCCTGCAATGTGTGTCGACAACATTTGACACAATAAAATATTAAAGTAGAGATATAGTGACTCAACCATAGTCATAGCCGCATTTTAGACTAGTTCCACCAATTCGGCCATGTGCTCTGCATCACAAGTATTCTTCTATCATTTCCTATCAGGTTATTTATTTCATAGAATTTCTTATCTAAGAATTCTTTCTGAAATTTCACCTCCGCAGACTTCTTAAAGGACTCAAAATATGAATTTACTAAACTTACCAGATTCTTTAGATGTCTGGAGGGGGAATCATTTTGATTCTTCTGATAGGTTGGCAATAATTTCTCCAAAACTCTGGTTGCAGTCCCAGTAGCTCATTCTCTTCCATGTCAAATTTTAACATCTTCTCTGTAGCCTTTATTTGGGTAAATGATGCTATCTTCATCAGTTGAATTGGAGAGAGGGCATCTAGATTGGCTAGACCTTGGAGTAGTTCCGGTTCATCAAGTTCAATTACTTCTTTTCCAAGAAGACCTTTTACTGTATCTGTAGTGTCTCTTGCAGCCATTTCAGAATCAAGCTTTTGATCTCTTGATTTCTCAATCTTTGCTTTAGGTTCTTTAACATTTGCACCATCTTCTTCTATATTATCTTTCTTTTCTCTTTCTTCTTTTAACTCCACTTTATCCTTTTCTGTGTTCTCTACAGACAAACTTTTTGTTGTTTGTTCATCACTTGTTATCTGATCAGGAAAGCTCTATGAAATAGTAACATTATCCTTCTTTCCTATTGTATTAGATGGATTGGGAGTATCTTCTGTATCAAATATTTTATCCAACATTTCTGTATCCTCCTGAATGAGTTGTTCTACTTCTGGAACAGAGGCTCCACCCAACTCAGATTGCTACTCAATAATGTTCTCTTCTTCACCATCCGGCACTTCTTTTGTGACTTTATGAAAATTCTTCTTCTTTAATGCTTTCAAAAGAATCTCTTGAGTTTCTTCAACTATTTCACTTGTTTCTCCAAGCATGAGCTTGTTCATTCTCCTTTTCCTTTTGAAATCATCTTTGACTTCCTTAAATATCATATCTATTTGTTCAAGAGAAATTTGAGGACACAAATTTATTAGCTCATGTTCTCTAATTTCCACATCCTTGCACTTGGCATTTTCTTTTCTCAATTCCAAGATATTTGCCAAACTTTGTGGTAACTCAGAAGTTATCTCAATCAGTGCCTTGTTGTAGATGTTGAGATATCTGACCATTGCTTCCTCCAACACCTTTTTATCCATATCATTGTATTCATCATAGAATTCAATCATGGGTTTTAGATTACCATCCACAGTGATTGATTTTATCACATCTTCTAGTGAGAGTGTGGGTTTCTCAACATATTCTTGACATTCTTCAGTCTTTTGCTTTTTGCTAGCCCTTTTGCTTCCATAGGACTTTTCTTTGGTTACCTTTGCATCTTTTGTTCCAAAGACTTCTAGTTCCTTGATTTCAATGCCGGATTCTATATCTATTTCATCTTCTCTTATGCTTACGTAGGTCCAGGAAGCTTTTGTTTTCTTCCTTTTCTCATGTTTTCTGGATGATTCTACTTATGGTTTTGTAGATTTAGAGGCAGCAGCAGAACTTCTAGTAGTTCTTGAAGTGGAACAAGGTTCCACTGGATCACTTGTTTGTCTCTTTTCTTGTTTTTCTTTCTCATCCTTTTCTATTCTTTCTCTAAATTTCTTCACAGCTTCCTTTATTAGGCCAAGATTTTTAGCTAGCTACTCAACTTCCTTTCTTACTCTCGTATTTGTTTCAGGTTCTCTGAGTTTAGTATGCAACTTTAAACTTAACTCCTCATAAGTTCCAAATCTTTCAACTGTCATGTCTTTGGGCTTGCTTAGCAGATGTTGAGCATACATATCCAAGATCATTTCATCTACTTCATACCCCATGGGCATGATACAGATAGTTCTGGGTTCTACTGCTTCCATTAAACACTTATTAGTATCAACCATGAAGCATATTTCATTTTTGTATTTATCAACAATTGAATTGGGGATTCTTTCCCTTGAGTGCATCAGATTCTAAATTTTTTTGAAGTAAGCCCATATTGTCATTTTCTGAGCATTGAAATCACCAATGCTATGAAGATGATTTTTGATTTGAATGGCAACTGACTCATCCTTAGTCCAGTGTACACCTTTTACCCCAGGTACCTCATTCATATAGTAAAAGAATTTGATATGTCAACAACAATCATGGCCAAGTATGGCTGAATGTACAACCTAAGGGAGAGGAATAATTCACATAAAATTAGTGTACCATACTTGAAGGTGTTCTTCTTGTCCCTTTTGATCTTGTTCATATTTTCAATTAATTGATTATGCAATAGTTCACACAAGTCATAATCAATATTTTCTTTTAGCATCTTGT
Organism: Cunninghamia lanceolata; assembly: GCA_027924645.1. Taxonomy (NCBI): domain Eukaryota; kingdom Viridiplantae; phylum Streptophyta; class Pinopsida; order Cupressales; family Cupressaceae; genus Cunninghamia; species Cunninghamia lanceolata. The sequence continues at coordinate 6,978,084 of BSBN01000482.1, forward strand.
ATGTAGCATAAATGGCTATTCTAGAAATAGATTTTTCTTTGCTCGAATGGTAAATCTTGTATCCAATCACCATGGAATCAAATTTGACATTTGGCTCTATAATATCATTTATGTTCATTACTCTTCTGTCAAACTTAGCTCTGATAGCATTCATTACTATTTGGTTTTTCACAGCTTTCAGCATGGGCAATCCTCTGGTTGAGTTCAAACCAGTTACATTTCTGATAGCATCCTTGGTATTCTTAAACAATTTTAACAACCACATGAATTCATCATGTATCTGACTTAAGATGTATCGGACCCACTCATCCTTATCAAATGTTGGAAACCCCATAACTTGAGTAAAGTGTTTATCTTGTAGAGCCTTGTATTTATGTTTAAGTTCTTTATTTTCATCCATGAGTTGTTTTTCAAACAAATCTACATACCTTGAATCTCCAAATGACTTGAATTGATTTGTAATGATGCTTCTTGAATTTGGTTCGATGCCTTTTGATAATGTCAATAACATGAGATGTAGCCATTTCAACAGATTTCAGATTCAAAGATTTACAGAGAGGTACCTTTTTCTTTCACGGTGTTAGGGTTGACCACTTGCCCATTGAATTCATTCTCTGGCTCAATATCTAGACTTTATAGCCCACATGCTCTTCTTCTTATTTACTTCAAATGCAAAGTGATTCAAATGAGTGATCAAGTTACCTTTTAAAGCTCTGCATTACCTAATTTGCCTTTGCAATAAATCCATTGCCCTAATTGTATCCGGTTACATTGTTTAAACAATTCCTCATATATCAACATCTTTTCTTCCAGAAATCCTTCCATAGATTCTGGACTAACATAGAGTATTTTCTATTAATGTGCCAGATTCAGGCACCCATTTACTGACCAAGGGAATTTGATGTTTTATACAGCTCCCCCTAAGCTAGAGTTTTCTCACTTAATTCCTGGAGGAATTGTCAACACCAGATTCTAGTGCGAACTCATTATCATTGTTTACTATATCTTTCTTTATCCAAACCTTGTTCATTTCACTTCATATCTCATCCACATAAATTTTCCTTTTGCCTTTGTCTTGTTTCTGCTCATCCAGTTTTCTGTTTACCAGACCTTTTCTTCCATTGTCTTTACTTCTGCAGAATCTTGCAATATGGCTAGATTTATTGCAGTGATAACATACAACATTTCCTTTCTTATAAACATGATTTTCTATTGATCTGCACTGATTAGCCATATGTCCAAACCCATTGCAAACAAAATAGTAACCAATGAAAGAATTGCTATTTCTTCTAATATTGGGATTATTTTTTATACTTCTACATTCATTTGATCTATGACCATACCTGTTACATTTGAAGCATTGATTAGAGAAGGATAGACCATTTTGATTTACTCTGCTTCTACACTGAGTAGCTCTATGACCAAATTTGTTGGAGTTGAAACAATTTCTATTGAATGATGGATACCTTTGAGCATTTGGCTGTCTTACTGGAGGCTTTCTAGATCTATTTCTTCCATTCCTAGGTTGAAAGTTTCTCTATCTGGATCCAGAGCTTTCACCTTTCTCATGCTTATCAACATCCTTTTTCTACCTTTCAATGAGTGCTTCAAGTTTAGCTAAACTTATCTTGAACTTCTCCTTATACTCATTTGAAATTTCTAGGTCATGTCTGAGTGTGATAATCTATCTCTCAAGTTCTCTTTCATTGTCTCTGCTTTCTTGTAGATTAGATTCTAGAAGGCTAGCTATCACATCCAATTTGCAACATTCTTCAGAACTCTTTTTTAGATTTTGATTTAACTCTTCTTCACCTTTCTTTTTATCTTCAATTTCCTTGGTTAGTCTCATCACTCCAGTTTCTATCTCATGTTTTAGAATAGTAACTTCTTTAGTTAACTTTTCACATTCCTTTGTCTTTGAGCATCCAGGGCCTTGTCTTCATAAGATTTTCCTAGTTGAAGAGGTTCCTCCTTTCCTTTTGCATTGGATTTGCTGAATTTTTCTTTTAAAACTTTAATGAAGTCTTCTGCCCTTTTGAGATTGTCTTACAGCTCTTGAATTTCTACCTTGGACTATCCAAGATCATCTAGGGAGAGATTAAGTTGCCCTTTAAGGTCATATTCATCCATTCTGCTGTCTTCTCAGATCTTCCTTAAGTTGTTAAACCTTTTTAAAGGAACTTGGCTTTGATACCAATTATTGGATTAGGTTCGGTCAACTGAGAGGGGAGAGTGAATCAGATGATACTTATTTAACCTTTTCTTCCTTTATTCAACTTATTAACAAATACATAAAATAAGCATTTCAGTATCACTTAAATAGAAACATAAATAACACACTTGACACCAAGATTTTGATGTGGAAACCCAGTTAAGGGAAAAACCATGGGGGGGTTAACCCACAAAATTAATACCATGTTAAAAGTATTTTTCAAATGAGAATGCACGTGCATTCAGGCTCACTACCTTGACCTCACTACTCAAGTGGAGGCTCACTACCTATAGAAAGTTTACAAGAGATTTACAGAGATTTTGAATTGGTAAGATGCATCTGCCAATGCTAGAGATTAGTTTTGGTTGAGTGTGAATACTAACTTTGTACACTTCATCTTTATTCTACTCTTCTATCTATTTTTCTTTCATTCAAATATTAGATTTCTACTCTTTTCACATTTTCTCCATAACTGCCTTAGTCCTAAAATATCCACAATCATCGGCTATATATACTTATCTTGAATTGCAATCACTTGTTAGTCTGCAACAACAAACACTTAGAACTTTTTAAGAGTGCTCTACTCTGTCGGCTAGATCCATACACCAATATTGATGTGTATCAAAAATAACACATGTAGATCATCATACATGTTAGCCACTAACATCCTATCTCATACATATCTCATCAAAACACTTCTATTGGGTCCACACAAGGATTTACATAAGTCTACCTATTCTTCACTGAACTGTTCTATCATAAAAGAACCCAGTATTCAGATGCTCATAACTTCTGATCCCATTATCGCCGAAGTCTAAAAAATTGGATTTAGATTGTCCTGGTGTCCCTCTACACTCCTTCAAATCCACAACACATAATGATTAAATGGAGAGATTCGCTGACCAAAATACTAGACTCTGCTATATGCTCTATTTCAAGCTCCCAGACTTAGATTATCATTCTGACTTCTGGTATGATCAGATACTACATTATGGATGTGTGGAAAAATCTTAGTTTCTATCAATGACAACACCTATCAATGCTATGCAGTGCCTCTTGCCAACACTCAAGACAAATAAAATGATAAGAAATTTTTAAAATAAGGTTGTTCTTCTCATATCTAGTATCTTTCCTCATATTATCCCACAAACTCTTGATAATCCTCCTTCCTGTAAACCCATAAACTTACCTAATGTCTATGTGACTTCTAGTTTAGACATTGTCCTCTAAACCCACAAACTCTATATTAGGCATTGTCCTACCTCCATGACTACCAAACAAACAAAAACTTGAGCACAACCCTACCCCACCCTACCACCAACCTAAACCTAAACTAACACCTTTACTCCCTCTCTAATTTCTTAAACCTAAAATTTGATGGTACTATGGTCCCTCCTTTGTTGACCCTTATACCACACAATAGTCATGAATCTTCATCTAATTTGTATATATGCATGTGACTTTTGTGCTTTATTGTGTGTACTTCCATGTTTAGGTGAATGTGTGTGTATGTTAGGAGCCATGACTTGCATCACTATTATAGTTTTCATAATTGAATAATGTTGTTTTATTTTCAGATGATGCAGGCTGCAGAGACACCTCCCGATGTTCATAGGGCAATGGAGCATGGTGTGTCCTCTGCGATTCATAGCTCCATGCCATTGATGGGGGTATGAGGTAGATTAGTAAATTTCGATTTACATTCATTGTTATAGTTGTTTATTTTTGAAAAATCAAATGATTATTGATTTGAAGTTTAATTTCTATCTGGATGGTTTCTATAGGACATGACATCACCACAACTTAATCCTACTACTAAGGCAAATGAGGAGATAGATTATATCATAGTGGTAAGTGATTATTTTGTTAAATGTTTCATTTTTTTATAACATTTAATTTCTATATATTAATGTCTATACGTTTTATTGTAATAGCTACAGATCCATGAACAACTAAATAGGAGGAGCAACTCTCGGGTTCATAGTAGACCACCCTCATATGTGTCTCCATCCCCTAGAAGATCAAAGGCTGCTCGTGATCTATTCTCTTCACTGGACAGAGGGGAATGACTTTTTATTGTGTTCCTTTGTTTTATGCATATATGGCATTTGTGGACATATATTTTGTATTGTATAGAGTTGACATTGTATGCCTATATGGCATTCTTGTAAGCCTATATGACTATTTTGAATATATGTTATACATATATGGACAGATATTGATGCATGCCTATATGTATATTTGGTTAATACAAATCTTTTTTTATTGATGGCATCCATATTTGCATTATAAATACATGTTTGAATGGATATTTATAGATGGTTACTTCAAATATTTAAAGTCCATTTGTATTACATATGATGTTTGTTGATCCAATAAGCTAGCTATTGTTATTCAATTATCACCTAAACTTCATTCTAGAACTAAAAGATAAAAGTTGTATTTAAAATAAAAATGAATCATCATGTTGAATAGAAAATATTCATATTTTTTATGAGTTGCTCAATTAAAAATATTCAAATGAGTATACTGATCAATATTCTTTATGAGTTGGTTAATTGAAAATATTTCTTAATTTCTTGTTATTATACCATATTGAGATGCAAAGAGTATGTTTGTTGTTTTGAATAAGATAGTTAAAATCATATGCTTATGAGCACCTGATGACCATTGTGGTTATTAAATGTAATTCCTCTTGCATGTAAGGTGAGGTTATGAGAGCACATTGAGTCTTACCTAATTTTAGTATGCAACATAACATTGGGGCTATAGGCTTCCATAATTCATCAACAATCAAGGTTCAAGGTTGTCATTGAAGTCAAAGGGTCAAGGTTGTTTGTCATTGATGTCAAGGTTGATGCCATGATGTTGATAAGGTGATACAGTGATTCAAGGTAGGTGATGGTCATGAGGTGCATGATGTTGTGAATATGGTTTTCATGATAAGGTCTCTCAGTTCATGTTATTGCTGCATAAGACAAACATGGTTCATGTGATGCATGGTTCATGTTCATGGTGGATGTGGTTTTCTTCATGCAAGGTTTTGTTGTGAATATGGTTTTCATGATAAGGTCTATCTTGGAAGGTTGATATGATGCAAGGTTCATGTTCATGGTGGATGTGGTTTTGTTCATGCAATAAGAAGTCAGAGAAGACACAAGCTTTCATAATCATAATTTAATGTCATCATCAAGGAGAGTTATATTTATCAAGGGGAGTCATGAGTTTGATTCGAATGTGAAGTTGTTCATGTCTTAGAACCCTAAGCCTATGATAAGTGTCATACTCTAAGGTCTCTAAAATGTCCTAGATATCTCTTGATGAAAGTTAGAATGTTTAAGTCTTTCTTATTTATAGTTATGGTTTGCATATTGGGCATTAAACCCTAAAAAGAATCTACTTTTCTTAAGACTTTAAAACCCTTAATTGCCTGTTGTGTGTAAAGTGAATTTTTGTTTTAATTTAATATTGACTTATAATCACAAGTTACTATGACTTAAGTCAACCTACTAAAGGGTCTTTAAGTTATTATTTCACCGACCCTTCAACCTAACTCAACCGGCCTCTCTGGTAAACTCTCAAAGCCTGAGTGCTATATCATAATCGAAGGTCATAATTAACTGATATGCGGGTGGAAAAAAGGATTGGAAGGTTAGTATTTAAAAGGAATTTGGAATACAAATAGTCATCTCTATGCGGTTGAATTTGATGGGCATTCCTTTATAAAAGGTTAAAAGACAACTTTATGCAGGATATCATGGTATTTGTAGTGTTTGAAGATTGAAGACTAGTTAGTGTTTTTAGCTTAGACTATTTTGGCATGTTTGGGTAAAAAATAAGACCATACCTAGCCTAAATGTACCCATCTAGACATGTTGGAATTCTTAGTTTGGCCGCATGAGGAGAAGAACAAAATTTACACCCCTTTGCAACTTTACATTGCTTCCTTCTAACAATTTTTGGGGGATTAGAAAACCTTTCACCACGGGAAAATGCCTCAGAGACATAAAAACCTAAGAGAGGTTATTGTAGAGGGACCCTATGTGATCATGTTGACTTAGATAGAATGTATCATCATGTTGACTTAGATAGAATGTATCTAAGTGACATGGTTTCTAAGTAACAACTCATCAAAGATTTTTGCCTTTTTGTACTTTGGACTCTTTAGGGATATCGCTAGTATAATGTAGCTCGGACTGTTTCAGCATGTTTGGGTGAAAAAAAGGATCATACCTAGCTTAAATGTACCCATCTAGATGTGTTAGAATAGTCAGTTTGGTCACATCAGGATCAAGACAAAAGTTACACCCCTTTGCAACTTTGCACTACCTGCTTCTGATGATTTTTGGGGCAGCAAAAAACCTTTCACCATAGGAAAATGCCTCAGAGATATAAAAAACTGAGAGAGGTTATTGTAGACAAACCCTATGTGATCATGTTACCTCAGATAGAATGTTTCTAAGTGACATAGTTTCTGAGTAACAACTCATCAAAGATTGCTACCTTTTTTTGCACTTTGGACTCTTCAGGGATATCGCCGGTAAAATGTAGCTTGGACTGTTTCAGCATGTTTGGGTACAAAACAAGACCATGCCTATCCTAAACATACCTATCCAGATGCATTGGAACTATCAGTTTGGCCACATGAGGAGAAGAACAAAAGTTACACCCTTTGCAACTTTACACTGCCTCCTTCTGATGATTTTTGGGGCAGCAAAAAACCTTTCACCACGGGCAAATGCCTCAGAGATATAAAAAACTAAGAGAGGTTATTGTAGAGGGACCCTAGATGATCACATTACCTTAAATGGAATGTATTTAAGTGACATAATTTTTAAGTAACAGCTCGTCAAAGATTGCTACCTTTTTACACTTTGGACTCTTCAGAGATATCGTACAATGTAGCTCGGACTGTTTCAGCATGTTTGGGTGAAAAAAAGACCATACTTAGCTTAAATGTATCCATCCAGATGCGTTTAAATAGTCAGTTTGGTCGCATCAAGAGTAGGATGAAAGTTACACCCCTTTGCAACTTTACACTACCTCCTAACAATTTTTGGGGCAGCAGAAAACCTTTCACCACGGGATAACGTGTTAGAGATATAAAAAACTAAGAGAGGTTATTGTAGAGGAACCCTACATGATCGCGTTTCTTTAGATGGAATGTTTCTAAGTGACACAATTTCTAAGTAACATCTCGTCAAAAATTGCTACCTTTTTGCACTTTAGACTCTTCAGGGATATCATTGGTACAATGTAGCTTAGACTGTTTTGGCACGTTTGGATGCAAAATAGGACCATGCCTAGCCTAAATGTACCCATCCAAATGCGTTAGAACTGTTGTTTTGGCCACATGAAGAGAAGAACAAAAGTTACACCCCTTTGCAACTTTACACTGCCTCCTTCTGATAATTTTTGAGGCAGCAAAAAACTTTTCACCACGAGCAAAGGCCTCAGAGGTATAAAAAAATGAGAGAGGTTATTATAGAGGTACTCTATGTGATTGCATTGCCTTAGACATAATGTCTCTAAGTGACATGGTTTCCAAGTAACATCTTGTCAAAGATTGCTGCCTTTTTGCACTTTGGACTCTTCAAGGATATCGCCGGTACAATGTAGTTCGGACTGTTTCGGCATGTTTGGGTGAAAAATAAGATCATTCCTAACATAAACATACCCATCCAAATGTGTTAGAATAGTTAGTTTGGTTACATCAGGAGTAGGATGAAAGTTACACCCCTTTGCAACTTTACACTACCTCCTGATGATTTTTGGGGTCGCAGAAAACCTTTCACCATGAGAAAATGCCTTAGAGATATAAAAAACTGAGAGGTTATTGTAGAGGAACCCTACATGATCATGTTACCTCAGATGTAATATTTCTAAGTGACATAGTTTCTGAGTAACAGCTCGTAAAAAATTGCTACCTTTTTACACTTTGGACTCTTGAGGAATATCACTGGTACAATGTAGCTCAGACTGTTTTGGCATGTTTGGATGCAAAATGAGACCATGCCTAGCCTAAATGTACCCATCCAGATGCATTAGAATAGTCAGTTTGGTTGCATTAGGAGAAGGACACCAAAAATGCAAAAATGCAAAAGTTGCTTTGTGCAACTTGACAACATTGACACTTTTTTGCAAAGACTCAAAGACCCAGGACACCTAAGACACCTATTGTATAGTATGTATCTAAATTTTATAGACATAGTAGACCTAAGACACCTAGTCTTTATACCTTATCATAGTCTAGACCTAAGTCAACTAGACACTTAGATTATAGTTCTACCTAAGACACCTATTATGGTAGACCTAGTTGACATATAGTACCTACCTAAGACACCTAGATTAAATTATAGAAGACACCTACCTAGAAGACACCTAGATCATTCTAGATTATACCTTATTCTAGTCTCTAGATAGGTCATTGATATATAGTATCTACCTAAGACACCTAGATTAGATTAAATACCTTTTTTCTAGTCTCTATCTACCGAGTTGACATATCATATATACCTAAGACACAATTAGAGACACCTATTATCTAGTTAGAAACTAAGACACCTAGAGAGACCTATATTTTATACATTACCTAGATTTTATACATTACTCTCAGGATCAACCTCATCCATCACTTAGGTCTAACCCCATGAAGCATAACATGATGATGTAAAAATGTGTATATTTGTAAAAATGCAGCAGCAAATAAAAAAAGACAAACCTATGTAAACTTACAAATTAATGTGCATACTTACAACTCAATGTAACATGACTTTACAAAATCAATGTGAATACTTACAAATTAATCCAATGAACCATCCAGGTCTACTCCACTATTTATTGTGTCAAGTATTGCCTCATGGTTAGACTCACACACCTTTCACAAGGTCTTGTTCAAATGTCTACCCCGATATTGTATCAAATGAACATTGGATGCCATGACTAGGTTCAAGTAATGAAGAATCTTCTGATGCATGTTAAAGTTCTAAAATAGCCAAACATTAATACTCTTATGTGGGTACTGTAGAGTGTAAAAACTCTACATTTTGTATCAGTTGCAATCTTGTTGCGTGGGTTTTTCTATTTCTGTAAATGTTTCAAAGGGTTGTTGCACGGGTTTTTTCTATTTCTGTAAATGTTTCAAAGGGTTGTTGTGAAGGTTTTTTTGTTTCTATACAGATGCTGCCAAGTGTTGAGCCCTAGTTTAAAGCCATGTTTTTGTTTCTAACTATAAATTTTGTGCGAAGTGTGCCATGTAGTAGTTATGTTTCAATATGTTTCAAGTTCCAGGGTGATGCGGAGGTCGCCACGTGTCATTAGTGGAGACAGTCCCTTAAAGTTTCAATACAAGCATAGAGGCTATTGTGTGTCTCTTAGATATTGCTATGGAGTTTGCCATGTGTTTGTTTCTGTATCTTATTGATGCTTAGAGAAAAGAGGATGGTGGAACACAGTGTTAAAGTTTCAGTGTTGCAGAGAATGCCACGTGGTGGATGCGTCGCCAAAGTTATTTAAGTTTATGACCCTTCCTCTAGTGATACTTAAAGTTTCTAAGTAACGTGGAACCCACCAAGTGTCAGCTTCTACAGGAGTTTCAAAAGGTTTCTAATGTTTCAAGAGATGCTACAGAAGTCGCCACGTATCAGCTATTGCTTGCTATGGAAGATGCCACCTATCTCTATTTTCTCCTTTTGAAAGCTAGCGAGCGGGAGTTTGTGGGTCCCGCTATTAATGTGTCTCATGTTTCTAATGTTGCGGGTTGTGACAGTTGTCACCTATGGAGGCCACCCGAATATAAAGACATAGTTTTGTGAACTGTTGCGGATAAAGACACGTATATGTTTCTAACTGCTGCGGAATGCGCCAAGTGTCAGTTTCCTGTTCTTTCCTGAGAGACAAAGGAGTTTCAAATTGAGTGCGTAGATGCTGCCATCTGTTATAGTCTTTTCAGTTTCAAGTGCGCAGGTCTCGCCAAGTGTCTGTTTCTTATAGGAGGAAGCACACCACACATATTTAGTTCCAACCAATGAACTCATAGAAAAGAGAAACTGTTGCAGATTTGAAAGATCTTTTACTATCAGAGACTTCCAGTTACCTTTAGTTCTGTTAGGCCGTTGGGATTTGATTGTTGCAGACAATCTAGAGTCAGTCTTAGGCTATTAATATGTAACATTTGTAATAGATACATATAGATTGATTCATACAGTTTTTAGACATATTGAATACAGATAGAGATATTTTTCTATCAGAGATTTAAGAGAAGTCAGGGACTTTTGCTATGACCAGTTGATATCATTTGCCTTTATTTTGTTATTCTTGATTAGAAAGTTGATGTACCTATGCCTGTATCTGTGCCTCTTATATTGCTAGAAAATTAATCAGAAGAACTTAATTCTGTGCCTTGGTTGATATTTCCTATGTCATTGCAAAATGTCTGATTGTGAGCCTTTGATTTTATTCATTATATCTATTTATGTTAATCATGTAGCATTTTCTCTTTAATGTAAATGAATCTTGAGGATAGTTTCACTGTGCTTAATTTGAGAGAAACACCTTTACTCAGGTGCATCACTATAGATAGATTTGCTTTAATTATATCTGTAATTCTGTTAGCTATCTTCCCCTTTTCCTCAAAACCAATTTAAGATAAAAAAGAGCTAGATTCTTTAAAATCTAGAGGTTGTTTTAGATAGCAAGTCCCACATTTCTGAAACTTCCCATGTTGGTGTTGGAACCTACGCAATTTTACACATCAACAGTTTTTGGCACGCTCGATGGGACTATTCTTGAAGTTTCTATCAAGGTCGTATGAGCCAGAGAGCCATAGGGAGCCAGAGCTGTGGACCTATAACAAGAGCTCAATTTGCTGCTAATCTAGGCATTCTTTTGCCACCGCTAGTAGCTAATCCAAGAAGAAGAGTGAATCAGTTTGCAGTAGCACAAAGAGTAAATATGGGAGCACTTGTAGCCCCAAGGAATTATACAAATTAGAACACTGGTAGTCCTCTAATTCTCTCAGTACCTCCAGCAACTTGGGATGCCATTCTAGCCAATGCTCTGAAGGCTCTACCTAAGTTTAGTAGGAAAGATTTCAAGACACCTGAAGAGCATCTACAAGATGTATCTGATGTATGTGTAGTACATGTTATTGCTCAATAGAATGTGGCCATAAGACTGTTAGCAACCTCTTTTAAAGGAAAGGCCATGGATTGGTATAGATCTCTTACTCAAATACTATATCCACATGGGATCAACTTGGTGATGCTTTCTTTGAAAGATTTAAAGAAAAGGGTGATAAATCTTCTTTACTGCAACAATTGATCACTATCAAGAGGGCACCACAAGAAGCCATGACTAATTTCAACTCAAGATTCCAAAAGACTTGGGAGAGAATTCCTGCTATAGTAAGACCATTACTAGGTATGGCTATTACGTTTTACCTTAAAGCTTTAAACTCAAATATATCAGTGATGATTCAGTCTCTTGGAGGTCAGACACTACTACAAGCATATGAGTTGGTAGTTAAGGCTAAAAATAACTTAATAGATGCTGGATAATTGCCCCCAAGGCCTCCTATGTCCATGTTCCTAGAAATTACCTTACCTTTGCCTCAAGAAACTCCTAATCATACAGCCCCACCTGTGTCTATGTATTCATTTCCTCAACAACCTGCTAAGGTAACCACCTCTATCCAACCATCTGAAATGGATGATGTCAAGAACATTTTAAGGACCTTCTCAAATGAGATAATTAATCTAAAGAGACAACAAAATCCCTATCCAAAGCCCCCTTATCAAGGTTACCAAGGAAATAGACCTCCCTTTCAACCAAATCAATATCAAGGCCCTCAAAAGCAAGCTAATCCTCAGCCTTCGAACTAGTTGGTTATAGTCCCTACACCTTTAGAAATTATTCCTCCTAATCCCAACAGGGAGATCATTCTAGGGAAAAATAATTTTGTAGATGGCACAAATGCTTGGTGCTTTCCCTACAACAATGTCCATATGCCCAGAGACTGTCCCAGAAGAAATTTACAAAAAAAGATAGCAGAATAGAGAGGATTAGAAGGACAATTTTCAACTTCTAATGCTCCACCATATCAGTCTCCTGGTGTACAAAATGTAGTTATGATGGCCCAAATGTAAGGGATGTCCTTACAATAGGAAGAGGAAATAGCCCTTGAGCATGCTTTATTTTCATGGATTGAAGAGGAAGATTCAATGTTCTTGAATGAAGCATCTACTTCCAAGAAGCCATTGTTGCAATCAGATTACTATACCAGAGCAAAGAGGAGAATGATGGAACAGCTTGAAGTCACTAATAATGAGATCATGGGAGCTCCTCCACTTCAAGGTCATTAGAACACAGTCTCTAGACAAGAAATGCCTTAGCATATGCAGAATCAAGTAGCCTTAGGACAAGTTCTAGAAAAGTCAAGGTACCCTTATTACTCAAAGGCCCAAGCATTAGGACCTGTGAACGTGGTGGATCAACTAAAAAGAACTCCAGCACATGTATCAATTTGGGACATGTTAGCTATTCCTGAGCAGAAGACATTGTTGCAGGAGGCTCTGCAAGGCCAAGAAGTCCCTAAACATACTGGTGCTAAAGGAGGAACTATTGATAAAGGCAAGCTTCAGCTTAAAGATATTAAACCTCTACAGACAACAACTCTATTGAACAATGCACCTGAGGTAGGTAAATCTAAACCAGATCCCTTTTATTTCACTCTAATAGTTGGGAAGAAATTACTGCATAATGCAATGATAGACTCTAGGGCTAGTACTACAGTAATGCCAAAGCAAATAGCAAATGCTTTGAAGATAAAATATGAGCCACTTACAAGAGGGGTCATGTAGTTGGATGGGAAATCTGTACAAATAATAGGGAAAATTAAACAACTCCTATTGCAACTATATACTTGCCCCAATATAATTGTAAATCAGGATGTGGTAGTCATAGATATCCCCCCTATATTTGGTATATGCTTATCCAGAGATTTCATAGCTAAGATAGGAGGTTACATGTCACTAGATTGGTCACACCTCATTCTGAGAACCAAATATAGGACAAAGATGAAAATACTATTTGAGCCATTATCCAAAGACCATATTACAAATGAACCAACCCCAAAATTAGAAGCAGCCCATGCTATGCTAAATAAAGAAGAGAAAATCTTTGTTGAAGAGTTAGGTGACTGGACTAAACATGACCAATAGGGAGAAGAGAATAATCAGTTGTTGACTATGATGCAGAGTGATCCCTATGGAAATTATGACTCTACTGGTCTAGGCACTTATGTTATATTTGAAGAAGACCAAGAGATTCCTAATGTGTTAAGGAAAGAAACATCACAGAGTCAAGAATCTGAAAAAGACTTAGAAATCTGGACTCTAAATTTTGATGAGGCTAGAAGTAAAAATGGGGCTGGAGTATGAATTTGCCTTACTGCCCCTAATGGTGAGAAAATTCTGAGAGCCATTCGCTTTCAATTTTCCTGTACCAATAATGATGCTGAATATGAATCTTTGGTGCATGGACTCATATTGGCAAAGAAAAAAGGAGTAAGGAGTCTGATAGTAAAGGGAGATTCTAAACTAGTAGTGAAACAGATCAAAGAAAAGGAAATAGCAAAAAATGTGAGAATGAGATCCTATAGGCATAGAATTTGGGACCTCATAGATGGTTTTGAGGCTTTCAATATTGAAGTAGTTCCTAGAGCCCAAAATTCTGAGGCAGATAGAATGGCATAGATTGGTTCATAGTCTGATCCAAGAACTGATCTATTAGTCAACAATAAGTTAGTTAAAGTTATAGTGAGACCAACTATTCCAGACAATGACCAAAATTGGCAAGTTTTTGATAATTTCCAAGTACTCTCATTCTTGCAACAATCAGGAGAATTTGCTGATTAATTGCACCCTAAAATTGAAGAAGCATATGGTGACCAAATTATTCAATTGAAGTCAAATAAGCTCCCTAAAGGACTGATTACCTTAGAAAACTTGTTTGACCCAGAAGATGTAAGCCTAGAGAAGAAGAGGTTTCAAGCAAATAGGGAGGACTATTTTGAGATTCAAGTTAGTGAAGGAAGAAAATTGAAGGTTGGGAATTCTACAACCCAAAAAGAAAGAGAAAGGTTGATTGATTTATGTGAAAGATATGATAGGGTGATTGCCTAGACCTATGAAGACCTCCATGGCTATAATAGAGATATCATTCAGCACACCATAGAGCTTACTGAAGGATCTAGACCAGTCAAACAGAAATAAATGCCAGTGAATCCTAGAATTGAACCTTTAATAGTGGATGAGCTGCAAAAGCTCCTAGAATCAAAGATAATTTTTCCAATTAAACATTCAACCTAGGTATCAAATTTAGTGCCTGTAAGAAAAATGAATGGTGACATAAGGCTCTGTGTTGATTTCAGGGATTTGAATAGAGCTTCTTAAAAGGATCATTATCCCCTGCTCTCTATGGAACAAATTTTATAGACTATGGCTGGATCAGAGAGGTTTTCCTTGTTGGATGGTTTCTTTGGATACAATCAGATTTGGTTGGCTAATGAAGACCAGCATAAGACTGCATTCACTACAAAGTGGGAACCTTTGCATATGCTAAGATGCCTTTTGGCCTTTCAAATGCTGGAGCTACTTTTCAGCGAGCAATGGATGTAGCATTTGGGGATCTTATAAACAAAATCATCCTAATTTATCTAGATGACCTCACCATTTTCTCTAAAAATGTTGTAGATCATTTTGACCATTTAGAGGTTGTTTTTAATAAATGCCAAGAGTTTGGAATATCCTTGAATCCCAAGAAGTGTATCTTTGCAGTACCTCAGGGTAAACTGTTAGGGCATATAGTGTCAAAGGAAGGAGTCTCTATTGATCCAGAGAGTCACTGCCATAATGAACTTATCTCTGTCAGTTAATAAGAAAGTACTTCAATCCTTTCTGGGGAAGTTCAACTTTGTTAGCCAGTTCATATCTGATTTTACAGGTCTAATTAGACCAATGACACTATTACTTAAAAAGGATCTGGTTTTCAAATGGACTGCAGAAGGAAGGTAGGCTTTTGAAGAAGTCAAGAAAGCTATTTCAACAGCCCCAGTACTCAGAAACCTAGACTTTTCTAAATCTTTCATAATGTATGTGTATGGGGGAGAATTCAGTGTTGCTGTTGTTTTAACCTAGAAAGATGATCAGCAAGAAGGGGAGCACCCAATAGCCTTTTTCTCTAGAACTCTCAAAGAATATGAGGCTAGATATAATTTTGTGGAGAAGCAAGCATATGCCATGGTTAAAGCCTTTTAAAAATTCAGACATATGGTAATAGGAAATAAGATCCTGATATTAGTGGCTCATCCTAGTGTAAGAGAATATATTATGGAGGGTGAGATCACTGAGAAAAGATTCAATTGGATCACGAAGATTCTAGAGCATGATGCAGAAGTGAGACCCACCAAGCTGGTCAGAGGCAAAGGATTGTGCCAATATATGACTCGAGACATGGAGAGAATAATGAATGAAGAAACAAAAAGTGAGAATGTATTGAAAATCCAAGAGATTGACCAAGATTCCTGGGTCAAAAATAGAATATAGTTTATGAAGCACGTGATTTTCCCAAATGAGCTCTCCCATGATAAAAGAAGATATTATAGATAGCAAGGGGCCCATTTTGTACTAATTGACCATATTCTATTCAGAAGAAATGTTGATGGTATACTTTTGAGATGTATAGAGAAAGATGAAGCCCAAATAATTACACACGAGTTACACCATGGACCCTCAGGAGGACACTTTTCAGCAAGGACCATTGCAATAAAAAAAACCCAACTAGGATACTTTTGGCCCACTCTATTTACAGATTGCTATCAATTGGTTAAAGAATGCTAGGCTTGCCAGTTTTATACAGGGAAAAGGAGAAATGCAACAATGCCTCTAAGCCCCATAATTGTGGATGAACCCTTTGCTCAATGGGGTCTAGATTTTATTGGTATGATCAATCTAGTGTCAAGTATGGGACACAAATGGATCTTCACAGCCACAGATTACTTTACCAAATGGAGTGAAGTAGTACCACTCAAAGAAGTAACAGAAAAGGTAATATTAGACCTTCTAGAAGGCATTACTGCTCAGTTTGGTCCTCCTCATACCATTATATCAGATAATGCTAAAGCTTTTTTGGGAACAAAGATATTTGAGTTTGCATTAAGGAATGGGATTTATTTGAAAACTTCTTCAAATTATTACCCGCAAGGTAATGGCCTGGGAGAATCCACTAACAAGAACCTAATCAGACTCATTAAGAGGATAGGGACCAATTATCACAGAGAGTGGTATAAACTACTTAACACAGCACTATGGGCTGACAGGATCACACCAAAACAAGTGACAAAGATGTCTCCATATGAATTAGTTTATGGTAAACCAGTAGTAATGCCACTGAGCTTAGAGATCCCTGCTTTGCAATTATTGAAACAGATTGAGATTGAAGAGAATGAGCCCATGCAAGTTAGATTAGCTGAACTATTGGAAGTGCAAGAGAAAAGAGAAAAGGCACATGAGTCACTGATGAAACATCAAAAGATAGTTAAGGACTATTTTGATAAGAAGACTTCAAATCCCTTTTTTTAATTTGGTTCACTGGTATTGAAATGGGATGAGAGAGCTGCCAAATCAGGTCGACACAGTAAATTTGAGTCACTGTGGACTAGTCCTTACAAAATTCATTCCTGTAAGCAAAAAAATTCTTTTGAGCTTGAGACTATGGATGGTGAACCTAAAGAGATTCCTGTAAATGGGATCTATTTGAAGCATTTCAATTAAGCAAGGGCTCTTATGTATCATAGTTAGTTAGTTTCCTTTTCTTGTTTTCCTGTTTTCCCACTTTCCCTTTAAATAAGTGTTCAGTGAACACGTGTCAGTAGCATAAGCCCCTTCTCTTTTTAGTCTCACATTTATTAAGGTTGTTCTGCAATCCCCAATTCTCCCAAAAGTATGCACGTTTTAGAAAGAACAACCACTCCCGTAGCATATCTGACACTCAGTTCCACGCCGATTCTTAAAAGATACACTAGTTGTTTCTCGGCATTAAATGCCATTTATAAGATAAGACATGTCATTAAATCCCCAATAAATTAGTGTTAAATCCTAAGTGTGGCTCTCATTTTCTTCTGACTCTCTACTTTGAACTACTGTTGCCTCCAATTTCCATCCCTAGCAAGCGCCTTTCAGCTGTGTGTCATTCTAGTGAAGCAATTTCATCCTTTCCTGTGTCAAAGCTTCCCATATTTTTCCCGCAGATATAGCTATGTCTAAAACACAGTCTTCTCAAGAGGGACTCAGAATTTATGAGTCAATTGACAGGCTTTTGAGAAGCAAATCATACGCTTCAGGGCCTACGCAACTAAGGAGAGCCTATTCAAGAATGAGGGTCCCTGAGGTAGGGTATTTTGTCGACCCAATGAAGGTGAAGGATTATGCAGATGGCATTTTTGACATGACCCTTCAAAAGACTACTAGGACTCTCTATGAAGGGGCACATCAGAGGTGTACTC
Organism: Cunninghamia lanceolata; assembly: GCA_027924645.1. Lineage (NCBI taxonomy): Eukaryota > Viridiplantae > Streptophyta > Pinopsida > Cupressales > Cupressaceae > Cunninghamia > Cunninghamia lanceolata. Next base: position 6,995,858 of record BSBN01000482.1, read on the forward strand.
AAAAGGTAAAGAATGGGCAATCTAAAACTTTTGGAATGAGAATATGGACCTAATTGAATTATGCGCAGAGTTGTTTCATGCACCCTCAAACACCATTCAACAGGGCCCTTTTATGGTACATATTACGCCCAAAGCTATAAGGGATATGCTGTCCCTACAACATGATAGAATGACCACATTTACCACTATTGCTAAAATGCAAAAGACATGGGCAAATGTCAACAAGGTTAGGTTCCTCAATTTAGAAATGTAGTTGGGAGATGAGAACACACAATGCCCATATTACCTATAGGAAGGGCACAATTAAGCCAAAGTACTCAAGAGGCATTGTCAATGATAGCCTTCATTTTTGGGATGAAGGGAGACAATACAATCCATGACTGACAAATTGGTATCATTTTCAGAATAAAGACTATAGACAAGTCACATGAATACCGGCTAGATTTCTTAGAGAAAATTACATACTCCATGGTCAATTAGCTTGTGAATTTCAAGTCCAAGGGAGTTTTTAGGTATTCTATGTATCTCTTCCATCTAATGCTATATCAGAACAATAGTCTTTTTGCACCATCTATGCACTTAAACATGTATGATCCAGATTTTGGCCGAAACATAACTATCCCTATGTCTACATGGACACATGTGTTATCTGATTCTTCAGACCCTATGATTTCTGGGAACTTTTTGTAGCCCTTGCCTTTTTCCAATTAAGCCCAGAGCCTATAGAACATAGATTGACACAGAGTATTAGGGGTTTCATGACCAATTGCCCAATTCCCTATGATTATTTCTTTGGGGCACATAATACTATCATCAGAGTCCATGGTTTTAATGAGGAGCCCGTACTGCTACCTAAAATATTAACCCCTAGGGTAGCATTCCTAGAAGTGACTTGGCAGGTGTCATCGGTTGATAATGAGTTTGGTACCAAGAGAAACAAAAAGAAGATGTATGACATCCCATGGGTCAAAAGAAATATGGCACTAGAAGTTAGAGATGCTGAACACCTTTTGCTAAGAAAGCTAGTTGCCCTTGGATTCTTCATAATTGAAGATAAATGGAAGTATGACCCAGATAGTTTTATGGACTCCTGGATTAGAAACAACAAGGTCCGTGCTAAAATAGTACATGAGGGCCAACCTTTTTGGGAGGATAGGAGAAACCCAAAAGAAGACAACCCAGACCTATATGTTGAAATAGCTGATTTGCCTTTTGAGGAGGACAGGTCGTGGGAAAACTTCTATGTTAAACAAAAGGAATTTGACCCTAAGTTGTGAATGACTATTGATTTGAGAAAGAAATTAAAAAACAAAGAATAGAAGCCAGAGAAGATGAAGCCTATTGGAAGTCTAGGTAGGAAATCTTAGAGATCACCCATTCATTTGGAAATGTTAACACTGATGAAAAATGGGAGTCAATCTGGGATGAGTGGCATCCCTCCCCAGTCTCTAGCCCTGACACAAGTAAAATTTAGAAGAAGGGTGAGGAATCAGAAGAGGAAGCTGAGTCAATGTACACAATGCAAGAAATAGGATAGGCCTCATCTACTGCTCTAGTATCTTCTTGGCCCCAATCTCTCAGTACTTTAGAGAAACAGAAAGGTGTGGTGTCATCACCAACCATAGGGACTCCAACAGCTTCAGTATCTGGAGGTTCTAGTTTTTCTTCTTTGAAACCACCAGTGGTGGTAAATGTGGCAGAGAAAGAAAAGTAAGAGGAAACAACTCAGAGACCTAGGAAACATAGGAGATTGCACTGGAAAAGGAAGAGGAGGAAGAGACAGAGCCACTGCTACAACAATTGCCAGTCACATCTTCTATAGCTCAAGTAAGTGTTTCTTCTCCCTTTTCCCCTGTCTCTTTCTTCTACTTTAGGAGTGGCAATCCCAATTAGCCAAACATTTGTACCCCCTGCTGCTTCTATTGTGCTTTCATCAGTCCTTGCCCCAATTGTCAGTTCACAGGCCATGTCTTCATAGGCCATTTCATTACCCGCCTTTTCTCCCTCTATACCAAAAAGAGCCCCCTCTTAAGTTTCCCCTAGCCAACAAGTAATGGCTATTCCCTATGGCCTACCTCAAGGTCATCCTTTGCTAGAGGCTACATTGCTTCACCTCCTACTTTCCAAGCCCAAGAAGACATAGCAAAAAGAGCTAGGGAGGCTAGAATGGACAATAAGAGAAGGAAGGAAAACAAAAGCCCTATTGTGCCACACATGAGATCACTTTTTGATCCCATCCAACAATAGTTGGCAGTCACACATTTGTCTCCAAATGTTGTGAAACCTAATGAGTAGATACATCCCCAAGACTATTCAATGAATGCTATAGCTATGAACATGTCTCTTTTTAGGCCACAAGATAGGGTCGAGCTACTCAATGAGACCACATCTGCTATTGCAACTAATTATTTGAAAGTGTCTAGGAGGTTGCAGAAAGTTGAGAATGATTTATCTTAAGAGAAGTTGAATAATAGTAACCTAGCTGTAGAGATTCAATCAAAGGATAATGAAATTGAGAGTCTGAACAAATAGTTGCAAGATACTATTTCTTGTCAGATATATTAGGTTGCAGAGGCCTAGAATGCTTCTCTTAAGTTTGAGCTAGCTTAGGAAAAGGCTGCAGTGAATGTTTTGAGACAGGAGAAAGCCACCTTGGAAAAGAAGTATCAGGAGCAGTTGTAGCAAGCCACACAATTCCAACAAAAGTTGCTGAGTGAGCAGAATGCTACTAGTACAATTTAGGCACAACTCCTAGCAGAGCAAAAAACAACAAAATAGCTAACAGTTGAGTTAGCTAATAGGCCATAGAATGCTGGAGTTTTGAATCTGGTAAAAGAGCTTTATGTTTCAGTTTGGGAAAGAATCTCTGAAGAGATTATTTAGCTAAGGTCATCCTTAACATTTTTGTTAAATGCACAGCAGCTATGTGAGAAGGTTGAAACTTTGGTGCAAGCCACCTTGTCAACTATTTCTTTGAGGGTTTCAGACTCTCAACTTTTGTTGAAGAAGCTATATGATACAATATATGAAACTCTATTAGTAGCAGGAATTAATGATAGAATGATCATTGCCAAGAAGGTAAATGAGGTTCTAAGTTGTAACTCTGCAACTATGAATTGCCAGGAGCTCCTAGATATAGTGAAGGAAGGAGTCAAAGATATGAAGAAACATATAGAGGATTCGGTGCAACTAGGTCTTCCTTCACCATTTCCTGATAATAACACAGTGCTAATGATTGATGATATCAAGTCCCTGCTTTTAACCAGGCAAAATGATCAAACAGTTTTCCAGGGTTTGAGTGATTCCTTATCAGTTAAGGAAGTGGAAGCTATGTTGATACCTATGGCTCAACTCAAGTTTTAGTTGAAGGCTGCGGTTCAAATTTTGCAGACATTTTCCCACAAAGACATAATTAATCTTGATTTTGCTTTTCAAGATTTACAGAGTAGACAGGGACTCTCTGATTCAGAATGGTCTATTTACCAGATGACATTGTAGAATTTGTGACTCGGTGTTGTATTACATGTATTTTTGCCAAGTTTTGCATTCTTTCCAAGTAGGCTCAGAAATCCTATTTGGTCGCCAAGAACTATAGAGTGTAAAAACTCTACATTTTGTAACAGTTGCAATCTTGCTGCACAGGTTTTTCTGTTTCTGTAAATGTTTCAAAGGGTTGCTGCGCAGGTTTTTCTATTTCTGTAAATGTTTCAAAGGGTTGCTGCGCAGGTTTCTTATGTTCTATGTGGACACTGCCAAGTGTCGAGCCCCAGTTTAAAGCTGCATTTTTATTTCTAACTATAACTTTTGTATGGAATGCGCCACGTAGTAGTTATGTTTCACTATGTTTCAAGTTTCAGGGTGATGCGGAGGTCACCACGTGTCATTAGCAGATATAGTCCCTTAAAGTTTCAATACGAGCACGGAGGTTGCCGTGTGTCTCTTAGATATTGCTGTGGAGTTTGCCGCATGTTTGTTTCTATATCTTATTGATGCTCAGAGGAAAGAGGATGGTGGGCCACAATGTTAAAGTTTCAGTGTTGCGTAGAATGCCATGTGGTGGATGCGGTGCTAAAGTTATTTAAGTTTATGACCCTTCCTCCGGTGATACTTAAATTTTCTAAGTAATGCGGAACCCGCCAAGTGCCAGCTTCCATGGGATTTTCAAAAGGTTTCTAATGTTTCAAGAGATGCTGCAGAAGTTGCCATGTATAATCTATCACTTGCTATGGAAGATGCCACCTGTCTCTGTTTTCTCCTTTTGAAAGCTAGCAAGTGAGAGATTGTGGGTCCTGCTATTAATGTGTCTCATGCTTCTAATGCTGCGAGTTGTAACAGTTGTCACCTGTGGAGGCCACCCGAATATAAAGACATAGTTTTGTGAACTGTTGCGGATAAAGACATGTATATGTTTCTAAATGCTGCAGAATGTGCCAAGTGTCAGTTTTGTGTTCTTTCCTGAGAGATGAAGGAGTTTCAAATTGAGTACATGGACGCTGCCATCTGTTACAGTCTTTTCAGTTTCAAGTATGCGGGTCTCACCAAGTGTTTGTTTCTTATAGGAGGAAGCGCACCACACATATTTAGTTCCAGCCAATGAACTTGCGGAAAAGAGAAACTGTTGCAGATTTGAAAGATCTTTTACTGTTAGAGACTTCCAGTTACCTTCAGTTCTGTTAGGCCATTGGGATTTGATTGTTGCAGACAATCTAGAGTTAGTCTCAGGCTATAAATATGTAACATTTGTAATAGATACATAAAGATTGATTCATACAGTTTTTAGACGTATTGAATATGGATAGAGATATTTTTCTGTTAGAGATTTAAGAGAAGTTGGGGAATTTTTCTATGACCAGTTGATATCATTTGCCTTTAGTTTGTTATTCTTGATTAGAAAGTTGATGTACCTATGCATGTATCTGTGCCTCTTATATTGCTGGAAAATTAATGAGAAGAACTCAATTCTGTGCCTTGATTAATATTTCCTGTGTCATTGCAAAATATCTGATTGTGAGCCTTTGATTTTATTCATTATATCTGTTTATGTTAATCATGCAGCATCTGCTCTTTAATGTAATAGAATCTTGAGGATAGTTTCACTGTGCTTAATTTGAGAGAAACACTTTTACTCAGGCGCATCGCCATAGATAGATTTGCTTTAATTGTATCTATAATTTTGTTAGCTATCTTCCCCTTTTCTTCAAAACCCATTTAAGATAAAGAAGAGCTAGCTTCTTTAAAATCTGGAAGTTGTTTCAGGTAGCAAGTCCCACATTCCTAAAACTTCCCATGTTGGTATTGGAACCTACACAATTTTACACATCAACAGGTACCTTCTAAGCCATGTTCCAATAACAACCACTGATCCTGTAGGGTATTTGATGTTTTCTCCATCTATAACTAGGGTCTCCAATTTTTTTTAGCCTCAACATAATGACATAAGTAATAATATGTTCCCTCTTCATTATCTTCATTCGTAATAACTGCATATACATGCCCTACATTGATATGTGTAGCAAATTAGATAAAATTAGTCAACATTACAAAAACACTACAAAGTAAGATAACATTAGGAATTTCAAAAACTATGCAAATAGATATATTACCTGCTTAAACTAGATCTGATATGTGTTTAAAGCCAATTAATGATTCCATCTGTGTTAGTTCCAGTGCCGTTGGGGTTCGATACATGTCAAGTGGGCTAAGATAACTTAACTGCCATTTGTCAACCAACTCTTTTGACTTGCACTCATCCCAAGCTTGACATGTACAGGAAGAACAAAAGCATGACATCTTTCATGTATGGATACTCCATGAACCTGCAATTGAGCTTCTGAAAGAGTGCATCTCACTTGAGCATGTCAGTGTAGAACAATCCTCATATGGTGCAATGTTAGTATCATCTATCAACCAAAAAAATCTATGAATTGAAGACTTACCTTCATTACTTGGACCCATGGAAGCATTACACCACTCGACAATCAATTTTGCATATGTCAACTTTGCATTGTCTTTATACTTTGACTCTTCTCATGCTATGGCTCTTTTGATACATGCTCCTGCACCATCATGCTTCCCCTTTCCATGCCTGACCTCACAAAAGTTCCACATATGCCAAACACCTATAAAATTATGCCTCCTTATCAGCCAATAGAAATTATGTGAGTTCTTAAATTGTGATGCACAGTTATCTAACCATATGATATCCTGATTGAACAATATGCACCTTCTAGCCAAATCACTGTAGAACACCTGAAAGCAACCTTGCATGAACTCCATAGAATGCGTACGATCATCACTAATATAGACATGATACTCCCTTATGATATTTTTGTCATCCTCTGTACTATCATTCACATGAATGAATGGGATTTGCACAAATATAGAAACCTATGTGGAGTTGTAATATTATGATTGCACCTCACATTGTGGTTGTAGACTGTAGTTCTCTGCAGAGTCGACGACTGAAACAATGCTACCAACTAGAAATGTGTCCTTGCATAACTTGAATTGCAAGTCCAACCATTGAGCTCTATGGGCATGTCTTGCATACTCATACACTATGCTATCATGAAATATAGGCATAAATTGATACACTGGAATCTTTTCAATAACCAATTGACACCTCTTTGCTTCTTTACCATCTTTTGTATTGTATGCCACTATTTTATACTTGCCAAACTCTACTAGTTCATTTCCAACTACATGTGTTCTTTCCATATGTTCACATATTGGCATACATTACAAGCCACCACAATGTTAACATGTGCCATCCAAGCATAATTTCTTGTAGAATATTTGACCTTCCTCTCTTTCACATAAAATTGTTGATATGAAGTCTCTTGAAGATCTTGGTGGGGCATGTATGCCATAACACTACAAAACATTATTAGTATGCAAATCTAAACATATAGACTGATAAACATCAAAATAGTTAGAAAATTCAATATGTAATCTACAACAACAAGTAGTGCGTGTGTGATTTATCTTGACATAGAAATATTTTAGCATTTCAAAATATCTTTGACAAATTTTAATTTGAAGATACTTCTCTAGAAATTTACCAAAAAATTATGTTTGAGTCATATCCAAAAAATGCTTTGGATGTGGCTCACGGTTTCGACTACTGATTCTCCTTCTTACCACATCCCTTTGATTTAGAGATACCCTTGTGTAATTCTTCCAAAAGTCTTCAATTAGTGATCTCAATGCTTCAACAATTGGTTTACCTTTTCACAGTAGTCTCCCTGAGAATGCCCATAATTCATTGGCATTAGTGTCCTCAATTCGTTGGGGTCTTCTAATGGCTTGTGATAAAGTTTTCCTATTAATTCTCAATGCTTGACTCATCTTTCTAATGAGACGAGCTTTCCTTGTTTCACTACTTACTATAGTCGATGTAATCACACACCGTGTTGCATTACTATCTTTTGTGCATGAAGTGTTACCCACACTCTCATACGTACTCATTAGATTATTGACAATAGATTTTTCACTGGAAGCCTCTGATGTTCTCAACCCAAGAATCTTCATGATGGACCTATAGGTTATATGTTGCATCATTTCAACAAATAGTTGACATCTTGTGGTCTCATTTAACTTTTCAAAGAACAATCTCCAAATATTATGAGCATATCTTCTACAAGTGCATTTTGGAATCTTACCTTCCATTGGCTACAAAATATTCTCATCAATATCAATCAAATACTTTGGCTTTCTATGGAAAATTCTAGGTGGTGTTAAGTTAGGTAAATTCATCTCAACATTAGGAATTTCATCAATATTTAAATGAGATGGGCTAGATGGCATACCTTCAATCAAAGATGGAATAGATGACATACCTTGAGGTTGAGGTGGGAGTGATGGCGTACCTCCTTCATCACATGTGATTGATGATGTACTCTCAACTTGAGATGCGGTAGATGGTGTCTTTACATGTTGACTTGTTGTAGAGGACATGTCTCCAACTATGGTATTCAAATCTCTCATAGCACAAAGTTTTTGCATTCATTCTCTTTGTGCCGCCAATACCATATCTCTTTGTGATGGTTGTGGTTCCTCTTCAATTTGCATGTCTTTATTTATCATGTACAATTTCCTCTTCTCACGAAGTTCCCTCATAGCTGCTACTTTCTTTGCATTCTTAGCTTCTATCTCTTCTTGTGTTCGTTTAATTCTTGATCGTTTCCTCGGCATGACGGAGAATTTATCTCTAGCATGATAAAGAGACCAATATTAGTTCCTAAGAAATGAATCCATACATTTATAACTAAAATATATGTCATTCAACCTGTTGGTGCCTGCATAAACATTCAGGTTTCAAGTATTTAAATTTGCAGGCACCTTTCATAAAAAATCCAAAAAATTCTAAGTCTTTTGGCCTTTGCAGTTTAAAAGTGCAAAAAATAGTTTTAAATACATGTATCTTTGTATATACAAAGGGGTTTGTATGTGCAAATGCAAATGTACATTGGTGGGATAGCAGAATGCTCAATCAGCCTTCAAAAAATGAAAAATAATTAGTTATATGCCTCCTTGTATGCATATCAGGTTTGGAATAGGTGCATATACATTGAGGAATCTTTCACAGATTCCTAGAATATTCTGCAATTGTATGTTGAGTTTTCTTGTATATCGGGTTTGTATGTTTAGACATACAACGCCTACATACAATGGAAAAGATGCAAGTGGATATACAACGGCTCGATGTATTGGCGGCATACAAGCAAAATTTACAATGGGTGATGTACAAAGGTTTCATCAGTGAAACAAGCTTCATCGACAGCTAAGTCTAAAGTCTCCTCGATGGCCGATGCATATGCAAAGGAAAATGTATGTCAAAGATACATTCAATGAAAAGATACAAGGGGTCTTGTATATTCAGAAATATACAAAGCAGGAGATACATTTGGTGGGGCCCGCAGACATACAAAGCAAAATGTATATCGGGTAGATGCATCGGTGGCAATGTACAATAAGATATATGCAAAGCAAGAACCAAAGCATGGGGCCCACCATTTGCATATACAAGTGTGATTGTATGTTTGCACATACAAAGGAACATGCATTCCCGAGATGCAAGGCCCAGACCTGAAAAGATATGCAATGTAGTTGATAAAGGCAGAAGTCCAGGTGAATGTATGTTTTTGCTTGTATGTTTGCATTGCATATGCGATATACAAGGTGAACATACAAGGGAGTGATGTACAAGATGGACCCGACTGGAAAATGTGAATCAGCAAATTTAAGGTTGGGGTCCACAGCTTGCATGTATATGGCATTGTATATGCCGATATACAAAAGAATGAGATACAAGGCCTGGTTTTGAAACTTGTTCCAATCTGTTTTATAAATTTTGAAATCTGCATAATGTATATTGTGTTTGTATATGCAATATACAAAGCAAAGATGTAAAGGTTAAAATACAAGCCAGATTTAAAAGCGATTGCAGTTTGTTTCATAATGATTTGAGATCCGCATTGTATGTATATTGCATATTGTATATATGCAATATACAAGGAGATATGCAAAAGAAAATGTACAAGGCGGTACCCGAATACAATTTCAATTTGTTCTATAAAATTTGGGGTCCGCGCCTTGTATGCAGACAGTTGTATGTATATGCATGTTCTTTTGCATATACAAGGCAGAAAAAGGCAAAATTCGGCGGAAAGGGCAAAATGCATTTTTGCGATGGGAAAAGTCAGCGATGGAAGCACAGGGTGTCTACATGGCACGTTCTAATTGGTGGGAAACTTTTTCAGCATGTTTTGATGCCGCAGATTTTGGCAATAGGAAGGTAGATCGACAGCCGGTTTTAAATTTCTAGAAGGCGATGGATTTTCTTTGTATTTGCAGCTGTTTTCAGGTGGGAAAATTTTAGAAGCACGCAACTGCTACATTTCAAAGGACCGTCGGTAGGTTGGCATTAATGGCAAAAATTACAGAAGTATGGTCGAAGACATGGACGGACCAACTACCTGATTAAAGAAGAAAATCCCTAGGTAGCGGCGTGGGTCTCGAGTTCAACCACTCCCAGCCTTTTCTTCTGCTTGCTACATTGAATGTTTTGGGTGCCATTCCTTAGTGCACTATATTTGACAAGATTTTGAAAATGCCTTGTAATTATTGCTAAGTACACAGTCTTGCTATAAGAAGAAAATTGTGTTACTCATATTGGTTGTTGAAGACTTGGGCATTTTTGGGGGAATAATGAAAAAATAGAGCATTTTCTTGGTTGTTTTATCTCTGTTGGAGTTTATGAGTTGCATTTCAAATGTATGTTATACATTTGTTCAGTTTCATATTGTTTTATATGAAAAATGCTTCTTGCATGTTTTTAATTGTCTGTCTCTATTTGCTGTATGCATAGCTTCTTTTGAATCTAGTTTCTAAGGGTTTGTTAGATTCTAGAATATAGACTTTATGTATTGCATGCTTGATCTATGACTTCCATTCAAGGAGTGGATTAAACTATTTTAAGTTAAGTATGGAGAAGGTTGTATGTCAGCTGGGATATTTGTAAGTAGAGGTAGCTAAATACTCAGTCTTGGGTGGTGTTTGTAAGGCAAATACTAGTCATAATCCCCTTGAAACTTGAATATAGTTGCAAACCATTCACTTGTATATGTCTAGTTGACTCCTTGCCCTGAGATAGGCACCAGTCTGCTCCTTGTGTAGTAGTTATGATCCCAAACACCATGTCTTGCATCCAAAACTTAAATACAAACCATTTCATAATTCTATCTTGTTAGTTGTAGGAGTAGGAATAGGACACCTGCATACTCTCATACCTCAACCAGTTAGATATGTCTAAGAGCATTGCTAGCCTAGTGACTTATCATGCAAATCTTGGTCCACACATGAGAGTATTCTGATTGTTGTTCTAAAGCTAAATCTTTCTGTCATTGGGTGAGTCAAGGTCAAATTTTTAGCTATAGGGATACCCCCCTTGGTGCAGCATCACCAGAAGTGAAGGGCAGGCAGCTCACGTAACCTTCTGTATTAGTTGGCTGAATTTGCCTATGCATTGGAACTGGCAAACCCTAATGTTGATTCAGAAAGAAGAACCAACACAACCCTTCATAGTAAATGTACATACAATCATCATGTAGAAGAGTAAATGTCACTCAACCAAAATAGGTACAAAGCATTATTGCACAATGTTATTGTAGCCATACAAAGCATTATGGTACAAAGTTCACTTTAGTCCTAGATGAGGATAAGGTCAAAGGAGAGTCACCTATTGAGGCTACAAGTGAAGAGTACATGAGACTTCATGTTGATAACCATCTAGTCATGAAAGGATATGTGATTGACATCATGGGAGACATCACACTAAGGCATGGTTTGGATTAGTGTAGAGGGTGAAGAAGGGATATCAAGAGACAATTATTAAAGTCAAGGCTCATTAATATGGCAATGCCAAATTCAAGTAGATAATCATGTGCATTTTAGAGGCAAATTATTCTAGGTTGAAAACTCATGTTTTTAGGCAATTAAGTTGCATAAGGGTTAGGGTTTGTAGAGAAACTCTTTGGAAGGTGTTTGTAATGCTTGAAAAGGGTAAGGTAGACCCAATTTGACATGTTTGGTGTCTTGGTTTGAAGATTGGAAGCCTAGAGATCAAAAAACCTATAGTGATCTATTGGTACAAGCCTAATTAGGCCTCTTGTCAAGTGGGATAGTCGATTATGGAATGATGATGGCACTATGACATGATGAATTATATGATTCATGAAGACAATGATGGAGATCCATGGTGAAAAATAAGGAGGAAAAGATAAGACACCAAATTTGTGAAGTTGCCAATGGCAACAAATTTACCACCTAGCTATCCTTAACTAATCCATGATTGCAAATGGATGTATTTTTCCATCTATTGACTAAAACTAACTTATTTATGATGAATATAATGCTTAGAATTGTTAAATGTTAAATTCCTAAAATCCAATCACAATTAACATTGCAACACTACAATCTATAATTGTTAAATCACGTCTTCTTTTGGTGAAAAGTGATGCTTTCAAGTAGGGTTTTGATGAAAGAGCATTGTTAAAGTGTGGATGACAGTTTAGGAAGCATAGGTAGACATATTATGATGTGTTGGAAGCATTAGTAAGGTGAAATAGAGCCTAAGGTATTGAGTTCCAATAAACCCACCTTGAGCATGCCTAGAATGGCCTAAATGAGGGTTTAATGATTTTGTGGATAGGGAAGTGATCTAGAGGATAATTTTTTTTGATTTTGGCTATTTGAGACTTGATTGAGATTGAGAAGTTGAAATTTGGAATTGAGAAGGTATTTTGTTGGTACTAGGGCTACTAGGATTTGGGTGGCTTGTGACGGAATAGACAACAATTGAAGAGTGTAGACTTGAGTAAGGGTTTAGAATGGTTGTGTCTGAGTTCTTGAGGGGTAAGAAGACTTCTAGTAACCTTGTTAGGTTTTGAAGTATTGAAGACCCTCTTTGTGCCTTTGTATAGGGAGATTGCTTGAGAGGAAAGCTTATGAAATTTGAAAAAACTATTGGTATGAGCCCATTGTTGTGAAATATGCCTTCTTTCGATTGAGTTGAACCCTACCTCTACATCACATACCTAGGACTATCGTAAAAATCATTAGACTAATCTCTATCATTTAGGGTATTGAATGGTATATAGTTGATCAAGGTAACCACCATCATGTGCTAACAAAGGACAATTAGGAAATTTTGAAATATTGTTATGTCATGTGCATACAAATTATCACAAATAGGTTCATAAGGAATGTCCTACCCCAAGATATGTGCATACAAAAATGTCATGTGCATACTTGTATGATCTTGGAACCTATTCATTTGTATTTTAACTTGTTAATATGATAAGATAATAGTGGGATTATATTTTTATTATGTTGTAAGGATTTATTCTTGTAGAATTTGACATCATGGTATGTTAAGGTCTGTTTATTACACATAATTATTAAAGAGCCCAAGTGTAGAAAATATACATGGCATCATGTGAATTGTAGGCTGCTTTCTTAATTGTGAATGTGTCTATTTTAATTAATGTTGACCTTTGAGATATCTTTTATTATGCATACCATGAACTAATTTAAACATAGTCTATTATATAAACACAAGATATGTATACATAGTCTTTTAATATGCATACTGGATACAAGTGATATAAACATGTATAATAAAGCATGATAAAGTAATTCAAATAGAATTAAGGAAAATGTAAAGAACATACATGTAAAGACTTGACATACCTAAAAAATGGAGATTCGAATGGAGAGAGTACCCAATTATGTAGTGTTTTTTTCTTCTTGCATCAAACTACTCAACAATTTATGTTTTTCACCAATTGCTTCCTTTTCAATGTTAAATTAAATAACACTCAAATATAATTAGTAACAACAATACTATTAACCAATCTATAATGTTAAATTCCTAAAATTCAATCACAATTAACATTGTAACACTACAACAATTGAAACTTGAATAGATATATATCAAATTTGATGTGAAAACTATGTTATTTCCTCTTTCTCAAGTTGGAAAAGAAGAAAAAGTGGTGGAAAGATCATGCAAAGGTGGTAGAATGTGTAAAATGTGCATGTGAGCTTCCCAACAACATGAAAACACTTTTTTTGTCAGAACACATGCATAATCAACATGAAAATGAAGCATGTGGGCCTAGATCACAGGGGTCCAGACCTTTTTATTATTTCTATAGAAGGACAAAATGTGAGCACATTATAATGCACTTGTGTTATAATGCACTCGCATTTTGTCCTACTATAGATTGATCCATAAATATTTGTGCCTATCTCACCTTTGATAGCACCTTTGCAATATCTCACCTTTAGTTCCATTAGCTCATGTTCTATCTCTCACCTCTCTATATCTCACTTGTCTCTCCCCCTCACCTCTCTTCCTCTCCCCTCTCTATGTCTCTCAATCACTCCTTGTCTACCTCTCCATCCATCCTTAGCCATCTAGGTCTCACTTAAGCCTAAACCCTAAAGCCTCAACCCTTAAACCTTAAATCTTAAACCCTATCGCTAAACCCTCAACACTTTACCTTAAACACTATTCCCTCAACCATAAACCCTAATCTCTTAACCATAAACCCTAATCCCTCAACCCTAAACCCTACACCCTATCACTAAACCCTAATCCCTTAACCCTTAGCCCTAAAGCCTCAACCCTCAATACTTAAACCTTGAACCCTAAACCCTATCCCTAATCCCTATACCCTCGACACTCTACTTTAACTCTAATCCCTTAACCCTCAACCCTATCGCTAAACCCTCAACCCTTAAACCTCAACCCTCAACTCTCAATGTCAAACCCTAATCCCTCAACCCTTAACCCTAATGCCTCAACCCTAAACCCTATCCCTAAACCCTAATCCCTTAACCCTCAACCCTAATCCCTCAACCCTAATCCCTCAACCCTAATCCCTTAAACCCTAAATCTTAATCTCTCGATACTATACTTTAAACCCTAATACCTTATCCCTGAACCATCCAACCCTATCCCTATCCCTAATCCCTATACCCTCGACACTCTACTTTAACCCTAATCCATCGACCCTCAACCCTATCCCTTATCCCTAAACCCTCCAACCCTATCCCTAATCCCTATACCCTCGACAATCTACTTTAACCCTAATCCCTCGACCCTCAACCCTATCCCTAAACCCTCAACCCTCGAACCTCAACCCTAAACCCTATCCCTAATCCCTCAACCATTAACCCTAATCCATCAACTCTAAACCCTATCCCTAAACCCTCAACACTATACCTTAAACCCTAATCCGTCAACCGTAAACCCTAATCCCTCAACCCTAAACCCTATCCCTAAACCCTCAACCCTCAACACTATACCTTAAACCCTAAAACCTATCCCTACACCCTCATCACTTGACACTATATATTAAGCCTTAAACCCTAAACCCTCATCCCTAAAGCCTCAACCCTCAATCCTTAAACCTTCAACCCTAAACCCTATCCCTAATCCATATACCCTCGACACTCTGCTTTAACCATAATCCCTCAACCCTCAACCCTCAACCCTATCCCTAAACCCTCAACCCTTAATGTCAAACCCTAATCCCTTAACCCTTAACTTTAATCCTTCAACCCTAAACCCTATCCCTAAACCCTCAACACTATACCTTAAACCCTAATCCATCAACCCTAAACCCTAAACCCTATCCCTAAACCCTAATCCCTCAACCCTCAACCCTAATCCCTTAACCCTCAATCCTAATCCCTCATCCCTAAACCCTAAATGCTATCCCTATTTTGAAACCCTCAATGGGCTCGATACTATATCTTAAACCCTAATCCCTTATCCCTAAACCCTCCGACCCTATCCCTAATCCCTATACCCTCGACACTCTACTTTAACCCTAATCCCTTGACCCTCAACCCTATCCCTAAACCCTCAACCCTCAAACCTCAACCCTCAAACCTCAACATCAAACCCTAATCGCTCAACCCTTAACCCTAATCCCTCAACCCTAAACCCTATCCCTAAACCCTCAACACTATACCCTAAACCCTAATCGTTCAACCCTAAACCCTATCCCTAAAGCCTCTCTCATTTTATTATATCTTTCCCCTTACCTCTCTATCTCTCACCTTTGGTTCCCCTCACCTCTCTACCTATCTGTAAACCCTAAACCCTATCCATGAACCCTCTACCCTTGACACTATATGTTGAACCATAATCCCTTAACCCTCAGCCCTAAAGCCTCAACCCTCAATCCTTAAACCTTCAACCCTAAACCCTATCCCTAATGCCTCTACCCTAAACTCTATCCCTATTCCTAAGCCCTCAACCCTCGACACTATTCCTTAAACCCTAATCCCTTAGCCATAAACCCTAAACCCTATCCCTCAACCCTTAACCCTTAAAACTTAAACCCTAAAAACTATCCCTAAACCCTCGATGCTCAACACTATATCTTAAACCCCAATCTCTTAACCCTCATTCCTAAAGGCTCAACCCTTAATCATTAAACCTTCAACCCTAAACCCTATCCCTAATCCCTCTACCCTCTACACTCTACTTTAACCCTAATCCCTTGACCATCAACCCTATCCCTAAATCAACTCTACTTTAGATTTAATACTCTACTATTGCATTGATTTAATACTCTACTATTAAAGCTTAGCATTCACACAAATGCAGATGTTCATATTATAGAAGACTACATTATATTAGACTATTAGAGATCCCTTAGAAAAATGTACTAATAAAATTGCTTTTCCTTATGTTAGCTTACAATTAAACCCATTCTATTTGACACTTAATAAAGTAAGAGTAATAAGAATAGAAGGTAGAGAATTTGATCTTACTAGTATGCATGGTTGGTTTACATTCCATGACTTCATTTTCATTGAATAAAAAGGTTTATCTGATTTGAAAGGTGGGGTAGAGTTTGTTGTCATGTGCTTTTCTAGATGATAGGGTCCATAATGTCTAGGGTTATTCAAAGAAAGGCCTGTAACAGAATTAAGTTTTTGTTATACCAATCCTCCTGGTAAAGCTACAATTCAATTGCCTACTTTGAAAGTTGAAATAAATTAAATTAGACTTACAATTTTGATTTTCTTCCATTGCTTCAACAACATCATTGTTTTCTTCATCAGAAACCAATTCAATCAGCAACTTGCTGCCCATTGGTTGACTTGAACTACATCCTCTGTTAGAAGAAGGGCATTTTTTATCTGTATCACTGTTGGTATTCATAAGTTGAAGAGCATTGATATTTTTCACACATCCTATTCTTTGAAATATATTAACCTTAAAATATGACTTGGATATGTACTTGAACACAACAAAATCTGCAATCTCTAGCCCATGATGATTCAAACATTTTTCCCAACCTTGCCTAAATTCCAGTTTATTTATGGTACCCCCTAATTGTACATCCCACTCCTGCCCACCTGGACCTTACAACACCATATGTTTGTCTATGTTGTCTATAAACCATGAAAGAAAATGCAGGAGGAATGCGTTGCCATAAACACATTACACAATTAGATTTCACAAGTTCTTAACAGTGTAGATGAAATAAAATAATGAAAAATAATGTATAGAGGTACCATTTTTTGTCTACAGTCTCCAAGCATAATTTTGAAGGAGGCACACCCATTAAACCAATTCATTCAACAAATTGCTACCCATTGGTTGACTTGAACTGCATACTCTGTTAGAAGAAGGGCATCTTTTATCTATATCAATGTTGGTATTCATAAGTCAAAGAGCATTGATATTTTCACACACCTTGTTCTTTGAAATATCTTAGCCTTAAAATATGACTTGGATATGTACTTGACCACAACAAAATCTCCAATCTCCAGCCCATGATGATTCACAAAACTTTCCCAACCCTACCTCAATTCTAGTTTATTTATGGTACCCCCTAATTGCACATCCCACTCCTGCCCACCTGGGCCTTGCAACACCATATGTTAGTCTGTGTTGTCTATAAACTATGAAACAAATGCAGGAGGAATGCACTGCCATAAACACATTACACAATTAGATTTTACAAGTTCTTAATAGTGTACAGGAAATAAAAGAATGAAAAATAATGTATTGAGTTACTAGTTTTTATGTAAAGTCTCGAAGCATTACTTTGAAAGAGGTACACCCATTAAACCAATTCATTCAACAACTTACTGCCCATTGGTTGACTTGAACTGCATACTCTATTAGAAAAAGGGCATGTTTTATCTATATCAATGTTGGTATTCATAAGCTAAAGAGCATTGATGTTTTTCACACACATTGTTCTTTGAAATATCTTAACCTTAAACTATGACTTGGATATGTACTTGAACACAACAAAATCTCCAATCTTCAGCCCATGATGATTCACAAAATTTTCCCAACCCTGCCTAAATTCCAATTTATTTATGGTACCCCTTAATTATACACCCCTAAACCCTCAACCCTAATCCCTTAACCCTAAACCCTAATCCCTAATTATAACTTATGGTACCCTAATCCCTAAACCCTAAACCCTAATCCCTTATCCCTAAACCATAAATCCTATCCCTAAATCCTCAACCCTCAACACTTAAACCTTAAATCCTAAACCCTATCCGTAATGCCTCCACCCTAAATGCTATCCCTATTCCTAAACCCTCAACCCTCGATACTATACCTTAAACCCTAATCCTTATCCCTAAACCATAATCCTTATTCCTCAACCCTTAACCCTTAAAACATGAACCCTAAAACCTATCCCTATACCCTCGACACTTAACACTATATCTTAAACCCAAATCCCTTAACCCTCATCCTTAAAGCATCAACCCTAAATCAGGTTAAACCTTCAACCCTAAACCCTAACCCTAATCCCTCTACCCTCGACACTCTACTTTAACCCTAATCCCTTGACCATCAACCCTATCCCTAAACCCTCAACCCTCAACCCTCAACTCTGAACATCAAACCCTAATCTGTCAACCCTAAACCCTAATCCCTCAACCCTAAACCCTATCCCTAAACCCTCAACACTAAACCTTAAACCCTAATCCCTATCCCTCAACCCTTAACCCTTAAAACTTAAACCTATCCCTACACCCTCAACATTGGACACTATATCTTAAGCCTGAAATCCTCATCCCTAAAGCCTCAACCCTCTATCCTTAAACCTTCAACCCTAAACCCTATCCCTAATCCCTCTATCCTTGACACTCTAACCCTAATCCCTTGACCATAAACCCTATCGCTAAACCCTTAATCCTCAACCCTCAAATCTCAACATTAAACCCTAATCCCTCAACCCTAAACCCTAATCCCTCAACCCTAATCCCTCAACCCTCAACACTATACCTTAAACCCTAATCCATCAACCCTAAAACCTAATCCCTCAACCCTCAACCCTAAACCCTATCACTAAACCCTCAACCCTCAACACTATACCTTAAACCCTAATCCCTCAACCCTCAACCCTAATCCCTCAACCCTTAACCCTAATCCCTCATCCCTAAACCCTAAATGCTATCCCTATTCCTAAACCCTCAACCCTTGACGCTATACCTTAAACCCTAAACCCTATCCCTCAACCCTTAACCCTTAAAACTTAAACCCTAAAATCTATCCCTAAACCCTCGATACTTAACACTATATCTTAAACACCAATCCCTTAACCCTCATCTGTAAAGCCTCAACCCTCAATCATTAAACCTTCAACCCTAAACCCTATCTGTAATCCCTCTACCCTTGACACTCTACTTTAACCCTAATCCCTTTACCATCAACCCTATCCCTAAACCCTCAACCCTAAACTTTCAACATTAAACCCTAATCTGTTAACCCTAAACCCTATTCCTAAATCCTCAACCCTCAACACTATTCCTTAAACCCTAATCCATCAATTGTAAACCCTAATCCCTCAACCCTAAACCCTATCCCTAAACCTGCAACCCTCAACACTATTCCTTAAACCCTAATCGCTCAACTCTAAACCCTAATCCCTCAACCCACAACCCTAAACCCTATCCCTAAACACTCAACCGTCATCACTATACCTTAAAATTTAATCCCTCAACCCTCAACCCTAATCCCTCACCCCTAAACCCTAAATGTTATCACTATTCCTAAACCCTCAACCTAAGACACTATACCTTAAACCCTAATCCCTTACCCCTAAACCTTAAACCCTATTCCTCAACCCTTAACCCTTAAACCTTAAACCCTAAAATCTATCCCTAAAACCTAAGACCTATACTCTCAACCATATACTTAAGTCCTAATCCCTCAATCATCAACCCTATACCTTAAACCCTGAAGCCTACACCCACAAACCCTCATCCCTAGACCATATAGCCTAACACTTATATCCTAAACCCCAAATATTGTGCTTCAACCCTATACTTAAATTAAACCTAACCATACGTGCTCTCAACCCAAGTCACCCTATGCCTTATATACCCTCAATCCATATCATAAACCCTAAACCCAATATCCCAAACCCTAATCCCCGCACCTTACACACTTAATCTTAAACACTCAACAACCTAAATATTAACCCCCAACTATAACCCTCAACCCTCTAATCTCTACCCTCTACCCTCTACATATTACTTAAGCCCTAATCCCTCAACCCTCAACCCTCAAAATGATACAGGCTCAGGTCCTTAGATACCCTAAACCCAAACACTTACAAACATACATACATACAAACATGCATACATACATGTACATACCTACAAGCATGCATACATGTACATGCATACATACCTACAAGCATACATATATACATCCATGAAACATACTTATGAAACTTGAACATAAATAATTCAAAGGAAGACATAACACGAGTGCATTATAACATGCTCGCATTATGTTGAACTGGGAAAACATCGGCAAACATGCAAAAAAAGAAAAAAACACAATATAATGCATGCGCGTTATAACACACTCGTGTTATATTGTGCTTTGGGCATCCCAAGCCTTAGACTTGGGATTTTCTTTGGATTTCCAACCTAAAGGCTTGGAGTGCCTTCTCAACATCCACAGACGTGTTTTTACAAATTCTACAAGATTTCACATGATTTTATTCGTGCTAACCCTCAGATTTGCACGTGTTTCAAGGTCAAAAAAATCAAACACCTAGGTAATGTTAGGCTTTCTCTTAGCTATTTAATGATGTAATTTTTTCCACATTTTGACAATGTTAAGCCTTTCATCTTTAATTTCTTTTGTTTGTGTGTCTCTTTTTGGGGAAAAACCATTGTTTTGTCTTTTTTTCATTGTAAATTAACCATTCATTGAAATTTAAAAAAAAATACATATTTAGAAACTAGACTTCATTCTACACATATTAAAAAAAATGATTTTCAATTAGTTTTCAAAATTTATAGGGGTAGGACAACCAAAATTCTATTTTTTAGGATGTGTCCACTTTGAAAATTAGTATAAAATCAAATATTCATCAAAAAATTATCAGAAAAATTAGGCATAAACGACATGCTGCTAGCTAATTTCTCACTGAAGCGATTTTAAAAATACCAAAAAAAGTTACCCTTTTGAGGGAGCCACAAAACATGCTATGTTATGTTTTTTGATAGAAACAACACCAATTTATGTGGCTCCCTCTTTTGAATCCCTTAATCTATACCATTTTCAAAAAAAAATAGTAGTTTAGAAAGTAGACTTAGAGCACTATGGACATTGTTTTGGTTGTATCTCCACATTTTGAGTGTAACTATGCTCAATTTCTCATCCAAGGCTAGTATTTCCTGATTTAAAAAAAAAAGTGGCCACTTAAGACCCCTTTTTGGCCCCCCATCTTCTTGCACTTGCCCTAGTCGTGCAATGATAAGAGGTTGAATAGATATCAGAATCATGTGTGGGATTTGATTTAATGTTTTGATGGCTTTAATATCTAGCTGATCCTGTTACCACTTGCATGAGCAATCTGGTTTCAGGTATTTTAACTCGCATGCATCTTCCAAAAATTCAAAATTCTAACACTTTGGGTCTCTGCAGTTGTAAAGAATGGTGAAAAAATTAGTTATATGCATTTCACAATGCATATCAGGTCCAAAGGGGTGCATATACAATTGGGGAATCTTTCGTAGGATTCCTAGAATATTTTGTACTTATATGTCGGGTTCACTTGTATATCGAATTTCTATGTTTTGACATACAACGGGATTATACATTGCAAAATATACAAGGAAACATATACAAAGGTGGGATATTCCTTGAAGATTCCCTATTTGTACATGAGTGAGATTGTATGTTCGACATACAAAGGGGCACAAATGCATTTGCTATAGTGGCAAGGGGAGATACATGCGGCAGGGCCCGCAGACATGCAAAGGTCTTTATATCTCCAAGATGCAAGAAAAATATATAAGGGTCCGCCTCATATGTAATGTGCAACGAAATGTGAAGGGAGAGAGAAAAAGGGTCAGGCCCACCAGTTGCATACAAAGGCAATTGTATGTATGCCAACATACATTTAGAACATACAAGTAGAATTATGCATTCCGGACCTGAGGGGTAAGTCAGGTGCGGCAGATAAATTTTTGAGATCCGCCTTGTATGTATGAGGCATTGGTATATGCAGTTATACATTGAGACATGCAAGCAAAAGGACAAACAACCCAGACATGATGGAGAAATAAAATGCTGTAGATAGTAATTTAAGGTCCGTGGGTCGTATAAAGCGCTTGTATATGCCGATATACAAGCCGATGTGTAGTGGAAGGGATACAAGCCAGATTTGAACTGATTCTCAAATTACTTTTATAAAATTTGAGGTCCGACTTGTATATAAGGCGATTGTATATGCATCCTTTCTTGCATATACAAGGGTGAAAAGGCAAAAATGAGATGGCGAAAAGTCAGCGGTAGGAGTATGTAGTGCCTACGTGGCACGATATTACAGGTGCGTGACTTTTCAGCATTTTTTTGGAGCCGTTTGTTTCAGAGATGGAATCAAAATCGATGGCTATCTTTCATGTTCGCAACAGCGATAATTTTTTGTATCCGCAGCTGCGTTTGGGTGGGAAAATTTCAGAGGCTTGCTGTTGCTACGTCCTCAAAGGGCTATGGGTAGCTGAAGTGTTAATGGCAGGGTTGCCGTGGTATGGGTCGATGATGGACGGGTCAACAACCTGATTGAAGATGAATGTCCTTAAGCGGCGGTGCGGATCTCAATTCCATCTGGTCATTCCTCTTTGTCTCCCCATAGCATTGAATATTTCTGGGTGCCATTCATCATGCATTGAATCTGGCAGACTTTGGATTTGCCTTGTAATTAATTTTTGCTAGGTACACAGTCTTGATATGAAGGCCAAATTGTGTTACTCATTTGTTGTTGAAAACTAGACAAATTTTGGTGATGTGACAAAAATACAACTTCATTGGTGGCCCTATTCTTGTTGTCTTGTAAGTTTATGAGTCTCATGTTGTATGTTTCATGCATGAGTTCACTGGTTTCATGCCGTTTTATATGAGAAATGTTCTGTGCATGTGTTTAATCATTTGTCTCCAAGCTGTGGGCATGTTTTCTTTTGAATCAAGATAACTAAGGGTTGTTAAGGTTCAGGAATATAGCTTTTCTATATTGAATGTTTAATCTCCTACTTTTGTTCAAGGAACAAATGAAATGTTTTAGGTTAATCATTGAGAAAATGTGTTGTAGCAGGGATACCATTAAGTATGAATGATTAAGCACCTAATTGATGGGAAGTATCTGTAAGGCAGATACTAGAACTCCCCTTGATATCCAGTCTTTGGTATATGTTCATGTTGGTTGTTCACATGTGTATATCTATTGACTCTGAGCCCTGAAATAGGCACCGGTCCAGTCTTGTATTGAGGTCATAACCAAGGTCCTAGTTTTGCATCGAAATATAAATCAAACTTAAACTTCAAATCAAACCTTTAGGACTTTAGAAGTAGTTTTAGGATTCAAAATCCTTTGGCTAGAACTAAATATAGGCCCAAAGCTAGCCCCTTTGCACTTATCTCATAGTTTTGGTCTATATAAGAGAGGATTTATCTACTTTTTGTCAACATCCCCCAGTCCACAAGTATATCTTATGGAATAGGGAATACCCCCCTCGGTTCTGCATAGCCTAAAGAAGAAGAGGAGATATCTAAAGAGTCTATCTCCTGTACTGTTAGCCGCTGGCCCAGGAATTCTATTGATCATTGATGGCTACCTTGTAGGGGCAACTGAAAATAAGCATCCAGTTGGATTGAAAGGTAATAGATTTGGCGACTCCGCTAGGAACTTAGGAAGGACCCTGATAACATTGATTCCTACTTGTAGGTGGCGACTCTGAGTAATCTCCCAACCGGTCAAAGTAAAATTTATATGCAGGGGAGAAGATCCCAGCATAACTCTTTGCTTGAAGAATTACTCATAAAAATGATGTATAGGAAAAAGGGGGCTATTCAGGCCAGTCAAGAGGGTTTCCCTAGCCCAAGAAATTGTGATAATAATCAAAACAATCCAAGATCTTCAGAGAGGATAGAGCCTTATTTTTCAAACACAGAAGTTAAAATCCAAAATGTATATGAGAAACAACAGGGTGATGTTTTGAGAATGAGGTCAGAAGTGTTTCAAGAATGCCCTTTCTTAGATCCCAGTGACAGATTTGAAGAGGTTGAATCTCCAAGGGATGATGATGATGATGACCAGAATATAATGAGACCATCCTCTTCTATGCCCAAAGAGGAACAATTAGGTGAAGAAATCAAAAGTTTAAGAGCTGAATTAGAATATCTGCAGGTAGTAAAAATTAGAGATGACATGAGACAGAAAGTGCAAGCTTTGCGAGTTGCTCAGAATGATTCAATCCCTACCCTTGAAAATGCAAATATGCAGAGGGACCATCACAGAAACAAAGTTCAGGATCAGTAGAATGATCAAAGATAGAATGCAAATAATGCTAGAGCACCATTGAATAATGTAAGAAATTAGAATGCAAATAGAAATGCCAATGCAATCAATTTGGTAGACAACCGATGCAGCTGGACAGATTTAGACAACTTGTTTTTGATGGTATTCCTAGTTACCCAAACCCTATTGACAAACATGTGAGGTTGCAAGTGCCAAATTTTTCAGGAAATAATACCGTGTCAGGAGAAGATCACTTAAAAGTTTTTCAGAATATCATGGACAACTTTGAGGTTGAGCATGAGGATGTTTTTATGAAATTATTATCCTTAGTTGACGAAGCTAGAGAATGGTACAAGGGTCTACCTGACAGAAGCGTTTCATCATGGGATGAATTCAGGAGAATATTCAAAGAACAATATGGTGACAAAATAGATCCTAGTTTTTTCATTAATGAATTCACTAGAATCACCAAAGGATCAAATGAACAAGTTGCTGATTTTAATGCTAGATTCATGAAGGTGTTGAACAAATTGCCACATCACCTGAGGCCTAATGAACCTATGTGCATAGTATTGTACATAAATGCTTTTGATGCCAAAATAGCTTATGGGTTAAGAGATAAGGGTCCTCACAGCCTCAGAGATGCTTTCAAGATTGCAACAAATATTGAAAATAATAGAATAGCATCTAGTAAGACAAACAGAAGAGATGATGTAAAAATTCTACAAAATCCAAACACCAAATCTCAAAGTGTTCAAAGTAATGCATCTACTTCTGAGGATAAATTAGATAAATTGACAACTATTGTCAAGGACCTAAGTTATAGAATGGCTAAAAATGAAAATGGAGTTGGTCCTGACAGATCGATTTACCAAAGGCAAGAAAGAAGACCATCATTACATGATATGCCATATAATACCAATTGGCATAATGGTAAACCTATTCTCCCAAATAGCAACACAAGTCAAAGGATTCAAAATGTTAAAGAAACTCTTGATCCTTTGAAGAAGGCTGTAAACATTGTTAATGACACCCCATGGTGCATAATATGTCAGATGCCTCACTCACAGTCACAATGTATGATTGCACAGTCTTTGTATAGCAATGTTGTTGCCTGTGATGAGTGCAATGAGCTGCATTGCATGGAATATGATAATGTAAATATGCTATCTACAAATAGGGGATATCCATCTCATGATGTTGATGCAAGCGCAAATAATGAGATTCAAGTCTGCTAGTAGTTTCCCTGTGATGAAGATGATGAAGATAATGAAGATAGCTATGCCTATGCTCAGGATTTACACAATTTTTTGAATAATTTAAGGAGGCCTTCTGATGAAGAAATTAGAGCCTTCACAGCTGTAGCAGTTGCTCAGGTGAAAATCAATTACAATCTCAGGGTCAAAGCCCAGGTAAGTCATTCACACCAACTAGAGCATACTTCTGCGAGTCAGCTAGTGCACAGTCATAGAGGTACTGAAACACAAAAGAAGCAATGGAGCACTAACAAGCAAAATTTTAAGCAGAATATAGGTCATGATTCCCAAGGACTAGAAAATAGAATTCCCCAGCCTGAGAATAAAAAAAATCTTCAGATCAAAGATGACAGTCAGAGAGCCACGAAAATCAAAGTTGGATCTTCCCAAGATAAAAATAAAACTGTGGATCAGGCTACAACTGTCATACAAAATTATGTTCCATTTGACATAACGTAGGTCTTGTCTTAGATAAAGGTTTTTGTTCCATTGATGGAGCTGATGAAAATTGAAGAATGCAGAAATAAAGTAGTATCCTTGATTTCAGGAATATCTTGTCAAGCCAAGTTGAATGATGAAACTCAGGGTAAAAAACAAGCTATGTATATTGAAGAGGATGAGGTACCTGAGGTATATCTAGGGATGACCATGACAAAATGTCCTTCACAGGTTGAACCATTTTATGTCTCCCTTGTCATAAATGGAAAAGTGATTAAAAATTAGATGCTGGATTCAGGAGCATCAACAAATATCATGCCTCTAGCTATCATGCAACAAGCTAGTTTAAAGATAGATAAGGCATGTGGGAAATGCTATGCCATGGATGCCAAAGAAGTACCAGTCATTGGAATCATGAAAGATGTGGATTTTAAACTAGCAGCATATCCAGAAAGGACCTACAAAATGAACATAACAGTTGTTGATATCAAGCCACAGTATGGCATATTGTTGTCAAGAAGATGGGCAGCATTGAATGGTGGAAGTATGCAATTAGACCTGTCATATGCTATAATCCCAATGAATGGAAAGGAAGTCAAATTGATCAGAGAAGAAAGATCATCAGAGACAGTTGAGGACCAAGAGTCAGAGGAGCATATTTGTTTTGTGGACACTGACTGCGACAATTTCAGAGTTGTCTCAGATGTTAAAGGAGGTAAAGAGGGAGATGTGTGCATTCAAGAGCTTGACCAATAGGGTCTTTGGCCCATGTATTTTGATGGGGATTGTTTGAGGGAAGGCTCTGGTGCTAGAGTTATGCTTCTCTCTCCAACTGGTAAGCTTCTAAAATTCTCTTTCTTGCTAAAGTTTGCTTGTAAAAACAATATTACAGAGTATGAGGCTCTGTTATTAGGATTGAATGTTGCTTTAAAGCATGGAATCAAGATGCTCAAAGTATTTGGGAATTCAGAGTTAGTTGTTTCCAAAGTTAGAGATAAGTATGCATAAAAAAATAAAAGGTTAAAATAATATAAGCATGCTGTCTGGGATACAATTGAATTGTTTAATGCATTCTCAATAAATTGGATAGAGAGATTGAAGAATATCAGAGCAAATTTTCTAGCTAATGTAGTTATAAGGCCAGATGATATCACTCTGTTAGATGTTACAAATGTTGAGGTCAAACTTAGACCTGTAGTGCCAGATAATGTATGCAGCTGGCAATTGTTTGATGATGATAAGGATTTGTTAAAATTTCTACATTGTATTGATGAATATGAGAACCAAGAAATGGATTTTCAGAACTTTGTAGAGGTTGTAGATGGGAAAGAAACTCTCTTAGGGAAGGAGGTAATGCAGCTTAAAACAAATAGAATCCCTAAAGGGCTATTTGCTTTAGAGAGAGCATTTGACAATAGGGACCAATTTATTACAAAGGCATCTCCCACAAACAAGGATGACCTGGAGGAGATAAAATTGGGGACACATCAGGCCCCCAAAAGGGTATATATTGGCAAACAGCTCAAGTCACACATCAAAACTATGTTGAGCACTACTAAAAAATATAAGATTTTTTTTCCTGGTCATATAAGGACCTGAAGGCTTATAGAGAGGATTTATTCTAGCATGAAATTCCTTTGAATCTTGGAGATAAACCATTTAGACAAAAACAAAGACCTATCAACCCAACTTTAGCTCCAAAAATGTAGGAAGAGCTTATGAAACTTAGGGAGACTGGAATAATCATGCCTATTAGACACTCGACTTGGGTGTCCAACCTTGTTCTGGTTAGAAAGAAGAATGGTGATATCAGACTTTGTAAGGACTTTAGAAATCTAAATATATCTTCTTTGAAGGACAATTATCCATTGCCAAACATGGAGGCCATGTTACATAAGGTGACTGGATGTGAACTCTTATCCATGATGGATGGGTTTTCAGGGTACAATCAGGTGAAATTAAAAGAATCTGAACAGTTCAAAACTGCCTTCACTACTCCATGGGAAACCTATGTATATGTGAGGATGCCATTTGGATTGACAAATGCATGTGCCACATTTCAAAGGGCAATGGATGTTGCTTTTGCAGGATTG
This sequence comes from Cunninghamia lanceolata, assembly GCA_027924645.1. Lineage (NCBI taxonomy): Eukaryota > Viridiplantae > Streptophyta > Pinopsida > Cupressales > Cupressaceae > Cunninghamia > Cunninghamia lanceolata. The sequence goes on from BSBN01000482.1 coordinate 7,024,022, forward strand.
ATTGACTCGATCTTGGCGGTGTATCACGCTGACTTGACTGCTTATTCAAAAAGGGAGGAGCAGCACTGTATGCACCTGGAGTAGATTTTTATTAGAGCATTAGAATATCACATCTCACTCAACCCCAAGAAATGTGCTTTTGGGATAATGGAAGGAAAATTGCTTGGACACATTGTTTCCAAGGATGGAGTTAGGATTGACCCTGAAAGGGTGGCTGCAATTGATAAAATTTAGATCCCTAAAATAGTGAAAGGTGTTCAGTCCTTCTTTGGACAAATCAATTTTGTTAGGAGATTTGTCCCTAGCTTTGTAGAAACTACAAAAGATATTTCCAAGATGTTGAAGAAAGGTGCAACTATCAAATGGGAAGATGAAGCGACTAAATCATTTCAGAATATAAAGAGGCTATAAAGATGGCTTCTGTGCTAAAATCTCCTAATTTTTCTAAGCCCTTTCAGTTATTCTCATTCATTTCTTTCCACACTATTGTTGCATGCTTACTACAGAAAAATGCAGAAGGTTTTGAACAACCTATAGCTTTCTTCAGCAGGTCATTGTAGGTTGCTGAGTTGAAGTATGACATCATGGAAAGCAGGAATATGCACTGGTTAGAGCAGTCAAGAGCTTTAGGTCATATTTGGTGGGCTCCCATATAGTTGCATATGTGCCTCATGCAGCAATCAATGATATCTTTGCTCAGCAAGAGGTAACTGGAAGAAGATGTAGATGGATAAATAAACTACAAGAGTTCAACATTGAAATACAGATCACAAAATTGGTAAGGGGACAAGGTTTGGCAAAACTGATGACATAGTCAAATCTCAAAGCATGCCAAGTGAACATGTTGCAAAATAAAACTATTAGTATATCAGAATCTAATTGGTATAAGGACATAGTACATTATTTGTAGAATTTGAATTGTCCTTCCCACTTCAGTTATAGTCAGAAAAGGACCTTGAAGGTACATGCAATCAAATACGTAATTCTTCAAGGAGAGCAGTATTGGAAGAATCCTGAGGGTGTCCTACTGAGATGTGTAGATGAAAATTAGGCTGCCAATATTTTAAATGATCTACACATAGGAGGATGCGGTGGACATTATGTGGCCAAGACAACAGCCCACAAAATTCTTAGAGCAGGATATTAGTGGCCAACTCTTTTCTCAGATGCACAAAAGATGGTAAGAAAATGTGACTCCTGCCAAAGATTTTTAGGAAAGCTCAAGTATGAAGGTGCACTACCCCTTAGGACTGTAATTGTAGAGGCCCCATTTCAGCAGTGGAGGATTGATTTTATAGGGGAAATCTTAGAAAAATCAAGTGGAGGACACAGTTGGATTTTGGTTGCTACTGATTATTTTACCAAATGGGTTGAGGCCATTCTAGCTAAGAAAGCTATGAGTCAGGTAGTGATGGATTTTATTTTAGACCACATTATTATCAGATTTGGAGTGCCAGGCACAATTGTCACGGACAATGCCAGGTGCTTCAGATCTAGAGAATTTGTTGATTTCTGCAACAAATATGGGATCAATTTGTCATATGCATCACCATATCACCCACAAGGAAATGGTCAAGCAAAATCAAGCAACAAGAGCCTCATGAAAATCATTAAGAGAATGCTAGATAAAAGCAAGAGGGCATGGGATTCAAAGTTAAGGATGGCACTATGGGATAATCAGATGACGGTGAAGGAATCAATTGGAAGGTCACCTTTTGAGTTAGTATATGGTGCACTAGCTAGGCTACTTGTGCACAACCTTCTGCCAGTTTATAGATTTATACAAGAGAATGATACAGAGATTGAGGACTCCATGACTGAAAGGATAAACCAGCTAGTTGCATTGGATGAAATCAGAAGAGAGGCACACATGACAAACATCAAGAAACAACAGAAGATGAAATATTTGTTTGATAAAAAGGCTATGGAAAGAAAGTTTGAGATAAGTGACTTGGTCCTTTTTTGGAATGCAAAGAGCAAAGATAAGGGTAAACATGGCAAATTTGAGCCATTATGGATGGGTCCATATCAAATTAGCAATATTCATGGAGACAATTCCTACTTCCTCTAGGCCTTAAGTGGTGAATGGCTGGAACTGCCAGTGCACGATCAATTTCTGAAGCCCTATTTTTCATAAGTGATCATCCTTTGTGCATATTTGTAAGTTAGGTGTACATAGTCTGTGCTCACCCTATATAGTCAGTCGTGTTTTGAGTTTTGGGTTTTGTCTGGTCTGCCTTGGAGTAGTTTGGTTCTCGCTATAGCCTTGCGCCTGCACGTCCCCGATCGAAGCCAATGTTACCACCTGCATGAGCAATCTAGTTTCAGGTATTTTAACTCGTAGGCATCTTCCAAAAGTTCAAAATTCTAACACTTTGGGCCTCTGCAGTTGTAAAGAATGGTGAAACAATTAGTTATATGCATTTCGCAATGCATATCGGGTCCAAAGGGGTGCATATACAATTGAGGAATCTTTCGTAGGATTCCCAGAATATTCTGTGCTTGTATGTCGGGTTCGCTTGTATATTGAATTTGTATGTTTTGACATACAACGAGATTATACATTGCAAAATATACAAGGAAACATATACAAAGGTGGGATATTCCTTGAAGATTCCCTGTTTGTATGTGAGTGAGATTGTATGTTCGACATACAAAGGGGTGTAGATGCATTTGCTATAGTGGCAAGGGGAGATACATGCGTCGGGGTCCGCAGACATGCAAAGGTCTTTTTATCTCCAAGATGCAAGCAAAATATATAAGGGTCTGCCTCATATGCAATGTGCAACGAAATGTGCAAGGAGAGAGAAAAAGGGTCGGGCCCACCAGTTGCATACAAAGGCAATTGTATGTATGCCGACATACATTCAGAACATACAAGTAGAATTATGCATTCAGACCCGAGGGGTAAGTCAAGTGTGGCAGATAAATTTTTGAGATCTGCCTTGTATGTATGAGGCATTTGTATATGCAGTTATACATTGAGACATGCAAGCAAAAGGACAAACAACCTGGATGCGATGGAGAAATAAAATGTAGCAGATAGTAATTTGAGGTCTGTGGGTCGTATAAAGTGCTTGTATATGCTGATATACAAGCCGATGTGTAGTGGAAGGGATACAAGCCAGATTTGAACCGATTCTCAAATTGCTTTTATAAAATTTGAGGTCCGACTTGTATATAAGGTGATTGTATATGCATCCTTTCTTGCATATACAAGGGCGAAAAGGAAAAAATGAGATGGCAAAAAGTTAGCGGTAGGAGTATGTAGTGCCTATGTGGCACGATATTATAGGTGGGTGACTTTGCAACATTTTTTGGGAGCCATTTGTTTCAGCGATAGAATGAAAATCGATGGCTATCTTTCATGTTCGCAGCAACGATAATTTTTTGTATTTGCGGCCGCATTTGGGCGGGAAAATTTTAGAGGCTTGCTGCTGCTACGTCCTCAAAGGGATATGGGTAGCTGAAGTGTTAATGGCAGGGTTGCAGCGGTATGGGTCGATGATGGATGGGTCCAAAACTCGATTGAAGATGAATGTCCTTGAGTGGCGGTGTGAATCCCGATTCCATCTGGTCATTCCCCTTTGTCTCCCCATAGCATTGAATGTTTCTGGGTGCCATTCCTCATGCATTGAATCTGGCAGACTTTTGATTTGCCTTGTAATTAATTTTTACTAGGCACACAGTCTTGATATGAAGGCCAAACTGTGTTATTCATTTTGTTGTTGAAAACTGGACAAATTTTGGTGATGTGACAAAAATACAACTTCATTGGTGGCCCTATTCTTGTTGTCTTGTAAGTTTGTGAGTCTCATGTTGTATGTTTCATGCATGAGTTCACTAGTTTCATGCCGTTTTATATGAGAAATGTTCTGTGCATGTGTTTAATCATTTGTCTCCAAGTTGTGGGCATGTTTTCTTTTGAATCAAGATAACTAAGGGTTGTTAAGGTTCAAGAATATAGCTTTTCTATATTGAATGTCTAATCTCCTACTTTTGTTCAAGGAAGAAATTAAATGTTTCAGGTTAATCATTGAGAAAATGTGTTGCAGCAGGGATACCATTAACTATGAATGATTAAGCACCTAATTGATGGGAAGTATCTGTAAGGCAGATACTAGAACTCCCCTTGATATCCAATCTTTGGTATATGTTCATGCTGGCCGTTCACATGTGTATATCTATTGACCCCAAGCCTTGAAATAGGCACCAGTCTAGTCTTGTATTGAGGTCATAACCAAGGTCCTAGTTTTGCATCCAAATATAAATCAAACTTAAACTTCAAATCAAACCTTTAGGACTTTAGAAGTAGTTTTAGGATCCAAAATCCTCTACCTACAACTGAATATAGGCCCAAAGCTATCTCCTTTGCACTTATCTCATAGTTTTGGTCTACATAAGAGAGGATTTATCTTCTTTGTGTCAACATCCCCTAGTCCACAAGCATATCTTATGGATGTTGAATAGGGAATACCCCCCCTTGGTTCTGTAGAGCCTAAAGAAGAAGAGGAGATATCTATAGAGTCTATCTCCTGTACTGTTAGCCACTGGCCTAGGAATCCTATTGATCATTGATGGCTACCTTGTAGGGGCAACTAGGAATAAGCATCCAGTCAGATTGAAAGGTAACAGATCCCATGAAAATAGAACCACGTTATCGATGCCTTGGCTCAGATAGCTAGTTCTCTTGAGCCCTTATCCATGGCAGGCCTGAAGAAGTTCACCATAGAGTTCATTTCAACTCCCTCGGTACTCGATAATATTATGAATTTTTAGGTTTTTGAGGATGACAAACATATAATCAATTTTCTCAGTTTGTGAGATGTTTTTGGTGCTCAAATAATAGATGACAAAGAGATGGAGACTGCTGAAATGGACTTAAAAGGAGTCCTCAACTTGAAGATGAACACTATTTCCTGAGGGATTGTAGAATTAGAATGATTGTTTGATTCAAATAAGTTTGGAATCCATAAAAAATTGGGAGAATCCCCTGGTGGACAATGCAAACCTTATAATTTGGGGACATTTGAAGACGTCAAAAATGTCTTTATTGGGAAAGCCAGCATAGATGGAGAGGAAATGTATTATTCATGCATTAAGGTCTTATCATGAAGTCATAGCCTAGAGTTATGAAGATCTTAAGGAGTATGACACCTCCATCATAACTCACATGATACCTCTCAAGCAGGGGGCAAAACCATCCAGGCAAAGGCAGTGACAAGCTAATGCCTTGATAGAACCATTGACTTTTAGGGAAGTATAGAAATTACTGTCGACCATAATTATATTTCTCGTCAAACATTCTACCTAGGTGGCAAATTTGGTACCAATACGCAAGAAAAATGGAGAAATCAAGCTCTATGTTGACTTCATAAATCTGAATAGGGCATCTAAAAAGCATAATTACCCACTGCCATCATTGGACGAAGTGCTACAAATAGTTAATGGTTCACAAATGATGTCTTTTCTAGATGGTTACTTAGGTTACAACTAGGTAATGGTAGAATAGAAGGATAGATTGAAGACATCCTTCACATGCAAGTGGGGAATTTATGCATATTGCAAGATGCCCTTTGGATTAATCAATGCAGGAGCTACATTCCAATGTGCCATGGACATAGCTTTCAAAGGATTGGTTGGAAAATGCATCATTATTTATATGGACAACCTCACTATATTTTCAAAGAAAAGAGAAGATCATGTGTCCAACCTAAGGAAAGTTCTACAATGATGTAAAGATTATGGGATCTCGCTCAATCCTAAAAATTGCATCTTTGGAGTGACTAAAGGAAAGTTGTTGGGACACGTTATTTTTGAGCAAGGTATATTGATTGACCTTGATCGAGTCCAAGCCATTCTCAAGATACAGCCCCCAACTAGTAAGAAAGAATTGAAGTCATATTTTGGTAAGATCAATTTTGTTCATAAGTTCATCACTAGGCTCGCTGAGATTGTCCGCCTGTTGAATGCCATGTTGAAGCAAGATGTTAAGATTGAATGGACCCTAGAAGCTAACGCTGCATTTGCAAAAAATAAACAAGCAATAGCTAATGCTCTAATATTGGTAAGTCTCGACTATACATTGCCATTTTGCATCTACTCCTTTGCTTCTGAACATACCTGTGCAGCCATGTTGACACAAAAAAGAGCCATTGATGATGAAAGACCAATTGCTTTTATGAGCACCCCATTGAAGGATGTAGAACTGAGATATCCAAATGTGGAAAAGCAAGCATATGCCTTAGTCAAAGTAGTAAAAAAGTTTCACCATTACATCTTAAGAAGCCAAGTGATTGCAATTGTACCAGATGCAGCAGTCAAAGCATTGCTAATGTAGAGTGAGCTGGGTGAATGGAGAGGAAAATGGGTCACAATCCTACAAGAGTTTGACATAGAAATATAGCCCGTGAAATTGGTACGGGGTTAGGCATTAACGAAGACAATGGCAGCAGTTGGTTCAGACCTAGACTCCCAGTAGTATATGTTAGAAGACATCTCTAAAGATGAGTGAGATCTAGAGACATTGTGTTCTATCTCCTCAATCAGCATTGCCAACCTCAACTAAATTTGGTTCAAAGGAGAGCACTTAGATTAAAGAGTAATAGCTTTATGATTAAGGGATCAATGTTGTATAAGAAGAACCGTGAAGGGATCTATCTGAGGTGCCTAGATAAAACAGAGGTAGCATAAGTTCTGACAAGTCTCTATGAGAAGTTCAGAATAGGCCATGGTTCAGCCCTATCAACTGTCAATCAGATTCTTCAGGCAGGTTATTACTATCCTACTTTATTCAAAGATGCACAAGCACATGTTAGAACTTGCCACACATGCCAAACTACTGCAACCAGGGATAGAAACACTACTATGCCTCTACAACTGGTCATAGAGGCACGACCATTCACACAGTGGGTGCTCAACTTCATTGGTATGATCAACCCACCTTCCTCTACATGCCACAGGTACATTCTAACTGCTACTAACTATTGTACTCGATGGTCTGAAGCCATAGCATGCAAACAATGTACCATAGAGGTAGTAATTAAATTTGTTGAAAAACATATCATTACCAAGTTTGACTATCCTTTTTCTTTAGTTTTTGATAATGGCCCAACATTTTCTTCATTGCGCTTTTCCAATTGGGCATTTGATTATGGGATTTTTCTAAAATTTTTTTCTAATTATTATCCCCAAGGAATTGGAGTGGTTGACTCAACAAACAAAAACCTGCTTGAGGTAATCAAGAAACTGCTTGACAAAAATTTGAGACACTGGTACACTTAGCTTAGATTTGCTTTATGGGCTGATAGAGTCAGACACAAGGCTACATTAGGAACATTGCCCTATCACTTAGTTTATGGTACTAAGCCTATCTTTCCCATTCATATATGGATTCCTGTACTACAATTCATGCATGACTACCTTGAACCAAACTACCAGATGTCATCCCACTTAGCTCAATTGTTGCACCTAGAAGAGAAACATGATGCTACCATAGAAAACTTCACCAAATGTTAGGGTGTAGTAAAATGATGGTTTGACAAAAGGGCTAAAGTCAAGGCCTTTTTTATTTCTGACTTAGTTTTATATTGGGACAAAGCCCACAAAAAGAAAGGTGAACACAGTAAGTTTGACAAACATTCGCTAGGCCCATATCAGATTTATGAGATCCTCAGTGATAATACGTATCGACTGAAGAGCCTTACTGGTGAGGAACTCCCATTGCATATCAATGGATAGTTTCTAAAGTGCTACTTCCAAGCCTAGGAGGCATCTTTGCCTCCTTTTAGTGTACATAGATAGGTTGCTTGTCTGTTTTGGTTAGGTTAGGTTATTGTTTGATTAGTTTCTTCTTTCCTCCGTTTGCTTTCTGTGGTCGTTAGGTGTTTTTTTTCACTTAGTTTAGTTGTCCTTTCCTTCTTTTCTTTTGTTTGCTATGCTTTATTTGTTGGGGATCTTTGTTTCCTAAATGTGGCCACAGTTGTGAAGACCTGTAAGTGGTCTTTTCTTGGGTAGGTAATCTAGAATATTTCTTTGAGAAGCTAAAGTTTTTTCTTAGGTCCTACTATGGGTTGCACTATTGTACTTGGATGGTATGATGTTTGTTCATAGGAAATGCATCATTAGTCACTTGAAGTATTTTCTAACCATATATCTTTTACACCCTTAAATAATCCTAAAAGTACCTAAGTGAATCTCGGTGATCTTGCATTAAGTAAAAAATATAAGGTCCACCTTTGCCGCCATCAGGAGTCCACACCTAGCTAGCTAAGTTATCAATGCAACTAGTGTCGTCAAAAGCACTTGTTACAAGGGTAGAGGTACTACATTGTACTCTACCAAATATGAGCTTAATGAAATATCAAGAAATTATGTAAAGAAAGAAAATCAGAAAATCACGATCACATACTATAACTCATTTATATGGACAATCAAGTAAACTCTACCAGGGCTATGGATGCCTAACCAGTAGTAGGGCTCTTCTTGAGTGGAATTCTGAGACAAAACTGTTGGGGCTATAGATGCTCACTGGTAGTAGGGCAATGTCCAGGTAGTTCATAAGGTGTGTACTAATCACATAGCTTAATGTAAAGGATCTTAGATGAGCTTAGTTTCCAAAGGATAGGAATTAAAACAACTGCACACACTCAAGTTTTTAGGATATGGATGGTTGCATCTAGTTATTGAGCTCTACTTCTTTGATGGGGTATCATGTCTTCTTGTTCAAAATATGGGAAACATAGAGGTTCTAGGTTTGAAACTAAAGTTTATCTTTGAAAATGCTTTGGAGCATTTCCTAGAAGAGTTGCCATTTGTTATGCCTGACACACATGTCCCATTTCACCAATGGGGACCCCCTCCCTTCAAATTTTTGGCTTAGAGTGTTAGCCTAGCTGATTGATTCCTGAAGTGTTCAATGGGTGATCAAACTCACATTTTTCACAACTTTGAAAGCATGAAAGTTGGGTTCTCTGAAATCATTAAGTCAAGTACTATTTTCCATCAGAACCAAGTCTGATGTCTCTTTAGTGCTAAAAATATTGTCTACTGACCTTTTGTGCTAGATTCTCACTCCACTGACTTTAGCATCAAAAATCATATTCACTGCCTTAGCACTAGATTTCTTGTCAACCGACTCAGTGCTAAAATCCATGGTCACTGACCCTAGCACTAAAAATACACTTCTTCGACCTAATGCTAAAATCTCTTATCCTTGACTTGCACTAAAACACCATGTTAATGACTTAAGTAAGAGGATGCCCAAACTCGCATAGAAGTCAGATGAACTAGAAAGTCACGTAGGTCTAAAGAACCTCAAATTGATGCAAAACCTAAAAGTCATTTTTCTGCATATTACGCGCTAAATCTGCAATTGTATCTCCACATTAATGGTAGGTTAAACCAAGGATATATAATGATTTACGTCTATTTTTAGGCTCATTTCACACAAACAATCATTTTGAGAGATCTGCGATTTCACTAGTGACGAAGGGCAAATTTGAAGAAAAGGGAGATTTGATCTTGGACTTGTTTGGATGATTTTTCTACCTCTACAACAGTATTCAAAACCAGGTAGGGCACTTCCTTTGGACTATTCTAGGTTTTGGGGTTTTGTTTCTAATGTATCAATCTCGGCTGGGGTTCTGCATAAAAATTTGAAGGTTTGAGTCTATAAATTTGTTGAAATAGCAGTTACATTTTGGTAAAAGGGGGATTTTTACTATGTAAGTGATTGAATTGTTTAAAAAATCCCTCCATTTTAAGACCCTAGGGCATGATAAGTAGCAACACAATGAAATTTTATTGTATCAAACATGTTTTCTTGCACCTGCAAAATCATTCATGAGTTTACCAAAATCTCTTGAAGATCCAATAGAGCTTTTAGCTTGTTCGAGTTGCACCAAGAATCGTACTAACTGCCCCTTTTGAAATGATGAACAAACTTTAGGTTAGTCAGCAGTTAAATAATCCTCTACCAAATAGAAGTTTTTTAACCTTTTTACTCTAGAATTGACCTTCATAGACTTTGTGCTAAAAGCGCTTCTGACGGACCTAAAACTAGATCCAAGGGAATGAAGTTGGTTAGTCTATGACCTCTAAGAAACTCACTAGAACCAAAATCTAACTTAGCACTAAAATCATATGTCGCTGACCTTGCACTAAAAAACTCATTCACCCACGCTAGTTAGTCACATCCAAAGTTTGTGTTGGTCAGTGTTGGTAAAAAATCATGCTAAAATTAATCTATAAAATGTTTTTCTCCTTAGAACTACCCTCCTTGACTTGTGCTAAAAAGTGCCTTCACTAATTTTGGTTGGCAAACCCCAAACCTCGCACCAAGTCTAACATAATCAGAATCCATGCCAAGTCTTGCTCCCCATCTTTAGTGCTAAATTCCAACCCATCTGACTTGTGCTAAAATTACACCTTACTGACCTCCAAGGATTCATACAAGTCAGTCGCAACCAAACCCTGCACAAGGTTAGATGAACCTTAAACCCACTCTAGGTTGGACCTAGCCCATTCTAGCACTTTTCCTCTGACAAGGTCTTAGACTCTTGGAATTAGCACTAACCCTATAAAATGACTATTTTTTCTATAAGATTTCAAGGAAGAATGGTCTATTTGATTAAAATGAGAGCTACAAAAGGTTGATTAATGATGTTTTGCATATTTCAATTCAGATTTTGAGAAATATAAGCATTTATGGCATGGTCCAATGTGAATTTTGATGTTGTTTTATTGTATAAACCATGTAATAAATGTTATAAATCTACAAATTATCAGACTCATGCATTTCAGAGGTAAGAATTTGCAATTAAAAGAAATGGATATCAATTTAAAAAGGTAGAATTTGACTTAGTGGCATAAGGCAAGTGACTTGTGAATCATGCATTTAAACTTAGGAATAAAGAACCTTCAAGATATCCTTAACTTATTAGGGCCAGTTATGCATGTTAAATGACTGCTTGTGCCCAAAACATGAAGTACAAATTTGAAGGAATTCCTCTCGAGTCAAAGATAGCCTTCGCATGGTCCAACATAGGAGATACAAACCTAGGTCATATCGATCTAGAGGACTTCAAACTCAGAGTATTTGGGCCTAATCCTACATTCTTGGCAAGAAAGATTAGAGACAATGGGATTGCAAAGGCTGTTGTATTTCCTACTTCAGTGCAATGCCCTAAGTTAATAGTGACTTGTGCAGAATGGTATGACCCCCTAACTAGGATCATTCAGACTACCAGTAGGAATATTTTGGTAGACTTAAGCTTAGTCTCCTTGGCAGAGATCTTTGACATACTAGTGCACCTTGTATTATCAATACCAGATATAAAAGATGTAGAGGAAACCTACAAGAAGGGTGTTGAGAAGTGTAAGAAGCAAATCAATGATGGATGGATGAAACATAAAAGGTCTACAATCATCAAGCTTCCTCATACACTTTATAGAGGTGGTTTTCACAGTGAGATTGGAGATCTTGTGACTTTGCTAAGCAAAATATATGGACTGCCTTCTGCGTCAACATTTGAGGTATGGATGTTCACATTGATTAAAGAAATTATTCATGGACAATTGAAACTCCTTTGGGCTTAGATTTTAAGTGACAACATACATGAGGCTTTTATAAACTTTAGTGACAAAATGACATTCAGATGGACCTCATATGTAGTATATGCCTTAGCAAGAAGAATTGAGTACTTAGGGTTGTCAAAGTTGGGAGTTGTAGGTAATGGGAAGCTGAAAGTATATGAGTGTTATCCCCAACTTGCCATATCTCAATCCTTGATCCATTTTAAAAGGGAAAACGATGCATTTACCATGTACATCACAAGACTACTTCAAGGAGCTACTTCCCTGAGGATTTTTCCAGAAGCAATGAATGTAATTAGCCAATTTGGGAAATGGTATATTCAATTTGAGAATTTCACTTACATAAGGGTGTAAGGATTCACAGGGGCACCATACATACTACCAAGGTACCCAACAGATAAGGTAGTACTGCTAGAACTAACAAGGTAGTTAATTCCATGTGCAAAGAAGATGAAGCATTTGCATACAACAAGTGTCAAATTTCCCATGCTATTAGGCAAATGATAGTTTGCATGTGTTTCGTTAGGAGTAGCCAAAGCCTCTAACAAAGAACTACAACTTCTTAATCTTCACTTGTATGTTAGAAGAAGTCACTTTGATCCCTATGGTGTAATGGAGAAGTATGTCAGTAAAAGGTTGTTCCATAGGGTACATCTTGAGGATTTCTGGGCAGATTGCATAGATGACTATGAAGTGTTGAAAATAATTCATTCAAGAATATCTCTACACTTTATTAAAAGATTCCATGTCATAGATTTCTTGGATCAATTTGATAGATGATGACAATGTGGTGTATAAGGGACCTTGGGAGAATCAATACCAACACCCAGTTCCCCTTTCAAACTGGGCAGATGCTAAAGAGAGCTCCTTAGATGAAATTATGAAGGAGCCTATAAGGCCAAGCAAAGTGTGGGCTCGGACCCAAATTGCATCCATGACTCAGAATGGAGTGCAACTCACATACACAGAGACAGAACTAGAAAAGAAGTCATATGGTGAAGAGGATCAACCTGTAGAAGGGATAGATGTTGAAGAGAAAGTTTAAGAAATTTCTAAAGAAATAGATCATGAAGAACACATCCCATTGGCAAAAAGGGTAAAAGGAAAGAAAACTATTTTAAAAGCCTAGCAAAAGAGTTCACCTCTGGCCAAAAGAACAAAAGCTGCACAAAAGATATATATGCCAAGTGGACCAAGTGAGGGTTCCAAGACCAAGAACCCAATGACCAAAACAATAGGGGTCTCTATCATTGCTCCTGCCATTGCTCCTACCACTACTCCTACTACCTCTGCTACCTATGACACTCCATCTACCCTAATTCAAATTGTTACTGCATCTGCCTCATGCCCCTTGGCATCAGATTCAAGCCTTTCAACTTCACTTGTTTCATTCATTGTCACTTCTTCTACTCCTTCACTACCATCCATTTCAACTACCCCCTTCCTCCTACCTCTTCTGTCTCTCTTTCCACCTCATTCAATTTACCACCTCTCTCCACTGTTCTTTCATCTTCCTTCTCCCTTCCTTCCTCATCCATCCTTTCACCTGTTGTCATGCCTCCTTTGGGTTTTGCATCATTCGCTAATCTAATTCATGTGAGTCTTTGTTTCCCTCTCAGTTGTTGTCCTTGATGTCAAATACAATAAATCATAAGCCACTAGTAAATATCCAATGCCCATAGTCATGGTCAAGCAACCCATAATAGAAAGTAACTTCTCTTACATCTCTTACACCTCTCTTATGAATCATATGTTTTTACATAACTATCATATTGACTAATTTCTGACATCTAAGTACTCCATGAAGGCATTGAATGCCCTGTTATAACACCCAAACTAAGAAGATTCTTTATAATTCCTATTTTTGACATTTTCTATGTAACCTCCCTATTCAATTCCTTCTTACACAATATTCCAAGTGTCTTGGAGACTAAATAATAAATAAATAATTTCCCCACCCATACATAGGTGTCTTATTTTTCCCACTCCATGATGTTTGGAGATCATATATCATTGGAGTGTTCTGCAAGTAAACTAACAAACCTGACATGCAACTACATGCAAGGTCATATAACTGACATGCAAGAACATGCATGGTCATACAAGTCCATAGGAATGGCATGCAACAACATGCAAGCACATGCAAGTTACATGCAACAACATGCAAGCACATGAAAGTGACATGCAACAACATCCAAGTGACATGCAACAATATACAAGCACATGCAAGTGACATGCAACAACATGCAAATCCATATGAGCAACATGTAACAACATGCATCAACATGCAACAATATGCAACAACATGAAAGTACATGCAAGCTACATGCATAAATAACAATTATTGGCAACATCATTCCAAATAGATCATGATTCCACAAAAGAATAGGGCTCTCTATCACTACTCCTACCACTGCTCCTACCATTGCTCCTTCTACCTCTACTACCTATGACACTCCATCTCTCCCAATTAAAACTGTTACTGCAACTACCTCATGCCCCTTGGCATCATATTCAAGCCTTTCCACTTCACTTGTTTCAATCATTGTCACTTCTTCTACTTCTTCACTACCATCTGTTTCAACTACCCCCTTCCTCCTACCTCTTCTGTCTCTCTTTCCACCTCATTCAATTTACCACCTCTCTCCATTGTTCTTTCATCTTCCTTCTCCCTTCCTTCCTCATCCATCCTTTCACCTATTGTCATGCCTCCTTCTTTGGGTTTTGCATCATTAACTAATCTAACTGATGTGAGTCTTTATTGCCATCTCAGTTGTTGTCCTTGATGCTAAATACACAAACTCTTAGGTTTGTGGTACATTGATAGTTGCATCATGACAGTTGGCATTTGGTTTTGCATACCTGGTATGACAGTGGTGATATGGCTGCATTGATGATCAATATTTAGATTTTGTGGAGTTGTTCTTACAAAGCCTTGACCATCATTGGTTTGGTAAGATGATACAATGTTGAGGTAACAGTCAGTTGGCTCATGATGATCTTGATGACTTTCATTTAGTTGGCTCATGGTGACCTTGATGACTTGCATTTCATGGTTCTTGGTATAGCAGTTGGCATATGCTTTTGATAGTTGTATTGATACACATGTGATGTCATGTTACATTTTCATACTTTGATGATGACAAGAAAGTTGATAGGATAGTTAATATGGTATGATAGTTGTTGATATTTGTGTGATATGCACTTCAGTTGGTTATCAGTTAAATGATATTCCTATTCTTAGTTAGTAGTGGTTTCATATCATTGGACAATCTTTGGTTGCCTTGGTATAGGTTTTGTGGTTTTATGGTTGGCATTACAGTAGGACTTCTACCAGTGATAGTTTTGTTAGGGTTAGCCGGCAGAAGATATCAATTAAATGCAAATAAAGATTAAACAGAGAAATGGAAATACACAGAAATAATAATAGCGAGAGACAAGTTTTAACGTGGTTCACCCAAACTCGGGTTACATCCACCAAACAGAGAGTCCAATATTATTATCCAGTAAATCAAACTGATTACAATCAGCAATCCCTGCAACTCAATACCACTACAAAATGCTACAATACAATATATCAAAACCCTAACCCTTAGCCGCTTTTTATCAAGCTTTTTGTCAGTTACAAAATAGGGTTTTCTTATGTCGGTCAATGAAAAAATTAACTTCTGGTGCATTATAAAATAATAAAAAACCGTGTGAGGTTTCGGGGGCATTGCCCCTGAGCCCCCACGGGAGCGCTGCCCCTCGACCCCACCCTGTATTGCGACAGGGAACGCACCAGGGGCGCTGCCCCTGGACCCCGCAAGGGGTGCTGCCCCTTGACCCCGTCTTGGGGGCGCTGCCCCCAAACCCCTACAAGGGGCACTGCCCCTTGACCCCGTAGGAATTTGGGGGGAAACCGCGCTAATAAAAGTGGGGTAAATATAACCTCCGAGTCTGATTAGGCTCCATATAACAACAAGTTTCTCCTCATTTCAATTTGTGACATGAGTAATGCAATGATAAGCCAAGGCCCTAAAATCTTTATCATTTGAGTCACTTATGAGATATCATATTTTTGATCAAAGGTTATTTTTCTTGTACAAATAAAAGACATAAGATGTCTTAAGGTTTTTCATTTTCCATTATAGAAGGAAATGTTTGTATGATGAAAGGTGGTCTGCATGTGACATTATTTTTTATGACTTCACCAAGTATCATTAACATGTATTATTTTGAGCACATAAAAAAGAAACATTTGTCAAAGTTTATTGTATCGGGGCCTTAATGAGTTTTACCTACTAGGTAGGTCTCAGCATTTAATAGTAGATAAAAAGAGTTTAAGTTTTATTATCTTTCACCGGGCCACTTAGGGCACACCAGGATCACAAGTTGCCATGTTATCATTGGCCAAAATGCTTAGAGAATGAATCATTTTGTAAAGTGAAACTTAGGCTATGAGCTCTCTCTGAGCTAGGGTTTGACATTTCAATGGTTATCATGAAAAATCATGGACAGTATATAAAACCTATGGAATCCTAATTGACTTGAAGGAGAATCATAGTAATTTGACAAAGCTGGAGCTTGAGGAGGTTTGGCAGTTAAGATTCATGTGTAAGTAACTGTTGGCAAGAGACACTATGTGGCTTCATGAATGTTGTCATTGATGGCAACAAAGTCCTTCCCACACATCTGTAGGACATGGTGTGTCTCTACTAGAAGTCAGATTGAAGAGTTTTGGTCCGGTGACCAAGAACAGAGCATGCAGCAAGGTCTGACAATCAGGTCTAGATCTCTCAGAGGAAGTATCTTAGTAAAGTATGGACTTGGGGAATTCAAGAGGCATACCATGACTATTATATTCTAGAGATTGAGCCTTCGGTGATGAAAGGGTGAAAAGATATAAGCACCTGAGTGTTGGGTTCCTATTTGGTAGAGTAGACTGAGGAAGACTTGACCGACAGAGCATCAGACCTTAATCCGGATTAGATATTGATTGTGATCAAGATTCTTAAGGGATCATTCATGATGGGCCAACATGTTTGATGACTTCTATAAGCATCTCTTTGATATGCATCACTTGGTAAGCAAGGATTCAGCCGACAGACCAGAGTTTGGGAAATTATTGAGTATTCCAGATGCCGACTAGAAAGATGTTGAAATCCTTTGTGCAGATATATATACCAAATGGATTTTGATGAGAAGGCATGCATGATGAATTGTGAATTGTGAAGAAAAGTAGAGTGTTATGTGGAAGCAGCTATACAGGTCCAGAATGTGACAGAACAACAACATTAGAATAGAGGAAGAATGAAGTGCAGTAGATCAGTATATTAAGCCTAACCAAAACTGAACCTCAATATATCTGGATGCTCATCATCAGTTCAAGTACTTAGTTTTCTTTATATAAACTATTGTAGCCAGTGAGCCTCTTGTGAGCAGTGTGCTTGAGTAGTAAGCCCTAATTGGCAAGTGCCATTTTGTACTTCTATTCTTTTAACAGAGAATACAATCTTGGGTTAGTCACCCCATGGCTTTTCCCTTAATAGGGTTTTCCATGTCAAAATCGCTGTGTTATGTGTATTGATTTTGTTTCTGCTTTCATGGTTATGGATGCTTATTTTTTTGATGTTGCACTAGTTATTAAGAATAATAGAAAGTTAAATTAATTAAGATAACTGATTCACCCCCCCTCTGTTATCAACAATTGGTATCAGAGCCAAGTTCCTCCAAATAGAGCCTAACAGCCTGAGGAAGATCTGGGAATCTAAATGAATATGTATGGTATGAGGGAACAACTTCAGTCTGCCCTAGATGATCTTGAACAATCTCATTTTTAAGTCAATGACTTGAAGGAAAGACTCAAACAAGTTGATGACTTCATAAATGAACTAAAAGAGAAACTGAGTATCTTTATGAAAAGAAGAAAGGAACTACTTCAACAATTAGCAAGTCAAAGTGAAGCCAATAATACTGATGAAGATCTGAATGAGAAGAACAAGTTATGTGAGAAGCTATCAAAAGAAGTCATTATGGTAAGACATGAAATGGAATCAGGGGTTATGAAATTCACCCAAGAAATTGAAGAGAAAAGAAAAATTGAAGATGATCTAAAACAATCTCTCAAGGAGAAGTCTGAAGACTGCCACAAAATGGATAGAATAATCAGGCATCTAGAATCTGATCTTGAAGAAGCTAGAGATAATGAAGAACAACTTGAGAATTAGATTGAGACTCTTAAAAGGGATCTTCAAACAACAAATGAATACAAAGAGAAATTCAAGATAAGCTCTGCTCAACTTGAAGTTCTTCTTCAAAGCCAAAAGAGGGTAGATGACAAGGAAGGCTTGGGGTATGAGAAAGGTGAAAGCTCTAGATCTGGTCAGAAGAACTCTGGATCAGGAAATCCAAGGAACAGGCCTAGAAGACCTCCAGTAAGTCAACCAAATACTTAATGATATCCATCTTTCAATGGATACTGCCACAATTGCAATAACTTTGGTCATAAAGCAAATCAGTGCAGAAGAAGAATGAATTAGACTAATTCATCCTTCTCTAGATAGTGTTTTAACTACAAAAGGTATGGTCACAAATCTCATGAATGTAGAAATATGTAAATAAACAATCCATTCAATGGTAGATGCTTTGCATGCAATAGAATGGGATATATGGCTAATCAGTGTAGATCAAGAAGATATCAGTCAAATATGTAAAGAAATATTGTTTTCTACAATTGCAATAGATTGAGTCATATTGCCAAATTTCGTAGCAGTAAGAATTAGGACAAAAGGGGTCCGGTGCATCATAATCAAAACTAGGACAAAGGAAAAAGAAAAGTGAATGTGGATGAAATTCAAAAGGAGATGAACAAGATTTAGGTAAAGGGAAGTATAGAAAATGTTGGGGATGGATCCGCACTAGAATCTAGTGCTGATATTCCTTCTGGAAACTAAATAATTGAGCTCTGGCTGAGGGGGAGTCACAAAGGAAAACAATTTCCCCCAGCCACTCAATTGGTGCCTAAAATTGACACAGAAAGTTGTGGATTAAGAGGGCTCTCAGAGAAACATCTAAATAACCTTTGGTAAAGATATGAAAGATCCGCAAGGAGTTTGAAAAGGTTAATCATCCAAGACTAATTTGGTTTGACAGTCATCCGGTAAAAGCAGGACTTTCATAGTTAGATCCGGTATAATTCAAATAGTTGGATCTACAGTTAGATGGAATGATTGGAGAAAGGGAGATACATTGTAAGTTATCATTCTTGGTGCATTTCAGTGATCCAGAAAGATCTCTCTTAGAACATGTAAAACAAGACAAACTGGAATAACTTAGGTTGTGCATTTATTGCAAAATAGAATTAGGGTTTGCACAGAAATAAAAGGATACTTTGGTTCATCATTTACACATTTGCATTCAAGGAGAAGAGAGAAGGTTCTTTGCAACAAAATTGTCTCAAACCTCTCAAAGATCAATAGTAGAAGTTGATTCTTCCAACAATCTGATCTAGCTCATATCATGAACCCTAGAAGCACAAAAAGGTATTTTCACTCTTGAAAACCTCTCTCTAAATATTTTGAAAGATGGCTACTCTGAATGTTGTGAAGATCACTGATAGGCCATGCCCTAAATTCAAGAAACATTCCTACAAATCCCTAGAAGTTGATCCCCTAGGCGCATTTTCTAGCATTTCGCATGGGATTTTGTATGTAGAAGATGTTAGGGCATACACTCATGTGAACATTGAAGAATTTGGGGAATCCAAGCTGATGGATACCTACCACAAGCAATTAATAGATGATTCATTTGAACTCAAACCTCAGTACAAGGCTATGTGGGACAAACATTTTGGACATTGCATCCATTTCCCCTATTTTGCAGAAGATGAATGGGTCCAGTATGTTTTGAGTAGAGTGTATGACAACTTCATGTGGTTGAATAGACCATTTAAGATCACAAAAGATGCTATTAGGGCGGTAATGGGTTTGTACTCATCCGGAGGGTTACCTGTTCTCAAATCGATCAAAAACCAAATTGTGAGTGAGGCTACCGGATCAAAATTTGACAAGAGAGCTATGACAATAGAAGATATCACCGATCCGGATATCAAGTTTGCCTCCATGATAATTGGTTACAAGATATATCTCTCCACCATGGAAAATTCAGTACCCAGAACTGTAATTTACACTGCTTATCAGATGCTAATAGAGAATGCTGACTATGATCTTTTTGAGCTTCTCCTAAACCAACTGTTAGACAATTTGTAGAAAATAAAGAAAAATAAAAAGAATTCATTCAAATACTATGGTTTGATATTATGTTTATTCTTTTACTTTATGAATGAGCTCCCTGGATCCAGTGGTTGGATATGGGAAAATGACAAACTAGTAGCCATACAAATAAGAGATTATTTGCATAGAATTGGTGATGCCAAGGCACATAATACAACACTTTGGGGCTACTTCAAGAATTTCAGAGTATGATGCAAGCCAGAGAAAGAATCCCTCAATCATTGGTTGAGAAGTACAAGGATAGAATGTGCTTTATAGTGGACACTGATCAATGCCTGATGGAAGCAGTGGAACCTAGAATAGTGTGGAGCATGCCAATGGGGTATGAAGTTGATGAGAAAATTCTAGAAATGCATATTCAACACTTGCTGAGTTAGCCCAAGGACCTTGAGGTAGAAAGGTTTGGAACCTTTGAAGAGTTGAGTGTGAAGATTCATGTTGAACTAAGACAACCTGAGATCAAGAGAAAAGTAAGAAGGGAAGTAGAAGAATTCGCTAAAAGGCATGGAATATCAAAGGAGGTAGTTGATGCCAATAGAGAGAAGATGGAAAGGGTAGAGAAAGAAAGGAAAGAAACTAAGAAAGAAAGTGCTCTAGTGTAAGCCCCCTCCTAGACCAGATCCTCTAAGAGCTCTGCACCTGCCACCTCTAAGAGCCAAAAAGCATCAAAATCATAAGTCAAAACATCTGAAAAGGAAGAGAAGAGAACCAAGACAAAGGCCACAAGGTCTTACACCAGTCAAAAGGATGATGAAGAGACTGAGTCAGATGAGGAGGTCAAGAAAATGAAGAAGAAGAAGAAAGCATCCTGTGAACCCTCTACCAATCATAACCAAGAAGAAGAGGCAGAAGAATTCTTTGAAAGGCCCAGTCTCTGCATTGATGATATCATCAAATCAGTCACTGTGGATGGGAACTTGAAAGCAATGACTAAATTTTATGATGATTATAGTGAAGCTAATTAGAAGATCCTACAAGAAACTACAGTTAGGTATTTAAACATCTACAAAAAAGCATTCATTGAAATTATATCTTTGATTCCTAAAAGTCTAGAAAAGGAACTTGAAATAAGAAAGAATAATGCCATGGCAAAAGACCTAGAAATCTGGGAGCAGATTGCTATCCAACTCTATCCCTCCATCACTCCACAGAAAATAAAAATGATCTTCAAAGATTGCAAGGATGAGTTCCAGAGAAAAACCAAAATGAATAATCTTATGCTCAGAGAGACTGATCAGGTGGCTAAAGAGACTGAAGAGATCCTCTAGAATGCCTATAAAAGATTCAATATTCCTTTTATAGAGGACTTAGGTGATGAACTCTCTACCATGGATGACAAAGGAGAATCTACTGAGACATTTGCAGAAGAAACAAAGGAGACAAGTAAAGAGAAAGCTAAGGACTTAGCTTCCTCTGTTCTGGAAGAGGAAGTTCATGGAGAAGTAGACACCTCTCTTCTGGATCCCTCTGCAGACTCCAGGATTGAAGGAAAAGAAAGAAAAGAAGAGAACATCAATCAAGGAGAAGAAGTGAAGGGAAGAGAAGAAGGTTAAATAGAGAAGACCACAAGTGACAGTGCTAAGATTGCAAAAGGAAAGAAGACTCTGTCTCTGGCAAGAGACATTGCAGAAACTGTTAAAGATTTCTTGACTAAAGAAATGAGGGAGATTGATGAATCGGAGCTACTTCAAGGACCATTCAATTTTGATTCTCTCTCCCCCATTCAAACTATGAAGATAGTATCCTTTGCTCAAGTAAAGGCAAAATAAAAACTTTTGAAGTCTCACATGGAAGACTGTGAGCTAATAGAGATTGCATCTAGTGCATTGGAGAAAATCATGCCATCCTTCCAAAAGGATCTTTTGGCCTCTTCATCTGGTAACTTAAGATCTCTTGTTAATTCAATTAGCACACATTTTGATTCTTTGGAAAAGTCAGCTAAAGATAAAGTCCAGAAAGAATTTTTGGGAAAGAGACTATCTAAAGTACAAGGGCTAATAACAAATGATAGGAGAAATATGGATATTGGGATAAAGAGCTTAGAAAATGCTCTTAAAGATGGCAGAGAAATATATAAATTTTGTTTATCCTAGTCTAAAGTGACAAAGGATATTGAGAAGAAAGTGCAAGAGCAAGAGGATAAACTGTCAACTGTATCTCAGAATTTTGATCCTCTCACCACATCCATAATAAACCAGGAATGTCAGACTATTGCCATTCTAAATGAACTAAAGAATCTTGAAAAGGAAAGGAAGAATATAATAAGTAGGATGGGTGAACTTAGAAGGATAATTATCCATAAATTAGAGGCCATGCATGAGGCCCTATCTAATGCTTAGACCACAGCACAGACCAGTGATCCGATAGATCTAAAGAGGGTAGAAGCTTTTGCATTCCTGTTGAGTGGTCACATCTCAATTTTAGAGAGGATGAAGCAAAGTTGGGCAACAAAATTTGTCTAGTTGAAGACAACTTTTGCAGATATACTTCAGTGTTGATGTCAAAGGGGGAGTGAGGAACAATGAAAAATGTGGAATCTAGCCAAGGGGGAGTGCTGAAAAAGTGTACATAAGAATAGAGCATCAGCCAATGGGGAGTATGCTATGACACTTAGTCATTTTTCACTAAGTGTTGCCATCAATGCCAAAGGGGGAGATTGTTGGCAAGAGACACTATGTGGCTTCATGAATGTTGTCATTAATGGCAACAAAGTCCTTCCCACACATCCGCAGGACATGGTGTGTCTCTACCGGAAGTCAGATTGAAGAGTTTTGGTCTGGTGACCAAGAACAAAGCATGCAACAAGGTCTGACAATTAGGTCTGGATCTCTCAGAGGAAGTATCTCATTAAAGTGTGGACTTGGGGAAGTCAAGAGGAGTACCATGACTATTATATTCTAGAGATTGAGCCTCTAGTGATGAAATACTAAAAAGATAATAAGCACCTGAGTGTTGGGTTCCTGTTTGGTAGAGTAGACTGAGGAAGACCTGACCAACAGAGCATCAGACCTTAATCCAGATAAGATATTGATTGTGATCAAACTTCTTAAGGGGTCATTCATGATGGGCTACCATATTTGATGACTTCTATAAGCATCTCTTTGATACGCATCACTTGGTAAGCAAGGATTCAGCCGACAGACCAAAGTTTGGGAAATTATTGAGTATTCCAGATGCTGACTAGAAAGATGTTGAAATCCTTTGTGCGGATATATATACCAGATGGATTTCGATGAGGAGTGCATGATGAATTGTGAATTGTGAAGAAAAGTAGAGTGTAATGTGGAAGTAACTATACAGGTCCGGAATGTGAGAGAACAACAACATTAGAACAGAGGAAGAATGAAGTGTAGCAGATCAGTATATTAAGCCTAACTGGAATTAAACCTCAGCATATGTGGATGCTCATCATCAGTTCAAGTACTTAGTTTTCTTTCTGTAAACTATTGTAGGTAGTGAACCTCTTGTGAGTAGTGTGCTCAGGCAGTAAGCCCTAATTGGCAAGTGCCATTTTGTACTTCTATTCTTTTAATAGAGAATATAATCTTAGGTTAGTCACTCCATGGTTTTACCCTTAACAGGGTTTTCCATGTCAAAATCACTATGTTATGTGTATTGATTTTGTTTCTTCTTTCATGGTTATGGATGCTTATTTGTTTTGATGCTACATTAGTTATTAAGAAGAACAGAAAGTTAAATTAATTAAGATTACTGATTCACCCCCCCTCTCAGTTATCAACAATAACTTTGTTGACTGCTGTTTCAAGTGATATTATTATGTCTTTCGTTCTTTCTCAAAGTTTTTAAGTTGCATGAAATAAAATAAAGTGCAGAGACAACACTCAAGTTTGGTTTTGAAGTTTACTAAAGTTTTCTACATAAAAGTTTAGTTCTTTCTATGAGAAGTTTGAAGATGTCATTGTCGGAATACTTTCTAATGGGCATTCTTTGTTATACATTTTGTTATTTCTATTTTGAAAGGGTTCTCTCTGTTGAAGTTTTTCCTTAACCTTATGATGATGGCATTTTCAGTTCACTCAAAAGGTTTTTCTTTGTTTATTACTGATAAGAAAAAGGGTTCTAAAACTATAGACTATTGTATATCAGTAATGTGGAGGAAGTTGTTATTCTGAGCACACTTTGGTTTGAACCTTGAGTTAAAGTGGGATCATTCGACCTTACGGGTCTTGCAGTTATCTATCCTACAAAGAATCTTCTTGAGTAGTTATTTAGTTTTAGTTACAAGTATAAACTATTTCACGAAAAGAGAAAAGGTTTATCCATTCGACCTAACCCTATGGTCTATCTATGGGGGCATTTTTCTTTATTAACTCAAAGTTTTTAAATTGTTGTGGTTAAGGTTTTTGTAACCACAATTTGGAAAGACATTATGAAAGGTCTTTCTATTCTCAAAGTGGGTCAATTTGACCACTCTTTCTTGACAGTTATTTATTCAGTTCAAATTTACTTCAAACAGTTCATCTACTCATACAAGTTGGTTATTGAAAGAAACAAAAGGGCATTGATAAAAGTATAAAAGGGCATAAGATGAAAAACATCTGTTAGGAGATTGATGTGTGTTGATGCAAGATCTGTTTTGAGTTGACGAGTTGATTGTTGAGTCTCAAATAATGAGACACAAAGTTGCCTCACACTTTTATAAAGGAAATGGCCAATGCTGATCTGACTTTTAAACTTGAATCACTAAAAAGTGACATATATGTTTTGAATTTTGAAATGATGTAAACTAATAAAATATTTATTTATTTATTTATTTTTTTTCAAAAAGTGGTAAATACCACTAAAATATATTAATTAAAAAGGAAATACAAAATGCCAGATTCAGGGAGACATACCGGTAGGAAAGAATCGGCAAAGAAAACCTCCGGTTATAGCCTATCTGTGAAAAAATAACACAAAAATCATCTGAAAAAATGAGTCGATCCAGTAGTAACTTCTGTAAAAATATTTATTTTTTAGTATATTTTATGTTTGTATTTTTTGAAAAAATTAAAAAAATATTTGAATATAGTTTTTAATAAATTGACACTATAATTTAGTTGCTGATAAAATGCTGAAAAATGAAGTTACATGAGACGTCAATCTTTATATAGTAAATTTAATTTTTTTTTCTTCAATTTTTTGTGTGTATTTATAACTTGAAACTTTAGTGCATGGATATCTTTTTTTCCAATTTTCATAAATATATATTTTTAAATAAATAATAAAATGTGGATGTATTAAAACATAGTTATTTCCATTCGACGTCAACTTTCATATTAACTATTTATCTAAAATAGAAAAAAAATTATACCATCTTGATATAGATTCTTTTATCTAGTGTATCATATTTTTTTATATTTTTTTTTAATAAGTTTTCTGTTTTTCCTTGACATGGTAATCGACCTATTGTTTTGTGTTGATAACCTACTTTTAGTAAAAATAGAAAAGAAAATATAAATAATAATTAAACTATTAATATATATATATATATATTTGAAAACTAAACTTATAGATCTACAAAAGGGTATTTTTATATTTTTAAAAAATGTTATTTACACGAGTCGAAGTTGCTGAAATATCAAGTTTTTACATATGCATTTAGCCAACAATTTTAGTTGGAAAAGTTGTGCACATATCCAATTTAGCTAGAATGAATATTATAAGATCATATATTTGACCAAAATTGACTTTTAGTTAGAAATACTTAAATTCACTTGTGCTGATAAGTTGGTTGAAAGTGTGACACAACTTTGTGCTTTTACCTACCCAATGATTGGAATATAGAGAAATAGAGTAACCCTCTATATTAAATTGTATTATTCATTATATTGATTGAAATATGCCAGTGAGGCACAAAAAACCAGTGAGGCATCTATATTTGCGAGTGAAGCACCTTTTAATTAAGCCAGTGAGGTATTTTTTGGAGTGGTTTTTCATCCTTAGAGGGTTTTACACTCGTCAAATCTCTGTGTTATGGTCACTTGTTTTTTTCATGAGTTTATGTTCATTATTTCATAATTTAACTGTTGCATATTTGACATGATGTTCATTATGGGTTAGCACAAATGCACAATATATCTGATAGTTATCTCTGTCCAATAAAGAAATAAAACTACCTCTATTATTTGTCATGATAAATTGCTCTGATGGTTCATCATAGTTCACCAACAGTTGTTTTGTTCATTCATGTTCACAAGATGATCTGTTAATGCACTATAGTTCATAAATGAATGTTTTGTTTTCATAATAAAAGGGTTGAAGTTTATGGTTGGTAAAAGTTTATTAATTGTCACCAAAAACAAGTCTGTTTTATGAGACTGATTCACCCCCCACTTCTCAGTGTCTCTCGTACTCCAATAGTCTTCCCTCATTGCTAGCTCAATCATTACCATTGCTCCACAATTCTTTAATCCATCCAGTGCAAGACTCTACCTACTTAGCTATGCCACAATTACCTAGGATTGAAAAGGTGTGTGTAGAGTTAGAACTACAAGAAAAAGGGATGGGAAGGAAGTATCTAAATAATCTCCCTCTGAGACTACAATCATTGAAATAATTAAGATATCTGATAGTTCTGTTGACAAGGGCACTGGGGACACAATTATGAAAGCTGCTCAGCATGAAATATTCGAAAATATATAAAATATTGAGCAGCTGGGAGATGGAGAAGAGGATAATGTTAAAGAGTCTGAAAGAGAGCTAGAAATTCTTGATAACCCCCTAGCAAAAGGAGATAATCATATTGATGCTCCCAAGGATTCCTCTTCAACAACACCAGATTGGTTGCAAAACCATCTCAGAGCTAAAGAGCCACAAGTACAAGTGATGAAACTAGATTTGGATACTATCTTAGCTAGAGTGGAGAAGTGAAAGAAACAAAAGAAGGCTAAGATCCAATCCAAAATATACAAAGATGCCACTAGGTCAAGGATTGCTGAGGTGGCTGTCCGACCAGCCAATGTGAATAGAGACTAGGTTAGAGCAGAGGATTACACTATTGTAACTATTGACTTGGGACCAGCTTTCAGGGGTCAAAAAATTGATGAATTTAAAGGTACGGTCTCCTCCATTCTTGAACAATTAGACAAAGATGATATGACAAAGCAAGAATTGAAACAACAAAATGAAGAACTGAAGGCTTGCATCCATTTTTATGAGACCATTGAATTTAGAGGGAGAACCAAAATCAGCTCTGACCCTACTGTCAAATGAAGAATTAAGTAAATTTGATGATATCAAAACAACTGCTAAAGGCACATAGGAGTGGTTTGACAAAGTGTACAATGATGGTTGTGAAGCAATTACTTTTGCAGTCAGGCTACATCGACACTTCTGACTATTGAGAGAAGGGTGGGAGGAATTATTTTAAGAATGCGATCCCTATGAAGAATACTATTCTCATATGTTCCCAAGAGTACAGGTAATAAGGGAGCTGCCCAACAAAACTTTGTTATTAGAGAATATTCTTAGAACAGAAAGGTTGTATAAGTCTAGGGAATGGTATCAACAAATGAAGATGAAGAAGGAAGTTTTTAATAAGATTAAATAATTTCACAAGGAAGAAAACACTCAACTTCTTGTTGTTATTTATGAAATAAATGATACTTTGAAAGAATGTCTAGACCCCAGCATCAATGATCTTGCTCCACTTGATGAGCAACATTGTAAGGATAGATTGCATCAAGCTATTCATGGATAGTCTCCACTGAGTATAGTTGAAAAGGTCAATGATCTCCGGGCTTCCTTTGTTGCATTTCAAAAGAGTAGAAGAGAAATGGAAGATGTATATACTTAGTATTATCGGGAGCTCGAAGACCTCAAATTTAGATCAAACTATATTAAAGATCCGGACCTTGTAGACATAAATCTAGCATTAGCAGTCTGGGTAGCCTACATCAACAAAAAGGATGAAGAAGACAAAATAGATTTAGAACGAGATGAGTAAAATAATAAATTATTTGAAATTGAAAATGTCATCCCATCACTTGTGACTAATGCTATATTTAGAAGGTCATGTGACGTTATTTTTTCTTTATTATGCTTTAAAAAGTGACTTTTCCCTATGTATAGCTTAATGCGTACTCAATTTGTCTATGTTCAATGTATTTAGAGGTCATTTTCATCCTTTTCCTATAGGACAAATTGTAATCCAGGAATGCAAAAGGTTGTTAAAAATATATTTAATGTTTTTAAATCTGGACCGTCGGTGTTGAGTCAATCTCCACCATACATTAAAAAAATAGTATGGTGCTTCTTCTATATAAAGGGCCATTGTTCCTCTCATTGTAAGACAATCTTGATGCCGAATTGTTAACGTTCTACCAAATTTTCTGGTTAATACAGAACCAAGTTGCTACAGTACTTTTCTAAGAATTTGTTTCTTTGTATTATCAATTTGGTTTTATGGTTCACATCTTGATCTTCATTAGTTAAATCATGCTTTGCAATGTTATTGATTTGTTGAAGGTACTTGATGAGCATTCTAGTCCATACTATTAGTTGCTTGCTGATTGTAAGTAGCTGTGCATAGTTAGCCTGGGCTGTTAAATTGAGCTGAGTTTAATTGCATTACAGTAGTTCAATCACACCAGCATTTGGGTATTTAATGAATGTATGTGTATACGCCTAAAATTGACATGACTTTGTCTAAATAAATATTTTTAATATTTCTTTAAGTCAAATTCCTCTATCAATAAATAAATAAACAAATTTATTTATTTGATTCACATTCGTCTAAGTTAATTAACTATCAAAATATTTAATTACCTCTTCTAAAGTCAAAATTAAATAAATTCTTTATTTAATTTAATTCTTCCAAACAATTAAATAATTCTTAATTATTTAATTAAGTCAAAGTCATTCTTCCAAATTTAAATAAATAAATTAAATTTATTTAAATTCTCTCAATCTCTAAAAATAAAATACAATCAAATATTTTATTTATTCTTCCAAATCATACACAAGCAATTAAATAAATCTATTTATTTAATTCGCTTTCTTATCTTCAAAATATCTTCCAAATCTTCTAAAAATAATTCTTCTTCTTCATGCACACAAAATTAAATAATTTATTATTTAATTTCTCTCAAATCATGCAAAAGTAAATCACAAGTTGAGTTAACTAACTCAATCAACCTTGTTTTTATCAATATCTCTTAAATTAGAAAAAAGCATTCTAATTTATGAAAGCATATCTTATCTTTATAAAAGAAAGTAGTTAACTCAAACAAAACAACTTTTGTGTCACATTTATCTTCTTTCTATTTGCGTACGTTTTCTCAAGTCTTCTATACCGTTGATCTTCTTGTTCTTTCTATATTGTTGATCTTCTCTCTCCCAAGTCTATAAATTGAATCCTCTTCTTCCATTTCATTCATCCAAGCTTTTAGTATTGTTACTTTGTAGAATTAACAACGCGCCTTTGGCACCCAAATCCATCCATAGCTTGCAATCACCCTTTTATTGTATTGAAGCTCATCTTCATTACAAGAAGTATCACATCCATCTCTTGATCGTTATCTTGAAAAAACTAAGCAAGGAAGTACACTTCTGAGGGCTTCAATATTCATACAAAGATCGGTTGAGACTAGGCGAACAATGGAAGCAACAAAGTAGCAAGGTTTGCATGGTTTATTCTTTGTTATTTGAATCTTTGTTTACTTGGAATTTATATTGAGATTATTTGTTTATTGATTGAGTTTCATACTTTGGAAATATTTTTGGTAACATTTTTGGCGTCCACCGTGGGGCCTTGCCCCGATTTAACCTAGAAACTGAGTTTTTTGTGCAAAGCTTTCATACATAGGAGGATTCGATGCATCTAAACAATTCTAAAGCACACCTAAGATCTGTTCTAGTGCATCTACCCTTTTGGCACATTTACCTCCTAAAGATGCGCATCTGCATTCTGTTACAATGCATCTACCGAATAGCACATATACTCTCTGTTTCAGTGCTTTTAACTTCTGTCTCTGTGCTTTTAAAATTCCTGTGCTTCAGAGCTCTTTTTCTGCACATTTAGGCTCTAAAGCTGCGCATCTACTCTGAACAGTGATTTTAGGGTATTTTTGTGGTTTTTTGCTAACGCTAATATTTTTCGCAGGGATATTCTCTCATCTACTTGCAGGGTTAAGGGCTGGATAGTCATTCTAGTTACATTGTAAACACACATAATCTTTTTAAAGGATAGTAATTAAATGTTCATGTAAAATAACATCCAGATCTAACTAGGAAGGGAGTAACTTGATTTTGTTGCATCAACAAATTAAATCTAGTCCCAATGCTAGGAGGATAAAATTGAACCATTGCTATATTACTTTCAAAATTAATAACTCGCATGTGTGCCCAAGTAGCTAACTCATATAGTCTTTTTCATTTTAATTAGGGGAAAAGAACCACTGTCTTTCATATTTTTGGGAATGATACCAGGCCTATGCTCTCCCCTATCATGGGTGACCAAAATTCTAGACATATCATTTTCACACATGTTAAACCTTTAGAGAGGCCTACCCTTGGATATCCTTCCGTCCAAGTGGGAATGACCTTAAGTGGTAACAGGCTAAAGCTAAGCCCTACCAAGCCACTATAAATAAATTGTGTTTGGAGTGAATGCTTCAAACAATGAGTGAAGTTGTGTTATATAGACATCTAACCTTCCCCAAAACCCTCCATGGTGCAACCCTTGTAGGCTAGGAGACTCCATAACGGAGAGTAGTGCTGCCGCATGTATAACCACTCAAACAGTTGCACTTATTAATAATCCTTTGTTTTTAGTAGCCAAAAACCCCTATAATCTGATGCAAGGAAGGGCAGTTATAACCTCCCAAAGATGCCTCATCTAGAAATAGTGAGAATTTAGTTTATATTGTCCTAGCCAACCTAGGATTTGTACTTTCTTTTGAGTAAAAAAGAGTCCATAAAATTACAAAAAAAATTCATGAAAACTTCTTTCCATTTGTTGTGTTTTACTTGCCATAATTGAGAAAATTAGATCAAAAACACCAACTTGCAACCAAGAAACCAAAAATATCAAAAAACATGCCAAAAAAACTACAAAAACAATCCATTTCGACTTGCTGTGCATTTGCTGCAACTTTCTACGCATTTGTCACCTCTTACTGCACATTTATCATTTACTAGTGCTGCGCTTTTATATCAACTTGTTGCACATTTGTCCTCTATTTCAATGCATCTGTTATTGGGCATCCATGATAGTGAGCATTTTCACATCTTTTGAGAGAAAGTTTTCAACCTTTCTAGATACCCATTTTGGTCTTGTGTCAATTTTTGTGGAGATGAAAAACCAATTAGAAGTAATTGGTCAAGAACTCCAATACCTGCAAGTGCAATTAAACTTAGGTACCTTACCCCAAGATTGTATAGCAATTGCTCAAGAACTCCAAGCCATATAACAAGAAATGGCAATCTTACAAGCTGAACATGCAACTACTAGCTACGTCTCACCCCAAATCATACATCCTTTTCCTATCTTAATGATACTCTTGACAAGACAAGCACAACGTCAAGCGGGAAATCATACACCACTCCGTCCACCAGTCCTCCATCACCATCTCTTAGAACACATAGCCCGAAGCATACTAATCCTTCCCCAAGATCAAAACTTCCCAAAGAATCCATTGATGATTGGCTCCAAAAACTAGTCTACAAACCTAAAAGTGAAAGAAAAGATATGGAAGAAATCAAATCCACCCATTCCTTACCTCATTCATCTACCCATACACTTACGAAGGATGTGATCTAAGGGATACTAGAAAAAAGTCAACCATATCCCCAAATTCCAATCCTTGACCTTATCAAAGAACCTTCAAACATGTCCATTGCACCAACCTTGTCATGTAATCGACAACCCCTTGAGCTTATTGACAAACTTCCTATTGGCAAGAGACACTATGTGGCTTCATAAGTATTGTCATTGATGGCAACAAAGTCTATCCCACACATCTGCAGTACATAATATGCCTATACCAGAAGACTGATTGAAGATTGTTTTGATTCAGTAAACAAGAACAGAGTATGTAACAAGGTCTGACAATCAGGTCTGGATCTCTCAGATGGTGTAACTTAGTAAGTTGCAAACTTGGAAAAGTCAAGAGGGGTATCATGACTAATGTATTCCAAAGATTTAGCCTCCGGTGATAAAGAAAGAAAAAGATATGTGCATCTGAATGTTGGGTTCCAATCAGGCAAAACAGATAGTGGAAGAACTGACTAGTAGAGTATCAGACTTCAATATGGATGAGTAAAAGGTGTTGATCAAGCAATTTGTGGGATTATACATTGTTGGCTGACAAGATTAATGACTTCTATGCTTAAGCTTTTGATACGCATCACAAATCAACCATGGATTTAGCTGACAGATCAATAACTTGCAAATGTCTTGAGTATTCTTGTTTCTGACTAGAAAGTTGATGAAAATCTTTGATGTGGATATATATACCAGATGGATTCCAGCATGTAAGTGTGTGTGTTGAAGATGTGAAGAAACAAGGTGTGAAGAAAAATAGGGATAAGTGTGAGAACAACAATTCAAGTCTGGTATGTGACTAAATAACAACATTAAATAGAGGAAGAATGAAGTGCATCAGATCAGTATATTGTGCCTAACCGGAACTAAACTCTTACATTTGTAGATGCTTCTCATCAGTTCAACCACTTGATTATCTTCTGTAAGTTCTATAGACAGTGAGTCTATTGTAGGCAGTGTACCTCTTGTGAGCAGTGTGCTTAGGTAGTGAACCCTAATTGGCAAATGTCATTTTGTACTCCTTTATTCTTTTAATAGAGAATACAATCTTGGGTTAGTCACCCTGTGGTTTTTCCCTTAACATGGTTTCCACGTAAAAATCCTTGTCTTATGTGTGTTAATTTTACTTCTGCTCTCATGATTACATATGCTTTCATGTTTTGATATAACACTAAATATTGAGATAATGAAAGAAAAGAAAATTAAGGAAATTTTGAGATAACTGATTCACCCCCCTCTCAGTTATCTAACTTGTTTTCAACAATTGGTATCAGATCTTGGTTCCTCTGAACAAAGCCTAATAGCTTGAGGAAGATCTGGGAATCTCAGTGGATGCATATGGTATGAAGGAACAACTTCAGTTTGCCCTAGATGATCTTGAAGAATCCCACTCTGAAGTAAATAATTTGAGAGAAAGACTCAAACAAGCTGATGAATTCATAAATGAGCTAAAAGAAAAAACTAGTATCTCTGTGAAAAAGAGAAAGGAACTACTTCAAAAATTAGCCAATCAGAGTGAAGTCAATGATACTAATGAAGATCTAAGTGAGAAAAATAAGATATGTGAGAAGCTGTCAAAAGAAGTCATTATAGTAAGGCATGAAATGGAATCAGGGGTTATGCGATTCACCCAAGAAATTGAAGAAAAAAGAAAGATTGAAGATAATCTAAAACAATCGCTCAAGGAGAAAACAGAGGACTGCCACAAAATGGATAGAATAATTAGGCATCTTGAATCTGATCTTGAAGAAGCTAGAGATGATGAAGAACAACTTGAAAATCTGATAGACACTCTTAAATAAGATCTTCTAACTGCAAATGAATACAAAGAAAAATTTAAGATAAGCTCAGTCCAACTTGAAGTTCTTCTTGAAAGCCAAAAGAGGGTAGATAATAAGCGTGGCTTGGGATATGAGAAAGGTGAAAGCTCTAGATTTGGTTAGAAGAACTTTGGATCAGGAAATCAAAGAAACATGCCTAGAAGACCTCTGGTAAGGCAACCAAATGCCCAAATATATCCATCCTTCAATGCATATTGCTTTAATTGCAGCAATTTTGGTCATAAAGCAACTCAGTGTAGGAGGAGAATGAATCAGAATAATCCATCGTCCTCTGGACAATGTTTTAATTGCAAAAGGTATGGTCACAAATCTCATGAATGCAGAAATATGCAAATAAACAATTCATTCAATGGTAGATGCTTTGAATGAAATAGAATGAGACATATGGCTAATCAATGTAGATCAAGAGGATATCAATCCAATAAGAAAACAAATGTTGTATGTTACAATTGTAATAGATTTGGTCATATTGCCAAATTTTGCAGAAGTAGAAATCAAGATAGAAAAGGTCTGGTGGAACATGATCAGAAACAAGATAAGGGAAAAGGTAAAGTAAATGTGGATGAAGTTTAAAAGGAGATGAGCAATATTTGGGTAAAAAGGAGTACAATGAATATTGGGGATTGATCCGCACCAGAATCCAGTGCTAATATTCCTTCCAAAAACTAAAAAGGCTAGCTCTGGCTCAGGGGAGTCAAAGAGAAATAGAAAATTCCCCCAGCCAGTCAGCTAGTGCCTAAATTCAGCACATTAAGTAAACATTTGATGTTGTGGATTAAAAGGTTCTCCAAAAAACCTCTGAATAACCTTTAGTCAAATTATGAAAGATCCACATGGAGATTTGCAAGATTTATAATAGCTTAAGTTAATCCAGTTCTAACATCTATTTGGTAAAGCAGAATTTCATAGACAGATCCGGCATGATTCAAAATTGAAATGCTTTGATATGTAGACCCATGACATGATTGAAGATAAGAAGATATGTTGTCAATCCTCACAAACAATGATTCTAAGTTCTGGGAGGTGATTCAAGAAAATCTCTCTCAAAATAGGGCAACCGAATAAATTAAGTTGTGCATTTATTACAAAAGGAAATTAGGGGATAAAAGGGTTCTTTCACTCATTATTTACACACTTGCACTCACGAATAAGAAAAGAAGAGCTCTGCAAAGAAGATTCTATAATTCACTCAAGATCAACTGAAAAATGAATTCAACTAGTGATTTGTTTTGTCTCCTACTTCAAACCCTAAAGCGTGAAAAGGTACTTCCATTCTAAAAATCTCTCTCTAAATCTCTTGTAAAATGGCTACTCCAATGGTTGTCAATATATCTGATAGGCCGAGACCTAAATTCAAGAAACACCCTTACAAATATCTAGAAGTTGATCCCTTGGGTGCATTTTCTAGCATTCCACATGGAGTATTGAATGTAGAAGATGTTAGGGTTTATATCCATGCAAACATTGAAGAGTATGGAGACTCAAAATTGATGGACATTTATCACAAACACCTAATAGATGAGAATTTTGAACTCAAACCTGAATTCAAGGCCATCTGGGACAAACACTTCAAACATTGTATACATTTTCCCTATTTTGCAGAAGATGATTGGGTATGGTATGTTCTAAGTACGATGCATGATAATTTTATGTGGTTAATGAGGCCATTAAAGATAACTAAATATGCCATCAGGGCAGTGATGGGACTGCATTCATCCGGTGGGTTACCCACACTCAAATTTGTGAAGAACTAAATAGTAACTGAAGCCACCAGATCCAAATTTGACAAAAGAGAAATGACCATAGATGACATCACAAATCTAGATGTCAAGTTTGCCTCAATGATAATCATCTATAAGATCTATCGTTCGTGTAGGGAGAATTCTATGTCTGGTACAACAATCTATGTTGTATATCAGATGTTGAGGGAAGATGCAGATTATGATCTATGTCAGCTTCTTCTAAATCAGCTGTTGGAGAACTTGCAAAAGATAAAAAAGAATAAGAAAAACTCCTTTAAATATGGTAGTCTAATACTATGTCTGTTCTTCTATTACATGAATGAGCTACCTGGATCAAATGGCTGGGTCTGGAAAAATGATAAACCGGTTGCAATTTAGATTAGAGATTACATGTATGGACTTGGTGATGCTGAAGCCCAAAACGTAGCTCTCTGGGGTTACATAAGTAACTTCTAGAGCATGATGCAAGCTAGAGAGAGAATACTATAGTCCATAGTTGAGAAATACAAGGACATAATTTGCTTTATGGTCGACATTAATCAATGTCTAATGGAGGTAGTTGAGCCAAGAACGGTATGGATAATGCCTATGGGATATGAGGTCGATGAAAAAATCTTGAGCCTACATATTCAACACCTACTAAGCTAGCCTAAGGACACTGAAGTAGAAAGATTTGGCACCTTTGAAGAGTTAAGTATAAAAATACATGTTAAGACAGCTAGAGATTAAGAGGAAAGTAAGAAAGGAAGTGGAAGAAATTGCCAAAAGATTTGGCTTATCAAAAGAGGTAGTAGATGCAAATAGAGAAAAAATGGATAAGGCAGAGAAAGAGAGACAAGAAGTAAAGAAAGGAAACATTCTAGTACAAGCCTCCTCCTGGACTAGATCTTCCAAGAGCTCTACACATGTCACTCCTAAAAGCTAAAAGGCTACCAAACTGAAAGTCAAGCCATTCGGCAAAAGTGAAAAGAGAATGAAGACCAAAGCCTCAAGAATATATACAAGCCATAAGGATGATGAAGAAACATAATCAAATGAAGAAATCAAGAAAATGAAGAAGAAGAAAACATCCAATAACTTCTCTACTAGCAGAGATGAGGAAGAGAAGGCAGATGAATTTGTTGAAAAGCTCATTCTTTCCATTGATAACATCATCAAGGAAGTTACTATGGATGGGAACCTATAGCCAGTGACTGAGTTCTATGATGCATACAGTGATGCTGACAAGAGAATTCTGGAAGAGGTTACTGTTAGGTACTTAAACATTTACAATAAAGCTTTCATTGAAATTATATCATTGATTCCTAAGAGCCTAGAAAAGGTACTTGAGATGAGAAAAGAGAATGCAATGGTTAAAGACTTAGAAATCCAAGAGCAAATAATGATTCAACTTTACCCTTTTATCACTCCAAAACAAATGGACATGATTTCAAGGACTGTAAGGATGAGTTCCAAAGTAAGGCGAGAATGAATAAACTCATGCTTGGAGAAACTAACCAAGTAGCAAGTGAAACAAAAGATATCCTTCGGAATGTCTTGAAGAGATTCAATCTTCCTATTGTAGAGGAAACAAATGAAGAACCTTCTACCATGGATGTTGAAGGATTAAATATAATCAATGAAGAATTTTCTAACAAGGATGTCGAAGGATTAAAGAAAATAGATGAAGAGAAGTCTGAGGACTTAGATTCCTCTATTTCGAAAGAGGAAGTTCATGAAGCAAAAAACATAAGTGACATCTCTCCTCTAGATCCCACTATAGCTATGATAAACATTCTAGACTCTGAAGCTAAAGGAGAAGGTAGAAGAGAGGAGAAGAAGATTCAAGAAGAAGAGGCTAAGGGAAAAGCATAAGAACAAGTAGAAAAGACTAATGACGACTCTTCTGATATTTCAAAGAAGTCTCAATCTCCAACAAGAGAAACTACAGAGATATTGAAGAACTTCTTAGATAGAGAAATGATGAAGCTAGATAAATTAGAGCTATTTCAAGGACCACTGAATTTTGACTCTCTCTCCCCAGTTTAGACAATGAAAATAGCATCTTTTGCTCAAGCCAAAGCAAAAGAAAAACTCTTGAAATCTCACATGGAGGACTGTGAACTATTGGAGATTGTATCCAGGATGCTAGAGAAGATCATGCCATCCTATCAAAAGGATCCTTTGGCCTCACCATCTGGTAACTTGAAAAACTTAGTAAATTCTGTTAACACTTATTTTGAATCTCTTGAGAAATCAACAGAAGCAAAGGTCTGGAAGGAGTTTCTGGGAAAAAGATTCACTTAGGTGCAAGGACTTATTGCAAATGATAGGAGGATTCTAGATATTGGAATAAAGAGCCTTGAAAATGATCTCAAAGATGGTGGGGACCTATTCAAATTTTCTCTGACTTGGCCTAAAGTGACAAAAGATATTGAGGAGAAAGTAAAAGAATAAGAAGAAAAACTATCAAGCCTAGTTCAAAATTTTGATCCTCTTTCCTCCTCTTTAATGAATCAAGAATGGCAAGCTATTGTTATCATAAATGAAATAAAGAAAATGGACAAAGAAAAGAAGAACATAATGAATAGAATGGGTGAACTCATAGGGATAATCATCCCTAAGTTAGAGGCAATGCATGAGGCCTTGACAGATGCTCAGACCATAGCCTGGACTAGTGATCCAACAGATTTAAGAAGGGCAGAAGCATATGCATTTTTGTTGAGTGGTCACATCTCCATTTTGGATAGGATGAAGAGGAGTTGGGCCACAAAGTTTGTACAGCTGAAGACTACGTTTCCAGACATACTCAAGTATATGTAAGTTTATCTTATGATTTGTATGTACTTATGCGGCCATGTATAGAATAATTTTTGCAAAATTTTGGTATAAGGATTCTGCCCTTTGCCATTGATGTTAAAGGGGGAGTGAAGAGTAGTGAAAAATGTGGAGTCCAGCTAAGGGGGAGCTCTGGTAAAATAGTGCAAAAGACAGAGCATCATCCAAGGGGGAGTTACTGCGACACTTAGCCATTTTTCACTAAGTGTTGCCATCAATGCCAAAGGGGGAGATTGTTGGCAAGAGACACTATGTGGCTTCATAAGTATTGTCATTGATGGAAACAAAGTCTATCCCACACATCTGCAGTACATAATATACCTATACCGGAAGACAGATTGAAGATTGTTTTGATCTGGTAAACAATAACAGAGTATGTAATAAGGTCTAAAAATTAGGTCGAGATCTCTCAGATGGTGTAACTTAGTAAGTTGCAAACTTGGACAAGTCAAGAGGGATATCATGAATACTATAATCCAAAGATTTAGCCTCTGGTGATAAAGCATGAAAAATATATGTGCATCTGAGTGTTGGGTTCCAATCAGGTAGAGTAGACAGAGGAAGAACTGACCGACAGAGTATCAGACTTCAATCCAGATGAGTAAAAGGTGTTGATCAAGCAATTTGTGGGATTATACATTGTTAGACGACATGATTAATGAATTCTATGCTTAATCTTTTGATACACATCACAAATCACGCATGGATTTAGCCAACAGATTAATAAATTGCAAATATCTTGAGTGTTCTTGTTGTCGACTAGAAAGTTGATGAAAATCCTTGATATGCATATATATACTAGATGGATTCCAGTATGTAAGTGTGTGTGTTGAAGATGTGAATAAACAAGGTATGAAGAAAAATAGGGCTAAGTGTGAGAACAACAATTCAAGTCTGGTATGTGACTGAATAACAACATTAAACAGAGGAAGAATGAAGTGCATCATATCAATATATTGTGCCTAACTGGAACTGAACTCTTGCATTTGTAGATGCTTCTCATTAGTTCAACCACTTGATTATCTTCTAAGTTCTATAGACAGTGAGTCTCTTGTAGGTAGTGTGCCTCTTGTGGGCAGTGTGCTCAGGCAGTGAGCCCTAATTGGTAAGTGCCATTTTGTACTCCTTTATTCTTTTAACAAAGAATAAAATCTTGGGTTAGTCACCCCATGGTTTTTCCCTTAATAGGGTTTCCATGTAAAAATCCTTGTGTTATGTGTGTTAATTTTATTTTTGCTCTCATGATTACATATGATTTCATGTTTTGATATAACACTGAATATTGAGATAATGAAAGAAAAGAAAATTAAGGAAATTTTGAGATAATTGTTTCACCCCCCTCTTAGTTATCTATCTTGTTTTCAACACTTCCTACCATGAACCAAAGTCAAGGTCCATTGCACCTTCATATTGTTGACCAAGAGCCTACCCAAGAGTCTTCTACCTCGACTTCAATTCAACACATCAAGGGTTTTGTCAAGAGCACACTTTAGAACATGTGGAAACATCAAACCTTTGTCTAAATCAAGATCAAAGCAACCCCATCCAATCCATCTATAACCTTTATCTTTTTCATGATAAAGATATTCCCTATGAAGAACCTATCCATGAGCAACTTGATCCTATACATGAGGAAGAGATCCAATTCCAATCCATCCATAACCTATATCTTTTTCATGATCAAGATATTACCTTTAATGAAGAAGCTATCCATGAGAAACTTGATCCTATACCCATACATGAAGAAGAAATCCATAACCAACCTCTCCATAACCTATACCTTTTATATGATCAAGATATTATCATTGATGAAGAACCTATACAAGAGCACTTTGATCCCATCACACTTAATCCTATCTATGTTCAAGATCCCATCTGCGATCAAAATCCTATTTATGATCAAGATCCCATCTACAATCAAGAGCCTATCTATGATCAAGCAAACCAGGATGATCCTCTTAGCCAACTTTATGCATTCCATGATCTTGGGCTTATAATCCCATCTATTCCTATCCAAGATCCAACAACTTCCACTTCCCTTGATGAGACACTTGCCTCCCAAGCAAGCATAAAAGATCAAACCAATAAAAATCCTCCGCAATCCATTACCAACCATGCTGCAATTCCCCCACCATATATCCTTGGTCTTACCACCTTCATTCATGAGTGTTACTCCTTAGAAAACCAACAACTATTATCCTCTATCTCACCTTCTCCATCCAATAAGGCACTCATGTCTAGTGTTCCACCTATACATAATCCCACTATCCACTGCATACTCCAACATATGAACTATCAAGGTAAAGGCTTAGGCCTTCATG
The DNA here is from genome assembly GCA_027924645.1 of Cunninghamia lanceolata. Classification (NCBI taxonomy): domain Eukaryota; kingdom Viridiplantae; phylum Streptophyta; class Pinopsida; order Cupressales; family Cupressaceae; genus Cunninghamia; species Cunninghamia lanceolata. The sequence continues at coordinate 7,064,378 of BSBN01000482.1, forward strand.
AACAAGGTATTTTGGAGCCCGTCCATGTCAATGTTCCTCCTTGCTCTTATGGCCTTGGATACACACCCCAAGGTGAAAATTTTCAAGATGTTGGCACTTCCTCCACACCTTCTAAATCCACCACTTTCCATCACAAACCCTACCATATCCCCAAAACATACGTCGCCATTCCATCTCCCTTGTCATACACATCCCAAAAGCATGTGACTGTACACCTTCCACTGTCCAATCTACCTCCACTACTTCCAACTCCAACCATCCCTCCTGTTAGCACAGTAAAAAATTTGAAATTTTTACTATCTCCTTACCCCATCATAGTGGAATAAAACCTGAAGAATATCCCAAAAAGACCATAATAATAAAAATTTCTCACAAGGTGTATATGGAGGAGCAGCGCCCAATTTCATCAAAATCAATCCATCGGCAAGAGGTTGTGTTGCTTACACCGATACATCGGCGTGAAAATAGAGATCGGGAGAATAATTATGGGAGTCACCGATAGAGTGAGTAATGCCGATGACATTACATCGGCAAGAAAGGCAAGTGGTCATGCCGATCGGTATGACAAATATCTATTGGATGATCTTTTAGAAGTTGCCCCGACGGTATATGTCATATCGATGAAGCACTTTCGGCAAAAGTTGCACCGAACAGCATGCGGGGGTAACAAAACAAATAGCTATCGGCGAGAGGTAAGCTATCGGGATAAAAAACAAGTAAGCCTCCGATGATTAAGAGTCTTAGCGATAAGAAAGCCATCGGCGAGACTCATAGCGATACACCTCTATCGGGATAACTTGACATATCGGAACAAAAGAACCAGGTCTTGCCGATTCATAAGTCACGGCGATCAAAAGGTGTCGGTGACACTTTGCCCGATGAAGGATTTGAAAAGGGGCATCGGGGAGATGATTTAGATCGGGATGTCTTGAGAAAGCTATCCCGATGGTGAATGTCATTCCGACAAAGATAAAAGTTCATACATGAAGGTAACTATCGGAGAGAAAATAAAGATCGGGAGAACATAATTTTATTATCCCGATAGTCTCAATCTTCCCGATAAGCAAATCATATCGGTGGGACTCGCTATATCGCAGAGAGATCTAAAACCCTTGGCGATGAAGGAAGTCATGCCGATGGTCTCGCGTCGGGAATACAATTGAGGGGTCACGCCGATTGACTGTTCGCGCCATAAAAAAATGATGAGGTCGCCCAGACATTTCAAAATCACGCCGATAAAGAAGAGTTATGGCGATGTGACACTTCATAGCGATGAACATTGAATTGATCAGATAATTAATGCAAACGGCTACGAAATTCATACAATCATTATAATTGCAAAAAACCGTCCGAGAGCAAAATACAGAGGAATTCTCAGGGCAAAAGCAAAGGCTTCCAATTCCAGCCATCGAACGATAGGTACACACACAAACCACTATATTGCCTATATTTGAATTTCCTGCCAAATTTTTAAAATGGAAACTCCGGGAAAGGGAAAAGGAAGAAAGTCACAAGGGGAAACCAGTAGGCCAAAAAAGCAAAAAACTGATCAAACCCCTGAAGAGAAAGTGAAGGATAGAAAACTAAATCAGGACCTGATTGATCAGTTGCCTGGGTCAACTCCCAAGGCCAGGAGGTCTGCCCAACTCAGGGCAGAAGTAGAAAAATTGGAAGACAAACATAAGCGCGTGGGAGATATTTGGACCCCAATTAGGGGATACGAACTCTTCAGATTCCACTACAATAGAAGATTTAGAAATGCTCCTGTGTCAAACCCATGGCACATGAATTTAGGCAAACTGGTTGTACCTAACATATTCTTGAATGTGGAACTCCTTCAACTCCTAGCCAGGCATTACAATTCAGGCCTGAAAGCTATCTGCAACCCTCAAGGAGAACCAATTGTACACCTGTCAAAAAATGCTATTTGTGAGGTGTATGATTTGGATGATTTGTGCACTGTTCCTATTGTCTATGAAGATTTGGATAAAGAATATTGGAGAATGGATACAACCTATAATGGATGGAGGTTACCCATTCATAGGCCCAGGATTGAAGGAGAAGTGATACCCTTGACTGAGAATGATGGCCCTCCCTTTCATGTAGCCATTTTTGAACCATACATTCAATATACTTACTATTCTGTAGGCCAAGTCCTTGGCTCAGAGGTCCCTGAGTTCATGACTATTCCTCTAATGGTCATAGCCTCTGATATTCAATGTCACAATGCCAGACAGTTTGATTATGCCTCCTATGTTGCTACTAGAATAGACTCTGGTCTATCTGCAATAAAAAACAATGCTCCAGCATGCTCTTTTGAGCATTACTCGATGCTCATGCATATGGTGTTATACTATGGCCAGGAAGTAGGATTGTGGCCAAATGAGTTCCAAGTTGTTGCTGCGGATAAGAAAGGGGAAAAGATACCTGTACAAATGTGGACCAGAATCTGGGATAGCAGGTATGCTAACTCTAGCTATGCTCAATTTGAAGAGCATTGTGTTAAAGTGCTATATAGGTATTTCAACCACCCCTGTGAATATTCAATTTCAAATGAAATAAAAAGATTCCTCAGACCAAAAGATTTTGGTGGCCCCCCTACTGTCACTCATAATTGGGGAGATTGGTATTGTTTTGAGGATGCTACTATGATCAGAGTTTATGGTTTTGAGGATGCTCCATTTATATTGCCTAAAACTGTCCCTGACAGAATTGCATATTTGGAAATAATTAGGCAAATGCATTGTTCAAATGTCATGCATCTAAGTTCACATGATAAACAATCATTCATGCCCAGTACTTTGTGTTTTGGAGATTTTACTGTGGTTTCAAAAGAAGGATACAATCTCATTTTGGATAAACTAATGCATTATAACATGGTGACTGCTGAGGTGAGGAAAGGGTTTGACCCTGAAGGTTTCATTGACTATGCAAGAAGAAAACAAAATCTCAGTGGATACATGCACATACATTATCCACATGATGATGTCATTAGAAACTTGGAAGAGGCTGAAGTCGACTTGGTGGTAGAGAAATATAACAGAGATTTAAATGAAAAGAAAAAGTAGTTGGCAGAAGTTGAAGTGGTATCCTCTGAAGAGGAAGAATTGACTGAACAAGAACAGCCACAAGATAAGACAATAGAAATGTCTAAAAGAAAAATGCAACAATATCAGCCTCCAGTTGTGATACATGATGAGGAGGGGTCTGCTGATGAAGATCCACGCCAAAGGGCTTATGATTCTTTTGTGTCAGATGATACATTCATTCATTCGAAGGAATTTAAATCATTCCTGTATAAATACAAGGGAAAAGAAATTAGAGAGTCAGTAGATAATGTTTCTGCTGACAATGAAAAATAGTTATTAGATATGTTGAAGTAGACAGTGGATAAGGAAATGCAGGACATGACACCAAGCAGAGGCAGACAGCTGCTCAAAGATGCAGGGGTTATGATTTTTCCCGGTTTGGATTTAAATTCTGCTTTGGTTTTTGATAACTTTTTGAATAATGCTAATGACAAGTATAAGCTTACTCCAGAAGGAGTTAATGAAGTCTATATGGGAACGAGATACAATAATGATGAAAATTCTTTAATGATATGGGCATTGTATCCTCCCCATAAGAAGACGGCCATCATAGACACTGAGAAAACTTTTGGCCATGTTATGACTTTCAGAGCAGGTGAAACTGACTCCATAATTACTGCAGACATTGGTATCAATGTTGCAAAGTTAAATAAAGCACAAGCTCAGATGTTAATCAAGGAAAGAGATGCTTATAAGCTGAATTGTGAAAGATTAACAAAAGAGAATGACTACTTGAAGGACGCTGTTAAGAGCACCTTTGGCCAATCTACAAAAAGAATAACTCAAGGTGAGGGCTCACAAAGTAGTCAAGTAATATCCCCTGATCAGGCCAAACAAATTCAAATAGATGCATTTGTTACAATACTGCAGAGCAGGTATGCAAACATGGTACGGTGGTTAAACCAGTTTTGGGATAACTACTCGGAAAATTATAAAGCAGTCAAAAAACATGAAAGGCTTGATAAGAGGATACAAGAAAAGGTGATTGAGTTGCAAAACAGAAGTACCACTGATGGTACAGATATCTCTGATGCAAGAGCATTGCTCAAACGGCACCAGAATTATTATGATAAACTCAAAGCTGATGCTAAGGAAGGGACTGATGCCTCAGACGCAGGAGTGCCCAGGATATTCAAAGATAACAGAGAGGTAAAGAGCAAAGAAGAGTGGTGATGCAGAGGCATCCAGACTATAACATTCACATATAGCATGAATGTCTGCAGACCAACCTCATCATCATCATCTTCGCCATCATCATCATATTCCCTAAAACTACCAACATCATCATATTTTGGCTTTACTCTGTCAGCATCATGTTTCCGAAAACCAACAGCATCATCATATTGCGGACACTCGCAATCATCCACCTGCCGACTACTGTTCACCTCCGCTTTCCTTCTAACATCATCATCATGATGTTCAGCGGGCGCAAACATCCTCCGGTTGCACTGTTCATCAGGCTCCGAACTCTAACGTCTTCATCATGATATTCAATATCACCTTCGTCAGCAGGATATCCAAATATCCGGTTGTTCAAATATCCTGATGACGATCACCTTCAACAACTTGCCTTCGACGCTCCACTGCCCGATGATACAAGCAACAACATCATGATATAAATTATCTGGTTCTCTTCGAAACCTCCTGATGATGATGTTAACACAACTTCCTGGCACGGACTTCCGCCGATACCTTAACACCTTACGACAGCAGGATGAACTCGCACAAGGGGATATCTCAATATCCTGATGACGATAACGTCATATCCTGATGACGATGACGTCACCCAATATCCTGATGACCTCTTCAACACTTAGCCAAAAACACGAACTTTCTCTTCCGCATCTACTCGCGATGTGCGGATGTTTGGCACTCCCGATATGATGATCCTGATGCCGATACACTCCTCGGCTCCTCTTGCTGATGATCACCCCGACGAACTCACACTTCATGCAATCGACAACATCATGTTCATCTTCACTTATCCGGATGACAATGCCTAACCCGACTGCAGGATATTTGCAGAAATATCCTGATGATGCCGTCTTTACCGAACTTTCAGCTTTTGCGAAGTTTCACTTCGCCGATCCTCCAGGGATGATCCGATCCAACCTCAGGGTGATCTTCCAACTCAGTCAGCTTATCAACTCGACCTAGCACATGAGGATGCTAGGGTCTTCAACATCTCTTGACCGCGATCCTGCACACCTGCATGCAAACAAACAAACTACTACCTACCCTAATGTACATTACCATTCCACCGATCAGACAGATCAACCGGTGGAATGGATCAGGAAATCCATGCAGCCACGCAAACCAGCAGATCGATTATACAAAGGAGATCAACAGAAAACGAAACAGGATCTTTATTGATTCAAAGATGCAATACAATATGATGTTCCTCACACAGAACACTCAACTCCTCTGCTGGATGCAACACTACACTGCCGATCGATGATCTCTACAATCAACCGATCTCATGCTTATAAAGATTTCCCTATGAGTACTACTGACCCAACTCCAAGCGGCTGGGAACTCTCCAGGCGGCTGGGAGATCCCACCGAACATACATCATGACAGCTGTTATAACTAACTATCTAAAAATAGCAAAAGCCCGGTCAGCATGATCTTATCATGATCAGCGTGACATTATTACATGCAATTGGTCTAACAGACCTTCTTGGAAACACAAACAAGACCTAACCAACTGTCAGGTAGGTGCTCCTGCACCATACTCCCCAACAGAAAAGAACTCATGTCCCATGAGTTTAGTATGGGGAAGTCCTCCACCGTTACACTTTGCTTTGTCAGTCTTCTGACCTGCTCCAGCTTTGTCTGCTGCGGTCTCTTGGCTGCTCCAAGACTTCTGCACTGTAACTTGCTTTCTGGCAAGTAAATCATCATGCCTGTTGATGGAGGCCTTCTTCTCACATACCCTGTGTTTGTCAGGTTGCCTAACCAGAACCTCTGGCTGAACTACCTCTTGAACTGCTGAAATGTTCAACTCTATCTTCCTGTCAACCTTGATAGGACAAGCAATAGTCCCAACTATGACAACATCCTTGTCATTCTTCTGAACTGGTGGCTGTTTGCACCCCTGTTTCTGAACCTGCTGCTGACCTCTGTCAGTCACAACTGAAACTTTCTTCAGCTTGTTGTCTTTAACAACTCCTTGCCCTGCAGTGTCCTGAACTGCCTTCATGCCTGCTCCTCTAGGCATCTGCACATACTCCTTCTTTCCCATTAAAATGATTTGAGCTGCCTTCTGTACTGCAGCTTTTGCCTGCAATGGCATCAACTTGATAATCTTCCCATCCTTCTTGATGGTGTAGGTATTAGCATACCCATCATACAGTACCCTTCTGTCAAATTGCCATGGTCTACCTAGCAGTAGGTGACAACATTCCATAGGCAATATATCACACAAAATTCTATCATGATATGGTCCAATCTGGAAATCCACATATGCCTGTTCAGAGACAAAAAGTGATTGCCTATCACTCACCCAAGATGCCTTGTAAGGGTGTGGATGTGGAATCCTTTCCAGCTTCAGTTTATCCACCATTTCCTGAGATACCATGTTGTCTGTTGAACCAGTATCAATGACAACTTTACATACCTTACCTTTGCTCTTACATGTGGTTTTGAAAAGAGCTCTTCTTTGCATCATATCCTTTGATGCCTGCAAAATTGTTTTCCTTAACACCAGTGATTCTCCACTCTCTGGATAGCCAAAATTCTCAGGACCTCTGTTTGAACTCTGTGCACTTTCTTCTTCTTTCTCTTCTTGTACCAGTTGTACCCTCTTGTCACTTGTTCTATCATTTCTGGATGATGAACCTTTGTTTTCTGGACATTTGAAAGATGGATGACCAAACTCTCCACAGGTGTAACACTTTCCTGAAAATGTAGTAGAACCTCTACCACCTCCAAATCTTCCTCTATTACCTTTCCATCCACCTCTGAAATCAGACTGTCCTTGTCCTTTCCCAGTGTCTTCTTGAACCTCATTGGTTTGCTTTTGTGCAGGGGCTGCTCCTCTTCCCCTATTGTTTCCTCTTCCTCTCATGGACTTATCATGTCCTCTATTCAGCTTTTCTTCAATCCTGATTGCCATTTGATAACAATCCTCCACATTCTTAGGGTTAGCTAACACTAACTCATCCTGTATGTTAAACCTCAAACCAGCCAAGTACCTAGCCACCTTTTCTACCTCATTCTCATGATGACCAGATCTCATACTCAACAGATAAAATTCCTCAGTATATGATTTCACATCCCTGTCTTTCTGCTTTAGAAATTGCAGCTTCTTAAACATCTGGATTTCATAATCCCTTGGCAAGAATTTTCCCTTGATCCTTGCTACCATCTTATCCCAAGAAGTGATCTTAGACTTCCCTTGTTTCCTTCTCTCAGATTGTACATAATCCCACCATACCAAAGCATGACCTCCTAACTTGGTCTTTGCAATCTTGACTTTCTGATCCTCAGCAACATCTTCACATTCAAAGTGATTATCCAGTGCAGCAATCCAATCCAACAACTCATCTTCATTCAAGCTTCCAGTATACTTGGTAACATCAACCTTTACCTTAGGTTTTTCACTCTGTACTGCCTTTAACAGTTTTGCCAGTCTCTGGTCTTCAACATCCAGATCTTCAGCTACCTCTTCATACTCTTCAACAGTATCTGCCTCTTCTTCAGACTCACTGTCTTCCACTTCCCTCTTTTTGTTCTTTTCCAGGGCTGTCAGCCTGGCTTGAAGTGCTTCAGCAAGCTCCTTCATCTTCCTCATCTCTCTAGCATGTTTCTCCTTCATCTCCTGCAATTCCCTTGCAGTACCACTACCTTTAGGAGGCATTTTGTCAACCTCTCAATCACAACACAATCAACTCTATCTCTACCTCTGCCCTTTCGGTGACAGAATCAACACACAATAGCCCAGACCTTTTGCTGAGCTCTGATACCACTATGATGCAGAGGCATCCAGACTATAACATTCGCATATAGCATGAATGTCTGCAGACCAACCTCATCATCATCATCTTCGCCATCATCATCATATTCCCTAAAACTACCAACATCATCATATTTCGGCTTTACTCTGTCAGCATCATGTTTCCGAAAACCAACAGCATCATCATATTGCGGACACTCGCAATCATCCGCCTGCCGACTACTGTTCACCTCCGCTTTCCTTCTAACATCATCATCATGATGTTCAGCGGGCGCAAACATCCTCCGGTTGCACTGTTCATCAGGCTCCGAACTCTAACGTCTTCATCATGATATTCAATATCACCTTCGTCAGCAAGATATCCAAATATCCGGTTGTTCAAATATCCTGATGACGATCACCTTCAACAACTTGCCTTCGACGCTCCACTGCCCGATGATACAAGCAACAGCATCATGATATAAATTATCTGGTTCTCTTCGAAACCTCCTGATGATGATGTTAACACAACTTCCTGGCACGGACTTCCGCCGATACCTTAACACCTTACGACAGCAGGATGAACTCGCACAAGGGGATATCTCAATATCCTGATGACGATAACGTCATATCCTGATGACGATGACGTCACCCAATATCCTGATGACCTCTTCAACACTTAGCCAAAAACACGAACTTTCTCTTCCGCATCTACTCGCGATGTGCGGATGTTTGGCACTCCCGATATGATGATCCTGATGCCGATACACTCCTCGGCTCCTCCTGCTGATGATCACCCCGACGAACTCACACTTCATGCAATCGACAACATCATGTTCATCTTCACTTATCCGGATGACGATGCCTAACCCGACTGCAGGATATTTGCAGAAATATCCTGATGATGCCGTCTTTACCGAACTTTCAGCTTTTGCGAAGTTTCACTTCGCCGATCCTCCAGGGATGATCCGATCCAACCTCAGGGTGATCTTCCAACTCAGTCAGCTTATCAACTCGACCTAGCACATGAGGATGCTAGGGTCTTCAACATCTCTTGACCGCGATCCTGCACACCTGCATGCAAACAAACAAACTACTACCTACCCTAATGTACATTACCATTCCACCGATCAGACAGATCAACCGGTGGAATGGATCAGGAAATCCATGCAGCCACGCAAACCAGCAGATCGATTATACAAAGGAGATCAACAGAAAACGAAACAGGATCTTTATTGATTCAAAGATGCAATACAATATGATGTTCCTCACACAGAACACTCAACTCCTCTGCTGGATGCAACACTACACTGCCGATCGATGATCTCTACAATCAACCGATCTCATGCTTATAAAGATTTCCCTATGAGTACTACTGACCCAACTCCAAGCGGCTGGGAACTCTCCAGGCGGCTGGGAGATCCCACCGAACATACATCATGACAGCTGTTATAACTAACTATCTAAAAATAGCAAAAGCCCGGTCAGCATGATCTTATCATGATCAGCGTGACATTATTACATGCAATTGGTCTAACAGACCTTCTTGGAAACACAAACAAGACCTAACCAGCTGTCAGGTAGGTGCTCCTGCACCAAGTGGACTGTTGATTGTCAAGTTATATTGCACAAAGCCACAGGAGCTCTAAAAGATAAAGCCTCTGTGTCTACAGAAGTTTGCAAACAATTGGAGGAAATGGTCACCCTTGATATAATCACCAGGAGTGCAGTTGAGCTTACTGATTCTCACCGTGCGCAGGAGTATTTAGATCATCTGGCAAAAGTCTATTTATGGCTAAACAGAGCCTAATTAAGCTTATGTAATTATTTTTTATATTGGTTAAAATCCCAAGAGACTTATTGAAGAGTTGTATCTCTTCATGAAAATATCTATATAAGTTCAAACAATCTATGCTGAAAAATCATCAGCAGTAGAAGATATTCATATATACATAATACACAATGTTCCAAAATGACTGTGTTGCATATTTTATTTGAAGAAGAAGTTTGAAGTTCTCTAATTCAGTATTTCTACTTTGGTATCAGTTATTTGTTGAAATTATTTAATTGTGTGGCTGTCTCCATTTCTGCATTTCCCTGTTATTTAGATTAAGATATCAAGTATATATTTAATCTGTCAATACACATTTGCTGTATCTATGTGATTAATTCGGTTGGTGTCCATCATAAGGAATTAAACCCTTCTGATTTATTCACAGTAGCCTGGAAGTAGTAAGTTGGGATTACTAAGTAGAGCCATATAATTAGGATTGACACACTGTCTCCAGTAAAATATTATCTGTTAATCTTGTCTATTCATTTCATTTGGTTCCTTCAAGTAAGGATTAAAGTACCTTCTGGTGAATTATAAGATATCTGATTTTATTTGGTTGGATTATCAAGAAGAGTCTGTCAGTCATTTACTTGCACGTTTATACAAGCTATAAACCAGAACTGTGCCAAATATCTAGAATTATTACCATTAAGAAACTACTGTTCTTAGTCCTTCAAATTGACTCTGTTACCCAACAAGGCACTAGTCTCATTCAACTCATTAATTAAAACCTTTTTACCTTGATATTGCTTATACAATTTCTGCCAATCACTTATTAAACATTATACATAGAATTAATTAGTCAGCTTTGTCATCTATCCTACATCCCATGCCATTGTAGATAGACCTAGTTAGTCCATTCATCCACACTCAGACTGCTTTTAATATTTCAAGGTTCACCCACCTAGGTGTAGCAGGACCTAAAGTGTAGGAAATCATCAAACCTTGAAGGTTGATTTCGTCAAGTTAGTTCAAAAACGTTGCAAATCCAAACATAGAGCCTGACATCCTCTTAGGATTAGCAACTTGTATTTTTTGAGACCTAACAAATTGGCGACTCTACTGGGGAATTAGTAAAAAGACCTTAGAAATTAATCCTTTCTTTCATAGAGTCATTTAAAATTTCTTTTTGGTAACTCTGCTGGTGACAAGAACCTTACAGATAAAAATATAAACTTTTCCTATTCAATAGGTGGCGACTCTAGTTACAATTATAACAAAAAATTTCAAATGGATGGTAGGAGATCCAAGATGGAAGGTAAAAATTTGCAGTCATCTCCACCCCTCAGAAACATTTCCAAAAGAAATGTGAATTTAAAGCATTCCCATCAAGATAATAATCTGGATATCCAAGAGAATGATTCAGAACAAAATATTTCAATTCACAACAAATTCACACCTCTACATGATTCAAATGAGAACCTTAGTGGAGCAATTGATGATATTTTGGCAAGGTACAGACCCACCCCTCAAGAACAGTGTGATCATGATGCAAAGGTCATGAGGGATATTGATAGAAACCAAGCCGAACATGATTTCAAAATGTCATTATACCAGGGAGAAGAGATAGGATATGAATTTTCAAATCAGGGAATGAATGACAATCCAGAACATCAGGAAATAAATAATCAAGACATGAGTGATGAGCAACAGGAAATACTCATGCTCAAGAAAGAACTTGAAAGGTACAAGATACAAGAGGAGAAGGAGTTGTTGCAGCAAGAAATTCAACAGAGGAGAAATAAAGCCAAAACAGCTCCCCCTAAATATGTACCCCCGCATAGAGGGAATATTCCAAGAAATACACAACAAAATACAAGTAGTGCTCAAAACTCACATGCTTTTGGAAGTCATCAGAACACTATTCCCCAAAACCCTAGACCACCTCCCATACGTAATGCATCCCAACATATGGCAAATAATTACCCACCCCCTGGTCAACAATATTATAGGCCACAAAATCAACACATAAATCCCCATATGAACCAATATCAACAATATGCATATCATCAGCCACCAAGTGGATATAATTACTATCCCAATCCACCACATCTCAATTTCCCTCCCCAAAACCTTGCTAATATATGCAGTCAATTTGATTTGACTGGATATCAGTTATATCCATATCCTATGGATAGTACTTGGAGAAACATGGTTCCCAAGTTTACTGGAAACAATGCAGTATCTGCAGAAGATCATATCAGAAGTTTTAATGCCTTTGTACAGGATATAGATATGGATTGGGAAGACATTAGAATGAGGTTATTTATGATGTCCCTCACTGAAGATGCCAGAGATTGGTTTAATAGCTTGCCCGATGCATCAATCAATTCAATAACTAATTTTCATAACCAGTTTAAGGATCAGTATGGTAACCAATACGCTCCTGAGTTTGCACTACATGAACTAATAAGTATACAGAAGTATCAAAATGAATCAGTATTTGATTTCAACCTGAAGTTTTCCAAGTTACATAATAAGGTACCACATGGAGCCAAGTTATCTGACCAGGCAGCACTGAGTATCTATATGAAAGCATTTGACCCCAAAACAGGATATGAACTCAGAAACCGGTGTCCTGCAACGTTGGCTGAAGCACAGAAAATAGCCATAACTATTGAAAATAATAGGAAGGCTGCAGGAATGGTCAGTAAAAGGGAAAATCATAGAAATATTCAGAATCCAAATGCTCAACAGATTAAACCAGAGGGTCAGCATAGGCATGATAGACCTAGGTTACATGATATGCCTTACAATACAAATTGGAAGGATGGAAGACCTATTGACAACAACAGAAAGCAGCCATATGGAAAGGATACTCCTGATCCCTTGAAGAGAAACATGGCACATATGGCAGAAAATAAACCTTGGTGTTCTGTATGTAACTTGCCACATTCACCTGAATACTGTGAGGTAGCTAAATCAATACAGCAAGAGGAGATGCTATACAGCTACAATAGGGATGATCACACCATCAATATGATGCAGGATACACCATGTGTAGTAACAGAAGATTATTCTTCTTCAGAAGAAGAAGGATATGCGTATGATGTAGGGAACCAAAAGTATCATATTAACATGGGGGAACAACAGGTATTCTCAGACCAGGAAGATAGTTGTAACAACAAGTCATGTGGTCAATGGAGAAGGCCTACTAAGGATGAAAGAGAAGCTCTCACAGTGGCTGCAGTGGCTCAAGCTCGAAACAATTAAAACTTTAGGAATAGAACAACAAATGTTGAGCAAGGAACTCCTGGGAGTGTATTCATAAAAGACCAGAATAACAAAGGGAATAATACAAAATCATCACCTAAAGAACCAGAAAAAGGGGATAAAAATAAAATGAAAGAAAATCTAGAAAAGGAGAACACAAAAATAGAAAAGAATGACCAGATCATAACCCCTTCTTTTGACATTGCACAGGCAGTGTCTCAGGTGAAGATATCAGTCCCACTCCTAGAGATGATGAAAATAGATAAATATAGGAGTACAGTTGTCAAGATGATTTCTGATACACCTAATCCAAAACATAAAGGGTTTGAAAAAACAACAAATAATGTGCATCAGGAACATTTTAAGATGCCTGAGGTTTACCTTGGTGACACACTTACAAAAAATCCCTCACAGGTAGATCCATTCTATACTACACTAGTAATCAAGAACAGAATAGTCAGGAATTGTATGATTGATTCAGGTGCTGCTATGAATATCATGCCTATAGCAGTGATGAAAGAATTAGGGATGTGGGTTGATACTACGTATGGCCAGTGTTATGCAATGGATAACAGATCTATTCCAGTAGTTGGTATTATGAAAGATGTAGAGATAAAACTTGCTTCACATCCTGAAGCAACATATAACATTGACATCACTGTGGTTGATATCCCACCGTATTATGGAATGCTGTTATCAAGGCAGTGGGCTGCAATGGCAGGACGCAATGTTCAATTAGATCTATTATATGCCACCATACCAGTAGGTGACAAGGAAATTAAGTTGTGCAGAGAACCAAGGTATGACAATATTATAGAAAGAATGGACCGGCATCAGGTGAATTTCTTTTGTGATACAGATTTAGGAGTTTTCAAAGTTGGAGAAACTACCCCAGAATTGCATAACACTGACCCAATACACACAGAATCTATGAAAAGAGAGAATGATTTATGGAAAATGTATTTTGATGGTGCATGCAGCAAGATAGGAAATGGGGCCGGAGTAGTTCTTATCTCACCAGGAGGTAAAACATTCAAATACTCTTTCTTATTGACATTTGAATGCACCAATAACGTAGCTGAGTACGAAGCCCTGCTCATTGGCCTAAACATAGCCACCAAATACAAAATAAAAAAGTTGGCTGTCTATGGTGATTCTGAATTGGTCATCTCCCAAGTAAGAGAAAAATATTTATCTAAGAATAAAAGATTAAGACAGTACAGAAATGCAGTTTGGGATAGTGTTGAATTATTTGATGCTTTCTCAATCAGCTGGGTTGATAGGTCTAAAAACATCATGGCAGACTTTTTAGCAAACATTGCATTAAAAAGAGATGATGTAACATTAGGAGGGATCACAGAAGTAGAATTTAAAACTAGACCTACCATCCCTGATAATATACAGAACTGGCAAGTGTTTGATAGCAATGCTGATATAATCAAGTTCTTACATTGTGCTGATTTTTATGAAAATCAAGAAATTGATTTTAGTGCATTTGTGGAGGAACACGATGGGAAAGAAACCCTTTTTGGCCAAGAAGTGGTTCAGCTGAAGACAAATAAGATACCCAAAGGGCTTATTGCATTAGAAAAAGCATTTGATGGGCATGATAGATACAAGAAGAAAGAAACACCAGTGATACCTGAGAACCTTGAGGAAGTGAACTTGGGGACTCAGACAACCCCAAAAAATGTATATATTGGGAGGAATCTTGACTAGAAGATCAGGAGTAGAATCATCAATTTACTTAGGAAGTACAGGCATGTGTTTGCTTGGTCATATGATGACTTAAAAGCATATAGAGAGGATTTATTTCAACACGAGATACCACTCAAGCCAGATGCAAAACCATTCAGACAGAAACAAAGGCCGATTAATCCTACATTGGCTCCAAAAATGCTGGAGGAACTTACAAAGTTAAGGGATGGAGCTATAATCAAACCTATTAGACATTCTTCCTAGGTCTCAAACTTAGTACCTGTCAGGAAAAAGAATGGTGATATTAGACTATGTGTGGATTTCAGAAACTTGAATAAATCTTCTCTCAAAGATAATTATCCTCTTCCCAATATGGAGGCGATATTACAGAAAGTTACTGGATGTGAATTACTATCCATGATGGATGGTTTCTCTGGCTACAATCAGGTAAAGGTTAAGGAGTCTGAACAATTTAAGACGGCATTCACCACTTCGTGGGGAACATATGTATACTTGAGGATGCCATTTGGATTAACTAATGCTGGGGCAACATTTCAAAGAGCGATGGATGTAGCTTTTGCTGAATTGATCAATAAGATTATGATAGTATATCAAGACGACTTAACAACATATTCAAAAAGGGCCGAAGATCATTGCACACATCTAGAACAGATATTTGTCAAAGCCCTAGAATATGGAATATCATTGAATCCTAAAAAATGCCATTTTGCAGTAACAGAAGGAAAATTGCTTGGCCATATAGTCTCGAGGGAAGGAGTTAAAATAGATCCCGAAAGGGTGAAAGCAATTGATCAGGTTCCTATTCCAAAAAATGTAAAAGCTATACAATCATTTTTTGGTCAGATAAATTTTGTCAGAAGATTTATACCAAATTTCACAGAGATTGTTTGTCCTATATCAAGAATGCCGAAGAAGAACTCAGATATGAAATGGACAACAGAAGCAATGGAAGCATTTGGTAACATTAAGGAGGCCATCAAACAAGCTCCAGTCTTAATATCCCCTAACTTCGGTAAACCTTTCCAACTTTTTTCATTTGCTTCCTATCATACAGTGGCAGCAGTGTTGTTACAGAAAAACAATGATGGATATGAACAGCCAATCTCTTTCTTTAGCAAGTCCCTTCAGAATGCAGAGTTGAAGTATGACATTATTGAGAAACAGGCATATGCATTGGTAAAAGCAGTAAAAAACTTTAGACCATATTTGGTGGGGGCTAAAATCATAGCATATGTTCCTAATGCTGCAGTGAAGGATGTACTGATCCAAACCGAGGTCACCGGTAGGAGATGTAGGTGGATCAATAGGATTCAGGAATTCAACATTGAAATCCAAATCACTAAATTAGTAAGAGGACAGGGTCTTGCCAAATTGATGGCTGAAAGTAATCTAGAAGCTTCCCAGATATGTAATGTTGATGCAAGTACCAGTATTGAACGCACTCCATGGTATACTGATATAGTATATTATCTAAAACATATGAAATGTCCTGAAGGATATGATGATAACAAAAGAAGGACACTCAAACTACAAGCTTCAAAATATGTACTCATTGGTGGGGATCTCTATTGGAAAAATAGAGATGGGGTTCTACTATTATGTTTGGATGAATATCAATCAAAACATATTATGAAGGAGTTGCATGAAGGCATGTGCGGAGGACACTTTTCAGTAAAAACCACAGCCCACAAGATCCTGAGGGCAGGGTACTATTGGCCTAAAGTCTTGAACGATTCATACCAGTACACTAGAAAGTGTGAAGCATGCCAAAAGTTCTCAGGGAAATTAAAGTATCAGGGAGCACTACCCTTAAAACCTATGCAAGTTGAGGCTCCATTTTATCAGTGGGGTATTGATTTTATAGGTGAAATTTCAGAGAAATCGAGTGGGGGGCACCGATGGATTTTAGTGGCTACTGATTACTTTACAAAATGGGTAGAAGCAATCCCAACCAAACAGGCTACAAGTAAAGTTGTGATTAATTTTCTAATGGATAACATTATATGCAGATTTGGTACTCCTGTAAGATTGATTACAGATAATGGGATGTGTTTTAGATCTGATGAATTCAAAGGTTTTTGCAATACACATGGTATCACTGTTTCTTATGCTGCTCCATACCATCCACAGGCCAATGGACAAGCTGAATCAAGTAATAAGAGCCTGTTGAAAATCATAAAAAGAATGTTGGATAGAAATAAGAAGGCTTGGGATTCAAAATTAAGAATGGCAGTGTGGGCTGACAGGATTACTATAAAAAGGGCAATTGGGAGATCCCCTTATGAATTGGTATATGGAACACAAGCAAGATTACCATTGGAAAATCTTATACCAGTATACAAATTTATCCTCCAGGAAGACTTGAACATCCCTGAACCAATGGAGGAAAGGTTGGAACAATTGGCAGAGCTTGATGAAACAAGAAGATTAGCTCAGAAACAGAATATTAAATTACAATCACAAGTAAAGTATCTCTTTGACAAGAAGGCCAAAGAAAGAAAGTTTGAAATAAATGATCTGGTACTAATGTGGAATGCAAGATGCCAGGATAAAGGAAAACATGGAAAATTTGAAGCCCTATGGTTAGGTCCTTTTGTTATCACTGGCAAGGGAGGTGATGATTCTTACTATGTACAGAATATGTCAGGAGAGGAGCAGGAATTGCCTGTACATGGGCAATACTTGAAGCAGTTCTTTTCATAAACATGTACAAAGAGAATTGAGTGTTGCCAGTGCATGGACATCATTCAACTAATTCTCAAAATATTTTATTCCATGCACAGTAGTCTAGGAATCATTCCCGCTCCCCATCATTTGTTCTTTTCCTTTTCCCAGTTTCATAAAACCTCACCCCAAATAATAAAATATATGGTCTACTTCCCCAGGAGATCTGGATCCTTGTTATACTCACAGGGAGTATACATCCCAGACAGAGCCACTGTTAGCACAGTAAAAATTTTGAAATTTTTACTATCTCCTTACCCCATCATAGTGGAATAAAACCTGAAGAATATCCCAAAAAGACCATAATAATAAAAATTTCTCACAAGGTGTATATGGAGGAGCAGCGCCCAATTTCATCAAAATCAATCCATCGGCAAGAGGTTGTGTTGCTTACACCGATACATCGGCGTGAAAATAGAGATCGGGAGAATAATTATGGGAGTCACCGATAGAGTGAGTAATGCCGATGACATTACATCGGCAAGAAAGGCAAGTGGTCATGTCGATCGGTATGACAAATATCTATCGGATGATCTTTTAGAAGTTGC
Organism: Cunninghamia lanceolata; assembly: GCA_027924645.1. Classification (NCBI taxonomy): domain Eukaryota; kingdom Viridiplantae; phylum Streptophyta; class Pinopsida; order Cupressales; family Cupressaceae; genus Cunninghamia; species Cunninghamia lanceolata. The sequence continues at coordinate 7,082,441 of BSBN01000482.1, forward strand.
CCCGACGGTATATGTCATACCGATGAAGCACTTTCGGCAAAAGTTGCACCGAACAGCATGCGGGGGTAACAAAACAAATAGCTATCGGCGAGAGGTAAGCTATCGGGATAAAAAACAAGTAAGCCTCCGATGATTAAGAGTCTTAGCGATAAGAAAGCCATCGGCGAGACTCATAGCGATACACCTCTATCGGGATAACTTGACATATCAGAACAAAAGAACCAGGTCTTGCCGATTCATAAGTCACGGCGATCAAAAGGTGTCAGTGACACTTTGCCCGATGAAGGATTTGAAAAGGGGCATCGGGGAGATGATTTAGATCGGGATGTCTTGAGAAAGCTATCCCGATGGTGAATGTCATTCCGACAAAGATAAAAGTTCATACATGAAGGTAACTATCGGAGAGAAAATAAAGATCGGGAGAACATAATTTTATTATCCCGATAGTCTCAATCTTCCCAATAAGCAAATCATATCGGTGGGACTCGCTATATCGTAGAGAGATCTAAAACCCTTGGCGATGAAGGAAGTCATGCCGATGGTCTCGCATCGGGAATACAATTGAGGGGTCACGCCGATTGACTGTTCGCGCCATAAAAAAATGATGAGGTCACCCAGACATTTCAAAATCACGCCGATAAAGAAGAGTTATGGCGATGTGACACTTCACAGCGATGAACATTGAATTGATCAGATAATTAATGCAAACGGCTACGAAATTCATACAATCATTATAATTGCAAAAAACTGTCCGAGAGCAAAATACAGAGGAATTCTCAGGGCAAAAGCAAAGGCTTCCAATTCTAGCCATCGAACGAAAGGTACACACACAAACCACTATATTGCCTATATTTGAATTTCCTGCCGAATTTTTAAAATGGAAACTCCGGGAAAGGGAAAAGGAAGAAAGTCACAAGGGGAAACCAGTAGGCCAAAAAAGCAAAAAACTGATCAAACCCCTGAAGAGAAAGTGAAGGATAGAAAACTAAATCAGGACCTGATTGATCAGTTGCCTGGGTCAACTCCCAAGGCTAGGAGGTCTGCCCAACTCAGGGCAGAAGTAGAAAAATTGGAAGACAAACATAAGCGCGTGGGAGATATTTGGACCCCAATTAGGGGATACGAACTCTTCAGATTCCACTACAATAGAAGATTTAGAAATGCTCCTGTGTCAAACCCATGGCACATGAATTTAGGCAAACTGGTTGTACCTAACATATTCTTGAATGTGGAACTCCTTCAACTCCTAGCCAGGCATTACAATTCAGGCCTGAAAGCTATCTGCAACCCTCAAGGAGAACCAATTGTACACCTGTCAAAAAATGCTATTTGTGAGGTGTATGATTTGGATGATTTGTGCACTGTTCCTATTGTCTATGAAGATTTGGATAAAGAATATTGGAGAATGGATACAACCTATAATGGATGGAGGTTACCCATTCATAGGCCCAGGATTGAAGGAGAAGTGATACCCTTGACTGAGAATGATGGCCCTCCCTTTCATGTAGCCATTTTTGAACCATACATTCAATATACTTACTATTCTGTAGGCCAAGTCCTTGGCTCAGAGGTCCCTGAGTTCATGACTATTCCTCTAATGGTCATAGCCTCTGATATTCAATGTCACAATGCCAGACAGTTTGATTATGCCTCCTATGTTGCTACTAGAATAGACTCTGGTCTATCTGCAATAAAAAACAATGCTCCAGCATGCTCTTTTGAGCATTACTCGATGCTCATGCATATGGTGTTATACTATGGCCAGGAAGTAGGATTGTGGCCAAATGAGTTCCAAGTTGTTGCTGCGGATAAGAAAGGGGAAAAGATACCTGTACAAATGTGGACCAGAATCTGGGATAGCAGGTATGCTAACTCCAGCTATGCTCAATTTAAAGAGCATTGTGTTAAAGTGCTATATAGGTATTTCAACCACCCCTGTGAATATTCAATTTCAAATGAAATAAAAAGATTCCTCAGACCAAAAGATTTTGGTGGCCCCCCTACTGTCACTCATAATTGGGGAGATTGGTATTGTTTTGAGGATGCTACTATGATCAGAGTTTATGGTTTTGAGGATGCTCCATTTATATTGCCTAAAACTGTCCCTGACAGAATTGCATATTTGGAAATAATTAGGCAAATGCATTGTTCAAATGTCATGCATCTAAGTTCGCATGATAAACAATCATTCATGCCCAGTACTTTGTGTTTTGGAGATTTTACTGTGGTTTCAAAAGAAGGATACAATCTCATTTTGGATAAACTAATGCATTATAACATGGTGACTGCTGAGGTGAGGAAAGGGTTTGACCCTGAAGGTTTCATTGACTATGCAAGAAGAAAACAAAATCTCAGTGGATACATGCACATACATTATCCACATGATGATGTCATTAGAAACTTGGAAGAGGCTGAAGTCGACTTGGTGGTAGAGAAATATAACAGAGATTTAAATGAAAAGAAAAAGCAGTTGGCAGAAGTTGAAGTGGTATCCTCTGAAGAGGAAGAATTGACTGAACAAGAACAGCCACAAGATAAGACAATAGAAATGTCTAAAAGAAAAATGCAACAATATCAGCCTCCAGTTGTGATACATGATGAGGAGGGGTCTGCTGATGAAGATCCACGCCAAAGGGCTTATGATTCTTTTGTGTCAGATGATACATTCATTCATTCGAAGGAATTTAAATCATTCCTGTATAAATACAAGGGAAAAGAAATTAGAGAGTCAGTAGATAATGTTTCTGCTGACAATGAAAAACAGTTATTAGATATGTTGAAGGAGACAGTGGATAAGGAAATGCAGGACATGACACCAAGCAGAGGCAGACAGCTGCTCAAAGATGCAGGGGTTATGATTTTTCCCGGTTTGGATTTAAATTCTGCTTTGGTTTTTGATAGCTTTTTGAATAATGCTAATGACAAGTATAAGCTTACTCCAGAAGGAGTTAATGAAGTCTATATGGGAACGAGATACAATAATGATGAAAATTCTTTAATGATATGGGCATTGTATCCTCCCCATAAGAAGACGGCCATCATAGACACTGAGAAAACTTTTGGCCATGTTATGACTTTCAGAGCAGGTGAAACTGACCCCATAATTACTGCAGACATTGGTATCAATGTTGCAAAGTTAAATAAAGCACAAGCTCAGATGTTAATCAAGGAAAGAGATGCTTATAAGCTGAATTGTGAAAGATTAACAAAAGAGAATGACTACTTGAAGGACGCTATTAAGAGCACCTTTGGCCAATCTACAAAAAGAATAACTCAAGGTGATGGCTCACAAAGTAGTCAAGTAATATCCCATGATCAGGCCAAACAAATTCAAATAGATGCATTTGTTACAATACTGCAGAGCAGGTATGCAAACATGGTACGGTGGTTAAACCAGTTTTGGGATAACTACTCGAAAAATCATAAAGCAATCAAAAAACATGAAAGGCTTGATAAGAGGATACAAGAAAAGGTGATTGAGTTGCAAAATAGAAGTACCACTGATGGTACAGATATCTCTGATGCAAGAGCATTGCTCAAACAGCACCAGAATTATTATGATAAACTCAAAGCTGATGCTAAGGAAGGGACTGATGCCTCAGACGCAGGAGTGCCCAGGATATTCAAAGATAACGGAGAGGTAAAGAGCAAAGAAGAGTGGACTGTTGATTGTCAAGTTATATTGCACAAAGCCACAGGAGCTCTAAAAGATAAAGCCTCTGTGTCTACAGAAGTTTGCAAACAATTGGAGGAAATGGTCACCCTTGATATAATCACCAGGAGTGCAGTTGAGCTTACTAATTCTCACCATGCGCAGGAGTATTTAGATCATCTGGCAAAAGTCTATTTATGGCTAAACAGAGCCTAATTAAGCTTATGTAATTATTTTTTATATTGGTTAAAATCCCAAGAGACTTATTGAAGAGTTGTATCTCTTCATGAAAATATCTATATAAGTTCAAACAATCTATGCTGAAAAATCATCAGCAGTAGAAGATATTCATATATACATAATACACAATGTTCCAAAATGACTGTGTTGCATATTTTATTTGAAGAAGAAGTTTGAAGTTCTCTAATTCAGTATTTCTACTTTGGTATCAGTTATTTGTTGAAATTATTCAATTGTGTGGCTGTCTCCATTTCTGCATTTCCCTGTTATTTAGATTAAGATATCAAGTATATATTTAATCTGTCAATACACATTTGCTGTATCTGTGTGATTAATTCGGTTGGTGTCCATCATAAGGAATTAAACCCTTCTGATTTATTCACAGTAGCCTGGAAGTAGTAAGTTGGGATTACTAAGTAGAGCCATATAATTAGGATTGACACACTGTCTCCAGTAAAATATTATCTGTTAATCTTGTCTATTCATTTCATTTGGTTCCTTCAAGTAAGGATTAAAGTACCTTCTGGTGAATTATAAGATATCTGATTTTATTTGGTTGGATTATCAAGAAGAGTCTGTCAGTCATTTACTTGCACGTTTATTCAAGCTATAAACCAGAACTGTGCCAAATATCTAGAATTATTACCATTAAGAAACTACTGTTCTTAGTCCTTCAAATTGACTCTGTTACCCAACAAGGCACTAGTCTCATTCAACTCATTAATTAAAACCTTTTTACCTTGATATTGCTTATACAATTTCTGCCAATCACTTATTAAACATTATACATAGAATTAATTAGTCAGCTTTGTCATCTATCCTACATCCCATGCCATTGTAGATAGACCTAGTTAGTCCATTCATCCACACTCAGACTACTTTTAATATTTCAAGGTTCACCCACCTAGGTGTAGCAAGACCTAAAGTGTAGGAAATCATCAAACCTTGAAGGTTGATTTCGTCAAGTTAGTTCAAAAACGTTGCAAATCCAAACATAGAGCCTGGCATCCTCTTAGGATTAGCAACTTGTATTTTTTGAGACCTAACACCTCCATGCACATTACCTCTACTTCTTCCAACACCTTATCCATCCATCTATACATCCTCTAAACATCCCAATCATGGCCAACAAATGCACATGTTGTCTAAACAACAAGCTTCCACCAACCCCACTTCCACCATCCTACGGGAATTCAACAAAAAAAATCGGGATGCCTCCACCTATAAAATAAAAAATCCTAAGAGTCGTCATGACCTAAGATGCAAAAGCCAATAATTAAAGAAAAACCCATACTAAAAGCTGCATACACCCACACCGAGCAACAAATAATTACCTCTAAAGCTACACAAAAGTCGCATATACCCAGGCCCATACCTGCACAGGTAAAATCGACAAGAAAAATGGTTTGGGTACCCAAGAAAAAAGCCCACAAGTTACGCATCCACCTCTCAAGCATCCCAATCACCCACTTTCTCCTCTTTCATCCAAAATTATCAAATCCATCCATCCAACATGACAAGCAAAAATCAGAAAAATACTTAGTCTATGTGGATCCCTACATACCTAAATCACCCATCCACCACGTAAAAATCTCCATTGCTTCCTATACCACCTTCCTATCAATAGCTTCAATGCTTATCATGGTATGTGCAACCGTTGGTCATGGTTCCCTTCTATTCTGCAACATTTCTATATACCACCATCTCACCTTCCTTCCATTACAATCTGACATATCTTCCTCATCCTATCCCTATGGTCCATGCTTTTGCATAAGCCTTCACTCCATCCTTGCATAAGCTTTCCTAATCTACACTACTATCACACCTTCCATGATCTGCTATATACATACTCCATCTCACTTTCATGCGATCCTTACTAACATCTATGAGCATAGCGACATTTGGCATGATCCATACGATGATATGCATTTCTAGCGGGACACTATCACCTTCATGGAGCTAGATACGTGAGTTCCTCTCATTTGTATTCCACCTTCTCCCATCCAAATGTTTCAAAAAAAAAAGTAAAGAGAAATCCCTTTGTCCAACGGTGAAAATATGGCAAACAGACACCTTGGATAAGTACCATGATGAAAACTTGGCAAACAGGTGTCATGTGTAAGTTGATCTTCTATGTCACCTACACTTGGGGGCACCTTGTCTCATTAGTGTATCACTCTTCTCCTATCAGTTTCCTTTTGTACCATTTCCTGTCTTGTCCTTCTATCCATTACGTAATCTATCCTGTCAAATCCATCCATCCTAATCTCCCATTCCTCTATTTTTCTTAGGTCTTGATAAATATTGGGGGCACAATGTTGACAAATGTTTTAGAGGTATCTTGATATACCTTGTCCAACATGCCAATCCTTCATTATCCTGTCATCCTCCTATCATCATAAGCATTGTCATGAAAAGTCCTAAATATTCTACCTACAATGGGGCACGTTATTCCTATGTGACTTAGTCCTTGGCAATCACATCCTTGTTTCCTTCTACCTAACCATCCATATCCACTATAAACCATCCATTTGTCTATCTGTGGTGTTTCTTTGTCATCGGTATCTAGCATTAAGGTTATCCAAAATTCTTCTCCAAGGTCATCCCAAAGCATTTCAAAATCCCAAAGCACAGCTTCATATCACCTAATGATAACCTATCATGGCTTGATACTCTATCTCTTTTTGTCACCTTATCAACTAAGGTCTTATCCATTATCCTATCCACAGTGTCAGCCTAGCATAGTGTCTTTTATCGGTATCATAGGGTCAACCCCAAACTACATTTCCTCTGCATCATCACATAAGCAAGGGCATTTTTAATGTGTCCCCAAGGATCCACCTTCCTGTCCGGGCCGTATCTTGTCATCTATCCTCTAGGCCATCCATAGTCCAAGTCCCAAACTACATTACCTCTGCATCATCACATAGGCAAGGCCATTTAGCAATGCACCCTTGAGGCACTAGGTCAGTCCTTTAGGGTTTGTTTTACTAGGCATGCATACAAGCACAAGCAAAGCCCACTTCCAAAGAAAAAATCTTGATGCAAAACATCAACCTATCCAAGGCAAAGAAAACAAGCACCTACAGTACTCAAATTGATTCTATCTAAATTATGGCAAGAAAAACACATCTAAATGCAAGAATGTTTTGTGGTTGTGATCAGGTTAGGTTGTGGCATCTTGATTTTTATTATCATGTCTTTCTATGCTACTCGAGGATTCCAAAAGCTATAGATGCTATGATGGGGGCATGATTATTTTCTTTGTTTATTATTTGTGGATCAATCTTTAGTAATGCAAAGCCTTATCTAACGACATGATAGACAAAAGATCATCGAGGACATCAGAGGTCTAACATGAAAGGGGGCAATCCTTGTCTATTGATACACAAGAAATACTTAGGTCATCTTGGTTCAATTATACCTAAAAGCTTGTATTAACTTGCTAAATCAAAACCCATGTATGAAATACTCAGGTCATCTCAGTTCAATTATACCTAGATGCTTGTATTAACTTACAACATTCAGAAAAGGTACCAAAAAAAATCACCGAATGATGAAACAAGCACTTCAAAATACTTGCAATATCAAGACGGAAAAACTATTTTTGCATCCATATCGTATCCATTTACATCCATATTCCATGCAATAATGATCCAAAGTGTAGAGTATCAATGCAAATAAAAGCTTGTGAATCATTCTTCTTTCAGTCAATCTTCTATCTATCATCCTATCATTTCTGTGTCGATCAAGTACATTTGGACATAACAAAAACATAGCGTTAAATTATATATCATATCACATGAGATAGTCATTAACATGATTAAATCATTTGCACACATAATAAGTGCATTAGATCATTCATATACATTTGTAGCATAACATAGTGTCAACAAAAAAAATCAAAAAAATATAGACAATTACATGTAGATCATCACATAACATTGCATAATCATATAGAGAATATTTGCATATTAGGTGTATACATGAAATCATCTAAATCTGCATCAAATCATATAGACATCAAAAGTAATGTACATCCATAAGAGGTATTGCATAACATCATATAGAGTATCATAACATGTGCATCACATATGAAATAACATAAGATAGAATGCATCCATAACATATAGTATAAACAACTACATAGAGAGATCATCAATAGCTACATCATCATATAAATAAACATAAACCATGTCCAAATGTACAACATATCAAAGTCCATCTCTGGGTCACATAAAGTGTATACATCACATAAATAATGTTACATGTCTCGGTACAAAATGATACAAGTATATACATATCAGGCTATCTGAGCCATCAAAAAGTGTATACATAAAAGACAAAATTAGTACAAGTGTATAGGGTAGCCCTTCTACCATGGGACACTGCTCCCATAATTGCCCTCTCCATCCCCTCCTCTACTGGCCCCAGACTACTACGAGCCCATCACTAACCCTCCTGACCATGATCCACCTACCCTCTGAGGTGTGCTTGCTACTAACTGGCTCCTAAAGCTGGGTGCCCTCTGATCTGCTAGCACTACCCCATGGTACAATCCTTTGTAATACTGTCTGAGCCTATGCTCTGGCAAGCTCACCCTATAACTATGTAAGCTATGCCTGTGCCTACTACACCGGTGTAACTAAAAAGGCAGTACCCCCTTCCGTACCCAAGGCGGCTAAGGCCACGTCTCTCTCCAATCTCAATGCCCACACCCTCACTAGTGCTGCATTCCACTATGTAGTGAGCCCATATAAAACCCATGCATCAGCCTCTCTTCATGACTCTACCACTCTGAGATGAGCCCTGAGCTATCTCACATATCCCTGTAGTGTAATAATAGCTTGCTACTATAAATCAGGCTGGACAAGAGCTTGAGGAACTTGTGTAACCTGTGGCACCTGCTGCTGACCTACCTACTGAGGCACCTGCTGCTGATCTACCTGCTAAGGCACCTACTGCGGTGCTGACATCTGTATCTATTGTCCCTACACCTACTATGCAACTTGTGGCTGCACTACGTACTACTACTGGGAGGGTCCCTCCCCAAATCTCCTCCTCTGTCTCTACCTCCCTCTACCTCCATCTCCTCCATCTCCTCCTCCTCCGCCTCCTCCTCCATCCCCTCCATCATATCTATCTCTCCATCCTCCTCTCCCCCTCCTCCATCTCCTCCCCCTCCTGCTTGCCTCATCCTCATCATCTGAGTCCTCTTCATCTAGGCGAGGCACCAACTCTCCTAGTCCTAAATATCTAGGGAATGGTTGTGCGGCCAACCACTCCTCATAATCAGGAGTCATACCTGTGCCTATCACCTCTCTCCTCATCGGCCAAGACACATAAGGAGTCTGTTGGAACTCTACTAGTGCTTCCTCATATGAAGCAACTGGACCCCATCTAAACCTCTTTGCATGTGTCCTTGCAAACTAGACCTGCCCCTGTGGCATACCCCGTCTCCTGCCAAACTACCTCCAAACCCTGTTAACTATTTACCTCTCTAAAATAAATCGAGTCCTGCCAATGAGCCACCGAGTCTAAAAGTAGTAGGGCAACTCGTCATCCTCATCATCCCAATGCTTGCAATCTAGATAGGGATTCCAGACAACTCTATCTACATTATCCAGTGCGTGTCTTCAGTACTCAAGTATTCCAATCTTGTGCTAGGAAATAACACCTGCATATCTGTAACTGTAAGGCTCACCCCTCTACCTGGAAAAGAAGCATATCAGCTAGGTGATCGTAATATGCTCCCATTGCCAAAACTAAAGTAGTGAAACACCTACTGGGAAGCTGGCACCCTTGTGGTATACCACCTAATGCATATAATGGTATAGGTGTGCCAAAACATAGATAGCCCATGCAAAATGGTTGCCCTCTATAATCTTCCTCTCCATGACCCGACCCCAACCAATAGGGAACCCATGTGACCTCCTATCAGGGAAGACAACACCCCCAATCAATCTAGCCACTATCCATGGGAAGTAGTCATAATAGTCATGAATATCTTGCCAGGAGATAACCTATCCCTCCAGCTCTGCATCATCAAAGATTTGCCTACACTTTGCTAGTCTTGCATCCTGCTAAGGATCATACTCTACTAGCTCACCCTATATTAGCAAATGCATGATCCTATAAATGTCCTCAAGTGTAATCGTAATCTCACCCGTAGGCATGTAAAAGGTCCCATCCTCGCTGTGGAATCATTCTATAGTAGCAGTCAGTAAACTAAGGTTCACACGAACCTCAGGCATGAAGCAAATGTAATCAAGTCCCATAGCATCAAGAGCCTCTCGATCAATCTCCGTGAGCATGTACCACTGCAACAATGGCAAGGGAAATTGCTCCCTCGACATGAGTACATCTCGGATGTCCTCCTGCAATCAAGCAAAGCAATGCGTCAACCAAAACTACATAACTTCTCAAACCTATCTAAAGAAATATATCACTTTCTTAACATATCACATTGATCAAAATAGCATACAACATCTCTTGACTAGATTTTTGCAATCTCAGAGATCACTTATCAATTGACGCATCGAGCAAGATGCTAATCAAGTCAATTTTGTTAAGTAAACTAACTATCCAGTACATATGCGCTAAACCAGAAGGTACATGCACCATTTCACAATAAATGTGCCACTTCTGGTAAATGCACCGTTAAATTGAGTACATGCGTAGCTTCCTATCAAAAGTGCAACTTCTACGTATATGTCGTTTCCCATATCAAATATGCAAAAACCTAATGTATGTGCCGACCCAAATTATAAATGCGTAGAACTTGTATATGCGTTGTTTCATACCGTAAATATGCCAAAACATATCATATGTGGTGTTTCGGAGCGCATATGCACCGAAACGTAGATCAGTGCATCTATCTTACCTAAACTTTCCCTAGCATTTATTACACTAATAAATGACCCTAGGTGAGTTTTTACAAACTATGTACTAGTGGTCTTGTGTCAACTGGCCGATTGAACCATTAAACTCACTCAAAGCAGTGCTCCTCATTTGGAATATCCATCTCTATTCCGACTGCTTTATTCTCCTATGCTCTCCTAAGCTCTGAGGGACCTATCAACAAAAGCCAAGTGTGCAAATGACTAGGATTGTGGACCCAACTCCTATATATAGCAAGTGAACCCTAACTGGTTGTGTGGCAACCGTGACTACTTCCCAACCTAGTTTCTTCCTATTTCTTCAAACTGTGACCTATTTTTCTTCATTCCTAACCTATTTTTTTCCTTCTTCTTCATGAGATTGTCTGTCTCACATCCCTTCTACCCTTCTTCCCATCCAATCTCCTAAGGGGGCATCCTATTATCATAACCTGTACCAGGGGTAAATTGGGGCATGTATCGTTATCAGAAAAATTCTTATTCTTTGAAGCAACGCTGTAAACTGCATTGCATCAAAGAGGGGCAAAATGTATACACCTGAAATTGACACGACTCTATCTAAATAAATATTCCTAGTATTTATTTAAGTCGAATTCCTCTATCAATAAATAAATAAACAAATTATTTATTCGATTCACATTCCTCTAAGTTAATTAAATATCAAAATATTTAATTACCTCTTCTAAAGTCAAAATTAAATAAATTCTTTATTTAATTTAATCCTTCCAAACAATTAAATAATTCTTAATTATTTAATTAAATCAAATTCATTCTTCCAAATTTGAATAAATCAATCAAATTTATTTAAATTCTCTCAATCTCTAAAAATAAAATACAATCAAATATTTTATTTATTCTTCCAAATCATGCACAAGCAATTAAATAAATCTATTTATTTTAATTTGCTTTCTTATCTTCAAAATATCTTCCAAATCTTATAAACATAATTCTTCTTCTTCATGCACAAAAAATTAAATAATTTATTATTTAATTTCTCTCAAACCATGCATAAGCAAATCACAAGTTGGGTTAACTAACTATATCAAGCTTGTTTTTATCAATATCTCTTAAATTAGAAAAAAACATTCTAATTTATGAAAGCATATCTTATCTTTATAAAAGAAGGTAGTTAACTCAAATAAAATAGCTTTTGTGTGACACTTGTCTTCTTTCTATTTGCGCACATTCTCTCAAGTCTTCTATACTGTTGATCTTCTTGTTTTTTCTATACCATTGATCTTCTCTCTCTCAAGTCTATAAATTGAACCATCTTCTTCCATTTCATTAATCCAAGCTTTTAGTATCATTACTCTGCAGAATTAACAGCGCACCTTTGGCACCCAAATCAATCCATAGCTTGCAATCACCCTTTTATTGTATTGAAGCTCATCTTCATTAAAAGAAGTATCACAGCCATCTCTCCATCGTCATCTTGAAAAAACCAAGCAAGGAAGTATGCTTTTGAGGGCTTCAATATTCATACAAAGATCGGTTGAGACTAGGCATATTTATTCTTTGTTATTTGAATCTTTGTTTACTTGATTGAGTTTCATACTATGACAATATTTCTAGTAACAGTAGGTAATTTGAAAATCTTGAGAATCCGTAGAAGATAACACTATTTTTTACAGCACTGTAGCAATGTCTTTAGCTTGGTAAACTAGAAAATTGGTTTAATTTCTAAATGTTTGTCTACCTACAACAATCTTTAAATTTTAAATGTCACTTAGGATCTCTCTAAACCCTATTTCCTTTTACATTTTCTTATAAATTAGTTGTTAGAATTAGGTTCCAGCAACATTTCATATTGCCATATCAGCTGAAATGATATAAGGGTTTGCATGTATTTATATCCTAACCTTTCAAACCTATTATATTGCATGTAAGACCCCTTATAGGCACAACTATAAAATCCCACTAAGAAATTCCAAGAAAGCTAAGACCTAGATGTATTATCCTTGAAGTAGTCTTACTTAGGGTAAGATACATTTCAAGAGAGGTGTAATACCAACAATCACAACTACTTTGTTGTGTGCTAAAAACACCATCAACACTTGTATTGTGGTATAGTAATTTTTTAGAATTTAACAGAAATAATGTGGCTTCATCCATGTTAGTTTCTTTCGATATATAACTCTATTCCATGGTTTGTTATTGTGACTAGCTTTAGTCATTGCTCTTAAACATTATCATTTAATTTTATGATTTGTTCTATTTTGGTGGCATGATAGTCTGCCCTACCCAAGATTGTTTGTCTTCAAGCAATCACAAGCCAAGAAACTCTTGAAACTACCAAGATTCTAAATCAACCTTATAAATTTGTATTCTTGTGAGGTCATTAACTTTTATTGTGATGCTTTAATAGGAATTGGAGATTTTAAACCAAGTGATGATTACTTTGGTTATGTTTGACTCTAGGTCTTTGGAGAGTAGTAGTTAGGATACTTGCCTCAACTTGACTACCAATAAGGCTAGTACTAACCTCTAAAGTATGAGGACAATTCTTGTGGCTCATGTACTTCAATAACTCTTAACAACAAAACTAAGAGTTGGAAATTTGCAAGACTATGTTACTTAAGACAAGTTTTCTCTCATTTCATCACCACAAGGATCCTAGACAATGATACCAACTCTTCATTACCCCTTGTTGAAACTAAAAATCATGATGGATTGTGGGAATGTTGTCAATAGATCAAGATCCCACTCCTTTGTGTAAAATTACTTTTACTTTCATGTAAATGATCTAGATGTTTGAATGGAAACTTCCCTTAGACAACATATGTTTCATTTTGTTAAACATTCAAACAAAGTTTATGATAAGTTTGTTTCTAAGGAGGAGCCTAGTCAAACATCTATTACACCCATAGGTAATTAATATTTAAGTACAAATTTATGGGATTGATCAAGTCAATAAAATGAAATATTTAGAATAGTTTAGCATTCCTAGCAAGCAATATGAGGACTTAAATTTAGAGGTTTAACCTAATTCTTGTTCCATCTTCTAATTAACTTGGAGGTTATCACTCCTCTTTGACATATCTCCATGTTTGGTACTACATTTATTTTCATATTTTGGGAAAGTACCTAATCAAATTATTCCAAGGTTGATAGGTGAGTATGATCCTGGGATTTGTGGGTTATGGGCCCATAATATAACTTAGCATAGGCTTATGTAACAACTTTGTTGTAACATGATGGGTATCAAATTTATCTAAGTTACTCTAATCAAGAATAAGAACTTAGACCCTTGGATGGAACGATCTATTCTAGATATTACACATAGAAGTGAATTTGCTCCCCAGATAGTTCATTAAATCAATTTTATAGGTTATAAGGTAGATCATATGTGGTATGGACTAGATTGTATTGTCATTGTTTCAATGAGTGTGGGATAGATTACTTGTTTTTACATTGGCTCTTTTTCTTATTTTCAATGATGTTCCTCTTCCATGAAGCTTGATGAATATATGTTAAAATAAATTTCCAACATTTCTCCAAATTGTAGGTTCTTAAAGAATTGAGTTGTCTTCATTACATTCTCTCAAAATTGTTGTTTTGAATTTTAAGAGATTGACCATCCTAGGTCATGATACCACAATGTACCTAAATCTTGAAGTTTGAAAGATAATCTTAATCCATCTTTGTATCCTTAGTTATGCCTATGTTTTTGTGACAACTATATTTTCATTTGATAATTTGAAGTCAAATTATATTGTTAGATTCAACTATATTGAGTGGTTATGATTGATTGTTCCTTCCTTGGGAAAATTTTGATATTTTGATTGCTTAGTTTCTTGATGAATAGATGATTGGTGATTGCCTATGTCAATGAATTGATTTATCCTTTATATCTATTTCTTGAAGGAGTCACTACTCTTCTTGGTTGCCTTTTTTGAGAATAATACTTTACCTTTGAGTTGATTGTTAGATTTATTTGGATTATTGATGGTTTCTTCACAAGGAATTGATTCCCTTTTTATATTTTATTGTTAAGGAAGTCCTACATTTGAAGGGTCACACTTTTTGTATTTGGGGTTTCATCCTTTCTCGTGTCATCATTATTTTTGAGAACCTAATTTAATTTACTTATAAAATTACTTAGAGTTCTATTCTCAATTGAATTCTTCCATGATTTTTTGGATGTCTTTCTCAAATGAAATGTTCTCCCCTTTTATATTTCAAGTTTGAGGCAGTCACACTTTTTTGCCTCACTAGTTACAACTCATCTTTATTGGATAAGTTAATTTGTTAGTGCTTCTTAAACCAAGAAGTGTTAAATAAAGGTTTGATAGATTTTGTATTTTTATAATTTTTAAGCATAAAGTAATCTTAAACACACATGGAGTAAACTTGTTGAAGAAACTTCAGACATGAAGCAAAAACATAGATATATGTAATACATGAAGCACACACATAGGTACACATGATAAATGAAGCATGCACATAAGACAAAAAGCATGAAGCATATATATAGATACACACAATATATGAAATATACACATAAATACATGTGAAGCATGAAGCATACACATAAATACACATGATACATGAAGTATACATGTAAGAAACAAAGCATGAAGTATATACATAGATACACGTAATATACAAAGTATATACATAAATACACATGAAGCATGAAGTATACACATAAATACACGTAAGTCATGAAGTGTGAAGCATATACATAAATACATGTAATATATGAAGTATACACATAAATACACATAAGACATGAAGCATGAAGCATACATGTAAATACATGTAATACACGAAGTATGCACATGAATACACATAAGTCATGAGGCATATACACATGAATATATGTAAGTCATGAAGTATACACATGAATACATGTAAGACATTAAATATACACTTGAATACACATAAGTCATGAAGCATATACATGAATGTATGTAAGGCATGAAGTATACACTTGAATACACATAAGTCATGAAGTATACACTTGAATACATGTAAGTCATAAAGTATACACTCGAATACACATAAGTCATGAAGCATATACATGAATGTATGTAAGGTATGAAGTATATACTTGAATATATGTTGCATCAACTATGATTCACAGGATGGCAAGAAGGATGATCTGATACCAATTGTAATGTCCCTTTTTGGGATTGCCCTAAATCTTGCTCTAGAATCACAAATTTTACATAATTAGGGTTGTAACTTACCAATTGAATGCTTGAAGCAAGATAAACCTGATTTATGTCTTGTAAACATGTTAGTTTTTAACAGACAAATAAACAGATAATCCAATGATGGTACAAATAGGATTCCAATGCTTATTATAGTATTCATCATGTACATATAGGATTCCTTTTAAAGTTCTATCCAATCATCCCATCATCATTATGGAGCACCATATACAAGGCATCTTGAGCTGTTCCATCCATCCTAGGATATACAGAATGACACCTGCCATTCGGCCTCCCAGCCCCACTCAAGGTGTCCTTATTGGAATGGAATCCTAGCTACTTGCATTCCTTATATGCAGTATCCTCTAGAATGGATTGACAGTTGGATGAGAGCCTTAAGGGAATAATTATATTGGTTATATTGTGCATAGGCAAAATTATAGCAAGAATAACTATATCAGGAGAATAACAATATCTATTGTTATCAATTATTGCATATATATCTCTATTGATGTATGCATGTAGATTTAGTTCTGCTAATAAATATTTTTTCTCTTATGCTGTTATTCTTCAAATATCTATTCTAAATCATTTATAATGCATTGTATTTATTTTTCCTGTTGGTCTTCTACTGCCCCTTTTATTCACACTACTTCTCACATAATATAGCATCTCAAGGGACACAATTTCAACCAAAGTTTACATCTTTCATTAGAGGATATGTCTCTTCCAAGGATCACCTTTGATTATGATTACCACCTTTTAACAACTGCAGATAAACTTAATCACACCTCTTCATTATTCTTTCCTTTTATCTTCATAAATGTTTATCATAAATCACACCATATTATAAGTGATGCAAATCAAATTGTTATATTGTGAAGTGTGATTGTAGTATGTAATACATGATTATATCTATATCAATAATAAAATTTTCCTGCACAACAATTCAATTTACATCTATTGGTAAGTTGTTCCATATCGGTTTAAACCATGATGTCGATACCGGTTCATATTTCTTGTATTGTGGTATAGTAATTATTTACAATTCAATAGAAATAATGTGGCTTCATCGATGTTGGTTTTTTGGCTATATAAATCTATTCTATGGTTTGTCATTGTGACCAACTTTAGTCATTGCTCTTAAACATTATCATTTAATTTTATGATTTTTTTTATTTCAGAGGCATGAAATTCTTCTTAGTATGAGTGGTTAATTGAATCTTGCAAAATTGCAGAAAAGTTATAAAATAAGTAGCTCCTACGTCATAATCAAAATAAGCACAAATTATAAGTTTACTTCATCTATCTACAAATACTTGAAACTAGAGAAAAGGGATAAAAAATATTTCTTTTTTGAAAAGTGATCTATGAAAATACTCTATAAAATACAACACTGCACATGATATGGGTCTAAGAAATATGGCCATGTTATAAAAATCCATACAACGTGGCAATGTGATAAGTATTTGTGTGATGTTGACAATTCAATCAACACTTTTTGTAATGTAGTATTATGATCAATCCCCATGTGATGTGACAAATGTAATAAATCTCATTCAAATACAAGCATGTAATGTGATGAATATCTCCATGTCATGTGACAATTTGATAGATCATTGTGTGATGTAGGCTTGTAATGATATCAAGTTCTATTTGGATATGGTGATGAGTATCTATCTAGCACAAGACATTATATGAAATCTCAATCATGAAAAAGCATTTGCAATAATATATGCCCTCTTCAACTTGTTGCATCCAATGAATGCAAGGAATTAGAGGAAAGGAAAATAATGCATGATAATGAAAATTATGTAAGGACATCTACCAACATATAACATGTGAAAGTATGTAATAAATACGTGACATCACAATAGTTTGTTAATCAAGTGTTTTTTATACTTTCTACTATCTCTAATGAGTAATATTATTTTGCAATGAATAAGTTGAGGTAGAAATAAAATCTTCTTGTCATTTTTACACATAGATCATTAAGACTAAAATATAGGGTATACATTTTTTTAAACTTTTTTACATTAAAAAAGGGGTGTAAAGACACCTATACTTAATTGATAAAAAGCATAATTACAAAGATCAAGTTGTAGTAGGAGCAACATAGAATCAACAAAAGAATAGGCTCTATTTGCCACTCATCTGATAGGGGCCGATAAAAATAGCAGATCATAACAACTTTTAAAAAAGACCACAACTTGCCACTTATTAGTCAGGGCATGAGTTAGTTATTTTTTATGATGGTGGAGTAGTAGACATGACATAGAGAGGAGGCAGTGCCACAACTGAAGAGGAGTGGAGAAGGTTGATGGGGAAGAGATCACCAAGAGGTGCATCACCATTGAATATATTATAACCATCCAATGCACTCCTCCACCTATCTGTATTGAGCAAATACTTGTATATGAAGCCCAAGCCAATTGGAGTGACAAAATCTGCATCTTGGGCAAGGTCCATGATGTTGGATAGAAATATGGAGGCCACATATTTTACATTTTTATTTATTATGAATTTTTTAAATGAGAATAATTATAATTTAGGCACATATTTTCGTGTAATATTAACTCTAAGTTCATATACACTCAAATTATTATTATTTTTGGTTGAAAGATAGACATCAATACTAAGAGGCATCTTATTTTCTATTTTTCATTGTTTGTAATTTTTTCACATGTATCTAATATAAGCCTTTATTTTTTCCAATAAACCTATGTTAATTTCTTTTTTTTTGGGCAAAAGTGGTAAGACACTATAATTATATTAGATAAAAAAAATTACAAACCCTAGTTCGACGAGCATACTGGCAGGAAAGAACCAGGGGAAGAAAACCTCCAATTGTAGCTCAGATTTACAAAATTACAAAAAAGCTCCATTTTCTTCACAAAAAAGGAGCAAAATTTACAAGAACCTCCTACAAAATATTACATTTGAGATGATAAAAAATAGCTAATAAAATCAAGATTCCTTCAAAAAAGAAATACAAAACTTGATAACAAAAACTACAGCCTAACCCAAATCCACTGTAGCATTAAGGTCTTGAACAAGATAATTCGGTTCCTCCACAACATTGTCTTCAATAGGCAAACCTGGAGGAGGAGGAAGAAGAGGTTGAAATTGTAATAAAAATAGAAAAGCTTGGAATTTTTCATCAATTCTGTTGGCTAAAATCTCACCAATCTCTTTAGCATGAGCATGTAAAGAAAGATGCAGAAAATCTTCATTTTCATTCAACAGAGAAGAGCGAGCCACATTAAAAACATAATTATGAGTAGGGGAATGAAGAACTTGGCACTTGGAAAAGAGCCCACCAATAAGAGCCTCTGAGCTAAAGAGATCATAATTCTAGAATGCTACCATAATACTTTCATCAGAAAAGAGAAAGCGATGAACATACTTCTCAATAAGCTGATGAACCAAACCAACATCCTGTAATAGATCCATTGCATTGGAAACAAGAACTGTGAAGATCTAAGATGGATATAAAAATTGAACACGGCCTTCCAGGATGTCTCTACCCACAACATCTCTAATAGCTTCCTCCACCTCCAGGCCATCTATAGCAAAAATAGACCGTAAACCATCTGAAGACACAGAACCAATAAAAGCAGTTTCCCACTTTGAGACTGGAAAAAACAACCTGCGGTTAAGTTGAACTTCCATTGCATCCACACACAGAGCAAACAATGTTGAAGGAAGGATGGTTAAACATATAAACAAATGCCCATATATAATCAAAAAGAATCAAATAATCATAATTAGATAACATCATCTCCCATGTAGGAAATAAATAAAACTTGTTGTGAGCTAGCGCTGAACTAAATAAAGGATAGAAATACTTACGGAAGATGAGATCAAATGGACAACTAAAATAAAAAACTAAAATGCTAGCACATGTGGAAATAATGACTACACAAAGAGATAACACCTTAATGCCACATACAGGTATCCACACAAGTGAGATTTAAGACACATTATTGAAAGAATCAAATTGTACTATTTTTGCCAAATGTGGATGCTGACCAAAAAAATCCTCATCAAAATAGACTAACGATGAATCTAAATCAAAAAACAAATTAGCAAAAGCATCTGCCAATTTATTACCTTCTCTAAGAGTATGAGATATGATGAAACTCTCAAAGGATTCCAGAATATACCATGCCTCTTGTAGAAGATAATCAAGTTTCCAATTTTGAATATGGTGTTTTTTCAGAGCATTAGTAATTATTAATGAATCTCCCTAAATATGGAGTCGAGGAACCTTTAAACCAATAGCCAACCTAAGACCCTCAACAAGAGAAAGGATCTCTGCTTGGTTATTGGTACCATCATAAACTTTACCAGAAAAAGATTTTAAAATTTCACCTTTCATATTTCTAAAAACCCCACCAGTGGAAGAAGGGCCAGGATTGCCATGAGAAGCCCCATCAAAATTGAACTTAATGAAACCATCGAACGGAGGCAGCCATTTAAATAAACTTCTATCTGGCTTATAGACTGCAAAAGAATTTGTAATAGGAAAAGAACCTAGAAAAGGCCAAGCTTTCAAAATTGAATTATCCCAAGAAGAGAAATGAAGATTAGATGCCTTTAAAGATTTGAGATAATTCAAGACAACCTCAGAAATAGATTTTTCAATAATAAGGGAGATGGCCTCAAAGTCCTTACTTTCTTTTCTGAAGATCCATCTATTCCTTTCAAGACAAATGCTCCAATTAACAATAGAAGGCACAACTAACCAAATAGAAGCAAAAGTAGAACCTTTAAATAAAATAGGCCAACTACTAAAAAGGATCCAACAAAGAATTGGGAAGAGGAGAAAACCAACTCAGTTTGGAAAAAAGCCATTTCCAACAAGAGAAAGCAAAAGGACAAGAAATAAACAAATGATCTACCTCTTCTTCATAATTCCCACAAAACACATAGTTAAAGGAATCCATAATCCCCAACCTGGCCAATCTCTGACCCATTAGAATTTTATTCTTCAGAGCTAACCAAGTAAAGGCCCCTGCTTTTTGAAGACAAGCAACATTCCAACATAGTAAATGTGGCCAATCAGGAATAGATGGAAAATCTAAAGAAGATAGATATCTATACCCATCCTTGACTGAATAAGAGCCATTATTGGAGAAGGACCTATGTTAATTAAAAACCATAAAATTAATCGATATTTTGGTCCAATAAATAGAGATGCCTCTTTCAATGGGGTTGAAGGAGTAGGTACCAAGATGAGAGGAGGGAAATGTACCTACATAAAGACCAAATGTGATTGAAAGTATTTTTGATCTTAGTAGCCCTTAGGTATTGAATCATTAGAGTGAGATTAGGGTTGATGGATTTGAGATAGTATATGAAGACCATTACAACATATGGTCAAATCCTAAGAGGATCCTCTCTCAAGTCTTTCATAAATGCATATGGAAGTTAGAAAGAGACTTTATGAGGAACTATTTAATGTGAGAGATCTAGTTTAATAGTGAAATATAATCTCCTCTTTCCTCGAACCATTTCTAGAGAAGCCTCTAAAGCCTATCCCGACATCAAATACTACCAACTTCAATCATGTAGATCTAGTTTGTGGCCTTGCCCTTGAAAAAAATGACAAGAAGTTGTAAATCCATATTCTCATCAACAATATGGTGTACTAAGAAAGTGTTAGCTACATCTTTGAGATTCTCTTTAGATGTGGTAGAAACTTCATTTTTTAATAGAGGAAGGGATTTTGTAGTGCCGATGGGTAGGTCATCGCAATCTATAATCATGATTCAGCCACCATTGTCCCTTGAGATAAAATCTTCATTCCTCACAAAGGTAGCCATGATTGGTGGTGGAGGAACATGGGTGACTAGAAGACTTAGACTTCAAATGGTGGTTGTTTGGGATTTCTCCTTAGAGGAGGAAGTTCTTCTAGTTTCAAATTACCTAGAAATAAATCTTCGACTTCAAACTTAGTAAAAAATTATCTCATGTAAGGGCACATAATCTGTGAGAGTGTCAAAAGAGTGGTCACCAAGTGAATGATCATGTATTGGAGAGGAAAATCTCTCATAGTCTTCATCAAAGCTAGAGAGAATAACTAGTTTAAAAAAAATATCATGCATGATATGAATTTAAATACTAGAACTAGCAGGAAGACTAAGTAAAGTTCAACTAGGTGAAAGTTAACTATAGGAAATGGATTTTCACCTTTAGATGTTGGGGGACAAGAAGGGGCCCTTGCACTCATAGACAAGTGATGGGCACCAAGTTACCTAGGCATTCAAGCCTTCATGGCAATGACCATCATTTACTAGATGTAATGAAAATATGAAACATGCACCCAATGAATTTAGTTGGTACCTAACAAGCTCCCATAGATAGGAATCTAATTTGTCAATAGTTTTCTTTTGACTAACCATAAAAGAACCTTTAAAGAAGTCCAATTTCCTTTTCTATTGTAATAAAATAATATTGATAAGATCATCCTCAAATTATTTTAAAATTGTTAAGGACAACTTATTTATTATTATTTTAACTAGATGGACAATTATAGCCATTTGTAAATCCTAAGAATATTTTAATTATTTCTCTAGGAGTGGGAGTTATAGTCTAAATTAGAGGAGAATCTTTGAAGGAGTAACAAGGTAAATATATTCTAGATATTAAATGATGTTAGTGGAAGGGAAAAAATGAAAGAAAGAAATAAATCTATATAATGTGGAGCAAAATATTATCTAGACATGATATTATTAATTTCTCTCAATTTTAGACAACTTGTGTTCAAAATCAATCCAAGGACAGATCCCCTTGAGGTTGCAAGATTCAAGGACAAAAACCCTTGTGGTCTTTGAAATTCAAGAATGAAAAATCTCAGACTTCAGTTGGTTATTCTAGTTTAGGGATTGCATAGAGCTTCAGTAAGCATCACTGGATTTATTGTTGGTGTTTGAATGTTTGTATTGGAATTTCTAAACTCATTATTTTGTGTGAGTTCAGATTGTTGTAATTTTTAATAGGTCAATTGTGGAGTTTTTTGTGTTCTTTAGTTGTAATATTATCTTTAGTTTTTTTTGGGTTTTATGTCGATTTCCTAATTTATTTATGAACAACTTCAATCACAAATTATCATACATCTATTGCTAAGGATTCATGACTTTTAAATAAAGAGTTATTGTTGGTATTTTTTTGAGAGGTTATATTCTCTATGGATTTGATACTACAATAATCCTACACTAATTAATCTTCATTATCATTCCACTATACATTGTGTTGTAGGATATTATTCTTTGTTTGAGATCATAAATTTGATGAAGAAGCCCTCTAAAATCTAAGTTGGTTGTACATGTTGGCATACCATCATATTAATCCTGGAAAGGATCGAGGAAGTTTAAAAAATTCATTAACCACTCAAGTTTGACCAAACATCTTTATATTGGTTGTATAATTTGGTTAATAGACCATTCTATATGTGCACACATCTTGTAACTGCCAAAAATTTGGTAGTCCCACTAATTTTATCATCCACAAATTTAAAAAAAATGCTCATGCAAAAAATAATAAAATGAAAAAAAATATATGATTTTTTTCCCGATGGTACATTTTTAAGAAGTTGTAATGCTAGAGATGATGGAAGATTTATTCTACTGAGGCTACTTGCTCAAAACTTCAATAGATACTGGTGTTGTACTCTGCTATGCTGGGAGTTAGAAATTAGATGGCAATGCATGTGCACTGGTCTTTAGGGCAATGTCTTCTTCTCATCTATTCTGCATTAGTTTGATGGTGGCCTAGGTCAGGATAAAGTTAGGATTTACAATTATCTTCAATCATATATGTTGGCTTCATCTTTGGTGGTGATGCAACTCTTCCACCTCATTTTATTTTGGCCTTTGTTACTGTTAGGTTGGTTTTTTTAACCAAGTTTGAATAGAGTTGATTCTTCTACAGGTAAACAACCTAGATTTTCTCTCTTTGATTAAAATCTATTAATCTTAATTTGATCAGTCTCAAATGAGGTTTCAAAATTATTTGATTTCTTTCATCTTTGTCATAGAATATGGGAATGAAGTCTTAGAGGTTGAAAAGGAATGCCCCAAAAACAAATCTATTTTGTGCATAACTTGTAATCATTGTATTTCATGAG
The DNA here is from genome assembly GCA_027924645.1 of Cunninghamia lanceolata. Taxonomy (NCBI): domain Eukaryota; kingdom Viridiplantae; phylum Streptophyta; class Pinopsida; order Cupressales; family Cupressaceae; genus Cunninghamia; species Cunninghamia lanceolata. The sequence goes on from BSBN01000482.1 coordinate 7,106,519, forward strand.
ATGGTGCCCTTGGTGCATTCTGTCAAAAGTCCTTGTGTCATTCTGTGCTTCCACATTTTGCATGCATGACCACTAGAGTATTTCCATCTACAATTTCTAACAAAAATTACTTTTTCTTTATGCTTGAATAGATGCCCATAGCTTCCTCCAAAAAAGTCAAGCTTGTATTTTCTCAAAAGTTTCTAAAGCCCTTTCAACAAATCCATATTGTGCATATCTCTTTGAGACATTCTACCAATTAGTTTCACGCCTTCTTTTGTACTTTTAATTATTTAAAACTTATTTCACTCTGTTTACATAAATATTAACTCTTTATTTAAGAATAGATCTTTCTAAAATTTGATATACTATATTTAAGAGCAATCTTCTAACATTAGAGAACAAAAAGATGAGACTAAGTCTTTCTTTAAACTTAAAATATCATTTTACAGTATAGATTTACTTTAAAAAAAATCAAGGATATTTGTTTATCCATCAAGTATTTTGCCAAATTTGATTACTTTGTCTTATTAAAATATTTATTTAATTTAGTCATGCCAAATGTGATTAAGTATTTGTCTTACTAAAGTATTTATTTAATTTAGTCATGAATCAAATATTAATTTAGAAAGAATATTAGCCTTTGTTGATTATTGAAATTCTAAATTAAGATTTTTATCAAGATTAGGAAATAACATTACTTGTGAATATGATTTATATTTAAGAATATGATTTCATCTTGATCTTATATATATAATTGTCTTGTATTTATTTTCTTAAATACATTAGTATTAGTTTTATATTTTATTATTATTATTATTTTATATAGATAAGTCTTAGTCTTAAATAGAACTTTAAATTAGAAGCTGTAACGCCCGCCTTGAACACCTTAAAGAAATACACATCTATGCTACACGAAAAAGGAACAATTTTTTTTTTTAAATGTTTAAGATAACAAATAATGTTAACATAACTAACTACGACATATTCTCTAAGGATTCAAGGCTACATTACTTAACAAATCATCTAACATAATTTATCATACATCAGTAACTGATCCAAATCCAATGCATAATTGAATAACTAATTCATATTCATTACATATCGTCAAATAATGTAATACAATCTACATAATTAAATACATAACTAAAATGCTTTCCTTACTCATAAGTACATCATTACATTGCCATTTTCAGATTACATCAGAATCACATACATAATGATTGTTCTGTTGCACAAATCCGGGACAAGATTATACACATACATTATCATCAACTGGTACAAGTACAATTATCTGAAAACTGAGATACATCCTTTTCTGCACATGAACTTGTCAAAGAATAACCAATGGATAATAAAGCTCTTCCACCCGACCATGTGGAACCCTAAGGTCCACCCCTCGAGCTAGGAGTTAACATGAGGTCCCAAACAATAAGAGTCAGGTAGACAGAAGACAAACAAGAACAAAGGACAACCAAACGCCAATACAACACATGGCAATAACATAAACAACACAACACAACTTAACTTCCAGAGGCGAAACATAACATAAGTGGAGATACCAAACAAGGAATGCTAGGTTGTAGTAGGGAGAGTGTCATCGCACGGTCCTAACATGGGTTATCTTGACAGCCTCTCACTAGGCGCCGGCCCCCATCTATGGTTATCCTGACAACCTCTCACTAGGCGCCGACCCCATAGGGTGACACATGCGGAATCGACCTTCCTTTCGTGAGGACAAGGAAGTCAATCATGCCAACCAGGCCTTCTCTACCCATCCTTAGTCTAAACAAGCACTACAGGCCATGGGAGAGGAATCCATTAATCTTGTTTAGTGTGAAATCTACCCTTAACCCCCTAGTTCATTTTAGGTTATCACTTGATTAATCTACTATCAACGGGTTATCCTGACTACCACTTTGGGCGCCGGCCCCACGTTGAAAGCCACTCTCCTTCCTAACACCTAGTAAACCCTAACCACCATACAAGGCATTATAGCAATACACATACATGTTCATTGCAAGGCATAAACCCTCTTGCATTACAAACAGAATCATAACACCAATTGTTATCCATCACCTATAGCATTACAACATTTTACACTTTTACAGATACCAGGTCTCTCCAAACAACAATTACGACAAAACGGATACAAGATAAATATAATTAGACGAACAATAATACATCCCCAAGGGAGTACATTCATCATTCACAATGTCTTTTATCCCAGACAAACAAATAAATCACAACATTCATGAAGAGCCTTTCTACACATCATGATGCATCTAGAATATTTACATTCTCTCACAACACCATGACCAAATTCCTTATACATGACAAAAGGCGACATGACTTCAATAACTCAGGACACTTATCAACACATTACATGAAGTCGAAACACAACAACCTTGGCCTCTAGAAATGAACCCTTGAGAACTTACACCTTGACCATTTCATGCCATTTCAATTCACACTAACTAATTATCTAATATCTTTAAATCAAATTTCCAATACAATAATTATATCCATAAAATGCATTAACAACTTTTGACAATTCTTCATTCGTGATAAATTGTACTTCATACTCAATCAGAATCACATATTTAAGACAACACAACACTAGAACACCTATCCACATGTTGGTTGTACTCAGACATACTATGCCTCTGGAATTTTGACCACTAGCAATTTATCATATTATGACAACAAGAATTCTTAATACAGTTTAAATTTAATTTCCAGAGTTAAATCACTAAAACTCCTTCTTAGTACAATGTGAACGACTTGTAAAATCAACATTAGATTTCATCATCTCTTTTAAATCAAACTGATTGATTTAAATTAAGTGCAACAATCATATTATTACATTACAACTAATTTATCTAAATGCACTACATTTTGTTTCAAAAGATAAATTACTAAATAGTTTACAACATTTCATTTGTAAAAGAATCACTTAGTACCATTATTCTATTTAATTCCTACTTATCACTACACACTCTCATTATCAGTACGATCTTTATCATTTATCTTTCAAACTTGCCCAAATAACTTAACTCTTTCAAGTAATAAAACAAATAAGAATGCTGAGTCAAGTACAACTAAACGGCAATTACAACGAGGAAAAATCATCAACCATGAACATTATTGTTTTGTTTTCCTCAAGATTCAACCTCAACCAGATAAGATACTTGCATGTCTTCGTCATAACAAAGTCTCGGAAAAGATTTTACTAAGAGTAATCAATTCTGCCAAAAAGATCGGAATGGTCATTTCACAAACGATCATCACTTGATTGTTGTAGTTATAACTTTTTTTGTTCCCGTGGCGTTCCGATTCCTACGCAGGTGCTTCTACTACAATCGTTTCGGCTGTTGTTATCTACTGAGCAGCAATCATATGTTGCCGAGGAGGTGTAAAATTGTTATTGACTATTTTACCATTGAAATGGATGATAATTGTTTGGATCACCAACTTCTGGTAGCGTCCGACAACTTGAAAATTTAATAAATCGACGGCATCCATATATACAGTTTTCTCTTTCTCCAACGAAAGGCAATAGTCACAGGAAAACAATGATACTCAGGAAAAGACAAACTGGAGTTGTTGAGAAGGCTATTCACGGTTTAGCAGGATATTCATTTTCATTATTCTAGTTGGGGCATTTTGGAAGAGTATTGCGAGTTGGAAAAAGCTTGGTGCTATTAGTTTGAGGTGTGATTATAAAGGTATAAAAGAGAATTATAATGGACTATATGAAATACTGATTTAAAATCATGACTGTGATTTGTATCTGCGGTAATTGTGTCTACCTTTCTTTCATTATGTTGTGCCGGTATCTATATTGGTGGCTTCTATCAAACAATCCAAATGATTTATCTGTGTTTCCACTTCTTAATGTATGTTCACTTGTGCATTACTAACTATGTAAATATCTGATGAAAATTTCCCTTACCATGATAGGGTTGAAGTGTGTTCTATTCGACCAAGACTGTGATGCAGAAAACCAATGGACAGCAGACTAGCTGGCAACCCTATCGTTTGATTTCTGAAATTGATAGTTTACAGAAAAATACCTACTTCCATTCTTGCTGCAGAAGCATCGTGTTCAACCACAAAGGGTTTTGAGAAATCTGGTGTGTCTTATCTGAAATTTCAATGGACTGAAATCTTGAAAACATACTGCTGTATCTTGTAAACAATGTTTTTTTGTAGCCTTTACACACAAAAATTGAAGTACCACTAGGTATGGAAAATTATACTAGCACTTGAAAATGAATGAAAGTAAATGAGCGAGAAAGCAAATTGCGGTGATCTTACAAAGAAGGTTGACAAACTTACTCTAGAGAAACCCAATGTGAGCAACTTGAAGCCGTGAAAGTACTTCTACAACATTGTCACAAATTTACCTTGCTCTGCAACTCACTCAAACCACATACTGAACTTCTACATTCAGCTGTACAAGCACAATCTAACTCTAGATGTCTTTTACAAGTGCTCAAGGGGTTTATTTATTAAAAAGCATATTACCAAGCAGACACAAAATAACCTAACCAATGTGCCATCTCAACAGATTGAATGTCCAACACCTCATCTTCTCTCCTGGGCAGTTGGCATTCAGCCTTGTTGCATTCAGAAAGATTTAGCATCTGCCCAATGTGCATGTTTATCCCTCTCTATAAGCAACAGGTTCAATGGTGTTGAAATACTTGAGGAAGATTTGTTGGTAAGTTGGTAACCAAATTCATCACTCACCCATGTTTCATCAGAATAAGGTAAATTGAATGGGTCCCTGATGGACCAGAACATCCTCAGAACCTCATTCGTCTTGCTTTCAATCATTCTTTCCATGTTTTATTAAGTCTTCATCATTTAGAGTGTCTTTCTAAGTGATGTTGAGTGTTGTAATGGTCATACAAACTATTACCACTGATTACATATACATCAAAGTGATAAAAACTGAATATCAATTATCCACTCGAAATCATGTCTAAAACTAACATTGATAATAACTGATTCTGTTAGCTTTGGAAAACTATTCTCAGCTTCTGGAGTAAACAGTCCTCCTTTATGACATTAGACAAAGGAGCTGTAAAATGAGCACATTTTTTATGTATCATCACTGGTGTCCAACTAAGCCTAAAATCCTCTCAATTTATAGATATTCTTAGTATAAACCACTCAAATGACTACTTTTATTTCGGCAAGATCTACTTCACACTCTCTTCAGAAATTGCATGAACAAGATATTTGATCTCCTATTCCCAAAACACAACTTATATTTCCTACCATAGCACTTAGTTTCTTTCAAGATTGGTAATAATCAATCAACATTTTTGAGATACTCTTTACACGTTTAAACTGTCATAGAAGAATAGCAAGATGAAATTCCTTAAAATAGATATAAAATATTATTCATGGCAACTTGAAAGGCTTTTGGTCAATTGATTAACCCAAACCAGACAACCTTAAATTTGTATAGGCCTGCATGAATGCAGACAGTTGTTTTCAGAATGCCCTGAAATCCTCTATTAATTTGATATGATTGCAATGGCAACACCACATTGGTAAAGAACATACCAACCTGTTTCATCCAGTGTTTTTCTGATGAAGGGCACAAGGAACTTATTTTTAATAGTCATTTCTTTTTATCCCCTCAAATTACTACAAATACGATATGCAACAATTGTTTCATACCAAAAGCCAGTTCAGAGCAAGAATTACGAGTAATAACCCCTAGTTGTAGAAATTCTCATATCAATTGTTCTATTATAGTTTGTTTATAGTGTGGATATCCATAAGGTTTAACATTTACTGGTCCAGAACCCAGTTCAATTTCGATGACATGTTCACGAATTTTTTTTCATGGTAAGCCAACCTTACGTGCCCCCGCTCGGGTTACAAGCTCGCGTGACTGTGCTCGGCCATGGATCTTTACAAGGAAATCTTCAACTTTTGTGCGCTGGGATCGGTGGGTATGATGGTTTTAAAACCCTAAAAACTATCCATTAGAGTGCCCTATGGCAAAATATGGAGTTTAGAAACCTTTAAGTATGCCAATAAGCAGGATTTCTTGGAGATGTTAACTGGGCAATACTTACTGCTAGAATTTGCCAGTTGTACCCCAATACATTGCCTAGCATGTTGGTGTCTTGCTTCTTTCGTGTATATAGACAATGGCATTGGCCAAACCTAGTAATGCTTTGTCCCATTGAAGATGGGACCCTAGGTCTCACGGTATGGGATCCGCGGAAAAATATGCGTGACAGGCTGTACCAAATGCCTATAATCACACCTGCATATCCTTGTATGAATTCAAGTTATAATGTGTTCTCAAGTACACTACGAGTTATGATGGAAGAATTTCAGCGTGGAATTGCAATTTGTGAGGTAGCTTAAGTTCAATAGTATCGACCAAAAATAAGGTTCCCAAACCTTTAAACTTTATACGCCCTTTTCAATGAAAACATTTTGTGTAACATTTAGCAACCAATACGTTTCCTATGAGGTCACATTTGTTTGAGGTGCCTTGTGAGCTTCACGAATCTGGTCTACGCTTGCATACTTTGCATACTTGTCTACCAAAGCATTTCTAACTATAATACAAAATTGAAACCATTCTTTCCACATAGCATGGAAAAGATATTACCTATCCAGTCAGGCACAGGTTTACGAATACAACCTCAAAAACAAAAATAGGAAACTAAACTCAACACTATGATGGAATCTGCTATGGTACATACGACTAGGAGAAGATGACAATGCCAATAGTTTCATTGCTAAGCAGAGGAGGAAAGACCAGTTAAGAGAAACTTTTCAATTAAGGGTTTGGAGGATGGTGTAAGGAAAAATTCCATTTAATACAGACCCAATGATTTACATCTACAACCGTCCATAGAAAATATACATTTGCAGAATCAGACAGAAAGTCCCGGCAGAAAACCATTTAACCAAAAACCATTTCATTTGCAGATAAAGAAGCAATCAATCAACATGCTCAGATTCAGAGAAAAAGAAATAGTGAAAGAAGTCAAGCATTCCAAGGAACCTGGCTACGATGTCGGTTCGACGAGTCTGCTTCAATTGCTGCAGATCCAAGCTGCTTATTCCAGCCCTCCTCTCTTTTCTTTCACCTATAATGCTGTCCTCTTTGCCTCTTCAAGCTTTTCTTTTATAACACAGCCCCTTCCTTCTTCCAAGGAACTCGGCACGCGATCCCGTACATCTCCCTTCTAAAAATATACTTTTATTTAATTTAATGATCCCAAAGAAGTTCTTTATTTATTTTATTGTATTTCATTTTTTAAATGTAAACACATAATTCCCGACAACATTTAATTTCTTTATAGCCGACCAAATATATTGTTATTAATAAAATTGTAATATTACGTCAATCTATACTTTTGTAACTATATTTTAATTTATTTTATTAATTAAGTTGTAAATCACAATTTACAACATGATTACAACTATTTTATTTATTTAAATATTTATTATAAATAATATTATATTGAACAATACAAAATTTCTTACAACTTTATTTAACAACTACACTTCTAATAAATAATAATTTATTTATAATGATAATCGACAACTAACGACATTATGCTCATTTATCAACATTTATATTCTTTCGTATAATGATTCTAATTAGAGCACAATGACACCTTACACACTTAGACACTTTCTAACCTAGTTAGACTCCAAGGTGCAATATTACTTGTCCGCAAATCATGATCGAATGATAGACAACGACCAAAAGGATAAACTGACAACCAGACCACACTGACATGGGACCTCACGTTAACTCCAAACAACTAATCCATTGGCGAAGGCACGCTCAAACCTATAATCAGGTGGAGTCGATGCCTAGTACCTGCATTCCTGCAACAACGCATGGTTAAACATTCAAGATATATATCCACATACAGTCCTATAGTGAATGGAAATCGCAGTGGGGTAGGGTACTCGAGAGCGAGTAATACAACACTGTTCCATTCACGTTTATGAATAAACGATTAACTATGTTGAACAAGATATCTGATATTAATCAACAACATAAAACATTCAATCCTCTTACAATCTAATATCGCAATTAACATCAAAACATCTGTAACATCTAGTTTATTTATCAAATTGTAAAGCATAAGATAATAGAATCCAACATCAACATCTGTTATCATCACAATTAGGTCCATAATAAAGTAACAAGATAACAAGAGATCCATCATCTATGGTCTAAGATACTGTCATAAAATATAATACTACTAAACAAACATCAGTCTGATGGACGACGAGATGAGGGGCACTATAGAAGCTAAATTTTAAATCTTCTTTATTTAGAAACTTTTAGTTTCAATCTAAATTTTACTTTTGGTACTCCTTGTTATCTATGAATTTAAATCATTGATCAAGTCATCATATCTCTTATCTCTTATTAGATAACTAAATCAATTAGTTCTTTCTAAAATTTAATATCTTCTATATATTTTCATTAGCTACACCTTATTAATACATTAGAAGTAAGAAAATATGTTACTAAGTGTAAACCATATTGTCTTATATTATTCTTTTAAGAATAGAAATAAAAATATAACTTTGGTATGATTGTTTACTTATAAAAGATCTCTAATTGAGAATTATCCAATAAATATATGAATTTATTTGTAATATCTTTAAAAGAAATTATTTTAGAATGGAAGAATATTCTTACATATGTAAATGGATTTATTTTGTATGAAGAATATGTTTTGTTTATAAAAATAAAGAAGAGTTTTAGTTGATATTTGGGAAAAGTTATAGATGTCCATGTTTTCTTCTTGTATTGAAATAAACTTGTATCTCAAGTAGAATAATGATGGCTTCATATTTACGCTTATCCTTAGTGCAATTAATCTAATAGAAGCAATAGTATGTGTGAATGATTTTTAGTAGGATTATATTATCTTTACTATTATTTTTATAATATCTTTATATTATTAGATTTCTTAAGATTCATTTTAGTGTCATTGTTAAATTATTCTTTTACTTAAATCTTTCTAATTACTTTTCATAGAATTTAGGCTTAATAAACATTATATTTAATTGATTTAAGATGAACATGATTTTAACTAAATAATTAGAATTAGAAGAGAAACTTTGATGGTTAGTAAACATTATTTATTATAGAAGATGTAATGTATAACTTTGTTATTAGGTAATTAGTATTAGTAAAAGAAAAGTATTTTAGAAATGTAAGTAAATTTGATCAAATGTCTTACTTATGTAAGAAAATAAAGAATAAGAATTTTGATGAAATTATTCTATCTTTGTTATTGAGAGTGTGTTTTTCTTCTACTAGATAGTAGTTTGAAATGATTTAGTTATTATCTATAGATTTAAGAATAGTTAAGTGCAAATTTATGAATTTATGCTACTATTTCATGAATAATGGCTTGATATGAAATAAATGTTTTGCATGGTCAAAAGAGTTTTAGGATTTCGTTTACACAAAATTATTTTGCATTATATATATAGTTTAGAAGCGATACTTTAATAAGTTAGATTAATTTTCACTTGAGCTTAATTAGTTATGTTTCTTTATATTTCCTAATTACTCTTAATATGCTCTGAGACTCATTTATATTAACTTGATTCTATTTATGGTCAAATTGTTGATTATGGTTGAAGAAAGTAACTCCTTGCTTGTTAAGAAAGATAGATGATCAGAATATTTAATATGTTTCAATTTAGCGTGGAAAAGAATGAGGTGGAAGACCTTACTTTTATTTTATAATGAATTGTTGATTAATGATTCTAGTTATGAAGTTGACCATTTTTTGCATATACTATAACCATAACTTTCCACAAGACCACATTTTGTCAAGGCATTTTGTCAAAAAATTTGCACGTTGTCTAAGTTTTTCCACTTTTTGAGTACATGTTTAAAAGAGCATTCAAGACCACCTCTGAAAAATATCCACTTTTCATTATTTTTTGATGAATCTGAGTACAATTCTCCAAAGATCTCATTTTGGCACATGTAGGGAGCATGATGGCAAAGGTTGCTAAGTTTGCCTTTACACCAGCCAACTATATTTGATTAAAAAATTTGAAGGCTTCATCAACAAAGCCATTTTCTACATACCTTGCAATCATTACATTCCATGAGATAACATTTCATTCAGTTAAATTGTTAAATAGTTAGATCAAACACACAAAGTTAGATCAAACATACAAAGTGCACATCATTGAAGTTTGAAAGTATTTTTTTACATATACTTCACACAAAGTGAACATCAACGTATTTTTGTTAGGCTTAGATGCACTTCAAAGAAAGTGAATGCCAAAATTTAATTTCCACACACACACACACACACACACACACACACACACACACACACACACACACACACACACACACACTTCATATAAAGTGAATGCCAAAATTTACTTTACACACACACAGACACATGCACTTCAAACAAGTAAATGCCAAAATTTACTTTTCACACAAAAATTCACATGGACTTCAAATAAAGTGAATGCCACAATTAACTTTTCACTCACTCACTCGCTCACACATACACACACAAAAACACTCAGACACACACACACACACACAGTGAATGCCAAAGTTAACTTTCAAAACCACGTACACATAATGAAAGCCAAAGTTAGTTCAAACACAAACTGAACATCATTGAAGTTTGAAAGTATTTTTGCACACACACACATATAGTGAATGCCAAAGTTAACTTTCAAAACCACGTACACACAATGAAATCCATGTTAGTTCAAACACAAACTAAACATCATTGAAGTTTGAAAGTATTTTTGTTCATATCCTTCACATAAAGTGAACATCAAAGTATTTTTGTTAGGGTTAGGATTCAAACACACACATACACATGCACTTCAAACAAAGTGAATGCCAAAATTAACTTTTCACACACACACATCCATTTTAGACAAAGTGTGTCAAAATTAACTTTTAACACACACACACACACATGTGCATGCACATAGAGTGAATGGCAACATTTATTTATACACATAGTGAATGCCAAAATTAACTTTCAAAGCCACACACACACAATGAATGTTAAAGTTCATTCAAACACACACACACATGCACTTCAAACAAAGTGAATTTCAAAATTAACTTTTCACCCACACACAAAGACATGAATATACATAGAGTGAATACGAACATTCATTCACAAATTCAATAAGATTATTGTTAGGGTTAGAATTAGGTTTAGGTATAGGGTTAAAATTATAAATAGGGTTAGGGTTAGATTTATAGTGAGGATTAGGATTAGAATTATGGTTAGAGCTAGGGTTAGAATAATTAGGATTAGGGTTAGAATTAGGCTTAGGGTTACGGTTAGGGTTACGATTAGAATTAAGGTTAGGGAACACTAGGGTTAAAGTTAGGCTTAGAGTTAAAGTTAGGCATAGGATTAAGGTTAGGGTAAGAATTAAGGCTAGAATTATGGTTAGGGTTAGAATAAAGATATCTCAAATTCTGTAGGATGCAAGAATGGTATCATAAATCTATATTGTATAGTTCATTTAAAATAATTTACAACATTCATCAAACACATATTTCTAAGGCATACTATTACAAAGAATAGTTACACTATGCATATCAAAATGGCCAAAATATACAAAGAATAGTTACAGTGTGCATATCAAAATATAAATATCTACTATTTGGTGATAGGCCTATAAATATTTGTGCCTATTGGCCATTTGATAGCACCTTTGGTGCTTTTACTAGTTTATAAGAAGCTTGCTTAATTTATTAAAATCTATCTATAGGAGTTGCATTTATGTTGTGTCTTCTGCAATCATTTAGTTGGCCTATCTCCAATTCTATATTGTAGTAAACCACCACATCATTCTTAAGAAAGATAGAGGAGCACCTTAATTGTGTAATGACTTATCTAGTGAATTGAATGAAGGAGCTTTGAATTTATAACCTGTCACCTTTACATTATGCTCGTTGCAGCATTAAAACAAAGATTTGTGGTTAATACATCTAGTGGGTTTAGTGCTAAGTGATGAAGCCCAATAAGACCTAACTGACACCTCTTTCTCATTGTAACGTCTCTAAGATTCTCTGTTATTCTTTGACATTATTATTCATAGATATTCCCTCGTTGGGGTTAAAGATAGTGAGTCTTTTAGAGGTTATTAATTTATTAGCTATTGTTAGACATTGTAATGTTCCCTATTGCTATTCTCTAAGATTTCCTCTTGAGGTTTAAAAATGATCATGAGTCTTTGGGAGGTATAGTGATATAGTGAAGGAAATCTGCTAGATTAGGTTTTGATGGTTGCAAATGTATTGTAATAGATAGAGATGATAGAGTGAAAGCTATTGTAGGTGCAGATATTTTTGTAGATATAATGTAACATAATTTATTTTGAGTTTAATGAAAAATAGAGAAATCCCTTGTTGTTTGTGGATGTAGCCATTAAGGTTAACCACGTTAAAAACTGGTGTTCTTCTTTTGCATCTATTTGCATGGTTCTAATTTATTTTATTTATGTTTAGTTTTTTATCTATTGTCTTTCACTCAACAATTGGTATCAGAGTTGGTTGTGCTCAATCATTTGGTAGGAGAGGTTTGAGTTTGAGTGGGACCAATGTTGATTGAAGAAGGAAGGATCAAAAGGTTCAATGGCCATAATTATCCATTGTGGAAGATGCAGATGGAGGATTTTGTATACCAGAAAGATCTATAGAGACCATTACATGGTAAGGCAAAGAAAGCAGTTAAAATGCTAGATGAAGATTAGGATATTTTGCATAGAAAAGCATTGGGAGTGATTCAATTGTGCTTATCTCCATCTGTAGCATTTAACATATATTAAGCAACCACATCTATGGAGTTAATGAGTATTTTGGACAAGTTGTATGAGAAGCCCTCAGTATCAAATAAGGTATTTTTAATAAGGCAGTTGTTTAATATGAAAATGGCTGAAGGTAGTTTTGTAGCTAAACATTTAAATAATTTTAATACAGTTACCAGTCAGTTAGATTTTGTAAAAATAAGTTTTGATGAAGAGATTCAGGCTCTTTTACTTTTGTCCGCTTTGCCAGAAAGTTGGGATAGCTTGGTTATGGCTGTTAGTAATTCTATTTTTGGTTCAAATACACTAAAATTTGATGATGTTGTTGGTATAATTTTGAGTGAAGAAATGCCTAGGAAGAGCCTGGATGAGACATCAACATCAGGTAGCACTTTGAATGTAGAAGACATAGGAAGATCAAAAGAAAGAGAGAAGAATCCAACAGAGCATGGAAAGTCGCAAGGAAGATCAAATTCTATACATAGAGATGGTGTTTTCTGGTTTTGTGGCAAGCAAGGTCACATAGAAAAGAACTACTGGTCTTACAAAAAATCTATAAAACAACTAAAGGAAGTTGAAGCCAATGTAGTATACCAAGAAGATGCAGGTGTTCTTATTTTAACTGAAGAAGAAATTCCAACTAATGTTTGGGTGCTTGATTTAGGTTCATCATTTCATGTCACTCTGTTCAAGGAGTATTTTAAAAATCTGCAAATTGGTGACTTCAGTAAGGTTTTTCTTGGTAAAAATGATTCTTGTGATATTGTTGGCAAAGGTGATATTTCATTAAAACTGCAAAATGGATATGGTTGGTTGTTACATGATGTTAGATATGTTCCCTAGCTCAAACAAAATGTAATCTCGGTTGGACAATTGGGTTCTCAAGGTTGTGAAATTAGTTTTGAATCAAATAGATGCAAAGTTAAAAAGAGGGCCTTGGTAATTGCAAGGGGCAGAAAATTAGGCACCTTGTATGTAATAGAAAGTCATGCTGAAGTCAGAGATAGTCATCCTACTTTAGATTCGTCATTGTGTGAAATATGGACTGGCCAAAAAAGTTTTTTGGATCAATTAGATGCTGAAACTGATTTTGTTAATAATGATTTTCTTAGTGTGTTTAATAGTGAAAGTTTTAGTGATTAGTTATATAATGGTGAGCAGGTTTATGCTAAAGAACCTAGGGTAGATGAAATTAATGGTGATGCCAATGAAAGTTTGAAGATAAAGGAAGACAACAAAGTTTGTAATGGTGATGAGAGTGAAAATTTATAGATAAGGAAGATTGATACGAGAGTGAATCTGACAGATGCTTTGACGAAGATTGTACCAAGGGAGAAGTTTGAGTTCTTTAGGACTTCTCTTGGCATTGCCGAGTTGTGACAATAAGCCTAAAGTGGGGGATTTCTCTGGGCAGCTCTCTTGTAGTAGTGATTGGACTTCAAGTGGGAGATTGTTGAGTGATGAAGCCCAATTAGATGTTACTAACACCTCTTTCTCATTGTAACATCTTTGAGATTCTCTGCTATTCTTTGACATTGTTATTCATAGATATTCCCTCGTTGGGGTTAAAGATAGAGAGTCTTTAAGAGGTTATTAATTTATTAGCTATTGTTAGACATTATAACATTCCCTATTGTTATTCTCTAAGATTTCCTCTTGAGGGTTTAAAAACAATCATTAGTCTTTTGGAGGTACAATGATATAGTGAAGGAAATCTACTAGATCAAGTTTTGATGGTTGCAAATGTATTGTAACAGAGAGAGAGATGATAGAGTGAAAGTTGTTGTAGATGTTGATATTGCTACAGATATAATGTAACAAAATTTATTCTGAGTTTAATGAAAAACAAATAAATCCCTAGCTATTTGTGGATGTAGCCATTAAGGTGAACCACATTAAAAACTAGTGTTCTTCTTTTGCATATGCGTGTGTGGTTCTAATTTATTTTATTTGTGTTTAGTTTTTTATCTATTGTCTTTCACTCAACACTTAGTATCCCATTTCATTAAACTATCTTGAATTGATAATGTTTGTTATGTGTGTAGTTGATAGCGTACAGTCAATGGTTTGCATTAGAATTGGTTGTTACTAATAGACCAATTACTCTATGTAGCTAATTTTACCTTGGCTAATCCATGGAAACAAGGGAAAGAGCCATTGTTTGGGCAACATTACTAATCGATTGAAAGGTTCTATTTAATTAAAATAGTTTGATTTTACATGACAAGTAATAGCTTTCCTTGCTAATTATGCATTGGTTATCAAACATGATCTTAATATTATATTGATTTTGGGGTTAATTGGTGAAATTCAATGAGTTGAATTGAATTAAATTATAAATTTCAAAGATAATCCTCTTGGTGATATTATAGATATATTAGAGTTGGAGATCTTGCCAACCTTATTGGAAACTAACCATTTGATCTAGACTGCTACATGCATCCAAGTGATAGAGATTTTTGATACCATCATTTGAGGAATTAGCTGAAAGAAAGTTTAAAAAAATGATTCAAGGTCAAGAACACTTAACAAACATGTTGGGTTATGTAACAACCCTATTCTCTAACAAGACTAAAAATCAAATGTTTACCAAGAGATGAAAACACATAAGGTGAAAATTATTGAACTTCCATTTTTTTAATTGAAATAAACTCAAAGAATTAAGATACATCAATAAACATAATTTCCTTCTTGATATATACAACATGATATAATTTATAAAATTGACATCCTGTCATTTCATTTACAATGATATACATTTACATAGTTTAACAACACAAGTCACTTATCCAATAGATATGTTGCATCTAGAATTCTGACATCCATATCACAAGTCTTGGTGAGTCTTTTGCTGGAGAGAGAGTATCTTCCAAGTGCTTTTCCTCCAACTAGAAACTGGTTGTCCCCGTACACATTCCAACTAGAAGTGGTCCTACCCTTCATCAAGAGTATAGACATAAGGTAACCAATGGTTATTTTCCATCTGAGTACTAGTGTTGTACCCTACATAACACTATTGATCAGACAACTGTAGACAATCCTCTATCTAAGTATGATCATTCTGATAGGTTATGCAATCTAGATATGGTGAACCAACTAATGCATGAAAAGTCGTATGAAAAACTTTGGCCAAAGGTTCTATATGAATAGATGTTTAAAATAAACATAGTCATAATGTTCACCCATCTCTAACTTGACTTGAATACTATCATATTCTGCAATTTAATTTGGTTAACTAGGTTTAACTAAAGAGTTTTATCTAACCCAAATCTAGTCTTCTTGACTTAAATGGATTCTCAAGACATGGTCATTTGTACAATAGACCTTATGGATTGATTATCTACTCAAAAATACCTTTTTGCAAACTCACAAAATCTAAAGTCCGCCACTAGTCCACATCTTTGACATAAGTCAACTTGTAAACAAAAAGGTTTTTATACCAAGGATAGACGTTATTGATAAGGACATGTCTTCCTTCTAACAAGTAAATAAAATGGACATTATCATTTAGGGTACTCAACCTTATTTTTTGACCCATAAAAAAAAGATAAAACTAGTTGTAACCAAAAAGATACATTTAATAACTTTTCCCAACTACGTTAATCTAGGGTATTGTCTTCCCTTAATCTCATCACTAGAAGAATAATGAACTTACTTAATCTCGAAAGTAAAATTTATCATAACTTAGAAGAGATTATCATCTAGTATTATCCCAACTATGAGGTTGTTTAAATCTCACGAACCATAATAGTTTCATATACAAGTATACTTTAGTTATATCTAAACCAAAGGTTCCACTTGAGACTATACTTCGACTAGATTTGGCTTGATTCTCTGAAGATGATAGACTAATTTATCTTGTTTGTCGAATAGTTAATCAATAGTAGACTGTCTTTACTGATCATATCCTCACGGTTAACATAATATCCTCATTGTATAAGCATGATAAAGGTGCATATATATATATATATATATATATATATATATACTTATGTTACTCAGTAACATACAACATATTTACTCTATATGCGTACATCCACTACATTTTACGACCAATAAGTTTCAATATGGACAAAGTAAGGAAACTATTTAGACGTTAACAAAAGAACATGAACAATATGATCATTTATAGAGGATACATATGAAGAAGCTTCATAACTTATGCACTCTTCAAGTCTCTACCTAAGCTTGTCATACAACCACAAGTATATAACTATATGTGTTCTATGTTTTAACACAACACTCATAGTATGTGGATATACCTATAGCTACCATTATTGCTCTATTACAGACATCTGTGTTTGACTATGATTACAACATTCATCCTATAGCAATAGAAAAACTAGAGAGAACTTCTGTATAATTGACTAGCTCTTATTAGAGAGCCTACATTCGCATGCATAATGGACTACTGAATTTAAAAGAGTTTTCACTCCATTAGAAAATAAATAGAGTTCATAAATAAAGGTATCGACTCTTACCTACATGCCTCACAAATACAAATGGTAGATACACAGATTGGATAGACAATGCCTTATCAACCTCTCTACTAAGCTCACATCGGCCTGTGTATGTTTCCTCCTATGATATCCCGCCTCTTCTCTTCTATGAAAAGCAATATCTATAGTTCTTCTATTGTTGGCTCTATGATGATAGATGTTATCTCCCCCCATGTTATTCACTACTAAGATGGCTATCCTATGCTCTTCGCTTTCTCCACTCAAAATTCTGTTTGACTCCCCCTAAAAACAATACCATTTTCCCTTCTTAACTCAAATAAAAAACCATACTCTATTTTCTCGCGATTCCACTAACAAGTCATTTAAGAGACTTGTCCACATGCCGTGAAAAATTCCACTTAATAAGCCTCCATATGCTCTCAGATTGAACATGTAGATTGAGGAGAACATGGGCACTAAAGGACCACTCTTCTAGACAACAACGAATCTTTCTAAGCATTCAATGCTTATCGAAGATGGTTGAGAATGAATACTTCTCTAATAAAGGAGGTCATTAATACATGTCTCATTAACAACCTCACTCTAACTACATTAAGTTTTATGTAACATAATAGTCTATGAATGTAGATAATAATATCAATAGGATTGATAATAATGCTTTTATGTAAAATTAAGCACAAATGTGATTGGGTTGAGCTCATCTCCCCTCCACAAACTAAAAGAAAAACACGTTGATTTCATTTTGACAACAAACAAAATATTTGACATTATAACTATAACATGGAATACGCTAACATTTCTACCAACTATGCCATTGAAAATGCAAACGTGATCTTTTTTACGACAAAGAATTCTGTGATTGATAGAAAGTCACGTTAGTCACAAAATGACTATTGTTTAGCATCAAAAACATCGATTTCACAAAACAACAAGGTTGACTTGCCATGACATCAAAAGGATTTTAAACAATATCGACAACTTGTCGAAATGACCAACAAACTTAAACCGCTTCGAAAAATATGAGTTACGTCTATCATCAAGGGTCTACTAATTGAAGGTACACAATACTTAGATGGAAAATGAACTATTCATAACCAAAGGTCTTTTCTTCTCTCCTCAGAGGATACTGTCTCTCTTTTCTGAGAGTAACCAAAACCTATTTCCTTCATTCAACTTGCAATTACCAAATCATGATTAGTGCATCGTTAGTCCATTCATAAATCTTATGACTATCAAATCAAATTCTCATAATGTAATTTAATGAACCATTTAATCACATGCATTATACTTAATCACATATACTAATATTTAATTTAATCAATGGTTTACTCTAACATTATAACATAACATCAAATCATTTTCCATAAATTCACTTTTATTCACATTAAAGTAAATAGTAAAATCAAAGCTAAAATTAGGGATGTAACATATCTCTCCCCATAAGATTCATCATCCTTGATGACTCAATGTACTAATTTAAAATTTAAATCAAGTTTTTTTAGTTTGACTGCTAAAAGCATAAAATAAATGAGGAAATTTCTAATAGAACTCAAGGTAATCGGGTATGTGCTGGATCATGATGGGCCAAAAAGTGGCAATGGAGAAAAATCGTGTGAAAGTGTTAGCCAAATTCATGAAACACTTTTTTAGGTTTCTCAAAATTGATATTCGTTTTCAAAATGGATATCCGTTTTACAAAAATGCATTTTTTAAACATTTTTTCAAAACAAATATCTATTTTGGAAACGAATATTTGTTTCTTAAAAACTTATATCCATTTCTTGAAAATAGATACCATTTCTTGAAAAAGGATAGCTGTTTCTTCTATGTTTATTTAAAAAGTTTTCCTCCCAAAATTTAGGCTCAGGAATCCAAACCTGGGTTTTCAATGTGAATGAAGAATTCATATGTTTTTACAGATTTTCCTTGACTTCACCCTTGATGCTGATGGACATTTTTTAATCCAAATTTGATAAAATCAAAAGGGTATATTTAGGACACTGTCAGGATTCTAAAAATATAATATATATCTAATTATAATTTCAATAGGTAATTATTAATAATTTTCTACCTACTCTATGTCTAAATTCCTGAGAGACACACTGATTGAAAAACATCCATAACTTTCAAACCGTTTGTCATTTTTCAAATCCGAAAGTTGTGTCACACTCTAAATTTCATTATCTACAGGTCTAAACAAAAAAATTGAATTTCATATTTTTTTGACCAAGTTAGGCCAGATGGAAAATTACTTTTTAATTTTTAAAAAAATTTGTAGTAAAAAATTCATAACTAATTATTTTCTTACAAAAAAATTTCATACAAATATGCGTCACATCCAGGCATGTGTCCTCTACTTGTATCTAAAAATTCCAAAAAAAAAAAAAATTTCCTCATACTTAGGTTGGCCGGAATGACACGTACTTTTTTTTTTCAAAAATTTAAATAGTGCCTCATTGAAATATCCAATTTTCACTAAATAAATTTATTTTTTTTCAAAAAAAAATAGTAACCCATAAACTACATTCAATTTCCTACAAATTTTATTACTACATATTTTTCAAATTATGTAGGTAACCCATTCAAATTTTCTTGTGAACTTACCTAAGTCTATTTTTTTACTATTTTCATTGCCACTTAGAGGTATTGTTTGGCCCATCATGATCCTACACATACCCAATCTTCCCATGTAGTACTTGTTGACCATGATGTTAGTCATTAAAAAACATAGATAAAGAAATGCAAATCAAACCTTTGTCATTTTGAAAGGTATAATGAATTCAGAGCATTCATGATCCCAAGTCTCCATGGATTAGTTCATAATCATCTGAGATTACTCAGTTGTTTGATGTGCATTGCTATTTTCCACTCAGGGACCTTATGTTCTGATTCAGAAAAATTAGTGTCCAGATAATCTTATTGCACATACTTTCTATGAATTTCTTACCAAACAAGGTTAAATCCTATTGTATTTAACCAGAGGATGCCAATATTTATACAAGTTTGATAAATTCTTTTGCATATCACTCGTATCAACTAGATTTCACTTCTGTATTATAAATTTACTCAAATGATGTACCTATAAGAATATATTTCCATGATTTCTAACATTATTTATATCTATTTGCATGATATTTACCATTTCAACATGTTATTTACTGAAATATGATAAAGATCTTCAGTTACCTATGGGATATTAGCATATTTCTTTTTATTTGCTTATTATTTTCTATGTATTCACAATTATGATGATGATTGAATGAAATTAAACAAATTTGAATAAATGCTTTCTAAATTTTACTGAAAATAAGTGAATCTTTAGCCATTGATCCATATATACTCTAGATACTGTCTTGAAAAGGAAGAAATCAAACCATATGTTCACCACGATGTTCCACAGCTAGAGATGATCAATGCTAACTTCAAAGGAAAGGAATGAAGATAACATGTACAAAATGAAATGCACTCCAAGGGATGCAGCAAATCAAAGTAACATATCAAGAATTCATTCACTGACTACTCAAAATTTACGATTGTTTGTAATCAATAGTGCTTCTTCATTAAGCATGCAAAAGAGTACGTATTTACAATTGACTTTGAGAGAGGACCATGAAATTCAACAACTCCTCAATTAAGCTTATGAATGTTTTACAAAGTGTACTCCATCTTCTTTTATAGAATAAGGATAGGAGGCGGTTACAAAAGATCCTGTGATTAGGATTTGTCCATTATCATCAACGGTTCATATTCCTTTGAGCAAGTCAACATGTAAGACACGTGGCACATATTGCCAATTGGCAATCCTCTAGTGGATACAATTGTCATTCTCAAATATTCCATGTTCTTCCACTTTATCCTGCTAGAAAATACATTTATGCCAATGGATCTTCTTCATGTGTTTGCATTCCTACATATTCTCTCTTATAACTACCATAGGCATGCACAAAAGTGTCTACCTAAAACTTTCTTATCATTATAGCTCTCAACTTGGCATATCTCAATGGTTGTATCTGTTCATCTAATGGCTCCATCATTGATGTCCTTTCATTTGCTTCTTTACTATATGTCTTCACTTTTACACTTAATTCAACCATCTCATCCATGACATCTTTTGTGAACAACTCCTTAGAATCCTTAGCTACTTCTTTAAATTTATCCTTGAACATTTGTATAGCATTATCTAGATCTGGCATTTCTTCTTCTACAACATCCTCTAACAACTCTTCCATTACTCTCAATTCTTCAACTAACAAATCATGAACTCTGGTCTAGATGTCCTTTACTTTATCCATATTATCCTTTAATACATTAATGGTGCAGGAGCACCTACCTGACAGCTAACCTCCATGAGGCAGTTAGTTTGTTTTAGGTCTTTTTGATGTTTCCAAGAAGGTCTTGTAAGACCAATGCATGTAATAAGGTCATGTTGACCAGACTTTACTATTTTTAGCTAGGTTGTTAGGACAGCTGTTATGCTGTATGTTCGGTTGGATCTCCCAGCCACTTGGAAGCTCCCAGCCGCTGGGAATCGAGTTGGTAGTACTCGCGAGAATTCCTATTTATGCATTAGGATCGGTTGGTCTTAGACAGATTGAGACATACATATTGAGGAGCTAGGTTGCAGAGAGTGAGACAGAGAGAGAGAGAGACTGAGTATTGTACTTGCATCTTTTGAAATCAATAAAGAGATCCTGTTTGTTTGAATTCCATTGTGTAATCGAGTTGCTGTTCTGGTGGTTTCATGGATTCGCTGATCCATTCCACCGGTTGATTCGTTGAATCGGTGGAATGGCTATGTACAATAGTTTAGGTTTTAGTTTGCATTTTCTGTTTGTTCACATGTATGTTTGCAGGATCGCAGTCGAGAGGTGTTGAGAACCCTAGCATGGGTATGTGCTAGGTCGTGCTGGTTGTTAGAGTCTGGAAAGTCATCCAGGAAGCGGATCGGGTCATCCCAGGAGGTTCGGCGGATCAGAACGGTGGGAAAAAATCTGCTAAGGTTTCGCATCTGCATCATCAAGATATTTCTGTGTATATCCTGCAGTTACAACGGGCATCGTCTGAGTAGATGGAGGTGAGCATGATGCAGTAGTTTGCATAAGGTGAATGTGCATTGGGGTGATCATCACAAGGTGTTGCCAAGGAAGAGTATATCGGCGTAAGTTAGTCGATCAAGTTGATAAAATCATCGCGGGCTGATAATGTTAACTTTGGCCGACAGCAGGATATTGAAGGAACTGCATATGACGTCATCGTCATCAGGATAATCGTCATCAGGACATTTCAAAATATCACCCGCTAAAGGTTTATCCTGCTGACAACAAGTGTTTTGGCATAGGCATAAGGCATCGGAAAGTTAAGTGGAGCGTGAGAGGAATATTCGGTGGAATATTCGTCGTCAGCATAAAGTTGAGTATCATCATCAGGATGTTTCAATATGACCTAATAAGTCATATCCTGATGCTGTTTGGTTAAGTAGTCAGATATCGGGGTGACGTAAGCATCGAAGGAAAGGTGCGTGAAGTGTCGTCATCAGGATATATGGAGGGAACCAGATATTTTATATCCTGCTGATGAAGATGATGTCGAACATCATGATGCTGTAGATAGAGGTTGGCGGTAAGATGAACAGTGAACGTCAGGAGGATGTTTGCGCTTGCCGAATATGATGATATGATGCTGCTGACAGACGAAGGGTCGAAGGTTTGTCTGCAGGAGGATATCGGTCGGCAGAGAAAATATGATGATGCTGACAGTGTTAGCAGAAATATGATGATGATGATGAAGGGTTGTAGACATACATGCTATATGTCAAGGTTTTAGTGTGGATGCCTCTGCATCAATTAAGTTTGTAATTCATTTCAATTATCCATGTCCCCATGAGTGGTAGGATTGCATTAGTGACAATTTTTCTTTACGACAATTCACTATCTATCATGCCTTTGGCTCCCTTGAGTCTATCCATTGCATAGTTACATTTATTAATCTGCTAGGTGAATGTACCCTTCAAACAATCAATTCCTTCCTTTAGTTTAGACGTCCTTATTAATTGCTCTCTAGAGGTCATGAATCTAAAGTACCATTTCTCCATAACATGGGCTTGATGTTTCTGGATATCTAGTCTAGTTATATCTTCTTCACTTATTAAAGTCAATGCAGCTGGCTTCTTAGTAGCCTATAAGGTGGATGCCAAGGTGTTTGGCTTAACCAATCCTTGTATAAACTGATGTAACTACATATTTTGTTCTTTTAGCTCTTTCTTCTTGCCTTGAGCTTCTAGATTTTAGCCACCACTGCTTCAGCACTCTGAAGATGTTCTTGATCTTCTTGCTTAGTGGTCATATGGCCTATATCAATCTAGGCTATTTGATATTCTTTTGGCCTAATTTCACCTTTAGCCTTATACACTGTAGGCACAACAACTTGGGCTATCCTTTTCCCAGATTTTGGATCTTTATTGATGCCAAAGACTATCCTAGCTCTCTATTTTGCCTTAGCAGAATCAATTGTAAACATGGATTTGGAATCTAATGGTACCTATTGTACATTCTCTTGACTTACCTATGATGTAATTAAAGCCAAGACATCAGACTGTGATCCTTTATCTTGATTTGACTGCTCAATATGAGCATCTTGAACTCCTTTACCTTGTTCCTTTTATTCATCCTCTTGATCCTGTACATTCTCTTGATGCTCACTTCTGGCATCCAGATCCTCCTCTTCATGTAATTCCTCTTGTCTTTGCCTGGGAGGCGGCTAATTAATTGGTGTTGGATCTTCATGATCTTTTAGAATTTCATTAGATTTAGGCTCTTAACCTTTATTCTCCTCTTCATCTTCATGATCATCTTCTTTATGCTCATCATCTTTTCTTTCTGTAAGTGTAGGTGATGCAACTACCTTGTCTAGTTTAAATTTGTCCATTAGGACATTCTACTATACTTTCTGCTCTTGCACATTATCACCTTTATTATCTAATTCCATGGGAACACTTTTCCTTGAGGCTAATCAGTCTAGATAACTTCTTCCACCTTATCGCCTTCTTTAGGTACATAGGCTAAGTCTATTGCAGCTGGGTTGGTAACATTTTCAATCAAATTATCTAGGGATCTTATATGCACCTCTGCTTCAGGGGTTTCTTCCCTTTCATCTCTTTCATCATGTGACTCCCCTATTATATCAACCTTATCTATTACTTCTATGTATTGTAACATAGGTCTGATAGGGTGATTTGTGATATCATGTACCACATCATCTTTAGTTAATTCAATTGTCTAGCTCAGGGGAAGGGCTTTTGCAGCTTCATCTTCTTCATCTTGGCTCTTGGCCATTTATACCATCTTAGTCTTTACTTTCACTATGGTTTCTATAGGAATGTCATGCTACATTTCCTTAATTAAACCCACTTGTGGATCAACCAATACAGCTAGTGGTGGTGATGAAATAGCACCTTTCATGTGAGGGCTTTGATATCTACTTTGCCAGGGTACTTTGACACCCTGTAGGACATCATCTTTCCTCTTCCTTTTGAGTGTTGAAATAGGACTTTCATCTTCATCATCATCATCCCCTCCCTTTGTAGCAGTCCCAACTAAACTCTACCCCTGTTCTCCTATAGTATCTTGTTTAGTTATGGGTATTTTGGATGTAGATATAGATACATGAATTGCCTTAAGTACTAGTCTAGTGGGAGGTGACAATGGCTGATACATGAAGGATACTCCTTTAGAAGTGATCTCCTCTATTGTTCTAGATGAACTAGGTTCAAGTATCTTTCTCCCTAGGATCTTCCTTTTATGTACAAGGAAATCATCATATCCTTGTTCTTCTCTCTCTTTTCTTTTTCGTTTCTTGTCACTAGTGATTGCCACCCCTTTTCTTTTAAGATCTACTTTTTGAGCAACCCATCTCTTGGTTTTTGCCATAACATTGGCAATGAGGACATCAATAGAAGTCTCCTCCTTTTGTGTTAAATCTAGAGTAGAAATAGTGTCATTGTATATCTTTTTCTCTTCGTATTCTTGATCTACAAGATTATCATCATCTTTTCTCACTTGGGGAGGCACTTTAGGCTGCCATATGGTCCTCATATGATCCAGTAATAATCTTTGATATTCTCTTTTCTTGAATTCATGTTCATCATCAAAATCTTCCCAATAATCCTCAAGATGGACAGTGTGCTTATACTTTTTGTTGAATCTTTACTCGATCTTGTGATAAGGATCATCGTCTCTGGCCAGGAGAAAGAATTACAAATTTAGAGCTTTTAGCTCTGCCTCTGCTTTTCTTGCATTTTCTATGGCTTCTACCACAAACCATTTTATATCAATAGGAAACATCCTATATGGTTTTCCTTCTTTTATCCTTGACATTTCAAATGTAGGCAACTATTTCCTCATCATTTCTATCAATACCACCTTATCTGTAGAGTACCTTGGTAACATTTACAGTTTCTTGTTGAAACCTTCAATTTGAATATATGAATAAGATTTGGCTTAGATGAACGAAGACCCATATCCACTAATGGCCTTTGTAGCATCGACTGAGAATCTTTTTGTCTAGTCTCCTTCCATGAGTTGGACCAGGTGCAACAAAAAGGCATCATTGACCATCCTATAATAATGTATTGAGAGTCTCCTCTCTAGCAGGGGAAAATGCTCTCAGGGTGTTTTGTCATTGGGTAATTTCCCAATCCTTCCTACAATCTATAGGCCATTGAATATACCTCTCGCTGCACAGGCATACACTGAGTAGGATGTCATCCTAAAGATCATCCCCTTTCCTTCTTTCCATTTGACCATCTAGTCATGAATAGTGCCACTAATTATCTTGGTCCATTGGACCTTTGTGTTCTCTAGTTTATATTCGATTACAATTCTTATCAGCCTAAACATCCATGGCTCAAAGACCCCATAGTCCATTGCTCAACATGAACATCATATATACCACTTCCTCATTAAAGTCAAATTTGTATAAGTGCAACACCATTTTTTTCACTGCTTTGGTGATTTTACTTGGGTGTCTCCATCCTTAGTATATGACTTTCTTGCAGCCTTTATTGTTAGCTTCAAATTCTTTAGCCAATGCATCCAAATTAGGTACATACATGTTCTGAGAAGTAGGCAAATGAAAAACCTCTAAAATACCATCTATTGATAAATCTACATATAATCTTTCTTGTTTTTCTATTCTTCTTGTGTTAACATCATAATGCATGGTGGCTTCAACCAATAGGTCAAAGGCCCCTATAGAGTACAAAAATCCAACAACATGAAACAAACCAGATGCCACTATGTTCTGTAGAATAGGATCATCCTCTTGTGCATCAATTCATGCTCTGAATGCTTTGATATTTATATTCCCACAATGTGTTTCCTCTATGAATCCTAATTTTCTATATGCACTGTGTGATTTAGGAAACATGGCTGATTTGAACTCTACATCTTGCTTGTCTATGTGTGGGTATGACATCTTATCCTACAATTTGAATATGCAGTTTCAAATAATGACTTATATGTTTATCTAGGGTTAGCACGTTAATGCTTTTTCATTCCAACATAGCAATATGTATAAACTTCACAAATTGAATGAATGCTATGCATGGCGTATAAACATTATCATTGTGGTCTAGTTACCATTTTTTGATTAATTGTGATATGATTTTATAAACATAACCAGAAGTATAGGATATTATACATACCTGTATACACTTCGTTCACCTGTTACGAATGTAGAGGTATCAAGATAAAAGCTTTGGATGCAAGATTCCTTTGTAACTTTGTCTTCTTAGCTCGGCTCTAGTTTGCAGCAAGCTCTTACTAACTAAAATTAGGGCTCCTAGAGTGTAATTGTGTCAATTAGGCTGAGAAAAATCCTTTTTACCTTGAACATTTAGGGTTCATCAATGATCTCCATGCGATTTGATAGTCTCGATTAGCAGATTGCATAAGATAACCTCAAGTGTTCATTGGAACTCATTTAAATTTAAAAGCCAACAACCTTTTGCAGCATTTAATGCAAAAAGGTGCAGGTGTGAGGAACATCTAGTTAAAGAATATTCTGGTGAATATCTTGAGGTGGATATCCAAATAACACTATGTGAGTAGGGATGTCAATATGAACACATGTCATCATGTCATTGGCTACCTGGTGTGTGAGCATTTGAGAGATCGGGATGCTATTTTAGATCCAAATACTAAGTTAAGATTTGATGCTAAGTAGTGTGGCATATACCTTTGGTTTAATGTCCTGATGATGTAAGCATGCATGCCTTCTCTATATGCATCGACGTAGAGTAACACCATTGGGATATGCATGTTTCAAAAGATCTGGACACTAAGTTAAGGTCTAGTTATTAAATAAGATTAGGATGAGGGCACAAACTGATATTATGCATATGAAGGGTAACTGAGTAAGTCTCTCAAACTTAACGTCTGGATATTAGTTTAAGATCCACATATTATATATGATCAAGATGTTATAAGATTGGGACATTTTGAATTTCAAACCACTAGAACTCTTTTAAGATTGACGTTTGGATATTAGTGTGCATCAGGATGCTATCTTAAGATCCAGATAGTAAGTTAAGATCAAGATATAGCACAATATCTTGATGACATGGGCAAATTCATCATTCTTCTTTAAGGTCGAGTGGACATGACGTCATCAAGATTGGGATTTTTACTATGATCAGGATATTAAGTAATATATGTCCACCTTGACATTTAAACTACTAGTGACTCAAATTTGACGTCCAGATATTAGTTTGTGTGAAGATACTAAATTAAGATCTAGATACAAAATTAAGATCTAGATACTAAGTGAATATGAATATCCTGATGACCTATTGACTCAACTTTGACCAAGGATACCTTTTTTGTTTCAACGAATTTCAAGATACTTCAAAAGGCAAACTTTCTTGCAATTTTACGCTCTTTCACATGAAAAGGTTCTCGATAATAAATTTAAATTTTGGATTTTTAATCATGATCCTAAGATTCTAATATGTAGAGGATAACTTTCTGACATGCATCTGGGAATAATTTTGCCATAGCATTCAAAATTTGTGTCCTTATTTTGCTGGGGAAAAATGGGGTGTGTTGTGTAAGCACACAACAACTTTCCACCAAAGAAAACAATGAAATTTAAACAATTCAAGAGATGAAGATAAATTAAAACATACTAGTTTTGTAACTCTTATCAAATATAAAACATCTCAATCTTCCTGAATGATGTCATATTCATCAATACAACAATGTGCTGAGAAGGTACTAAGTATGTGCATGTGATTAATTATCCTTCATCTTGTAGATGAGTTGAAAATGCCAGTGACCAATGTTAAGATACATAATTTGGTTCATCCCTCATTGCCAACTTGGATAGAGCCTTGTTGCTAGCAGGCATCCATAGCCCCAACAAGGTTATCATTACAATTCCCCTAAGTAGAGCCCCACTACCAGTACGTGTCTATAGCCCTGGTAGAGTTAGTTATATGGCCTAATTATCTCTTTTGGATGTTCAATATATTTCTTTCTATTTTTTATTCCTATTCATAAGATATCATCACGTAAGCTCATCTTGCAAGGTGTGATCACTTGCTATTTAGGTTGATAATTGCAATGGTAGCAAGGCTAACCTTTAGATTTTTCACTTAACACCACACTAGTATGTTTAACAAACCCAAGGCTATTAGGTGTGAAATGTGAAGATCTCCTTGAACAAGAAAAATTAGTACCGATGAACAAGATATCATAGACCTGATTAGATCTATCCACTTGACATGAATTACAACCTATGTATGAAATTGTGTTCATTTCTTAAATTCTAGCAATTTTAGTGATTTTCTAAGAGTGATAAGGTGTCCAATTTTTCCCAACCAAAAAAAGGTCTCAACGACACACAAAGCAGAGAAAAAATACCAAAATTGTACAAATGGCTATACAAAATATACATTATGATACAATGTCATGGCGTGACCCTTCTAGGCCTGAAAATAATGTTTGAGGAACTGTCCATTGACTGGCAATGGGACATCCTCACTTGTTAAGGTTTTTAGCCTATAGGTACTATCACCTAGGATTTCTAAGATCTGAAAGGGACCTATCCAAAGTTTATTGAATTTTCCATGGTCACCTTTCCTTTCATGTGCTTTGTCCCATGAAAGGACTAAATTTGATATTCAAAAAGCTTTTAGTTTAGCTCTGTTATCAAAAAAATGTTTGACAGTAGCCTAATGTTTAGCCAATTGGTCAATCGCCCTATCTCATTTCTCTTCTAAGTGCATGAGCTAAAACAACCTGACCTCTTGTTTGTTATCTATGCCTAAGTATTCATATGCAAATTATAGGGTAGGGATTTTGAGGTTGATAGGGAGGATGGGATCCACCCCATAAACTAACTGGTAAGGGGAATTCCCTAATGCAGTCTTTACTCTAGTTCGATCCACCCACAACACATATTTAAGTAACGTATTCCACTCTCTAGGGTTCTTTTCTATCAATATCTTTATGATGTTCAATAAATTCTTATTGTTTGACTCTGCTAAGCCATTTCCTTAGGGATAATAGTTTGAAGAGAATTTTAAAATGATCCCATAATCAAAAGCCTAGCTAGATAATTTTAAATATGCAAAAGCCGGTCCATTATCACACACAAGGGCATAAGGAACTCCATACCTAGTGATGATGTTGTTCTCTAAGAATTTGATCACATCCTCTATAGTACAAGTCTTACTGCTAACTGCGTTAGTCCACCTAGTGTAGTAATCAATGATTGTTAATACATACCTATGACCTGAAGATGATGGAGGATTGATAGGGCTGATGAAATCCATGCCCCATTAGGCAAATGGGCACATCTCCATAACTAGTTGCAGGGGTTGAGCAGAATTTCTTTCTCTATTGGTAGCAGTCTAGTAGATATGGTAGCATTTGATATGTTTAGTAGTATCTCTGAAAATTGTTGGCCAATAGTATCCTACTCTTAGGATAGCATGTGTAGTGGCCAGGCGAGATCCATGTGTTCTAAAATTATCATGTAATTTTGTGAGAACTTTATTAGCTATTGTCTTGTCTAGGCACCTAAGGTATATTCCTTCATATTTTTTCTTGAAGAGGATCCATCCTTTTATCATGTATTTCTGTGATCTAATCTTCAAAGCTCTCCTCTGAGAAGCTTGCATCTTTGGTGGGCATCTCTCAATGATCAGGATATGTCCAATATCTGAGTGCCAATCATTATTTTCTTTTGTGTTCATGACATATTGTTGACTCACCAAGTTGGGGTCAATTTCAGTAATCATCTGACTTAAGGCTTGCCCTCTAACCAACTTTGTGGGAGTTATGTCTATATCATATTCTTGGAGCACTATTATCCATTTTTCTCTCTTCTCTCCAGGCTCATTCTACATCAGGAGCATTTTGACCATTGCATCAGGTACAACAACAATTATCTTGCTTCTCAAGATGTAGTGTTTGGATTTCTTTACTACTCTAACCAAAGCAAGGGCTTGCTTTTCAACATTCATATATCTAAGTTCTGCATCCCTAAATGGAGAAGTCATAAAGGCAATGGGCTTCTCTTCCTTTTCTTCACTCTCCTATGTTAGGACTACTGCATAGGTATACTTTGAAGCAAATGAATAAATGTAAAATTCTCTTGTATAATCTAGGCTTATCAAGATAGGTGCATCTGTGATGGCCTTCTTGATATCCTCAAATGTAGCCTTTGCTTTAGGTGTCCATTTAATTTTGGCATCCTTCTTAAGCATTGCATTGAGTGGCCTGACAATTTTTGCAAATCTTGTGATGAACTTCCTTACAAAATTTATCTTACCAAAGTAAGATTAAAGTTCCTTTTTACTCTCTGGCAGTTGTAACCTCATTATAGTGTCAACCCTAATAGGGTCAATGCTAATCCCATTTTTTGATATTACATGACCAAGTAACTTACTTGTGGTCACCCCAAATATGCATCTCTTTGGGTTAAGTGAGATACCATACTACTCACATTTCTTAAGTACCTTTCTAAGGTCTTCTATATGGTTACCTCTCTTCATTGAGAAAATGGTCACATCATCCATCTATATGATGATGCACTTGCCAACTAAACCTCTGAATGCTATATCCATTGCACATTAGAATGTGGCTCCGACATTGATCAAGCCAAAAGGCATGCGTCTATAAGAAAATATCCCCCAATTGGTGGTGAATGTTGTCTTTACTATATCTATTTTGCCTACCATCACCTGGTTGTATCCTAAAAAACCATCCAAGAAAGACATCATTTGAGCTCCATTAACTATCTATAAAACTTCATCTAATGAGGGAAGAGGATAGTTATCCTTTTTTGAGGCTCTATTTAAATTCCTGAAGTCCACACAGAGACATATTTCTCCATTCTTTTTTCTGACTAATACTAGATTGGATACCCATGTTGAGTGCCTAATAGGAAATATGATCCTTCCATTCAATAACTTTTTAACCTCTTAAAAAATTATGGGCTCCAGTAATGCATTGACTGGCCTATGTTTTTGTCTAAATGGCTTTGCATTTAGCTTTAGCGAGATAGTATGGGTGATGATTGATGTATCATATATTTTAAATTCATCATAAGTCTAGGTGATGACATGGATATACTATTTTAATGCTTGAGTTATCCCTATCTTCTCTTCTTTAGAACAAACTTCACCAATCAGGACATTCCTCATATCTCCACCTTGTCCTATGTTGATGGGTGAATACTCTCCATCTATCTTGGGGAGATCTTTCTATTTTATCATGTTGTATAAGTGAAAAGCTCTTTCAAGCTCAGTCATGCCTTTGGGAATTTTGTTGCTTGGCAAGTCCATGATTTCTTCATCTTCCCATACATGATCTTCCAGGTTCCTCTCATCTAGGATTTGTTCTTTGAATATATCCCTATTTGCAATGAAGTCTAGGATATGTTGGTCATTCTCGAATACTTGAAAATTAATCACATTATCAGGTATGGACAACACTGATACCAATTTGACTGAAAATCTCTTCATTCTAGAGATGGATAGAGGTTCTAATGTGCTAGCGGCCTATGCTAGTGCATCATCTCTATAATTTTATTCTCTAGGGATATGCATGATGTTGAATGCATCAAATCCTTCTATTAGGTCCCAAACTCTATGCCTGTAGTTTAACAACTTCTTATAGTTACATGCATAGATACTTCTGACTTGTTTTACCACTAATTATGAGTCTCCATAAACATGAAGAGTCTTGAATTTCTTCTTGAGAGCAAACAACAATCCATGAATTAAGGCTTCATACTCAGCCAGATTATTAGTGCAGGGGAATTGCAATCTGTATGCTGCTAAAAAGGAATTCCCTGATGGATCAATGAGGTCAATGCCTACTCCGACTCCCTGTTTAGACTTAGAACCATCAAATCTAAGAATCCATGGCTTATCTTCTATTAATGGATTATCAAGACCTTCTCTTTTCTTTTTAACTCTTGCTGCTGCACCATTGGATATCCATTTTAGATTTTAAAGTTTAGTCTTTATCGCGTCTAGTGATTTCTGTGGTGATAACATAACTTTTCTTTCCATTCCTTTGCTATTATCACCTTTATCATTTGGATATGTTGCAATCTCTTTTCTTTCATCTTTAGAGATATTCTAGATATCGTGTAATTTATCGCTAGAGCATAACTGCTCTTCTTTATTCAATATATGTAAGCATAAGGCGCATGTTGTCTCTGAGTGTGGTGCCTCATGTAACTGGCACCATTCTTCAATCAATGCATGATGTGGAGGATCTCCTTGTAAAATAAGTCTCTAAACTTATTTGAATAAAAATTCTTCAAATTGTGTCAAGTGACTCCCCCTATCTTCATCTGATAATTCATAGTCTAACTCAATTAGATAGTCTATCCTTGGGGTGATAGTAGTTTCCTTCTCATGAGAATCTTCATCACATATTAGGATTTCTTCTGAATTATGCATGCAAGCATTATCCTGATGTAGGTTCTATTCATATGTCTCTGTATCTAGAAAAAAACAAATAAGAATTAGTACCATCATCATTAGATATTTCACTAACATTAGTTAGTGATGATGCTACTTCACTATATGTTCTCTCTAACTTAACCATAACCAGACATGCTTCACAGTTATTTTCTAAATTTTCTTCATCATGTAATTTGCACTAGTCGAATATTAGGATATCCTCAACGGATGTCCCAGTCAAGTGGCAACATTGCATTTCTCTAGAGAGGTACTTTTCGCAGGCAATAGAATTATCCACCTCTTCTTCATCTGTTGAACAATACTTAGAATTAATGATCATGCTCTCTTCTTTATTGTTGTCTTCATGTATGTACATATTATTCATCAAGACTTCTTCAATCCTAATAATTTGAGGTCTTATAGCATAAATTCCTAGCTCAACATCTACATACAATACCTCATTAGTATTGTTGTACTCAATTATCATGTGTTTCATCCTAGGTTCAGCTTCTATCCTTATCTGGTTAGGGATTCCTTTCCACGGTAATCACATATGACTGAAATCCATGGCCATGTAACCATTAAGTGTTTTGGACCAATCCCTACTAAGCAGCATCCCATAAGTGTTAGGGATATCTACTACTTGAATATCAATGTAGTATTGTACCCTTGGGTCTGATGTGAGTTGCATGTGGATATGAGTTAATTCTTACCACACTCACTTCTATTTTATCATGTTGTGTCACCTTCTTGAGGGATTTGGCTAGATGTAAGCCTAAAGCATTGCAAATGGATAGTGGCATCACATTTGTTGATGCATCTAAATCCACTAAACAATTGTGTAAATTCTTACCAAATATTCTCAATGTGATTAAGAATGGAGGTGACTTGGACTTATCTCTGTATGGAGTCATGTGTGATGTTTCAGCCACTTCGATAGTGGCTTGTATTTTATTATTGACAATGTTATCCTTGGGTGCAGGGTCTCTAGTCATGATGTGATTAGGATTATGACATGGACTATCATCTTTTGATATGGATTCATCTAAGGATTTCAAAAAGGCTCTCTTGATGACTGGAGTCTTGAGCAATTCTAACAGAGACAAGCTAATTCTTATCTTTTTCATCTCTTCTGCCAGGTATGTAACAATTTTATTGGACTCAAGAAGTTGGATGATGGCTTTATATACTATATTTTTAGGTGTGAAATACTAAGTATTCACCTTGGGAAGACTAGGATTGCTATTGTCTTTTGGATCTGGTGCTGTGTTGAAGTTATTGGGAGGGATAGATGTGGTCAATGGACTAGCTGGTATGTTAGGATTACTCCTCAGGTTATAATTATGTCTACCCTGGTACTGCTATTGGTTAGCATGGGCCTCTTTGGGTTCTAGCTCAGGTTTATTTTTGTCCTCAAAAGGGAACACATAGTTTGACTCAAAAGCCAAGGAAGACTCCTCACATGCTAATGTATAATTCTCAAGAGTTGAGGTCATTTGATGATGCTGATGACTAATAGAAACTTTCCAGCACAAGGGTGGATTCATATCCCAAGGGGACAATTTCATTTCCTTCAGGACAGGGAATATCTCCTACAGTATTAGACACTTTGGCCTAGAAAATACTAGCTGCTATCTTGAATTGAGGACAATCTAGATCAACATCTGTGTTGGTATTATGCATTCTGCACCAATTCGTGAGTGTAACTTTTGCTAAATTTACCCTAGTAGTCTGTTTGGGTCCAGTAGGAGGTTGGTTGTCCAATGGTGATGGAAATGAGTAATTTTTTGGCCTGGTATTCCATGTTCTAGGCAGCTTAGGAGCAACATTATTATCTCTATTGTTATTGAAAATCCTATCATTATTGTACCCCTTATTATGATATCTGGACCTATCATTATTATTTCCATATCCTCTATCAAGATATCCTCTATTTTGATTTGACTGAGAATAGAAGTTTTGTTTCCTCATGTGTGTGATCTCAGTAGTTAATTTTCTCATTGTGCAGATATTTCCTTGATATCATCTTTCTCTTCCTGAGCTTTGGCTACTACATTTTCTTGTTGTGGTTTGAAGAAAGAGTTACCACTACTTTTATTTTGCACTACATCCGGAGGCATTTGTCTAGGATAAGGTATCATCTGACCATTTCCATTTCGATGAGGCATGATACTAAGTGGAGTTACGTACAAGGGGCTAGGCATGATGGCTAGAGGTATCATGGATCCATTGACTTGTGGTTGTGCAGGATATGCAAGATATCCAGAATTGGGAGTGAAGCTAGGTGTTAACTGTTGATTAACTT
This sequence comes from Cunninghamia lanceolata, assembly GCA_027924645.1. Classification (NCBI taxonomy): domain Eukaryota; kingdom Viridiplantae; phylum Streptophyta; class Pinopsida; order Cupressales; family Cupressaceae; genus Cunninghamia; species Cunninghamia lanceolata. The sequence goes on from BSBN01000482.1 coordinate 7,142,085, forward strand.
TAATGGCTTCTTCATAAGCACCTGCTAATGTAGTGACTATAGGATGTTCCATCTTGATGAACATGGATGTCAAGGGGTCTAAGGATGAATAATATATGGATCTGGCTACCTCATCACCTACATTGTAAGGAGAAACTAGCTTGGAATACATTTTCTAAAACCTAGCATTGAAATTAGAGATTGGTTCTCCTTTAGCTCTTTTGATCATAGGGAACATATGATATGTAATGGATGGATCTATTGGTATTTTAAACGTTCCTAAGAAAGCTTTCTCTAAGTCGGCCCAATTTTCTATGGACAACCTAGTAAGACTAATGTACCAACTGTATGCTTCTTCTCCTAAAGATTAAGGAAATAACCTACACACGGTATCCTCATGGTCTATTCAAGCTCTGAAGCAAGCTTCTTTGTAAGTTCATATGTGATACTCTACATCTTGATAAGGATGATACTTTGGACAAATTTTGTTTGGATTTTTGGACAAAGGATGATATGCTATGAAGATTAGTGGTGATTCCATTGTGAAGAATGACATTGTAGGAGGTACCTATTAGCAACATAGTTAAGAGACACTACTGATTGGGTAATGTTGTCATTGATGGCAACAAGGCAAATAGAGCATGATGGAGCTAAGGATGATTGGAAACTCAACTTGGAACAACCATCATACAAGGATCTAGTCCAGACACAAAATACTAAGGTAGAATTCATGATTACAAGTCCTAATGACAAGTCATGTTATTCATGATTGTTTAGAGGTACTATGTTCAAGATTACAAGTCTTGATGACTTCCAGATGTTAACTAGTAATTAGTCTATGTCTGGGTGAACAGAACTAAGACATGAGCAGTGCACAGTGTTTGAGAAAAAGGGTCCGCATTTCTCCACAGTTGCATAATTTGTCTTACAGTTCTAGAGGTATGATCTATGATGAGTGACGAGCCTTTGATATGGACTTGAGAAGGTCTTGTGGTCCACAGTGGAAGATGTTGTCTGACAGTTGAATTGAACTAGTAAATTATCTGTGAATAAGGTTGACATAATAGTATATTGTGTGTGCAGTAAAGTTTTGGTGTTTGAAACTTAATCCTAAGTGGTAAAATAGTTGGGGCAAACATGTGTGATGATGTTTCAAATATTGTTTGGGTCCACCATAGATTTTGGGAAATAAATTTGGCTGATAGAGCACATAATGCATGACTACACGATACACTTTATTAGGTCGACCAAATATGAAGATTTTGTTTGTTGCAGATATATATATGGGATTGATTTTAGTATTTGAGTGTGTGTGGTGTGGATATGAATGTGTGTCTAATGTGAACATTACAATAGGTGACAAAAAGTAGAAGAAGAGAGATCCTGTCTAATGTGAAAGCAGAGCAGTGAAACACAACAGTCAAGATGAGAAGTTTTGAGATAGTATTTTGAGCATACATTGAAGTTGAATTCATGCATGTGTAGATGTAATACAACGAGTTCATTTTGGCAGTGAGCCATCTTCTTCTTTCTTTCTTTCTTTGTTCTCTCTTAGCAGTGAGCCTTTGTGCAGTGAGCACTTCTTCATAGGGTAGTGAGCCCTAAGGTAGTGAGTCTTCTTGTAATTTGGTATTGTTCTATCATAATATATTGTGAGCTAAAACTCACCATAGTTTTTTTCTTTTTGGTTTTTCCATGTAAAAATCCTGGTGTCCATTTGTTATGTCTTTATGGTTGTTATTCTTATGCTTATTTTGCTCTCATGTTATTGATTTTGGAAATTGGATAAATAAACTTGTTAAGAATTGGTTTTGTGGAATATTGATTCACCCCGCCCCCCCTTAGTATTCCTTATATTCAACAATTGGTATCAAATAAAGGTTCCTTGGAAGAATCCTAACAAATTGAGGAAGATCTGGGAGAATTCACTCATGAAAACCAGGAGATTTGGAAACTTCTCAAACAATGTTGAATTGGAAGTAGCTCTTGTTGATCTTGAAAAATTTGAAGCAAAAATCAAGGATCTAAAGGATAACATTGAAGAAGCTGATGAATTCATTCTAAAGATAAAAGAACAAGTCATGAAATTCAAAGAAAAATATAGATATGTTAGTGAAAAATTCATATCAACAAATGAGACCCTGGATAATTTGAAAGTGGAAAATATAAAAGAGCTAAAGTAGAAGAAGATCTAAATCTAATGGTAAATAAGAAGATAGAAGAATGTGTCAAACTAGAAAGAGAAGTTGTGATCTTGAAAATAGATTTGGAAAAAGCCAAGAGCTATGAAGAAAAGTTCAAAATAAGTTTTACAAAAAATGATGAGATGATTGTTAGTCAAAAGAGTTTAGATGACAAGCAAGGCTTAGGATTTTAGAAAGGAGAAAGTTTAAAATTTGGACAATATATGAATGTGTGTCTAATGTGAACATTAGAGTAGGCGACAAAAAGTAGAAGAAGAGAGATCCTATCTAATGTGAAAGCAGAGCAGTGAAACAGAGTAGTCAAGATGAGAAGTTTTGAGATAGTATTTTGAGCATACATTGAAGCTGAATTCATGCATGTGTATATGTAATGCAAGGAGTTCATTTTAGCAGTGAGCCATCTTCTTCTTTCTTTCATTCTTTGTTCTCTCTTAGCAGTGAGCCTTTGTCTAGTGAGCACTTCTTCATAGGGTAGTGAGCCCTAGGCAGTGAGCCCTAAGGCAATGAGCCTTCTTGTAATTTGGTATTGTTCTATCATAATATATTGTGAGCTAAAACTCACCATAGTTTTTCTCTTTTTGGTTTTTCCATGTAAAAATCTTGGTGTCCATTTGTTATGTCTTTATGGTTGTTGTTCTTATGCTTATTCTGCTCTCATGTTATTAATTTTGGAAAATGGATAAATAAACTTGTTAAGAATTGGTTTTGCGGAATATTGATTCACCCTGCCCCCCTTAGTATTCCTTATATTCAACAATTGGTATCAAAGAAAGGTTCCTTGGAAGAATCCTAACAACTTGAGGAAGATCTGGGAGAATTCACTCATGGAAACCAGGAGATTTGGAAACTTCTCAAACAATGTTGAGTTGGAAGCAACTCTTGTTGATCTTGAAAAATTTGAAGCAAAAATTAGGGATCTAAAGGATAACATTGAAGAAGCTGATGAATGCATTCTAAAGCTAAAAGAACAAGTCATGAACTTCAAAGAAAAATATAGATATGTTAGTGAAAAATTGATATCAACAAATGAGACCCTGAATAATTTGAAAGTGGAAAATATAAAAGAGCTAAAGCAGAAGAAGATCTAAATCTGATAGTAAATAAGAAGATAGAAGAATGTGTCAAACTGGAAAAAGAAGTTGTGAGCTTGAAAATAGATTTGGAAAAATCCAAGAGCTATGAAGAATAGTTCAAAATAAGTTTTACAAAACATGATGAGATGATTGCTAGTCAAAAGAGTTCAGATGACAAGCAAGGCTTAGGATTTGAGAAAGGAAAAAGTTCAAAATTAGGACAAGAAAACTTTTAGATGAAGCAAAACAAAGGGAACCAATTTAGGAATCAAAGAAGAAGACCCAAAAGACCTCTAGTCAGACATCCAAATGCTCAAAGGTACCCATCTTTCAATGGCCATTGTTATAATTACAAAAAAGTTTGGTGATAAGGCTACTCAGTGTAGGAGTAGAATAAATCAGAATGTTCCATCATTCTCTGGCCAATGTTTCAATTGTAATAAAATTGGTCATAGATCAAATGAATGCAGAAGTCTAGTAAGAAATGGCTTTCACAATTCAAGGAATACTTAATCACTCAATGGAAGATATTTTCCATGCAATAGATTTGGACATATGGCTAATCAATGCAAATCAAATCCAATCAATAGAAGGAATCAAGGACAAATGAATGTGGTATGCTACAATTGCAACAAGTTTGGACATGTTGCAAGATTCTGTAGAAGCAAGAATGTGAAAAGAAACTACTATGCTGAAGAAAGGAAAATAGAGCAGAGGAATGATAAGGGAAAAGAAAAAGTTGATCCAGTTGAAACTAAGAAAGAAATGGGCAAGATCTAGATTAAGAAATATGTGATTGAAGTCAAGGATGGTTCTGCACTAGTTTATAGTGTAGATACTTCCTCTGGGAAGTAAATTGTAGATACTTCCTCTTGGAAGTAAATTGGGAGCTCTGGTTCAGGGGGATCTATGTTGAAATCCAAAACCCCCAGCTAGAAAGTTAGTGTTGGAATCTGGTACTAAGGAATGTTGTGAAGCACTTTATAACAAATCCCTTGAAATAAATTATAGTAGAAAAAGATCTAATGCAGAGCATTGTGGAGAAATTTAGATTGGCTGTGGTTTTTAGAGAAGTGTTTGACAACTTTTTAAAAGACTGCATTTATGACAATTAAGTTAAGGTCTCAAGGGGTTAAAAGGCTTGGATTCGTAAAAGATTAATCACTTTGCATTCAATCTTTCAAGTGTTTAAAGATATCTGAAGTGAAATTCCAAGCGACTCAGTGATTTCCAAAGCAAATTAAGACAAGACCAAAGAAAACCTTAATTCGGCAAAAGGGGTATTTTTTAGATTCGAAACCCTACTGTGAATTTATTTAAGAATGGAAACACCACATGTGATTGATATAACTGAAAGACTAAGGCCAAAATTCAAGAAACATCCTTTTAAATCACTAAAAGTAGATCCAATATGTGTATTTTCTGATATACCATATGGAGTTATGCATGCGGAGGATGTTAGGGCTTATATTCATGTTGCCCTAGAAGAACATGGAATTAGCAAACTCACAGATTTATTCCTAAATCACTTGTTTGGTGAGGATTATGATTTAAAGAATGCATATAAGAGATTGGAAATAAAGAAATTTATTTAGTACATTGATTTCCCAACATTCGCTAAGGATGAATGGATTTGATATGTTCTGAGTAGAGTGCATGATGAATTCATATGGCTAGAGAAACTATTCATTATCACTAAGGATGTCATATGGGTAGTTACTAGATTAAATTCTACTAGTGCTATTCCCGTATTGAAGGGAGTAAAGAATGATACTATAATGAAAGCCACCAGAGCTAAGTTTGACAAAAGGGCACTAACAATCAGTGACATTGAAGACCATTAGTAAGATTTGTGTCCATGGTGATTGGATACAAAGTTTATTTCTCAAACCAGGAGAATTCAGTCTTTGGCACTATAATTTACATAGCATTTGAGATGGTTAAAGACGATGCAGAGTATGATCTTTATGAACTACTCCATCAACAACTGATGGAAAATTTAAGGAAGACCAAAGAGCAAAAATATTCATTCATGTATGGTACATTGATTATCTGTTTGTTCTTCTACTTCATGCAAGAGTTGTCAGGTATGAAGAATCTATTTTGGACAAGTGATAAAACCATTGCAGATCAATTAGAAATCATCTTAATAGCATAGGTAGCCATGCTGCCTAGAATACATCCCTATGGGGCTATTTTAAAAGCTTTCATAAGTTAATACAATCTATAGAAAGGATCCCTATATCAGTTGTTGAAAAGTATAAGGACACTATCTGCTTTATTGTGACAAAAGATCAATGCTTGATGGAGGCTGTTGAACCTAGAATAGTATGGGTTATGCCAATGGGCTATGAAGTAGATGGAAGAATACTAGAAAATTATGCCCAACATATGCTAAGAAAACCTAGAGATCCCAATGAAGAAAGATTTGGAACTTATGAGGAACTGTTTACAAAAATACATGTTGAGGTGAGAAAACCTAAAATTTCAAGAAAGGCTCAGAAGATGGCAAAAGATTATGCTCTAAAAAGGGGTTTCACCACAACACAAATCAAAGAAACAAGAGAAAAGGCACAAGCAGAGAGAGAAGAAAATGAAAGGAAAGAAAGTGAACTGGTTAAGGCTTTGGAAGAGCCTAAGATGTAACCAGAAAACCCGACAGTCATAAAAAGAAGAACTAGAGGTTCTACTTCTATAGGAACTACATCTATGTCCTCTGGTCCCACACCCTCTGCAAGAGTGGAAACCCATGCAACTTGCCATAAGAGACAGAAAACCAAAGGTCATAGAATGTATGTTAGTGTAGGAGCTGATGAGGAAGAGACTGACTTAGATGAAGAAGTGAAGAAAATGAAAATTGAGGCAACCAAAGCCTCTAGGAGCAATAAAAAAACCTTCTGGTAAGAGAAAAACTTAAAAAAGGCTAGGGCAAGATGAGTCTCACACAAGGGAAGCTACTATAAGTCTTGAAGATGTCTTAAAGGCCATAAAAATTGACAGAAATTTAAAGCCCATAGCCCAACTATATGATGAGTATAATGATCTAGACTAAATAATTATTGAGACTGTTGTTGTCAGATATCTAGACATCTACAAGAAAGCCCTCATTGAGATAATTACCGATCTTCCAGACACCTTGGGTAGTATTATGTCTACAAGAAAAGAAGTAGCTATGGCAAAAGACATTGAAATCTGTGAGCATACACTGATAAAGATGTGTTTGAAGATCTCTCCTGAAGTTAAAATAGAAATCTCCAAAGCACTTAGCAAGGAGTTCAAAACAAAGAAGAGGATGAATACTCTCATGTTAGATGACATTGAGAAAGTGGTAAAAGAGACTAAGGAAATCAGTTTAAGAGTGCTAAAGGAATTTCATCTCACAAAAATATATGACAGTGATGAAACAGATGTTGGAGATGATACATCTATTCCAGAAGTGAATTTGAACCAAGTGGCTAAAGAGAAGGAAGCACCTACTATAGTTATTGAGATTAGTCTCCCTCCAGAACATACAAGTGAGAAAATAGGAATGGAGAAGACTGAGATGATAATTAGGGCTAATGATCAAGAAAAGAAACATGATAAGGAAATCCCTGCACTGGAACAAAAGGATGGTGCAAATGAAGCTATGGATTTAGATCCTCTAGAACTAATCCAAGAAGAAGAAGTCTCTGGTATAGCAAGAGACACTACAGAATTAGTTAAAGACTTTTTGGAGAAAGAGAAACATGTCTTGGATGAGCCTAAATTCTTACAATGACCAATAATTCTAGACTCAATGTTCCCTATATAGAAATTCAAATTGGTATCAGTTGTGCAAGCAAAGGCATAGGAAGAACTTTTGAAGTCTCACATACAGGACAATGAACTGGTTGGTGAGGCATATTTTGGAGAAGCTGATGCCATCATATCAGAAGGACACCTCTTTGTCTTCTACAAGTCAACTAAAAGGACTCATAAACTCTATAAGTGAGCATTTTGAATCTTTTGACAAATTTGCTAAGACAAAAGTGAGACAAGAACTCAATGAGAAAAGATTAAATGAGTTGAAGACTATGATAGTAAATGACAAAGGTCTGCTACACAATAAAATGAAAGGCATACAAAGTACTATCAAAGAAGCAAGTGACCTATACAAAATTTTGTCTATCTTGGTTGGTAGCTAAAAAAGAGCTAGAAGAAAAGATAAAGGATCTGAAACTGCAGCTGATAAATATCTCTAAATCATTTGATCTAGTAGCTGAGTTAGTGAGCAACAAACAAAATACAATTAATTAATATTCATAACGAGTTAAGTAATCTTGTAAATAAGAGGGATTAGATGAAAAATAAAATGTGTCAGTTGAGAGGACTAATTAGTCCCAAGTTAGACTCAATCATTAGTATTGCAGTAGAAGCACATGTAACTTTGCAAATAGACACATCCTCTGACATGCAAAAGACAGAAGAATCAGTCTTTTTGATAAATGGTCACATCCAAATTTTGGAAAGAGAAAAGAATCAATGGGATGAAGAGATTACACAATTAAAGATTGTGTATAAGGATATTCTTTCACTAACAACTAATTGAGTTCAAGTTTGTATGTGTACATATGCGATAAAGTATGAAGATTTCTGCAATTTTGGTCCAATTTTGACTCTTGTACATACACCTTTTCCATTGATGTCAAAGGGGGAGAAGAAAACCAGTGAAAAATGGGAAAACACCTTAGGGGGAGAAGAAATATAGAGTAAGGGGGAGCAGATACACATTTTTCACTAAGTGTTGGCATCAATGCCAAAGGGGGAGATTGTTGGCAACATAGTCAAGAGTCACTGTTGATTGGGTAATGTTGTCATTGATGGCAACAAGGAAAATAGAGCATGATGGAGATAAGCATGATTAGGAACTCAACTTGGAACAACCTGCATACAAGGATCTGGTTTGGACATAAAAGACTAAGGTAGAATGGCTAAGTACCGACAACACAAAGTTAGTAGTAGACTCAAGTGATATTCCTCCACAGTTGATAGTGAAGGTATGTGGTTCAGGTATGTTTATCAAGATTGTTTGGAGGTACTATGTTCAAGATTACAAGTCCTGATGACTTTCAGAATTTAAGTAGTAATTGGTCTAAGTCCAAGTGAATAGAACTAAGATAGGAGCAGTGCATAGTGTCTGAGAAAAAGGGCACGCATTTCTCTACAGTTGCATAAATTGTCTTACGGTTCTAGAGGTATAATCTATGATGAGTGAAGAGCCTCTAATATGGATTTGAGTAGGTCTTGTGGTCCATAGTGGAAGATGTTGTCTGACAATTGAACTGAACTAGTAAACAGTCTATGAATAAGGATGACATAATAGTATAATGTGTGTGTAGTAAAGTTTTGATATTTGAAACTTAATCCTAAGTAGTAAAATAGTTGGGGCTGACATGTGTGATGATGTTTCAAATATTGATTGGGTCCACCATAGATTTTGGGAAATAAATTTGGCGGATAGAGCACATAATGCATGACTACACGGTACACTTTATTAGGCCGACCTAATATGAAGATTTTGTTTGTTACAGTTATATATGTGGGATTGATTTTGATATTTGAGTGTGTGTGGTGTGGATATGAATGTGTGTCAAATGCGAACAGCAGAGTAGGCAACAAAAAATAGAAGAAGAGAGATCCTATCTAATGTAAATGCAGAGCAGTGAAATAGAGCAGTAAAGATGAAAAGTTTTGAGATAGTATTTTGAGCATACATTGAAGCTGCATTCATGCATGTGTAGATGCAATACAAGTAGTTCATTTTGGAAGTTAGCCATCTCCTTCTTTCTTTCTTGGCAGTGAGTCTTTGTGCAGTGAGCACTTCTTCATAGGGCAGTGAGCCTTCTTGTAATTTGGTATTGTGCTATCATAATATATTGTGAGCTAACACTCACCACAGTTTTTCCCTTTTTGGGTTTTCCACGTAAAAATCCTAGTGTCCATGTGTTATGTATTTATGGTTGTTTTTCTTATGATTATTCTACTCTCATGTTATTGATTTTGGAAATTGGATAAATAAACTTCTTAAGAAGTGGTTTTGTGGAATACTGATTCACCCCCTCTTAGTATTCCTTATATTCAACAGTACCTGAGGTATTTGAGGCACAATTGGAGACACCGAAGGTGTTACAATAGGTATTGATGGAGATGCTGGTGAACTAGGGCTAGGATTGTGATGAATATTAGTTGTATGAGGTCTAAGTCCATGAATTGGCAATTCTTCAAGAGGTCCGACCGATCTAGACCTAGTATTAGGTCGGTGAGCCAGAGCTACACAAATTGCAACCAGATATGGATATTTCAACTAGATCTTTGTAAAGATCAGGATATCTAGTCCCTCAGAGTGGATATTTATGATCATAAGATTAAAGTGATAGGATATTTCCACTGAATTTATAGAAATTACAAATATTGACTCAGATTAAGGAATTTCAAACAATTGACTATAAAGATCATGATATTTGTGAACAAATTCTATAAATAACTGTCAACAGATGGAAACTTTGCACAAATACTTAAAGCTAGATGTGTTCTCATGAAATTTAAAAATATCAACTCGTATGAGGATGAGAAATAAGATCCATGTGGTGAATTCGACATTTAGAATGCCTTTGGCCCTCCTTCTGACGCTAATTTATGTTGATCATGATGTTAGTCATAAACTAACATAGATAAAGAAATGCAAATCAAACCTTTATCATCTTGAAAAATAAGATGAATTTAGATAATTCATGATCCCAAGTCTCTATGGTTTAGTTCATAATTGTCTGATGTTCTGATTTAGGGAAATTCATGTCTAGATAATCTTATTACACCCATTTTCTGTGAATTTCTTAACAAACAAGGTTAAATCATACTGTATTTAACCATAGGATGTAGATATTTATGCAAGTTTGATAAATTCTTTTGCATATCACTCTTATCAACTAGATTTCACTTCTATACTATAAATTTACTCAAATGATGTACATGTAAGCATATATTTCCATGATTTCTAATGTTGTCTATATATTTTTGCATGATATTTGCCATTTCGACATGCTATTTGCTCAAATATGCTAGGAAGTTTAGTTACCTATGGGATATTAGCATATTTCTTTGTATTTTCTTATTATTTTATGTGTATTTGCAATTATGATGATGATTGAATGAAATTAAACAAATTTCAATAAATGCTTTCTAAATTTTACTAAAAATAAGTGAATCTTTAGCCATTGATCCATATATACTCTAGATATTGTCATGAAAAGGAACAAATCAAACCATATGTTCACCAGGATGTTCCACACCTAGATATGATTGATGCTAACTTTAAAGGAAAGGAATGAGGACAACATATACAAAATGAAATGTACTCCAAGGGACATAGCAAATCAAAGTAACATATCAAGAATTCATTCACTGACTACTCAAAATTTATGATTGTTTGTAATCAACAGGGCTTCTTCTTCAGTAAGCATGCAAAAGAGTATGTATTTACAATTGACTTTGAGAGAGGACCATTAAATTCAACAACTCCTTCTCAATTAAGCTTCTGAATGTTTTACAAACTGCACTCCATCTCGTTTTATAGAACAAGGATAGGAGGCAGTTAAAAAAGATCATGTGATTAGGATTTGTCCATTATCATGAATGGTTCATATTCCTTTGACCAAGTCAACATGTAAGACATGTGGCATAGATTGCCAGTTGGCAATCCTTTGGTGGATATAATTGTCATTCTCGAATATTCCATGTTCTTCCGCTTTATCCTCCTAGAAAATACATTTATGCCAATGGATCTTCTTCAGGTGTTTGTATTCCTACATCTGCTCTCTTATAATTATCATAGGCATGCACAAAGGTGTCTACCTGAAACTTGCTTATTGTTGTAGCTCTCAACTTGGCATATTTCAATGCCTATGTCTGTTCATCTAATGGCTCCATCATTGATGTCCTTTTATTTTCTTCTTTACTATATGTCTTCACTTTTATAGTTAATTTAGCCATCTCATCCATAACATCTTCTATGAAGAACTCTTTAGGATCCTCGGCTACTTCTTTCAATTTATCCTTGAACATTTGTATAGCATTATCCATATCTAGCATTTCTTCTTCTTCTACAACATCCTCTAATAACTCTTCCATTACTCTCAATTCTTTAGCTAACAAATGATGAACTTTGGTCTTGATGTCCTTTACTTTATCCATATTAGCCTTTAATACATTAAGTTTGTAATCCATTTTTGTTATCCATGTCCCCATGAGTGGTAGGGTTGCATTAGTAACAATTTTTCTTTTCAACAATTCACTATCTATCATGCCTTTGACACTCCTGAGTCTAGCCATTGCATAGTTACACTTATGAATCTGCTGGGTGAATTCACCCTTCAAAGAATCAATGCCTTCCTTTAGTTTAGACAATCTGTCCCAATTGGATATTGATATCCTTATTAATTTCTCTCTAAAGTGTTGATAACTGAGAGGGGGGGGTGAATTAGTTATCCTAATTATTTATGCTTTATGAACTTTCTTAATAATCAATGCAGCATTAATTCAAATAAGCAAACATAACCATAAAATGGAAATACACATGACACAATATTTTTGACGTGGAAACCCTGTTAAGGGAAAAAACCACAGGGTGATTAACCCAAGATTGTATTCTTTGTTAGAAGAATGGAAATACAAAATGGCACTTGCCAATTAGGGCTCACTGCTCAAGCACACTACTCACAAAAGGCACACTACCTACAATTTATAAAAGTGTAATACAATAATTGAACTGATAAGGAGCATCAACATATGCTGGAGTTCAGTTCCAGTTAGGCTCAATACACTAATCTGCTGCACTTCATCTTTCCTCTTCTTTTGTGCTACTCTTCTTTCACATATCGAACCTTCCTTTCTACTTTTACTCAGGTCTACTACTTTTCTTTGCACATTACTCAACACCACGACACACGTCATAACTAAAACCATCTTATATATTTATATGCAAAAGTGATTTCATCACCTTTCTAGTCGGCATCCGGAACAGTTAATAATTTCCTCAAATTCTGATCTGTCGGCTGAATCCTTGCACACCAAGTAATGTGGATCAATCATATACTTGTAGAAGTCATTAATTATGTCGTCCAAACATAACTTATGCCTTAAGAACCTTTTCCATCATCAATAACACATCCGAAATAATGTCTGATGTTCTGTCAGTCAGTTCTTCCTCTATTCACACTGTCACTTGGGAACCTGACACTCAAGCATTCATATCTCTTTATCTTTTCCACACTGGAGGCTCAAACCCTAGAATCTATCAATCAAGATACTCCTCTTGACTTCCCCAATTCTTCATTTCACTGAGATACTTCTATTGAGAGATCCGGACCTGTCTGTCAGACCTTACTGACTGCTCTATTCTTGCTTACCGGACCTCAACACTTCTTCAATCTGACTTCCGGTGAGGACCTATCATGTCTTACAGATGTGTGGGATAACCTTTTTTGCCATCAATGACAACATTCATGATTCCATATAGTGTCTCTTGCCAACAATCTCCCCCTTTGGCATTGATAGCAACATTTAGTAAAAAATGACGAAGTGTCACACTATACTCCCCTTTGGCTGATGCTCTGTCTCTATGTACATTTACTGAAGCTCGCCCTTAGTTGGATTCCTCATTTTTCACTACTCCTCACTCCCCCTTTGACATCAATGGCAAAGGGTAGGGTCCGCACATTAAAATTTTCAAAATTTTAACTATACTTGTCCACATAAGTATATACATATGGCATACTTACATATACTGAAGTATGTCTGCAAAAGTTGTTTTTAATTGAATGAATTCTGTAGCCCAACTTTGCTTCATTATGTCTAAAATTGATATATGACCACTCAACAAGAATGCAAACACATCTGCCCTTTTTAGATCTATTGGATCATTGGTCCGGGCTGTGATTTGAGCTTCGTTTATGGCCTCATGCATGGCCTCTAACTTAGGGACAATTATCCCTCTGAGCTCACTCAACCTACTGATTCTATTTTTCTTCTCTTTTTCAAGCTTCTTAATTTCAATCAAAACTACAACCATTTGACATTCTTGATTTATTATGGATGTAGTAAGTGGATCAAAATTTTGAGAAAGTTTTATCAGTTTATCCTCTTGTTCTTTCATTTTCTTCTCAATCTCCACTATTGTTTTAGACCAGGATATACAAAATTTGTGTACATCACCTCCATCCTTAAGGGCATTTTCCAAACTTTTTATCCCAATACCCATAACTCTTCTGTCATTTGAAATTATCCCTTGCAGCTTGGAGAATCTTTTATCCAAAAACTCTTTCCTGACCTTCTCCTTAGCTGATTTCTCTAGAGAATCAAAATGTGTGCTAACACTATTGACTAGAGTTTTGAGATTACCGGAAGAGGAGGCTATGGGATCCTTCTGAAAAGAAGGCATGATCTTTTCCAACACTCTGGATGCTACCTCTATAAGCTCACAGTCTTCCATGTGAGATTTCAGTAGTTTCTCTTTGACCTTCGCATTTGCAAATGAAGCTATCTTCATTGTTTGTACTAGAGATAGAGAGTCAAAATCTAATGGCCCTTTTAGTAATTCTGGTTCATCCATCTCATTAGTTGCTTTTGTCAAAAAGTCCTTGACAGATTCTATGGTGTCTCTTGCCGAAGACAGATTCTTTTTCTTTTCTGTAGTGTCACTTATGTTCTTTTCAGCTTGACTTCCTTCTTTACTCTTCACCTCTTTTTCTTTCTCCTTTATTATTTCTTCTTCTTTAGATCCAGAGTCAACAGGGGAAATCGAAGGAGAAATGTTAGTCTGATCATGGACCACCTCTTCTGGAGTAGAGGATTCCAAGTCCTTAGCTGTTTCTACACCAGTATTCATTACCTCTTCTGTCATTTTCTCAGTAGACTCTTCTGCAACACTTGTGGTCGAGGGGTCAGTACCCAAGTCCTCTATAATTAGAATGTTGAATCTTTTGAATGCATTCTAGAGGATCTCTGCTGTCTCTTTTGCAACTTTGTCAGTCTCTCTGAGCATAAGTTGATTCATTCTTGCTTTGCTCCTAAACTCATCCTTGCAATCTTTGAATACCATATTCATTATCTTGGGATTGATTGAAGGATATAGCTGAATTGCTATTTGTTCCCGGATTTCTAGGTCTTTGCCTTGGGCATTGTTCTTTCTTATTTCTAGTTCCTTCTCAAAGCTTTTAGGGACCAGAGATACAATTTCAATAAATGCTTTGTTGTAGATATTTAGGTACCTGACTATGGCATCTTGCAATATTTTCTGATCTACTTCACCATAATCATCATAGAATTCAACCATTGGTTGAAGATTTTCATCCACTGTGACTGATTTGATTATGTCATCAATGTGAAGAGTGGGTTTTTCAACATATTCTTGTATCTTTTCTTCTTCCTTTTGTCCGGTAGAGGGTTCACCAGATGTTTTCTTCTTTTTCTTCATCAGATTCAGTCTCCTCTTCGTCCCTTTGACTGGCATAAGCCCTTGTGGCTTTTGTCTTGGTTCTTTTCTCTCCTTTGTTGGATGATTTTGTTTCTGGTTTTGATGGCCTTGAGCTTTTGGCAGTGGTAGGTGCAAATCTCTTTGATGATCTGGTCCGGGTAGAAGATTTCACTGGAACACTTTCCTCACTTTTCTTTTCTACATTTTTCTTCTCTTCCTCAGTCCTTTCCATCTTTTCCCTGTTGGCATCAAGTGTCTCCTTTGAGATGCCAAAGCCTTTTGCAACATCTTCAACTTCTTTTCTCATCTTCCTCTTGATCTCTGGTTGTCTGAGTTCCACATGAATCTTTACACTTAGCTCCTCAAAGGTTCCAAACCTTTCTGCCTTGGGATCTTTTGGATGACTTAACATGTGTTCAATATGCAGCTCAACAATTTTCTCAACTTCATACCCCATCGGCATGATCCATACCATTCTTGGTTCCACTGCCTCCATAAGGTACTGATCAGTTTCAACCATGAAGCAAACAGTATCCTTATACTTTTCAACTAGAGCTTGGGGGATTCTCTCTCTTGCTTGCATCATACTCTGAAAGTTCTTGAAATATCCCCAGAGTGTTGTATTTTGTGCCTTAACATCACCAAGTCCATGCAAATAATCCCTGATTTGTATGGCAACTGGTTTGTTATTTTACCATATCCAGCCACTAGATTCGGGTAGCTCATTCATGAAGTAGAAGAATAGACACAATATCAGTCCACCATATTTAAAGGAGTTCTTCTTGTCCTTTTTGATCTTTTGTATGTTTTCCATCAGTTGACTCAGAAGGAGTTCACAGAGATCATACTCTGCATTCTTTCTCAGCATCTCATAGGCAGTATACACTGCAGTTCCGGATACTAAATTTTCCCTACTGGAGTGATATATCTTATACCCTATTATCATGGATGCAAACTTGATATCTGGGTCAGTGATGTCTTCAATGGTCATTACCCTCTTATCAAATTTTGATCTGGTGGCCTCAGTTACAATGTGGTTTTTGACAGATTTAAGGACAGGTATCCCTTCGGAGGAGTGTAAACTAGTTATTGCCCTAATTGCTTCCTTAGTGATCTTGCAAGGCCCGTTCAGCCATAGGAAGTTATCATACACCCTACTCAGTACATACCGGACCCATTCATCTTCTTCAAAGCAGGGGAAATGAATGTACTGATCAAAATGTTTCTCCTGGATGCCCTTATATTGTGGTTTAAGTTCAAAAGCATCATCTATCAATTGTTTGTGATAGATGTCTCTTAGTTTGAATTCCCCAAACTTTTCAATATTCACGTGTATGTAAACCCTAATATCTTATGTATGCAACACACCATGCAGAACACTGGAGAATGCTCCTAGGGGATCTACTTCCAAGGATTTGTATGGATGTTTCTTGAATTTAGGGTGAGGTCTATTAGAGATTTTCACAATATTTGGTGTATCCATCTTTCAAAAGATTTGCAGAGAGATATTGAGAATGGAAAATACCTTTTGTGCTTCTAGGTTCTACGAAGTGAGCCGAATCAATTGCTAGATGAATCAGATTCTGTAGATGATCTTTTGATGGGATTAAGGAATTTCTGTTGCAGAGCTTCTTTTCATTTCTTCTTGAAAGTAGATTGAACAATTACCTAATGAGAAAACCCTTATATTGCTCTGCAAACCCTAATATCAAGTTACATTAAATGCTCGACCTAAGTCATTTTGGTTTGCCTTATTTAGATGACTTGAAGAACTGGATCAATCTTGATTTTAAACAGCTTGCGGATCTTCCAAATCTTAACCATAGTTTACTTAGATGTTTCTCTTATGAGCCCTTTAATCTACAACTCTCCTTGTGCCAGTTCTAGCACCAATTGACTAGCAGGGGGAACAAGGTTTTCTTTGTGTCTCCCCCTAAGCCAGAGCTCACTTTTTAATTTCAGGAAGGAATATCAGTACCAGAGTTTGGTGTGGATCCATCCCCTACATTCTCTGTACTTTTCTTCACCCAAATCATGTTCATCTCACTTTGAACTTCATCCACATTCACCTTTTGTTTTCCCTTATCTTGATTCTGATTATGATATATCAGACCTCTTCTGTCCCGATTCTTGCTTCTACAGAATTTTGCAATATGACTAGATCTATTGCAAATTTGGCAAACAACATTTCTTTGCGTATTTGATTGATATCCTCTTGATCTGTATTGATTAGCCATGTGACCCATTCTATTGCATGCAAAGCATCTACCATTGAATGAATTGTTCATCTGCATATTTATGCATTCATCAGATTTGTGACCATACCTTTTACAATTAAAACACTGTCCGGAGAAGGACGTATTAGTCTAATTCATTCTCTTTCTGCACTGATTAGCTCTATGACCAAATTTATTGTAGTTGTGGCAATATCCATTGAAGGATGGATATCTTTGAGCATTAGGCTATCTTACCGGAGGTCTTTTAGGCTTGTTTCTTGGATTTTCTGATCTAAAATTCTTCTGATTGGATCTGAAGCTTTCTCCTTTCTCATATCCCAAACCACACTTGTCATCTACCCTCTTTTGACTTTCAAGAAGAACTTCAAGTTGAGTAGAACTTATCTTGTATTTCTCTTTATATTCATTTGCTATTTGAAGATCCCTTTTAAGAGAGGTAATTTGATTCTCAAGTTTTTCTTCATTATCTTTAGCATCTTCAAGATTAGATTCAAGATGTCTGATAATTCTATCCATCTTGTGGCAATCTTCTGATTTCTCCTTGAGGGATTGTCTTAGATCATCTTCAGTTTTTCTTTTCTCTTCAACCTCTTGGGTAAACTTCATAACTCCTGATTCCATTTCATGTCTTACCATAATGATTTCTTTTGATAACTTTTCACATAACTTGGTTTTCTCCTTCAGATCTTCATTTGTATCATTGGCTTCACCTTGATTTGCTAATTGCTGAAGTAGCTCCTTTCTCTTTTTCATAGAGAGACTCAATTTGTCTTTTAGTTCTCTCATGAAATCATCACCCTGTTTGAGTCTTTCCTTTAATTCATTAACTTCAGAGTTTGACTGCTCAAGATCATCAAGGGAAGTCTTGAGTTGCTCCCTTAACCCATATACATCCATTTGAATTCCCAGATCTTCCTCAAGCTGTTAGACTCTGTTAGGAGGAACTTGGCTCTAATACCAATTGTTGATAACTGAGAGGGGGGAGTGAATCAGTTATCCTAATTATTTCTGCTTTCTAAACTTTCTTAATAATCAATGTAGCATTAATTCAAATAAGAAAACATAACCATAAAATGGAAATACACATGACACAATATTTTTGACGTGGAAACCCTGTTAAGGGAAAAAACCAGGGGGTGATTAACCCAAGATTGTATTCTTTGTTAGAAGAATGGAAATACAAAATGACACTTGCCAATTAGGGCTCACTGCCCAAGCACACTGCTCACAAAAGGAACATTGCCTATAATTTATAAAGAGTGTAATACAATACTTGAACTAATAAGGAGCATCAACATATGCTAGGGTTCAGTTCCAATTAGGCTCAATACACTGATCTACTGCACTTCATCTTTCCTCTTCTTTTGTGCTACTCTCCTTTCACATATCGAACCTTCCTTTTTACTTTTCCTCAGGTCTATTACTTTTCTTTGCACATTACTCAAAACCACGACACACATCATAACTAAAACCATCTTATATATTTATATGCAAAAGTGATTTCATCACCTTTCTAGTCGGCATCCGGATTAGTTAATAATTTCCTCAAACTTTGATATGTCGGCTGAATCCTTGCACACCAAGTAATGCGGATCAATCATATACTTGTAGAAGTCATCAATTATGTTGGCCAAACATAACTTATGCCTTAAGAACCTTTTCCATTATCAATAACACATCCAGAATAATGTCTGATGTTCTGTCAGTCAGTTCTTCTTCTGTTCACACTGTCACTTGGGAACCCGACACTCAAGCATTCATATCTCTTTATCCTTTCTACACTAGAGGCTCAAACCCTGGAATCTATCAGTCAAGATACTCCTCTTGACTTCCCCAAATCCACATTTCACTGGGATACTTCTACTGAGAGATCTGGACCTGAATGTCGGACCTTACTGACTGCTCTATTCTTGCTTACTAGACCTCAACACTTCTTCAATCTGACTTTCGGTGAGGACCTATCATGTCTTACGGATGTGTGGGATAACCTTTGTTTCCATCAATGACAACATTCATGAGTCCATATAGTGTCTCTTGCCAACATAGAGGTCATGAATCTAAAGTACCATTTCTCCATAATGTGGTCTTGATGTTTCTGGATATCTAGTCTAGTTATATCTACTTCACTTATTAAAGTCAATGCAGTTGGCTTCTTAGTAGCCTGTAATGTGGATGCCAAGGTGTTTGGCTTAATGAATCCTTGTATAAACTATTGTAACTACATATTTTGTTCTTTTAGTTCTTTCTTCCTTGTCTTGAGCTTCCTAATTTTAGCCACCACTACTTCAGCATTCTAAAGATGTTCTTGAGCTTCTTGCTTAGTGGTCATATGGCCTAAATCAATCTAGGTTATTTTAATATTCTTATGGGTAAATTTCACCTTTAGCCTTATCCACTGTGGGCATAGCTTGGGTTGTCCTCTTCTAAGTTTTTGGATCTTTCTTGATGCTGGAGACTTTCCTAGCTCTCTATTTTGCCTTAGCATAATCAATTGTAAACAAGGATTTGAAATCAAATGGTACCTGTTGTACCTTCTCTTGACTTACCTCTAATGTAATTAAACCCAAAACATGAGACTGTGATCCTTTATCTTGATTTGACTACATAATCTGAGCATCTTGAAATCCTTTACCTTGTTCTATTTCTTCATCCTTTGGATCCTGTACATTCTCTTGATGTCCACTTATGGCATCCAGATCCTCCTCTTCATGTGACTCCTCTTAGCTTTGTTCCATAGGCAAATGATTATCTAGTGCCAGATCTTCATGTTCTTCTAGAATTTCATGTGATTTAGGATCTTGGCCTTTATTCTCCTCTTCACCTTGATGATCATCTTCTTTATGCTCATCATCTTTTCTTCTTGTAACTATAGGTGATGCAACTACCTTGTCTGGTTCAGATTTTTCCAATAGGTCATTTTGTTGTACTATTTGCTCTTGCACATTATCACCTTTATTATCAAATTCCATGGGAACACTTTTTCCTTGAGGTTGATCAGTCTGGATAACTACTTCATTCTTATCCCCTTCTTTAGGTACATAGGTTAAGTCTATTGTAGCTAGATTGGTAACATTTTCAATCAAATTATCTAGGGATCCCATATGCATCTCTACCTTAGGGGTTTCTTCCCTTTCATATCATTCATCATGTGACTCGCTTATTATATCAGACTTATCTATTACTTCTATTTGTTGTAACATAGGTCTGATAGGGTGATTTGTGATAGCCTGTAACACATTATCTTCAGTTAAATCAATTGTCTAGCTCAGGGGAAGGGCTTTTGTAGCTTCATCTTCTTTAGCTTGGCTCCTAGCCATTTGTGTCATCTTAGTCTTTACTTTCACTATAGTTTCTATAGGTATGTCATGCTACATTTCCTTAATTACAGCCACCTACAGATCAACCAATACTACTACTGGTGGTGATGAAATAACACCTCTCATGTGAGGGATTTGATATCTACTTTGCTGAGGTACTTAGATAGCTTGTAGCACATCATCTTTCCTCTTCCTTTTGAGTGTTGAAATAGGCATTTCATCTTCATCATCATCATCCCCTCCCTCTATAGCAGTCCCAACTAAACTCTGCACCTATTCTCTGGTAGGAGGTGACAACGGCTGAGACATCAAGGATACTCCTTCAGAAGTGATCTCCTTTTCTATTCTAGATGAACTAGGTTCAAGTACCTTTGTCCCTAGGATCTGTCTTTTATGTACAAGGAAATCATCATATCCTTGTTCTTCTCTCTCTTTTCTTTTTCATTTCTTGTCACTAGTGATTGCCACCCCTTTTCTTTTAAGCTCTTCTACTTTCAGAGCAACCCATCTCTTGGTCCTAGCCATAACCTTGGCAATGAGGACATCAATAGAAGTCTCCTCCTTTTGTGTTAAATCTAGAGTAGAAATAGTGTCATTGTATATATTTTTCTCTTCGTATTTTGGATCTATGGGATTATCATAATCTTTTCTCACATGGGGAGGCACTTCAAGCTGCCCTATGGTCCTCATCTGATCTAGTGATAATCTCTATATTCTCTTTTCTTGACTTCATGTTCATCGTCATAATCTGCCCAATAATCCTCAAGGTGGATAGTGTGCTTGTACTTCTTGATGAATCTTTGCTTGATCCTATGATAAGGATCATAGTCTCTGGATGGGGGAAACAATTTCAAATTTAGAGCTTTCAGCTCTACCTCTTCTTTTCTTGTATTTTCTATGGCTCCTACCACAGACCAATTTAGATCAATAGGAAACTTCCTATATGGTTTTCCTTCTTTTACCATTGACATTTCAAATGTAGGCAACTGTTGCCTCATCATTTCCATCAGTACCACCTTATCTGTAGCATACCTTGGTAACATATACAATTTCCTGCTGAAACTTCCATTCAGATATATGAATAAGATTTGGCCTAGATGAGCCAACTGAAAATCTTTTTGTCCAGTCTCCTTCCATGAGTCAGACTAGGTGCATCAAAAAGGCATCATTGACCATCTTATAGTAATGTATTGAGAGTCTCCTCTCTAGTTGGGGAAAATGTTCCTAGTGTAATGCCCCTCATTTTTGGCTTGTGACAGTTGTTAGTTTTTCTATTGCACTTGTCAGTTTTGAGACATTTGAGTTGTTAGACTTATGGTTTATGTTCATGATGGACTATGGTTGACTAATGTGGTTTTGACATGTGTTATGAGTTTTATGATGACATTATTGGTACTTCAGTTTATGGTGTGATTGACATGATCAGTAATGATTGGATATTACCATGCTTTATGTGATTTGTTGGTATCTAACTTGTAGTTAGAGGTGTTTATGTTATTGTCTTGCTTTTAGTAAGGGGACAATGTAGTATTGCTCATTCCGAGAACCCTACTACGCTGCGAATCCCTAACTCTGTGTGCATGCTATATGTGTTTATACTTAAATGCAACATATGGTTTTAATGCAAGTTGCAGGTACCAGGCATTGACTCCACCTGACTTAGAAGGTCTAAGCGTGCCATTGCACCGGTAGATAACGTGGATGGGAGATAACATGGGGTTTTCCCTAGGTCAGTTTTGGTTTTTAGTTGTGTCATGAGTCTTGAAGTTGCTATGAGATTCTTGTCTCAATTTTTGGTCGTCATGTGGTATGTGGAGTTATTGACGAGTTTTACTTAGTTAAGCCTAAGTGTATTTTAGTAATGCATTAATGATTAATATAATAGTCATAATAAGCGTGATATACTGATATTTATGTAAATATTAATTAATTTTGTAAATTGGGTAATAATGAGGAATATTTTAATTAAGAATAAAAGAAATAGCTTTAATAATTAAATCCTTTTGGCATTTGTCATAAGTGAATGATATTATTTTATTGTTGAAATTATATTAGTTTTAAGGGAAAGATTTTATTAGTTAATAATTTAATTTTTTTTGTTAGTTGTCAAATAAGTTTTCAGTCTTGGGGAATCTCTCAAAATAAAGAAAAAATTAATTGTTTCCAGATTTTAAGGGGGTTAGTGGAATTTTCTATAGTGGAAATTTATGACTCTTAACTATTTTTGCTCCAAAGGGTTTTTATTTTGAGGGAGAATTGTTCTGAAGGGATATATATACAGAAAATTGGAGAAATTGTTACAAAAAGTTGAAGAAGAGGGAAGCTAAGGAAAGTTCAAAGGTTTGGATCAAAATTTCTGGGTATGTTTACTTGTGTTTTCTGTAGCAATTCAAGGAAATTAGTTTATATTTTTGTTGAATCTCTTGTGTGCATTTAAACCTGTGTATTTATTCCTATAGAATTCTACTTTCCTGTCTCCATTCAAAATTCCCAATAACTCTACATTTGATTGTTTCCTATTCTAGCCTTGAGAAATTTAGGATTCTCTCTTTTCATCTTGTTGAACTCCTAGTTGATCCAAATGGGATATCTACATGTTTATCCAACAAATGAATCATTCAAAATTGCTCTAATCAAATCTTTTATCATACCTTATTTTACTTGTTGCTCTTAGTGTTACTTTAAGTTCTACCTTGCATTTGAATCTCTAACTCCATTGCTAGGAAACAAAGCTTCTTTATTTTAGCCATGCATCGAAATGTGTTTTCCAATCAAATCTTTTCAAAATTTTACCTTTGGCTGAATTGCTCACCTATCTTTTCCCCTGTTATTGCCAGATCATACCAATGATCATTTGGGTTGATTGTTATGCCAAGTTTTAATATGCAAATTTTAATCTACTTCATTCGCCACCGTACAATTTCATCTTTTGACTTCTCAAATTTCTTTCTACTTTAAAATTTGTTTTACCTTATATTTTTGTTGTTGCTAGGCTGTACGTGTGGGGTGAGAGAGTCTGTAGAAAACAAATTTTTAACAAATTTTTTTATAAGAATCCTTTTGTGATGCTGTTATACGGCCCTATGGTTTTCTAATTCTCTTAAATTTGCTTCAATGAAACATGTATAACTTACCTCCTCTATGACCGCCGTACGACGTTCTAGAGGACTTTCTCTGTCAAATAAAAAAATAAATTTTGTATATAAATAATTCTTGCCTGTGTCGTGAGCTTGGGGTCAAATTTGTCTGTGTATGATCTTTTTCCTCCTTTGCCGGACATTTAGGAATGCTCTGGTCTCTCTGTCAAATTCTTGAATCTTAGGAGAATTGGTAGTCACTACATTCTCTATCTCTAAAATTTATTTTGATATCTTACTCTTATGGCTTCTCTGGTAGAATCTTTCACCATTGCTCTCATAAACCTCAGAATTCTTCTTCCAAAATTCTTCCTTCTGGATTCTTTTCTCTCCATATTTTCTTCCTTGCAAGCTTTTTTTAATTTGGATTTACTTCAGATAATGACTTCTGTGAAAACATGTATTATTAAATATTGAATTTCTCTTGTTTTACAATAGCTTCTAGGGTTGGAATCAAATTTAGAAAATTTGCAAATGTAAGCTAAGTTTTAGAAAATTCTATTAGGAACTCCTTGAACAACTCATAAATCTTGCTTTGTGTTTTTTTTAGTTTTGATTTATTAAAATTGTTAATTTGACTTTCTTTTAATCGAGCACATTAAATGGAAATAGTGATAAAGTTAATATTAGTATATCTCATAAAATATTAGGATAACCTTGTAATATTGTAAATTAATTTTTATTAGAATAACGTTTATTTAGTAGATGCAAATTGTTAAATGAATGTTTTATAAACTTTCCTAAATGATTATTATTTAGTTAACAATTGTGAAACTATTGTTTAGTATAACTTATAGATTTGTAATATTTTATCCTATAGAATAAGTTATTGAAATAGAGTAGGAGACTTGGCAAATAAGTTTATTTAGAAAGTTGCTCCATGGATGTTTAGGAAATATTGCTTAAATGAATATCACTTTGAGTTAGTAAATTGTTATCTAGATTTTTTATCTACTTTTTAGGAATAAAATTTGGTGAACTCATATTTGTGTTAGAATAGATTTGAAATATTCTATTAAGAATATAATTTAATTAGTAAATGTATGTTTGTCAAATGAATTAAATTAGAAGCATTAATAGGTTATAATGGTAATGCTAGTGAATAAATAAATGATGACTGGTATTATTATTCTAGAATTAAATATATTGAGTTAAATATTAGTTATACTCATTTTATATTATTTAAATATAAGTTTGTTTAGTTATGATTTAGTAATATACTATCTTGTGGTACATTGATTATAATTAATAAATAATAAATTAGAGATTTATTGTGAATTGAGTTATTATATTAGATTTCTATGGTAATGGTTATGCAAATATTAGATGTAATAGTATATGTTATTTTATTTTAAATAGAGTAAAAACCTTATAATGCTTGCCAGTTTATATTATCTATTGGTGTTATGTCAAGAATTTAAATAGTATGAGAATCTTGTGATTGTTGTTTTAGACTGTATATACTTGTCTTTTAGATTAAATAAGGGTTATCTTATCATATTTAGCTTTTTATAGTAGTTAGTTTTGTAATTAGCAAATAATAAAGCAATAAAACTCTTTTAGATTACTTGACCTATGTTATGGCTTATGGTTGTGATTGTAACACCATTGTAAGTTATTATTGTCTTATAGTAATGGAGGTTTGTAGTTTTGTTAAACATGGAAACTAGTTCAAAGAATCAATATCATATTAGAATAAGAATAATTTTGATAGAGTCGCTAATTAGAATGCTAGCTTGTTAAATTAGGTAGATAGAGATTCATATTAAGGCAAATTCTTACATTAGATATAATGTACTTTTATGTTATAATCTTGTAAAATCATTCTCTTGCTTCCTGTACTCTGATGTATGATCATATTGTTTGTAGAACATTGATAATATAAAGTGTTTAGTATTTAACTCATATACTTTCTAAGGATATAAATGAATGTTTAGTTTTAAATCTACCTTACAATCCCTTATGTTCTACATGTTTGGGATAGAGTTATCTAATGTTGTTAGTAACCTTTTATATTAAGGGTTCTTAGTAGTGGGAATAGGACTTTAATGCATCATGGCTTTGACTAACATTCTTGATAGTAAGGTGGTAGGAGATTGATGTCATGATTCGAATCTTAATATTGTTTTAAAAATCATTTTTGTTTTATATATATTCAGGGTCATAGATTCACTTGTAGTTTGAGTTGAGATTGGGATGATTATAGTTATTCTTTTTGAAAAAGTGAAAAGATGTGACTTGTAGTAGTAAGTTATTAAATAAATCATAGAGGGAATTATAAATCTTGAGATTTGATTAGAATATTGTTATCTTAAGCAAGTTTATGATTTAACTAAAAAGAGAGATTTAAAGTCTTTTTTTGAATCCAGGTTATATAGTTTGAAAAGTGTTATAATTTAGTCTTGCATATATATATATATATATATATATTCTTTGTTGTTTAATGCCAATTTTAAACCGATGTGTATAAACAATGCAATTGGGTCACTGCATTTAATTTGGTTTTGAGTCTTGCTATTATGTTTTGTCTAGCTTAATGTAATGGTGATCATGTTAGTTTTGTGAGAGGTCAAGGCTGTTAAGCATCATGCTTTGGATAGTTGTCTATTGGCATTTGTGATAAAATCTTTTAGCTCAAGAGGCTTGTTACCTTGAAATTTAGTATGATTTTGTGGCAAGGATGTATTGGTGATGTATCTTTTGGTATGAGTTCTTGATGTGGATTGGGAAAGATTGTTTTTTTTTGAAAAATTGTTGATTAAATGTTTTATTTGATTTGGGATTTTGAAATGGATAGGGGAAAGTTTTGTGGTTGAGAGTTTGGATTTAAAATGGTCTATGTAATGTATTGGTTTGTGAAAAGTTAGATGCCTTATAATCCCTTGTCCATGCTTGTTATTGGTTTCTGTATGTTGGTTAAGGGTTGCTAGTTGCATGTAGGAGAGTGGCTTTCATGGTGGGGTTGGTGCCCAAAGTGGCTGCCTGGATAACCCCATGGAAGTTTTAATCAAGTGATAACTTAATAATTTATCTAGGTGGGTTGGGTAGTAATTCACATAACAAGATAAGTATGATGCCTCACCCATGCCTTAAGTGCTCTCATAGGCTAAGGATGGGATGAGAAAGCCTAGTTGGTAAGGTCGACCTCCTTGTCTCCATGAGAGGATGTGTCAGCTCTGCATGTGTCACCCTATGGGGCCAGTGCCTAGTGAGAGGTCGTTAGGATAACCATAGATGGGCTCCTGTTTCTAGTGAGAGATAGCCTGGATAACCCATGCTAGGAACATGTGATGACACTCTCCCTAATGCAGCTTAGTTACTTCCTCTTTATCTTTTGTTGTAGCCTCTAGAGTATTAACTTGATGATTTGACTTATCTTGATGATTGACTTGTTTTGATGATTTGACTTATCTTGAGGATTGACTTGTCTTGATGATTTGACTTATCTTGATGATTGACTTATCTTGATGATTGATTTGTCTTAATGATTTGACTTATCTTGATGATTTAACTTATCTTGATTATTGACTTGTCTTGATGATTTGACTTGTCTTGATGTTTGAGTAGTCTGGATGATTTGTGATGATCTGAGCTGTCTATGTCAAACCTTTATCTGTTTGCTTGTATCCTAGACTTAGTTGAACCTCACTGTTATCTCCTAGCTCGGGGGGTAGACCTCAGTGTTCTACATGGTTGCGTTGAAGAGATTAATCCATTGGTTATTCTTGGCCATCTTGATTCATGATCATTGCAAACGTGATTCTAATTCCAGTCTTGTACTTGCATCCTCAAGAGCTATATTATAATTTCAGAATTGTATAATCTTGTATACCGATTTAATTGGTCATGAATCTTATAATCATGTAATCTTGTATTTGAACCTTTGTAATTATTCATCTCTACAAATGAGTGATGTAAATTCTCTTCTGTAGCATTATAATGTATATCAATTGTATTGTTATGATTTCATGTTTATCTGATGCAGTTATGTTCCCTACAGGTGTTAGTTGTACAACTTGATAAATGTTGTCAATAATGTAATGTTATCTAATGAATAATGCATTTACTTTATTTTTAAAACATATATATATATATATATATAAATTTGTACTTGTTAGTCTAACACTCTAGGGTTGCATGACGAGGCATCACAATTAGGGTGTTTTCTCATTGGGTAATTTCCGAATCCTTACTACAATTTGTAGGCCATTGAATGTACCTTTTTCTACATAAGCATACACCAAGTAGGATGTCATCCTAAAGATCATCCCCTTTCCTTCTTTCTATTTGACCATCTAGTCATGAATAGTGTCACTAATTATCTTGGCCCATTGGACCTTTGCATTCTCTACTTTATATTCTATTACCATTCTTATCATCCCAAACATGCATGGCTCAAAGATTCCATAGTCCACCAATCCTCTCATCCTGCTCAACATGAACATCATATACTGCACTTCCTCATTAAAGTCAAATTTGTATAAGTGCACTTTTTGCCACTTCTCTAGCTATGTTACTTAAGTGTCTCCATCCTTGGTATATGACTTTCCTATAGTTTTTATCATTGTCTTCAATTTTTTTAGCCAATGTATCCAAATTAGGTCCATACATGTTTCGAGAAGCAGGCAAATGAAACACCTCTGTAATACCATCTATAAATAAATCTACATATTATCTTTCTTGTTTTTCTATTCTTCTTGTGTTAACATCATAATGCAAGGTGAGTTTAGCCAATATGTCAAAGGCCTCTGTAGTGTATGGAAATCCAGCAGCGTGAAATAGACCAGACGCCAATATGTTCTATAGAATAGGATCATCCTCTGTTGAATCAATTCGCACTTTGAATGCTTCGATATCTATATTCCCACAATGTGTTTCCTCTGTGAATCCCAAATTGCTATACACACTGTGCGATTTAGGGAACATGGCTATTTGAACTCTGCAT
Organism: Cunninghamia lanceolata; assembly: GCA_027924645.1. Lineage (NCBI taxonomy): Eukaryota > Viridiplantae > Streptophyta > Pinopsida > Cupressales > Cupressaceae > Cunninghamia > Cunninghamia lanceolata. The sequence goes on from BSBN01000482.1 coordinate 7,170,468, forward strand.
CCAACTTGTCTATGTGTGGGTGCGAACCTTATCCTACAATTTGAATATGCAGTTTCAAATAATAGCTTATACATTTATCTAGGATTAGCATGTTAATGATTTTTCATTCCAAGCTAGCAATATGTATAAACTTCACGAATTGAATGAATGCTATGCATGGTGTATGAATATTATCACTATGCTCTAGTTACCATTTCTTTGATTAATTAAGATATGATTTTATAAACATAACCAAAAGTATAGGGCATTATGCATACATGTATATGCTTCATTCACCTAGTACGAATGTAGATGTATTAGGATGAAAGCTTCGAATACAAGATTCCTTTGTAACTTTGTCTTCTTAGCTCAACTCTTGTTTGCAACAAGCTCTTACTAACTAAAATTAGGGCTCCCAGTGTGTAATTATGTCGATTAGGTTGAGAAAAATCCTTTTTACATTAAACATTTAAGGTTCATTAATAATCTCCATGCAATTTGATAGTCTCGATTAGTATATTGCATAAGATAACCCCAAGTGTCTGTTAGAACACGTTTAAATTTAAAAGCCAACAACCTTTTGCAGCATTTAATGTAAAAAGGTGTGGGTGTGAGGAACATCTATTTAAAGAATATTCTGGGGAATTCCCTGAGGTGGATATCTGGATGACACTACATGAGTAGAGATGTCATTATGAACACGTGTCATCATGTCATTGGCTACCTCGGGTGTGACCATTCAAGAGATTGGGATGTTATTTTTAGATCCAGATACTAAGTTAAGATTTGGATGCTAAGTAGTGTGGGACATCCCTTTGGATTAATGTTTTGATGACATAAGCATACATGCCTTCTCTATATTATGTCGAGGTAGAGTGACCTCATTGGGATATAGATGTTTCAAAAGATCTAGACACTAAGTTAAGGTCCAAATATTAAATAAGATTACGATGAAGGTGCAAACTGACATTATGCATATGGTAGGTAACTAGGTAAGTCTCTCAAACTTGACATCCATCTATTAGTGCGTGTCAGGATGCTATCTTAAGATCTGGATAGTAAGTTAAGATTAGGATATAGAACAATATCCTAATTACATGGGCAAATTCATCATTCTTCTTTAAGGTCAAGTGGACATGATGTCATCAAGATCAAGATTTTTACTATGATCAGGATATTAAGTAATATCTATTCACCTTGACATTTAAACTATTGGTGACTCAAATTTGACATCCAGATATTATTTAACGTCAGGATACTAAATTAAGATCTAGATTCTAAGTGAATATGAATATCCTGATGACCTATTGACTAAACTTTGACCAAGGATAACTTTTTTGTTTCAACAAATTTCAAGATACTTCAAAAGGCAAACTTGCTTGAAATTTTATGCTCTTTCACATGAAAAGGTTCTCAACAACAAATTTAAATTTTGGATTTTTAATCATGATATTGATGTTCTAATATGAAGATGATAACTTTGTGACATGCATCTAGGAATAATTTTTCCATATCACCCAAAAGTTTGGTCCTTGTTTTGTTGGAGCAAAATGGGGTGTGTTGTGTAACCACACAACAACAAGCCACCAGAGAAAAGAACAAAATTCAAACAATTCAAGAGATGAAGACAAATTAGAACATAGTTTTCCAACTCTTATAAAATATAAAACATCTCAATCTTCTTGAATGATATCATGTTCATCAATATAACAATGTGCTGAGAAGGGATCAGGTATGTGTAATACATTTGTAACAAATACTCTAAAACCTAGTTAACTGGTGCAGGAGCACCAAGACATCAGGGTTTTGGTTAGATTTGCAAGTAGTTTGTTTGGTTAAATAAGGTCTATAAGACCATCTTCAATGTTTTCTAAGGCTTGAATGACATTCTTGTAATGGACTATGTCCAAATAGCTAGATTCTACTATTGTCATGTAGTAAGTCCTAGTTAGGACAGTCTTGTAGTCATAGGTAGTTTGAAAGAGTCATTTAAATTTCTATAGGTTAGTCATTAAATTCTCATGTTTATAAGCCTTTTAAGGCATGTCTTGGGTTAGGAAGAATGTCTACACCTTGTCATAGGTTAACTACATGTTAAAAAGTAAAGATTAGTCATCAAAAACAGTCATTGTTGTCCTAAAGAAAAGGCAGTTTCTAAAAACAGTGAAAAGACAATAGTTACTATTCAAGAAGGCAGCCCGATGGTTAGGAAGTTTTTTGAACAATCCAAATGTTTCCATGCAATTGTTAAGGCTTGTTTGAAGCCAAGGAAGGAGAGATGATAAAAGGATTCAAGAGATTTGAAAGAAATAATAGAAAAAACCACTATTTTTTGCTTTTTCTTGTCTTTTCTGTGTCTTATTGTTGTTTTCTGCCATACTGTACTTTTGTACGGATTTATCATGGACCACTTGCATATGGGATGGAAAGTATGAAGTGATAGCTTGGCTTTGAGCAACATTTGAGATCTTGGTGATAAATTAGGTGAAAGATATCAGTAGTTTTCCATAAACTAGTTTTTAGAAATTACTGTCTCCTTTTGAAAATCATTGTTTTCTGAAGTTTTCTGTACTTGTAAGGCCTGGGAGTGGTTGGTATTGGTGTTGGCTATCTAGAGCATTGAGTTACCTAATCTTTGCAATTGGTTTGGGTTCTTAACACGCTTGTTTAGCTCTGCAATCATCATTGATCTGAAAATAGGCTGGAACCCTGAATTAGGGTAATACTGAGCAATCCGATGGGTATTTCTTCATTCCATTGATCCTTTCTATTACTAATCAATGGAATGATTTGTATATTAGCTAAGGTAATGTCTTGTAATGGTTTGGAGAGGTAGGAGGACGGTTGATGTTGAGGATTCCATATGAATGACCCTGCAGAGTTGTATGTTGTGACTTTGGAGAAGGATAGCAGTCACTACAAGGTAGGAATAGGTAAATTTGATGAATTGTTTCTCTGTCAATGAAGACAATAGGCATGTAGGCATGTGATTAGCTTGGCATGTTGGGTTAGATCAAGTTTTTGTTAGAGGGAGATTACTCCAAGGTGGATATTGGGACTTTCCTGCTCTTGGAGCTATGAGATTGTGACTGCCCATGAGGGGTATGATAGATGTTGCTGCCCTGTAGGGTCTACACAATGGAAGTGATGAAATGTTAGTTGGAGTTAAGAGTCTTTGAAGGAGTGCCCTGAAGTCTCCCTCTCCTTGGAACATGAACATGTATATGTTTGGTGTTTAAACCTTGTTTTGGTAGAAGTCTAATTACTGACAGGGATAGTGAACTAGGTAAGTATAGAATTGAAGGTTTAAACTATCCTTCAACTGAGATAGGCACTCAACTATCCTTGAAACCCTGCATCATGAGAAGTTGTGAAACAATTGAACCTTAAGAGAGACTGTCACTAAAGTCTTGAGGGTTACTGTCCTGCTATCCTAGATTCTCTGCATCATTTGTTGTATCAGAGCCACTAGTAGAACCTTGAGGGTGTTGTGGATCTTGTGAAGAAGATGGGGGGTTTGTGAAAGTTTTGAAGATGCCTCCCAAAAACTAGATGGCAAGAGAGAATGCTGAGTTGAGACAAGCCTTAGAGGCAAGATAGAAAGAGTTGAGGGACATAAGAGAATAGGATGCTACAAGAGACAAAGAGCTGAGGCAAGTAAGAAGGGAGAATGCAACAATCTTTGCAAGATTGGAAGCATTAGAGAAGAATCCAAGAAAGGATGAACAAAATGAGTTAGAAGGAGATGAGGATGCTGATGAGAATCCTCCTGAGGATGAGTTAGATGCTAAAGAAAAGAAGTTTGTAAGATTGTTGAAGGTAGTCCAAGGTAGTGGGACAAAGGCACACATTGAGTTACCTATCTATCAGGGGAAGATGGATAGTGAAGAGGTCTTAGGGTGGATAGATGCCTTGGAAATTTTTTTTGAATATGAAGAGATGAGTGATGAGAAAAAGATTAAGTTTGCAAAAACAAAACTGAGAGGAACATAACTTACCTGGTGGAGTAGTGTGCAGACAAAGAGACTGGCTAGAGGTGCAGCAAAAATCACTTCTTGGAGTAGGATGAAGGATAAGATGAAAGACCAATTCCTTCCATCTGATTACTCCATTCAGACAAAGAGGATGAGACAGAATCTGAAGTAGGAGGACATGATTGTTATGTCCTATACTAAACAATTTCATAAGCTTAGTATCAGAGGTGGATTGGAAGATGAAGAAGAGAAAGTGGCAAGATACCTTAATGGGCTTAGGTATAACTTGTAGGATGAGATTGGGTTGGTAGTACCAAAAACACTTGGAGAGTTTTTTTAGTTAGCCATCAAGGCTAAAGAGAGAGTGAAGAGGAAGCAAGAAAGGTAAGGAGGTTATGGAAGAGGAAACAGAGGTAGGGGTAGACCTACTATTGAAATTCAGAACAGCAATGAGAAAGGTAAGGAGCTGTCTACAGAACAGAGAGGTGGATATAGAGGTGGAGGTAGATTTGGATCAAGTAGAGGAGTGTTCATAGGTAGATGTTATCACTGCAATGAGGTGGGACACACATCTTTCAACTATCCTAAGAAGGATGGTGTTGACAAGACCAAGGAAAGAAGAGTTCACTTGGCACAAGAAGATGAGAAGCCAAAAGAACCAGAGATGTCGTCAGCCTCTCCAATGGTGGATGGAGAAATGTTCATGGTGGAAAGAGGCAGGATACAGCAACCACCACAGGTATCTATTTTCAGAACTAATTGTTTGAGCCATGGAAAGATATGCAAGTTGATTGTAGATTTAGGTTCTCATGATAATCTAGTTTCTTGCGAAATGGTGAATAAGTTGGGATTGAAAACATTTGATCATCCTAGTCCTTACAATGTCACTTGGGTGAGTTAAGAACAATAGGTAATGGTCACTAAAAAGGCTTATGTTGATTTCAAAATTGGTCCATATCATGACCATGTTTTGTGTGATGTTATTCCTATGACATGTGGGCATGTAATCTTGGGCAGACCATGGTAGTATTTGAGGAAGACTATTCATGATGGGTATACTAATACCTATGTAGTGTACAAAGATGGTAAGAAGTTCAAACTGATTCCTTTAGCTTGTGAGGAGAAGAAGGAACATACCCCTATTTGTTTTGGGGAGAAATTGAAGTTGAATGTGCAGGTTCAGGGTGATTACACACAACAGAAATAGTTGCAACAGAGTAAGGTGGATGACAGTCCTAGAGAGCAGCAGGCTTGGGACTTGAGTCATGTTCAGGTTGGGGACATTAAGTGTCCTATAAGGAGCCAGAAGAAGAAAAACAAATAGTAGATGGTCTAGCAAGGAATGAATTAGAAGTTCCAGTTGAGAAGAGCTGAGGTATTGCAGCAACAAGGTCCTAGACAAGGACACCAAAACAAGTTTTATGGTTCTAACACTGTTTACAGGAGCCATGCAGGTTGGAGAAGGAGAAAGATAACTCTAGGAGAGTTCATGTTTCCTAGTCAGAGGAACATTCCATCACGGTTGAAGAACATTCGGAGCAGATCCCCTAACTCTTGGGACAAGAGTTTTCATCATGCCGGGGAGTATGGTGCAGGAGCACCAAGACATTAGGGTTTTGGTTAGATTTGCAAGTAGTTTGTTTGGTTAAATAAGGTCTATAAGACCATCTTCAATGTTTTCTAAGGCTTGAATGCCATTCTAGTAATGGACTATGTCCAAATAGCTAGATTCTACTATTGTCATGTAGTAAGTCCTAGTTAGGACAGTCTTGTAGTCATAGGTAGTTTGAAAGAGTCATTTAAATTTCTATAGGTTAGTCATTAAATTCTCATGTTTATAAGCCTTTTAAGGCATGTCTTGGGTTAGGAAGAATGTCTACACCTTGTCATAGGTTAAATACATGTAAAAAAGCAAAGATTAGTCATCAAAAATAGTCATTGTTGTCCTAAAGAAAAGGCAGTTTCTAAAAATAGTGAAAAGATAGTAGTTATTATTCAAGAAGGCAGCCCAATGGTTAGGAAGTTTTTTGAACAATCCAAATGTTTCCATGCAATTTTTAAGGCTTGTTTGAAGCCAAGGAAGGAGAGATGATAAGAGGATTCAAGAGATTTGAAAGAAATAATAGAAAAAACCACTGTTTTCTACTTTTCCTATCTTTTTTGTGTTTTATTGTTATTTTCTACCGTACTGTACTTCTGTACAGATTCATCATGGAACACTTGCATATGGGATGGAAAATATGAAGTGTTAGCTTGGATTTGAGCAAGGTTTGAGATCTTGGTGATAAATTAGGTGAAAGATATCAGTAGTTTTCCATAAACTAGTTTTTAGAAATTACTGTCTCCTTTTGAAAATTGTTGTTTTCTACAATTTTTCGTACTTGTACAGCCTGGGAGTGGTTGGTATTGGTGTTGGTTGTCTAGAGCATTGAGTTACCTATTGTTTGCAATTGGTCTGGGTTCTTAACACCCTTGTTTAGCTTTGTAATCATCATTGATCTGAAAACAGGTTGGAACCCTGAATTAGGGTAATACTGAGCAATCCGATGGGTATTTCTTCATTCCATTGATCCTTTCTATTACTGATCAATGGAATAATTTGTATATTAGCTAAGGTAATGTCTTGTAATGGTTTGGAGAGGCAGGAGGATGGTTAATGTTGAGGATTCCATATGAATGACCCTGTAGAATTGTATGTTGTGACTTTGGAGAAGGGCAGCAATCACTACAAGGTAGGAATAGGTAAATTTGATGAATTGTTGCCCTGTTAATGAAGACAATAGGCATGTAGGCATGTGATTGGTTTGGCATGTTGGATTAGATCAAGTTTGTGTTAGAGGGAGATTACTCCAAGGTGGATATTGGGACTTTCCTGCTCTTGGAGCTATGAGATTATGACTGCCCATGAGGGGTATGATAGATATTGCTGTCCTGCAGGGTCTGCACAATGGAAGTGATGAAATGTTAGTTGGAGTTAAGAGTCTTCGAAGGAGTGCCCTAAAGTCTCCCTCTCCTTGGAACATGAACATGTATATGTTTGGTGTTTAAACCTTGTTTTGGTAGAAGTCTGATTGCTGACAGGGACAGTGAACTAAGTGAGTATGGCATTGAAGGTTTAAACTATCCTTCAACTGAGATAGGCACTCAATTGTCCTTGAAACACTACATCATGAGAAGTTGTGAAACAATTGAACCTTAAGAGAGACTATCACTGAAATCTTAAGGGTTGCTGTCCTGCTGTCCTAGATGCTTTGCATCATTAACCCTCTAAGTTTGACCATCTATTTTAGGATGATAAGTTGTAATCACATTTAGCTTGGTTCCTAGTACTAAGAAAAAGGTTTTCCAAAACCTTGACATCACACACATATCTCTATCTGAGATAATCTTCTCAGGAACTGCGTGTAATCTAAACACTTCTTGAACAAATTTGTGAGCTAAAATTAGTGCTCCATCAGTTAAATTTCCTGGTATGAAATGTGCTTCCTTTGTGAGTTTATCTGCCACAACTAAGATTGCATCATTTATGTTTCTAGACACTGGAAGACCTTACACAAAATCCATAGTTATGCCTTTCCACTTCCATTCTGGTATATCATGTGGATACAAAAGTCCTGCAAGATGTTGATGTTATGCTTTAACTCTTTGGCATTCTAGACAACTTGCTACAAATGTTGCAACAATAGTCTTCATTCCTTTCCAGAAATATAGAGGTTTTACATCTACCAGAAGTTTGGTTACTCTTGGATGTCTAGAGTATGGTGCAGAATGAACTTTCCACACAAGGTTCGTTAATTCAACAATATTAGGAACATACATTCTTCCTATGTACCATAACAGTCCATTAGACTCAATTTAAAACCCATTATACCATGAATTTTTAGGATCTACTATTAGATCTTGCTTGACCTTCTCATAGTATTCTTCACCTGATAAATTTTGCAACACTAATTCCTTGAGGTTTGCATGAATAGAGATAATTGATGAAATATGTCTCTACGGACTCAAAGCATCTACTACTTTGTTCTCTTTTCCTTTGATATAACTTATCTCAAAGTCATAGTTGGATATCAATTCTAACTATCTCCTTTGTCGAGCATTCAGATGTAGTTGAGAAAATATATACTTAAGAGTTTGATGATCTGACTTTAGCACAAAGGTTTTCCCTAACACATAGTGACACCATACTTGCAAAGCATGCATAACTGCTACCAATTCTAAATCATGCGGAGCATAATTTTTCTCATAATCTTTTATCTTTCTAGACTCATAAGCTATCACTCACCCATCATGCATAAGCACTCCCCCTGATCTGTCTCTTGAGGCATCAATTATTACCTCAAACTGACCTTTGGGATTGGGGACTCTCAGTATCGGTGTCATTGCCAATTTCTCTTTTAAATGATCAAATGCTTCCTAACATTTGTCTGACTAATCAAAATGTTTCCCTTTTCTTTGCAAGGAAGTGATTGAAATTGCAATTTTAGACAAATTCATGACAAACTTTCTGTAGTATCCTACCAAACCCATGAAGCTACTCACTTCATGCACATTATTAGGTATAGGCCACTCTAGGATAGCTTTGGTCTTTGCTGGATCCACCAAAATTCCTTCAGCAAAAATTATGTGTCCTAGATACTAAATTTCCTTTTGGAAGAAAGAACACTTAGAAAGTTTTCCATATAATTATGCTTTCTCAAATGCAACAAAACTATCCATAAATGTTGCAAATGTTCTTCTTCATTCTTAGAATAAATATGAATATCATCTAGAAAGACTAGAACAAATTTGTCCAAACAATCTACAAATACACTATTCATTAGGTTCATGAATGCAATAGGGGCATTTGTAAGTCTAGATGGTAACACTGTAAACTCATAGTGCCCATATCTTTTTCTTAAAATTGTTTTGTGGATATCCTTATCCTTTAACCTTAGTTGATGATATCTTGATCGCAAATCAATATTTGAAAACACAGAATCTCTAGACATTTGATCAAAAAGATCATCTATACATGGTAATGGATACTTATTCTTTATCATTGTTTTATTGAGCATATGATAGTCAATACACTGATGCAAAGTTCCATCATTCTTTTTGACAAAGATAACTGGTGCACCCCAGGGAGAAACACTAAGTCTAATCAAACCTTTAGCCAACAATTCTTGCAATTGGGCTTTTAATTCCATTAATTCCATAGTAGTCATGTGGTAAGGTACTTTCAATAATGGTTATGATCCTGGTTTAATGTTATTTACAAAATCAAAGAACCTTTTGGGGGGTAGACCTGGAAATTCTTCTAGAAAAACATCCTGGAAATCTCAAAGAAATGGATACCTTTCTTCAAAAGTCACACTATGATTTCCAACTCTTTCCTTAATTTGTTCCATTTTCACTAGGAAGAGTTGACACCCTTTTTGACTAGACTTTTTCAATTTCTTTGTAGAGATTGGTCGAATATTGACCTCTCTTTGAATACCTTGGAAAAAGACCTTATTTCCCATATCATCTAAGCACTCAACCATTTTTAAAAAATAGTCTACCCTCGGTCTATGTTTCCATAACCAACTTAGTCCCAAGATAACATCATAGGAACCTAAGAGATACATATAGGTTCACCTCTGTTGAAAAACTAGAGAGATCAATATTAGCTTCAAACAAACATTGCTCTACCTTTAGCCTTAGATTGGTTAGAATACTTTATTGACTAAGGTCTAGCCATGTAACAAGCTCTTCTAGGAAATTTATTCAAAACTCTAAGTGAAATAATTTTTTTAGTTTCTCAAGTATCAATCAAAATAGAGATAGGGAGACCAAATAAGGTACCTTTCATCTCTGTCAGAGTGATCTGATAATCCGCTTGGCAATTATCCAATGTTGCATGAATCCTTTGCTGGAAAGCTGCTTGTGTATGTAAAGTATTACCTCTTGGTTGACCACTATGGTTCTTGGTTGGGCATTGGTTGGAATAATGATCACCTCCACAAGTGAAACATCCTCCAGGAGGTCATCTGTTTTCCTTTGACTTACCAGTTTTATCCTCATTTCTTTTTAAATTACCATTCTTTTTCTCATTACCAGATCCACTCTTATACTTCTAGGTTCCTTTACCATTTCTCCTATTCTCATAGTTCTTATCATTTCTCCTCTTGTATGGTTACGTAGATGGAGTCTTATTAAACCTTTTGCAATTCCTGTCATGATAATCTCATATGGACTTCAACTTTTGTTCTTGTTTGATGGCCTTCTCATTAACTTGATCCATGGTTGTAGGACCATGCATGTCTACTTCACCACCAATTTGCACATTCAAACCCATGATGAATTTACTAATTTGGAATTTTGCATCCTTCTGATATTGAGGTACATATTTTAGAATATGGGTAAACTTCTCTCCATATTCAACTATGGACATGTCTCGTTGACAAAGATTCTTAAAATCTGTCAATTTCTAGTCAAAGAAAAGTTGCAGCAACCACCTCTTACGAAAGAGATTCACAAACTCATCCCAATTTACCCTTAATTAGCTTAACCCTAACTCCACTATCTTGTTCATCCGCTAAGTGGATGCTTCTCCTACCAATTGATAGGCTCCCCACACTAATTTAGTTTTTTCTGAGTAATTTGTTATCTCAAAATATGTTTCCATATCAGTTAGCCAAGCTTTAACAGCATCTCCATTCATTGTTCCATCAAACTTCGGTGGTGTGACTTTCTTCATGTCTTTGGAAAGTTCTAAGGGAAGGCTATCCTTTGTTTCTTTCATGTGTCTATAGTTTTCAGGATTCTCACTATTTGCACTATGCTCTTGGTGATTCTCATCACTCAATCCATGAGAGGTCTCATTTTATCCTTAAAGATTCCCTTGATCTTGTACCTTTTTCTCTAAGGTACCAAGTCTCTCCTTAGCTTCTATAACCATAGCTAGGATTTGATCTAACTTGTCCATGGGATTAACTGAAGTGTTATTCCCTTCTTGACTTTCACTCTAGTTTGTTCTTGTACAAAATATGTTGCTTTTCTCACACCTGAGAATATTAAGTTATTTATTAGTTTTCTAAATTTAATGTGAATCATTAAATCAAAAACATAATTAACTCAAAATGAACAACAAATTGGTACAAAACAATCCCCATATTTATTATAGTTTATTCAAGAGTAACTAGATCCTTATTTATATAATTAACAAGACGAGACCATATGTTACTATTTGTTTAAGAATATTCCAAATAAACAACTTAAATGGTGGATGTACATGTAGGTACTCCTCTATCTCCTCTTTTTCCTAGACCAAGAGCACCATGACCATATACATATGGCATGTCACAACTAGTAGATAGTTTACTAGGTTTAATTATAGAAATGGAAACAATAGGATTCTTGGCCATCTTAAAATTTTATTTCCTCTATAGCCAAATTCACTTAAGTGCATTAGTCATAGTCTTTGAATCCTCTAGCCATGGACCCTTAACATTTTTAATTTTCTCTAAGTTCAACTTCCTAGATAAGTTCTTTCTTTACTACTATGTTAGGCAAAAGTTGGGGAATAGACTTTTTGGTAGTTTTCTTAGTTCTTCTCCATGCCATTCTGGCAGAAAACTAATTTTCAAACATTAGCTATCTACTTAATGTTGATTAACTTTCTTGTAGCGAGCTCTAAGGTCCATGTGTTGAACCCGGTTAGCTTTGATACCATATGTATTGACCCTATTCTTCAACAAGACTAAAAATCAAATATTTACCAAGAGATAAATACACATAAGGTGAAAAATATTGAACTTCCATTTTTTTTTTGAATTGAAATAAACTCAAAGAATTTTTATTCATCAATAAACATAATTTCCTTCTTGAAATATACAACATGATATAATTTACAAAATTGGCATTCCATCATTTCATTTGCAATGATATACATTTACATAGTTTAAGAACAAAAGTCACCTATCCCATAGATATGTTGCATTTGGAATTCTGACATCCATATTGAAAGTCTCAATGAGTGTTTTGCTAGAGAGAGAGAGCATATTCCGAGTGCTTTACCTCCAACCACAGACTGATAATCCCATGCACACATTCCAACTAAAAGTGGTCCTACCTTTTACAAAGAGTATAGACATAAGGTAACCAATGGTTATTTTCCATCTGAATACTAGTGTTGTATCCTACATAACACTATCAATCACACAAACCTAGGCAATCCTCTAGCTAACTATGATCATTCTAACAGGTTATGCAATTTGGATATGGTGAACTGACTAATGCACGTAGAGATGTATACAATACTTTTACCAAAGGTTCTATATGAATAGATGTTTAAAATAAACATAGTCATAATGTTCAGCCACCTCTAACTTGACTTCGATACTATCATATCCTACAATTTGACTTGGTCAACTAGGTTTAACTATAGAGTTTTATCTAACCCGAATCTAGTCTTCCTGACTTAGATGGATTCTCAAGACACAGTCATTCATACCATAGACCTTATGAATTTATTATATACTAAAAAATACCTTTTTGTAAACTCGCAAAATCTAAAGTCCCTGACTAGTCGACATCTTCGACTTAAGTCAACTTGTAAACAAATAGGTTTATATACCTAGAATAAACATTATTGATACAAACATGCCTTCCTTTCAACAAGTAAATAAAATGGATATTATCATTTATGGTACTCGACCTTATTTGTCGACCCATAAAGAAAAAGATAAAACTAGTTGTAACAAAAAAGATACCTTTAATAACTTTTCCCAACTAGGTTAATCTAGGGTTTTGTCTTCCCTTTATCTTATCACAAAAGAATAACAAACTTACTTAATCTCGAAAGAAAAATTTATCATAAAGAAGAGATTATCCCCTAGTCTTATCTCAACTATGAGGTTGTTTAAATCTCACGAACCATAATAGTTTCATATACGAGTATACTTCAATTATATCTAAACCAAAGGTTCTACTTGAGACTATACTTTGACTAGATTTGGCTTGATTCTATGAAGATGATAGAATAATTTAGCTTGTTTGTCGAATAGTTACTCTATCAATAGTACACTATCTTTATTGAGCATATCTTCATGGTTAACATAATATCCTCGATGTATAAGCATGATAAAGGTGCATATATATATATAATTTTACTATTGAGTAACATACAACATATTTACTCTATGTCCATACATACACTACATTTTATGACCAATAAGTTTCAATATGGACAAAGTAAGCAAACTGTTTACATAATAACAAAAGAACATGAACAATATGATCATTTATAAAGGATGCATATGAAGAATCTTCACAACTTATGGACTCTTTGAGTCTCTACCTAAGCTTATCATATGACCACAATTATATAATTATGTCTTCTCTATTTTAACACAACACTCATAGTATGCGAATATACCCATAGCTACTATTATTTCTTTGTTATAGACTTTTGCATTTAACTATGATTACAACATGCATCCTATAACAATAGAAAACTACAGAGAACTTATATATAATTTACTAGCTCTTATTAGAGAGCCTACGTTCACATACATAATGGACTACTGAATTTAAAAGAGTTTTCACTCCTTTAGAAAATCAATAGCGTTCATAAATAAAGGTATCGACTCTTACCTGCACACCTCACAAATGTGTATGGTAGATACACAGATTTTATAGACAATGCCTTATCAACCTCTCCTCTAAGCTCACATTAGTGTACGTATGTTTCCTCCTCCTACGATAGCCTAACTCTTCTCTTCTAATAAAAGAAATATCTATAGTTCTTCTACTATTGGCTCTATGATGATAGATGTTATCTGCTCCCAACTTATTCACTACTAAGATGGCTATCCTATGCTCTTCTCTTTCTCTGCTCAAAATTATGTTCAACCCCCCTAAAAATAATACCATTTTTCCTTCTTAACTCAAATGAAAAACCATACTCTATTTTCCCGTGACTCCACTAACAAGTCATTTAAGAGACTTGTCCACATGCTATAAAAAAATCCAATTAATAAGTATCCATATGCTCTTGACTCGATCATGCTGATTGAGGAGAACATGGGCACTAAAGTACCACTCGTCTAGACATCAATGACTCTCTCTATGTATTCAATGCTTATCGAAGATGGTTGAGAATGAATGCTTCTTGAATAAAGGAGGTCATTAACATAAGTCCCATTAATAACCTCATTCTAACCACTTTAGGTTTTATGTAACATAATAGTCTATGAACATAGATAATAATATCAATAGGATTAATAATAATGTTTTTACATAAACTTAACCACAAATGTGATTGGGTTGAGTTCATCTTCCCTTCACAATCTAAAAGAAAAACATGTCAATTTTGTTTTGACAACAAACAAAATATTTGACATTATAACTATAACATGAAACATGCGAACATTTGTACCATCTATGTCATTAAAAATGCAAACATGATCTTGTTTATGACGTAAAGAATGACGTGATTGACAGAAAGTCACGTTAGTCAGAAAATGACTATCATTCAACATCGACAATGTCAAATTCACAAAATGATAAGGTTTACGTACCATGACATGAAAAGGATTCTAAACAATATTGACAACTTGTCGAAATGACCAACTAACTTAAACTGCTTTGAAAAACACGACTGACCTCAATTGTCAAGGGTCTACTAATTGAAGGTATGCAATACCCATACAGAAATGAACTATTCATAACCAAAGGTCTATGCTCCATTCCTCAAAAGATGCTCTCTCTCTCTCTCTTTTCTAAGAGTAACCAAAACCTATTTTCCTGCATTCAACTTGTAATTATTGAATAATGATCAGTGCATTGTTAGTCCATTCATAAATCTTATAAATAACAAATCAAATTCTCATAACGTAATTTAATGAACCATTTAATCACATGCATTATACTTAATCACATGTAATGATATTTAATTTAGTCAATGATTTACTCTAACATTATAACATAATGTCAAATCATTTTCCATAAATTCACTTCTATTCACATAGAAGTAAATAATAAAATCAAAGCCAAAATTAGGGATGTAACATATCTTTCCCCATAAGATTCATCATCCTCGATGATTCAATGTACCAATTTAAAATTTAAATCAAGTTTTTTCTGTTGAACTACTAAAAGCATGAAATAAATAAGGAAATTTTTGATAGAACTCATAGTACTCCTCCCATGTAGCATTATCTTCTGCATATTGGTCCCACTGGACCTTACACTACATAACCTCTCTATTATGCAAGTGGAGCTTGCCCATTTTGAGCACTTTGGGAGGATTGATTGTGACCACTCTTGGGTCTTGTATCTGTAATGCATTCCAATTTAGAATATGGTTATCTCCTACATTATACTTTTTCAAATAAGAAACATGAAAAACATTGTGCATTCTAGATGAAGTTGGTGGTAGAACAATCTTGTAGGCAACTAGATTGATCACTTTGAGTACTTCAAAAGGTCCTACTTAATGAGGAGCTAATTTTGAAGACATCCCAAATTTTATAGAATTTTTCTATGGTTTGACCCTCAAAAGGACTTTCTCTTCATTAGAGAATTGTCTTGGTATTCGCTTGGTATCAGTATGCCTTTTTTGTCTATCATTGGCTTCTGCCAATCTCTTTCTGATCAACTTAACTTTTTCTTCCATTTCTAATAGCATTTATGCACCAATGCTAATCCTATCTTCTAGCTTATCCCAGCTTATAAGAGTTTGGCATTTTCTTCCATATAATGCTTCAAATGGTTCCATCTTGATCGAAGAATGATAGGAATTTTTATAAGCATACTCCACAAGCGGTATGTACTCTTCCCACTTAAATTACTGATCCATGCAATACATTTATAACAAATCCTCTAAAACTTGGTTAACCCTCTCAATTTGACCATTTATTTTGGGATGATAAATTGTACTCAAATTTAGCTTAGTTTGTAGTGCTAAGAACAAGGTTTGGCAAAACCTTGATGTCACGTGCGCATCTCTATCTAAGATAATCTTCTCAGGAACTCTGTGTAATCTAAACACTTCTTGAACAAATTTGCGAGCTAAAATTGGTGCTCCATTAGTTAAATTTCTTGGTATGAAATGTGCTACCTCTTTGAGTTTATCTACCACAACTAAGATTGCATCATGTATGTTTCTAGACATTGGAAGACTTTGTACAAAATCCATACTTATGTCTTGCCACTTCCATTCTACTATATCATGTGGATACAAAAGTCCTGTGGGATAATGATGTTCTGCATTAACTTTATGATATTTTAGACAACTTGCTACAAATCTTGCAACATCATTCCTCATGCCTTTCCAAAAATAAAGAGGTTTTACATCGACCAAAAGTTTGGTTACTCCTAGTTGTCCAGAGTATGGTGCAGAATGAACTTCTTTCCACACAAGGTTCCTTAATTCAAAATTATTATGAACATACATTCTTCCTCTATACCTTAACAGTCTATCATACTCAAAATGAAACCCATCATACCTTGAATCTTGAGGATCTACTAATAGAGCTTGCTTAACTTGCTCATAGTATTCATCACCTGATAAATTTTGCAACACTAATTCCTTGAAGTTTGCATGAATAGAGACAATTGATGAAATATGTCTCCACTGACTCAAAGCATCTACTACTTTGTTCTCCTTTCCTTTGATATAACTTATCTCAAAGTCATAGTTGGATATCAATTCTAACCATCTCCTTTGTAGAGCATTTAGATGTGGTTGAGAAAATATATACGTAAGACTTTGATGATATGACTTTAGAATAAAGGTTTTCCCTAATAGATAGTGATGCCATACTTGTAAAGCATGTGTAACTACTGCTAGTTCTAAATCATGCATAGCATAATTTTGCTCAGAAACTTTTAGCTTCCTAGACTCATAGGCTATCACTTGCCCATCTTGTATAAGCACCCCCCTAATTCATCTCCTGAGGCATCAATTATTATCTCAAACTAACCTTCAAGATCAGGTACTCTGAGGATTGGTTTCATTGTCAAATTCTCCTTTAAATGATCAAATGCCTCCTAACATTTGTCTAACCAATAAAAACATTTCCCTTTTCTTTGCAAGGAAGTGATTGGACTTGCAATTTTGGAGAAATTCAAAACAAACTTTATGTAGTATCATGCCAAACCCATGAGGCTACGTACTTCATGCACATTCTTAGGTATAGGTCACTCTACAATAGTTTTGATCTTTGTTGGATCCACCAAAATTCCTTTAGCAGAAATTATGTGTCCTAGATACTGAATTTCCTTTTGGAAGAAAGAACACTTAGAATGTTTTCCATATAATTTATGCTCTCTCAAATGATGCAGAACTATCTGTAAATGTTACAAATGTTCTTCTTCATTCTTAGAATAAATAAGAATATCATCCAGAAAGACTAGAACAAACTTGTCCAAACAATCTCTAAAAACACTATTCAATAGGTTCATGAATGCAAAAGGGGCATTCTTAAGTCCAAATGGTAACATTGTAAACTCATAGTGTACATATCTTGTTCTGAAAGTTATTTTATGGATATCTACATCCTTTAACCTTAGTTGATGATATCCTGATCGCAAGTCAATCTTTGAAAACATAGAAGCTCCAAACATTTGATCAAAAACATCATCTATATGTGGTAATGGATACTTATTCTTTATTGTTGATTTATTGAACATATGATAGTCAATACATAGATGCAAAGATCCATCATTCTTTTTGACAAAGATAATTGGTGCACCCTAGGGTGAAACACTAGGTCTAATCAAACCTTTCACCATCAATTCTTGCAATTGGGATTTTAATTCCATTAATTCCATAGTAGTCATACAGTAAGGTGCTTTCAATAGTGGTTCTAATCCTAGTTTAAGGTCATTTGCAAAATCAAAGACTCTTTTGGGTGGTAGACCTGGAAGTTCTTCTAGAAAACATCTTGGAAATCTTGAAGAAATAGATACCTTTCTTCAAAAGATGCACTATGCTTTCCAAGACTTTCCTCAATTTGTTCCATTTTCACTATGAAGAGTTGACACACTTTTTGACTAGCCTTTTTCAATTGCTTTGCAAAGATTGGTTGAATCTTGACCTCTTTTTGAATACCTTGGAAAAGACCTTATTTCCCATATCATATAAGCACTCAACAGTTTTTGAAAAATAGTCTACCCTTGCTCTATGCTTCCATAACCAACTCATTCCAAAGATAACATCATATGAACATAAGAGAGCTACATATAGGTTCACCTCTATTGAAAATCTAGAGAGATCCATCTTAGCTTCAAAAAAACATTGCTCTACTTGAGCCTTAGATTGGTTTGCATACTCTACTAACCAAGGTTTAGCCATGTAACCAGCTCTTCTAGGAAACTTATTCAAAACTCTAGGAGAAATAAAATTTTTAGTTGCTCCCATATCAATTAAAATAGAGATAGGGACATCAAATAAGGTACCTGTCATCTCTATCGGAGTGATTTGATACTCCACTTGGCAATTATCTAGTGCTGCATGAATCATTTACTGGAAAATTGCTTGCTGTGTAGGTAAGGTATTACCTTTTGGCTGACCACTCTAGTTTTGGGTAGGGCATTGGTTGGCATAATGATCACGTCCACAAGTAAAACATCCTCTAGGAGGTCCTCTCTTTTTAGTTGACTTACCAGTGTTATCCTCTTTTCTTTTGACATTACCATTCTTTTTCTCATTTTCTCATTACTAGATCCACTCTTATACTTCTGGGTTCCTTTACCATTTCTCCTATTCTCATAGTTCTTATCATTTCTCCTCTTGGATGGTTGGGTAGCTAGAGTCTTATTGAACCTTTTGTGATTCCTGTCATGATAAGCTGATATGGACATCAACTTTTGTTCTTGCTTGATGGCCTTCTCATAAACTTGATCCATGGTTGTAGGACCATGCATGTCCACTTCATCACCAATGTGCACATTCAAACCCATGAAAATTTTCCTAATTTAGATTCTTTCATCCTTCTGATATTGAGGTACATATTTCAAAATGCAGGTAAACTTCTCTCCATATTCAACTACTGACATGTCTCCTTGACAAAGATTATGAAAATCTATCAATTTTTGGTCAAAGAAAAGTTGTGGCAACCACCTCTTACAGAAGACCTTCACAAACTCATCACAAGTTACCCTTAAGGAGCTTAATCCTAACTCCATTTTACTGTTCATCCACGAAGTGGATGCTTATCCTGCCAATTGATAGGCTCCCCACACTACTTTGGTTATTTCAGAGTAATTTCTTATTTCAAAATACTTTTCCATATCAGTTAGCCAACCTTCAGCAGCATCTCCAATCACTATTCCATCAAACTTTGGTGGTGTGACTTTCTTCATGTCTTTAGAAAGTTCTAAGGCAAGCCTATCCTTTGCTTCCTTCTTGGGTCTACGGTTTTTAGGATTCTCACTATTAGCATTATGCTCTCAGTGATTCTCATCATTCAATTCATGAGAGGTGTCATTTTCTCCTTTAGGATTCCCTTGATCTCATACCTTTTTCTCTAAGGTACCAACTCTCTCCTTGGTTTCTATAAACATATAGAGAATTTCATCTAATGTGTCCATGGGATTAATCGAAGGGTTACTGTCTTCTTGGCTTTCACCCTGGTTTGTTCTTGTATGAACCATGTTGTTTTTGTCACACCTGAGAATATTAAGTTATCTATTAGTTTTCTAAATTTAATGTGACTTATTAAATAGAAAACATAATTAACTCAAAATGAACAACAAATTGGTACTAAACAATCCCATCTTTATTATAATTTATTTAGGAGTAACTACATCCTTTTTTATATAATTAACATGATGAGTACATATGTTATTGTCGGCTTAAGAATATTCCAAATAAACAACTTAGAGGGTGGATATACATGCAGGTACTCCTCTATCTCCTCTTTTTCCTAGATCAAGAGTGTCATGGCCATATCCAAATGGCATGTTGCAATCAGAAGATAGTTTACTAGGTTTAAGTACACAAGTGGAAACAATAGGATTCTAGGACATCTTAAAATGTTGTTTCCTCTCTAGTCAGATTCGCTTAAGTGCATCAGCCATAGTCTTTGAATCCTCCAGCCATGCACCCTCAGCATATTTAATATGCTCTTTAAGTTCAACTTCCTCAATAAGTTCTTTCTTTACTACTATCTTAGGCAAAAGCTGGGGAACAAACTTTTTGGTAGTTTTCTTGGTTCTTCTCCACACAATTTTAGCATAGAACTAGTTTTCAAACATTATCTATCTACTTAATGTTGATTAATTTTCTTGTAGCGAGATCCAAGGTCCATGTGTTGAACCCAGTTAGCTTTGATACCATATGTATGTACCCTATTCTCTAACAAGACTAGAAATCAAATATTTACCAAGAGATAAAAACACATAAGATGAAAAAGATTAAACTTCCATTTTTTTGGAATTAAAATAAACTCAAAGAATTAAGATACATCAATAAACATAATTTCCTTCTTGAAATATATACAACATGATATAATTTATAAAATTGACATCCTATCATTTCATTTAAAATGATACACATTTACATAGTTTAAGAACACAAGTCACTTATACAATAGATATGCTGCATCTGGAATTCTGACATCCATATCGTAAGTCTTGGTAAGTCTTCTATTGGAGAGAGAGAGAGAGAGAGCATCTTCCAAGTGCTTTACCTCCAACCACAGATCGGTGGTCCCCCACACACCTTCCAACTGGAAGTGGCCCTACAGTTTACAAAGAGTATAGACATAAGGTAACCAACAGTTATTTGCCATCAGAGTATTGGTGTTGTATCCTACATAACACTATTGATCACACAACCCTAGACAATCCTCTAGCTAAGTATGATCATTTTGCTAGGTTATGCAATCTGGATATGGTGAACTAACTAATGCATGCAGAGATGTATGCATTACTTTGGCCAAAGGTTCTATATGAATAGACACTTAAAATAAATGTAGTCATAATGTTCATTTGGATACTAGCATTCTTGCAGTTTGACTTGGTCAACTAGGTTTAACTATAGAGTTTTATCTAACACGAATCTAGTCTTTCTGACTTAGATGGATTCTCAAGACACTATCATTTGTACCATAGATCTTATGGATTTATTATCTACTAAAAAATACCTTTTTGCAAACTTTCAAAATCTGAAGTCTGTGACTAGTTGACATCTTCGACTTAAGTTGACTTGTAAACAAATTGGTTTATATACCACGGATAAACATTATTGATAAGGACGCGTCTTCCTTCCAACAAGTAAATAAAATGGACATTATCATTTAGGGTTATTGACCTTATTTGTTGACCCATAAAGAAAAAGCTAAAGCTAGTTGTAACCAAAAAGATACTTTTAATAACTTTTCCCAACTAGGTTAATCTAGGGTTTTGTCTTCCCTTTATCTCATCACAAAAGAATGGAAAACTTACTTAGTCTCAAAAGTAAAATTTATCATAGAGAAGATATTATCCTCTAATCTTATCCCGACTATGAGGTTGTTTAAATCTCATTAACCATAGTAGTTTCATATATGAGTATACTTCAGTTATATCTAAACCAAATGTTCCACTCGAGACTATACTTCAACTAGATTTAGTTTGATTTTATGAAGATGAGAGACTAATTCATCTTGTTTTCTAAATAGTTAATCTATCAGTAGTACACCATGTCTTTACTGATCATATCCTCACAGTTAACATAATATCCTTGATGTATAAGCATGATAAAGGAGCATATATATATATATATATATATATATATATATATATATATATATATATATATATATATATATATATATATTTCTGTTACTCAGTAACATACATCATATTTACTCTATATGGATTCATACACCACATTTTATGACCAATAAGTTTCAATATGGACAAAGTAAGGAAACTGCTTACACAGTAATAAAAGAACATGAAAAATATGATCATTTATAGTGGATACATACGAAGAAGCTTCACAACTTATGCACTCTTTGATTCTCTACCTAAGCTTGTCATATGACCACAAGTATATAATTATATGTGTTCTCTATTTTAACACAAGACTCACAATATGTGAATATACCTATAGCTACTGTTATTGCTCTATTACAGACATCTGTGTTTGACTATGATTAAAACATACATCTTACACCAATAGAAAATTAGAGAGAACTTATATATAATCAACTAGCTCTTATTAGAGAGCCTACGTTTGCATGCATAATGGACTACTAAATTTAAAAGAGTTTTCACTCCATTCGAAAATCAATAGAGTTCATAAATAAAGTTATTGACTCTTACCTGCACACCCCACACATGCGAATGGTAGATACACAGATTTGATAGACAATGCCTTATCAACCTCTATGCTAAGCTCATGTTAGCCTATGTATGTTTCTTCCTTCTACAATATCCCAACTCTTCTCCTCTAAGAAAAGCAATATCTATAGTTCTTCTACTGTCGGCTCTATTATGACAGATGTTATCTCCTCCCAAGTTATTCACTACTAAGATGGCTATCGTATGCTCTTCTCTTTCTCTACCCAAAATTATGTTCAACCCTCGTAAAAACATTACTATTTTTCCTTCTTAACTAAAATGAAAAACCATACTCTTTTTTTCCACGACTCCACTAACAAGTCGTTTAAGAGACTTGTCCATATGTTGTGAAAATTCTAGTTTTAAATAAGCCTCCTTATGCTCTCATCTTGAGCATGCAGATTGAGGAGAACGCGGGCACTAAAGTACCACTCCTCTAGACATCAACGACTCTTTCTAAGAATTCAATGCTTATCAAAGACAATTGAGAATGAATGCTTCTCTAATAAAGAACCGGTCATTAACATACATCCCATTAACAACCTCATTCTAACCACTTTAAGTTTTATGTAACATAATAGTCTATGAACATAGATAATAAAATCAATAGGATTAATAATAATGTTTTTACATAAACTTAAGCACAAATGTGACTGGGTTGAGTTCATCTCCCCTTCACAAACTAGAAGCAAAACATGCCAATTTTGTTTTGACAACAAATGAAATATTCAACGTTAGAACTATAACATGAAACACACTAACATTTCTAGCAACTATGTCATTGAAAATGCAAACGTGATCTTGTTTATGATGTAAATAAAGACATGATAAAAAAAAAATTACGTTAGTCACAAAATGACTATTGTTCAACATTGATAATGCCAATTTCATGAAATGATAAGGTTGACGTGCCATGACATCAAAAGGACTCTAAACAATATCGACAACTTGTCGTAACAATACTCAAATGGCAAATGAACTGTTTATAACCAAAGGTCTATTCCCCTCTCCTTAGAGGATACTCTCTCTTTTTTAGCAATAACCAAAACCTATTTTCATAAATTCAACTTGTAATTACTGAATCATGATCAATGCATCGTTAGTCCATTCATAAATTTCATGAATAGCAAATCAAATTCTCATAACGTAATTTAATGAACCATTTAATCACATGCATTATAATTAATCACATGTACTAATATTTAATTTAGTCAATGATTTACTCTAACATTATAACATAACATCAAATCATTTTCCATAACTTCACTTCTACTCACGTAAAAGTAAATAGTAAAATCAAAGACAAAATTAGGGATGTAACATGTTAGATGCTCCACTTGATGCAGAATAATATGAATGTGTCCAAAAATTAAAATTGTGAAGTAAGCTCTTTTGGAATCAATAATATCAACAACAACTACTACTAGAGAACCATTATTGGTTTTTCTTCTAGACCTTTTCAGCCTATCTTCCTGCATAGGAAGGAACAAGTTCCTATGGTGGAATCTTTGATTTTGGTGGAGGATGATCTTATTGCTAGATATGGTAAGTACAATGCTAGATATGGTAAATAAAAAGCTCTTCCAAGAGAGATTTAAGAGGCAATGTATGTCACAAACTTCACTTCAATAGAACTGGATATGAACCTAGACTTGATTCTAGACCTCAAGTGAGCTAGAAATATCTTCAACATGTATTTTGGAAGATGACACTTCCTAGTTTTGATGGAACCAACAAGTGCATATATCAGGTTTGAATACAAAATTTGGATACATTTTTATCACTCAAACCTATTTGTGAAGATGAAGCTATGAAGTTTTCTACTCTTCATCTTGAGGGAAAAGATCATGAATGGCGGTACCATGTGTTGGTCACCCAAGGTCATGGTTTCATCAACACTTATATTGAATTTAGTAGGAGGCTGATTGAGTGGTTTTATAGAAAAGATTCTAAGATCCATTTAGAGAGTTGGCTCAACTTAGATTTGAAGGAAGTATGGATAAATATGTAGAAAAATTTCAAAAGTTGTTAGTGGTGGTTTTGGATATTTTTGAGAGAAGGCTTGTTCTGCTTTTTATGGAAGGTTTATCCAAACCTCTCAAAAGTTTGGTTAAGACTTTCAATCCTTCATCCTCACAAGAGGCCATCAAGAGACCTTTAGATCTAGACACTAAATAGTTCCCAAGTATAAATCTTATCTAAAGACTCCATCATGTGATTAATCAAAAAAGTTTCACAATAGGGAGAAATGTTTTCACATAAGAAAATACCACCAAAGACAAGGAAAGAAGATGAGAATAGGAATGAACTTAAGAGCAAGAATTTGTGTTTCACTTGTAAAGAACCTTGGGAACTTGGTCATAGATGTATGGACAAGGGAAAAATTCATTAAATTAAGGGAGTTTCTGATGATGAGGAACCTAAATTTAGGACACAATTCAATTTTTAAGAAGAAGACACCAATGGAGGAACACTTTCTTCTCTTTTAAGAGTACCAAGGTATTATCCTTTTGTTATGGAGTAAAAAGTGTCCATGTGTCTTTTTACTCATTTTTTAGCTCCTAGGTCCCCTTGATTAAATTAGTCATTCAAAATGTTTATCCCAACACAAAATTACCTGACACCAAATAAAAAGTGGAATATGGTTAACTTACCCTAGACCTAAATGAGGCTGAAGGACCTGGGCGATACCAGCTAGGTCCCTCAATTTAGGTTGGGCCTAATTTAAGTGTATGTTTGCCTAGGACCTTTCAAAAGGTTTCTCCTTGTTGGCTCTTTTGGTTTTAATTCATGATTATAAGTAGGAAGCACATATAAGTGTGTTTTTAGATTCAGTATCAACTAGTTTGGAAAAGGCATAACTTGAGATCTTGAAGTAAAGCAAGAGCATTTGTTGTGATGCTAGAGCATATTTGTGTTGTTATTTTGTTGTTATTGTATATATGAAGCTATCATCTACTCATCCTTAGGAGTTGAAGGATCTTCATCATTCTAAGGGTTCATCACATAGGTGATATCATTGTTTGTTTATCATCATTTTAATCATCATATTACAATTGTTTTCAGCCTCTGCCCCCATGAGGGCATGCACTCTTTGTTAATCAATGGTGTTGGGAAGCTTGAATGATATCCTGAGATTTGACTGAGGCAAGTCCCTAAACACCATAATCCCCAAACCTCTTCTTATCTTCTTGTGTGTAGGTTACAAGAGTTAGATCAAGAAAATTTAGAGCTATAGGAAGACATAGTACATATTAGAGTTTCAGGATCTAGAGATAATTTTAGAGTTTTCTACCACCAAGGACTTGTGTGCTACCACCTATGTCCTCTTACCTTTTCAGAGCTTAGATCTAGCATCATGACATCATCTACAACAACTTTCTAGTTTACACCTCCAGCAGATTCCTCTAGTTAGGACCTACGCAATCCCATCTTTGTCCTCTGACACCTCTACTTTTGGGAGACAATTTTTATCATCTCCCTGATCATCCCCATGCAATTAGTTTCTAGATTGTTATTGTATTTATTCTATTATAAGATGATCATTATAGGACTAGGGTTTCATATATTGGTAACCTAGGGTTTGATAAAAATGCTAAATTAAATCTGATCCATCTATAACATACTTGAGTACAAGATTAGTAGTTGAGTCCACCTTCATTTGGTATTGACTTGGCTCAGTCTTGTCCTTGAATATTATATGGAAAAGGGTTTGATCTAGTGTGCATTCTAGTTTCTATCATTCTCCTTTTTCAATCTTAACATTTTGGTGAACCTGTAGCTATGAGCATTTGCATCTTGTTGATTGTTCAAATCTGATTTTGCATTGATTTATGGCATATTTATCAATATTAATTTGAAAATATTGCATCATTTCACATCCTTGATTTGAAAATTTACACTTTTGTAATTACACATTGTGTATTTAAACATCTCTTTCACATAGCTTTGCAAGAAATCTTAAAATTCTCTTGCACGATCATATTAGTGGTATTTCATTATGGTATCTTGATGTTATTTCTCTTTGGTATTTTTACATACGTATATCAAAGATTTTAAAAGTTTTTACAAATTCATTAATATTTATCTTTATGTTTTAGACTATATAATAGCCATGTATGATATTGATATCTTTAAATGTTCTTTATATGAAATCCTTGGTTGTATATTTGATTTTGATATCTTCATAACTCTCATGGGTGGATATCCTTTGATATTAGAAAACCTTAATAAAATCATCTCTATGAGTTGTCATGAGAAAGATGATGGTGATAGTTCTTCTACTTATACAACAATTTATGTTAATGCTATGTATTTAGTCTCTAATACATGTTATCGTGACCTAGCTTTGTCTATTTCACCTTATGATTTGGATCCTTCTCCCAAAGTTACTCCCACTTGTGAGGACACTATGGTGCAAGAGGATAAAATCATTAATACATTCCTTAACATCACCCTTCCCTTCCTTCATTCCAATGCTCTCCCTTTGAAAGATGAAGCATTAGTGGATGAAGAACCTCTTCTGAAAAAGGATCCTCCATGGGTGGATAATGGGTGTTCATCTAATAATATTAAATTTCCATAGTGCATGAGGCTTCTATGGCTCATCCTATGGTTCTCCTACCTTTGATTGAATGTTCAAGCACATTGCATATCACTAAGGATGTGAAGACCATGGATAGTTCCCATTCGATTGCATGTTTAAACCTCTTGGACATCACTAAAAATACATTCATCAACAATTCTCTTAACAACACTTTTCCTTCCATTCGTTCCAATTCTCTCCCTTCAAAAGATGAAGTATTGGTGGATGAAGAAAGGTCTCCCACATTAAATTCTTTGGGGATGGATGTTGTCTTAATCAAAGTAAAAATAATGTTAATTCAATTGTCATTAATAGAATTATTCAACCCACTAAGGGGATAGTGAATAAGTGTACTAATTTCCCTAAAATTATTGTGTGTGAGGCATCTAATGTGCCTCCTCACTTCAAACTAGTTATTACAGTTCAAGGTGCTCTAACACCACCTCGACTCCTGGGTTACATTCTCAATATGCAAAACAAATTACTCAAGGAAATAAAGTGTATCAAATTGCATTGCAACAACCCAACTATAATGTAGTTGCTCACACATACAATACGTGAAATAATTTAAACAAAGTAAACAACAGTCAAACATTCTAATCACTTTACAACTTCTCAACCTATGCTTCCTCAACCACCTCATCTTACTCATAATGTTGGTCAAGATTATGATCTTGTTGAGTAGCTTCATGCTAGTCCAGCTAAGATCTCTCTCTGAGAACTCATACAAACATCACCTACATACGACAAAATGCTCCAAGAAGCTTTACAAAAGGTGATCGTACCACCCACTGCTAAGCCAAACAATGTAGTAGCTCTGTTAGATTGTATGCACATGATAAATATGGATATTCTATTTCAACAATAGGAATTATCGTCAATTGAAGTTCAAAACCAATATGATCCTCTTGCAATCTTTTTCATAGTAAATAACAAGTTGACACAACGAACTATGATTGACAATGGATCATCTCTTAATGTTTGTAGCATTGATGTGCTACACAAAATCAAGGTTGACACATCTTTAATCAAACCGGATAAACTTAACATTCGTGGCTTTGATAATGTTGGTAGGCAATCACTAGGTACCATAACTTTACCCATAAAGGTTGGACCTACATGACATTATCTACTCGTATCCATGTCATGACCAGTGCACTTTCATGTACAACATCATTCTTGGTAGACCAATGATTCATGCCATAGGGGTAGTTCTGTCTACCCTTCATTGATCAATAAAGTTTATTTATGAAAATAAAATTCAAACTATTGAAGCTGACCTGGTTCCAGAAAGTTGTTTACAAGCTGAAGCACAAAAACAAGTTATCAATCACAAGCTTCTCAATAACTTAAAAGTTGATTCATCAATACCTCTTGCTATAGATAATGCTATGAAAGATTCCAAATCACCATTGAATGTAGTTCTTGGTGATGATTAGGGTTCATTAGATTTTACTCCTTCATTTATGGGGGAATATAAACTTACTAACCCTAATCTTGAAACATCAAAAGTTGCCTTGATCTCATCCAAGCAATCTTTGGAAATACCTAAGGAACCTAAAGTTTATTTAGTAGAAAACAAAGACAATACTCTTACTTATACTACAAAATATGAGACTCATGAGCCCCTGCCTTCTTCTAAAGATATGGAATCTCTCTATGGTCATGGATTTCAAATCCTTTCCAAAAACTATAACTACGTAGGCAATGGTTTTGATGTAAAACAACAAGGAATCAAGGTACCCTTAGAAGCTATTAGACATAGTTCTTTGGCTAGGATTAGATACCATCCTTTGAAGCCCACCAAAGCTAACCATCATCCTACTCTTAATGTTAACACAATATCAACAAGTTTAATGTTCAATTTGATATATCCTGAGATGATAGAAATAGATTGTCCACCAAGAAATACCCTGTTAGGAATGTTTTCAATAGATGAAGCATCATCCAAATTCAAACATACAAAATCTTGTGAATTAAGTATTGGGCGACTGCAAGTATGTATCTCTCCCTCATTTAGCCACACTTGATGTTGAAAGGAAGCAAGGTATGTGGAAATGCTTCCTACATTGATCTACTAAGGAAAGATTTATTCAAATTTTTACTTTTACAATTACAGATTAAGATGCACATTAATAGAAATATAATAACAACTTCCAAATGCAAACACAAAACTCACAACACAAGATATACATGGGGAAACCCTTTCAATTAAAAGCCCCACACTCCAAAGCTGCTCAATATATTATCTTGGAAAAAAGAAGATTACAATATACTTGTAGAGAAAGCTTTTACAGGAGTATATCCAACTAGAGATCTAAGAGGTAACTTGACATCTATAAGATTCTCACACACAATGTCCATCTCCAGCTCCTGATATATAGGAGATACAATACAGTAAATCATTACTAGTAATTACAAAACCATGAGCCAAAACCAACCAAAAGTGGCACCCAAATTATCTCCAATCAAAGATGCCTTGTGCTATGCCAAAACACACACCAACACATGTAACTCTCCCCTTTACAACACTTTTATGTGTCCAACACATTTTAACATTTCCTAAAAATAGGAGGTCCAACTTCCGGAGGTCATAACTTTTGATTTGGGTGTTTGATTGATGAACTATTTGACGCGTTGAAAAACTCGTGAAGAGATCTATCACCCTATAACCTACTTCATTGGTTATGACATTTTTTGGAGTGTTTAGGGAAGTTTTGATTTTGATAATTGAGTTCAAAACTTTTTTCAACAGTTTCAAAAATAGAAACTTTAATATCTCAAGATTGAGATATGATCTTGAGTCGATACTCACCTGAGATGTTTACTTATTTGTTCCAAACCTTCTAGGAAAGTTTCATGTTGAAATCTGAGGTCAAATGTAAACTTACTAAAAGTAGTAATTCTTTCCATTTTTAGCTCTTTTGGAAAATTTTAAAGTTCTAGATCATTCTCCAAGATAAAGGGTATTTGAAAAGACCAAAACTGGGAAGAATAGTAACCTTTCAAATTTACAAGGTTAAGACACTTTTCTTAACTTTCTCCCACTCGTTGAACACCTTGTAAGAGCAAAGGGAGTATCAACACCATGATTTAATTCCTAGGGGGCAAGAGGCTGATAGACTCTGAAGACCATATAAACTTCTTTTTCCTCACAGGTTTTGTCAAGGAATATACAACATTTGTCAAAGTATCAACTTTCTCCAAGTTTACCTTCCCATCCTCTACCATGTCACAAACAAAATGCTACTAGACATCAATATGGTTAGTCCTCACATGGAAATTCCCCAAACATATGGCACTCTGACTGTCACAACAAATAGTAATCTTCCATACATCAAACCCAACATCACAAGACAATATCTTAATCCAAATCGCTTCTTTACAAGCATGATTTGCTGCCATGTACTTAGCTTCAATAGTGGACAAAGCGACCAGAGGTTGCTACTTATTCATACAACTAATAGCACCACCAAACATAGTGAGCACATAAGCACTGGTGGATATCCTGCTATCAATGTCACCTGCCCAATCTAAATCCACAAATCCATGAATAAAATGTGAAGGCTAAGGTCCTATAGGATAACCATGATAACATAAGGAATACTGAGAAGTACCCTGCAAATATCTGAACACTCTCTTCATGACATCCCAATGTACCCATCTAGGATTAGCCATAAATCGATTAAGGACTCCCACTTCTTGGGCAATGTCTCGTCTTGTATAGACCATCGCATACATCAAACTACCAACCGCACTAGCATAAGGAACTCTACTCATATCCTCAGTCTTAGAAGGAGACTTTGGACAATCTACAATAGATAACTTTGTCCCCATTATAATAGGAACAATCAAAGGTCTGGAATCTACCATGCTGAATCTCTCCAACATAGTGTTGACATACTTACTTTGGCCTAACAAAAGTTTTATGTTTTCTCTGTCTCTTCTGATCTCCATCCCCAGAATGTACCGAGCTGTCTCTAGATTTTTCATCTCAAACTGTGCTAATGATTGAGATATCAAATCAAAAATTAAACTTTTACCATTCCCAATGAGTAACATATCATCAACATACAATTCTATAATGAGAATGCGATCATTGTCAAACTTGTAATAAACACAATGATCCAATTTTGATCTCTGAAATCTAATACTCAACACAAAGGCATCAATCTTCTGGTACCACATCCTAGGAGATTGTTTCAAACTATACAACTTTTTCAACTTGCAAACCAAATTTTCTTTTCCTTTCACCACGTAGTGCTCTGGCTGTGACATAGATTTCCTCCACCAAGTCATCATGATGGAATGTTGTCTTCACACCCATCTATTCCACTTCTAGATCATACACTGCTACAAGAGATAATAGGAACTGAATAGATGTCAGCTTTGCAACAGGAGAGAAAATCTCACCATAGTCAATTTCCTCCACTGAGAATACCCCTTTGCAACTAATGTAGCCTTATATTTCTCAATATTGCCATCTACACTAAATTTCTTTTTGAAAACCCATTTACATCCAACAGGTTTTTATCCTTCAGGCAAAGGCACCAAGTCCCAAGTATTATTCTTTTCCAAAGAAGTCATCTCCTCTTCCATGGCCTCCTTCCAAGAACTTGCATCTTTCATATGCATAGCCTCTTTCATAGTTCTAGGCTAATCAATGTTAGAAATCAAAGAAAAAATACAACTAGAATCAGGCAATGAATAACCAAACATGTAAGGTTTCTACCTTATTTGTGTAGACCTCATCAAAGATTGAGGTCGAGGTTCTTCATCTTCTTCTAAAATTTTAGAACTACTAGAGCTCTCCTCATTATTAGGTCCAATAGATGTTTTTGGTTCAACTTTCTTAGGGGTGGAAGGAAGCTAAACCACATCATCATTCTTTTCTTCTTTCTCTAGATGCAAGACAACAGAAGAAGGATTGAGCTCTCTAAAGATCACACTTCTACTATATAGAACTCTCTTAGCCACTCGATCCCAAAGCTTGTACCCTTTCACACTGATGCCATAACTAATGAAGATACACTTCACACCCTTGTTCTTCAACTTAGACCTCTTCGTCTTAGGCACATGTTCATATGCCTCACAACCAAATACTTGAATGTGTCTTAATGAAGGATTTTCACCAGACCATACCTCCATGGGTGTCTTATCTATGAGTGTTGATGTAGGAGACCTATTGACCAGGTAACAAGTAGTAGCAACAACTTTGGCCCATAAATTTTGTTCAAGACCAGCTCCACTTAGCATACTTCTTGCCCTCTCCATCAACATTCTATTCATCCTCTCCGCAACTCCATTTTGTTAAGGGGTATACAGAGTTGTCTTGTTCCTCTCAATCCCCTATTCTTTACAGAACTTGTCGAAACATGCTGAACAAAACTCACCACCATTGTTAGTCCTCAAACCCTTAATCTTTCTATCCTTTTGATTATCTACAAGAGCTTTAAACTCTTTGAACCTATTAAAAACTTTAGATTTACTTCTAAGGAAATACACCGATGTCCTTCTACTGTAATCATCAATGAATGAAACAAAGTAAACATATTTTGAAATCGAAGAAACATTAACATGACCAAACACATTAGAATGAATCAAGTCCAATAGCTCAGAAGATTTGTGATAACTGGAATAAAATTGAACACAGTTTTGTTTTCCATAAATGCAATGTTCACATAAATCAAACTCAAGATTACTATCATTCATACCCTCAACAAGATTTTAATTTTTTAGGGTCCTCAAACCCTTTTCACCAATGGGACCAAGCCTTTGGTACCATAACATTGTCTTCTCAGCTGGAAGTTTCATCTCCATAGAATGAGCACCCTTAGGTACCTAGAAAGCATGACCATCAGAAGTAGATTTGACAATCCAATTTGCTACTAGTTCCAATGGTGAGGATGAAGACTCTAAAGCTCTCTTCTTTGAAATAGAGGCACTATTACACTGAACTATACATGCATCAAGCTGAAATAGAGTGCCAATCTGAACACCCTTCTAGCCAACACCATAGATCCTCTAGTCATCTTGCATCTTCCATTCGGGAAAACAACTTGCACACCCACATCATTCAACATACAGAAAGAAGGTTTCCTATCAAACTAGGGATATGCAGAACACCATTGATTCCTTTCACTCATCCATCAGGGAATCGAATCAAGACTTCCATGGCCAACAATCTTCAGGTGAGAATCATCACCCAAGTACACCTTTCAACCATCATATTCTTGATACTTCAAAAACCAACCCCGATGCAAAGTCATGTGAAAAGATGCACCAAAGTCAATAAGACACACATCCTCAGATGCATGCGTTGCCAAGGCAGTGACAAATGCTTCTCCTTCATCCTAAGAGGACTTGTTAGAATCTGAATCATAATTCTTCTTCTTTTTCTTTTTCTGCTCCTTTCACTCCTTGCAAAAGTGACTAGGTTTGTTGTAGTTCCAACATAGGGCCTTGGACTTTCTAAGAGACTTAGATCTCCCATGGGATTTAGATCTTCCTTTTTCTTCCTTCTTCTTATCCTTTTTCTTTCCCTTCTCTTTAGATCTACCATGAACTACAAGAGCTTCCTTAATCGATTTGGAGGACATTCTCCACATCTCTTCAAACAACAACAAAGAAACCACTTCATCCATCCTAAAGGTGGTACTAGTGGTAATACCAATGGCCATAACAAAGTGGTCCCATGAATCTGGTAAGGAATACAATAATTTCATGCATCGATCCTCCTCCTCCATCTTCACACCAATAGAAGCCAACTAGGCAACAAGCATATTAAATGTATTCAGGTACTCAACAACATATCCTCCATCTTCCATCCTTAGAGA
The DNA here is from genome assembly GCA_027924645.1 of Cunninghamia lanceolata. Lineage (NCBI taxonomy): Eukaryota > Viridiplantae > Streptophyta > Pinopsida > Cupressales > Cupressaceae > Cunninghamia > Cunninghamia lanceolata. Next base: position 7,204,142 of record BSBN01000482.1, read on the forward strand.
ATACAATTTATTTTGCAGGAATAAATTACTCACCAAGAATTTAGCCTAATAAACATCTCCAAGCTTCTTCCAAAGTTCCTTTGTAGTCTTCTCTTCATGGATATTTAGGAGTACTAAATCAACCAAATAGAGTCTTATCAAAACCTTAGCTTTTCAATCTTTGAGATCCCAGTCTTCTTGAGACATTATTGTTGGTTTTGTACTAGATATGACATTCCATAAATCTTGATCTACAAGCATGTCCTCCATTTTGAGTTTCCACAACTTGAAATTACTGCCATTAAACTTCTCTATCTCAAACCTCCCAGATGTGCTCACCATCTCTTACGTGCAACAAAGATTTCAAAATCCTCTACACAAGCTCCCACCCAAATGAAGATCAATTCAAAAAATTCTCTTCCCAACAACTAGAACCAAAGGTGATTAGGGTTTGATACTAATTGAAAGGAAGCAAGGTATGCAGAAGTGCTTCCTACATTAATCTACTTAGAAAAGATTTATGCAAATTTTTACTTTTATAGCTATAGATTAAGATGCACATCAACGGAAAGATAATAACAACTTCCAAATGCAAACACAAAACTCACAACACAAGATATACATGGGGAAAATAGGTGTGTGCAAGAAGTTGAGTTCACTTTTTGGCCAAAAAGTGGAAGTGTTTTCCCTAATTTTTAGAATTTGTCACATTTGACCTAAAAATTTGAAGCACTCAAAGGTGGAATCTTGGAAAAAGTCAATAAATATGAAATGTAGTACTCAGAGTTTAGTTTCAAAATATGTAATTTTTTTAATACCGAGGTGATACAAATTGATTTTTAATGGGCGTTTCTAAAAACCACTGTTTAAAAGTCACTTTTGTTTTACTATACCATTCATGTGTACGTCTTCCATATTTTGACCTAAATAATCATATTTTTATAAATCCTTTTGGAAAAAGATTTGTAACTCACTGAAGCATGTTTTCCATATTTTTTTGTAATTTTTTATTGAATATTTTTTTTGTTAATTTTTTATTGTCCATTTTTGGTGTTTTAAAAAAGCATTGTGTACATCATGCATAGGATGACCTAAACTTATCATTTTTTGAATTTTTTTTTCAAATTGAAAAGAATTATCTTTGTACAATTTTTTTAGCAAAAAATTATTTTGATAAAAAGTTATTAAAATATTAAAAAACCATGATAATTCAAGTTTATGGACCTCTTTCATCAGAAATTAATTGAAAAATAGAAAAATAATCCAATTGTAAAAAAAATTACATATTTAGAATCTACACTATCTCATCTATAATGAGGTTTAATTTTGTCAAAAAATCTGCAAAAGAGGCCTTCAGACATATGCCCAAACTCACTATTTTGTTGTGACATTGATAGGACCTTCAACTTGCAGGTCAAACTAGGTCCAAAGCCAAGGGTTGGGTTCCCAAGCCTTTTTTCTAACCCAAAACCCATAGAAAAAATTGGGTTAGAAATTCAAATTTTATGAAACAGGATCCTGTTTCTAGAAAACAAGATCTTGCTTTTGGCTTGGGATCCTGAAGCATAACGGGATCCCATTTCATAAAAAGTAGGATACCATTTTGGTTTACCCAATTTTGGGTTTTTTTCTAAGTCTAAAACTTCCACCTTAAGTGGGCTCATCTTTGTGCATTTACCCAAACCTTTTTAGGTAAAAAACCCCACACATCAAAGCCACCCAATAAATTATTCAGGAAAAAAGAAGATTACAATATACTTGCAGAGCAATCTTTTATAGGAGTACATCTAACTAGAGATCCAAGGGGTAACTCAACATCTATAAGATGCTTACACACAACCTCCATCTCCAACTCCTTATATATAGGAGATACAATATAGTAAACCATTATCAATAATTACAAAAGCATGAGCCAAAACCACCCAAAAGTGGTGCCCAAATTATCTCCTTGATCAAAGATGCCTTGTGATGTGCAAAAACACACACCAACATGTGTAACTCTACCCTTTACAACTCTTTTATGTGTCCATCACATTTTTACATTTCCTAAAAATTGGAGGTCAACCTTCTAGAGGTCATAACTTTTGATCCGGGTCTCCGATTGATGAATTGTTCGATGCATCGAAAAGCTTGTGAAGAGATCTATCACCCTATAACCCACTTCATTGGTTATGACATTTTTTGGAGCATTTAGGGAAGTTTCAATTCTAATAATTGAGTTCAAAACCTTTTTTGATAGTTTTAAAAAAGAAACTTTAATATCTTGAGATCAAGATATGATCTTGAGTCGATACTCACCCAAGATGTTTACTTAGTTGTTCTGCACCTTCTAGGAAAATTTCACGTCAATCGAGGTCAAATGTAAACTTACTAAAAATAGCAATTCTTGCCATTTTTAGCCCTTTTGGAAACTTTCAAAGTTCTAGATCATTCTCCAAGATAAAGGGTATTTGAAAAGACCAAAACTGGGAAGAATAGTAATCTTTCGAAGTTGCAACATTGAGACACTTTTCTTAATAGATGTAGCACCTCTTTCAGTTGCTCTCAAGGGTGGCCTCCTCTTAGGTATATATGTTGATGTGTTGTGTTCCCCTGTGTAGTGTTAAATGTTTGTTTAGGTCTCCTTGGATAACCCTTGATACTCTTGTAAGGTCAAGGATACAAGGATACTGCCTCCATTGTGACATTCCTTATATTTATCTCTCTATTCTTCTACACTTCTCTTGTTGCATTTTTTGTGTGTGGTTCCTTGGGGGCAAAACTTTGTGGAGGGTATCCTTCCACATTGTGACCCTAAGTCATTTTAGTCTCCTCTCTCATTTTTTGTGATTTCATTCTTCCATTGTACTTGTGGCTCTACTAGTCGGCAGATGATGACAACAAATATACACTTCTGATAAGGACTGTGCATCACTAAAACAATAAATAAAAAATGGACACGGTTCATATATGAAGATGGGGGTAATTTGTTACTGACATTTGACTAGTAGAATCACTTTGTGTTGTTATGTGATCATGTATTATATTGTGAAATTGTTATAATAAACCTTTGTAATACTTTAAATCTGCTTCTATGCACTTTTGAAATGCTTTTGTCTCACCTTGTACCTACACTCGGTTCTAAGATATCTGAAGTATACCCTTGCGGCTATATTCGGTTCCAAACCCGTAAGTATAGTCTTGGTTTGTTTGAGCAGCATGTTGCCTTATTTCTATTTCAATTTCATGAGATGATTTGGTTGTTATCTTAGCTTAGATTTTCTAACCAATGCCTTTTGTTGATCAATGGTTGTTAGCAAATGAGATTGATGTGCTTCTATTGTGATTGTTGGGAACAATTTAGCAATTGTAAGTACATGTCACTTTGGGGCATGGGCTTTGTGAAAGCTCTTGTTCCCTTGAGTGTTTTCAAACTTACTTTTAACATGATTGCTACTAGAAAGTAGGAGCAACCACTCTAAGGTAGGGGCATATATTCTGGTAAATGCTTGGATATCTTAGACATTGTGATAAAGCATGTTGTGAATACTACCTTCTCACTCTAAGGCATCTTTGTGATGCAGGTGGGGTTTTATACTTTGTGCGAATGCATCCTTTTCATTGTAAGGTGTCTCCGTGATATAGGTGGGGTTGTATGCTTTTGAAATCCCTTCTATAGAAGGTGGGGTTGTCTCTTCCCTTGAGTGGTTATGCATCCTTTTGAAAAATTCCTCTCACGGGAGGTGGGGTTGGGTCTTGAGTTATTCATCCTTAAGCATTTTTTGGCGCTAGTGGTAGCGTTGATCAATAGTTAGGTGTGTTTAGTGTGTTTTAAATGGCAAAGCGTAAGGATGAGATCCTCCCCATTGCTTGTGTTTTCTTTGTATAAGATGTATAGTGGCTCGACGAAACACTATGATGCTAATGTATTTCATGTGTTCTCCTTATGTGTTTTACATGTTTTGTGGAGGCACGTAGCGATGATCTCCCCCACGTCATGTATCTTGCATGTTTTGTGGAGACATGTAGTAATGAGGTCCCCCCATGTTGTGCGTCTTGCATGCTTTCATGGTGGTGCATAGTGATGAGCTCCCCCCATCACCCATTAGTATAGTATAATTATTTAATCATGTCTTCGCCTTGTGTATGCTTCATTTATTATGTGTCTATGTTCATGACTTCAATGTGTATTGCATGCTTATTTATTGTCTTCCTTGTGTTTTGCATGTTTATCATGTGTCTTCTTATGTTTTCCTAAGCTTGGGGGCTAGAGATAGTCCTTCAAACTTAGGGTGTGCTTCTGGCTCTAGTGCCTAATGTGCTTAATGTGTTTTCAACCGTACTTTAATGCATGTATTGATCATAATATCATACACACATTAAAGTTGGAGCTAAATGTTATGGAGTAAAAAGTTTCAACGTGTCTTTTTACCTCCTTGTTTAGTTCCTAGGTCCCCTTGATTATATTATTCATTCAAAATGTTTATCCTGACACAAAATTACCTGACACCAAAGAAAAAGTGTAATATGGGCCCTGTGTTTTAACTTACCCTAGACCTAAATAAGGCTAAAGGATCTGGGTGGTACCACTCAAGTCCCTTAGTTTAGATTGTGGCTAATTTAATTATATGTTAGCCTGGGACCTTTCAAAAGGTTTCTCCTTGTCAGCTCTTTTGGTTTTAATTCATGATTATGAGAGAAAGAATACATAAGCATATTTTTAGATTCATTATCAACTAGGTAGGAAAAGGCATAACTTGAGATCTTGAAGTAAAGAAAGAAAGAACATTCATTATGATTCTAGTGAATATTTGTGTTTTTATTGTGTAGTTATTGTAGATATGAAGCTATCATCTATTCTTCTTTAGGAGTTGGAGGATCTTCATCATTATAAGGGTTCATCACACAGTTGATATCATTGTTTGTTTATCATCATTTGAGTCATCATATTATCATTATTTTCAGCCTCTGCCCCAATGAGGGCATGCACTCTTTATTAATCAATGGTGTTGGGAAGCTTGAACATTTTCTATCCTTGGATTTGATTGAGTCAAGTCCCTAAACACCATAACCCCCAAGGCCCCTCTTATCTTCTTGTGTCCAGGTTACAGGAGTCTGCTATGGAAAATTCAGAGCTACAGGAAGACATAGTACATATTAGGGTTTTGAGATCCAGAGATAGCTTCAAAGTTTTCTACCACCAAGGACTTGGGTGGTACCACCCATGTTCTATCTTTTTAGAGTTTATCTCTGGAATCGGTACATCATCTGCAATAATTTTCTAGTTTACACCTTTGGCAAATTCCTCCAGTCAGGATCTAGGTGGTCCCAAGGCACCTCTGCTTTTGGGATACAAGTTTTATCATCTCCCTAATCATCCTTATGCAATTAGTTTCTATATTTTTGTTGTATTTATTCCTTTATAAGCTTATCATTATACGACTAGGGTTTCATACATTCTTAACCATAGGGTTTGATAAAAAGGATAAACTAAATCTGATCCATCTATAACGTACTTGAGTACATGATCAACATCTAATGGACCACCTTCATTTGGTAGTGATTTGGCTTGGTCTTGTCCTTGAATGGTAAATGGAAAAGGATTTGATCTAGTGTGCATTGTATTTTTTATCATTCTCATTTTTCATACTTAACACCTTTCAAATTTCAAGGAATTCTAGGTGGATTTATAATTTTAGTGCTCTTTTATAGTGGAGCCATTCATAATTTCATTGACAAAGGCTTGATAGCTAAGAGAAGGCTTCAAACTAAAGAGTTTCAAGGTTTTGATGTCGTAGTAGCTAATGAGTTCATAATCCCTTACAAGAAGAAAATTAGCCATCTTAACATCTCATAAGAGAATATAAGGCATGTGATGATTTTTATGTAGTTGGTTTGCGAGATACTGACATAGTTTTGGGTATTCAGTGGTTATGCTCTCTTGGGTAAATACACCAAAACTTTTAAACTTTGGAATTTTCATTTCTTTCTAAAGGCAGTGAGATGACTCTTAAGGGACTTCCAAATAAGCAAACTTATTTGATCATGGAAAAGAAAATTGAAGTATCCACCTTCAAAGCTCCAGTCATATCCATGGATATTTTTGCATAGATTTTTCTACACACAGTAGAGTGGCATAGTGGAAAAAAGATGAAGACAAGAATTTTTTTGGGAGCTTACAAAAGTCTTGTAGAAAATTGCTACACATCTTGTAAGGCAATTTAAGGAGGTTATATCTAAAAATGTTTTTTTTTTCATTTACATCGAGTTGATGGACCCACAAACCTCCAAGGTTGATTTGGGATCCTGGTATTGCAAAAGTGAGCTGTCATGTTAGAGTGTTGAGATTGCATTTCTTGAGGATGAGTAACCTTGCAAAGGGAGGAATGTGACATGCCCCCCTTTTCCTTCGAGGTATTATTTTATTTTCATGTACAAAAAAGTAATTGTAATAAAATAATATTAATAAGTTGGTCCTCAAATTATTTAAAAATTGTTGGGGACAACTTATTTATTATTATTTTAAGTAGATGGGAAAATAATGGCCATTTGTAACTTCTAAGGCTATTTTAATTATTTCTCTAGGAGTGGGAGAGATAGTCTAAATCAGGAGAGAATCTTTGAAGGATTAACAAGATAAATATATTCTGGATATTAAATGATGGTAATGGAAGAAGAGTTACCTCACTAACTAAAGGAAAAGAGCTATGTTTTGAGAAACATTACTAATCAATCTAGAGGTTCTATTTTATTACAATAGTTTGATTTTACATGATAAGTAATATCTTTCCTTGCTAATTGTGCATTGCAATCAAATCTAATCTTGACAATATTTTTGATTTTGGTGTTAATTGATGAAATTCAATGAGTTGGACTGAATTAAATAAAAATTTGAATGGTACTTCTCTTGAGGACACTATAGATTGATAGAAAATAGATGCATATTATTTCTACAACTAAAAAATGATGTAAAATAGAAACTAATTTAATCTCTAGCTTTCCCTATACTAACTAGTTACGGAAAATGGATAGAAGGATGATAAAGGTTTAGAGGGATATTCAATTCAAAGAAATAAATGAAAAAGAGTAGGCGAAGGAGTACCAAAGATGGGTGACTTGTTAACCTTCTCTATAGCATACAACATCCTCCTTTGCAAACAAGGGAATGTTTATAGTGGCGCTATATGATATTACTCTTTATAGTTTCACTTGTGGAAGAATGACATTAGCTAGCATCTATGGCTAGTAGATATATAATGCACATAAGTAATCCACTTAAATCTAAGGGGAATATGGAAACATATGTAGAGTCATTCATGTTATCAAACTAGGGGAACTCTTCAAGATGAGTAGTAGAGAAATATATTAAAATACAAAAATATATTTACAATTCGCATTCATAATTCCTACAGATTTACAAGTCATGACCACTTAACCTTCTACTAAAGAGAAGAAAAAGCCAATTCTATATTAAAATGCCAAAATATATATTTACAAGAGGGTGAAGAACTTATTTATACAACCATAAGAGTCTTCATGTAATTGTAACCAAAAGAACCTTGGAAAATTTAAATGGATAAAGAATGAGGAATGAAAGAGAAGGGATAGATGTTAGAGAACAACAATGACTATAGGATGATCTTCAAGTAATGTTAGATCAACAAATTAGAGGCAACAAACACATGTAATTAGGAACTCCAGCCACAAGAAAACAAAACCATGTTGGCTTACTTCCCATGCAAACACCACCAATTGCTTCTGAAAATGGAGAACCCATGTGATCTAATAGAGAATCATAATTGATTGCAAATGATGAGGGCCAACTCATGACCAATGATTGTTGAGGCAAGTGGGTCATGTGCTAGACATGAGATGGATTGGGCTATGGTAGATCAACAATGGTTTGACTAGATAGTAAAACATATTTAGGTGGAACAAGGAAGTGATGTCTTCCATGAGAAGATTGTTAGAGAGATGGTCTATCTTTGATTGATAATGAGGATGGTTGAAAGGCTCTTGAATATCAAATGTCTCTTTGAATCAATGTCTAGCACAATTTAGAAGGTGCTAGTGTGGAGGAGGGCTTTAAAAATCCAAAAATAAAATCCCATGAGAGGGATCTCATATCGTATGGACATGTGGTGTGAAAGAAACCACACCATTGAATTCCTTTAGGAGATCAATAGCCCATGCAATCTAGAGGGTGCTAGTGTGGAAATGTTAATAAAAAACTTCTGAAAAGGGAAGGAGGTGAGTAGAGATGTGGGGCCTATTACGATGTCATTGCTACAAGAAAGAACCTCCCTACACTGCTAGATGGATGATGAATGGATTGTAGGAGCTTCTATCCTATTGAGTCATCCTAAGAAAAGTAACATTCGAAGCTAATCACCAAAGAGATGTAAAGACCACATGAAAAAGAAATTTATGGCTAAAAGATTTTCAAATCCAATGAATTCAATGCTAAAGGCTTCTTCAAAAGTGGTAAGGACTTAGCTATTTTGTAAAATGAGTTACTATGAATAATACTAGGACACCAAAAACCAAGAGGTTCTCACACAGGAACCATGACATATCATGTAGCTCATGCTTTGAAGTACATGGACTATGGGGAGTGATCTAGAGCTCGATGAAAATGCATTTCAAAGATAGGGTTTAGAGAAAAATAATTGAAAGAGAATTCAAGGAATTTATCTATGGTAGCTCATATTACTCAAAGTGAGTGTGTGTGGAACTCACTACATGTCTAATTCTTGAAACTATTCCCATGTATATCATAATATAGCATATTCTTCCCTTGTAAAATGAATATCTAAATGCATAGGATGCATGTTAATAAGTTTACATAACTTCTACCAAGATAATTTCATGATCTTATTTCTTATTTGAGAGTTACAAATGGTTTTTTGTGTTTGATTTGTAGCTAGATGAGAATCCTTGTAGTGGACAATGAGTTGTCATATCATTTATAGCTTGGGCCTTTTAAGAACCTAGGAAGTTATTACCTTGAGATATTTATGTGTAGATATTTATATTCTCTCTATTTACATGCCACATCACATTAGCCATGGTGGAGTAGAGGATAGAGGTTTCACAAATTTTTATGCATTGTGTCATCCACTTAGGGCTATGTGCTACGAGATTCTCGATATGATGACATGTGGCTCATTATTGGATTACAATCCAATTTCTCTTGAGAGGTAGGGTTTTGTATGGGTGATTATATTTTTCCATTGTTCTTGTGCAAATGAGTTATACACCGCTTAATTAGAAAATGGACTTTAGTGTTACTTGAGATGTCCTTAGTAGTATTGTGATACATTTGATGGTCTTGTGATTTTAGAGTTTAGTATCTTGCATAGTTATGTCTTGTGTATTCTTGTATGCATTTTTGTATAAATAGATGGTGGATTTCTCTTATCTGTTATGAAGTATTGTAATGTTCTAGATGCTTATTTGTGATGTACTATGGTGTGCTTGATAGTGTTGCGAACTTTGGTTAGTTTACTTGATACTATCTAATAGGAATATGGATATGTATGTTGAAGAATATAAATATGTAATGAATTGAGGAAAGATAATTGTTATATGCTTGTTAAATATTGCTTCATGGACTATGGATTGACTACTTACTCACTTCAAGCCAAATGAATGGTTGGGGAGAGTAGGTTTTCTTCATTCTGTTGGTTTATATCACTTTCCCCGTATGTAGTTGGACCTTAAGATGGAGTTGGATACTACTTGGAATTTTATTACATTAGATTTGGATACATGAGGTTATTTATCTTGATGACTATTGCATATGTGAAATATTTGACATGTTGTACCTCTATTGTTGTATATTATTCAAGATTATTTATCTTAACCACTATTGTTGTATATTATTCAAGATTATTTATCTTAACCTATATTATTCGAGGTTATTTATCTTGACCACTATTGTATATGTGAAATATTTAACATGTTGTACCTCTATTGTTGTATATTATTCAAGATTATTTATCTTAACCACTATTATATGTGGAATATTTGACATGTTGTACCTTTGTTATTGTCTATTATTTACTAGATGTAATATTGTTTTAGATGTAAAAAGCCTCTAAATTATTGATATGAATTTTTTTGCATAAGAAAAATAAAAAATTTGAAGAGAAATCTTAAGCCATATGGAAAACTAACTATAAATTCACACAAACTAGACGGGAGCTCTCCACTCACTTCAGTTTTCCTTTCACAAGACTACACCATAAATAATTTTCATGTACAGTATAAATGAACGGGACCATCCACTATTGCTGCCAAAGTCAGTCCAACGAAAATTTAGTTACCCTTTCGTCTTATTTTTGTCAAGATGCCCACCACATGGCTTGTCCTTATTAGCCAAGATAAAGAAACCCTGGAAAAAATGTTAATCGCCACATCAGATGTTGATTCTTTAATACAAAGTTTCCTTTATTTGTTTTCATTGGCTAGTGTATGTGTTTGAGCATAGTTTTAATACAATTTTTGCTTTATACGTTTTCATTGGCAGAGGAATAATTATTACAATGGCAGAAACAAGGTTTGTGACGCATGTGAAAGCCATTCTTCTGATTATTCTGGTGTGTGAGATCAATCCTATTTCATCCAAGAGGACAGAAGAAGAAGGCCAATTCGGCTGCAGTTATTATAGCAGCAGAAAAGCGTTCCCCAGCAGGGTCTTCACTCCGCTGCTTATTATCGCCGTTTTTTGGCTAGCGTCTCTATGTGTGGCTTTACGATATGTTAACGTTTCGGATCTGAAAAGCTGTATTGATTACATGAGCCTCAACAACGACAATTTTGACGATTACAACGAGATCATTTCGCGGCCCAGGATTCGATTCCAAAACTACAACTCAGTAAAGGATCACCCCGTCCGCATGGAATAATGTATAGAATACACTCATCGGGAAGTAAGAAGTACTGCGTTGATTATGCTTATAGTTTAAGGGATTAGGATAGACTGTTTGTTTATAGTAAGAGTGCTTTTGGATCCAAAAGCGACTGTAGAAAACTCATGCCTACTATTGTTTGTTTAAAGGTTTCATTGTTTTGGATTTTACGTTTTGTTTGTGTACAGTTATAAAAAGGTTGGGTTAAACTGATGTCTGTGAGAACTAGTTATGTTTTGAAGTGTGCAGAATGGTTGTATATGTACCAGTGTTGTCTTTTTAGTACAAAACAAACATATTTTGAAGGTATTGCAAAAATTTAGAATTGAACATTCTTGGATGCGTTTTATGAAACTATATAGTTTGGTATACATGTGTAGAGAAGAAACACTCTTAGAAGTGGAGAAACAGTTGTGTGATAGATGTTTTATTAGCAATCAACTACTTTTTTAAAAAAAAGTTTTATTATTAATCAATTATATTGAGGAAAATTTAATAATTTTGATGTAGTGTTTTAATGTGTTAAATTTGGTGTTTAAGATTGAATTGTTTGATAGATATTTCGATGATGTTTTTATAATATTGTGAAATTTTATAATTTCTGATTAATAAAATTATTGAAGTTATTTTTTCAATCTATTGAAATAATTATATTATAGCTAATAGATTTTTTATTTTTTTTTAGTATTGTGGAGCACTTGCCAATATAATATAATTATATGCTATAAAAAAATTAGAACTCACATACTTATTTTAGATAATTATTCTAGAGGCACCTATTTTTATTGCATTTATGGTGTAAATGATTAAATCTTTGTGAATAAAATGTAGTAAAATTATAGCCTATTAGAGTTTGGACTTGGATTTACAGATTGTAGGTTGCAAGATACAAATCAAAATCTTAAAGCTTGATGTGGAAATCTAACAAAGTTAATAATTGGAATTACAAATTGCATGCTGCAAGTTCTAAATTAGACTCTAAAGTCTAAGATGCAAGTCCACTAGAGTTTAGAGTTTAGAGTGAAATTCTACATTTGCACATTGCTAAATGTAAATTGGACCTTGAAGCCTAAGTTAGTGCAAATCAAACATTGAATTTTGAGTTAGTGCACATTGAACCCCAAAGTCTAAGATTGTGTGAATCAGACCTAGAAGTCCAAGATGCTTGGAAGGTGCATATTAGACCTTGAAGTACAAGTTACTGTGCATCAAACCTTGAAGTTTGAACTTGTGTAAATCATACCTTGAAGCTTGAGATATTGAAAATATGTATTTAGACCTCAAAGTCTAAATCACTGTAGATATGTTCCTACATTTCTAAGTCATGTAATGAGAGGAAATTAGTCTGGAAGGCAAATTTGTCTTGTAATGTAAGGAAATTAGTCTTGTGATTGCTATTTATCCATCATTTCATTAAAAGGAGAAATGGTCTTCCCACAGCTTGAATATATTTCCCATCTTGGCCAAGACAAGTCCTTGATTGATGTTACTAAGTAGATGGAGAGGAAGGACAACCTTCTTGTGAATGCATAGATGAAATAGTTTGGATTACTTGAATTGTTGGAGAGCAACCAATATGTTTTGTAGAATGTTCCTACAAATTTTTACAATGGCCTCTTAACAGAGAGAAAGAATAAACACTAGAAGATAAATTGGGAAAAGTTTACTATAGTCTAAGGAGTGTTACCACAATGATCAATAAGAACTTGTAGAAATGTAACTTTAAAGACCAATTTGTTGGCTTGCAATTAAGTCTATAAAAGTATAGGAAATGATAAATAATTCTATATATAATAAGCAATATCAATCAATACAAACATTCAAGAATAGAGTTAAATTTCTATCTTTCCAAGTAGAGAACATTATTTACACTTAGAAAGATCTCCAAATTAAGGTTGAATTTGTTAGGGATAGAGGCCATTATCATAAAAGTACAATATTTCATGATAAAGGTTCTGGTTGAAAGGGGTCAAACAAGTCATGAAGATAGGTCAATGTATAGTGAGCTCTTCGACATAAAACACAAGTGATTGATTCTCTCCATGTGTCCATATAATGAGAACGTGGTAATTGAAACCCCAAGATTCATTACTCCAATTCCCATCAATAAGCCATTACAAAGGATACACAAGGAAAAATGAGCAACATTGGGTTCCAAAATTTCTCTCCAAATAATTTGTAACCTATTAGTCCAATTCCACATAATGGATTGGAGAGACCACATCTCATTTATTTTCTACACCATACATAAATTTAGATAAATCCATGTAAATCACTTTCTAGGTGTAAGCATGTATCACTTCTAATCCTTCTACCAAGAACTTGTTGTTTTGTTTGCAATATTCTGTTGCACATAAGGAGAGACAAAGTATTCTTTATCCTAATTGCTTAATTTATATACATATCACTATCCACTACAAATTATATCCAAGGGCACTTCTCTTAAGAGAATATGTTTTAAAAGGGTTTTGGTGTCTCTTTAAAGAAAATTAAGAGCATTAATACAAATCACCTCCACAACTACAACATGGTAAATGATGATTGGAGAATTTTGGTTCACCATTCGGTAACCACCAATATCCTATAAAAGATAGGTTTTGACAATCTCACATGCTTTCCAAATTGTTTTCAAAACAAAAGTACCTATATTCTTCATTGGCACATGGAATTATCACAATAGAGGAAAATACTAGATTTTTCTAAGCCATATGATCATAATGAAGGATAGATGAAATGCATGTCTTAATCATCTTTTTCTCCTAGTTCCTAATAACCCACTTGGAATAAATATTATCTCTTTGTTATTAGATCTTAAACTCCCCAAGTCCATTAGACTACCTATAGGTAGATAGTACAAATCTAAAGAAATTCTATGAAAGCCTTTACTTTTCTATAACTATTCTAGTATAAGTCTTAGAGAATATTTTCTAAATTTCAATAGGAGGTGTTAAGAAGATTCCCAAGATAAATAATGATAAACATGGCTTGCAACAAAGACTATAAGAAGATCTAAGTTTTTTGCAAGAGAATGTGTCTCAGTGATAGAGTAGGAGAACTTCTTTTCAGGTTTTTGTCCATTGAAAAATTCCACATAAAAAATGGTGAAGATTGAAAAGAAAAGGGAAATCACAGAAAAATAAAATTTTCTCTATGGCCAATGCCTTTGTGGGAAAATAATTCAAGCCATGATGACATATAGTAAGCAATAAATATTTGTAGCACTGGTTTTTCTTGAAATGTATACTAAAGACTCAAACTAAATTAAAAGTTTGAAATCTGCCTTATCCTTAATAATGGTTATAAAATAGTAATCCATAAAATGAATAATCATCAATTTCTAAGAAGAACCTATGGGAATTGAAATGCCACCAAGAAGCCTTCTAGAAATGAAACTAGAAAGAAGATAACATAACCCTTAAGTAGATAGGATATATAGTGCAAGAATAAGAGAACACCATTTCCCAATGGAGTGGAAAATCAAAAATTGTTTTGATTGGAAACCATTAATAAAAAGGTAGGTAAAAGGATCAATGAAGAGAATTTGAAATAATTGAAGAAATATACGGCCAAAACCAAATTCCTTTAACATGTAAATAATAAATGATTATTAGTCCTATCACAAGCCTTTCAAAAATTATTTTCAATAAAAATGAAATTTTAATTAGAGCAATGATCCTATTCCATAACTTCCTAGATAATAATTCTTTATCAAGAATATATTTATGGTTAATGGAACATGTTTACTCAATTGAAATCAAAATCAAGGGAAAGTTGTGGACACGGAGCATGAAGGATTTGAAAATGATATTCTAGGAGACATTAAAAAAATGGATATCTACTGATAGATCAATTTTGGATCATAACCATTATGTATGAAATTTATATTCCCATGATAATAATAAGGCCTAAGGTTTTGATTTGAGAGGCTTTGTGATATGTATGATAGAGATCACTACCAATAGTGGTGCAGGTCAAAATTTAGGTATTTTACAAAACAACTAAATTAAACAGCATGATTCAATTTATTCAATAAAAATTTTAGGACAACAATATCCAAAATCATAGAAAAAAATATGGCTTTATTTATGTTTACAAAATTAAATTCAAAAGTATAGAGTTTACAATTTCCATCAATACCAAAAACTAAGAACAAGACACCTTCCTAAACACCACCATTTCTCCTCATGGACAACAAACCCCCAACAAAGAACATTAATCATATTTTATACTCTCCTATGCGGAAGTTAAACCCTCTCAAAAGATAAGTTCAACTGTTTAAACCATCACAAAGCTTTCATCCTCATTCAAACACACATCATAGAATAGGCAACAAAACAACTCAATCATCAATATGAAAATTATCAGTATTATCTAGTTTCTTTGAAGCATTACTGGTAATTTTGATTAGTACCATTTAATATGAAAACATTTGTAAATTCCTACAAGGATTTTAAGAGTTACTAAGAACCCATCAGGTATTTCCAGTCACTAGGAACTAAGACAAGGTCTGAATCAGTATATGCCAAAAGTTAATCTAATTTATCTTTATCAACCAAATCCTTTTACTACCTTAAATAGATGATAAAGAAAATTAACCAAATCAAATGACAACACATGAGCACACAACCATAACACCAGATTTACATGGAAAACCCTAAAAGAGAAAAACCACGATCAATAAGCTGCTTGGATCTAGTATCCAAATCTAGCCTCACAAAATAATGATAAAATAGAGTTACAATAGGTTTTATGGGCTACAACCCAAAGGAAACTACAACTCCCTAAAATACAATGCAATAGCACTTATAGAATCACACTTGATAAATTTCACTAATCAAACACCTCTACAACATCAACACACTTCACACTGAAATAATTCTTCAACTCCTCTGCACAACAAATGCTTCTACCTTCAACACACTTTTTCACACACACACACACACACACACACACACACACACACACACTCACACACTCACTCACTCACTCACTTATACACTCACACCTACACCCTCACACACTCTATTACACTTTTATTTCACACCAAACAAGATCTTTTATTTATATCCTCTGCAAACAACAAAATATTTCTCCTTCATCGACCAAGATGTAATGTGCAATGGCCACAACATGTCAGCTTCCAAAAGATGTAGAAATCCAATGTAGTTTAAACTAAATGATAACTAGGACCTATTCTTCATTAACACATTCTTTCAAGCTAGAACACACTTCTAAACATCCAGCAAGATCATCAAAGCACATCAAGTCAGCCCAGTGAACCCTTGTCCTTCAACAAAATAGCTCCAGATCTAAATCAGTACTAGAGAGACCAATTAGCATCATGCATATCACTTCATAAGAAAAAAAAGACTTACAAAAACCTTCTCAAACATTCCTTCTTCTGAATTGTATATTTTCTTTCTGGTGTAAACAAACATATATTGAACATGGCATCACTTACAAACACTGAACACACAGTCTTAACATAGAGCATTGAAAAAGTAACTTGTGGTGTACTTTAGCACCTGAAACTTAGAATGAACAAACACACAAACCAACTGAGCTCATCCTCCAAACATCAAAGCCAAAGGATGAAAAGTGGTGAAATATAGTGGCTTTTTCTTTCTCCTCCTAATAACTCTTATCAGCAACATGATATGTCTTTGATCTGCTGACTCCAGAGGACCTTTGCAGTACTACTTATCATTTGAAACTTGAATATGGTATTCTTCTCATCTGTATCCAACTATCCCCCAAGTTGTAAGACTACAACTTCAAATGTGGAGAAATGTGGAGCATTCCGTTGACTCGTCTTGACTACAACAACTCTGAACCACTATATTCACTTTGCTAGCTCTTGAATCATTTGCAGTAACTTATATGCCTTAAAATTAGGAACATACCTTCTTCACACCTATCTCTGCCTAACTTCCAAACCAGAAGGTGATATCTTGAAATGTGAAGGAATGCAAAGCATTCTCTGAGTTACTTTAGTGCAAC
The DNA here is from genome assembly GCA_027924645.1 of Cunninghamia lanceolata. Lineage (NCBI taxonomy): Eukaryota > Viridiplantae > Streptophyta > Pinopsida > Cupressales > Cupressaceae > Cunninghamia > Cunninghamia lanceolata. The sequence continues at coordinate 7,221,013 of BSBN01000482.1, forward strand.
TCCTAGTGTCTTAGACTTTCAAAAACTTTCTTTCAAAAACTAGAGAATTGCTTTTCATTAGGAAACAATGAATACACCATTCACCATACCAGAGACTTTATTCACAACATCATACAACAACAACCACACCTCTTTTCAACAAACCAAGAATCTGAACATGTTAGCACAATCTTTGTCTATGAACTTTAGAAGATAGGGTACAATTGTGTACATATGATACTAATCCACTTAGTATTCATAGTACCTACCATGCATCACCTTACCCTTCAATTCACAACTTCTCTGGTCAACCTCTCTAATCATTGCTCCTTTGTTCTCTTCTTTGATCAACACTATTCTTTAGCAACTCTGAACATCACTGATCAGTACACCATACCACTATTAACATTATAACTGATAACATCACTTCCACTTCCAACTTTCCACAACATAGCACTGTTGACATCAATGACAACACATATGCAACATCTTGAACATTTTTCTCCTTTGTCTTCAAATTTTACAATTTATTAAAAAAATTAATTTGATAATCTACTGGTAAAAAATTCTCTTTCAATTTGGTTACCATTCTTTTCCAAGATTTAATTTTCTCCTTAACTTTTCTTTATCCTTCTATTGTACATGATGCCACCATCGGGATGCATGTACTTTCAATTTGGTACATGCAAACTTCACCTTCTTTGGGTCTTCAATAGATTTAAAATTAACTTATTTATCCATCTCTGATATCTAGTCAATCAACTCTTCTGGATTCAAATTTCCATTATAATTGGGAGGATTCAACCTAGGTTTACTACTTATTCTAAACATTTCCCTCAAAAAACCTTCTTTCTAGTTCATCTTCGTCTTTGTTTCTATTATCCTCCTCTTCTTCTATTTCATCTTCATCCTTGCTCACATCTTCTACATGTACTCCCCTACGTTGCACCATATTCATATCATCTAAATGTGATATTATGCCTCTTATCATTAAACAATTGCCATATCACCAGCCCATGGTGCTCCTCTTCTACCATGTCCTCTCTATGCCACGTTTCTTTGGATTCTCTACAGTTGCAGGCCTCCACTCACTCTTCTTTACCCACAACAAAAATTTTAGAATCCCCTCTTGGACACGTCCATAGTCCACACAAAGAAACTAATCTGATACCACTTGGTGTAGATCATAATTTAGGGGTTTTATTAAACAACTGAATTAAGCAACATGATTCAATTTATTCAATAACAATTTTTTTGGACAACCATAACCACAATCATAGCACGAACAATTAGATTTATTTATGTTTACAACATCAAATTCAGGAGTACGAAAGTTTACAATTTCCATTAATAATGAAAATTCAAAACAATACACCTTCTGAAACACCACTGTTTCTCTTCACAGATAATAAAACCACAACAGAGGACATTAATCCTATTTTATAATCTCCTACATTGAACAGAAACCATCTCAAAAGAGTATTCCAACCATTTGAACCATGACCAGGATTTCATCCTCATTCAGACATGCATCACAAAATAGGCACCAAAACAACTCAATCATCACATTACCGGTATTATCCAGTTTCTTTGAAGCATTACAAACACTTATGATGAGTGGAAGCATAACCTTTTAATATGAAACCCTTTTTAAATTCTTATCAGGCTTTTAAGAGTTACTAAGAACCCATTGGGTATTTCCAGTTCATTAGGAACTACCCGACCGTCAAAAATTTCCACCTCCATAGGAACCACCTGATCTCACATTTCATTTAACTTAAACTCCTTTAAACCGTTAGTCGGAGTTTTTTGACGTCATGGGAATTTATCAGGGAATTTTGATGTTCCATGAACTATCAAAAGTTCTTATTTTGTCTACTTTAATGTCTTCATCAGAAATCTGGGAGATCTTGAGAACTTTACCGACATTCCCTTGTTGCCTTGGGGAGTAACTGGTTGAAAGAGTTACTTTTCAACTTTGTCGGCATTTCGCCAACCACTTGGAACTGTTCCTAATTGTCAGGGAATTCCACCCGATTCAGAACCTTGCACCAAAGAACTCCAAGAAATATTCGAAGTGTGGAATACACCAGTTGGTTATATGAAACAAGAACATGGTTACCTTAAAACGCCGGCCACCCTAATACATAACTGGAACTCTCAGTCATCTTTGGGAAAGCCCGCTGTCAGAGAGTGTAGAGACAATAAGAACTTGATCCATGTTGTCGCCAATTTCCTGACAAAGTGGAACTACTCGGTCGATGGGAACTTGGCTAAAAAAGAAACGAAGTTAAAAGAACTAGTGAGGATTTTAACAGGAACTAAAACTGTCAGACTTTTCTAGTGTTCCCGGAATACTTCAAAATGCCAACTTTGTTCCTAATCAGGGCCAAAACTTCGATCGCCCATAACTTCCCAAATGTTTACACAAAGTTCAGTACCATTTGAATTGGAAATACCCTTTATTCCCTTCTACGATGTGAAGTCCATCACTTTGCCAAATTCTTTCCATAATTATCTCCTCAAACAATTCGCCACACAGCTGTAAAACAAGAAAAATTTAGAAGAAAAATTAAACTAAAAATATTTTTGGGTGACACAAGATTGCTTTTAGACCTGGATGCTTCTACATCAAATAGTGTCCCATATAACTCTATATAATAGACAAGGAAACTCATCACAAACTAAGACTTTATAGTTATCCATGTTCAAAACTTTTTAATGGAGATCTTCCATAGATAGTGATTGATCATAAATTGGCCACTAATAAGTGGAGAGATGACATGGACCCACATAAATGCAATGTTTAATGGCTTGTTCCTCCTACATGGAAGGTTCCTAAGATTGAATAACTTTCATTTAATAGTGAAAAATTCTAGATAAAATGAGTTAAATCTATTAACAAACAAAGGGTTGAAATGAATATGGTGCAAACTTGTATGCTTACAAAAACCCAAGTGTATGCACATGTGATAAATACTTTTCTCAAGTCTATTAGAAACTATGTTAATTAGAATGATATATCCTTAAAATGATCAAGAGTTTATTAGAATAAGCATTTTTTTAGTGTAGATATGATCACTAACCACCTAAACATTACTTTGTTGCTAGCAAGGTGTCCATATCCCTAGTATAGATATCTCTAATCCCACTCTAGGCATAAATTTATTTCTATCCATGTGTCTATATGCTCAGTAAGGCTTACCTAAAAAACCCATTTAGTCGATTACTTCTAATTTCTCTTTTTCTTTATTTTCTTTTCTTTTGATTTTTTTTGAACTTTTCTCCTTCTTTTCTTCCTTGCGAGTTTCTCTCTAATAATTCTCATCTAACTACCCCAACTCATAAGCATTTTGAAGCTTCTTTTCAGTTTGGGATCATGGTGGTGATTATGAAGGTAAAGATATTATGATTTTTCACTTGGTAGCCAACTTCAACAACAAATTCCACCATACCTAAGAAATTTTAAAATATATAAATGTATAAGGTTTATAAAGCATTTTCAAGAGCACTAATAACCATCCTGACTCCCATTAGCTAACATGCATGTAATCTAAAATGGACAATATGAATTGGAATTCTTCAATTAATGACTAGCCTTTACTATATATGAAAAAATCATTTCATCGATAATGTTTACCTTGTTTGTACTTGTAAACCACTTCCTTCCATTGTTAAAGTATCATTATTAGTATAAAAGGACTTGAAGACTGAAAATATTAAAATATTTGAAGAAACTAACCAATCAAATGAAGAAAACAACATAACAAAACAAAAGAAAAAAATACCAAGCTACACTATGTAGAACGTAGAACTAGGTCTTACCTAGGATTGGAAATAATGTTTCAATAACTACCCATTGATTGGAAATGGGAATGTTTGCCTAGTTATAATGTTAAGCCTATACATATTCCCAACCACAATTTTAGTAGTCTAGAAAGAACCTAACCATAATATATTGAAATTAGCATGTTCACATTTCCTATTGTGAGCCTTATCCCAACACAAGACCAAATCAAAAATCATAAAGTATTTAATCTTTTCTCTATTGTTAGACCAACATTTGACTATCCCCTAGTATTTAAAAAAATTCTCTTAAGCCATGTCTCATTTTACTTCTAGTCGTAGCAGGTTTAGCAATCTAGAATCTATCTTATCATCCCCTTCTAAATAATCTTTCATGAACTGTAATGTGGGGATTTAAAGGTTTATGGGGAAATTGGGGTCTAACTCATACAATAGAGGTTCCTAAAGCTGACTTAACCCTAGTTCTATCAATCCATAAAAAAAATAGTTTATTATGCCACTTCATAGGATTTTTTTTAATAATATCTTAATTACATCCAACAAGGTCTTATATGTTGATTTAGCCTCACATTACTTTGAGGACCTAATAGTTTAAAGTGAATTTAAGAACAACTTTGTTGTCATGTTTTGACTCTAAAAATTGAATAGATGAAAAAATGGGGCCACTATCACATACCAAAGCAAGTGGAATTCTAAACCTAATAATGATATGTTGTTTAAATTTTTTTGTCACAATCTACATGCTCTAGTTATTGAATTACTATGCTTTCATCTATCACATTTATTAGTTTATGGATATAAATATAAACTTATTCTCTATAGAAGAATGTGGGTTAATCACACTAATAAATTCCAAGCCCAACTAGGTCAACAAATGTACCTTAATAACTAGCTATAGTGGTAATACTAGAATCCTTTCTCTATTTGTAGAAGTTGGACATGTATGGAAATTAGAAATGTGTGTGTATATTCCTAAATAAAATAAGGATAATAGTACCTTTACCTTAAGATCTAGTGTGTTCTTGTAGTTCATAATCCATGTCTTGTCCCAAACCTTTCATGGAATTCAATCAACACATAGGTTGCTTCTTCTTTATTCAAACATCTAAGATAATATCTTTCATGATTCTTGTGATATAAGATACCTGATTTGATCATAAAAATTACCAATTTTTAGCATAAATTTCTTCTTTGTGTGTAATTTAAATGGATATGACACTTTTTGTTCATTAGATAAGAATGTCAAATATGAGACCTGTTGGTAGAATGTTAGCACCAGAATGAGAAACAAATGTCAAGCAATCACACACACGACATGTTATAAAAAATATATATATAAAAAAAAGATTCAGCACAAAATTAGATTAACCACACTGAATGCATTTACCATAAAATAGATGTATAATATATAGGTGAGAAAGGGAAGAACCACCATGCAGAATCAGTGGAGAAGATGGGAAGTTGACTCACACTAGTGGCAAGTTCACTTCTTGAAGACTCGTATGAAGAGGCGAGTGAACTCTCACTAACTGGGACACCTAACAAGGCTTAATGCCATGTGGATTTATCCATGTGCATGTAAATGACACAGGAGATAATATATACACTAACAAAGAAACTATAATAGAATATCTATAATGCCCATAGGAGTTTGCGCCTTTCTCTTCATTTCCTTTGGTGTATCGGTATTGTACAATATTTTATTGTGATAATTTCTATTGTAAATTTGTGATCACTAGTCAATACCAATGTTTGATCTAGATTCTCGTTGTGTGTATTTGGACCTATGAGAGTCTTATATATATGTGTATCTTTGTGTATATATATGTATACACACACACATATAGGTGTGTATGTGTGTGTTTATGGTTCCTTTTACTACTTCGAAGTGAAATATTCCTTGAATAGTTGTCTTTAAAATACGTTGGATATTTTAATGTGAAAATTTATGCACATAGAATTGCTTTGAATACCAACAAATATCAATTAACTATGAAAAATGTGTATCAAATTATCTCATAATAGCTAGTGGAATAGCAAGGAGTACAAAAGAATTAGATTCAAAATTTTGAACTTTGGGGATAAATTTCATGTGGTAGGGGATCACTCCCACATGGTGTGTGATTGACTTGGCACAAGGAAGTGCAAATTTTATGATGATAAGTGAATGCATAGGATTATGTGTGGGCATGGGTGTAATAAATGATGAATGTAGATTAATAAGAGTGGATATGAATAGAGTAAGGTTAAATGTGTGGATGTATGTGCAAGTGAGGGAAGGTGAAGAATTAGTGAATGAGCTTAACTTTGCACAAGAGTGGACCACTTTTTGATATGCAATCATTTTAATGCATTCCATCAAAATGAACCCAAAGCTAAATGGGAATTGGAATGGGTATTGAAATTTCACCATTGCACATGTGTTATGAAAAATAAGAACATATTTAAATTTGAAATATATGTATACAAATTATCCAAGGAGAAAGACCTAAAGAATCCATAAGATGGATTATCCTAAGGTAGGAACTTGTGGGATAAAATATTAATTTCACTATGAAATATCCAAACCTTAATTGAAGTGTCATAATCATATGAAAATAAAATCCTAGAAAATCTAAAATGAATGATCAAATAAGAAGTATAACTAATTTCAAATTTTCTAAAATTAGTGAAAGTATATCCCCAAGGTCCAACTCCAAAGAGTACAAGCCCTAAGAGGTTAACCAAAAATGTAAAGGAGAATAACCTTTCCCTAATGTTAGTATAGACTAATCAAGTCAAATGCATACATCTCAATGATAGTTCTAAATGATAAATTGAGCAATTAAATGTTAATAATGACATTAAATGTAAGAGGGTTAAAATACTTAGGTCTAAGAATAATGATGGAATATAAGTCTGATGTCACATAGAAGTCTATTTTCCCAATGATTGAAATTTGATCTTTTATGTCTATCTTCTCAGAATTGGAGTAGTTAATCAACTCTACTTTGAGTCAATCCTATGTATTTGACTCATTTCCATGGGCATGGATTATCCTATTACCCATTTATCTAATTTAGGAAATTGCACACTTTTTATTCTTGATTCCTTGAATTGCTTACTATGCAATGAATATCAAAGACTTGTAGTATTTAAAATACCTTGGGGAGATCATTGGATTGCAACGATCATGTTATCCTAGGTAAACATCCTTGATTAGAGTAGATTTACAATGATGTAAACGATTCAACAAAAGACTCTTTATTCATGTAAATAATCTCTAATAATGATGTAGATTTCTAGGATCCTTTTAGTGCTCTCTTACATCCCCCATTCTTGACCCATTTGAATAGAAATATTTTTTTAAATATTTAAGATGATTTATTAAATTATCAATAAATCAACTATTCATAATGGATTATTGTGGTTATCTAACAATGTTAAGGTATTTTTTGTTAAGGTGTGATGTGTCATAGAAACATGTATTGCGGAAGGTGAACTAGGTCTCAATATTGAAGTATATAAAACCCATGGTCTAATTCATTGAAGTGATATTGTGTTAATTAGTTCATTAGATAGATTACTTAATTAGATAAAATTAAATTCATGTGCTTTCTTGATTAATAGTTTAATAAAATAGGTTCTAAATGAATTATTTTATTATGCTATTCAAAACAATATTATTTTAAAAATGGCAAAAGATAATTACAATTAAAATGTAATTGTTTTAATTAAATAATTGAATGTGGAAGTTGCATCTAGATAAGATTTATGAAGACGTAATAGTTATCTTGAACTAAAGGTAAATATTTCACTAAGAATAGTAGAGAAAGGATTTTATATTTAAAATAATTATAAAAGTAGATACTTTAATAATAGGTGCTTTAATAAAGTGATATGCGCGAAGGAAAAAAAATATTTTAATTGATATCTCTTAATAGAGAAAAAATAATAATATTATTTTGCATTTTAAATTAGTGTATCAAAACTTATGAGAATTATTATTAAAAAGAGAGAGTTTCTTCCAAGAAAGATTTTGCATTTTGGAAGGAAAATATATAGGTTTCAAAGTGTTGAAGACTAATGTAATTTCTGGATTCAAGGGACTTTTTATTTTGAGGAGGATTCTTGTTCTATTTTAAAGTGGTGTATATAATAAAGTTGGATTTTAAATCATTAAAATATAATCGCAAAGCTTTAGTTTTGGCTAATAAGGAATCTAGGAATTTGTGTTTGAAAGAGATGTGTTTGATTTGTATGAATATTGTTTTGATTCTTATGAGAAAAGAAATCGATATTGAATTAGAGAAGCTATTAGATTTGTGAGAACAATTCAATTATTTATGAATGTAATAGATACTTGAAGATTTTTATTGTTGATATGATAACTCTATAAAATATAATTTGTGAAGGTATCAATCCTAAAATTGAGTTTTAGTGGAGAAGACAAAGGTTTCTTGTATTAAAAAAAAACATAAGGAAAAAATAGAGATTAATAGATTGCGATTGACTACTTTTTCATAGATTTTTTGGGTGATTTGGAAGGTGAGTAATTTCTAATTTTATGTTTTACAAAACTAAGAAATCTAGAAATTGATTTATGTACTTGAAACACTAGTTCAATGTGAGAAGAGTAACTTGTAGGAAGATAACCTATTGAAGAGGGTTTTCCAAAATATTAGGGATTCTGATCAATTAGTCTTGATGAATGAATATATGATGTTTTGAAATCTTAACATGAATGTTATTCTCTAATTTTATTGGTATTTCATTAAAATTTGAGTTCAGGTATGTAAACCCTAGTTTTTATGTCATAATGAAACTTGTATGGAAAATATAGTTTGTTACAACCACAATAACTTTTTTTTGTAAACTAGGTACATAAAAATATTACTGGTGGTGAATAATTAATTTATATAAATCCTCACAAAACATTCTAGCAAAACCTAGTGTAACAATTTTGAGATATGATCAAATTAGTTACTATCTATCTATACTAACATCATAAAAATATGTTATATTGGTGATTTCTATTAAGACTAGAAAGTTAGAAGGAAAATAAAACAAGATACATTTAGTACAAGATTAGGAAAGAGACTTTTAGAGAATTGGGAAATTCTTATTAAAAATTAAATTAGATTGTGTTTGTATGAATTGTAGAAAATACATAAAGAAAAAAAGCACGATCTATGAATTGTAGAAAGTTGAATATATATCAAACTAGATGCATAGGAAGTTTAAGAAATTACTTTGTGAAGGTTTTGTTTATATTTTTGGAAATATCTTTATGTTTTTTTTAATTGTGGTTAAAGATTAAATGAGGTCATTGGTTAAGTGCTTCTTTAATTTTAGAAGTAATTTATGCAATCTAGTCTAAATTTCTAGGATGAAGTTCTTGTTTGGTTTATGTGGTCTTCTAAAATGGTTTGCTAACTTTGGAATTGTTAAAGTGTGTATGTTAAAGTGTTTTGAGGGTAGGGTAAGTGCAAGATCATGATGGGCCAAACAATACCCCTAAGTGGCAATGAAAATGCTGAAAACAAAATTAAGTAACTTCACATCAAAAAATGATTAAGTTATACACATAAATTGACAATAAGCTAGTGATGCAAGTTGTAGGAAATTGAATGTATTTTACTAGCTGCTACTTTTTTATTTTTGAAAATTTAAAATTTGGTTAAGTGAAAATTGGATATTTTAATGAGATAGTACTAAATTTTTTTAGAAATACATAAAAAGTAGTTGTCATTGTGATGAACCTAAGTATGAACAAAAAAATATCTTCCAAGCTTTGGATTTAAGTAAAGGCCACATGAGCAGATGTAACACATATATTTTTGAATTTTTTAATAATTAAATAATTATTTATGAATTTTTTATTGTGACCTTTTATAGATATTAAAAGATAGTTTTTTGGCCAACCTAACTTGGTAAAAAAATCTGAAATTCAAAACTTTTTTTAATATATACCCAATAAAGCATAGAATGTGCAACATATTTTAGATTTATGAGATGATAAATAGTTTGAAATTTATGAATGTTTTTGAATATGTATATCTATAAGGAAATCAAATATAGTGTATGTAGAAAAATAATAATAATTACCTATTCAAATTATAAATAGGTGTATATCATATTATTAGAATCTTGACATTTTCCTCTACAAACCCTTTTAATTTTATTAACTTTTATTACAAAAAAGTCTATCATATTCAAGGACAAAGTCATGGAAAATTTTAGGATAACAATAAATGAGTGGTTTTGCATGTTTCTTTGGAAAGTTTTAGAACTCCCACTTTTCCTAAATCTAAGGTAATTTCAAGGTATTTATGGAGGGAATCCACATTTGAGATAGAAATATTAAAACTTTTTCCATCCAAATCTAAATATAAGTCTAAATGTTAGCACTTTTCATCTAGCAAGGTTGTTTTTCCATTGTCATTGTTTGACCCATCATGATCTCACACCACCCGATACCTATTGTAAGGGTGTTAGAATGTGTTGAGACTTAGTCCCTATGTTACACTTACACTTGAGTACATATTAACTTGAGTGACTATTGTGAATCTAAACTTTATTCCATGATGGAATTGACTTGTTTTAGTATATGATTACATGCTAATGTGCCTCAATGTTTCCATCATGGAGGCTACTAATATTGTCACTCATTGTGATTATAGTGGTCTTGTATTTGAAATTCACTTAGTAGATTTGGGCATGAAAATCTTTGTCACATTTGGAATGTTTTGACTACCATTATTATCTTATCTTGACTCCCCAACATAGTTTGGGTGGAGATCATCCCATTAGTGAAATTGGATTAGTATGACAAGTGTTTGATGAGTTAATTATATGATTTGATGTCTATCTTGAGCTAGTATCACACTTGATTATTCTACTAATTTGGATGACTTAAGTATAATGAGTACTTTTAGAGTATATAGATTTGTTTGGGAGTAGAACAAATTGGATATCCTTTGTCATGGATGGATACATCTTGGTATCATGTCCTCTACTTAGTGGCCAACACCTAGGAGGTCATCATACACTTAAGATCGACCTTGGCTTGATAGTTGAGTTTTCTCTTCTTGCTAAAGGCATCAAATCATATAGGATCTAGTACTCTCACTAGTAGAAAGTCCATAGATTGTATATGTATTATCTCATGCCTTCCATCACAAGAGATAAGAGATTGTTTTATCTTACAATCCTATGCTCTGATTTATTGGTATGCATACCATTCTAGCTTTTGAGGTAGGATGCTATATGGTTGCTATAGTTTTCCTTATTTTGGGAGATGAATCTTAGTTGTTTTGGTCACATTAGGTTTTTTGGTATTATGGCCCTATAAATGGTGGAGGTTAGTGTCTTGTCTTGTTTGTGTCATGTGTTATGTTCTTAATGTTATATTATTGTAGTTTTATTCATGTCCTTTTTTTTTTTTTTTTGGTGTGTGTGTGTGTGTGTTCTTGTATTTCTTGTTGACTGTATGTTATTTCTATGTGAGGAAGATAGAGGATTGTGCTAAGGTACTAGGGATACATGTGTAATGGTATGAATATTATTCTACTTTGAGCATGTGTTGAATAATTAAGATGTATGACATTCAAGAATGAGTTCTTTCATAGTATGGGATATAAGTAGTAACTATTTGGAGGTGTTTCATATGTTCTTGAGTGAATAGTGTTGGATGACCCTAGTATGTATTAATATATAACTATATTAATCCATTCCATCAAAATTAACCTAAAACTACATTAAAATTAACATGAATATACAAATTTCACCATTACAAATATTTATTTTCTTTTTTATTAAAAAAAACTATTTGTCTAGTTATTAAAACCCTTTGCCATCATAATATAAAAATGAAAAGACACAATAACTAAATCTAATGTTAAAAATAATATAATTTGTTAACAATAACCAAAGAAAAACTTTCTATTCATATTTTCTCAATAAAATTTAAAAAATAGTTATTGTCCATTTGAAAATATTAAAACCTAAATTAAAATGTTAAAGCATATTTCTTACAAATAAATGTAACTCAAATATAATGCAACATATAATGTAGAAATCTGGTAGGTTTTTGTCAGTTGTGGCACTCCCTTTAGGTAACTCGATAAACCATTATGCTAATGTTGTGGCGGCCTACCATGCTATTAAATAAGCTCATTCCAAGGGATTTAAGAAGGTTTGGATTGAAGGTGACTCTAATAACATTGTTAATTGTTTAAAGAAATTCCAAAGTCCCAGTTGGACCATAGCTACCTTCATAGAAGAAGCTATCATGCTTATGGAGTCCTTTGAAGAGATTATTATAACCCATATATTTTGTGAGGGGAATAGAGTAGCCGATGTGTTTGATAACGTCGGGGTCACTAGACAGACTATGCTCAATTAGGATGCCGTGGACATGATTCCTAATGAAGCTCAAACTTTGATTAAACATGAGTGTCTACGTGGAACCAGGCTTGAAGGATACTTTTATGTGTTAATAATGGGAATTAATGGTATGAATGTCAGGGTAATGTTGAAGGACCGCAACACATGGATTGTGGGTATTGTTAATGGCTCATTCAAACTGAAAAGGCTTCATTTTCATGTCATCCATTTCTAGTTTGGTTGTGAGGGGTTGTGTGATCTAAATCTTAAGATGGGTAGAGAGAGAAATAGGGCTGAGCCCTCTTCCTATGAGGGGGTCCACAATAAAAGGAAAGTGTGGAAGATTATGGAGGTGGGGGGCTTGACTCCATATATGGAGTCTTTGCATGGTGTCGACCCCACTACTACAATGATGTTTGCCAAGAATTGGAAGAACTGGAAGGTGGTAGATTTTGGGTGGGAGCTTACCATTACTGAAGACTTCATAGCCATGATTACTAGTCTTTCTATCAATGGGAAGAATTTCTTTAGGGAGCAATTTTTAGGGAGCGAAAGACCAGTGAGGAGGGCTTGAATCACTTCTTTAAGGGCAATGAACAAAGCAAACTGGTGAAGTTGCAATCAAGAGGCTAAAATCGTTTGTCTATCAAGCCTATTTGGGCTGAGGTGGTAGAGGTCATTATGCATTATATTTTCCTTGATAGTAGGTTTATTTCTATTTATGGTTACCATTTTAACTTGCTTAATCATTTTTGTAATCAAATGATGTTTTATTTCATGTTCTACTTGTTCACTTCTATGGAATTTTATATTAAGGAGAATGTTAGAAACCCTAAGCTCCTAATCCTCCATGAGGGGTTAATCCTTCTTATTATGGATTATATAATGAAAATTAACACCCCCAATGGTGGGCTAAAAGGGAAACCCTTTGTGAAGAAGAAGGTTTTCTTAGTCTCCAGTGATTCAGAGACCCAGTCAGAGGATGAGGTGTGGATGGAAGAAGATGAGTGGGAGGGTAGTGCTGAGGTGTTTGGTAAAAAGAGAAAGAGGCTAAAAAGGAGAGATGTTCAAATCTCTTTGTCTGAGGGGTCCTAGATGGGAAAGGATTCATAACTTGAGACAAAAAAGGGGAGTATGGGGGAAAAAAAGAAACCAAATGTCAAAGGGAAAATACCCATGTCTACGAAGAAAGGGAAAAAGAAACCTATGGGGGAAGATTCTAATTTGGACATGAAATAGGGGATGGATTTGGGTGATAGGGCTCCGATGATGACTGATCATGGTAGAGGTCATATAGGCTTCCCTGTTGAGGAGATGAACATTGGAACTCCTTTTCAGGAGATCCCTGACCCCTCTCTGAATCTCCTAAATGAATTTGAAGGTTTGGTGGCAAGGGTTGTGAATAGGGATGACTTGGAGGAAGCCCTTATCTTGGTGAAAGTAGCAGTCAACAGTTAACATAAGATGACTAAGTGGTTCTTTGTGGAGATTAGTCAAATCAATATCAAGTTGAAGGTTTTACAGGACAACTTGGATAGGGGAGGAGAAACCATTGTTGATCAAGATAAACAAATTTTCTAGAACAAGGATGCTATTCCAAGGATGGAGGAGATGGAACGCAAGCCCCTAAGGATGAAAGAGGAGTATGGGACAAGGATTCAATACTTGGAGGAGAAACTGATTGGTGTTAATGAAAACCTAGAGAAAATCTTGAAGATCAGTAAGCTCACTATTGAGAATAGTTTGTAGGGGATGAAGCTTCTCACTGACAAGCTCAAGAAGCTTAGAAGGACCAGGATAGGGATCTTAATGCTATAGAAATCTTTGTATTGGAGGAAATTGTGATGGTTGATAAGAATGTTGGTTACAAGGAAATGGGTAAACAGGTTGTACAAGAGGATAAAGGGGGCCTGTCGACCCATACCAGGGGAAGTAAAAAGAAGCAGTTCGAGAAGATGAAAAGAAGGAGCTAGTTAATTTCTCGAAACCGCATGAGAAATTTTATGAACAAGAGTTGGAAGTAGCTAAAACACTAAAGAAGTAGCTATAGTTTTTGTGGCTTTATGTCTTTCTATCTTTTTCTATTCTTATATCTAGTTTTTTGTCTATCGGTAGGCTTTTGGTTGGTTTTCTATTATGGGCTACTGCTTTTTGTAAAGGGTTTTGGGCACCCTTTAAAACCTATTTTACCATATAATAAAAAACAAATAATAGAGAAATATAGCACAAAATAGGATCTAATGAAACATGGAAAGAAAATAGACTTCAACAAGATTACACCAAAAAACATTAATTCCTTCTTATTCTTATAATAGTGCCAATACAAAGAATATCTAGATTTTAAACACAATTACTATTCTCCCCATTTTGGAATATTTTTTCCCCACTAAAGCGTAAAAATCCACCCACAACAGATAGCTCCATGATAAACCCTTAGACTAAATAAAAATCTAATTTAAAAAATATATATTTTTAGTAATTTTTCATTTAAGTAAGATGATCCTCAAAATTATCCCATAACCTCTACACTACTAAATGATCCTTGATAGTTACTTGCAATCCAAGGCCAAACATTTACACGAAATTATTAAGTTTGGAAAATTCTAAAAAAACTTAAAAAATATTAAATTATATTTTTTTAACTTTAGATGGTCAAATTTGGCCCTGAAATTTTTTTAACATTGGTTGTAAATAGATAGGGTAGTTATTATTACATGGAGCTCTCTGAGATCTTCGATTTAAAAAATGGACTCAAATGGCTTCTTGGATCAAAAGTTATGTTCTCCACAAGTTTTGGCTTTCATGTCAAAATCATCTTATAGTAATGAAACCTTCAAGCTATAAATAATAAAATAGCTAAGAATTGACTTGGCTTTGCAATTTCTACCATGCTATTTCTTTCTAATTTAAAAACTCTTTCTCCAATTTATACTTAGTCTTTAAAGATTTAGACTATATTACTTTTAGATAAGATTTAAAAGTCAAGAACTTTTTATATATTTTAGTTATGACTTATAGTTATGTTGAGACATGTTCTATAATGACAAAAAAGGGTGGAGTATCATGGCATGAGCATGTTACAAAAACTCCTATCTTTTACCTCAGTCATTTACATGTCAAAATATTAATATTTAAATACCTTAAATACATCTATCTAAAAAAATGCCTAGAGATACGAATGTTGATTTATTTTGGTTTATTGTTTTTTATTTAGAGCTATTTAAAAGAATTATTTTATTTATTAAGATATCAATGCTAGTAACTATTATAATTAAAAAAATCTAGTATACTTTTTTAATTTTGTTATATGGAAAACTAAAATCCTTTATACAATAAACTAGCATAGTTATATTTTAAAAAATATATCTAAAATATGCCAAGAGACACCCTTTCTCAAGCCACCTATTGCACTTATATATATTAAATTGATTTAAAATAGGCATCTTGAGAAGCATATCTCTTAGCATATTTTAGATATACTTATTAAAATATAAACATGCTAGTAGCATTTTTAGTTGCAAGCCTAATTCTAATTGTAACACTAACCCTACTCCTGCATCTAACCCTAATTTTAATACTAACTAAAATTAAAATACTAATTGAAACCCTAACCATAATCCTTATTCTAACCCTAACCTTAATTGTAACCTTGATTCTAACCCTAACCCTAATTCTAACCTAAATTCTAACCCCTAGCTCTAACCCAAATTTGAAATGTAACACTAAATCAAATTCTATCCCTAACTCTAATTGTATGACTATCCTTAAACCGACCCCTAATTATAAGCCTAATTCTAATTCTGACACTAATGTTAATTCTAATCCTCATGTTTTTTGTTATATATATTTTTCATATGTCTAACCCTAATTCTTGTAAGAGTCAATGTGACTCAGTAAACCAGGATCACCTGCAATCAAGATAAGCTTCCATACAAAGATAACAAAGAATATGCTAAAACAATGGAGCAATAGAATCTATACACAACTGTCATGTGAAATACAATGAATGAGCCTTTCTTATAAAGGCAAGGTGAGAGCTAGAAAGGTGGAGTGGAAAGTGGAGATATTCCTACAACATGTGACAATTAGAGGATGATAACTAATTGCACATGTGGATGATAAGACAACTCACTCCAACTATCAACAACTCAACACTCAACTAGACTCAACTAGAAACACCTAGAAGACTCACTAAGTCAACTTAACATGTGTGAATTATGTGTTCACATCAACACCCCCCCTTAAGTACAACTTAGGGAGTAGCTGACTAAAATAGAGATGCAATGATGTATGGGTCCTGGCTACTAGGCCATGTT
The DNA here is from genome assembly GCA_027924645.1 of Cunninghamia lanceolata. Taxonomy (NCBI): domain Eukaryota; kingdom Viridiplantae; phylum Streptophyta; class Pinopsida; order Cupressales; family Cupressaceae; genus Cunninghamia; species Cunninghamia lanceolata. The sequence continues at coordinate 7,237,482 of BSBN01000482.1, forward strand.
AGGTACCCATGTACAAAAATATCAAGTGGAGAAAAGGAGAAAACCTCATGGGACAAAACTCCTCTCCAAAAGTGAGAATGTAGAAAACAAATGAAAAATGTGATGGAAGGAGGACTCAAGACCCCCCAAGAACTACATCAAACATATATGTAAAATCAATTACCCCCCCATAGGAGAGCAAGTGTGAGACTATAAATCCCCACCACAATGAAGTAGCTCTTGTGCCAATGGTGAATGCCTGAAGAAGAATGCGGAAGAGACTCCAAAGCCTACAAACAACATTCTCCCCCTTAGGAAGAAACAGGTCCAAAGGTTGATGTCGAAGAAACTCCATCTCAAGGTATGAGGGAAAAAGCCTTGTGATGTATGTTGTCTTTGAAAAATGCTCAAGTGTCCATGTGTCACAACCAAAATATGTGACATAATTAGGTGTTGCATGCCTAATCAAAGAATGTGACAATCTAGGACAAGATGAAAACTCGAGATCATCAATCTCCAAAGATAGAATCCTCTGAATGATGCTCAACATACTCCAAGTTAGTTCCAAACTATGACAAGTGAAAAGGAGAAGGTGCCCACACATCCGATGTAGAAGAATCAACTTCTTCAAAGAGGAGATGAATGTCATCAATGATGTCCTCCAAGTCATCAAGATAGGACTCATGAAACAAGTCTGAAATACTTGTCAAGTACTCATCCCAAAAACCTATATTTGGAAGACAAACAATAGCCTGCTCAACTGAAGTGGATGAAGCTATGTCAATGCCAATCTCTATAGAAGAAGGAGAAGGAGGAAGCTCAAAACTAGTCTCAAGAACCAAAGTAGATACAAGAACATCAAGGTTCAAGTGACCAAGCTTCTCCTTAGAAACATGATTCACACTTGATGCATGACTGTGAATAGCAAATAATAGATCTACATCATCATCAGAAATAAAATGGGAGAAAGTATACAAGCAAGATGCATGATCAGCCATCCCAACAACAATGATATCTCTACTCTCCAAGTTCCATATGATCACAGAATCAGGAGTGAACTCAACTGTCTTTCCTGCACCACAATGAGTAATCTAGTAGATGGAAAGGAGATTACTTGTCAAGGAAGGTACATACAACACATTACTGAATGGATTCTCCCCAACATTAATATTTCCTCTTCTAGTTGCATGTATTTATGTATTTTTACCCATCAAAATAGGTGGCAAAGTATATAAATGAAATGAAGAGAACATCCCTTGCATGAAGATACCATATGATGAGAAGCTCCTGAATCAAGAAGCCATCTCTCTAACTGTACACTTGTTGAAGCAAAGAGTGCTTGTCCTTTTCCTTTGTTTGTCCCATAAGAAATGCATGTTGTCCCTGTAGATGTAGATGATGATGGTGTCGAAGAAGAAGACTTGGGTAAAACTATTGTTGATGGAGAATACTCAATGTTATGTTTTGAAGAAGTTGTGACATCTCTTCAAATTTTTTCTCATAACATTTAGTCTCATCATGACCCAATTTATTACAATAAGAACACTTTGGCTTCTTCTTCTTATTTGACTCCTCTTTGGAAGAAGAGTTGGGGGTTTTCTTTGATTCTTTCTCTTGGTCCTTAGACTTTGAATCCTTTTCTTTTCTTCCCTTATTATGTGAAGCCTTAGGATCTTTTGTGCTTTGTGTTGCAACTAGAGCCTATTTTTTAGGAGACTTCAATGTGCCCATGTGTAGTAGATTGGCTTGTTCTCTAGTGAGTTGTGCAACAAACTCCTCAAGCGAAGGCATAGTAAACTTACTACCAAAGGCATCCATTGTAGCATAAAAGGTAGAAACATAAATTGAATATGTAGGGCCCAATTTTGCAAGAATGGATAGAATCAATTGTTCATTTTCTTTCTCAAGACCACACTGTTTGAGTTGCAACCTGAGAGACTTAAACTTGGTGAAGAAGTCTTCAATTTGATCAAAATCTTGAGGATTAAGTGCAATTAGCTCATTCTCCAATTTGAACCTTCTTATCTTATCTTTCTTGCCAAAGCGATTGTCTAGTGTTGTCCATATCTCATTTGGTGTAGTACAAGACTCAACATGAAATCTTAGATCTGGAGAAATGGCAAGACAAAGTGTGCCAAAAGCCTCATCTGTTCTATCTAACCATTTTCTTCTCTCTAAGTCAACTTAACATGTGTGAATTATGTGTTCACACCAATAATTCTAACTATAAATGTAACCCTAATTCTATCCCTAACCATATTTCTAACCCTAACCCTAACCCTATTTCTAACCTTGACCCTAATTATATTTAACCCTAATTTTGATCCAAATCATAATTCTATCCCTACTCCTAACCATAATTCTAACTTTAACCCTAGAATTTTTTCCATTTCAAATATTTTCCCTAATTGTAATCCTAACTCTATTTCTATCCCAAACCCTAATTCTATTGCTAACCCCAATTCTATCCCTAACCTTAACCCTAATTGTTTGCACAAAATATAAATTTTATTTAAAGAGATTTGAAATTTTTACAAAACCCTAAAATCTATATTTAATGCAACATCAAGAGATTATAGATAAAACTATTGACATCAATAACCATAAATGTTAGTGAAGGTAATAAAATGTGGTTGCTGAACTCCAAAAATAACTCCGAGCTCATATGCATATGTGTGTAATGTCATGTCACCTGGATTTAGAAAATAAGGTAGGGTTTTATAAGATTTTTGGTGGGAGGGTTTCAAAGGTAGTTAAGCCAAAAATTGGTTGAATAGTTAAATGGTGAGAGGTTGGTAAAAGAAGGGATTTTAATATTTTTAATTTTTTATGCATAGGATTAGGTTTAAGTAAATAATAAATTAAGTTTATTAAGTTTAATTTATTATGTATGGGAGGTTTTTTAGGTTTTTAGGTAAATAATAAGTTAATTTTGTTAAATTTAATTTATTATTGATGAGAGATGGTGTAAAAGGGGAAGATTTAATTAAATAATTAAAATTAATTAAATATTATGGGTAATGATTATGATTAATTAAGGGATAATTTGGGGAATTCAACACTATTATTACAAACGAATACCCACAAAACTCAAAACTATTTTTAAATTTCTTCTCACTCCATTCCATTGTGCTACAACTAAAGATAAATATCAAATTTATACAAAAATGAAAATTACCATTTTTGGCAGATTTTTACAACATTCTAAAATTGCCATTTTTGGTAACTTCACATCCTTATTCTTATGACCATGAAAGTTTTTGAATATTTGAAACTTACTAAACATCGAGTAATTGTCAACTTTATAATCTAATTGCAAGTAAATCTAGGAAAATATTTAGAAAAAACTTGGAAAATCTTGAAAAAATATTAAAACCTCATTTTGAGGCCCTAAATGATCAGATAAGGTCCTGAAAAAATGTCAAAATGATGATCTACCAATTTTACCGATTTAGTGGGTTTTTTATTAAACTCTTCAAGATGCATCTTCCCACCAAATTTTAGCTCCAACAGAGCTTCGAGTCAAAAGTTATGACCTCCAAAAGTTCCTACGTCATTCTCCTCTAATTGAAAAAAATGCAGCTCCTGAAGTTGTTTTCCTAGAACTTATGCCACTTGTCTAGATCTAGCTTTTTCACTTCCCATTCTAGAATTCATGTATTATCTGCTTGTGTTAGAACTTCCCACTATACTAGAAACTTGTTGTATTGACCCTGTCCAGTGTCTATTGTCTTCTTGTCTAGAATCTATGCAATCTTTTCCCTTTTCTTTCTCGAAACCTGTTGTTTCCAATCTACTACAAGCTCACCTTCTTCATCAAGAATGCCACCATGAAAAGCATATAAATCAAAAACATTAAACACAGGAGAAATGTCTAACTGCTCTAGTAAATCTACCTCATAAGCATTGTCATTGATTTTTTTGTAATTCTGCAAGGGCCAATTTTATTTTATTTCAGCTTGTTGTAAGTTCCGGTGGGAAATCTCTCTCTTCTTGGATAAACCATGACTAAGTCACCTACATTGAATACTAGATGTCATCTACCAACATCTATTGTAGTTTTATACTTTTCATTACTTTCTTGGAGCTTGTGCCTCACCCCTTTTTGTAAATGTTGAATATGTTTTGCATATGCTTCTCCATCATCACTAATCCTATCTCCAATTGGTAGCTGCATCAAATCTAAAACACCCTTAGGATTCCTACCATAAACAGTGTGAAATGGTGATTTACCTGTAGATTGATTGACTGAACTGTTATAGGCAATTTCATCTCATGGTAAGGCCAAGTCCCATTGTTTGGCTTTCTCTCCAATGATGCATCTTAGCAGGTTTCCCAAACTTCAATTTACAGCCTCAGTCTGCCCATCTGTTTGGGGGTGATAAGCACTACTAAACTAGATCTTGGTTCCCATCTTTTTCCATAGGGTCCTCCAAAAATGACTAAGAAACTTGGTATTCCTATCAGATGTGATAGTTTGTGGAACACCATACAATCAAACAATTTCTTTAAAAAATAATTCTATCACCTTAGTTGTATTACTAGTTTTCTTGTAGGCAATAAAATGAGCCATCTTAGAGAACCTATCAAAAACAACAAAGATGGAATCATTACCTTGTTGTGTGTTTGGTAGCGCTAACACAAAGTCCATACTTAAATTAGTCCATGGTTCGGTAGGTACTGGTAATGGCATATACAACCCCGTATTTTGTGAATGTCTTTTAACCATTTGACAAATTCTACACCTTGTCACATATCTTGTTATGTCTCTTTTCATCTTTGGCCAGTAGTACTTATCTTCTACCAGAGCTATGGTCTTATCCTTGCTAAAATGTCTAGCCAACCCACTGCTATGAAGCTCTCTTATAATGTTCTCTCTCATGGACCCAACTGGAATATATAATTGCTTTCCTTTAAAGAGATAACCATCTTGCATAATATATTCACCTTGAATGTGGCCCATGCTGCCCACTACTGGGGTTTTCAACTATTGTACAATCTTCCAAAAATCATTGTCAGATTCATATAGATATTTTATGGCATCAAAACCAATCACCTCATTTTCCATTATTGTCAATAGTGTAACATGCCTACTTAAAGCATTTGCAACCTAGTTTTGTTTTCCTGACTTGTGCTTGAGAACAAAGTTGTAGCCTTGTAAAAAAAAAACCCATTTTTGCATGCCTACTATTCAATTTTTTTTGTGGTCTGTAAACAACACAAACTCCTTTTGCACCAAATAGTGTCTCCAATGTCTCAATGCTTGTAGAATTGCAAAAATTTCTAAATCATAAGTTGAATAGTTCTTCCTTATCTCATTTAACTTTTAACTAAAGAAGGCTATGGGTTTACCTTCTTAGTTAAGTACAACTTCAATGCCCACATGTGAGGCATCAAAATCCACTTCAAATACCTTATCAAAATCTGGTAATGCTAAAATAAGAGCTTCTGTCACCTTCTTATTTAGAAACTTCAAAGCTTCCTCAGCTTCCTTGGTCCACACAAAATCCCTTCCTTTGGTGCAATCTATTATGGGTGCTACAATACTGCTAAAATTTTGAATGAATTTTTGATAGAATGTAGATAACCCATGAAAACTTCTTACCTCTACTATGCTCCTTGGACTAGGCCACTCTAGAATTGTCCTGACCTTTTTTTATCTATTTTGATACCATCTACGGAGATGACAAAGCCTAGGAAGACCAAACTTTCTTGCATGAATCTACACTTCTTTAAGTTTGCATAGAGTTTCTCTTTCCTCAACACATCTAATACAGTCCTCAAATGCTAGAAGTGCTCCTCTTTTCTCTTTCTAAAAACCAAAATATCATCAAAGTAAACCACCACAAACTTACCAATATAAGGACGCATTATAGTATTCATTAGCCTTAAGAAGGTGTTGGATGCATTAGATAACCTGAGTGGCATAACCATCCACTCATATAATCCATCCCTAGTCTTGAATGTTGTTTTGCATTCATCCTCCTCTCAAATCCAGATTTGGTGATAACTGTTGCATAGATCAATTTTGCTAAAGTATTTATCCCTTGTAAGCACGTCAATCATGTCATCCAAATGAGGGATGGGGAACTGATATTTGATGGTGATTTTATTGATTGCCCTACTATCTATGCACATCCTCCATGTGCCATCCTTCTTTGGAGTTAATAGCATAGGTACAACACATGGGCTCATACTCTCCCTCACCACACCATTGCTTATGAGGTTTGTCACTTGTCTATTAAGTTCTGCGTTGTGGGTAGGGCTCATTCTATAAGCTTCTTGATTAGGTAGGGATACTCCTAGGATCAAATCAATATGGTGCTGAATATCTCTCTTTGGTGGTAGACCATCAGGTAACTCATCTGGCACAACATCAACATATTCTTCTATTATTTTTGCTACTTTTGTTGGTACCGGTATTTCCTCATCATCTTCTTTCTTCACTACTAGTGCATAACATAACCCCGTCACCTTAATTTCCTTCCTAGGTTCGCTTGTGGACAACATACTCTCCACCTTCCTTTCATTCTTAAGAGACAATAAAATCACTTTGGAACCTTCTTTCCAAAAAGTGTATGTATTTTTTTCTCCATCGTGCAGTACCTTCCTATTGTATTGTCATGGCCTTCCCAACAACACATGGCATGCATCCATTGCAATGACAACACACCATATTTCATCCTTATAAGTCTTTCCTATGGAAAACTTAATTAAACACCTCTTATCAATAGTGACTTCGTTTCCCTTTTTGAACGATACAATATGATAGGGCTGGGGATGTTTTTCACAGTGTAGATTCAGTGTATCTACCATTTCTCTAGAAACCATATTTTCACAACTACCACTATAAATAATAAGTTGGCATACATTTCCTCCTAAGGTGCACTTGGTTTGAAAAATATTGGTTCAAAGCCAAGAATCATCACAACCTTGTGTTTGCTCCTTTTTTGGAATCACCATTGCTCTTCTCATCATGAGATTCTCAGCCACATCTGGTGGAACCTCTAATTCTACCCTTTCTCCTTCATTCTTAGCTTGAGCCAAGTTCAACCTAGGTTATTCTCCTTGCTTCCTTTCTTGCATGTGATAGTTTGGAGAGTTAAATGCCCTGTGACCCTCTTCACCACACCTATAACAAATGAAAGGTTTTCGTGGGCCTTCCCATCCTCTACCACCATTGTAACCTCTACCTCTCTTAAATCCTCTTCCTCTTTGTTGACTTTGAGGATCTCATTAGATATCTTCTGATTGCTATGTTCCTTGGGATGATTCTCCCCGACTAAAATTTAGACCACCTCAGAATGGGAGATGATGTCCCTCTCCTTGCTCCTCTATTCCTTTGAAAATATTGTCTACTTTTCTTTTCTTCTACCTTTAAAGCTAATTAGTATGTGTCTCCATATTGTTAACCCTATGCATGCTCAATTCATCTTGAATAGTGAATTTTAGATCATTTACATACCTTGCAACCATTTGTTCACTAGTTTCTTGATGCTCCACATGAATGGACAACTTGTAAAATTCATTTGTAAAGTCTTGCATAGTAGATAAGTTTTGTTTCAAATTTTGAAATCTACACAAAAGAGTTTGTGCATAGTCTACAGGCAAAAATTTCTCTTTCAACTTCTTCTCCATTTTGCTCCAAGTCTTGACTTTATCCTTTCCCTTTCTAGTTCTTTCCTTTTTTAGATGATCCCACCATATCATTGCATGACCCTTTAACTTAGTCCATGCAAACTTCACCTTCTTTTGCTCTGTCATAGTCTTCCGTTCAAAGAATTTCCCCATTTCATTTAACCAATCTATCAACTCCTCTGGTTTAAGACTACTTGCATACTCAGAAACTTCAATTTTAATCCTATCATTTTCCCCCTCTAATGCTCTGAGCATCCTTTCTTCAAAAGTTACGTGCTCGAATTGTGCTTCCTCTTCAGTTCCTACATGTCGATCTTCATCTCCTTGGCCTATTTCTTCATCAGAATCATCTCTTTGTGGTCTCAATCCTTGATTGGCCATCATACCTAAAAATTATTGCATTTGTCTTTGTATATTTTGTATATCCCTATGCATTTGGGCATTACCTGCTCTTCCTCTTCCTCTCCCAACTATATTCCCACCCTGATACCAGATGATGTAGCCAAACTTCACAACATAAAATTCAACACTATTATTACAAAAGGATACCCCCAAAACATAGAACTACTTTTAAATTTCTTTTCACTCCATTCCATTGTGCTACAACTAAAGATAAATATCAAATTTATACAAAAATGAAAATTACCTTTTTTGGAATATTTTCACAACTTTCTAAAATTGCCATTTTTTGTAACTTTGCATCCTTATCTGTATGACCATGAAAGTTTCTGAATATTTGAAACTTACTAAAAAATGACTAATCATCAACTTTATAATCTAATTGCAAGTAAAGCTAGGAAAATATTTAGAAAAAACTTGGAAAATCTCAAAAAAATATTAAAACCTCATTTTGAGGCCCTAGATGATAGGATAAGGTCCCGAAAAAGTGTCAAAATGATGACCTACCGAATTTACCCAAGACGCATCTGCCCCACCAAATTTCAACTCCAACGGACCTCTCAAAGTTCTTGCATCAAGAATAATTAGGAATAATCAGGGAATCAAGGATTTTGGGGATAATCATGGATAATCAGGGATTTGGTCAATTTTGGATTCTACATTTCACCCCTCTTTGAGATGATGTTGCGAGGCAATGTCATTTCAAAGAAGATTAAAACATAGGTTTTGGATTCAGATAAAAGAGTGGATAGAATGGGTTGGATTCGATTGGATGGGGCTCATAACAATGATGTTCAATAGTGACCATTTGCATTTCTATATCAACACTGCAACCAATCACTCCTAGGATGTGTTTAGTCTTAAAATTCCACACAAATTTCCACCAATAGGATGTAGGTTGAAGAACAAGTCCATAGAGTTGGGGCAAAATATGAAGCCACTTGAAATGCATCAAGATTCCATCTTGCCAAGACTTATAGTTTTCTCTATCCAATCTTATTATAATAGGATGCCTTTTAATACCCATGATTAACTCCTCAAATTTAGTCACACAATAGACCAATCAAGAGGCTTAATCCAACAAAAGCACAAGATTACCCCCCCAAATTTACTTAATCATGAGAATCCCCCCCCCCAAAAAAAAATGATATTGCTAGCACTTTATAATTAGTCCAATTACAGTTGCCACAAGGCAAAACAACAAAGTGGTCTTTTGATTTTGGTACATGTAAATGCCAAAATAAGGCTATAACTGAAAATACAACTTCTGTACAAAACTAGTCCAAACTGATTGCAAATCTGAGAAGTACTCAAAAAATCATGCACTTTCAAAATACATTTTGCTAGAAAATGTTATTGTATGACCCCAAATGGAGCCTCAGAAGGTCTGATAATGAGGACTGCCCATTAACAACAATGAAAATCTTCAATTTCTAGAAAATCCAGACACCAAAATAAAAATCCATTTGCACCACTATGAAGCCTACAAAATTATACCCCAAACAAAAAAATTTGCACCAAAATCAGAGTAGATATGACCAAGTTACAGACGTTCAAAGATCAACTACGAAATCTAAAACTCCATTGGAGTAGGGAGAGAAAATGCAAAAATTTTATGCTGCCAAATTAGTAGAACTACTAAATGTGGAGGTTCGCTAGATGAAATTAGTCTTTGCCAAGTCTGGTATTTGCCAGCTAAATTTGGAACCTCTGCTAAACTAGAGCACCACCAAAAAGTCTGCTAACTTTGGCAGAGGCACCAAAAATGCTGCCACAAATGGTGGATTTGGAAAGAACTAAAAAAAATGTTTTTTAATGCCAAAAGGCCTGTTGCCATATGGGTCTGAGTGCTATTATTTTGCAGAAATTAAAGAATATTAAAAAAATTTTACAAAGGCTGAAGCCTTGAAGGAAGGGCAAGCCCCTTTATAGGGGTCGCAGACCCCAACGGACCCGTGTGAGGGTAAACCCATCCACGGGTACCCTACAGTAGTACCATGTAGGCCCCGCATAGGGCAATGATGCCCTTAAATTTTGTTTTTTTACAAACTGTAGTTTTTGCAAAAGAAAATTATTTTTATTTTTCAATATAGTAAAAAAACTGCAAAAGATTTTATTTTTTTTAATTTTTTATTTCCCAAACAAATAGATGTACCTGTGTAGAATATTTTGTATGGCTGAGGGGGTGAAAAAATTTTGCCTTTTGAGATGACTTTTGATTTTGACGATTTGACAGTCGATCTTGGGGTTTTTGGGCATCCTCAACATGATGGTAGGATCAGATTTGACCCAAAATGCTCCGAAGGATCAAGTACCTGTTGGATCTTGCATGCACCTCCCAACTTCAAACCCTCATAGATTTGGCCTCTGATGTTCGATCTAGATGAAACAAAAGGCAATTTTTACTATCTCGAATGCCCTGAACACAATGGTGTGCTCTATTTTGCAACAACATGCTCCAATGTGTACTTACAATATAAATCCACAAGAAGGAAGCCCTCCCAAATCTGGTATCTCTCTCAAACTTTTCTGATTCTCCAAGTCATCATGCGATGAAAGAGAAGAGCATACTCAATTTTTCAAGATCCACCATGATTTGCACTCAAAATCTTTCAATAGACTTACCAAAGGAAATCTACAAGCTCTTGTACCATGTAAGATTTGGCTATGGAGATAGCCACCCAAGATCTAGAAGCCTAATGGAAAGCACAAATAAAAGAGAAGATCAATACGATGAAAATAAACTGTATTCTTATCAAAGAAAGAAAATACATCAATATACAAGATTACAATATGATATGCCATACCTTGCTTGTAAAGGCAAATATGAGAGATAAGATGTTGTAGTCATGTGACAAGTGTCTTAATCCTATGACATGTGACAACTAGATCACATGTGTAGGATAAAACAATTATCACCAACTAGAAACAACTCTCAACATCTAGAAATAACTAGAATGCTTCCTAAGTCAACTTAACATGTGAATATATGTGTGAATATTATTTAACTAATAAATAGTTAAATAATATGAATTATTCACACTAACAACCTTTGTCCATTAAAATTTATTTTAGACTTTAAGACTACATACTTATCATTTGAATTCAAGGCAAAAGCATAACCCATTAAAATAGTTTGGTCATTCCATGTCTTCTACTGTGACGTTTTACACACCCTCAATGAAACTCAAGCCATACTAAGGCTTCACATGTCTTCAAAGCTTAAAAAGGGACACTTAATCACTATTGGACATGCTTAGAGCATATATGCAGTGGTAGATAAGGCTTTATAGGGTTTTAAACAATAGATTCCTACTTGTTACAAACCTCCACCAGGTTATAAAGGGTATATCTTGTACACAGTGTAATCGTTGGAGCTCTTACATAGATCATACAACTCTTGAACACTTGACATGCATAGTGAACTTCCCAATCCCCTCTTTTTTGGATTAACATTTATCATACAGTCTTATCTCTTAGGTTTAATGGATCTACATGCCCCCAAACATCTTGCAAGGTTAGTGAAGCTTTAATACTATTGAAAACATACCATGGAGCCTTGAGGAGTGAATAAACCCTTAAATCTCTTGAGCAATATAAGTGACTCATTTTTACCCTATTATAGATCCTTCAATGATGATAGACAAGTTTTCAGGAGTGTGTAGAGTGATGACATAACAATTGTGACATCTTGAACTACCTCAATACCATCAGCAAGAGATAGTGAGGAGTCTTGAATTTGCATGTGCTTATCTAATCTTAATCTTTATTAACCATAACATAGACTCCATTCCTTCATAAGTTAGACATACTTGAATAATTTCATATAACTATATGGCACTCAAAAGAGGTCTTCAAGATTCTTATACTATTATACAAATTTAGTTAGCACTTAACAAAGCTCCTTTTGTTATCACAAACCTCTAAAGATACAAAGGTGTTTGGTTTCTTAACTGGTCTCCACACCATTAAGAAGACTATGTGGACTATTTTACATTCTCTCTATGCCAGTGTCTATGAATGTGTATACTCTATCAAACCTTGCATACAATGTCTATACATGTGTATACTCTATCAAACCTTGCATACAATATAGATCTCTGCCCCATACACACCTCTGTATGCATGTATTGTATGTTTGTATGTATTGTATGTCAGTATGTATTTTCTCTCTGCATACATGTATTGTATCCATTCTCTACAATTGTACCTTCTTTCTTTGCATTGTATCCTCATGGATCTTTGTTCTCTACTCACTTATGTTGTCCCTATCTCCTTGCATACTCTTCCTTCTTAAACTTATGGACCTCTATCTCTTAGACCCTTGTATAGTGGTTCAAGACTTTTATGAGATATTTGATCTTCACCATCTTCACCATTGATGGACAATGTATCAATATTTTGATGAATACAACTTCACAACCTGATACAAGTATTTATCTAAAATAGATCAAAGGCTCTTGACATGAGTTTTTGTTTCTTGATAGACTTTATTTTAGGTGCTTGTTCTTGCATGGAGACAAAACCATCTTCCCATAACTACATTGTACCCATAATGTAACATCTCATTCCATAATCCTAAAAACTTAACACAAACATTTATCTTAATCAAGAGATTAGTTAACAATATGATTTTGTAAATCAATACTTAACCATAATGATTCATTATCATTTCATCAACTAAGCACGTTATTCTAAACAAAATAGAACAAAGCTTACAATTACAATAATCATTTACATATCCAAGTGAATAATTTTCACTATGTATGTACAAGTTATGCTCAAGGCATCATATAACAAATTTTACATTACAATTGATCATTAAGTCATAAAATGGAATGCACTGTATTTGGAACTTCTGACATTTGTATTCATAAGCCTCATCTTGTCTCATGCTTGGGAAAGAGAGCATCATCATGGTGCTTTTCCACCAACCACAGACCTGCAGTCCCATGCTCAACTTCTAAACTAGAAGTGGCCCTACCCTTCACGAAAAGGTTAGATATTAGGAATCCTTTGGTTAGCCATCTAAGTATTTGGTCTTGTGTCCTTCCTAATGTCTCATGGTCACACAACTATAGATCCACTCTAACTATGTATGACACTGCTAGAGACACTAGGCCATCTAGAGCATTGCGGACCGACAATGAATGTAGAGACAAATGCATTACTTTGGCTAAAGATTTACATATATATACATTACAGAATGAACATCATTGTATGTCCACCACCCTAGCTCGACTTATAAGATGTCATGTCGTATAGTATGCTTAATGCGACTTCTCTGGGTCTAGTAAAATGTGAATTCAGTTCAATTCATAGTCCAATACTAGGACAATCAACTCCTATCTACAAGTTCATCAAATGTAATAGATTGCTTTTGCAACAAGGATCCTGTGACTCTTCATCACCCTATTCCATTTTCCAAAAATAACAATAGTCAAACAAGTTTTCCAACTTCTGACCTTCCTAGGTTCACAGATTCATGTTGACCTTTCACAATGTTTACATTCAAGATCATGAAAATTAAGACTTATATCATAATATTCTAATTTGATGGTCCTACTAAAAAGAATATATCTCAAGTAGTCTCATGAGTTTTAATATCTTATACATCATTCGTGAAGCACATGGCTATTCGAAAAAGATGACTTCCATTTACGTTGAAATACAATAGTTTCATACTAATCTTAGTATTCATTATAATAAGTATATAATTATCTAGAAGAAATGGTTCGTCCAATAAACTTAGTAGGCACTTAGTGCCACCAACAAGGCAATGCAGCTTACCTCTTATCCAGTTTCTCCTTCTTCAACAAGGAGTCAACATATCTTTTAATTACATAAGAAGCATCATAGTTATCATAATAACTATCATTAACAATCAAGTTCTATTACAAGGAATCTGTGACTCCACGTCACCTTATTCCTCTTTTTAATCATATCATAAGTCAAACCATATTCACCACCCTAGGTCTAATATGCATGGGATCAATTTGATTCATTGTCCATACCTGGACTATTGACTCCCATCATAGGTTGATTATGACTAAATGGGTTACTTACGTAATGTTGAACTTGTGATTCCTCTCCACCTCCTTCCACTCTCAGTCATTACACAAATCAGACCATATTTACCATTCTAGGTCAATCATAGTTCACAACATCTAAATAAATTATCATATCAGATATAATCATATTCATACTATACTAGGAATTCCTTCCCTTAGTTAATTAGTGTGATTCTGACATGAATAGTATCTCTAAATCTCATTTAATAAAATAAAGGGTAGTTATCATAATCTGAATAGATCATTTCTAGTGCCTTGGCTAGAATATCAGATCCCACATAATATAATCTATGGTCTAAAATAAGCATACCACCTTCTTAGCTGAAGGTAACAAGTATGGTCATGGTATTCTAAATAGCCTTATTAAACCACATATGACTTTTATACAAGTTGAGCCATCATTTGGGATGGATGCTTTAAGCATTGTTTTGGGTTAAGGCCATATCAGCCATTAGCATAGTCATAATGTCTGTGTTTATTCAATGTAGACCACATTGTTATTTGACATATAAATACTATGGTTTAAGCATGGCCTCAACTGTGAAGGCCTTGAGCCACAACATAATATGAGTTTCAATGTTTTAATCTTGACCTCCATGGCCACAAGCCATAGGTATAACTTGATAACATGGCAATATAGCTTGGCTTCCATAGTTGTGAGCTCTAATGGAGATAAGGAGTAAAATGAATAGACGCTCAGCCTCCTTGGCCTCAAGCTATGATACACACAAAAAGAAAGTAAAGCAAAATACAGCCACTCAGCCTCCATGGTCTTGAGCAGTGACTCCATAAAGACTATAATATAATCCCAATCAGCCTCCATGGCCTCGAGAAGTGATACCATAAAGAGTGCAATATAATACTGCTTGGCCTTTATGGCCATGAGTAAAGTCACAGTAAGGAATTTGATTTAATATAGCTCGGCCATTGGCTTCAAGCATAGTTACAGTCAAGATGGCATTACGAAGTAGCTTTAGCCATTAGCCGCAAGCTAGACGTAGTCAAGAATATATTATCCTGCCACTCAGCCATTGGCCTTGACCTTAAACATAGATAAGAATACACTATTATGTAGCTCATCCATTGGCCTTGAGCAGAGACATAGGGAAACAAATCTTGTAATACAAATTAGTCATAAGGCCTCAAGCCTCCAAACAAAAGAAAATTACCTCAAAGGTTTAAAAACTCAATCTCCACATCCTTGAGCTATTACCATAGTATAACAAAAATAGAGTTATCACTAAGACAGTTAAACAAGAAGGGTTCCAAACGATATATATATATATATATATTATACTGGGGAGCTTGATATAAGAAAATTAGCCTGAGCATAGCCTTTTGAAAGTGGGAGTGATCCCAGATTGACTGCCATTATCTCTCTCACAATCATTTTCCCGCACTAAGTCAGAGCTCCTTCCCTCTTCTTTTTCCCAAATCAACCCTCTTCAATCCCTAATAATTATCTTCCAGGAAGACTAAAGAAGTTATTCATTCACTGCTCTAGCATGCCTATTTCTATGGGAAACTACCACCTTATCCAAGGTGGTCCGAGTGGTTCCTCCCACTCAGCCAACTACCATGATCAAAACTTGCTCAAACATGACATTTGCCAAAATATGGTGAGCTTGAAGCTCCCCTTCGCTCCACAAAACAAATTTTCAACAAAATTAACAATTTGATAATATAAAATAATAGACTTTAAAAAAGTCACAACATTATTGTTGTCAACCTCTAAAGAGGTTCCCTCTTATAGACATATGATAAGGGTTAAATATTAGTATATATAGTATTAAAGATTATCATTAAGGAAATGAAATCAAAAGACAATACACAACAAGATTGTTGGTTGTCGGGGTCGAGTAATACTCCCCCTAAATTGACTATATCCATTAGTCGAATGACTAGGAAAAAAAATATCCCCATAAACAAATAGGATAATGAGAGATCTCTTTATCTCTTAACACGTCTATCTCTCAACTTGTCACGATGTTCCAGGAACGTCATCTAGTCATCATATCTTCTCATGATAGCGTCATCGACAAGATGACTCACAAAGAACTTAGTTGCTAGGAAAAGGGACATAATTATCTCATGACAAGTTACAAGGGATTCTAGAGGACATGGAGAACCAATCCCTAGATGGCTAATCAATCTTGTTTCCACAAGATCTAACCCTTCCTCCAGGGTGATGCTCTCCTTCCTTCTTCGAAGGACGTTACATTTTCCTATTCACACTCAGGACCACAAAACCATGATCAGTGCATCATTATCATATCCCATAATTCAAAATAATTAATATTCATTACTAATTATCATCAGTCATTAACTGCATAATCAAATATTAAATTAGATATTTCCACAATATCAAATTTATAGACTATGGTTAATCTTCCTTATTACCACACAAAATAAGATTAATGCTAAATCATAAGTTGGGGATGTAACATACCTCCCCCCCATAAGAATCATTGTCCCCAATGATTAATTGTTTTCAAAATCAACCAATAAAATAATAAGAAAAATATTGTGCCTCTTTGAAAACTCCGAAGGGACTCATATATCTAAGAGTCAGTTCAGAAGACTTTCCAAACATAATGAGGCTCTTTTAAATTTTTACCCTTAAGGTGACTTTCTCTCCCATTGTGAAATGCCTTTCGATACGCTTAACATCTGCATAACTCTTTTGCTCATCATTGGCTTTCACTAGCTTTCTTTTATGAGATGGACTTGCTCTTTCGTTTCTAATAGCATTTATAGACCAAGGCTAAGCCTATATTCTAGCTTATCTTAGCTTATAGGGGTTTGACACTTCCATCCATATAACGCCTCAAATGGAGCCATCGTAATAGCTGAGTGATAGGAATTATTATAGGCAAATTCCACCAGAGGAAGATAATCCTCCCATTTGTACCACTGATCCATGTAGTACATTCTCAATGATTCATCCAACACTTGGTTCACCCTTTCAGTCTATCCATTCATTTCAGGATGATAAGCAAAGCTTATGTTCAACTAGGTACCAAGTGAAGAGAATAAGGTTTGCCAAAATCTCAATGTCATTCATGCATCCCTATCTGAGTTAATCTTTTCGGGAATGCCATGGATTCTGAAAACCTCTTGAACAAATTTTTGAGCTATGATGGGTGCTCCATCCGTCAAGCTTCCTAGTATAAAATGGGTGGTCTTAATGAGTCTATCCACCTCAACTAAGATAGCATTGTGCCTGTTCCTTGGCATAGGAAGCCCTTACACAAAGTCCATGCTTATAATTTGCCATTTCCACTCAGAAATATCATGAGGGTATAACAAACCTATTAGGTGATGGTGTTCTGCTTTCACCCTCTAGCATTCCATACAAGTAGCTATAAAATTTGCACCATCCCTCTTCATTCCTTTCCAGAATTATAAGGGTTTCACATCAGCAAGTAACTTAGTTACTCTAGGATGCCCAAAATATGGTGTAGAATGAACCTCTTTCCATACCATATTCCTTAACTCTGTTGAGTTAGGTACATACATCCTTCCTTTAAACCTTATTATCCCATCTGGTTCAAGGTTGAGTCCCTCATATCTCGGATTTTGCGGATTTTCCTCAAGGGCTTGTTTTACCTGCTTGTAAAACTCATCTCCCTTATATTTTTTTTGTAACACTTGATTCCTAAATTCAAAATATATGGAGATGATGGAGGAGATGTGCCTTCTCCTACTCAAGCATTTGCCACCTAATTATTTTTTCCTTGTATATATTTGATCTCAAAATCATAATCTGAGATGAATTCCAACCACCTTCTTTTCTGAGAATTAAGATGCGGCTGAGTGAATAGGTATTTGAGTCCCTGATGATCTATTTTTAACTCATATGGTTTCTCAAGTAGATAGTGTCTCCACATCTATAGGGCATGAATGACTGCTACCAGTTCTAAATCATGTGGGGCATAATTTTGTTCATTATTTTTTTTTTCAGTTTGCGTGGTTCATACATGATGACCTATTTATTCTGGACTAGTACACCCCTAAGTCTTCTCCTGAGGCATCGGTAATGACTACAAATTGACCCTTTGGGTTAGGTACTCTCAAAATTGGTGCTGAAGTCAATTTTTCCTTCAGTAGGTGAAAGGCCTCCTGGTACTTTTCTAACCACTCAACCACTTGCCCTTTCCCTACAAGGAAGTTATAGGATATGCAAATTTTAGAAATTTTTTTCACAAATTTCCTATAATTGAACTTTTAGGTCCATTAGTTTTATAGTGGTCATTTTGTAGGAATTTTTTGGATATAGGTTCCGACCTTGGAATCATATCTATAGAAAAATCAAAAGCTCTTTTTGGAGGTAATCCTGGTAGCTCATCTAAAAATACATCCTCAAATTCTTTAAGAAAAGGGTACCTATCCATATCTAATCTCTCCTGATCTGTGGACTCCCTCTTCCTAACTTAGAAAAAAAATGTTGGTATACCTAACGGTACCCCATGGGTTCCATTATTTTTCCTAATTTGTAGCCAACCATGATGACCAACAAGCATTCCATACTACTTGTTGTCATCTCTGGTGAGGGCTCAAGTGTGATAATAGATAAAGTCACCAGTTCACATAAGCTTACATGATTTTTCCTAGTTAATAGCCAACTATGATGACAAGAAATCATCCCATAATACTTGTAAACACTGGATAAGGACTAGGGTAAAAATGTACACATTCGCAACCATCTATGATGACAAACAAACATCCCATACTACTTGTTTCCATCATTGGTTGAGGAATAGGGTAACATCATACACATTCACAACCATCTGTGATGATAAGCAAGCATCCCATACTGCTTGTTGCCATCACTGGTTAAGGAATAGGGTACCGACATACACATTCACAACCATCTGTGATGAGAAGTAAGCATCCGATACTACTTGTTGCCATCACTGGTTAAGGAATAGGGTATCTATAACCTCCATTGTATAGTGACAACTGGCTAAAGGGTAAGCGCAAGAAGATGAGTTCACTTTTTGGCCAAAAGTGGAAGTATTTTTCCTGTTTTTCAAAATTTGTCATACTTGGAGTGACAATTTGAAGCACTTGCACATAAAATATTAAGATGATGTAAAAATAAGAAATGTAAGATTTTGTTTCTAGTTTTCAAATATGTAATTTTTTCTAATATTCCTAGATGATGCAAGTTGGTTTTTTATTGGATACATACAAAAAGTGGCATTTTAAAATTCCCCTATTTTTTGCAAAAGCATGCATATGTATGACCAACATAGTTTGACCTAAATTAATGTGTTTTTCTAATTCCTTTTGTGGAAAGATTCTGAGGATGTTGAATTTTGGTTAGGATATTTTTTTATAATTTTTTGATAAATATTTTTTTTATTAATTTTTTAATGGTCCTAATTAGTGTTTTTTAAAACCCCTCGTGTACGGCCAACATACTTTGAGCTAAACTAATCAATTCACTAATTTTTTTTTTCATGTAGAAAATGATATCTAGTTTGATCAGACATAATTTTTTTTTCAAGAAACTTTCAAAACCAAAAGTTATTAAAAAATAGTAACCTATGTTATTTCAAGTTTATGAGTTAGTTTGTTTGGAACATAAATAATAAATAGAAAATTATGTTCAATAGTAAAAAATTACATATTTGAAAACTAGACTGTCAAATCTATAATGGGTTTTAATTTCATTAAATTATTCCGAAAAAAAATTGTTAGCCATAGTGGTGAAACTAGTTTTTTCTCTTGTTGTTTTCATCGTCTCCTAGTTGTAGGTCCAAAGCTAAGGCTTGGGTTTCCATGCCTAAAACCAATGCAAATTGGTGGGTTTGAAATTTCAAAATTTTAGAAATGGGTAACCATTATAAACGGGTACCCATTTCTCAAAAATAAAAAACTTAGCCACAATCATGTAAAAAAATACTTTTTGAAAACGGGTACCATTTTTAAATTTTTTTTTACATGCCTATGGCTAAATTTTTTTATTTTTTTGAAAACAGGTACCCATTTTTCTTTGGGAGCCCATTCCTAAATAATTACTTATTTTTTTCAAAATGGGTACTTGTTCCAAGCGACATTTTTCATCCACAGGAGATTTCCACGAAATGTATACTCAACTTTGTGCTTTAACCCTAAACCACACCTATATCATAACTTGTTCCAAGTTAGACTTGTACATATCAAGCCTAGCTCCATTTTCTTATCTAGCCTCGGAGTTATTTTCTCTGTGCTCACTTTGGGTGGTGTCATTATGATGTTCCTCATCATCACCCCCATCATAGGCATCCCACCTAGGTCCTTGTTGACCCCTGACCTCTAGTTCAAGAGTTCCTACCCTCGTTCTTGTCTCTTTCAACAAGACCAGGATCTGGTCAAGCTTAGATTTATAATCTGAACCTTTGTTGCAATCTACTTCTTCCTGAATTTTGCAGATTAATCACAGATTAGTTTTTTGATGTCATTTAATTCATTTAACAGATCTTTTCACATTCATGTAATCTTTAACAAGAAAGGAAAGATTGTCATAATTTTTCATTGTATTGAAGTTTTCATTTGATTACATATAATCCACCAAAATTACAAAATTGTATTTACACCTTTCTACTACAAGTCATTTTCAAGTTGGGATAGCTTCCCATGTTCATTTCTCAACTTTGAGATTTATTAATTTAGTTTTAGAAGGTGGATGTACAAATAGGTACTCATCGACAACCTCCTTGGTTACCTCATATCCCTTAGGATTTTTTTCCACATCTGGTGCTTTTAGGTGTAGAGGGTTCTGGTGATGCATCATTAGAGTTAGAAGCAACAATCCTAATTCCTTTTGTGAACTCCTACTTGATGCCTTTAATGGCATCATCAAATGTCTCCTCATCAGTTAGCCATGCTCCTATCAAGCAACTAGTTTGTTCAAGTCTTTTCCTTCTTGAGGCTTGCTCCCTTAAGATCTTAAGGTAACGTCCATTTTCCATCACCTTCTTTTTGGGTGTTGTTCTTATTCTTACGATTCTAGCATAAGAACATCCAAGCATTAACAAATGTTAATTTTGGATAAAGAAAATCATTGTGTAGTGAGCTCATAGGTCCATGTATTGAACCTAGTAGCTCTCATACCATATATACCATCTCATCCCATAATCCTTAAAAATTCAACAAAAACATTCATCTTAATCAAGAGATTAGTTAACAATATGATTATGTAAATAAAAACTTAACCATAATGATTCATTATCATTTCATCAACTAAGCATGTTATTCTAAACAAAACATAACAAAGATTACAATTACAATAATCATTCACATATCCAAGTGAATAACTTTCACTATGTAAGTACAAGTTATGCTCGAGGCATCATATAATAAATTTTATATTAGAATTAATCATTAAGTCATAAAATGGAAAGCACTATATCTAGAACTTTTGACATTTGTCTTCATAAGCCTCGTCTTGTCTCATGCTTGGGAAGGAGAGCATCATCCTCGTGCTTTACCACCAACAACAGACCTGCGGTCCCCCACTCAAATTCCAAACTAGACGTGGTCCTACCCTTCAATAAAAGGTTAGATATTAGGAACCATTCGATTAGCCATCTGAGTATCTGGTGTTGTGTCCTTCCTAATGTCTCATACTCACACAACTATAGATCCACTCTAACTATGTATGACACTACAGAAGACACTAGGCCATCTGGAGCACTGTGGATGGACAATGCATACAGAGATGAATGCATTACTTTGGCCAATGATTTACATACATATACGTTACACAATGAATGATGTCATATGTCCACCACCCTGACTCAACTTATAAGCTATCATGTCATATAATATGCTTTATGTGACCTCTCTGTGTCTAGTAAAAGGTGAATTCCATTCAATTCATAGTCGAATACTAGGACAATCGACTCCTATCTAGGAGTTCATCAAATGTAATATGTTGAGTTCACAACAAGGAACCTGTGACTCCTCATCACCCTGTTCCATTTTCCGAAAATAACAATAGTCATATATGTTTTCCAACTTCTAACCTTCCTAGGTTCATAGTTTCATGTTGAGCTTCCACAAGGTTTACATTCAAGATCATGACATTTAAGACTTATATCGTAATAGTCTAATATGATGGTCTTACTAAAAAGACTATCTCAAGTAGTCTCATGACTTTTAATATCTTATACCTCATTTGTGAAGTATGGCCATTCAAAAATGATGGCTTCCATTTACGTTGAAATACAAGAGTTTCATACTAATCTTAGTATTCATTCTAATAAGTATATAATTATCTAGGACAAATAGTTCATCCAATAAACTTGGCAGACACTTAGTGTCTCCTAAAAGGAAATACAACTTACCTCTTATCTAATTTCTCCTTCTTCAACATGGAGTCAACATATCTTTTAATTACATAAGAAGCATTATAGTTATCATAATAGCTATCATTAATAGTCAAGCTCTATTATATGGAATCTATGACTCCACATCACCTTATTCCTCTTTTTAATCCTATCATAAGTCAAACAGTATTCACCACCCTAGGTCTAATATGCGTGGGATCAATTCGATTCATTGTCCATACCTAGACTATCAACTCCCATCATAGGTTAATTATGACTAACTGGTTTACTTACAGAGCGTTGAACTTGTGATTCCTCACCACATCCTTCCACTCTTAGTCATTACACAAATCAGTCCATATTTACCATTCTAGGTCTATCATGGTTCACAACATCTAAATAAATTATCATATAAGATAGAATCATATTCATACTATACTAGGCATTTCTTACCTTAGTTAATTAGTGTGATTCTGCAATGAATGATGACTCTTATTACCCTTATGAGCTTAGGTAGTATCTCTAAATAATAAAATAAAGGGTAGTTATCATAATCAGAACAAATCATTTCTAGTGCCTCAACTAGCATGCAAGCTCCGACATAATATAATCTAAGGTCTGAAATTATCATACTACCTTCTTAGCTAAAGGTAACAATTATGGCCATGGTATTCTAATTACCCTTATTAAACAACATACAACTTTTATATAAGTTGGGCCATCATTTGGGATGGATGATTTAAGCATTGTTTTGGGTTAAGGCTGTATCATCCATTAGCATAGTCATAATGGTTTTGTTTATTCAATGCAGACCACATTGCTATTTGACATATAAATACTATGTTTTAAGCATGGGCTCGACCATGAAGGCCTTGAGCCATGACATAATATGGGTTTCGATGTTTTAAGCTCGACCTTTATGGCCACAAGCTATAGGTATAACTTGATAACATGACAATATAGCCTGGCTTCCATAGCCATGAGCTCTAATGTAGATAAGAAGTAAAATGAATAGAAGCTCAGCCTCCCTAGCCTTGAGCTATGATACACACAAAAAATAAAGTAAAGCAAAACAGAGCCACTCGGCCTCGATGGTCTTGAGCAGTGACTCCATAAAAGACTACAATATAATACCACTCGGCCTCCATGGCCTTGAGCAATGATACCATAAAGATTGCAATATAATACCACTCAGCCTTTATGGCCATGAGTGAAGTCACAGTAAGGAATTTGATTTAATATAGCTTGACCATTGGCTTTGAGCATAGTTGTAGTCAAGACTGCATTACGAATAGCTTTAGCGATTGGCCTCAAGCTAGACACAGTCAAGAATAGATTATCCCATCACTCGGTCATTGGCCTTGAGCTTAATCATAAACAAGAATACATTATTATGTAGCTCAGCCATTGGCCTCGACCATAAACATAGGGAAACAAACCTTGCAATATGGCTCAGCCATAAGGCCTCGAGCCTCCAAACAAAAGAAAATTACCTCAAAGGTTTACAAGCTCAGCCTCCATGGCCTCAAGCTATTGCCATAGTATAATAGAAAGAGAGTTATCACTAAGACAGTTAAACAACAAGGGTTCCAAATGATATATATATATATATATATATATATATATATATATATATATATATATATATATATATATATATATATATATATATATATATATATATATATATATATATATATATATACATTATAGGGGAGCTCGGTATAAGAAAATTAACCTCAGCCCAACCTTTTGAAAGTGAGAGTGATCCCAGTTTGACCACCATAGTCTCGTTCACAATCTTTTTCCCGCATTGAGCCAGAGCTCCTTCCCTCTCCTTTTTCCCAAACCAACCCTCTTCAACCCTCGATAATTGTCTTCCAAGAAGACTAAAGAAGTTATTCATTCACTATTCTAGCATGCTTATTTCCATTGGAAACTACCACCTTATCCAAGGTGGTGCAAGTGGCTCCTCCCACTCGGCCAACTACCATGGTCAAGACTTGCTCAAACGTGACATTTGCCAAAATATGGTGAGCTCGAAGCTCCCCTTCGCTCCGCAAAACCAATTATCAACAAAATTAACAATTTGATAATATAGAATAATAGACTTTACAAAAGTCAAAACATTATTGTTGTCAACCTCTAAAGAGGTTCCTTCTTATAGACATATGATAAGGGTTAAATATTAGTATATATAGTATTAAAGATTATCATTAAGGAAATGAAATCAAAATACAATACACAACAAGATTGTTGGTTATTTGAGTTGAGTAATACTCCCCCTAAATCAACTATATCCCTTAGTCGAATGACTAGAAAAAAAAAATCCCCATAAACAAATAGGATAACGAGAGATCTCTTTGTATCTTAACACGTCTATCTCTCGGCTTGTGATGATGTTCTAGTAATGTCGTCTAGTCATCATATCTTCTTGTGATAGCATTATCGGCAAGATGACTCACAGGGAACTTAGTTACTAAGAAAAGAGACATAACTCATCACAACTGACAAGGGATTTGGGAGGACATGGAGAACCGATCCCTAGATGGCTAATCAATCTTATTTTCACAACATCTAATCCTTCCTCCAGGATGATGCTTTCCTTCCTTCTTTGAAGGATGTTACATTTTCCTGTTCACACTTAGGACCACAAAACCATGATCAATGCATCATTATCATATCCTATAATTCAAATTAATTAATATTCATAACTAATTATCATCAGTCATTAACCACATAATCAAAGATTAAATTAGATATTTCTATAAAATTAAATTAGTAGAGTATGGTTAATCTTCTTGATTACCACACAAAATAAGATTAATGCTAAATCGTAAGTTGGGGATGTAACACATAACACCCCATTCTTGATGACCATTGTACATATATTCTCTAATACAAAGATCTTCATATATCAAAAACATGAAAAATAGTGAAAGTAAAAAAC
This sequence comes from Cunninghamia lanceolata, assembly GCA_027924645.1. Lineage (NCBI taxonomy): Eukaryota > Viridiplantae > Streptophyta > Pinopsida > Cupressales > Cupressaceae > Cunninghamia > Cunninghamia lanceolata. The sequence goes on from BSBN01000482.1 coordinate 7,262,837, forward strand.
ATAATGTGCATTGGACCGATGAGTGTGCAACTAAAACTGTTGGACTTCTAATGACTCCTACACAGTCTTAAATGGAGTTCAAACTTTGACATCTCTGGCAAATCTCCTTCATGAACTTGGAGCCCTAGAAGGAGCAAATGTGAAAACACTAGACTTTGGGAAAAAAACCTAATGGCCTTAAACCAAACATCAAGACCTAACTTTAAACTTAGTTTTCCTTATTTGAAGAAAAACTCCCTCCATGAAGTGTACGTGGATTTTTTGACAATATTAAGGTAATTTCAAATACTCTTGACTTAATATACCTTTTTAATGCCTAAGAAATGACCTAAAATATGATAAAAATGACTAAATAAAGACATTTTTTAGATTTTCACCATTAAATAACCCCTTGTTGGACTTATAAACCTATTAAGACATGTGATTAGTCCAAAGACACCCCCTAATCACTATTTTGGCCTAGAGGGCAAAATATTTCCACATTAACCTTCTTTATAGAATGCAACATCCTCCTTTACAAACAAGTGAGTGTATGTAGTGGGGCTACCTTAGCTTAATCTTTATAGTTTCACTTGTTGAAGAATGACATTAACTAGTATCTATGGCTAGTGGATATTTAATCCACATGAGTAATCCACTGAAATCAAAGGGGAATAAGAAAACATATGCACACTCATTCATGGTATTAAAGTAGGGTTACTATTGAAGATGAGTAGTAGAGAAATATATTAAAATGCCAAAATATATTTAAAAGAGGGTGAAGACCTTATTTATACAACCATAAGAGTCTTCATGTAACTGTAACCAAAAGAACCTAAGAAATTTAAATGAATAAAGAATGAGGAATGAAAGAGAAGGGATATATGTTTAGAGAGAAATAGTGAGTGTAGAATGATCTTCAACTAACATTAGATATATAAATTAGAGGCAACAAACACATGTAATTAAGAACTCTAGCCATAAGAAAACAAAACCATGATGGCTTACTTCCCATGCAAATACCACCAATTTCTTTTTAGAATAGAGAACCCGTGTGATCTAACAGAGAATCATGACTGACCATTGCAAATGATGAGGGCCAACTCATGATCAATGATTGTTGAGGGAAGTGGGTCATGTGCTAGACATGAGATGGAGTGGGCAATGTTAGAACAACATTGGTTTGACTAGATAGTCAAACATATAAATAGGTGGAACAAGGAACTAATGGCATCTATGAGAAGATCATTAGAGAGATGGTCTAGCATTGATTGATAATGAGGAAGGTTGAGAGGCTCTATAAAATCAAATGTCTATCTGAATCAATGTCTAGCAATATTTGGAAGGTGCTAGTGTAGAAGAGGGCTCTAAAATAGCTAAAAAATAAATTTCCCATGAGAGGGATCTAATATCATGTGGACAAGTGGTGTGAAATCAACTACACCATTGAATTCCTTTAGTAAATAGCTAGTGCAACCTAGAGGGTGCTAGTGTGGAAATACTGATGAAAACCTCTAAAAAGGAAAGAAGGTGAGTAGAGATGTGGGGCCTATTGTGATGTCATTGCTACAAGAAAGAACCTCCCTACACTATATTGTGGATGATGAATGGATTGTAGGAGTTTCCATCCTATTGAGTCATCCTAAGGAGAGTAACATTGCAAAGCCAATCACCAAAGAGAGGTAGGGACCATGTGAAAAATAAATTTGTGGAGCTAATAGATTCCCAAATCCAATGAATGCAATGCTAAAGGACTTTTCAAAAGTGGTAAGGATTTAGCTAATTTGTAAAATGAGTTGTACTGTGAATGATACAAGGGCACCAAGAATAGAGAGATTCTCATAGAGGAACCATACCATATGTAGCTCATTCTTTGAGCTACATGGACTATGGGGAGTGATCTAGAGCTTAAAGAAGAAGTATTTTAGAGATAGGGTTTAGAGAAAAATAATTGAAAGAGAGTCCAAGGAATCTATCTATGGTAGCTCAGATTACTGAAAGTGATTGTGTGTGAAGCTCACTACATGTTTAACTTTTGAAACTATTCCCACGTATGTCATAAAAATATCATATTATTCCCTTGTAAAATAAATATCTAAATGCATAGGATGCAAGTTAATAAGGTCACATAGCTTCTACCAAGATAATGTCATGATCTTATTTCTTATTTGAGAGTTATCGATGGTGTTGTGTGTTTGACCTATAGCTAGATGAGCATCTTTGTAGTGGACAATAAGTTGTCATATCATTTATATCTTGGGCCTTTTAAGAACCTAGGAAGTTATTATCCTAAGATATTTATGGGTAGATAATAATATTACCTCTATATACACGCCACATCACATTAGCCATGGTGGAGTAGAGGATAGAGGGTCCGCATGTTGTTTATGCATTATGTCATCCACTTGGGGCTATGTTCTAGGAGATTCTCCATGTCATGACATGTGGCTCATTATTGGATTGCAATCCAATTCTACCTGAGAGGTAGTGTTCTGTATGGGTGATTATATTTTTCCATTATTCTTGTGCAAGTGAGTTATAGACCACTTAATTGGAAAATAGACTTTATTGTTACTTGAGATGTCCTTAGTAGTATTGTGATACATTTGATGGTCTTGTTATTGTAGAGTCTAGTATCTTGCATAGTTATGCCTTGTGTATTAATCTATGATTTTTTGTATAAATGTGGTGGAATTATCTTATGTGTTAATGGCTCATTATTGGATTGCAATCCAATTCTACCTGAGAGGTAGTGTTCTGTATGGGTGATTATATTTTTCCATTATTCTTGTGCAAGTGAGTTATAGACCACTTAATTGGAAAATAGACTTTATTGTTACTTGAGATGTCCTTAGTAGTATTGTGATACATTTGATGGTCTTGTTATTGTAGAGTCTAGTATCTTGCATAGTTATGCCTTGTGTATTAATCTATGATTTTTTGTATAAATGTGGTGGAATTATCTTATGTGTTAAATGAAGTGTTGTAATGTTCTAGATGCTTATTTGTGATGTATTGTGGTGTGCTTGATAGTCTTGTGAACTTTGGTTAGTTTAATTGACACTATAGGATTATGGATATGTAGGTTGAAGCATATAAATATGTAATGAATTGAAGGAAGATAATCATTATATGCTTGTTAAATATTGCTTCATGGACTATGGATTGACTACTTAGTCACTTCAAGATAAATTAATGGTTCGGGAGAATAGGTTTTCTTCATTATGTTGGTTTATATCAGTTTCCCCATATGCAGTTGTCCATGGAGTTGGATACTAGTTGGACTTTTATTACTTTAGGTTTGGATACACAAGCTTATTTATATTGATCACTATTACATATGTAGAAAATTTGGCATGTCATACCTCTATTATTGTATATTATTCATGAGAGTAATATTGTTTTAGATGTGCTACTTGAGCTTATTGCACTTATTGAGATTATACCACTTTATATTTGATTTATGGATGTACTAATGAGATTCGACTTAGTAATGAAGATGACTTATATCTATCCACTTGCACTATACTTTCATATTATCGTGCATGGATGTCTATTTAATAAAAGTAAGAGAAAGCATCGTCATCATCTACATCATCTATTGACAAAAAAACATTAACTAAGGAATCATAAACATTACGTTATCATAAACTTTTCAAAAAACTTTCCAACTTACTTTGATGCCATTCTTGTCATGATTCTCAACAACTTAAAAAGGAAAAAAGCAAACCCCATATTAATATTAATAACTAGTTTTCTTGGATAATTAATGTAAAAAACCTCAAATTTATGGATATGAAATTTTTTACATAAACGATATGAAAAATGAGAAAAGTTGAAAAGAAATCGTAACCCGTATCCAAAACAAACTATAAATTCACACAAACCAGACGGGAGTTGTCCAACCACTATAAGATTTCCTTTGACAAGATTCGATTCAATGTACGCCATAAACTTACTTTCTATGTACGGTATAAAAGAACACGACCATCCATTATTGCCGCTGCCATGAGACAGATCCATATCTTGTCTTGATAGGGATCAAATTTGTCAAGATTCCCACTACATGGCTTGTCCTTATTAGCCAAGATAAAGAAACCCAGGAAAAAATGTTAATAGATTCTGTAATACAAAGTTTGCTTGATTTGTTTTCATTGGCTGGTGTATGTGTTTGAGCAAATAAGCTATGGAATGCTGAGTTTAAAATGTCATCAAGAACATTGGATGGTAGAGGTATAATTATTGCAATGGCAGAAATGAGTTTTGTGACGCATGTCAAAGCCATTCTTCTGCTTATTCTGGTGTGAGATCAATCCTAGTTCACCCCCGAGTACAGACGAAGAGAAGGTTTAAAGATTTCATTGTTTCATATTTATAGGGCAACATGGTTTTGGGTTTTAGGTTTTGTGTGTACAGTTATAAGAAGGTTGGGTTAAACTGATGTCTATGCGATACCTGGTATATCTGTGTAGAGAAGAAACACTATTAGAATTGGGAAAACAGTTTTGTGATACATGTTTTATTAGCAACCAACTACTCTTTTTTAAGATGTTTTATTATTAATCAACTATATTGTTTTGTATGTAGGAGGAACATTTAATTATTTCAATGCAGTGTTTTAATGTGTTAAATTTGGTGTGTATATTTTATATTTTCTTATTAATAAGATTATTGAAGTAATTATATAATAGGTAATAGATTTTTTTTTTAATTTTTAATTTTTATTATTATGGAGCACCTGCCAATATAATATAATTATAAGCTATAGAAAATTAGAAGTGGTATACTTATCTTAGATAATAATTCTCGAGGCACCTATTTTTATTGTATTTATGGTATAAATGATTAAATATTTGTGAACAAAATGTATTAAAATTATAGCCTATTAGAGTTTAGACTTGGATTTACAAATTGTAGGTTGCAAGATACAAATCAGACTCTAAAGTTTGATGTGAAAATATAACAAAGTTAATAATTGGAATTGCAAATTGCATGTTGCAAGTTGTAAATTAGACTCTAAAGTCTAAGATGCAAGTCCACTAGAGGTTAGAGTTTAGAGTGAAATTCTACATTTACACATTGCTAGATGTAAACTGGACCATGAAGCCTATGTTACTACAAATCAAGCCTTAAAGTTTGAGTTAGTGCACATTGAACTCCAAAGTCTAATATTGTGTGACACAAACCTAGAAGTCCAATATGCTTGGAAGGTGCACATCAGACCTTGAAGAATAAGTTAGCGTGCATCAAACCTTGAAGTTTGAGATTTTGTAAATCATACATGGAAGCTTAAGATATTGAAAAATTGTATTTCGATCTCAATGTCTAAAGCAATGTAGATATGTTCCTACATTTCTAAGTCTTGTAAGAAAAAGGAAATTAGCTTGGCAAGAAAATTATAGGGATTACAAGTAGGCATAGGAACTTTGAAGATATACTAGATCTCATTATTTGAGATTGTCATAGTGACGCTAATTATGGTTAATAAGTCTTTCTCTTGTGTCGACATGTTTAGTTTATTGGTGATTGCATTCCTTATGGGGTATAGTGTGTGCGTTACGACATCATGTGCATGAAGGGGTGCAATGTGGCATATTGGTGTCACATTTGTGATGCAAAAAATTGTTATTCATTTTTTCCTATCAATATCTTAGATGAAATCTTGGGAATGTCTTAGGCAAAATCTTGAGGAATTACACATTTTTTCTATATGGGGGACCATGTCTCATAAATCCTAAGTTCTATCAAGCATTCATCTAGCCATAGTTTACCTTTGAGACCTCCATTCCTCTCCCAAACCCTTATTATATATCTATCAAATTCACCTAACCATAGTTTTATTAGATGAAATGTGGTCTATATATTACTTTTCAATTAAAACTATTAATCCTATTGAAAAATAGGTTGGCTGGAATGACGCCAAATCCTAAATTTGATCTTAATTTTCACATTAGGAGATAAGTTCTTATAGGAAAAAATTAAATTATCAAAAAAACATTTTCAACTGATTAAACTATAATTATAGCATTAATAAGAAAATAATCTAATGCAATAAAAATAGTAATGAGAGGAGGATCTTGGTTATCAATTTTAGATCTCTATCCACCATATAGAAGGCATTGGCAATCTATAATTATCTCTTGACTAGTAATAACATTATTTTCTTTAAAATGCTAGTCTTTCGATTGCTAATCATCTATCATCTCATGATAAGGAAAAATGACATTTCCATAGCTTGGATATATTTCCCATCTTGGCCAAGAGAATTCCTTGATTGATGTCACTAAGAAGATGGAGAGGAAGGACAACCTTCTTGGGAATGCATAGACGACATAGTTTTGACTACTTGAACAGCTGGAGACCAACTAATGTGGCTCCTACAATGTTCCTACAAAGTGTTAGAATGGCCTTTGAATAGAGATCAACAATAAACATTATGTAATGAATTGGGAAGAGTTTACTGTAGAATAAGGAGTGCTACCACAATGATCAATAAGCACATGTAGAAATGTAACTTTAAAGACCACTTTGTTGGCTTGGAATTGAGTTTATAAAAGCATTGGAAATGGGAAGTGATTTTTTATATAATGAGCAATATCAATAAATACAAACATTCAAGAAAATAGTTGAATTTATATCTTTCCAAGTAGAGAACATGATTCACACTTAGAAATATCTCCAAATTTAGGTTAAATTTGTTATGGAGAGAGGTCAATATTATATAAGTACAATGTTTCATGATAAAGGTTTAGGTTGAAAGGGGTTGAAGAATTCATGAAGATAGGTCCATGTATAGTGAGCTCTTGGACATAAAACACAAGTGATTAATTCTCTCCATGTGTCTATATAATGAGAACATGGTAACTGAAACCCCAATATTGATCACTCCAATTCCCATCAATAACCTATTACAAAAGTTACAAAAGATACACAAAGAAAAATGAGAATCATTGGGTTCCAAAATCTCTCTCCAAATAATTTGTAACCTATTACTCCAATTCCACATAGCAGATGGGAGAGACCTAATCCTATTTTTTTCTACACTAGATATAAATTTAGATAAATCCATGTAAAACAATTCCTAGGAGTAGGCAAGTATCACTTCTAATCCTTCTACCATGAAAATGTTGTTTATTTTCCAATATTGTGTTGCACATAAGGAGAGACTACCTCCAAGATTTATTTAAAGTATTCTTTATCGTAATTACTTAATTTATATGAACATCATTATCCTCTACAAATTCTATACAAGGGCACTTCTCTAAGGAGAAGATGTTATAAAAGGGTTTTGGTGCCTATTTTAATGAAATTAAGAGCATCAATTGAAAGCACCTCATCAACTACAACAACAAGGTAAATGATGATCAGAGAATTTTGATTCACATAAAGGTTATTTGATAACAATTAATTGGCCATAAAAGCTAGGTTTTGACAATCTCACATGCTTCCAAAAGATTTTCAACACAAAAGTACCTAGATTCTTGATTGCAACATGGCATTATCACAATACAGGAAAAACCTAGATTTTTCTAAGCCATATGATCATAGGGAATAATAGAAGAAATACACTTCCTAGTCATCTTTTCCTCCTAAAACCTAGTAATCCATTTGGAATAAATATCAATTCCTTGTTATTAGATCTCAAAGTCACCAAGGTCATTAGACTCCCTAGAGGTAGATAGTATAAACCTAAAGCAACTCTATGAAATCCTTTATTGTTTGTAAATATTCCAGTATAAGTCTCAGAAAATATTTGCTAACTTTCAATATGAGGTGTTAGAAGATTCCTAAGAGGAATAATAGTAAACATAGGTTGCAACAAAGACCCTGAGTAGATTTATTTTTTTTGCAAGCTAATGTTTCTTGGTGATTGAGTAGGAGAACTTATTTTCAAATTTTTGTCCATTGAAAAATTCCACATAAAAATTGGTGAAGATTGAAAGGAAAAAGAAAATGAAAGAGAATAAAAATTATCTATATGGCCAACTCCTCTGTAGGAAAATATTTGAAGCCATGATCTAACATAGTAAGGAATCAATATTTATAGCACTGTTTTTTCTTGAAATGTATACTAGAGCCTCAAGCTAAATAAAAAGTTAGAGATTGACTTTTTCCTTAACAAGGGCAATAATATAATCATCCATAAAATGACTAATCATCAATTGCTAACAAGAATCTATGGGAATTCAAATTCTACCAAGAATCCTTTTAGAAATTAGATTGGAAATAAGAACATAATTCTTAAGTAGCTAGGATATATAGTGCAAGCACAAGAGGGACACCATTTCCCAATGGAGTGAAAAATCTAAAACTGTTTTGATTGGGGACCATTAATAAAAAGGTAGGTAAAAGGATCAATGAAGAGAATGTCAAATAATTGAAGAAATATATAGCCAAAACCAAATGGCTTTAGCATGTAAAGAATAAATAGCTATTAATCCTATTACAAGCCTTTCAACAAATAATTTCAATAAAAATGACATTTTAATTAGATAAATGATTCTATTCTATAACTTCCTAGACAATTATTATGTTATCAAGATTATATTTATGCTTAATGGAACATGTTTACTCAAGTAAAATCAAAAGAAAGGAAAGGTTGTGGATATGGAGCATGAAGGCCTTGAAAATGACATTGTAGGAGACATTAAGAATAGTGGGTACCTAATTATAGATCAATTTTGGACAATGACTATTATGTATGAATTTTATATTATCGTTGTAATAATAAGGCCTAAGGTTTTGATTTGGGAGGCTTCGAGATATGCATGATAGAGGTTACTACTAATAGTGTCCCATAGAATATTATACAATACACCAGGAAAGTCATCACAACCTAGAACTTTATCCTTATCAATGTTCAAAACTTTTTAATGGAGATCTTCCATAGATAGTGGTTGATCATAGATTGACCACTAAGAAGTGCAGAGATGACATGGACCCACATAAATGTAATTTTAATGGCTTGTCCCTCCTACAAGGGAGGGTCTTGTTATGTCGTAAAATATGTAGACTAGCATTTTACACTTAATTTAGCAACTAGGTGGACCTAAAATGTTTACACTTGTTAATCAAGACTTATTTTAACACCTTTTTAAACATTAAATGATTAATTATTGATCCTAATGATAAAACTTGACAAAATAACTATGAGACTGACCTAAGAGCATCTTAAGTGACTTGTGCCATAATTTTTGGGCTAAAGGACAAGGGCACCCTGATCCCTCATTTAGCCTTGACCTACTTTATAGGACTCTCATCTTAAGACATCCTAAGTGTTTTGTCTTGTCAGCCTTATTTGGTTTTATTCATCATGTGTGAGTGAGAATGCATATAAAAGAAAGTTAGTTTATTAATTTGAACACACCTAAGCTATCTATAACTTCTTGAAGGATTCTTGCATTCTCTCTTCTTCTCTATTCTTCTCTAAAGCTCTTTATTGTCGATTATTGTTGCGGCACTAACTTATTGTAGTTCTTGTGAAGATCTTTCTACTTATTTGGGCTACACCAACTTTATGAGTCAAGTTGTGACATCACATCAAGCATGCTAGGGTTCTCATGGTCATGGTGACTTCTTTCCTTCATTCTTTGTTCTAGCATTCCATTCTACTTCAAATTTGCCCTCCTAGGGAATGCACTGTTTATCTATCATCTTTTCTATTGTGGAGGTGTAAATACCATTCACAGATCTTGACTTAGCAAAATCCTAAATAGAACCCAACCATTTTCCTTTTTGTGTGTGTGCAGGTTACATCCAGAGGAATTTGTAGAAGACAAGCTACATGAGAGAAGAGCACAGAAAGGCAAAGACATAGCAAGCATCACTTTCTACTAAATCCTAATCAGGGTCTAGGGCCATGGTATTTTGGGCCTTAAAACCTAGATCCAAGTTCTTGTTGATCCCCTGATATATGCTATCTATCTATATTTTGGGTTTCTATTTCTGACAATTTGTTATGCATCAATCTTTGTCAATTTGGGTTTGATACTTCACCCTAGCTTGATTGGTTGGATTTGGTTGATTCTTCTCCATAGAAAAAAGGGACCAAGCCCCTATATATTGGTTTTCCTTCTTTGGTAGAAGCCAAGATCAGATTGTGTCCCAATGATGGATAGAAGAGGGTTTGACCTAGTTTGATCTTTTGAGCTAGTCTCTCTTTTCTATCTAACATTTTGGTGAACCCATCATTTCTTGCACTGTGGCATCCTTGTTGCTTCATATATGAGCTATTTTCTACCCAAGATCTAATTATATTACATCCATTCATTATTTGGCATAGTTATATAGCTTAATTTTACATGCTTTCATTGTTAGGATTTGAAAAAACCTTATATTTCTAGGAAATCTAGCTAATCTTCAACCTAGGCTTTCAAGATTAGTGTGTTGCTTCAGATATTGTTGCATTATTGGGATTTAATTTGGTGTACCTTATCATCCTTGTTGTTTAGAACATTCTTGCATCTTTGCATTTTAAATTCAGAAAGCAAACACTTCATTTTAGACCTTGAAAAGAGCATATTTGTTACCTTGTTTGCATTTCATAAGGTTAGATCATCATATCATGAATTAAATTTCTGATTCTTGCATCAGATATGATTGATATAACAGTATTTAATCATTTAATAGTGTTTCCTCTTGCATTTAAAACTCTCATTTGGTAGAGTTTTGTTAAAAAAAGTTGCATTTTTAGAAAACCTAGCCAAATTCAAAACCTAGGATTTGTAATTCAGATCTTGTTTCAGATTTTGTTGCTATCATTTACATTTAAAAATCTGATATTTTATTTCTGTAGAATTTCATAAATGTCATTTGTATTAAAAAATAGTTCTTGCATCAAAAAATTATGGTTTAGCAAGTAAGCATTCAAAACCTAGGGTTTTGATAGTAAACTCTAGGTAGTCTTTAATTTAGTGCACTTTCATCAAAGAAAAGTTTTGTAAATAATTGTTTCATTTCAAGTGGATACATCATTTAGGCACTTATTTTGCACATACTACACACCTTACATTCACAAGACTTAGTTGTTGTGGTTACAACGAATATCACATTTTTGGAAGACACCGCTTCTCTTGCACTTGTAGGTCATTGATTACAATCTTATTTTCATATTGATGGTACTGAATTAATGAATAGATCTGATCTTACATTGCTATTTCATATCATATTTTCATATTGTAAACAATACATTTCATTATGGATGCTCCTGGTTATTTGTCTTTGGAATCTTTGTATGCATACCTTATAGACTTTGAAACTTTTTTATAATTCATTAATATGCATCCTTATGTCTTAAGTTACATACCATCCATGTATGATATCAATATTTATAAATTTCCTATAAATGAAATGCTTTTTTATATATCTAATTTTGATGGCTTCAAAACTCTCATGGGTATATATCCTTTGATATCAGAGGACCTTACTAATTTCATCTCCATGAATTGTCATGAGAAAGATGATGGTGATAGTTATCCTTCTACTTCTAATACAAATCATGATAATTTCATGACTATTCCTATGGATCTTCTCTCTAATACATGTGATGGTGACCTAGCTTTGGCTATTTCTCCCTATGATTTGGATCCCTCTCCCAAAATTGTTCCCACTTGTGAGGATATTTTGGTGCAAGAGGATGAAATAATTAACACATTCCTTAACATCACTCTACCCTCTTGTCATTCCAATTCTCTCCCTACAAAAGATGAAGCATTAGTGGATGAAGAGCCTCCTCTCACAAAATATTCTCCATGGGTATGTAATGAGCATTCATCTCATCATCTTCAATCTTCTATTTCTACCATAGTGCATAAGGTTTATATGGCTCATCCTATTAATCTTCATCCTTTGGTTGAATGTTCAAGTACCTTGGATATCACGAAGGACATGAAGATCATTGAGCTTCCTCCTTTAATTGAATATTCAAGTACCTTGGATATCATTAAGGATGCGAAGACCCTTAGTATATCTCCTTTGGTTGCATGTTCAAACCCATTAGACATCACAAATGATAATATCATCAACAATTTTCTTCACAAAACTTTACCCTGCCTTCATTCCAATGCTTTCCCTTCAAAAGATGAAGAATTAGTGGATACGGAGTGGTCCCTCACATTAAATCCCTTAGGGATGGATGTTGAGCTTATTCAAAATGAAAACAATGTCAATTCAATCATCATTAATAAACTTATTCCACCCACTAAGGGGGTAGTGAATAAATGTATTAATTCTCTTAAAATTATTGTGCATGAGGGACCTATCCTGCCTCAAGCACCTTGTCTTCCTCAACATATGGGTAAAGAATATGATCTTGTTGAGCAGCTCCATGCTACTCCGGCTAAGATCTCTCTATGGGAATTGATAAAAACATCACCTACATACCACAAAATGCTCAAAGAAACTTTACAAAAGGTGATTGTTGTTGCAAATATGTGCCTAATCGGTGTTGTCATTGATGTCAACATATCCTTGTTGTCCTTAGTGTCAACTATATCTTATTCTTTCACTTGTTTAGAAGACTTGAATGTTAAGGATATTAAGAAAATTAGCCTCTCCAGAAGAAACAAGTGAGTTACATATCTCTCTGTCAGTGACAATGAAGATAGTGTAGTTCAGTGAAGAAGATTGCTCCTCATTCCCAGTGAGATGAAGATTAGAGTCTATAGATTAAAGGGTTTTTAGAGGATTACCTGAACTTGCTCTAGTTAAGATTTGAGAGGTCCACATGAAGTATTTATGATGTTATGGCCATCTGAGTAGAACTGGGTTTTACAGTAATTCAAAGGTGACAGAGTGGTAGGAATTTGGTCCGAATTGCTCCGCATTAGGATAATATCATTTGTAGATCTGGAGGTATGTTTGGGATGTTAGTTTGTATCCTCAAATCAAGTGGTTTGTGGTTTTGAGGTCCACAAGCAATCTTTTTAGTGTGACAATCATGACAGTTGGTGTTCTTAAGTCCCTGGATGAAGATGCAAGCGTTTGTTGTGGTTTGAGGTGATACAGTTGTTCTTGTTGATTTTACTGTGCTTGTGGTGGTCTCTAGATCATGTGTCTATTGTGTTGGTGGTCTGCATTGAGAATTGAGCTCATGGTTAAATATTTCTCCTTGAGTGTTGTTGTTCTTTCCAATCTTGTCCGACTGGATGCTTGGTGTGTGTTGCAGATGATCTAAGAAGAGTTCTATGGAGTGTGGCATGCTGATCAAGGAAGATTTGAATCCTAGCTATGTTTGGCCGATAGTTTAAAGATTCACATGTAGCATTTTAAGTCTTGTGATTTTCATTGCTTGTAACACCTATCTTGGAGAATATTCCAGATAGATGATTGTAAAGCTGACTTTGATGCTCATTCCAAAGTTGATATCATGTATAAATAAGTGTTGTGAAGTCATGGAAATGAGTGGTTCTGAGAGAAGATGTGGATGTAGCAAGGAAGTGAGTGGGGGTAGAGCAAAGGTGTTGTGCGATTCAATGGAACTGAACCTTGCATGAAGAAGATGTTTTTTCTCAGTTCAATCTTTTTGTGTTAACATTATGAATGTTCTTATAGGTAGTGAGCCTCTTTTGAGCAATTAGCTCTAGGCAGTGTGCCCAAAGGCAAGTGCCTTCCCATTTATCTATTGTTTTAACAGAGAATAAATCTTGTGGGTTAACCCGCATCATGGTTTTTCCCTTAACCAGGTTTCCACATAAAAATTTTGGTGTTATGTGTGTTGATTATGTTTCTTCTCATTTATTGTTGATTCATGCTTTCATGGTTACATCATTAATTTATTAATAAGTGGTAAAGAAGATTAAAAGCAATAATAGTTAAAGTTTTGAGACAACTAATTCACCCCCCCTCTCAGTTCTCTGCCCTTATTTCAACAATTGGTATCAAAGCCAGTTCCTCTAAAAGAAGCTTGACCACTTGAGGAGATCCAGGATGTCGACATACAAGAAGGACAGTCCAAGATTTGACACAACTTGTGTGTAGTATCAGGTGTGCTGGTGGAAGACTGGAAGAATTAGAGATTGTTTGCAAGGTGCTCAAATCCTTACCTGCTTCATACAAGCATAGAGTTGCTACTATTGAGGAGATCAGGACTTTGACAACTGCTACAAGAGATCATCTAGTTGGCAAGCTTTTAGCATTTGAAATGAGCGAGTTTGGTGATTCCCTTCCTAAATTAGAATATGCTTTTAAGCCTAGAGTTCTTGGGAAGCAAAGATTTGATCTAGGTGAAAGCTCTTCAAGAAGACTAACTAGATATGAGAAGGCAAGGAAGGAACTTGAAGAAGATGAAACAAAGCTTGAAGAACTTGAAGCCTTTTTTGCCAAAAGATTACCAAGAGGATCTAGTAAGTATGAAGGAAAGTTGCCTTTCATATGTTTTGCTTGTAATAAGATTGGTCATTTTGCTTCAAGATGTCCCGAGAGGGTTTCAAATCCAAACCCTAATAGACCTAGGTTTCAGAAGAAATGCTACTATGTCCAAGAAGTTGTTGATGAAGGAGTTATAGATGATGAATCTGATAAGGGAAGTACCTCTGGAAATGAATGGGTGTTCATTGCTATTAAAGAAGAAGATCTGGTGCCTATTAAATCTGCTAACTATGTGAATGTGGAAAGTGTTGCAAGTATGGGCCTAACTGGTGTTGTCATTGATTTCAACATACTTCTATTGCATTGATGTCAAGGATTGGATAAGTTGTGTGCTAAGGATATTGAGAAAATTAGCCCTATTAGAAAAAGAGAAGAATAGTAAAGTCAGTCAAGTTCTATGAAGTGGAGATTCTAGATAGTTGAAGATCATAGTATATGCATCAAAAGGTTTGTAGATATGTGTCTAAAGGTGCTCCTATAAAGATTTCAGAGATCCGCATGAAGATTTGGAGAGGTTATGGCCATTTGAGTAAAGCTAGTTCTAGTAACTGTTTAAAGGTGATAGAGTGACACCAATAGGTCTGGTGAGATTTAGAAATGCAATATCTTCTTCTGTAGATCTATTGGCATGTTTTGGAAGCCAATGTGAATTGACAACTCAACTGGTTCATGGTTTGGAGGTCCGCAAGCAATTATTCTTATGTGATAGTGATGATCGGCTATGTTCTTAAGGTTCTGGATGAAGATGCGAATGATTTTAGTAAGCAAAAGTGGTGTGGATGTTCTTGGTGTTTCATGCAAGCTTGTGGGGGTCTCTAGATAGTCTATAGTTTGTTTTTGTGGTCTGCATTGAAGATAGATCTCGTAATTGAAGATTTACCTATCGATGATGGTGTTCTTCCTAGTCTTGGCCAACTGGGTGTTTTACAAATGTTACAAATGATCTTGAAGATGTTTTACAAAGCAAGGCATGTTCCTTGGAGAAAATTGAAGTCCCAAATATGCGTGGCCAATAGGATAGTGATGTGCATGAATTTTTTGTAATAAGTCAAGTTGTATTTGTGTAGTTGCTCTATAATAAAATAAAGTGTGTTGTGCCAACTTTGATGATCATCCCAAAGTTGATCTCTTGTATAAATAAGATTTGTGAAGTCATTTCAAAAGATCTGTGATTGTGATGAGAAAGTGATAGAGAGGAAAGGAGTGAAAAGAAGAGCATAAGTGTTGAGCTTAAATGGAACTATCTCAAGCATGGTGAAGATGCTAATCTCCAGTTGAACTATGTAATATTTATACTATTTTATAGACAGTGTGTCTCCTGTAGGTAGTGGGCCTCTAGTGAGTAGTGTACTCAGGCAGTGAGCCCTAATTGGCAAGTGCCATTTTTGTTCTTCTTATTCTTTTAATAGAGAATACAATCTTGGGTTAGTCACCTCGTGGTTTTTCCCTTAATTGGGTTTTCAACGTTAAAATCTTGGTGTCATATGTGTTGAATGTGTTTCTGCTCTTGAGTTATTGCATTTTTCTTTCATGATTGAATAATTATTATATAAGGAGGATTTAAGGATTTAAAGATCAGAAGGTTTGGTGACAACTAATTCACTCCCCCTCTTAGTTGTATGTCCTAAAGCCAACAATTGGTATCAGAACTAACTTCCTCTAAAAGAGCTTAACCACTTGAGGAAATCTAGGATGTCTTCCTACAAGAAGGATAGTCCAAGGTTTGATGGAACGAACTACACTCTTTCGAAAAGCAACATGGAATGTCACTTGCAATGTATGTGATTTCAATATTGGAACATGACTATAAAAGAGTATATTCCTCCAAAGAATGGTCTGACAACTCTAGATGAAATCCGAGATGCTGAAGATAATCTTTGAGCTAAAAAAGCCTCACTAAGTGCCTTATCTGATACAGAGCTAACAAATCTTATGGATTTAAAAATTGCATATGAAATTTGGTCAATGCTGGAAATTTTGCGTGAAGGAGACAAATATGTTAAATGTGCCAAGCTTCAAAGTCTGAAAGGAAAATTCAAAAACTTGAAGATGAATGAAGATGAGAGTATCACTACATTTATGCCAAAAGTAAATGAGCTTGTTTGTGGCATTAGATGTGGTAGTGGAAATTTGGATGAAGATGAGATTGTTGCCAAAGTTCTTAAATCCTTACCTCCTGCTTACAAACACAAGGTTGTTGCTATTGAGGAATTCAGATCTTTATCAAATATTTCAAGGGATCAATTGGTTGGGAAGTTAGCTATATTTGAATTGGTTGAGTTTGGAGATGATCCTCCCAAGATTGAATCTGCATTCAAAGATAGTGCCTCTACAAAAGGTAAACAAAGGTATGATCCAGGAGAGAGTTCCTCAAAGAAATTATCATGGTATGAAAAATCAAGAAAAGATCTGGAAGATGAGGCAGAAGCTGCTCAACTTGAAGCCCTTATTGCTAAAGGACTACCAAGAGGATCCAGTAAGTATGAAGGAAAATTGACTTTCAAATGTTTCAATTGCAACAAGATTGATCATTTTGCCTCAAGATGTCCGGAAAGATTTTCAAGGCCTAGCCCTAATAGATCAAGATTTCAAAAGAAGTGTTACTATATTCAAGAAGATGATGATGGAGTAACAGATGATGAATCTAAGATAGGAACCAAATCTGGAAGTGACTGGGTGTTTATTGCCATCAAGGAAGAAAATCCAATGCCTATTGAATCTACCAATCTTAAGATAGAAAGGGCTCTGGCTGCTTAGGTTGAAGAAAAGGATGAACGGGTCATTGATAGTGGATGCTCCCATCATATGACTGGTGATAAGAACAAGTTCATAAATCTGGAAAGATATGAAGGAGGAGTTGTAAAATTTGGTGATAATTCTACTGGCAGAATCAGAGGCAGAGGAACTATTTCCTTTGATGGAAAGCACAAAACTAGTGATGTTTTGTATGTTGAAGGTATGAAGCATAACCTTCTCAGTGTTGGATAGTTGGTGGACAAAGGCTATGATCTCCTATTCAAAAATAGAAAATGTAAGATCTTTGAAAGCTTTGGAATTGAGATTGCATCTGGTACTCAAACAAAAGGTTACATCTTCCACTTGGTTGGTACTGGAAAAAGCTGTTTATTTGTTCAACTTGATCAGAGTTGGTTGTGGCATAGAAGAATGTGTGATGTAAAGTTTGATAATATCATCAAGATAAGTAACACTCAGGCTATAAGAGATCTTCCAAGACTAGTGGAACCTACTAACAGTTTGTGCAAAGAATGTCAGTTAGGTAAGCATAACAGAGTTACATTTAAAAGTAAGGAACAATCTTATACTAGATTGTTGGACTTAGTACACACCGATCTATGTGGACTTGCAAGAATCAGGAGTCTGTAAGGTGATAGATATTTCATGTTACTGATTGATGACCACTCCCAGATGATGTGGGTGACTTTCCTGAAAGAGAAATCTGAAGCACTTGAGAAGTTCAAAATATTCAAGGCTATGGTAGAAAATGAAACTAGGCTAAACATAAAATCTCTTAGGTCTGATAGAGGTGGTGAATTCACATCCAGGGAGTTCATAGAATTCTATGAGAAACATGGGACAAAGAGACAATTATCTACTCCAAGGACTCCACAGTAGAATGGAGTAGTGGAGAGAAAGAACCAGACCATCCAGGAAGCATCTAGAACCATGATGATGGAAGTAAATGTCCCTCAGATCTACTAGAGAGAAGTTGTAAGCACTGCTGCCTATACTCTTAATCGAGTGCAAATTAGAAGCAATACTGGTAAGACTCCTTATGAACTTTGGTTTGGCATCACTCCTACTGTGAAGTATTTTAGAGTCTTTAGTAGTAAATGTTATATCAAAAGAGATGAAGACCTTGGAAAAGTTGATGCTAGAAGTGATGAAGGAATATTCTTGGGTTATTCTAGTCAAAGCAAAGCATACCGGTGTTATAACAAGAGATTGAGAAAGATTGTAGAAAGTACAAATGTGAAGGTTGATGAAGGCATTGAAAATTCCTCAAGGTTTTATGAGTATGAAGTAGATGATTAGAATAATATTTCTATCTAAGAAGAACAAGCCCCAACTGTAGTTTAGATTTAGATTGATCTGGAGAATCCTCAAATACATGAAGAAGAAGAGACAAGCTTGAATGAACCTGTCCAAGAAATAGAAGTGCAAGAAATTCCCAAAACTCCCAAGTATGTAATATTGAATCATTCTGAAGACTAGATCATAGGAGATAGAAGAAAATGTGTTCAAATAAGAAGAAAAATTGCTCAAGATTCAATGAAATATTATCTGATTTCCAAGGTTGAACTAAAAATAGTAAGTGAAGCATGCAATGATGAAAGCTGGGCTAAAGCAATGGAGGAAGAGTTGATGCAGATTGAGAAAAATCACACTTGGGATCTTGTTCCTAGACCTAAAGACAAAAATGTGATTAGGACTAAGTGGGTCTTTTGGAATAAATTGAATGAAGATGGTGAAGTAGTCAGAAACAAAGCCAGATTGGTCTGTGAGGGTTAATCTCAACTAGAAGTAATTGAATTTGAAGAAACTTTTGCTCTGATGGCAAGAATTGAAGTAGTCAAAATATTTCTTACTTTTGCTACCTTCAAGGATTTCAAAGTATATCAGATGGATGTCAAGTCTACCTTCCTAAACATGGTGATTTGGAAGATGAGGTATACATTGAGCAACTGGATGGAATCCAATTGTCTGATCATGGTGATATGGTCTGCAAGTTGAAGAAAGCATTGTATGGACTCAAAAAAGCCTCAAGAGCTTGGTATGAAAGATTGGACAAACATCTTTTGAAGATTGGTTTCAAAAAAGGTACTGCTGACAGTAACTTGTACTTCAAGATTGATCATGAAAATATCTTGATTGTTGAAGTATTTGTTGATGATATTATTTTTGGAGGAAAAGATAGTATGTGCAAGACTTTTGCAAATCAAATGAAAAGTGAATTTGAGATGTCTATGTTTGGGGGAATGAACTTCTTCTTGGGTCTACAAATCACTCAAACAAAGAAAGGAATCTTCATATCATAGACCAAATATGTGAAAGAATTATTGAAGAAATTTGGAATGGAAGATTCAAAGCCAATGAATGCTCCCATTGCAACTAGATGTAAACTAAGCAAAGATGATGAATCTCGTAAAGCTGATCAGAAAAAGTATAGGTCAATGATTGGAAGACTACTGTACCTTACTCAAACTAGACCTGACATTATGAATGTTGTTGTCTTGTTGCCTAATTCCAAGTTGATCCTCAAGAGTCTCATGTCATGGCAATCAAGAGAATTCTCAAATATCTTAAGGGGATAGTTGAGTATGGTTTCTGGTATCCTAGGAATCATGATTTCTCTCTTCATGCATATACAGATGCTGATTGGGTAAGAGATGTGCATGACCGGAAGAGTACTAGTGGTGGTGCATTCTTTTTGGGGAAAATATTGGTGTCTTGGTTGAGTAAGAAACAAGAGGCAATATCTCTATCCACTACAAAAGTAGAGTATATTGCAACAGCAGGTAGTTGCACTCAAGTATTGTGGATGAAACAAATGCTAAGAGACATCAGAGTGGAGTATGAAGAACCTATCACAATCTTCTGTGATAACTCAAGTGCAATAAATATATCAAAAAATCTAGTTTTGCATTAAAAAACAAAGCATATATCCATCAAGTTTCACTTTTTTAGAGAGCAGGTGAACAAGAATGAAGTCGGATTGGAGTTTGTGCCCTCAAAGGATCAGATTGCAGACATTTTTACTAAACCTCTACCTAAGGACTCTTTTGAGTATCTCAGGGAGAAGTTAGGGGTTATTCCCCCTCCAGTTCTAAATTAAGGTACACTGATGTGCATTAGTTTGGTGGATCTCACAGTCATATCTTGTGGTCCAGATTGTTGATAGGAAGCTGCTAATCAGGGGGAGTAGTCTATATGCTTCTGAAATATGATGCAAGTATGTGCCCTTTGCCGTTGATGTCAAAGGGGGAGAGAAGTCATGTGAAAAACAAAGAGATTTCTGATCAAAGGGGGAGAAATGAAGAAAGAAAAGATATGTGAATCATTGATGCTGTTAGGGGGAGCTAGTAAGGAGAAGTTCTTGTCTTGATGATCAAAATAGTTTTTCACATCTTATGTTGCAAGTAATGACAAAGGGGGATATTGTTGCAAGTATGGGCCTAACCGGTATTGTAATTGATGTCAACATACTCTTGTTGCATTGATGTCAAGGATTGGATAAGTTGTGTGCTAATGATATTGAGAAAATTAGCCCTATCAGAAATAGAGAAGAACAATAAAGTCAGTCAAGTTCTATGAAGTGGATATTCCAGATAGTTGAAGATTAGAGTATGCACATTAAAGGGTTTGTAGATATGTGTCTAAAGGTGCTCCTATAAATATTTCATAGATTCGTATGAAGATTTGGAGAAGTTATGGCCATTTGAGTAAAACTAGTTCTAGCAGCTCTTCAGAGGTGATAGAGTGACACCAATAGGTTTGGTGAGATCCGAAAATGCAATATCTTATTTTGCAGATCTAGTGGCATGTTTGGGAAGCCAATGTGAATTGACAACTCAATTGGTTCGTGGTTTGGAGGTTTGCAAGCAATTATTCTTATGTGATAGTGATGACCGGCTGTGTTCTTAAGGTTTTGGATGAAGATGCAAATGGTTTTAGTAAGTAGAATTGGTGTAGATGTTCTTGGTGTTTTAGGCAAGCTTTTGGGGGTCTCTAGATAGTGTATAGTTTGTGTTGGTGGTTCGCATTGAAGATAGAGCTTGTAATTGAAGATATACCTCTCAGTGATGGTGTTCTTCCTAGTCTTGGTTGACTGGATGTTTTACACATGTTGTGGATGATCTTGAAGACGTTTTACAAAGCAAGGTGTGTTCCTTAAATAAAATTGAAGTCCCAGATATGTGTGGCCAATAGGATAGTGACGTGCATGAAGTTTTTGTAATAAGTCAAGTTGTATTTGTGTAATTGCTCTGTAATAAAATAAAGTATGTGTTGTGCCGACTTTGATGATCATCCCAAAGTTGATGTCTTGTATAAATAAGATTTGTAAAGTCATTTCCAAAGATCCGTGGTCGTGATGAGAAAGTGATAGAGAGGAAAGGAGAAAAAAGTAGAGAAGAAGTGTTGAGCTTAAATGCAACTATCTCAAGCATGGTGAAGATGCTAATCTCCAGTTCAAGTATGTAATATTTATATATTATTCTGTGGATAGTGTGTTTCCTATAGGCAGTGGGCCTCTAGTGAGTAGTGTGCTCGGGCAATGAGCCCTAATTGGCAAGTTCCATTTTTGTTCTTCTTACTCTTTTAATAGAGAATACAATCTTGGGTTAGTCACCCCATGGTTTTTCCCTTAACCGTGTCTTCCACGTTAAAATCTTGGTGTCATATGTGTTGAATGTGTTTCTACTTTTGAGTTATTGCATTTTGCTTTCATGATTGAATAATTATTATATAAGAAGGATTTAAGGATTTAAAGATCAGAAGGTTTGGCGACAACTAATTTACCCCCTTCTTAGTTGTCTATCATAAAGCCAACAGAAAGTGCCTTGACTGTTCAGGTTGAAGAAAAGGATGAATGGGTGATTAATAGTGGATGATGTCATCATATGATAGGTGATAAGAGTAAGTTTGTAAGTATGGAAAGATATGAAGGTGGAATTGTTAAGTTTGGGGATCATTTAGCTGGTAGAATCTGTGGTAGACGATCCATCTCTCTTGATGGTAAGAATAATGCTAATGATGTTTTGTATGTAGAAGGGTTGAAGCATAATCTTCTCAGTGTTGGATAGCTGGTTGACAAAGGGTATGATCTCTGATTCAAGGATGGAAAATGCAAAATCTTGGAGAGGTCTGGAACTGAGATTGCATTAGGTACATAGACTAGAGGTAATATATTCCATTTAAATGGTAGTGGTAAAAATTGTTTGATTGCTCGGATTGATCAAAGTTGGTTATGGCATAGGAGAATGTGTCATGTAAACTTTGATAGTATTGTCAAGATAAGTACTACTCAGGTTGTGAGATATCTTCCAAATCTTGTAAAACCTGCTAATAGCATGTGTAAGGAATGTTAGTTGGGCAAACAGAGCAGAACTACACTCAAAATTTAAGAACAATTTTCAAGTGGATTGTTGGAACTTGTGCACACTGATTTGTGTGGTCCTGCTAGAGTTAGGAGTTTGCAAGGAGACAGATACTTTATGTTGCTAATTGATGATTACTCGTGGATGATGTGGGTCACTTTCTTGAGAGAGAAATCAGAGACTCTTGATAGATTCAAGGTGTTCAAGGCTAGGGTGGAGAATGAGATTGGTGTGAAGATAAAGTGTCTGAGATTTGATAAAGGTGGAGAGTTTATCTCTAGTGAGTTTAGTGAAAAGCATGAAATAAGAAGACAATTATCTACTCCTAGGATGCCTCAGTAGAATGGAGTTGTGGAAAGGAATAATCAAATTATTCAAGAGGTTACTAGAACCATGATGATGGCAGAAATTGATTCACATGTCTATTGGAGAGAGGCTATGAGTACCACTATCTACTCTCTTAACCAGGTGCAGATGAAAGGTAATACTGGTAAAACTCCTTATGAACTATGGTTTGGTAAAGCTCCTACTGTGAAATACTTTAGAATTTTTGGTAGTAAATGCTATATCAAAAGAGATGAAGATCTAGGCAAGTTTGATGCAAGGTGTGATGAAGGAATATTTCTAGGTTATTCTAACAAAATCAAGGCATACCGATGCTTTAACAAGAGATTGAAAAAGATTGTTGAAAGTGTTAATGTCAAGGTTGATGAAAGTAAGGAGAGACCTTTCAAGTTTTGTGGATATGAATCAGATGATCAAAATGAAAGTCCTCAAACTCAGATTTAGAGTGCTCCAGAGAATCCAGTGATTCAAGAAGCTAGTGTAAATATTGAGGAACAAGTTTGAGGATCAAAAGTTTAAGAAAATCCCAAAACTCCCAGGTATGTGAGATTGAATCATTCTGAAGATCAGATTATAGGAAATAGAAATAAAGGAAAATGTGAGATTGAATCATTCTGAAGATCAGATTATAGGAAATAGAAATAAAGGTACTCAAACTAGAAGAAAAATTGCTGAAGAACAAGAAGAGTATTGTTTAATTTCAAAGGTTGAACCAAAATTAGTCAATGAAGCTTGTAATGATGAAAGTTGGGTAAAAGCAATGGAAGAAGAATTAATGCAAATTGAAAAGAATCATACTTGGGATCTTGTTCCTAGACCTAAAAATAAAAATGTAATTGGAACTAAATGGGTCTTCCAAAACAAATTGAATGAAGATGGTGAAGTTGTGAGAAACAAAGCAAGATTGGTGTGCAAAGGATATTCTTAGGTAGAGGGAATTGATTTTGAAGAAACTTTTTCTCTAGTGGCAAGAATCGAAGTAGTCAGATTATTTCTTGCCTTTGTTGCTTACAAAGAATTCAAAGTTTACTAGATAGATGTCAAGTTAGCATTCCTGAATGGAGAGTTGGAAGAAGAGGTCTACATTGAACAATCGGAAGGTTTCTAGTTGTCTGATCAAAGAGATAATGTCTGCATATTGAAGAAAGCATTGTATGGACTTAAACAAGCCCCAAGATCCTAGTATGCAAGATTAGATAAGTATCTACTAAAGTTAGGTTTTAGCAAAGGCATAACTGATAGTAATCTTTATTTGATAATTGATCATGAACACATCTTGATTATTGAGGTATTTGTTCATGATATCATCTTTGGTGGAAACGAGAGCATGTGTAAAAATTTTACTAATCAAATGCAAAGTGAATTTGAAATGTCCATGCTTGGTGAAATGAATTTCTTCTTGGGTCTACAAATCATTCAGTTAGATAAGGGCATCTTCATATCTCAATCTAAGTATGTAAAGGAGTTGATGAAAAAGTTTGGAATGGAGGATTCAGAACCAGTGAGTACTCCTATGATAACCGGATGAAATTTGAGTAAAGATGATGATTCCCCTAAGGCAGACTCGAAAAGGTATAGATCAATGATTGGAGGACTACTTTATCTGACTCATTCCAGACCTGATATTATGAATGTAGTTAGCCTTGTTGCTAGATTTCAAGCTGATCCTAGAGAATCTCATGTTATAGTAGTCAAAAGAAATTTTAGATATCTAAAGGGAACATCTAATTATAGCTTATGGTATCCTAAGGGTTATGATTTCACTCTTCATGCATATACAAATGCTGATTAGGCAGGAGATGTGGATGAAAAGAAAAGTACTAGTGGAGGTGCATTTTTCTTGGGAAAGATATTGGTTTCTTGGTTGAGCAAAAACTAGGAGGCAATATCTCTGTCTACCGAAGAGGCATAGTATATAGCAGTAACAAGTAATTGTACTCAAGATTTGTGGATGAAGAAAATGTTGAAGGATATCAAAATTGTGTTTGAAGATCCTATTACAATCTTCTGTGATAATTCAAGTGCAATAAACATTTCAAAGAATCCAGTGTTGCATTCAAAGACAAAGCACATATCCATCAAGTTTCACTTTTTGAGAGAGAAGGTAAATGAGAATGAAGTTAGATTGGAGTTTGTCCCTTCAAAGGATCAAATTGCAGATATGTTTACTAAGCCTCTACATTAGGACACTTTTGAGTGTCTCAAAGAGATGCTAGGGGTGATTACCCCTCCTGTTTAGAACTAAGGTGTGCATCAGTACGGTGGAACTCACAGTCATATCTTGTGATCTGGATTGGTGTTAAGGGATGCTACTCAGGGGAAGTAGTCAGTATGTTTTGAGTTTAGTTTGGTCTTGTCTAAGAAACAAAAAGGGTGAGAGATGATTGCAAATATGTGCCCTTTGACTTTGATGTCAAAGGGGGAGAAAAGTTATGTGAAAAACTTGGATGGAAGTGAGTAGTTGTTGGTGAAAGGGGGAGCAGTGAAGAAAGTGATTGTAGGTACGATAAGAGAAAGGGAGAGAAGTCCTTGTCTTGATGGTTGAATTAGTTTTTCACATCATATGTTGCCATCAATGACAAAAGGGGAGATTGTTGCAAATATATGCCTAATGGATGTTGTCATTGATGTCAACATATCCTTGTTGTCATTAGTGTCAACTATATCTTATTCTTTCACTTTTTTAGAAGACTTGTATGTTGAGGATATTGAGAAAAATAGCTTCCCTAGAAGAAACAAGTGAGTTACATATCTCTCTGTCAGAGATAGTGAAGACAGTGCAGTTTAGTCAAGAAGATTTCTTCACATTCCCGGTGAGATGAAGATCAAAGTCTATAGATTAAAGGGTTTGTAGAGGATTGCCTAAAGTTGCTCCAGTTAAAAATTGTGAGGTCTACATGAAGTATTTTTTAAGTTATGGCCATTTGAGTAGAACCAGGTTTTGCAATTATTCAGAGGTGACAAAGTGGCAGGAATTCGGTTCAGATTTCTTTGGATTGGGATATTATGGTCTGCAGATCTACACGTATGTTTGGGATGTTGGTGTGTATCCTCAACTCAAGTGGTTCATGGTTTGGAGGTCCGCAATCAATCTTTCTAGTGTGACAGTCATGACAGTTGGTGTTCTTATGTTCCTGGATGAAGATACAAGTGTTTTTGGTGATTTGAGGTGATGCAGTTGTTCTTCTTGATTTCATTGTGCTTGTGGTGGTGTCTGGCTCATGCTCCTATTATGTTGGTTGTCCACATTGAGAATTGAGCTTGTGGTTGAAGATTTATCCTTGAGTGTTGTTGTTCTTTCCAATCTTGGCTGATCAGATGCTTGGTGCATGTTGCGGATGATCTAAGAAGAGTTCCATGGAGTGTGGCATGTTGATCGAGTAAGATTTGAGTCCAAGCTATGTTTGACTGACAAAGTAAAGATTCACATGTAGCATTTTAAGTCTTGTGATTGTAATTTCTTGTAATACCTATCTTGGAGAATGTTCCAGATAGATGATTGTATGGCCAACTTTGATGCTCATTCTAAAGTTGATGTCAAATATAAATAAGCATTGTGAAGTTGTGTAAATGAGTGGTGGCGAGCGAAGATGTGGATGTAGTGAGGAAGTGAGTGGGTGTAGAGCAGAGGTGTTGTGTGCTTCAATGAAACTGAACCTTCCATTAAGAAGATGTTGTTTCTCAGTTCAATCTTCTTGTGTTAACATCGTGAATGTTCTTATAGGAAGTGAGCCTCCTTTGAGTAGTGAGCTCTAGGTAGTGCACCCAAAGGCAACTACCTTCCCATTTTTCTATTCTTTGAATAGATAATAAATCTTGTGGGTTAACCCCCACTGTGTTTTTTCCCTTAACTGGGTTTCCATGTAAAAATCCTGGTGTTATGTGTGTTGATTATGTTTCTTCTCATGTGTTGTTGATTCATGCTTTCATGGTTATATAATTAATCTATTAATAAGTGGTAAAGAAGACTAAAAGCAACAAAAGTTAAATCTTTGAGACAATTGATTCACCCCCTCTCAGTTGTCTGCCCTTATTTAAACAATTGTTTCATCTTCTATTTATCCGAATGATGTGGCAACTCTCTTAGATTGTATGCATGTGACAAAATAAGATATTGCTTTTAAACAACATTAATTACCTCCCATATAAGTTCAAAAATAAATTAGCCTCTTATGATATTCATTTTCATCAATAATACAAGAGTTAGATGTACCATGATTGATGGTGGATCAGGTCTTAATGTTTGTGGCATAGACTTGTTACATACAATCAATGTTCATACATCTCTCATTAAACCAGATAAAATCAACATTTGTGGATTTGATAATGAACTTGTAGGAAATCACTGTACTATTACCTTATGTCTTAGGGTTGGTCCTATGACATTGCCTACCCTTATCCATTTCATTCCTAATTCTATTTCATACAATCTTCTTCTTGGTAGAAAATTGATCAATGCAATGGGGGTAGTTCCATATACTCTTCATCGTTCAATAATGTTTTGAAAACAAATTACATATAATTGAAGCTGATCTAATTTTAGAAAGTTGCTTGCAAATGGAAGCGAGATATCAAATTCCTCTAAGTGATTTGATCCCTTCTTGAACAAAATCCAAACCACTATTCTTTACTACTAACAACAATATTGGTTAGGATAGTGTTGGTCCTTCGAATATGTTTTTAGTGATGATTGGGGTTCGTTAGATTTTACACCCTCCTTTGAGGGTGAATATAAAATCTCACCCTTCTACCCAAAGACCTTGAAGGTAAATGAAATTTCTTCAACACAATCTCACACTCCTAAAAAGTTTAAACTCAAGATTATTATTGATAGAACCTTTAAATTGATGAAGATCCGCCTTCTTCTACAAAAATGGCAGCCCTTGTGATAAAATACCATCTAATTCTAATAAATGTTTTGGTAGTGATGAGGTCTCTTTAGATTTCAACCCCCATGGAATGGTTGAAAAAAAGGTTGACCCTCCTCACCATGATGAAAAGAACAATCCTTCTTCTTCAACAAATCTCAACAAAGATAGTCATATGACCTCTCCTCTTTCTTCGAACTTGGAGATGCATTATGGATGAGGATTCAAAATTCTTTCAAAATGAGGATACTATAGAAATGGGTTAGGATGTAAAGAACAAGGAATTAAAGGACCTGTGGAACCAACACTATACTTGTCTAAGGTAGGTTTAAGTTTCTGGTCTTCTCGTATGTTCTCTCCACCATGTTCATATAAAAAAGGATTACTTCCTACTCCCCTATATCTTCTCATCTATCTCAACAAGAGTGTATGTTGTTGAGTCTACTCAAAGACATCTTAATCACTCTTCCTATTCTAAAAATAAAAAAGATTCAAAAAAATAATCATTCAACACCTCATTATTGTGCATATCATTGAATACTTGGCCAATCCAGTAAGGAATGCCAAGTCTTGGGTCCTACTCCAAAACACAAAATTCAACAACTTCAAACAATATTTAACTCTATTACCTCTCACTACACTTGATGCAGTCACTGGAGAACCTTGTCCTCCATCCATTTTATAATCAAGTTGGGGGAGGATAATTTTTTTTAGATTGACTCACAAGTGTGGTCCCCCCTCCTCATTTGTGCTATGTTTGTGTGTAATGTTATCCCTATATTATCACATTTTATTATTTCTCCCTTGAAACCATTGTTATCACAAAGGTGTAAGGAGTAACAACACATTGTGTCATTCCTCTATGTGTATCATCATTCTTCTATATGTTGTGATGTGTACTTTCATTATTTTTCTTGGATCATTTAGCATCCTTTCATGTTGATTCAATTTATGTGTACTCTACTTTCATGTGATCTTTCCTCCATCATCTTCATAGTTATTCTATTTTATTTATGTGGCAACTTGTTGCAATGCTTGGTGTCATACCATGACTACACAAGCCATTGTGTATCATCCCTAAAATAATCACCTTGGTTTGCTCATCATGGGGGAAACCCTTGTCGTAATGTAGTGTTTGAAAACACCTATCATTTGGGCATGTGCTTTTAGAAAGCTCTCATGCCTGTGTTATATTTCTTCCTCACTCTACCTTAAAGGAAATTTCTCCCTAATGGAGTTAGCAATGACTTTAAGGTGGGGGAATATATCATGCTTTGTGTTAGATTTTGTTATGAAATCACAACCTAAAATCTAGAAAGATAAAGACAAGCACAAATAGAAGATAAAAAAGGAAGAAACAAAGAGATCATATCAGAATAGTCTGAATAGATTTCTCACAAATAGAATGGAATAACATACCAAATACAAGCTAGGTAGTGAGTTTATATAGACCAGGGAGAGGGTGGAGGTGGCAAAACTGACCAATAGGAAGCAACCATCTATCAGACTAAAGATAGCAAAGTATCATCCCAAGATAGCTAATGGATGCTCACATGTAGGAAGGTGACACCTCATAACCCACTCACCTAATTAAACTCATTTTTTAAACCTAACCAATATTAATAATATGTGTAGGAAAAACCTTATAGAAGGAATAAAAAACCTACACTAACACCCCTCCTTATTCCTAGCTTGGGTGTGTGAAAAGATGGGTCTCAACAAATGAAAGCCTGATGAGGTACCCATGTACAATGATATTCCCCCAAAAGAGAAGAAGCCCCCCCAAAACAAAGGAATAGAAGCCCCATCCCAAAAATAGAGAGAGAACACCCCCCAAAATATAGAGAGAGAATAGAAGGACAACGAAGCCCCCCAAAAGTGAAGCAAATGTGCCAATGGTGGATGCTCAGAACTGGATGGAAAAGATGATCCACCCTCACCAAACAACATTTCTTCCCTTGGGAAGAAACAAAACCAAAGTTGTATGAAGAATATCTTCCCATTCCTGAAACAAATATGAAGGAAGAAAGCTCAAGATGTATGAAATCTCTAAAATCTTCTCATGTGTCTCCATGTCGATGTTGAAGGATGCCATGAACAAATCAAGAGAAAGTGACAAACTGGAACCAAGTGGAAACTGAAATAGAACAAGATCCAAAGATGAAGATATCTCCTTTGAAGACAAGGATGCCTCCTCCAAATGCTACTCAATGATCTCTAAGCCAACGCCAAACTGTGACAAATACTAATATGGATCAAGTACCATAGAAGATTTTGGTACAATAACCATGGATGTATGGTGCTCACCATAGGTAAGACAACTGAACCAATGAGAATCTGGTACTTCTACAAAGGATGTCAACATGAATGATGACTAATTCATATGTGTGGACTCATGAATATCTACAGATACTATCATTGTAGAAGAAAATGTAGGCAAATAAGGAACAAGATGGTCTGAATGTGCCCTCAAAACATCTAAAAAAGAATCAAGTCCATCAAAGAGAAGATAAATGCAATCAATAGTGTTTCCCAAATCTGTAATGTGGGACTCTACATACAAAGATGAGATGTCAGGTAGGAATATGTCCCAAGCAACTATCTCTAGAAGATCAATGTGAGCCTCCTATATCACTAAAATGCTAAAATCTGAAGAAATAGGAGGAGGACGAGAAGAAATACAAGGTTCAAGAACTAGATCAGATGAATACCCAGGTTCAAGTAACCAAAATTCTCCTCAAAATCAATTGTCACACAAGGAGTGTGATCAACAGCCAAAGGATTAGAGTCATCATCAAATGCAAAGTCTAAAAAAGAGTATAACCAAGATGCATGATCAACCATCCTAGTAACAACAATCTCTCCACTCTCCAAGTCTCAAATGACAACTGAATCAGGTGTAAATTCCATAGTCTTCCTTGCTCCACCATGGGTGATCTAATAAATGGAAAAAAGATTGTTTGTCAAATGAGGTAGACACAAAATATTATTGAAGGTGCCATCCCCAATATCAACAGATCCCCTTCCAATTACATTCATGTAAGTATTGTTTCCTATTAGAATAGGTGGAAGAGAACATTGACTGTGAAGAAGCCATATGGTGAGAAGCTCCAGAATCAAGAAGCCATGATGCAGGAGCATCACTGGTTCGAAGCAATCTTGCATCAACCAAAAACATTTGCATTCATTCTTTATTTCTTTCATTTTCCAGTTCAGTTCAATCATAGCAGTTTCTATATTTTGGTTAGTATTTTGCCGTAGTTGTATTTTAGATCCTGCAGAGCTGGACTTAGCATCTACATTCATTCATGCACAACATATCCAAAAATTAGATCATTTAGATCTGTTACTGGAAATATATCACTGTAAAAAGATCATCAGAAACTCCATATATATATATATCATCTCCGCAACATTAGATTCCTCTGCATCGGCCAAGGATCATCACAAACTCTAATGAAGAGTTGTAACGTGTGTACATGGATATGTCAAACTTAAATGTATAGAACTCAATCCCAAATATATAGAATGATGTGCAGATCTTAGGGAAGGTTGATCACGAACCATAACATTGAATGATGTGCAATTCTACTCTACAAGTCATGGAAATCTCTACAAGTCTTCTACGTTAGCTAATTATCAGAGACTATCAAGATGCTCTTTTTTGAGAAAACACTAAGCGATATCTTTCTGGTAATAAATCCAAATGATCTAATTTTTGGATATGTTGTGCATGAATGAATGTAGATGCTGAGTCTAGCTCTGCAAGGTTTGAAATGCAACTACACTAGAATGTGGACCAAAATATAGAAACTACTATGACTGAACTGAACTAGAAAATGAAAGAAACAAAGAATGAATGCAAATGTTTTTGGTTGATGCAAGATTGATTTTAACTAGGGATGCTCCTACATCAGACACTCAGGGTTGTTAAGAAAGTGAGTCGCTCACTTTGTTGGGGCTAGAGGAAAACTAAAATAGTTCACCTCAGCTTAAGAAATCCAAGATGAGTCTTCTTTCGATTTGCCTTTCTACTTTACCAAGTATTCCTTGTATTGCTTGCCTCTTGTACTGTGTCCATCTCTGATGTCCAAGATGCTCTCTATCTAAGCTCTAGTGCTTGTTGTGGTAACTGATTATTCAAATATTCAATATTGTCACTGAACTCTACTTCATGGTACTAATATAGGTCTGCACTATTGAAACTAGGTGATATGATCAATGTCTCCGGTAGCTCCACTTCATATGCATTTTCTGAATCAAACTTTTTGAGTATCCTACAAGGTCCAAACTTCTTTATCTTCAACTTGTTATATGTCCAAACTGGAAATCTCTCTTTTCTCGAGTACACCATCACTTCATCTCCAACTTCAAATTCTTTATGTCTCCTCTTCTCATTTGCTTTCTCCTTATATTTACTGTTCATCTTTTCCAAATGTTTGTTAACGTAATTATGCATTGTCTCCATATGTTTTGTAAATTCTTTTGCTTCTGCACTCCTCTTTTCTTCCATACTGATAGCTCTCAACTCTCACTCCTCTAGGCTTTACTCTAGTAACAATCTCAAAAGGTGTTCTTCCAATGCTCCTATTTAATGAATTATTGTATGCAAACTCTGCTTGTGAAAGAATGAAATCCCAATTTCCTATCTTCTCTCCAACCAAACATCTCAACAAGTTTTCCAAACTACTATTCACTACCTCTGTCTATCCATCAGTGTGTGGGTGAATTGTTGAACTGAATTTCAAATATGTCTTCATCTTTTTCTAGAGTGTCTTCCAAAAGTATCCAACAAATCTTGTAGCCCTGTCTGAAATAATGCTCTTAGGTAATCCATGCAATCTCACAATCTCCTTGAAAAATAGGTCAGCTACATGCACTGCATCAGTTGTCTTCTTACAAGGTATGAAATGTACCATCTTTGAAAATCTGTCTGCCACTACAAATATAGAATTGTGTCCTCTCTAGGTCTTAGGCAATCCCATTATAAAATCCATACTTATGTTTTCCCAAGGTCTCTCTGGTACTATCAAAGTTTTATATAATCTAGTATTCTGACTAATCCCTTTTGCAACTTGACAAACTCTACAACTCTGTACAAATTTCCCAACATCCTTATGTATCTAAGGTAAAAAGTAGTTTTCACTTACCAAAGCCATTCTCTTATCAATGCCAAAATGTTTTGTCAATCCACCACTATGTTTCTCCTTGATCAAATTATCTCTCATGAACTCCTAGGTATGCATAATTGATTTCCTGTAAAAAACATATCTTCTTGAATGAAATAATCCAACCACCTACTCCTATCTGTCATGATAGGTTCCTTGTATGCTTTCCTAGGTTCTATAAAATCAAGATCTTCTTCATACATGTTCTTCAACTCATCAAATCTCAACACTTCAACTCTCATCTCTATCAGCAAGTTCCTTATCCTACTCAAGGCATCTGCAACTTTATTTGATTTTCCACTCCTATGCTTCAATACAAAAGTATAACTCTGCCTAAACTCTACCCGTCTCATATGTCTTTGATTTGACTTTCCTTGACTGTTCAAATATTACAAAGCTTGATGATCTATATACAACACAAACTCCTTAGGCAACAAGTAATGTCTCCACTTCTTCAGGGCTTGAATTATGGCATAGAACTCTTGATGATAAACTGAATATCTTTTCCTTGCATCATTCAAATTCTCACTGAAATATGCTATTGGTCTACCTTCTTGACTTAATACTACTATTGCATTTCCACTTGCATCACAATCTACTTGAAATACCTTATTGAAATCCAGTAATGCCAACATAGGTTGCTCTGTCACTTTTTTCTTCAACAATTCAAAACTTTAATCTTCTCTTGATGTCCACTTAAAATCCTTTCAGTCATCTCTCATTGTCTCTATCATAGGGTTACAAACTAAACTATAATTTTTGATGAACTTCCAGTAGAAACTAGCTAATCCATGAAATGATCTAACTTCTCCAATGGTCTCTAGTGTAGGTCATTCAACAATTGCTCTAATTTTCTCAGGGTCCATCTTCTATCCTTCTATAGAAATCACAAATCCCAAATATACTAGTTCTTCCTTCATGAAACTACACTTCTTAATGTTTAGCAGCAATTTCTCCTCTCTCAACCTCTACAAAACTTGTCTAAGGTGCTACTAATGTTCTTCCTTTGTCTTACTGAAAATTAGAATATCATCCAAATATACAATAACAAACTTTCCCAAGAATTTCTTCAAGACTTCATTCATCAACCTCATGAAAGTACTCAATACATTTGTCAATCCAAAGGGAATTACTAACCACTCATACAATCATTCATTTGTGATAAAGGAGTCTTCCACTCATCTCCTTCTTTGATTTTGATTTGATGGTATCCATTCTTCAAATTTATATTTGTGAAATATTTTGTTCCACTCAAACAGTCCATAATATCATCCATCCTAGGTGATGAAAATCTATGCTTAACTATGATCTTGTTGATTGCTCTAGAGTCAGTACACATCCTCCATTCTCCATCCTTCTTAGGTGCTAATATTGTAGGTACTACACAAGGACTCAAACTTTCTCTAATCAAACCTTTCCTCAACAAATCCTGTATCTGTCTATTCAATTCTTCATTCTCTGCTGGTGTCATCTAGTGCGCTGCTTTGTTAGGCAAACTAGCTCCAGGTATAAGATCCATATGATGACTGATACTTTTGATAGGTGGCAATCCTTCAAGTACATTCTCTAATATGATGTCTTCATACTCTATTAGTAACTTAGTTATCCCCTTTGGTTATTCTTCTTTCTTCAAAATTTTAGGCTTCTTAGGGATCAAAGCATAACACATATTCTCATGTCTCAATCCATCCAGAAATTTTCTTCCATCTACCAAACATATTCTAGCACTCCCACATGTCTCACTCTTAGGTTCATCTTCTAAAGGAATCAAAGTAATTCTCTTTCCATTTGATGTTATAGAATATGTATTCTTTTTCCCATCATGTACATCTTTCTTATCATACTACCAAGGTCTACCCAACAAGATATGACAAACATTCATAGGCATAATATCACACAATACTTCATCATGATAAGATCCAATATGAAATTTCACCAAACATCATTCACTCACCAGTACCTTATGATCATCATGTATCCATGTTATCTAATAGGGCTTATGGTGTTTTAATCTTTCCAAATTCAACTTAGTCACCATCTCCTCTGAAACCAAATTATTTGAACTACCACTATCAATTACAACCTTACAACATTTACTTCCAGATTTGCATCTAGTTCTGAACAAACTCTTCCTCTCTAGTGGTTCTTCATCTATCTCTTCTTGAAATAGTGCTCTCGTCATCATAAGTGATTCTGCTTTCCTAGGTTTACCATTTGAATTAGGTGATTCAACAGGTTCTTCTTCCACATAGGTTGCTCTTCCACTATTCTCAGTCCTTTTATTTGTACTACCCTAATTACGTTTAAATGCTCTATGTCCTTCACCTCCACACTTAAAACAAGTTCCTCTAAATGTTCTCCTATAAAATCCTCTTCCATAACTCCTATATCCTTCACTCTGGTATGAATTATGATTACCTCTATGATGAAAATGTATGTCATTCCTCCGGTATGCATTCTTATCTATCTTCCTTCTTGGATTGACTGTCAAGCTTGTTCTACTCTAAAAAAGATCATTCTCCTCCAGAAAATGTTCTACCTCTCTATCTTTGATCATGCTTCTTATTCAACTTCTCTTCAACTTGCAGGGCAAATTGATATGCTTCTTCTAGTGTTGTCATCCTTACTAGACTCAGTTCTTCTTGAATGTTCAATCTCAATCCATTGATGTATCTAGCCACTTTCTCCTTGCTTGCTTCACTATGTCCTATCCTAATAATCATCTTACAAAATTCTTCAGTATACTCCTTCATGGATTTCTCCTTTTGTCTTAGTTTTTGCAATCTCTTTAACAGTTCCAACTCATAGTCAGCAGGTATAAACTGATTCTTCAACTTTGTCACCATTCTGTCCCATTTTATA
Source organism: Cunninghamia lanceolata (assembly GCA_027924645.1). Lineage (NCBI taxonomy): Eukaryota > Viridiplantae > Streptophyta > Pinopsida > Cupressales > Cupressaceae > Cunninghamia > Cunninghamia lanceolata. The sequence goes on from BSBN01000482.1 coordinate 7,298,543, forward strand.
ATCTTTTCCTTTCCTCTTCTATTTCTATCCGACTGAACTTCTTTCCACCATATAGTAGCATGTCCCTTCAATTTTTTCTTTACAAATTTCATCTTCTCTGGATCTTCAACTTCTTTGTATTCAAAGTATTCTTCCATGCCATTTATCTAGTCAATCAAATCTTTGGGATTCAAATTACCTGTATAGTTCGGCACATCAACTCTAGGTGTCTTTCCAATCTTTGAAATAGCTCACAACATCTTGACTTGATCTGATTCTTCTTCTTCTTCTTCTTCTCCTAGGGTTTCTCCAGTTTGACTCGCAGATTGAAATTCCTCATCATCATTCCTTTTGACATCAATTCTAGGGCTAAGTCCTTTTCTACCATCTTCTTCAACAACATCCAATCTAATTCGTATTATTTTTAGCATTTCCATCATTTCATCCATTCTTCCAACCATTGTTCCAATAGTAGGGACTCTCCTTAGGATTAAGTGCAAACTATTGTAGATCGGCAATTGGGCTATAATGTGACAACTGCCCCACAATCAACAATTGGTTGACAACACAAGTAACCTACCTGTTGATAACTGAGAGGGGGGGTGAATCAATTATCTTAAACTTTTACCTTTTGAACTTAGTTAATGCAATATCAAATCAAATGAGTAAACATAACCATGAAAAGGAAATACTACTAACACACATGACACAGTGATTTGACTTGGAAAGCCCAGTTAAGGGAAAAACCACGGGGTGATTAACCCAAGATATTATTCTCTGTTAGAAGAATAGAAGATACAAAAATGGCACATGCCAATTAGGGCTCACTGCCTGAGGACACTACTCACAAGAGGCTTACTGCCTACAAGAGACTCACTGTCTATAGAAAAGGAAGGTAACTCAATGTTTGAATTGATGAGAAGCATCAACACATGCTGAGATTCAGTTCCGGTTAAGCTCAATAAACTGATCTGCTGCACTTCATTCTTACTCTCTTTTGATGCAGCTATACTATCACATTCCAGACCTCTTTTACTATCTTTACTCTACTCTACTACTTTTCTTCACACCAATACTACATATCCACACCCTTCACATCTAAATCAATCATGTATATATATCCTCACAAGTGATTTCATCACCTTTCTAGTCGGCATCTGAAATAGTCAATATTTTCCTCAAACTCTGGTCTGTCGACTGAATCCTTGCATACCAAGGAATGCGGATCAAGGATATACTTGTAGAAGTCATCAATCATGTTGGCCAATCATAACTTATGCCTTAAGAACCTTTACCATCATTAGTAACACATCCGGAATAATGTCTTATGTCCACCCAGTCAGTTCTTCCTTTGTTTGCACTGTCAATCAGGAACCTGACACTCTAGTATTCATATCTCTTCATCCTTTCAACATCGGAGGCTAAATCCTTGGATTCTATTTGTCAAGGTACTCCTCTTGACTTCCCCAAATCTGTAGTTCACTGAGATACTTCTTCTGAGAGATCTGGACCTGTCTGTCAGACCTTACTGACTGCACTATTCTTGCTTACCTGACCTCAACACTTCTTCAATCTGACTTCTGGTAAAGACTCATCATGTCCTGCGGATGTGTGGGATAACCTTTGTTGCCATCAGTGACAACATTCATGAGTCCATATAGTGTCTCTTTCCAATAATCTCCCCCTTTGGCATTGATGGCAACACTTAGTGAAAAATGACTAAGTGTCATGCTATACTCCCCCTTGGCTGATGCTCTATTTTTATATACATTTTCCGGAGCTCCCCCTTAGTTGGATTCCTTATTTTTCACTGCTTCTCACTCCCCCTTTGACATCAATGGCAAAGGGTGGGGTCTGCACATAAAAAAAATTTCTCAAAAATTTAACTTAGTCGCATAAGTTTATCATCCGGTTGCACTCTACATATACTTTAGTATGTTTGCAAAAGTGTTTTTCAATTGTACAATTTTGGTTGCCCAACTCAGCTTTGTCTTGTCCAAAATTGATATGTGACCACTCAATAAGAATGCAAAAACTTTAGCCTTCTTCAGATCTGTCAGATCATTTGTCTTGGCAGTGGTTTGATCATCACTTAGGGCCTCATGCATGGCCTCCAACTTAGGATTGATTATTCTTCTAAGCTCATTTAACCTACTGATTCTATTTTTCTTTTCTTTCTCTAGCTTCTTAATTTCATCCAAGACTGCAATGGTCTAACATTCTTGATTTACTATGGATGAGGTAAATGGATCAAAATTTTGAGAAAGTTTTGTTAGTTGGATCTCCTTTTCTTTCATTTTCTTCTCAATCTCCATTGTTGCTTTGGACCATGATAGACAAAATTTATATATTTCCCCACCATCTTTAAGAGCATTTTCTAAGCTCTTTATCCATATATCCATATTTCTTCTATCATTTGATATTAAACTTAGTACATCAAAGAATCTTTTATCCAAAAACTCTTTCCAGACCTTTTCCTCAGCTGATTTCTCTAAGGACTCAAAATGAGTGCTCACTGAACTAACAAGAGATTTAAGATTACCTGATGAGGAGGCTAAGGGATCCTTCTGAAAAGATGGCATGATCTTTTCTAAAATGTCAGATGGAGCTTCTATTAGCTCACAGTCTTCCATGTGAGACTTCAAAAGTTTTTCTTTTGCCTTTGCATTGGCAAATGAAGCTATCTTCATTGTTTGAACCGGGGAGAGAGAGTCATAGTTAACTAGACCTTGAAGTAACTCCGGTTCATCAATCTCCAACATTTCTTTTGTCAAGAAGTCTTTGATAGTTTCTACAGTGTCTCTTGCCAGAGACAAAGATTTCTTCTCTTCTGCATGGTCACTTATGTTCTTCTCAGCTTGACTTTCTTCTCTTCCTTTAACTTCTTCTTCTTTCTCGTCTATTCTTTCTTCTCCTTTAGATCCAGAGACTGTAGGGGAAACCAGAGGAGAGATATTTGTTTGTTCATGAGCCACATCTTCTGGAGTAGAGGATTTTAAGCCCTTGTCTTTACCTTCACCGGAGTCCATTGCTTCGTTTGTCATTGCCTCAGTAGATTCTTTTTCAACACTTGATGCCGAGGGATCAATACCCAAGTCCTTTATAATAGGAATGTTGAATCTTGAGTATGCCTTCCGTAGGATTTCTTCTGTTTCTTTTGCCACTTTATTAGTCTCTCCAAGCATGAGTTGATTCATTCTAGTCTTACTCCAGAACTCATCCTTGCAATCTTTGAAGATCATATCCATTTGTTTTGGAGTAATTCAAGGGTAGAGATGAATAGCTATATGTTCTCTGATTTCTAAGTCCTTTGCCTTAGCATTTTCTTTTCTCATTTCAAGTTCCTTTTCCAAACTTTTAGGAATTAGAGAAATTATTTCAATCAAGGCTTTATTGTATATGTTCAAGTACTTAACTGTGGCTTCCTCCAAGAATTTTCTATCTGCATCATTATATGCATCATAGAATTCTATTATTGGTTGTAGGTTTCCATCCATAGTAACAGCTTTGACTACATCATCTAGGGACAGAGTGGGCTTTTCAACAAATTCTTCTACCTCTGCCGCCTTATCTGCACGAGATACTTTCTTCTTCTTCTTCATCTTCTTGATTTCTTCATCAGATTCTGTCTCTTCTTCATCTTTTTGACTGATATAAGACCTTGTGGCCTTTGTCTTAGTTCTTTTCTCTGCTTTACTAGATGATTTTGCTTCCCGTTTTGATGTCTTTGAGCTTTTGTCCGTGGTAGGTGTAGACCTCTTAGAGGATCTTGTCCGGGTGGGGGCTTCTACCAGATCACTTTCCTTTTTAGCTTCTTCCTTCTCTTTCTCTGCTCTTTCCCTCTTCTCCCTGTTAGCATCAAGTGCTTCTTTTGATGTGCCAAATCTTTTGGCAACATCTTCTACTTCTTTTCTCACTTTTCTCTTCATCTCCGGTTGTCTAAGCTCCACATGGATCTTTACACTCAACTCCTCAAAGGTTCCAAATCTTTCTGCCTTGGGATCTTTGGGCACACTTAGCATGTGCTAAATATGTAGGTCCATAATTTTCTCATCCACTTCATACCCCATCGGCATGATCCAGACTATCCTTGGCTCCATAGCCTCCATTAGGCACTGATCAATTTCTACCATGAAACAAATTGTATCCTTATACTTTTCAACTAGAGATTTGGGAATTCTCTCCCTTGCTTGCATCATGTTCTGAAAGTTCTTGAAGTGCCCCCAGAGTGCTATATTTTGTTCCTTGGCATCACCAAGCCCATGTATATAATCTCTGATCTGAATGGCTACTGGTCTATCATTCTGCCATACCCAGCCATTGGATCCAGGAAGCTCATTCATGTAATAGAAGAAAAGATAGAGTATCAAATTGTTGTATTTGAAGGAGTTCTTCTTATCCTTCTTTATCTTCTATAGATTCTCCAAGAGTTGGTTCAGAAGGAGTTCACAAAGATCATAGTCTACATTCTTTCTCAACATTTCATAAGCAGTATATATAGCAGTTCCAGAAACTGAATTCTCCCTACTGGAGTGATATATCTTATATCCAATTATCATTGATGCAAACTTGATGTCCGGATCTGTGATATCCTCAATAGTCATAGCTCTTTTATCAAACTTTGATCTAGTAGCCTCACTGACAATTTGGTTTTTGACAGATTTGAGCGTAGGCATTTCACTAGTTGAGTGTAACCCGGTTACAGCCCTAATGGCATCCTTAGTGATCTTAAACAACTTGTTTAACCACATGAAGTTGTCATGCATTCTACTCAAGATATACCAGACCCATTCATCTTCTGAAAAATAGGGGAAATGAATGCACTATGCAAAATGTTTATCTCGGACAGCTCTATATTGAGTTTTGAGTTCAAATGAGTCATCTATCAAATGCTTGTGATATATATCAACCAGCTTGGATTCCCCAATTCTTCAATGTTTGCATGAATATATGCCCTAACATCTTGTACATGCAGAACTCCATGCGGAATACTTGAAAAGGTGCCTAGGGGATCAACTTCTAGGGATTTATATGGATGTTTCTTGAACTTAGGTCATGGCCTCTCGGTGATCTTTACAACATTCGGTGTATCCATCTTCAAAAATACTTTCAGAGAAATATTCAATAATAGAAAGTACCTTTTGCGCATCTAGGGTTCGTAAAAAGATTCAGATAGATTCACTGGATGAATCGACTTCTGTAGAAGACCTTTGATGGGCTTCAGGAGATTTGATGAAGAGCTCTTCTTTTGCTTCTTCTCTAATGTAGAATGACCAAGTGTTTGATAGGAAGAACCCTTATATTACTCCACAAACCCTAATACAAAGTTGCAATAAATGCTCGACCTAAGTCATTCCAGTTTTATTCAGATGACTTGGAGAACTAGATCAATCTTGATCAGAACATCTTGCGGATCTCCCAAATCTTAACCATAGTTTATTTGGATGTTTTTCTTATGAACCCTTTAATCCAAAACTCTCCTTGTGCCAGTCCAGCACCAATTGATTGGCTGGGGGAAAAATAGTTTTCTTTGTGTCTCCCCCTGAGCTAGAGCTCACTTTTTAATTTCTGGAAGGAATATCAGCACCAGAGTTTGGTGCGGATCCATCCCTTACATTCTTTGTACTTTTCTTCACCCAAATCTTGTTCACCTCACTTTAAACTTCATCCACATTCACTTTTTGTTTTCCCTTATCTTGATTTTGATTATGATGTACCGGACCTCTTTTGTCCTAATTCTTGCTTCTACAAAATTTTGCAATATGACCAGATCTATTGCAAATTTGGCAAACAACATTTCTTTGCATATTTGATTGATATCCTCTTGATCTACATTGATTCGCCATATGACCCATTCTATTGCATGAAAAGCATCTACCATTGAATGAATTGTTCATTTGCATATTTCTGCATTCATGAGATTTGTGACCATACCTTTTGCAGTTTAAACACTGTCCAGAGAAGGATGTATTAGTCTGATTCATTCTCTTTCTGCACTGATTAGCTTTATGACCAAAGTTATTGCAGTTGTGGTAGTATCCATTGAAGGATGGATATCTTTGAGCATTAGGTTGCCTTACCGGAGGTCTTCTAGGCATGTTCCTTGGATTTTATGATCTAAAATTCTTCTAATCGGATTCAGAGCTTTCACCTTTTTCATACCCTAGGCCACACTTGTCATCTACCCTCTTTTGGCTTTCAAGGAGAACTTCAAGTTGAGTAGAGCTTATCTTGAATTTCTATTTGTATTCATTTGCTGTTTGGAGATCCCTTTTGAGAGAGATAATTTGATCCTCAAGTTTTTCTTCATTATCTTTAGCATCTTCAAGATCAGATTTAAGATGTCTGATTATTCTATCCATCTTGTGGTAGTCTTCTAATTTTTCTTTGAGAGATTATCTTAGGTCATCTTCAGATTTGCTTCTCTTCAATTTCTTGGGTAAACTTCATAACTCTGGATTCCATTTCATGTCTTATCATGATGATTTCTTTTGATAACTTTTCACATAACATGGTTTTCTCTTCTAGATCTCCACTTGTATCTTTTGCTTCACCTTGACTTGCCAATTGCTGGAGTAGCTCCTTTCTCTTTTTCATAGAGAGACTCAGTTTCTCTTTTAGTTCTTTTATGAAATCATCAGCTTGTTTGAGTCTTTCCTTTAATTCATTGACTTCAAAATTTGACTACTCCAGATCATCAAGGGAAGACTTAAGTTGCTCCCTCATACCATACACATCCATTTGAATTCCTAGATCTTCCTCAAGCTGTTAGGCTTTATTGGGAGGAACTTGGCTCTGATACCAATTGTTGATAATTGAGAGGGGGGGTGAATCAGTTATCTTAAACTTTTACCTTTTGAACTTACTTAATGCAATATCAAATCAAATGAGTAAACATAACCATGAAAAGGAAATACTACTAACACACATGACATAGTGATTTGACGTGGAAAGCCCAGTTAAGGGAAAAACCATGGGGTGATTAACCCAAGATATTATTCTCTGTTAGAAGAATAGAAGATACAAAAATGGCACATGCCAATTAGGGCTCACTGCCCGAACACACTGCTCACAAGAGGCTTACTGTGTACAAGAGACTCACTATCTACAGAAAAGGAAGGTAACTCAATGTTTGAACTGATGAGAAGCATCCACACATGCTAAGATTTAATTTCGGTTAAGCTCAATAAACTGATTTGCTGCACTTCATTCTTACTGTCTTTTCATGTAGCTGTACTGTCACATTCTGGACCTCTTTTACTATCTTTACTCTGCTCTGTTTCTTTTCTTCGCACCAATACTACATATCCACACCCTTCACATCTAAATCAATCATGTATATATATCCTCACAAGTGATTTCATCACCTTTCTAGTCGGCATCTGGAATAGTTAATATTTTCCTCAAACTCTGGTCTGTCGGCTGAATCCTTGCATACCAAGGAATACATATCAAGGATATACTTGTAGAAGTCATCAATCATATCGGCCAATCATAAATTATGCCTTAAGAACCTTTACCATCATTAGTAACACATCCAGAAGAATGTCTTATGTCCTGCCAGTCAGTTCTTCCTTTGTTTGCACTGTCAATCAGGAACCTGACACTCTAGTATTCATATCTCTTCATCCTTTCAACATCGGAGGCTAAATCCTTGGATTCTATTTGTCAAGGTACTCCTCTTAACTTTCCCAAATCTGCACTTCACTGAGATACTTCTTCTTAGAGATCCGTACCTGTCTGTCAGACCTTACTGACTGCTCTGTTCTTGCTTACCTGACCTCAACACTTCTTTGATCTAACTTCCGGTAAAGACTCATGATATCCTGTGGATGTGTGGGATAACCTTTGTTACTGTCAATGACAACATTCATGAGTCCATATAGTGTCTCTTGCCAATGCTGCCTGGGATCGATGATCTCTCCATAGTGAGATCTTATGGAATTCCTTTGCTAACTTTTCTCAATTCACTCCCAAAGATTCAAACTTTCCCTTTGATACCACTCGGTGTAGTCACGGTAGGAGTGTTCATAGAATGAACTATCCAGATTGTGCAATAAGAGTAAACACAATGCAAACAACTTAAAGATATAAGGCAAATGCAGATTCAATCATTTAGTATATCATAGAATTCAAATACAAACTAGCCGACAACATGTGAGCTTACAATTAGGGCTTGTAGACCTGATTCTCTAGTTACAACACATGCACAAGATATAGCTTCAAAACACTTTCGAAACAAAATCTAACTTATAAATCTTCTATCAATCATTCACTTCCTAACTACCTTTCCTATGCATCTATTAGATCAATGTATATCATCTCCAGAACATTAGATTCCTCTACGTCGGCCAAGGATCATCAAGAACTCCAATGAAGAGTTGTAACATGTGTACACGGATAGGTCAGACTTAAATGTATAGAACTCATTCCCAAATGTATAGAATGATGTGCAGATCTTAGGGAAGGTTGGCCATGAACCATACAACATTGAATGATGTGCAATTTAGTTCTGCAAGACAGGGAATGCTTCGTAAGTCTTCTCCTTTAGCTAATTATCAGACTATTAGAATTCTATATTCTGAGAAAACACTCGCTCTTCTGATAGTGATATCTTTTTGGCAACAGATCCAAATGATCTAATTTTTGGATATGTTGTGCATGAATGAATGTAGATGCTTAGTCCATCTCTAGAAGGTCTAAAATGCAACTACAATAGAATGCTAACCAAAATACAGAAACTACTATGACTGAACTGAACTAGAAAATGAAAGAAACAAAGAATGAATGTAAATGTTTTTTGTTGATGCAATATTTCTTTGAACTAAGGATGCCCTTGTATCAAGCCATCTCCCCGATATAAGACTTGTAGAAGCACAAAGAGCTTTACCCTTTTTTTTCTATGACTCATAAGCAAAACTTGCATGGCCTTTTTCCTTATTAGATCCTAATTGTTTGGAATGTGATGAAGAAGAAGAAGAAGAAGAAGATTCAAACATTCTAGAAGGTAGACTAATATTATTCTTCTTAAGAACATATTTCAATTCATCAATATCCTTCTTATAATAAGAGTGTTCTGTAATGTCCCCAAATCCCTTGTATATTTAATGATGTTCTAATTCTCTACTTTCCACTCTAGAAATTAAAATATTCTACAAAACATTTTAGAGCAAATTCACAATAATATCTTCCTATTTCAATTAACATCTCAAGTAAATAAAATCTAGTTACCCAAGGGACTCAATCATAAGAGAGGTGAGGGAAATGGCTTTGACTGGGTGTCCTGGATCCTCTTCCTAAGGCCCAAGAGTAGATATACCATCCCTCCTTGCCTCATGTGGCCCATGCTATCCATATGAGGTTGTGTACCTAATGAGACATTTATTGTTTTGTTCCCCATTCCTCTTACCATCCCTTGTCCTTCCTCATATGATTAGATCCTTTGAAGTTGAGTGCTTATGATAGGAAGATGAAGTTACAAAGGGTGCCCTAAAAGCTATTTCTCCTAAGCCCAAGAGTGGTATCCTTTATACCCTCTTGGCCCCAATAGGATTTATTAATCCCCCCTCAAGGGGTGGTGTACTTAGTAGGATACCCCATCACCATTCCCCTCTTGTAACACATCCCTTTATCATATAACACTTATACAATTATCAATATAACATGTTTGTTCAATATATTCAAATGTATATAACTATTCATATCAACATATTATTTTAGCATGTGAGATTCTACACAATATTCATATTAATATAAAGCTTACTAATGATAAACATTGATATCTATGTTAGATTATTAATATGGAAACTTAAGAAAATAATCCTAGTGAGTTATTTATTAAAACTTTAGATCCTACTGATCTAATATTAATTACCATAGATACCTTTATTGCTACAAACTGAGTAAACTGCATGTACTTAGATTAGTAACTATTCTCATGTGATGTCTTGTTGATGATCACTACCCTCTTTCCTACCATCCGCTCTCCCTATATAATCCCCTGACTACTCTTGAATGGGTGCGATCATTATTAGTGGTGTCTCTATCCTTGAGGGATCACATCCCTTTATCTTTTGTTTGATGCCTATGCAATATATGTTATCATTGTTTGCCTTTTGGGAGATAGCACTACAGGTATGGATTAATATTGGTTTGGATATCAATAATAATAATAATATTCAATGTTAATAATATTCAAATATTAATAGTATTCAATTAAATATTTTTATATGTATTTTCTTATAATGATAATCAGATTTAGATTTAGATTAATATTAATATTTATATATTTAATTTGTGTGAATATTTGATAGTAATAGTAATGCCTTTATTCTATTTTTATAATATTGGAAAGCTTTAATTATAATTGTTTATACTTATATAATCATTATTCAAATTGTTGTATAATAAGGTTGCAAATACTTATGATTTTTCTCTATAATTATGGGAGCATTACATGTTCTTCATGTCCATTCCTCTTGCAATATGCACAAGTAGACTTCTCCTTCTTAGATGAGTCCTCCTTTTAAAGGGATTTGTTATGTGCTTGATCTATGTGTGGATTTTTCTTAGATTTCTTTTGTTTCTTGTCAAAAGGACACGACTCTTTCTATCCCTTAGGCTAACTAACCAACAAGGCCTAAGTTTGTGATGGATTAATGATACCCATTGAAAGAAGCTTTTGTTGTTCGTGCATTAACATCTCAGAAAAAGATGCAAATGAAGGCATAATATATGTAGCTCCCATAGTTAGCTTGTGAGTGTAAATGCTAGAAACAAAAGCAGTAAATTGAGGACCAAGTTTGTTCAATACATTATAGATTAACTAAATGTGGTTTTTCTCAATACCACATGCCTTACATTGTGCTCTCAGATCATTAACCTTAGTTATATAATCTTGGATGTTGCCAAAGTTCTTAGGATCAAGGCTAATCAAATCATTGTCAATCTAATAGCCTCTAACTTCATCAGTTATACCATACAATATTTTTAATTTTTCCCAAGCATCATCTAAATTTGTGCATGCTTCAATTTGAAATAAAATATCAAGGGAAACAAGGCTACGAAGACATCCAAGAGCTTTTGTATGTTCAAGCATCCATTTTATGTTTTCCTTATCATCTGTGGGTTCAGTTACCTTTTATTCAACATATGGAGTATACCTAAGTTGCATTAAGGCATTCCATGCATGTTGATGCCATGTTGCATAATTGTAAGGTGTTAACCAAGGAACCTTAGAATGATCCATATGAAGGAAAAGAAGAGCACAAGTACCCATATCACAAAACACATCAAGGGACCCCCCCTTTTCACTCAATCAAGAATCCCCCAACAAAAATGACTTGGCACTTTATAGATCAGTGCATTTACAATGATAGGGTTGAGTTTTCCAGAGTTTTACAATGTCCAAAATGGACCCAAATACTGAAAGTATAGAAATATCTCAGAATTAGAACCTCAAAATAGCACCAATGTGTAGTGCTTGGAAAAATATCAACTTTCAAAAAAAGAATGACCTTGATCTGAGATCATATGTGAAAGTTATAGCCATTTGAAGCTGTAAAAACTGAAACTACCTATTAGATCTGATGAGAAAACAAAATTTCTATAAAAACAAGATCACCTAAGCAAAAAATAGTCACACCATTGTAAAGAGAATGAAATTCTACCCTTTTTTAAAAAATATTACACTAGAAAATACCTTCGTATGACCGAGAATGAGCCTCTTGAAGTTCAGGTACAAAATTGAAACTTGCAATGGTGACGGGGTCTGCTGTAGCTTTCTTATTTCATTTTTACAAAACATATAAGTTTCATGCAAAAACTAACAAATACCCAAATCATTTTTTGATGGTTCTAACAAAACCCAAAAGGCATTTTTCTTTTTGATGTATAGCTAATATGACTCTAATGTAAAAAAAAGTTTTTGGCAACAAAAATGACCCCAACAACCAAAAAATGGCATGCAAAGGTTGACTCAGCTACATAAGACATTAAAAGGCATGCTAAAACCTACAATATTGATTGAAACATAGAATATGCAAGTCAAATGTCAAATTTGAGCTTCAAATCCTCATAAAAATTGCTTCCAGTGTCTAATCTAAACAAAACAAAGGGTTCTTCTAACTTTTTCGGTAGCTCTAAACTCAATGGTGAGCTCATAAATACTCCAAGAATCTCTTGAAGCTACCTACAACACAAAGCCACTACAAAACCCTCCTCAAAAATTGGTATTTCTATCAAGTCTTTCCGATTCTCCACGTCATCATCATATGCAAGAGAAGAGCATACTCAACTTTCAAGAGCAACTATAATATCAAATCCTAGATCTTCTAAATGACTAGCCATAGGCATTCACTCACTCTAATACCATGTTAGATTTTGTTATGAAATCACAACCCAAAATCTAGAAAGTTAAAGGCAAGCACAAACATAAGATCAAAAGGGAAGAAACAAAGAGATCATATAAGAATAGTCTAAATAGATTTCTCACAAATACAATGGAATAGCTTACCAACTACAAGCTAGGTAGTGAGTTTATATAGACTAGGGAGAGGGTGGAGGTGGCCAAACCAACCAATAGGAAGCAACCATCTATCAGACTAAAGATAGCAAAGTATCTTCCTGAGATAGCTAATGGATTCTCACATGTAGGAAGGTGTCACATCATAACCCACTCACCTAATTAAACTCACTTTATTAACCTAATCAAGCTTAATAATATGTGTAGGAAAAACCTTATGAAAGGAATAAAAAACCTACACTAACACTTTGAACCTTACTCTAATATTTCTATCAAAACACTTGTTGATTATCTTTGTTACTATACTCTCTTGCAAAGGATTACAGAAAGATTGGAAACAAGATCTTGAGTCTATCTTGTTCTCCCAAGTTGGAGCTCCTTGCATGTTTGGGAGAAGGGTTGTACCACCAACTAGAGTTTGGTAGTAAGGTCTCTTCACCTTCTTATTCTGCAAGGTTTCATGTAAATCCTCTTGAGGGAGGTAGTTTGTGTATTCCCTTGAGTGTAACCACTTCTCTTTAGATAGATTATGTGTATGATGTGTTTGTACTTCTATTGTGCTTCTCATTTCTAACTAACCCCTGAGCATTTCTTCTTATTGCATCTTAGGGAATGATGCATGGTGATTGAGACAACATTTAGATTGAGGTCTCCTTTGTCATGCTGACTTAAGGTCTTTCGTATTGTGTTTCTTGTGATTGATGTTTGATGTGTGTATTCTCCTCATATATTCTTATTCTCTATATATTCTCCACGCCTCAGGCATGCCCCACAAATATATTCTCTCTATGTGTTCCTTATGTATTCTCCTTGAATGCTTCATGTGTATTCCATGTGTGTTTCATGTGTATACTATGTGTATGATGTGTATATTTTGGCTCAAGTGTGTATACTATGTGTATGGACTATATAATTTGTGTATGACATCTATGCTTTGTATGTTGCGTGTATGCATCATGACTTCTCAAGTGTATACCTTGTGTATGTCTTGTCTTATCTCATGTTTTCTAAGTGCTTCATATATAGGTGAATTATGTCATGTGTCTTATGTGTATGTGAATCATCATAGACTCCTAGAATCGTAAACTTGGGGGCTTGATCACCCTCAAATTTGTAGACATTCTACAATTTCTATATTGTTTTGTTTGAAATTTGTTTTCACCATCCTTTAGTGTGAGTTTGAACATAAATTTGTACCCACACTAAAGTGGAGGGTAAATGTTACGTTGTAGAATATGTACACTAGCATTTTACACTTAGTTTAGTACCTGGGTGGACCTAAAATGTATACACTTGTTAATCAAGACGTATTTTAACACCTTTTTGAACATTAAATGATTAATTCTCAATCCTAATGATAAAACCCAATAAAATAACTATGAGACCGGCCTAAGAACATCTTAAGTGACTTGTGCTAGAATTTTTGGGCTAAATGACAAGGGCACCCAAGTGCCTTGTTACTTATTTAGCCCTAATCTATTTTATACGAATGTCAGCTTAAGGCATCTTAAGCGGTTCATATTGTCAGCGTTATTTGGTTTTATCATTATTTGAGAGTGGGAATGCATTTAAAAGAAAGTTTATTCATTTGAACACACCTAAGCTATTTCTAACTTCTTGAAGGATTCCTACATTCTCTCTTCTTCTCTACTCTTTTATAAAGCTCTCTATTGTGGATTATTTCTACAACACTAACTTATTGTAGGTCTTGTGAAGATATTTCTAATTCTTTGGACTACACCATCTTTTTGAGTCATGTTATGATGCCACATCAAGTATGATAGGATTCCCATGCTCATGGCGACTTCTTTCCTTCATGCTTTGTTCTAGCATTCCATTCTAGTTCAGATTTGCCTTTACCCTCCTAGGGCATGTTCTCTTTATCTATCATCTTTGCTATTGTGGAGGTGGAAACACCATTCATAGAGCTTGACTTAGGCAAGATACTAAATAGCACCCAAATATTTTCCTTCTTGTGTGTGTAGGTTGGATCCAAAGTAATTTGCATAAGTCAAGCTACAAGAGACAGGAGCATAGAAAGTTGAAGACACAACAAGCATCACTTTCTTCTAAACCCTAACCAGGGTCTAGGGCACCCAAGTGCCCTAGTATTTTGGGCCCTAAAACCTAGATCCAGGTTCTTCTTGATCCCTTGATCTCTGCTATCTATTTATATTTTGGGTTTCTACTTCTCACAGTCGTTTATGCTCTGATCTTTGTTAATTAGAGTATGATACTTTGCCCTAGCTTGATTTTTTGGATTTGGTTGATTTTTCTCTATACAAAAAAGGTACAAAACCCTTGTAGTTTGTCTCTTCTTCTTGGGCATAAGCCTATCTCAGCTTGTGTCCTAATGTTGGACAGAAGAGGGTTTGACCTAGTTTGATCTTTTGAGATAGTCTCTCTTTTCTATCTAATAGGTCCTTAGCTTGAAGAACTTTCTTTTAATAGTGAAAAACTTCCTAGATAAAATGAGTTAAATCTATTAATAAACAAAGGAAAGAAATGATTATGGTGAACATGTGATAATTAGCTTTCTCAAGTCTATTAGAACCTATGTTAATTGGAATGAGCTATCCTTCAAATGATCAAGAGTTTATTAGAATATGTGTTTTTTCTATGTAGATATGATGACTCACCACCTAAACATTACTTTGTTGTTAGCCAGATGTCCATATCCTGAGTACAGATATCTCTAATCCCACTCTAGAGATAACTTTATTGCTAGCCATGTGTCTATATGCTCAATAAGGCTTACCTAAATCACCCATTTATTTGATTTCTTCTAATTTCTCTTTTTCTTTATTTTTTCTTTTGATTTTTCTTGCACTTTTCTCTTTTTGTTCTTTCTCTAATTTCATCTTTAGCAATTCTCATTAAACTACCTCAAATCATAAGCATTGAAGCTTGTTTTGGGTTGGAGATTATGGTGGTGATTGTTAAGGTGGAGATCTTATGACTTTTCACTTGATAGCCAACTTAAACAACCAATTCCACCATACTAGAGAAATTTTGATATATATGAATATTTGGTTTATAAACCATTTTCAAGAGCACTAATAACCATCTTGACTCACATTAGCTAGCATGCATGTAATATGCAATTGCTAATATAAATTGGAATTCTTGAATTAATGACTATTTTTTACTATAGATGTAAAAATAATTTCATTGATGATGTTTACCTTGTTAGCACTTGTAAACCACCTCTTTCTATTGTAAAGGTAACATTATTAGTAAAATAGGACCTCAAGACTAAAAATATTAAAATATTTGAAGAAACTAACCAAGCAAATGGAAAAACAACATAGAAAAACCAAAGTGAAAAGTGCACCAAGCTACACTATGTAAAAGGCAGGACTAGGACCTACTTAGGCTTGGAAATAATGTTTCAAGAACTACCCATTGATTGGAAATGGGAAATGTTTTCTAGTTATAGTGTTAAACCTATACATATTCTCAACCAAGATTTTAGTAGTCTAGAAAGGACCTAGCCACAATTTATTGAACTTAGCATGTTCACCTTTCCTTTTGTGTGTCTTATTCTAGCACAAGACCAAATCAAAAATCCTAAAGGATTTAATCTTTTCTCTTTTCTTAGACCGACATTTGACTATCCCTTAACATTTTGAAAAAAATATCTTAACCTGTGTCTCATTTTCCTTCTAGCTATAACAGGTTTAGCAATATAGCATCTAGCTTATCATGCCCTTCTAAATAATCTTTCATGAACTATAATGTGGGGATTTAAAGGTTTATGGGGAAAGTGGGGTCTAACTCATACACTATATGGTAAGATGAGGCTCTTGAAGTAGACTTAATCCTAGTTCTATCAATCCATAAAATAAATTTAGTTTATTGTGCCACTCCATAGGATTTTTGTTTAACAATATCCTAACTAGATTGAACAAGGTTGATTTAGCGTCACCATTACCTTGAGGGTAATATTTTGAAGTGAATTTAAGGACAACTTTGTTACCTTATTTTGACTCTAAAAAGTGAATAGATGAAAAAGTGTGGCCACTATCACATACTAAAGTTAGTGGAATTCTAAACCTAGTAATGATATGTTGTTTAAGAAATTTTATCACAATCTCCATGGTGTAGTTCTTGAATTCCTAGGCTTACATCTATCACATGTGTTAGACTATGGCTATAAATATAAACTTATGCCAAGAGCTATAGAAAAATGTGGGTTAATCACAATAATAAATTCCAAGCCTGACTAGGTCAATAAATGTACCTCAATATCTAGCTATAGTGGTAATGTTGGAATCCTTTCTTTTGTAGAAGTTTTACATGTGTGGAAATTGCACATGTGTGTGTGCATTCTTGAAACCATAAGGACAATAGTACCTTTCCCTTAAGATCTAGTGTTGTTGTAGTTCGTAATCCATGTCCTATCCCAAAGCTTTAATGAAATTCTATCAACACATAGGTTACTTCGATTCTTTGTTTAAACATCTAATATACACTCTCTCATGATTCTTATTATATAATATATTTGATTTTGTGAGGCCTAGCTAGCACTATCACTAAGACTAGGATGTGATACCTTTTTATAGTTGACTCTATTGATCTTTATGTGTGGACATGGTTGATACTACTATTTCAGGATCATGGACTCATGTGTTTGGATATGCATATCTTATACATATATGTGTGTGTGGACATTATTATGGATCTTAACTAGTTTTTGAGGTTTAATTTAATTAAATACTTTTAATTACATAATTTTTGTCATTATGTATTTAATTTTTGTAAAAATGAATATTGTAGTTTAATTGTGAAAATTAATAAATTATTTGATTTTAAATGTTTTAGTTATTTAATATTTATATGTTGCTTCGACTATTTTTCCCATGATATACTGATGTTTGGAATTGAGTTTTGTAGGTGGGTAGCCTAGATCCTTTTAGTCGAGAGAGATTCTCAAATGCCCAATTTTATTTGATTTTCTTGATTTTGTTTTAGTTAACCTAGTTGTTGAGTGTCATAGATTATTTGGGTTAATTATCTTGGTCATTTTATTTTAATTATTTTATGTAGATTATTGGAGTGTGTGAAGGTATTTAATTTAATAATTGTTATTTAATTTTATTTTATTGAATATAGTTATTTAAGAGTTGAGATATTATTTAATTTGTCTTTTGAATTTCCATTTGGAAGTTGAAAGGATTTTGTGTAATTTATTTTATGAGGAGCTTTTTATTTTTTAGCAGGCTATGTGTGTGTGCTTGGATTTGGTTTTACTCCTCTTGTATTTTCTTGTGCTGGGTAAAGAGTTGGAATGCTTGGATGGGCTAGAACATTGTTGGTAAAGGAAGAATTGGCTTGAAGGTGGCTGAAATTTTCTTGTTGCATAAGATTTTCTAGATTGGAAACACAATTTATTAGCCTGAACTTCCTAACTTGGACAACCAAGATAGGGTTTAGAGATTGAATTTGGTTGTTAGATTCATGGATGTAATTGTGGATTTTTTTTTGGCTGTTGTAGTCTATCATTTATGTTTTGTGTATGCAAGTAATTGATTTTGTTGCAAGTGTTAGTAAAATTGTTGGTTTTTATATGCTTGGGTTTTGGGTGTATAAGGGAGCAGATCACACCTAAGGGTTGAGAGCCTCCCTCATGTGGGTTTGAGAAAGGTGTGAAGCCTCTCTTGGGAAAGTTTTGTTGTATATTTTACATAATGGTGGATGTGGGAGTTTTGGTGGTTGGAAGGGTTGTGATGTGGTGGAGAGTGATATGGCTTGGTTGGAAGAGTTGTGGTGTTATGGGGATGGTTGTGGTTTGAATGGAGGAGTTGTGGTGTGGGTTATTATGGAGTAAGGGTTTTAAGGGTTGTGGAGATGATTTGTGTGATGGCATTATATGTGAAAAAAAAGAATTATTGTTGTTGTGATTGAATCCCCAAGAGGGAAGGGAATCCCCTTTCTCACCCTTTGTAAGAATCAATAAGAGATTCTTTGTGTGTGAGTCAACCATATGTAATATGGTTTAAACCTTGTTTTATTTTTGTATTTGTATTTGTCTATCTTCATGTGCGCATTTGAGAAATATCTCTCGCTCAAGGTGGGCTAGAAAACCAAGCCCTATAATTAGGAGAGTGAGACTAGCCTATTCATTATTTGTGAAAGTTTTATTTTAGCCAGCTCGATGTTGAGATAGCTTACATTGTTCTAATGGATGAGCATATCCATTTGTATATTATGTGTTTTTGGAAACCAATGTAAATTTTATTGTATTCCTTTGAGGAAGAAATATTTTAGGAAAATCATATTTATTCTCTTTTTACTTCTGATCCAAATCTGGTAATTATTATTGTAATTCTCCCTAGTTTGGGTATGAAAACTTATAATCAGTCATTGTATAAAATACTATAGGAAATCATGTTATTTGATACCCTTTTGGGTATGATTTAGGGTTGAAATTACAATCCATATTATATATAGAATGTAACATTCAGTGATAACTTTAAGGAGACCCCACTTAAAAAAACCTATAAAATCTTGGTGAATCCTAGCTAAGTGCTATATTTTTCTTGGTGAATATTTCCTTTTTTTTTCAAAAAATATTAATTTTCCTTGAGAATCTATGCACATTATTAAAAATTTTGTAAAATCTTGGAGAATCCTAATAAATAATTGGTAAAAAAAAATTTACAGTGGTGAATCCTAGTGAATAATTACTAAAGAAATTAATTACAGTGGCGAATCTTTCCTTAAAAAATTCTCATAGTCGGTCGGCGCAATCCCCCAATAATTTTTTTATTTTTTGTAATGTTGAAGCACGGGCTCAAGGATGGTAACCACTAGCAGGGTCAAGGGGTAGCACCTCTTTAGGGGGTAAATGGGGCAATGCCCCCTTACGGGGTCCAGGGACATCAATCCCAGCATGCTCCTATCGTGATACAGGTGGGGTCGAGGGGTAAAGTCCCTTGCCACAAAGCACAAATCCACTATCTAAAAAGCATTGGAGCACACACATAATCAATATTTTTAAAATATCTCACTTTAAAATAAAGACTAAAAAACCTAATTTTTTTGCCATTGATTACCTTTTTAATCGAATGGTTGTTGTTTAATTCTGGGGGGCTCTATGTGTTTGCCTTTGAAAAGGATTGTTGAGGCCCAAAATTTTTTTTGGGCCACACAATTAAATTTAGTTGCGTGGCCCAAAACAAATTCCGGGCCTCAACAATCCTTTTCAAAGGCAAACACATAGAGCCCCCCGGAATTAAACCATAGCCATTCGATTAAAAAGGTAATCGATGGCAACAATTAAAACCCCTTTTTGAAGAAAAATTATCCCTAAAATTAAGTGGGACTTCATTATTAATGGCGATATTGACCTGAAATCAATCGAAGGAATATACCATTAATGGTGAATATAATAAAGATTTGTAATTACATTATAAGCAACTGGCAAATTAGCTCCAATGCTGCATAATTTACCTAGTGAATCAACTTTATTTTTTAGTTTAAAAAAATAATACATTGGCGAATTAACCAAGAAAAAAAAAAATTTGTGTAAAAATGGGAAGATTTAGTCTCCTGTAGAGCTCGTACTATTCATCATTTTGGGAGGCCCCGATTTCAACTATTCGCCAATTGGTGAAGATTCACCACTAAAAAATGCCTCGTAATATTATTAAATTGATATGGAATACTATGTAAATATTATGGTGCATAGCATAACACAAAAATTGTGTTAATTTTATACATATAATTGTTGACAAATATTGTTTATTAAAGAAGTTTATTTGTGGTAAAGGGGGATTCCCATGGAGTCATGGGCCTCCACGGCCACCATGAGCTCCATGTAGGGCATGGGAGTTGTGGGCCTCTATGGCCACCATGGACTCCATGGAGGGCATGGGAGTTGTGGGGAGCCATGACCCCCACCATGGCCAACACTTGGCTAGGCTACAACTTGGCCAAGCTGACCAAGGCTCGGCCGACTATATGTGCAACAACCTTTCTATCTTTCAAAACTTGTGTTTAGTTTACATTTGATTCAATGTTAAATGCTTATATTTTATTTTTATCAATATAAATATAAATAAATATATATAAACACACACACACAAATATATATATATATATATATAACACAAGAAATACTATGACTATCCAATGACCTCTGCATATATAATCATTTAAATCAGTCTTGCATATATACAATAAATTTAGTTCTGTATATTCATTTAATATATATATATATATCTGTGTGTCTTTGTAAAGCCATTCTTATGTATTTTTATTTCACATTAGTTTGATGTTTTGTTAGGTAATGAAATACTCTATGTATATATATACATATATATTATACCGTTATGAATATATGTGTGTGTGTGTATATATACTTTCCTACTGTTATATTCAACTGTGTACCTATATCAAAAAATGATATCTCTATCTTATTAAGGATCTTAGAAAGAATACATCTATATATATTTGTGTTTCATATTTCCATAATTTGTGTATATAATCATATATACATATGTGTGTGTGTTTATATATGTTCAGGCTACTCACATGTATTTATATTTTTATGTGTTATCATAACCTGAGCAAAGATTCAATAATTTTCTTTTTAGATATACTCTTGTCATTTTTAAATTAATGATTGTAGCAAGTTTGTTTCATTTTGATTTACAAAATTAAATAAGTGAAATTCGTTGTTTTAGCCATGAGTATAAAACCATAATGTTATTCAGGTTTATTTGATCATTGGTATTAGTATTACATAACTAACTAGTTTTATCTTTCCCTTTTATAGTTTCAAAAATAAGTAGCACACTCTTTGAGACACCTCCAAATCTTATAGGAGACTTGAACAGTTAGATAAACTTCTCCTTTACAATTTGTTCAACAAGAGTTTTTCCACAAAAGATAGTTTAGAAAAACAAAAAAAATTGTAGCATTTTTGTGTTCATGTTCATTCTTATAGTGTTCTATAAGGGTGAGCATCACAGATTTGATCATAAAATTACCACTTTTAAGCAAAAATATCTTCTTTATGAGGGATTTAGATGGATATGACACCTTTTATTCATTAAATAACAAACTATATTAGAATACCTATAATGCCCAAAAGAATTTATGCATTTCTCTTCCTTGCCCTTGGTGTACCAGTACTGTATGATATTTTGTTGTGATAATTTGTATTGTAAACTGATGTTCTCTAGTCAATACCAATGTTTGATCGAGATTATCGATGTGTATATTTAGACCCATGAGACTCGTATGTGTGTGTGTGTGTGTAGGTTTATGAATCCTTTTACTACTACAAAGTGATATTATTCCTAGAATAGTTCTCTTTTCAATACATTGGAATTTTTAACATGAATTGGATGTGAATGAATGCACATATAATTGCTTTAAATACAAACAAATATCAATTAAATATGAAAATGTGTATAAAATGATCTCATAATAGGTAGTGGAATAGGAAGGAGAAAATAAGCTTTGGATTCAAAACTTTGAATTTTCAAGATAAATTTCATCTGGTAGGGGATCACTCCCACATGGTGTGGGATTAACTTGGCACAAGGAATTGAAAATCTTATGGTGATAAGTTAATGCATGGGATTATGTGTGGGCATGGGTGTAATAACTTATGAATGTATATTAATAGGAGCGGATATGGATAGATTAAGAACAAGTGTGTGGAAGTATGTGCAAGTGAGGTAAGGTGAAGGAATGGTGAATGAGCTCAACTTTGCACAAGAGTGAATCACTTTTTTATATGTAACCATATTAATCCATTGCATCAAAATGAGCCCAAATCTAAATGGGAATTGGCATGGATATCAAATTGTTACCATTGCACATGTATTATGAAAGATAAGAACATATTGAAATTTAAAATATGTTTATACAAATTAGCCAAGGAGAAAGACCCAAAGAATCCATACCTCGGTGGATTATCCTAAGGTAGAAACTTGTGGGATAAATGTTTAATTCCACTATGAAATATCCAAACCTTAATTGAAGTGTGAAAAGCATGTGTGAATCAAATCCTAGATAATATAAAAATGAATGATAAAATGAGAAGTTTATCTAATCTAAAATTTCCTCAAATTAGTGAAAGTATATCCCCAAGGTCAAACTCCAAGGAGTATAAGCCAAAGAGGTTAACAAAAAATGTAAAGGAAAATAACCTTTCCCTAATGTTATTATAGAGTAGTCAAATCAAATGCATACATCTCAACATAAATTAATCCAAGTTAATAAAATTGATAGTTATGAATGATAAATTTAACAATTAAATGTTAATAATGACATTAAATGTAAGAGGGTTAAGATACTTAGCTTTAGGAATAATGATGGAATGTATGTCCAATGTCACATAGAAGTCTATTTTCCCAAGTATCAAAATTTGATCCTTTATGTCTATCTTCTGAGAATTAGAATAGTTTATCAACTCTACTATGATTCAATCCTATGGGATTCATTTCCATGGTCATGGATTATCCTATGACCCATAGTTTTAATTTAGGAAATTCCACACTTTTTCTTCTGGATTCCTTGAATTCCTTATTATTCAATGAATATCAAGGACTAGTAGTATTTAAAATACCTTGGGGAGATCATTGGATTCCAAGGGTCATGTTATCCTAGGTAAACTCCCTTGGTTAGAGTGTCTTTCAATCTTTATTCATGTGAATAATCTATAATAATGATGTAGATTTCTAGGTTCCTTTTAGTGCTCTCTAACATCCCTCATTCTTTACCCTTTTGAATATATATATATATATATATATATATATATATATATATATATATATATATATATTCACTTATTTAAATTATCAATAAATCAACTATTGATAATGGATTATTGTTGTTATCTAACAATGTTACTAAAATAATTTGTGTTGACGTGTGATGTGTTATAAGAACATGTACCAAGGAATGTGAACTAGGTCTCAATATTGAAGTATAAAAAACTCATTGTCTAATTGTGTGAAGTGATATTGTGTGAATTAGTTCATTAGATAAATTAATTAATTAGATTTAAATAAATTCATGCGCTTTCTTAATTAGAAGTTTCATAAAATAGTTCTAAATGAATTATTTTAATATGCGAGTGAAAATAATATTATTAAAAATGGGAATGGCAATTAGGATTAAGATATCATTGTTTTAAATAAATAATTGAGTGTGGAAGTTGCATCTAGATGATTTAGGAAGATGTAATATTTAAATATATTAAAATCCTATCTTGAATTAAAGGTAAAGATTTCACTAAGAATATAGAGAAATAATTTTATGTTTAAAATAATTAATTATTTCTATTTAAAATAATTATCAAAGTAGATACTTTAATAATAGGTTCTTTAATAAGTGATGTGCATGAAGAAGAAAAAATATTGTAATTGATATCTTTTTAATAGAGATGAAAATAATAATATCCTATTTTCATATCAAATTAGTGTATTGAAACTTATGAGAATTATTATTCAAAAGAGAGATTTTCTTTTAATAAAGGTTTTGTATTTTAGAAAGAAAATATATAGGTTTTAGAGTGTTGAAGAAGACTCAAGTAATTTCTAATTCAAGGGACTTTACATTTGAAAGGGAATTCTTGTTCAATTTTTCAAGTTGTGTATATAATAAGGTTGTATTTAAAATCATTAAAAGAAAAAATATTGTAATTGATATCTTTTAATAGAGATGAAAATAATAATATCTTATTTTCATTTCAAATTAGTGTATTGAAACTTATGAGAATTATTATTAAAAAGAGATATTTTCTTTTAAGAAAGGTTTTACATTTTAGAAGGAAAATATATAGGTTTCGGAGTGTTGACGACTAAATTAATTTTTGATTCAAGGGACTTTTAATTTGAAAGGGGATTCTTGTTCAATTTTTCAAGTTGTGTATATAATAAGGTTAGATTTTAAATCATCAAAATATTGTGGCAAAGCTTTAGTTTTGATTAATAATGAATCTGAAGAGGATGTCAATTTTTTGCTCTGCATGTCAAGCTAGGGCATTTGTGCCCTAGCCCAATCCTCTAGTTTTTTCTTGGTTGTGCGAAGTGTGGGGAGTGCATGCATTTTGGGGAGGTTTGGGGTTGTGATTTTTATCAGTGCAAAGTTTTTTTCATCTGCATCAGCGTCTCTTTCTCCCTGAACATGTAGGAGTTTTGTGCCTGGTTGGAGGCCACAACTGGGGTTTTTGTGCCTAGTTGGTTTGGGTCTGCAGTTCGAAGGTAGTGCTGGGTGGTGGGTTGGTTAAACCCTAGTGGTGGTTCTTTTTTCTTAGGGGCCTGCATGCCCTCCTTGGGTCTTGTTTAGTTTCAATGCCGATTGGGGAGTCTTCAGGGGCTAGTCCCAAGATAGATTTTCACTCAGCAGTGGTTGGTGTGAATTCTCCTTCGCATGCTTCAAAGGTTTTGATAATAACTTGTTCTCACTAGATCTGGGGTTGGTTGGTTCGAGTTTGTCTAGTGGTACTTGGATTACAAAGATCAATGGATGTCTTGAGTGTTGTGAGGAGAGGCAAAAATTGGTTATCCTGCTGGAGATGATTGCGAAAGATATTGACTATTATTCGAAGCATGAATTGCTGTGCAAGTTTATGGGGATGTGTGTTTCATTACAATTTCTTGAATCATGGGCTCAATGGACTTGGATGCCAAAGGGAGAAATGGAGGTTATGCTTGTAGCAAATAACTATTTCATGGTTTCATTCAATTGCTTGGCAGATCGCATCAAGGCCTTTGAAGGAGGCCCTTAATTTCATAATTAGATTGGGTTATTTATTAAACCTTGGCATGTGAGATTCAATCCTATTGAAGAGCTTCCGAACAGGGTTTCGGTGTGGGTTCAGTTTCTGAGGTTTCCTGTGGAATGTTGGCAAAATGATGTTTTGCACTTGCTGGCTTCGATGCTAGGAATACCAGTTGGTGCTTCATAGCAAACTCAAGTTAAAAAGGTGATGATTTTTTCTCGTATCTGTGTTGAGATTGATTTAAGTAAACCTTTGCCATATTTGGTGGATATGTGTGTGGGTCCTTACTCTTGGGTGCAGCAGTTGGACTATGAGACTCTTCCTTTTCAGTGTCATCTCTGTCATGAATATGGACATTTGCAAAGGAGATGACTAAAGGCTAGGCCTATGGATTCCCAACCTTCTCAGCCTCCCCGCAATCCCCCTAGGGTTGAAAAGGGGAAGGAACCCATTCCTGGTGATGTGGATGGGGCTGATGGTTTCATTCATATCAAGGCTTGAAACAAGAATTGGGGTCAAAAGAGGACTTTGAAGGAAAGGTAGGATGAAGATTCTTTCAACAGATTTGAAGTTTTAGATGATCCCAGCTAGTAGGAAGTGAATCCGGGCTTGGTGAATCTAGATCAGGGTGCTTTGGGTACAAGATAGGAGGGCCTTCTTTCTAAAGCTACTCAAGTTTTGCAGGATAATAGGGCTTTGTAAATGGACACATATGTTCAAATGGAAGTCTAGGTGGAATCAGTTCCTATTATAGTAGGGAAGAAGGGTGGTGAGGATGGATCTCCTCTTGTTTTGAATGCAGGTACTGAGGGGGTGAAGAATAATAAGTCTTCTTCTTCTCATTTGGGTCTTCATCAAAAGGATCCAAAAAAAGGGGTTGGGGAGAAGTCTTCCAAGCTTGGTAGAAAAAAGGATTTGGAGAAGATTAAATTAACAAGGGAAACTTTGGTAGAGTCAGGGTCTGTTAAGACTCTGGATTCTCATTTTTTGAGCCCCTTGAAATGATTGTTC
This sequence comes from Cunninghamia lanceolata, assembly GCA_027924645.1. Taxonomy (NCBI): domain Eukaryota; kingdom Viridiplantae; phylum Streptophyta; class Pinopsida; order Cupressales; family Cupressaceae; genus Cunninghamia; species Cunninghamia lanceolata. Next base: position 7,324,801 of record BSBN01000482.1, read on the forward strand.
TATCCTGGAATGTAAGGGGCTTGAATAGTGGCCCTCGACAAAAAGTTGTTTGTGATTTGGTTAGAAGTCAATCTCTTGATGTTCTCTTCCTACAGGAGACTAAGTTATCAGTGGAGTGTTTGTTTGGTTTAGTGCCTAAGTTGTGGGGGAGTGGGGAGTGCCAGTGTATTGGTACTCAAGGGTCTGCTAAGGGAGTGGCTTGTTTATGGAATCCTCAGAAGATCTGCCCTCTTTGGTGGTTGTCCTTTCAGTCTTCTATTTCTATGATTGCGTCTTGTTTTGACACGGGGGAGTTTGTTCTCTTCTCCAATATCTATGCACCTACTGAACTTCAGGGTAAGAAACTTTTGTGGTCCCATATCTAGTTTGTCTGAAGCATGGCTCCTTTCCATCCATGGATTATGGCTAGAGACTTCAATGCTATTTCTGAGTTGGCTGAGAAGTGGGGTGGTATTGCGAGGCTTGAGCCTTCTGTGTTGCTACTTCAGGATAACATCTCAGCTTTAAATCTTGTGGATATCAAGCCCATTGATGGCCAGTTTACTTGGAACAATCGGAGGATCGAGAATAATTACATTGTGGAATGACATGACCGCTTTCTAGTTTCTTGCTACTGGGTTGGTGGGTTGTGGTCTTCTAGCTTTGAAATTTTGGATTGGAGGGGTTCAGATCATTGGCCTATCAAGTTGGCTATTTCTTTAGCTCGTGTGCCTCGGTCTCCTTCTTTCAAGTTCCAGCATATGTGGTTACATGACTCCTCTCTCCATGACTATGTTTCTAAGTGGTGGAGGTATGGTAGACCTGCTTATGGTACAACAATGTATACTTTTGCTAAGCTGCTTCAATTTGTCAAGTATCAACTTAAACGTTGGAATCGATACTACTTTGGAAACATTTTCCATGCTAAGACTGCTGCCCAAGCTGAGTTGGATGGTATTGCGAGGTTGATCAGGGAGGATGGAGTGACTGAGGACCTGTTGCGCGAAGAGACTAGGGCTTTGAAAGCACTGGAAGAGTGTGAGCTATGAGAGGAAGTTTTTTGGAAACAAAAGGCTCGGATTGAGTGGCTTCAAGAAGGGGATAAAAATACTTCTTTTTTCTTCAACTCGGTGAAAGCCAGGAGACATGGAAATTCTATTTCTTCTCTGGTGAATGATAGGGGTGAAACTCTTTCTTCTTTTCATGAAATCACTCGTGAAGCTATGCAATATTTTGCTTCATTATTTAGGGAGGACTCGCAGGGGGGTTCTGATGAGGAAGCTCAGGTCCTTTCTTGTATCCTTTCTTTGGTATCTAGGGAGATGAATGAGCATCTTATGAGTGATATTTCAATTGAGAAGCTAGAGGGGATTGTGTTTCAAATGAAGAGGGGGAAAGCTCCTGGCCATGATGGTTTCCCGATTGAGTTCTTTCAAGAATTCTGGGAGATTGTCAAGTTGGACTTGTTGGCAGTTGTTCAAGAGTCTCATAAGAATAAACAGATATTAAGGGCTTTGACTTCTACCTTCCTTGCTATCATCCCAAAGTGTGATGGGGCAGATAGGTTAAGTCAATTTCATCCTATCTCTTTTTGTAATGTGATTTATAAAATTATCTCTAAATTGATTGTTGATAGGTTGAAAAAGTGGTTTAAAGTGCTGATCTCTGAGGAACAGAGTGGTTTTGCGGTGGGACAACAGATTCTAGATGGGGTTGTTATAGCAACTGAAACCATTCACTCTATGGCCAGTTCCAAAGATAAGGCGATGTTCATCAAGCTTGATATGGCTAAGGCTTATGATAGAGTTCGATGGTCATTCCTTCGGAAGTTTCTTGGTGCTTTTGGTTTTGGGGTTGAGTGGATTTGTTGGGTTATGCATTGTGTTACTTCGGTCTCCTTCTCTGTGTTTATAAATGGTGAGCATTCTAATCTTTTTGGTGCCTCTCAAGGTTTGTGGCAGGGTGACCCCCTCTCTCCTTACTTATTTCTTCTTCTTGTTGAAGGTTTGGGACGTTTGATAAGAAGGAATGTGGAGTTAGGTTTCATTTAGGGGTGGGGGTGGGGAGGTGGTTTACCTCCACAATCTCACTTGCAGTTCATAGATGACACTGCTTTGATGGGTATGGCTACAATTAGGGAAGCTTTGAATTTGCACAAGGTGTTGGATGTTTATCTTGTTGCTTCGGGCCAATTGAATAATGAAGATAAGTCTTCCATCTTTTTCTTCAATACCCCAGGTTCCATTCAGAGGCGAATGGTTCATATCTTGAGATTTCAGACTAGGGTTCTCCCTTTGACCTATCTTGGTATTCCCATCTCTATTGGAAGACTACCTAGGGATTCTTGGCAGAATATTCTAGATAAATTTCATGGGAAATTTAATCATTGGACCCATCATTGGTTGTCCTTTGCAATTCGTGTTTAGTTGCTCAAATCTATGGTGTAGGCCCTCCCCATTTATAGATGTATGATCTAGGTGGCCCCTTTAGGTTTTGTTAGGGAATTAGATTCCTTAGCAAGATAATTTTTATGGGACAGTAGCTTATTGTCCTCTAAATGGAGCCTTGTTAGATGGGACATTGTTTGTAGCCCGAAGTAGTTTGGCAGCCTTGGGTTAAGGCAGTCGTCGTTGTTAGGGATGGCGTTGGCTACTAAATTGTATTGGCAATGGTGTGTGGAATGGGATGGGATCTAGGCTAGGATATTAACACAGAAATACTTCCCAGGGATCCCTCAGATTGATATTCATCGTTATCCTCTGGTGGGGAAAGGCTCGGTGATTTGGAGTACGCTCAAGAAAGGGGCTAGTCTGGTCAAGGATGGCTTATTTTGGATTTGTAAAAGAGGGACGAATGCTCATTTTTAGTTTGATTCTTGGGATGGTTTTCCTCCCATTGTTTCTTAGTTTCCTAATTTGGTGACTCTGTGCCAGAGGTTCTGTTAGGTAGGATGGTCAAGGGTGAGTGACTTCAAGTCCTTTTCTTCTCATGGGTAGTTGGTGGTGTCTAGATGGAAGAATCTTGATGAGTGGTCTATTGTTGGTATGGAGGAGTGTGCTGAGCTTCATAATATCCTTTCTTGTAGATGTTGTAGCTCCCTCCAGGAAGGGGATGTTCTTTCTTGGTCTCCTAATCCTAAGGGTGTCTATACTATTGGTTCTAGATATCAGGTGTTGTTATCTCACCGACTGGATGGGGTGGAGGTTCATTGGTGGAAGAAAGTGTGGAATAAGCTTTCTTGGCCAAAGTGTAACTGCTTTATTTGGACTTTGGCTTGGAATAGGTGCTTGACATGGGATAATATTTGGAAGCATGGTTTTCAGTGTCCTTCTATGTGTGTTTTGTGTGGATGTGGACAGGAGGACTCCTCTCACTTGTTTTTTCATTGTCCCTTGACTTTGCAGGTTTGGCATTTTTGGTGGGAAGTTTAGAAAAGCCCCTATGTTCATGCTTCCTCCCTAGTGGATTTTTGGAGTAGTCTGGGTAGACCTCCTTCTATGGCCTCTTTCTTGCAAGATGTGTGGTATGTTACGCCTTCCTTCATACTATGGTAGATTTGGTTGGAATGGAATTGAAGAATATTTTTAGGTGAGAAGTTGTTGATTCAACAAGTTTGGCACAAAATTATGGGTATGATTCGGGAGACATTGGAAGCTAAGTGTGATGTGGTATTCCCTTTGGAGAAAGGGGATGCTGAGCTGGTGGATAGATCGGGTATTTAGGGGTTGTCTCCAGCTTCTACTTGTGTCAGGAGAGGAAGGCAGGTGAAAAAGAAAGTCCAAAGGGTGGGGAGTTGGCTACCCCCTTTGGCTGGCATTCTGAAGCTCAATACTGATGGCTCTTCAAGGGGCAATCCTGGGCCTACTGGGAATGGTGGGGCTGGCAGGGATTTTTCAAGATCAGTGGTTTTTTTCTTTTCTGTTCATGAAGGATTGTAGACTATCAACCTTAAGGATGGTTTGGTAATCCTCTATGCTTTGGAGAGGGCTTATGCTTTGGGATGGCGCAAGGTTATCTATGAGTTTGATTCATAGGTTTTGATTAATTTGTTGAATAAACAGAAGGTTTCTGATGTCAGTTGGTTGTTGGCTATGATGGTGCAATAGATTCTGTAGATAAGTTCTTTGATGGAGGTGGTGTCTTTTGTCCATATTCCAAGGGAGTGAAATAGGAGAGTAGATTGTTTGGCTAAGTGCGCTTCTGAGCATTTAGATGGTTGGAAGATTGATGAGTGGGAGTAGGTTCCTCATGAGTTCTGACATGACTTAGAGAAGATTGTTGTCGAGGATGAGAATGGTATTGGTGAAGGATGATGTTGTTTCATACTTTGTATGGCTGTTTCTTATGGATTCCCGGGGCCTTGGCCCTTTGATGTTTTGTAATGCTCTTTTCTGAATTTCAATAAAGTTCTTACCCCATTTTTTTAAAAAAAAAAGAAAAATATTAATAATAAATCTAGGAATTTGTATTTAAAAGAGATGTGTTTGATTCGTATGAATATTACATTGATTCTTGTGAAAGAAGAAATTGATATTGAATTAGAGAATCTATTAGATTTGTAAGGACATTTCAATTATTTATGAATGCAATAGATACTTGCAGATTGTTATTGTTGATATGATAACTCTATAAAATATAATTTGTGAGGGTATCAATCTTAAAATTTAGTTTTAGTGGAGTAAACAAAAGTTTCTTGTATTAAAGAAAAATAAGAGAAAAAAATAGAGATTAAAAGATTGTGATTGAATGATTTTTTATAGATTTTTTGGGTGATTTGGAAGGTGAATAATTTCAGATTTTATGTCTTACAAAACTAAGAAATCTAGAAATTGATTTATGTACTTAAAACACTAGTTCAATGTCATTCAATGTCGAAAGAGGAACTTATAGGAAGATAACCTATTGAATATGGTTTTTTGTAATATTAGGAAATTTGATCAATTAATCTTGATGAATGAATATATGATGTTTTGACATTTGCACATGAATGTTTTTGATAATATAAGGCGGCTAAACAAGGGGCCGAAGCCTTACAAAAAGCAGACAGGCCACAAAGGCAGCAAGCACAAAAAGTGCCTTAAACCAGATACATCAATTACAGTTATCCCAGCATAAACAACAAAACCACCTGCTATAAACTAAGAGAGTAAATACAGAGTAGCAGAGTATCATCAATATAAAAACAAAAACTAAGGAGGCAAATTCTCTCCTTACTTAACCATGGATTTAATAATGTCATCCAAATTCCTAGCAAGATCATCATTGTCAGCATTAACAGGCACCCCCAGGTTTTTCAGCACAGAAATATTGAATGTTATTCTCTAATTCTTATTGCTATTTACTTAAAAATTGAGTTTGGGTATGTAAACCCTAGTTTCTATATCATAGTGAAACTTGTATGAAAAATATAGTTTGTTACAACTACAATATTTTTTTTTCATAAACTAGGTACCTCAAAATATTTATGGGTGGTGAATATTTAAGTTATATAAATCCTCAAAAAACATTAGCAAAACCTAGTGTAAGAATTTTGAGATATGATCAAATTAATGACTAACTATACTAACATTAGAAAAGTATGTTATACTAGTGATTTCTATTAACAATAGAAAGTTACATAGAAAAGAAAACATAAGAAATTTAGTGCAAGATACATTGTGTTTGTATGAATTGTAGAAAATACACAAAGTAAAAAGCATGATCTACAAATGGTATAAAGTTGAATAAATATCAAACTAGATTCATAGAAAATTTATGAAATTGATTTGTGAAGGTTTTGTTTATAATTTTAGAAATTTCTAAATATATTTTCTGTCATGGTTGAAGATTTTGTAATCATTGGTTAAATGTTTCTTTAATTTTAGAATTAATTTGTGCAATACAGTCTAAATTGACTTAGGATGAAATTCTAGTTTGGTCTGTGTGGTCTTCCAAAATGGTTTGGTGAGTTTGTAATTTCTAAAGTGCGTATGTTAAATTGTTTTGAGGGTACTAGTTGTAAGGGTGTGAGAATGTGTTAAATCTTAGTCCCTTTGTTACCCTTACACTTGGGTATTTTATCATGTAGGGACTAATGTGAATCTATAAGTGTTTCCTTGATGGAAATGACTTTTTTTATTATATGATTACATGCTAAAGTGCCTCAATGCTTCCATCTTGGAGGTTTACTAATATAGTCACTCATTGTTAATATAGTGGTCTTGATGTAGGAGCATCCATAGGTGTAACAGAAATCTTGCATCACCCAAAAAAAATTTATTGTTATTTTATTTTTAGTAGAAGGCTAAAAATAGTAACCTAAATTTTTTAGAAATTTTGCACTTCTATTTTTAGAAAGTTTGCATTTGAGCACATATGGACCTGGAAATTTACCCAGAGCTTAAGAATTTTAAAATCAGCCTATGGTAAAAAAATTAGCTAAAGATCACTTAAAAATAGTGAGCTATTAAAGTTTAAAGGTCCATAAATCTTTAAAAAATATTAAATTCAAATTTTGGACCTTTAAATGATCAAATGGTACTATGATCAAATGGTTTGACAATTGTGTACTCGGATCAAAAGTTATGGCCTCTGGAAGTTAGACCTCCTGTTTTGGAAATTTTAAAAATGTGTTGGACACTTGAAAGAGATCTAAAGGGGGATGTTATATGTGTTGGTGTGTGTTTTGACACATCACAAGGCATATTTGATTAGAGATAATTTTGGCACCACTTTTGGGTGGTTTTATCTCATGGTTTTGTAATTACCATTTAATGGTTTCATGTATTGTTTCTCCTATATATACGGCACTTAGTATGATAGATGTTGAGTTGTCTCCAAATCTCTGGCTGGTGACACTCCCAAGAAACCTTTACTTTCTTGTATATTGTAATTTGGTGAGATTTTTGAATAATATATTGACCTACTTTTTGAGTGTGGTTTTTCTCCCTAAAGGGTTTTCCCCACATAAATCATTATTATTCTGATTAGTTTAAAATTTCTTTTTGTGAGTGTGTTGGGTGGAGTACACCCTCATCAAGTGGTATCAAAGCAGAGTTATCCTGAGTGCACAAATAGATCACCAAATAATAAAGTAGTTTGTGCTAGGACCTTGAGATAGTGAATTTGAATGTGGAAGTAGAACCAATGATTTAAGGTATCTTTGCATTGAGAAATTCTTACATTAAGTGTAAGAGAAGAAAGAAGAAAATAAAGATGCCTCCATGAAGAAACTGTGGTGGTATAAATGTTGTGATCACAAAAGAAGGGCTTAGAGATCTACAAAGGTAGATTGATGTAATCCAAGAGGAATTTAGAAGAGGGTTTCAACCAAGAATGAGAGATGAAATTGAAGATGAAGATGATGTACAATATGAAGAAAATAATGGAGAAGTGGAACCTAAACAAGTTAGACTATTAACAGCCATAACAAAAATTGGGAAAAGGCCAATGATAGATATTTCTACATATTCCGGTAGTCTCAGTCCAAAAAAAATGATAGATTAGATCAATGATATAGAAGAATATATTCAATATGAAGAAATAGAAGATCTTGAGAGGGTCAAGTTTGCCAAGACCAAACTCAAATTTCATACTAGAATTTGGTGGAAGGAGGTGTAGTTATAAAGAATTTGAAAATGAAAAGAGAAGATCAATAGATGGGATAGAATGATGGATAAATTGAAGAGACAATTTATTCCCATGGATTATGAGTTGGAAATTTTGAAGAAAATGCAAAGTCTGAGATAAATGAATAAGATAGTCAATTAATACACTAAATTGTTTTATAAAGCTATCATCAAAGGTCACATAGAGGCCAATAAAGAGAAGGTAGCCAGGTATATCACTGGATTGAAACCTAATATCCAAGAAGAATTAAGCTTGTTCAGAGTGACAACTATTGAAGATGCACATTAGTTTGCAATGAAGGTAGAAGAAAAGATGAACAAAAAAATTGAGAATAAACAAAGAGTAAAGGGTTGTGGTGGAAGAACTAGTGGATAGTCATATGGGGGTCATGGACAAAAAGATGATCATAAGAAAAATGAGGATGCAGGAACCAATCAAAATAATAAAGGTGAAAATGCATACTGCCCTCGAGGATAGAATGATGAGCACTAGAGAAGAAAAGGTAAATTTGGAAGAGGACTGGGACTAGGAAGATTTAGAGGAACTAGTTTTAGATGTCATGAAGAAAGGAATATAACATATGACTATCAACAAAATTAGGGAGGAACAAACAAAAGACTAGAGGGTAATCCTAGAGTTTCCCATGTTGATGAGGAGGCTAGATATGAACATTAAAAAGATGTAGAAAGAGGAGAATTTTTTATTATTAGAAGGGAATTGCTAAAAGGAGAGGGAAAAGAAGAACCAACACAAAGAAAGAGCCTATTTTGAACAAGGTGTAAATCAGGAGATAAGTGTCATGATGTGATTATTGATAGTGGAAGTACAAATAATCTAGTCTCTGAAGAAATAGTTAAAAAGTTGAATCTGAAGACAATATAGCATCCACCTCCTTATAGGATTGCTTGGTTGCAAAAATATCATAAGGCTTTGGTTAACAAATAGTGTTTGGTAATGTTTAAGATTAGATATTATCATGATGAAGTGTTATGTGACATTATTCCAATGGATGTTTGTCATTTCTTATTAGGAAGGCCATGGTAGTATGATAGGTGTGCTATCCATGATGGTTGTGCTAACACCTATTCTTTGATAAAAGATAGAGTAAGACATAAGATGAAACCTATGAGAGAAGAAGAGGAAAAAGTATGTAGTAATGCTACGCTTTGTTTAGTAGATGATAGAATTTTTTGGATGAAATGAAGCACGAAAATATTTGCTTTTCTTTGATTCCTAAAATCAATAAATAGGAAGGAGATGTACCTGTTGAAATTGCATATATGTTGGATGAATTTAAAGATACTTTTTTAGATAATTTACTTAAAAGTTTGTCACTAGTGAGAAGTATAAGGACCATCAGATGGATTTGATACTAGGAGCTAGTTTTCCTAACATGGCAGCCCATAGAATGACTCTGATCGAAAATGAGGAGTTGAACAGACAAGTTTAGGAATTGTTGAAAAAGGGGCTAATTAGAGAGAGTTTGAGTCCATGTGTAGTACTAGGGTCATCCCACAATAATGGGTTACATTTTTTGGCCAAACATGACATTGAAATCAACATTTTGAACTAAATCTTCACTTTTAGACACCTATAGCCACTAAACCATTAGGAATTTGAAGAAGATGCGAACTAGGAGTTGTGATATTTTGTTTGTAGATTCTAAATGTGTGTGTGTGTGTGTCTATATATATATATATATATATTTGGAGTTAAATTGTAAAATTTTTTGCATCTCCTTTGATAACTAGTTTTTAATAGTAAATGACATTTTTTTAAAGTGGTGTATTTTGTAGCACATAAATTTTTTTCTACAAAGGATAAAATTCTGAATCTTTTGAATTTAGATTGGTAACACCGATATATAGGGTATGTGTTTGGTTTCATAATGTTTTGTTGAATATATTTTTTTAATTAAGTTTTGAAGTCAAACCAATTATAATTTAGACATAGGCATATTTGGTAAAACATAATGTTTTATGTATGTATCGAAATTCAATTTTTCTTTTTTGTTGAAACAATGACATGAATACCTAGGGCATAGATATTTTTCAGAAATTTTTCAGCACTAATTTACTAATTTTCCATGTGTGTAGAATAGAGAACTTGATGTTTAGTGATAAACTGACATTCACAAGAAAAAATAAATAATTATAATATTCAAATTAAATATAGTTGAAATTATACTTTTTGGGAAGCTAATAATAAGAACTACATACTTACTGTTACATCCCCAATTTTTGTCTTGCTATAATTTTGCCTTTTACTTGGATATAAGTAAATTTATTATGATGTTTAGATTAATGACAAGAAAAAACATGGATTATATTGATTGTCATTTATGAAACTAAAAGAATGATTATGTTATTATCGATTTAATATTCGTATTATGAGATTTGATCTATTGAATAATGATGCACTGATCATAATTTCTTTGGTAACAAGTTTGATACAAGTTTAAAGTTTTTTAGATGACTCTTAGAGAAAAGAGAGAGAGTATCTTTCCAGGAGAGAGATATAGACCTCAGGGTACGAGTGGTTTATTTGGCAAATCAGGTATAAGTGTTTAACAAAAATGTGAACCAATGTGTTGTAAGAGGTAAGCCTTGTCTTGTCAATTTACTTTTGAACCTAATCGACAGATAGTTGATATTGTTTTCAAATCTTTCTATGTCATAGTAAGTCATCTTAGTCATTAATAATGTTAATGACATCATTTGAGTTTGATTTATGACTATTTACGGTTAACATAAATATTATGACGTTATTGTGGTAAAATGGTTGTCATGTTATTATTAAGTACCTTGAGGTGTTATAAATGATTCTTAATGTTAAGACATTTTCATCGAGTTCAGAATACGTGATTATTGCCGATGGATTGTGATGGGGAGACAAGCTCAACCCAAACACATTATCTGTAATTTCTTATTTAAATATTATTATTTGAATTGATTAAACTGTGATTATCTAATATAGTGGCGATGTTATAAGAAGTATATTTGATGTAATCAAATATATAAATGCCTTAGCATCGTGAGAGGATAATACCTCTTAATGAGTTAATGGTATTGTAGGAGCCGTAGGCTAAAATATAGTACAACTTTCAATATTATTAGTGCTGGATCGAACCACATGTTTTAATCATTAAAAGATCAGTTATATATATATTAATAAGTGTCAACCTCATCCTTATGGGGATGACTGTGTTTTCAAATTACCCAACTGAATGAACCATATGGTGGCCTTCCATAATCGAAATGTGGACTTTTGCTTAAAAATTGATTTTATTAAAGACTAAGTTGCTTAGGACTATTAAGATATCATTAAGTTTGCAACTGAATCACTGTTGAGGTGCAAAATAAGGCTACTCTTTAGGAGTCATGCTTGGATCATAACTTTTAACAACTCAGTTGAACCATGGTATCTAGATATTAATAAGGTTAAAACTTGAGAGGATAAAAAAGGGATAGGAAGGATGATCGAACAGTTGCAGAGAGAACTAAAGTGGCTTGAGAAGAGAGGGAATATGCAAATAGAAGGACGTCAACCTTGTGATTGGTTTACAAATCTCTATCAACTCTTAAATTGATCATTTTCAAGTATTCTTTGATTATGTAAGAAGAGATCAATTATCATATCTTTAGTGAATACACCGTAGTCTTATGGCGACTCTATGAGTTTGCCAGTGAAGTTAAATCTTCTGATTTTATAGTGTAACAATTGATAACTAGTAAGGTTTGACATAGGAAAATGTAGATAAATCTCTGAGAAAACTATATTAATCTATGTCTGTAAACAATGAGATTAAGAATGCAAATCATATGGTTGACACTTGGTGATGCAAGTGATTGCTTTGTTACAGTTACTGATTCAACCATTTGCCCATTCTTTAGAAATTAATTATCATATTAATGCAAAGAATGGATAATAAATGACCATCATAGTGAAAGATTATCATAGTTGTCTCTGGCTTTGAAAATAGTTCACCTATCAAATAAGTTTCTGGTAAGTCAATGGAATGATTGTGAGTTAACCAAACAATAGGCTTTCGAATATTAAAGAAATGAATGAACCTTGTTTTCATACTCTCAACCTGAACCATATAGTATTGAGGTTAAAAGGATTTAACATATTGTCTTGTATAGGCTATATATATGTATAATGGATAATGTTATCTACCCATGAGAACTAGATTCATAGGAATCTTTAGTAAACTATTGTATCACGTCAAATGAGAGTAACTAAAAGATACTATGGTAATTGAAATAGGATTTTTATGGGAATCCCATTAAAGACTAATTGTCTTTATTATTCACATTATCCTTGAAGAGATCCAATGCAATGGAGTAGGCTATATATAGACATTCAAGGTATGTTTTGTTTATAACACATTATCAAAGTTATTCTACGTTATTTTGTATAGGAAGTATTATCTATTTAATAACTATAGTATTCTTAACCTTGGACTAGTTAATCAATGGTTGATTGTAAATCTAGAACTCCTAGATATAAGATATGGTTATATTGTTATATCATATTAACAAAGAATATTAGGGATATCCTAGAGTCGATTACAAACCAATTGAATGGTTATGTCATATAGACTTATTTAAGTCAAAAGGTATTATTATTATTACTCATATATTAAACTATTACATGATTAGGGTTGGTAAGAGAATTAAATTGCAAGAATATCATAGTATCAAAGTTGAGCAGGGGTGGGTGAACACGACGACTACATTCATTATGAATGATATTGATATTAAAAAATTTGGCCAAAGTAATGTATTTGTTTTCTGCATGCATTGTTGGTTCACTGTATTCAGATTGCTCATTCTATCAAAAACTTAGCTATAGGGTATCTAGGGTTGTATGGTTGATAGAGTTGAGTAGAATACAACACTATGTACTTAGGAAAGGAAAATTACCAATGGTCACCTAACGTATATATCCCTTGTGAAGGATAGAGCCACTTCCTATGTGGAAGATGTGTGGGAGACTATCGATCTGTAGATGGAGGTAAATCACTGGAAAGATACTCTCTCTCCAAGCAAGAAACATGCTAGGACTTTTGATAATGATGTTAGATATTCAGAAGTAGTATTTATTCCTAAAATTTGTATATGTAATGGATTTACATTTGTACACATTGTAAATGAGAATGACAATATGGTTTATTTTATTTTATGAAAGGCAATCTTGTAATTGTAGTTACTTGATTATATGTTGAATAAAAGAAAAAATTTCTCTATCTCATTTTTACCATGTTGATTTATTCTATGGTAAAATTCTAGTTTTACTATGTTTTTAGAACATGGATGTTACATATGGTATTAGAGCTACTAGGTCCAGCGCTAGGGCTTAAGAGACCACTATGCTTACCTATAGTCAACATTATGTGGTTAGCTAATGTTTGAAAATTTCTATGCTAGGATGGTACATTTTAAGAAGATAGTAAGAAAGTCTATTAATTCAAGTCAACGTTTCCTTAAAGTAAAAAGAGAACGTGAGGCCATTATCAAAACCTTTGAGGGAACCAACAATGAGAGTGACATTTGGTTAAGTGATACTGAAACTCTAGCGACTACCTTACCTAGAATCAAGTGAGTGAGAAGGAAAAACAAGCAAAGAGTTAGTATCACTGCCAAAATCATAGAGTATATGTCAGATGAGAAAACAACTATGGTTAGACGAGCTCCCCGCATACCCCCAACTATTGAGATTATAGAAGTTAGGTCCAATAGTGTGTAAGAGGGTTATATACCTTGAGATTATGTATCTAAAAATGAGTCTGAAGGATATACTCGTCTTGAGCATGACATTTGAAGTCATTTCCTGTATTAAAGAAGAATACTCTTTACTTTTGGAATGAAATAAATAAAAAAGAGTTGTTTTTGTGCCAAACTATTGTTTAAATTGAGTATTATGTTTAGATTTAATGGGATACATTATAATCTTGAACTAATGAACAACTCAATATTCTTAGATGTGAGAAATTGATAAACATGGTGCAGACAAGAACTAACCAAGGAGAAAGTGAAGAGGAATACCACTTGCCAAATAATAAGCTAGACCAAATCATAACCATGCTTGAGGAAACAAAGAAAAGATTGGGTGATTTGGAAAAGAAGGTCGATGATAAAGGGAATACTGAGGGAAGAGGTGAAAACTCTCATGGTGAGAGTGGTAAAAATTACGAAGATCAAAGTAAGAGTACCGAACCTCATAAAGAGGAAAGGGATAGATTGACATTGGAGCTCTCAAAGGATATGAAGAAAGTCATTCCACCAAAATTTGATGGGACAGAGATCGGAGATGCTGCAAAATCTTGGTTAACAGAGATGGAAAAATATTTTGAGATAAGAAATTACTCAGAGGTGACCAAGGTAGTATGGGGAGTATTCCAATTAGTAGGAGAAGCATCCACTTGGTGGATGAATAAAAAGAGGGAATTGAATTTAAGCTCTTTGAGGGTAACTTGGTATGAGTTTGTGGAACTCTTTCGCTAGAGATGGTTACCATAACTCTATTTTGATAAAAAACTGACTGATTTTTAGAATCTTCAACAAGGAGATATGACAGTGGTGGAATATGGAGAAAAATTCAATCGACTCCTAAAATATGTTCCACAATATAAAAACGATGAGAGATTCAAGATCAAAAAATTCATCATGGGATTAAATGCTAAAATTGGTGGTGAAGTGGATGTACATGGTCCCACAACAATGGATCAAGTGTATGAGAAGGCAATCAAGCAAGAGAAAATGCTGAAATCCATCTCGGCTTACCATGATAGAAGTCGCAAGAGCTTTAATGGAACTCCTAACAATCAACCCTACAAGAAAAGATATGAAAAGAGCTACGATAACAAGAGAAAATATAAAGGACCTCAGAAGAACAAAGGTGGATCTCGTATTGAGAAGAAGAATGGTAACTAAAAAAGAAATGAGGATAACAATGGGAAGACTTCAGATAAGAAAGGACCCATTGGAGGATGCTTTACTTTTGGGGGTGACCATTATGCAAATCATTGTCCTTACAAGAATCAAAATGGTCAACAAAGAGGTACTGCACTACCAACTCATCAAGAAGCATTCTAGCAAAGGATTCGTGCATCTCTCAGCAATCATCAAGATGAGTATCAAAACACACCAATTGAGATGACAGGTACTTTGTTTGGAGTCCCTATATCTATTTTGATTGATACAGGAGCCACTTAAAACTTTGTTTCTCCTAGAATTTTGAATAAATTTTCTAGAAAAGCTGGTTACATGTCCAAACCTTGGTCAGTAGAATATGCTAACCAATCTAAGGCTTAGGTAGAGCAATGTTTGTTTGAAGCCAAAATTGACCTCCCTAGTTTCTCAACTGAAGTAAATCTGTATGTAGCTCCCCTAGGTTCCTATGATGTAATTCTAGGAATGAGTTGGTTAAGGAAACATAGAGCTAAGGTTGACTATTTTTCAAAAATAGTTGAATGCTTAGATGATTTGGGAAATCTAACCCAATTCCAAGGGATTCAAAGAGAAGTTAAAATCAGAACTATCTCTGCCAAGAAACTAAAAAGAGATAGAAGGAAAGGTTGTCAGTTGTTTGTAGTTAAAATGGAACAAGTGGAGGAAGGGGTAGGAAACCCTAGTTTATCTTTTGGAGAAAAGTATCCCTTTCTTAAAGAATTCTAGGATGTGTTTCCAGAAGAACTTCCAAGATTGCCTCCCAAGAGGGTTTTTGATTTTGCTATTGATATTAAACTAGGATCTAAGCCTTTATCAAAAGAACCCTACCATATGACAACAACAAAGTTAATGGAATTAAAAGTACAATTACAAGAATTCTTGGCAAAAGGTTTAATCAGACCTAGTGTTTCACCTTGGGGTGCTCTGGTTATTTTTTGTTAAGAAGAAGGATGGAACCCTTCAATTGTGTATAGATTATCGTATGCTTAATAAAGCAACGGTAAAGAACAAATATCCTCTACCACATATTGGTGATCTTTTTGATCAAATGCGTGAAGCTGCTATGTTTTCAAAGATTGATTTGTGATCAGGATATCATTAGTTAAGACTGAAGGATGAAGATATTCATAAGATAACTTTTAGAACCAGATATGGAGACTATGAGTTCATAGTGTTGCCATTTGGTTTGACAAATGCCCCTACTACATTCATGAATCTCATGAATAATATATTCAGAGATTGTTTGGAGAAGTTTGTTTTAGTCTTTTTGGATGATATACTCATTTATTCTAAGAATGAAGAAGAACATCAATGGCACCTGCAAATAGTTCTACAAAGGTTAAGAGAACATAAGTTATATGGGAAACTGTCTAAGTGCACATTCTTCTAGAAAGAGATTCAATACCTAGGGCATATTATATCAGCTAATGGAATTTCTGTTGATCTTGCAAAAATCACAGCTATTCTGGATTGGCCTGTACCAACAAATGTGCATGAGGTGTGTAGTTTCATGGGCCTGATAGGCTATTATAGAAAGTTTGTTCTAAATTTCTCTAGTAATGCTAGTCCAATCACTTACCTATAGAGGAAAGGAAAGAGATTTGAATGGACAGACAAATGTAAGGAAGCATTTGATTTCTTAAAGGAAAAGTTAACTACAGCTCTAATCTTGAAAGTTCTTGACCCTAAAGGACACTTTGAGGTAATTACAGATACCTCAGGAGAAGGATTTTGAGTGCTTATGCAAGATGGAAAAGTTATAGCATATTAGTCAAGGAAATTGAAATCTTATGAGAAACATTATGCACCACATGATCTCGAATTGGTAGTAGTAACTCATGCCTTATAGATGTGGAGACATTACTTGTTGGGGAAGACTTTTGTACTTCAATTAGACCTTAAAGTCTTAAGTATATTTTCTCTCAACTAAATTTGAATGCTCAACAAAGGAGATGGTTAGAATTGATATCTGACTATTGCTTTGAGATAAACTACATCAAAGGAAAAGGGAATAGAGTAGCTAATGCTTTGAATCGTAGAAGACATATAGCTTTTATTGTTTCTATTCATAGAAATTTCAAGGATTTGGTGTTGCAAAATTTGTCTATTGATGAGTTTTATGAGCAGGTTAAGCAAGATCTAAAAGATAATCCTAGAGATCCAAGGTAGGATGGTTTTCTATTTGAGTCAGATGGACTATTGAGGTATAAAGATAGAATTTATGTTCTTGATTCAGCTGGATTAAGGGATCTAGTATCAAAAGAATTTCATACTGCACTGTATTTGAGACATCTAGGAGTAACTAAACTTCTAGAAGATGTTAAACCTCTTTATTTCTAGAAAGGAATGAAGAATGATGCTACAAGATTTGTAGCAAGTTGTTTAGAATGTCAATGAGTAAAAGTAGAGTGTCAACACCCTATAGGATTGTTGTACCCACATGATGTGCCATAGTGGAAATGGCAAGCTATTAGCATGGATTTTGGTCAAGGTCTTCCGATGTCAAGGATTAGACATGATCCCATTTTAGTGGTAATTGATAAACTCACAAAGGTAGCACATTTAATACTAGGGAATTTAACTAATGCAGCACCTGTGTTAGCTCGTAAATTTGTGCAAGAGGTGTTTAGATTGCATGGCTTCCCTGAAAAGATTATCTCGGATAGAGATGCACGTGTAATATCAAGGTTTTGGCAAACTTTGTTTTCTGCGCTAGGGACTACACTCAATGTGAGTACAGCTTACCATCCTAAAAATGATGGGAAAATTGAGAGAGTTAACCAAGTCTTGGAAGACTTGTGGCGAATGTATTGCATGGATCAGCAATATAAGTGGGAAGAATTCTTACCACTTGTGTAATTTGCTTACAATAATTCCTATCATTCTACTATAAAGATGGTGCCATTTGAAGCATTGTATGGAAGAAGATGTCAAACTCCTATAAGCTAGGATAAGCTAGAGGATAGGATTAGCATCGAGTTAGAAATGCTAGCTAAAATGGAAGAGAAAGTTAAGTTGATCAGAAAAAGAATGGCAAGAGCCAATGATAGGCAAAAGAGCTATGCAGATGAAAAACTTGTTCCAAGGTAATTCTCCATTAGAGAAAAAGTTCTTTTGAGGGTTAAACCTTAGAAAAGTTATATTAAGTTTGGGAAGTCTTCTAAGCTAGCCCCTTGATATGTGGGACCCTTGGAAGTGCTTAAAGTAGTCAATCCGGTTACCTATAGAATTGCTCTACCACCAGCCTTATTTAGAATGCCCAATATTTTTCATGTGTCTTATATGAAGAAATATATTGCAAGTAGTTATCATATTTTGACATGGAATTCTTTACAGATGTAGGACCCAGGGGTGGTCACAATCGAGCCACTCAAGGTGTTAGAAATGCATAAGCTCCGCTTGGGTAACAAAGAGGTCTTGCAATACAAGGTCCAATGGGACCAATATGCTGAGGAAAATGCTACATGGGAGGATTACCATGAATTTTATCTAAATTTTCCTCATTTAGTTAATAATGTTACCAGTTGAAAATAATGAACTTGCTTTTTAGTTACTTTTTAGTAATTTATATCATTGAGGATGATGAATCTTTAGGGGAAGGATATGTTACAGCCCCAATTTTTGTCTTGCTATACTTTTACTTTTTACTTGGATATAAGTAAATTTATTATGATGTTTAGATTAATGACAAGGAAAAACATAGATTATATTGAATGTCATTTATGAAATTATGGGAATGATTATGTTATTATCGATTTTATATTCGTATTATGAGATTTGATCTAGTGAATAATGATGCACTGACCATAATTTCTTTGGTAACAAGTTTGGTACAAGTTTATAGGCTTTAAGATGACTCTCAGAGAAAAGAGAGAGAGAGAGAGAGAGAGAATATCTTTCAAGGAGAGAGATATAGACCTTGAGTTACGAGTGGTTTATTTGCCAAATCAGGTATAAGTGTTTAACGAAAATGTGAAAAAATGTGTCATAAGATGTAAGCCTTGTCTTGTTAGTTTACTTACGAACCTAACTGACAAATAGTTGATACTATTTTCAAATCTTTCTAAGTCATAGTAAGTCATCTTAGTCATTAATAATGTCAACAACGTTGTTTGAGTTTGATTTCTGACTATTTACATTTAAAGTAAATATTACGATGTTATTATCGTAAAATGGTTGTCATATTAATATTAAGTTCCTTGAGGTGTTATAAATTATTCTTAATGTTAAGACATTTTCATTGAGTTAAGAATACGTGATTATTGCTGATGGATTGTGATGGGGAGACAAGCTCAACCCAACCACATTATCTGTAATTCCTTGTTTAAATATTATTATTTGTATTGATTAAACTATGATTATCTAATATAGTGGTGATGTTATAAGAAGTATATTTGATGTAATCAAAGATATAAATGCTTTAGCATTGTGAGAGGATAATACCTCTTAATGAGTCAATGGTATTGTAGGAGTTATAGGCTAAAATATAGTATAGCCTTCAATATTGTTAGTGGTGGATTGAACCACATGTTTTGATCATTAAAAGATCAGTTATATATATGAATAAGTGTCGATCTCATCCTTATGGGGATGACTATTTTCAAACTACCCAACTGAATGAACCATATAGTGGCCTTCCACAATCGACATGTTGACTTTTGCTTAAAAATTGATTTCAGTTAAAGACTAATTCACTTAGGAGTATTAAGATGTCTTTAAGTTTGTAACCGAATCACTGTTGAGGTCCAAAATAATGCAACTCTTTAGGAGTCATGCCTGGGTCATAACTTTTAACGACTCGGTTGAGTCGTGGTAACCAGATATTAATAAGGTTAAAACTTGAGAGGATAAAAAAGAGATAGGAAGGAGGATCAAATGGTTGTAGAGAGAAATAAAGTGCCTAGAGAAGAGAGGGAATATGCAGATAGAAGGAGATTGACCCTGTGACTAGTTTACAAATCTTCATCAACTCTTAAATCGATCATTTTCACGTATTCTTCAATTATGTAAGAAGAGATTGATTATCATATCTTTAGGGAATACAACATAGTCTTATGGTGACTGTATGAGATTGCCAGTGGAGTTAAATCTTCTGATTTTATAGTGTAACAATCGATAACTAGTAAGGTTTGACATACGAAAATGCAGATAACTCTTTAAGAAAACTATATTAATCTATCTCTGTAAACAATGAGATTAAGAATGCAAATCATATGGTTAACACTTGGTGATGCAAGTGATTGCTTTGTTACAGTTACTAATTCAACCATTTGCCCATTCTTTAGAAATTAATTATCATATTAATGCAAAGAATGGATAATAAATGACCATCATAGTGAAAGATTATCATAGTTGTCTCTGGCTTTGAAAATAGTTCACCTATCAAATAAGTTTGTAGTAAGTCAATGGAATGATTGTGAGTTAACAAAACAATAGGCTCTCGAATATTAAAGAAATGAATGAACCTTGTTTTCATACTCTCAACCTGAACCATATAGTATTGAGGTTAAAAGGATTTAACATATTGTCTTGTATAGGCTATATATATGTATAATGGATAATGTTATCTACCCATGAGAACTAGATTCATAGGAATCTTTAGTAAACTATTGTATCACGTCAAATGAGAGTAACTAAAAGATACTATGGTAATTGAAATAGGATTTTTATGAGAATCCCATTAAAGACTATTTGTCTTTATTATTCACATTATCCTTGAAGAGATCCAATGCAATGGAGTAGGCTAAGTCTACTAGAGAATGACCTTGTAGGGATATATATATATATATATATATATATATATTCAAGGTATGTTTTGTTTATAACACATTATCAAAGTTATTCTATGTTACGTTGTGTAGGAGATATTATCTATTTAGGAACTATAGTATTCTTAACCTTGGATGCGTTAATCAAGGGTTAATTGTAAATCTAGAACTGCTAGATATAAGATATGGTTATATTGTTATATCATATTAACAAAGGATATTAGGGATTCCCTAGAGTTGATTACAAACCAATCGAATGGTTATGTCATATAGACTTATTTAAGTCAAAAGGTATTATTATTATGACTCGTAGATTAAACTATTATATGATTAGGATTGGTAAGAGAATTAAACTATAAGAATATGACAGTATCCATGTCGAGTAGGGGTGGGTGAACACAACGACTATGTTCAATATGAATGATAATGATAATAAAAACTTTGGCCAAAGTAATGCATTTATTTTCTGCATGCATTGTCGGTTCACTGTATTCGAGTTGCTCATTCTATCATAAATCATAGTTAGCTAGAGGTTATCTAGGGTTGTATGGTTGATAGAGTCAAGTAGAATATAACACTATGTACTCAAGAAAGGCAAATTACCACTGGTCACCTATGGTCTATATCCCTTGTGAAGGGTAGGGCCACTTCCTATGTGGGAGATGTGTGGGAGACCACCGGTCTGCGGATGGAGGTATATCACTAGAAAGATACTCTCTCTCCAAGCAAGAAACATGCCAGGACTTGTGATAAAGATGTCAAATTTAGAAGCAGTATTTATTCCCAAAATTTGTATATATAATGGATTTACATTTGTAAACATTGTAAATGAGAAAGACAATATGGTTTATTGTATTTTATGAAAAGAAATATTGTAATTGTAGTTACTTGATTATATCTTGAATAAAAGAAAATTTTTCACTATCTCATTTTTACCTTGTTGATTTACTCTATGGTAAATTTTTGGTTTTACTATGTTTTTAGAACGTGGATGCTACATATGGTATTAGAACTATTAGGTCCAGCACTTTGGCTTATGAGACCACTATGCTTGCCTGTAGTCAACATTATGTGGTTAGCTAATGTTTGAAAATTTCTATGCTAGGATGGTACATTTTAAGAAGACAGCAAGAAAGTCTATTAATTCAAGTCAACGTTTCCTTAAAGCAAAAAGAGAATGTTAGGCCATTATCAAAACCTTTGAGGGAACCAATGATGAGAGTGACATTTGGTTAAGTGATACTGAAACTCTGGTGACTGCCTTAACTCGAATCAAGCGAGTGAGAAGAGAAAACAAGGGAAGAGTTAAGATCACTGCAAAATCATAGAGTATATGTCAGATGAGGAAACAACTATGGTTAGGTGAGATCCTCGCTACCCCTAACTATTGAGATTATAGAAGTTAGGTCTAATAGTGAGTCAGAGGGTTATATACCTTGAGATTATGTATCTGAAAATGAGTCTGAAGGATATACTCCTCTCGAGCATGACTTTTGAAGTCATTTCTTGTATAAAAGAAGAATACTCTTTACTTTTGAAATGAAATAAATAAAAAAGAGTTGTTTTTGTGCCAAACTATTATTTAAATTGAGTATTATGTTTAGATTTAATGGGATACATTATAATCTTGAACTAATGGACAACTCAATATTCTCAAGCATGGGAAATCGATTAACATGGTGCGGACAAGAAATAACCAAGGAGAAAATGAAGAGAAAAACCACTCGCCAAATAATAAGTTGGAGAAAATCATAACCATGCTTGAGGAAACCAAGAAAAGATTGGGTGATTTGGAAAATAAGGTGGATGATAAGGGGAATACTGAGGGAGGAGGTGAAAACTCTCATGGTGAGAGTGGTGAAAATCATGAAGATCAAAGTAAGAGTATCGAACCTCATAAAGAGGCAAGGGACAGATTGACCTTGGAACTCTCAAAGGATATGAAGAAAGTTATTCCACCAAAATTTGATGGGACAGAGACCAGAGATGTTACAGAAGCTTGGTTAATAGAGATGGAAAAATATTTCGAGATAAGAAATTACTAAGAGGTGACCAAGGAAGTATGGTGAGCATTCCAACTGGTAGGAGAAGAATCCACTTGGTGGATGAATACAAAGATGAAATTAAATTTAAGCTCTTTGATGGTAACTTGGTATGAGTTTGTGGAACTCTTTTGCAAGAGATGGTTACCACAACTCTATTTTGATCAGAAACTGATTGATTTTCAGAATCTTCAACAAGGAGATGTGACAATGGTGGAATATGGAGAAAAATTCACTTGACTTCTGAAATATGTTCCACAGTATCAAAAGGATTGTTGGAAGCAAGGCAGATAACTAAGAGGGGGGGTGAATCAATTATCTCAAATATCTTAACTTTGTTTTCTCCTTTAATAATTAGTGCAGCATCAAAATATGTAAGCTTATATGATCATAAGAATAGAAATAGAATAATCACACATAACACAAGGATTTTTATGTGGAAAACCCTATTAAGGGAAAAACCATAGGGTGAATAACCCAAGATTGTATTCTCTATTAAAAGAATAATAAGTACAAAATGGCACTTGCCAATTAGTGCTCACTGCCTGAGCTCACTGCTCGCAAGAGGCACACTGGCTATAAGAGACTCACTATCTACAAAACTTATAAATGGTAATAAGGTGTTTGAACTACTAAGAGGCATCTACAAATGCTAAAGTTTAGTTCCAGTTAGGTACAATATACTAATTTGATGCACTTCATTCTTCCTCTACTCTAGTGCTGCTACTTTGTCACATACCAGACTTGTATTACTGCTTCTACGCTTATCTCTACCTTTCTTAGCACTTTATTTTATTATATCTATACACACACACACATCTACATACTGAAATTCATCTGGTATATATATTTGCATTGAGAATTCCAACAACTTTCTAGTCAGCAACCAAAATACTCAAGATATTTACAAGTTACTACTTTCTTGGTCAAATTCATGCATGATTTGTGATGCGTATCAAAACATAGACATAGAAGTTATCAATCATGTTGGCCAACCATGTATGATCCCTCAAATAGCTTGATCAACATCAATTACTCATCCAGATTGAAGTCTGATACTCTGTTGTTTAGTTCTTCTTTAGTCTGCTCTGCCTGTCTAGAACCCAACACTTAGATGCTCATATCTTTTCCATGTTTTATCACTGGAGGCTCAATCTATGGAATATAGTAGTCATGATACTCCTCTTGACTTGTCTAAGTCTACAACTTGCTGAGTTACACCATATGAGAGATTTGGACTTGATTGTCAGACCTTGTTGCATGCTCTATTCTTGTTCACCGAACCAAAACAATCTTCAATCTGACTTCTGGTATAGGCATACTATGTGTTGCGGATGTGTGGGATAGACCTTGTTGCCATCAATGACAACACTCATGAAGCCACATAATGTCTCTTGCCAACAATCTCCCCCTTTGGCATTGATGGAAACACTTAGTGAAAAATGATTAAGTGTCGCAACAAACTCCCCCTTGGCTGATGCTCTGTCTTATGTACTATTTGACCAGAGCTCCCCCTTAGCTAGATTCCACATTTTTCACTACTGCTCACTCCCCCTTTGACATCAATGGCAAAGGGTGGAATCTGCACACCAAAATTTGCAAAAATTAATCTATACATAGCTGCATAAGTATGTATATACATGTTATACTTACATATACTTGAGTATATCTGCAAAAGTGGCCTTCAACTATACAAACTATGTGGCCTAGCTCTGCTTCATCCTATCAAAAATGGAGATGTGACCACTCAACAAAAATGCATATGCTTCTACCCTTCTTAAGTCTGTCAGATCACTAGTCTAGGCTGTGGTCTGAGCATCTGTTAAGGCCTCATGCATTGCCTCTAACTTAGGGATAATTATCCCTCTGAGTTCACTCATCCTGTTTATTATATTCTTCTATTCTTTGTCTAGCCTCGTTATTTCATTTATAATGACAATAGGTTAGCATTCTTGATTCATTATGGATGTAGTGAGGGGATCAAAATTCTGAGATAAACTTGATAGTTTACCTTCTTGTTCTTTCACCTTCTTTTCAATATCCTCTGTCACTTTAGACCAAGATAGACAAAATTTGTACATATCCCCACCATCTTTAAGAGCATTTTCAAGGCTCTTTATCCCAATATCTAGGGTCCTTATCCCAATATCTAGGGTCCTCCTATCATTAGCAATGAGTCCTTATATTTTAGTGAAGCTTTTTCCCAAAAACTCTTTTCAGACCTTTTCTTCTACCAATTTCTCTAAAGAATCAAAATGAGTGCTAACAGAGTTTACCAGAGATTACAAGTTATAGGATGGAGAGGCTAAAGGATCCTTTTGAAAGGATGGCATGATCTTCTCCAGCATCTTAGATGCAATCTCTAATAGCTCACAGTCTTCCACGTGAGATTTCAAAAGTTTTTCTTTTGCTTTAGCTTGGGTAAAAGATGTTATTTTCATTGTCTAGACCGGAGAGAGGGAATCAAAATTTAGTGGTCCTCAGAATAGTTTCGGTTCATCTATCTCCATAATTTCTTTGTTCAAGAAGTTCTTTACTGCCTCTGTAGTGTCTCTTGCTAGTGACTAAGTATTCTTTTCTTTTGGGATCTCTAAACTATCATCAGAGATCTTCTCTGTTTGTTCTTCTTCTTTTTCCTTTACCTCTTCTTCTTGACTCACTTTCTCCTCTTTTCTTCCTTCTCCTTTAGTTCTTGGATCTGGAATGTCTGCAGTGGGATCCAGAGGAGAGATGTTAATTGCTTCATGAACTTCCTCTTCTGGAACAGAGGAATCCAAGTCCTTAGACTTCTCTTCATCTACCTCTTTTGACCCTTCTACATTTTTGTCAGAAGATTCTTCATTGGATGCATTTAATCCTTCAACATCCATGGTAGAAGGTTCTTCTTCTATTTCCTCTATAATAGGAAGATTGAATCTTTTGAAGGCATTCCGGAGGATGTCTTCTATTTCTCTTGGTACTTGATCAGTTTATCCAAGCATAAGTTTGTTCATTCTTTCTTTTCTCTAGAATTCATCCTTACAGTCCTTAAAGATCATGTCCATTTGCTTTGGAGCAATAGAAGGATAAAGCTGAATTGCAATTTGTTCTCAGATCTCTAAGTCTTTTGTCTTTGCATTCTCTTTTCTAAGTTCAAGTACCTTCTCTAGACTTTTGGGAATTAATGAAATAATTTCAATGAATGCTTTATTATAAATATTCAGATACCTGACTGTAGCTTCTTCCAAGATCCTCTTGTCAGTATCACTATATTCGTCATAGAATTCTGTGACTAGTTACAGATTCCCATCCACAGTAACTGCCTTAATGATATCATCAATGAAAAGAGTGGGCTTTTCAACAAATTCTTCTACCTTTTCTTCTTTGTTTTTACAAGTAGAGGATTCCCCAGATGTTTTCTTCTTCTTCTTCATTTTCTTAATTTCCTCATCAGACTCTGTTTCTTCATCATCCTTGTGACTTGTGTAAGGCCTTGTGGATTTTGTTTTCATTCTCTTTTCTCCCTTTCTGAATGTCTTGACTTCTGGTTTATTGACTCTTGAGCTCTTAGGAGTGGTAGGTGTATAGCTCTTGGAGGATCTATTCTGGAAGGAGGCTTGAACCAGAACACTTCCTTTTTCTGCTTCTTGTTTCTCTTTCTCAGTTCTTTCAACTCTCTCTCTGTTTGCATCTACTGCCTCTTTTGATATGCCATATCTTTTGGCAATTTCCTCAAATTCCCTTCTAACTTTTCTCTTTATCTCCAGTTGTCTTAGCTCAATATGTATTTTTACACCTAGTTCTTGAAAGGTTCCAAACCTTTCTACCTCAGGGTCCTTAGGCTGGCTCAACAGGTGTTGAATATGCAACTCCAAGATTTTCTCATCAACCTCATATCCCATTGGCATTATCCAAACTATTTTGGGCTCAACTGCCTCCATTAGGTATTGATCAAAATCTACCATAAAACACACTGTATCCTTGTATTTCTTTACTATGGATTGAGGTATCCTTTCTCTGGCTTGATCATGCTTTGGAAGTTCTTAAAGTAACCCCAAAGTGTTGTGCTTTGTGCTTTAGTATCACCAACTCCATACATATAGTCTCTAATTTGTATTGCAACCAGTTTGTCATTTTGCTAAACCTAACCACTTAATCCGGGTAACTCATTCATGTAGTAGAAGAATAGACATAGTATTAAACAACCATACTTGAAGGAGTTCTTCTTATCCTTCTTGATCTTCTACAAGTTTTCTAACAATTGGTTTAAAAGAAGATCACATAAGTGATAGTCTGCATTTTCCCTCAACATCTGATATGCTCTATATATTGCAGTCCCAAACACAGAATTTTCCCTGCTAGAATGATAGATCTTATACCCAATTATCATTGAGGCAAATTTGACATCTGGATTTGTGATGTCATCTATGGTCATTTCTCTCTTATCAAACTTAGATCCAGTAGATTCAGAAACTGTCTGGCTCTTGACAGATTTGAGTGTAGGTAACCCATTGAATGAGTGCAGTCCATTTACTGCCCTAATGGTATCTATTGTTATCTTGAAGGGCTTCATTAACCAGATGAAATTATCATGTATTTTTCTAAGGACATATTGGACCCAATCATCTTTTGTAAAATAGGGAAAGTGGATGCAATGTTTGAATTGCTTATCCCAGAGGGCCTTGTATTGATGTTTGAGTTTAAAACTTTCATCTATTAACTATTTATGATAGATGTCCATCAACTTAGATTCACCAAATTCCTCAATGTTGGTGTGGATGTAAACCCTAACATCTTCTACATGCAATACCCCATGTGGAATGCTAGAAAAAGTGCCTAAAGGATTAACTTCTAGGGATTTGTAGGGGTGTTTCTTGAATTTTGGGTGCGGCCTATCAGTGATCTTAACAACCATTGGAGTAGCCATTTTTGCAAAAGATTCAGAGAGAGATATTCAGAATGGAAGTACCTTTTTATGCTTTAGGGTTCGAAATAAGAGTTGGAACAAATCACTAGTTGAATTAGATTTTGTAGTTGATCTTTGAGAGAGTTGTAGAAACTTGATGCAGAGCTCTTCTTTTCTTCTTCTCGAATGCAAATGTGCAAATGATGAGTGAAAGAACCCTTTTATTCTTTCACAAACCCTAATTTCCTTTTGCAATAAATGCACAACTTAAGTTATCTAGTTGCCTTGTTTTGAGAGAGGTCTTTTCGAATCACTGTGTTGCACTTAGAATCATTTTTAGTGATATCTAACAATGTATCTTATTTCCTCCAATCATACCATGGATTCGTAGATCAAGATATTTTAATTTTGAATCATACCGGATCTATCTATGAAAATCTTGCTTTACCGGATCGCTGTCAAACTAGATCAATCTTGGATGATTAAACTCTTACAAAACTTCATGTGGATCTTTCATATTTTTATCGAGGGTTATTTGGATATTTTTCTGAGAACCCTTTAATCTACAACATTCCATGTGCCAAATTTAGGCACCAATTGACTAGCTAGGGGAATTTATTTTTCTTTATGACTCCTTTTGAGCCAGAGCTCACTTGTTTAGTTTCTAAAAGGAATATCAACACCGGATTCTGGTGCGGATCCATCCCCAACATTTTCTATACTCTTCTTTACCTAAATCTTGTTCATCTCCCTTTGAACTTCATCTGCATTCACTTTGCCTTTTCCCTTATCTTATTTTTGATTATGATGCACCAGACCCCTTTTATCCTAATTTTTACTTCTGCAGAATTTGGCAATATGACCGGATCTATTGCAATTGTAACAAATAACATTTCTTTGCATATTTGACTGATATCCTCTTGATCTGCATTGATTAGCCATATGTCCCATTCTATTGCATGCAAAGCATCTACCATTGAATGAATTATTTATTTGCATATTTCTACATTCATGAGATTTGTGACAATACCTCTCGTAGTTGAAACATTGTCCAGAGAAGGATGGATTTGTCTGATTCATTCTCCTTCTACACTGAGTTGCAATTAAAGTAGTATACATTGAAGGATGGCTATCTTTGAGCATTTGGTTGCCTTACCAGAGGTATTCTAGGCCTGTTTCTTTCATTTTCTAATCTAAAGTTCTTCTAACCGGATCCGAAGCTTTCACCTTTCTCATATCCTAGGCCATGCTTGTCATCTACCCTCTTTTGGCTTTTGAGAAGAACTTCAAGTTGAGCTGAGCTTATCTTGAATTTCTCTTTCTATTCATTTATTGTTTGTAGATCTTGTTTAAGAGTGTCTATCTAATTCTCAAGTTGTTCTTCATTATCTCTAGCTTCTTCAAGATCAGATTCAAGATGCCTAATTATTCTGTCCATTTTGTGGCAGTCGTCTATCTTCTCCTTGAGGGATTGTTTTAGATTATCTTCAATTTTCCTTTTCTCTTCAATTTCTTGGGTGAATCTCATAACCCCTAATTCCATCTCATGCCTTACCATAATGACCTCTTTTGATAGCTTCTCACATACCTTATTTTTCTCATCTAGATCTTCATTAGTATCATTTGCTTCACTCTGACTTGCTAATTTTTGAAGTAGTTCCTTTCTCTTTTTCACAGAGATACTTAGTTTTTCTTTTAGCTGATTTATGAAATTATCAGCTTGTTTGAGTCTTTCTCTCAAGTTATTGACATCAGAGTGGAACTATTCAAGATCATCTAGGGCAGACTAAAGTTGTTCCTTCATACCATACATAACCATTGAGATTCCCAGATCTTCCTCAAGCTGTTAGGCTCTGTTTAGAGGAACTTAGCTCTGATACCAATTGTTGGAAACAAGACAGATAACTGAGAGGGGGGTGAATCAGTTATCTCAAATATCTTAACTTTCTTTTCTCCTTTAATAATTAGTGCAGCATCAAAACATATAAGCTTATATGATCATAAGAATAGAAATAAAATCATCACACATAGCACAAGGATTTTTACATGGAAAGCCCTGTTAAGGGAAAAACCACAAGGTGACTAACCCAAGATTGTATTCTCTGTTAAAAGAATAAGAAGTACAAAATGGCACTTGCCAATTAGGGCTCACTGCTCACAAGAGGCACACTGCCTACAAGAGATTCATTGTCTACAAAACTTATAGATGGTAATTAGCTGTTTGAACTAATGAGAGGCATCTACAAATGCTAGAGTTCAGTTCTAGTTAGGCACAATATACTGATCTGATGCACTTCATTCTTCCTCTGCTCTAGTGTTGCTACTCTATCACATACTGGACTTGTATGTCTACTTTTACACTTATCTCTACCTTTCTTCGCACTTTATTTTATTATATTTGTACACACACACACCTACATACTAGAATTCATCTTGTATATATATCCACATCAAGAATTTCAAAAACTTTCTAGTCGGCAACTAGAATACGCAAGATATTTACAAGTTACTACTCTGTTGACTGAATTCGTGCATGATTTGTGATGTGTATCAAAATGTAGACATAGAATTCATAAATCATGTCAGCCAACCATGTATGATCCCTCAAATATCTTGATCAACATCAATTACTCATCCGGATTGAAGTCTGATACTCTGTCGGTTAGTTCTTCCTCAGTTTGTTCCGCCTGTCTGGAACCCAACACTCAGATGCTCATATCTTTTCCATGTTTTATCACTAGAGGCTCAATATTTGGAATATAGTAGTCATGATACTCCTCTTGACTTGTCCAAGTTCATAACTTGCTAAGTTACACCATCTGAGAGATCTGGACTCGATTGTCAGACCTTGCTGCATGCTTTGTTCTTGTTCACTGGACCAAAACAATCTTTAATCTAACTTTTGGTATAGGCATACTATGTTCTAAAGATGTGTGGGATAGACTTTGTTTCCATCAATGACAATACTCATGAAGCCACACAATGTCTCTTGCCAACAAGGATGAAACATTCGAGATCAAAAATTTCATCATGGGCTTAAATGTTGAAATTGGTGGTGAAGTGGACGTACACAGTCCCACAACAATGGATCAAGTGTACCAGAAGGTGATAAAGCAAGAGAAAAAGATGAAATCCATCTCAGATTATCATGATAGAAGACACAAGAGGTTTAATGGAACTCCTAACAATCAACCCTACAATAAAAGATATGAAAAGAGCTAGGACAACAAGAGAAAAGATAAAGGAGCTTAGAAGAACAAAGGTGGATTTGGTATTGAGAAGAAGAATGGTAACTACAAAAGAAATGAGGATAACAATGGGAAGACTTCAGATAAGAAAGGACCCATTGGAGGATGCTTTACTTGTGGGGGTGACCATTATGCAAATTGTTTCCCTAAAAAGAATCAAAATGGTTAACAAAGAGGTACTACACTACCAACTCAGCAAGAAGCATTCCAGCAAAGGATTCATGCATCTCTCGACAATCATCAAGATGAGTATCAAATCACACCCATTGAGATAACAGATACTTTGTTTGAAGTCCCTATATCTATTTTGATTGATATAGGAGCCACTTAAAACATTGTTTCTCCTAGAATTTTGAATAAATTTTCTAGAAAAGTTGGTTACATGTCCAAACCCTGGTCAGTAGAATATGCTAACCAATCTAAGGCTCAGATAGAGCAATATTTGTTTGAATCCAAAATTGACCTCCCTAATTTCTCAACTGAAGTAAATCTGTATGTAGCTCCCCTATGTTCCTATGATGTAATCCTAGGAATGAGTTGGTTATGGAAATATAGAGCTAAGGTTGACTATTTTTCAAAAATAGTTGAATGCATAGATGATTTGCAAAATCTAACCCAATTCGAAGGGATTCAAATAGAAGTTAAAATAAGAACCATCTCTGTCAAGAAACTAAAAAGAGCTAGAAGGAAAGGTTGTCAGTTGTTTGCAGTCAAAATGGAATAAGTGGAGGAAGGGGTAGAAAACACTAGTTTATCTTTTGGAGAAAATTATCCTTTTCTTTAGGAATTTCAGGATGTGTTTCCAGAAGAACTTCTAGGATTGCCTCCCAAAAGGGTTTTTGATTTTTCTATTTATATTAAACCAGGAACTGAGCTTATATCAAAAGAACCCTACCGTATGACAACAACATAGTTAATGGAATTAAAAGCACAATTACAAGAATTCTTGGCAAAAGGTTTAATCAGACCCAGTGTTTGACAAATGCACCTGCTCTAATCATAAATCTCATGAATAGTATATTTAGATATTATTTGAAAATTTTTGTTTTAGTCTTTCTATATGATATACTCATTTATTCTAAGAATGAAGAAGAACATCAAGAGCACCTACAAATAGTTCTGCAAAGGTTAAGAGAACATAAGTTATATGGGAAACTGTCTAAGTGCACATTCTTCCAGAAAGAGATTCAATACCTAGGGCATATTATATCAGCTAATGGAATATCTGTTGATCCTAAAAAAATCATAGCTATTCTAGATTGGCCTGTACCAAAAAATGTGCATGAGGTGCATTGTTTCATGGGCTTAGCAGGCTATTATAGAAAGTTTGTATTAAATTTCTCTAGTATTGCTAGTCCAATCACTTCCCTGCAAAGGAAATGAAAGACATTTGAATGGACAGACAAATGTCGAGAAGCATTTGATCTCTTAAGGGAAAAGTTAACTACAACTCCAATCTTGAAAGTTCTTGACCTTAAAGGACATTTTGAGGTAATTAGAGATGCCTTGGGAGAAGGATTAGGAGTAGTGCTTATACAAGATGGAAGAGTTATAGCATATGAGTCAAGGAAATTGAAATCTTATGAGAAAAATTATGCACCGCATGATTTGGAGTTGGTAGCAGTAACTCATGCCTTACATATGTGGAGACATTACTTGTTGGGGAAGACTTTTATACTTAAATTAGACCATCAAAGTCTTAAGTATATTTTCTCTCAACTACATTTGAATGCACAACAAAGGAGATGGTTAGAATTAATATCTGACTATGACTTTGAGATAAACTACATCAAAGGAAAAGAGAATAGAGTAGCTGATGCTTTGAGTCGTAGAAGACATATATCTTCTATTATTTCTATTTGTCAAAATTTCAAGGATTTGGTGTTGCAAAATTTGTTTACTGATGAGTTTTATGAGAAGGTTAACCAAGCTCTGAAAGATAATCCTAGAGATCTAAGGTATGATGGTTTTCTATTTGAGTCAGATGGACTATTGAGGTATAAAGATAGAATTTATGTTCCTGATTCAGCTAGATTAAGGGATCTAGTATCGAAAGGTGTTCATACTACACCATATTCAGGACATCTAGGAGTGACCAAACTTCTAGCGGATGTTAAACTTCTTTATTTCTGGAAAGGCATAAAGAATGATGCTGCAAGATTTGTAGCAAGTTATTTAGAATGTCAAAGGGTAAAAGTAGAGCATCAACACACTATAGGATTGTTGTACCCACATGATGTGCCAGAGTGGAAATGGCAAGTTATTAGTATGGATTTTGTTCAAGTTCTTCCTATGCCAAGGAATAGACATGATGCCATTTTAGTGGTAGTTGATAAACTCACAATGGTAGCACATTTCATACCAAGGAATTTGACTAATGGAGCACCTGTGTTAGCTCACAAATTTGTGCAAGAGGTGTTTAGATTACATGGCTTTCCTGAAAAGATTATCTCGGATAGAGATGCACATGTAACATCAAGGTTTTGGCAAACTTTGTTTTCTGCGCTAGGGACTAAACTCAATGTGAGTACAACTTACCATCCTAAAACCGATGGGCAAACTAAGAGAGTTAACCAAGTCTTGGAAAACTTGTTGCGAATGTATTGCATGGATTAGCAATATAAGTGGGAAGAATACTTACCTGTTGTGGAATTTTCTTACAAAAATTTCCTATCATTCTGCTATTAAGATGGCATCATTCGAAGCATTGTATGGAAGAAGATGTCAAACTCGTATAAGCTAGGATAAACTAGAGGATAGGATTAGCATTGTGTGGGAAATGCTAGCTAAAGAGGAAGAGAAAGTTAAGCTAATCAGAAAAAGAATGGCAGAAGCCAATGATAGGCAAAAGAGCTATGCGGATGCAAAACTTGTTCCAAGGCAATTCTCGGTTGGAGAAAAAGTTCTTTTGAGGGTTAAACCTCTAAAAAGTTCTATTAAGTTTTGGGAAGTCTTCTAAGCTAGCCCCTCGATATGTGGGACCCTTTGAAGTGCTTGAAGTAGTCTTCTGGTTGCCTACAAAATTTCTCTACCACTAGCCTTATTTAGAATGCACAATGTTTTTCATGTGTCTTATTTGAAGAAATATATTGCAGGTAGTAATCATATTTTGACTTGGAATTCCTTATAGATGTAAGACCCAGGGGTGGTCATGATCGAGCCACTCAAGGTGTTAGAAATGTGCAAGCTCTTCTTGTATAATAGAGAGGTCTTGCAATGCAAGGTCCAATGGGATCAATATGCTGAGGAAAATGCTACATGGGAGGATTACCACCAATTTTATCAAAAGTTTCCTTATTTATTTAATAATGTTACCAGTTGAAAACAATGAACTTGCTTTTTAGTTACTTTTTAGTACTTCATATCATCGAGGATGATGAATCTTTTAGGGAAGGTTATGTTACATCCCCAATTTTTGTCTTGCTATACTTTTACTTTTTACTTGGATATAAGTAAATTTATTATGATGTTTAGATTAATGACAAGGAAAATCATGGATTATATTGAATGTCATTTATGAAATTATGGGAATGATTATGTTATTATCGATTTAATATTTGCATGATGAGATTTGATCTATTGAATAATGATGCACTGATCATAATTTCTTTGGTAACAAGTTTGATACAGATTTACAGGTTTTCATATGACTCTTGGAGAAGAGAGAGAGAGAGAGAGAGAGAGAGAGAGAGAGAGAGAGAGAGAGAGAGAGAGAGAGAGAGAGAGAGAGAGAGAGAGAGAGTATCTTTCAAGGAGAGAGATATAGACCTCAGGTTATGAGTGGTTTATTTACCAAATCAGGTATAAGTGTTTAACGAAAATGTGAAGCAATGTGTCGTAAGAGGTAAGCCTTGTCTTGTCAGTTTACTTCTAAACCTAATTGATAGATAATCAATATTATTTTCAAATCTTTCTAAGTCATACTAAGTCATCTTAGTCATTAATAACATTAATGACATCATTTGAGTTTGATTTATGACTACTTATGTTTAACGTAAATATTATGATGTTATTGTCATAAAATTGTTGTCATATTATTATTAAGTCCCTTAAGGTGTTATAAACAATTCTTAATGTTAAGACGTTTTTGTCAAGTTAAGAATATGTGATTATTGGCGATAGATTGTGATGGGGAGACAAACTCAATGCAACCACATTATCTGTAATTCCTTGTTTAAATATTATTATTTGTATTGATTAAACTATGATTATCTAATATAGTGGTGATGTTATAAGAAGTATATTTGATGTAATCAAATATATAAATTCCTTAGCATCGTGAGTGGATAAAACCTCTTAATGAGTCAATGGTATTGTAGGAGCCGTAGGCTAAAATATAGTACAACCTTCAATATTGTTAGTGGTGGATTGAACCACATGTTTTGGTCATTAAAAGATTAGTTATATATATATATATATATATATATTTTAATAAGTGTCAAGCTCATCCTTATGGGGATGACTGTGTTTTCAAACTGCCCAACCGAATGAACCATATGGCAGTCTTCCACAATCAACATGTGGACTTTTGCTTAAAAATCAATTTTAGTTGAAGACTAAGTAGCTTAGGACTATTAAGATGTCATTAAGTTTGCAACTGAATCACTGTTGAGGTGCGAAATAAGGCAACTCTTTAGGAGTTGTGCCTAGGTCATAACTTTTAACAATTCAGTTGAGCCGTGGTGTCCAGATATTAATAAGGTTAAAACTTGAGAGGATAAAAAAGTGATAGGAAGGAGGATCGAATGGTTGCAAAGAGAAATAAAGTGGCTGGAGAAGAGAGGGAATGTGTAGATAGAAGGACGTCAACCCTGTGACTGGTTTACAAATCTTTATCAACTCTTAAATCGATCATTTTCAGGTATTCTTCGATTATGTAAGAAGAGATTGATTATCATATCTTTAGTGAATACACTGTATTCTTATGGCGACTATATGAGTTCGCTAGTGGAGTTAAATCTTGTGATTTTATTGGGTAACAGTTAATAACTAGTAAGGTTTGATGTATGAAAATGTAGATAACTATATGAGAAAACTATGTTAATCTATCTCTATAAACAATGAGATTAGGAAAGCAAATAGTATGGTTGACACATTGTGATGCAAGTGAGTGCTTTGTTACAATTATTGATTCAACCATTTGCCTATTCTTTAGAAACTGATTATCATACCAATACAAAGAATGGAGAAAAAATGAGCATCATAGTGAAAGATTATCATAGCTATCTTTGGGTTTGAAAATAGTTCACCTATCAAATAAGTTTGTAGCAAGTCAATGGAATGATTGTGAGTTAACCAAACAATAGGCTCTTGAATATTAAAGAAATGAATGAACCTTGTTTTCATACTCTTAACTTGAACCATATAGTATTGAGGTTAAAAGGATTTAAAATATTGTCTTGTATAGGCTATATATATGTATAATAGATAATGTTATCTACCCATGAGAACTAGATTCATAGGAATCTTTAGTAAACTATTGTATCACATCAAATGAGAGTAACTAAGAGATACTATGGTAATTCAAATAGGATTTTAATGAGAATCCCATTAAAGACTACTTGTCTTTATTATTCACATTATCCTTGAAGAGATCCAATGCAATGGAGTAGGCTAAGTCTACTAGAGAATGACCTTGTAGGGATATATATATATATATATATATATATATATATATAGACATTCAGGGTATGTTTTGTTTATAAGACATTATCAAAGTTATTCTATGTTACTTTGTATAGGAGAAATTATATATTTAAGAACTATAGTATTCTTAACCTTGGATGAGTTAATCAAGGGTTAATTGTAAATCTAGAACTCCTAGATATAAGATATGGTTATATTTTTATATCATATTAACAAAGGATATTAGGGATACCCAAGAGTTGATTACAAACCAATTAAATGGTTATGTCATATAGACTTATTTAAGTCAAAAGGTATTATTATTATGACTCAGATTAAACTATTACATGATTAGGGTTGGTAAGAGAATTAAACTGCAAGAATATGACAGTATCCAAGTTGAGTAGGGGTGGGTGAACACAATGACTAAATTCATTATGAACCATATTGATATTAAAAATGTTGGCCAAAGTAATGCATTTGTTTTCTACATGCAATGTCAGTTCACTGTATTCGAATTGCTCATTTTGTCATAAATCATACTTAGCTAGAGGCTATCTAGGGTTGTATGGTTGATGATGCAGAGGCATCCACACTATAACCTTCGCATGTAGCATGAATGTCTGCAGACCAACCTCATCATCATCATCTTCGCCATCATCATCATATTCCCTAGAACTACCAACAGCATCATCATATTTCACGTTACACAGTCAGCATCATCATATTTCGGACGATCGCAAACATCCGCCTGCCGACTACTGTTCACCTCCGCTTTCCTTCTAACATCATCATCATGATGTTCAGCGGGCGCACACATCCTCCGGTTGCACTGTTCATCGGGCTCCGAACTCCATCGTCATCATCATATGCAACACTTCCTTCGTCAGCAGGATATTCAACATCCGGTTGTCCCAAATATCCTGATGATGTTCACCTTCAGCAGCTTACCTTCGATGCTCCGCTACCCGACGACACTAACAGCATCAGGATATAATTCATCCGGTTCCCTCGAAACCTCCTGATGATGTTAATACAACTTCCTGCGACGGACTTCCGCCGATACCTTAACACCTTACGACGGCAGGATAAACTCGCACAGGGGGGATATCTCAATATCCTGATGACGATGACGTCATATCCTGATGACGATGACGTCACCCAATATCCTGATGACCTTCTCAACACTTAGTCAAAAATCCAAACTTTCTCTCCCGCATCTACTCGCGATATGCGGATGTTTGGCACTCCCGATATGATGATCCTGATGCCAATACACTCCTCGGCTCCTCCTGCTGATGATCACCCCGACGAACTCACACTTCATGCAATCGACAACATCATGCCGATCTTCTCCACTTATCCGGATGACGATGTCTGAACTGTCTGCAGGATATTCACCAAGATATCCTGATGATGCCGTTTTAACAGACTTCTTCACTTAGCGAAATCTCACTTCGCCGATCCTCCAGGGATGACCCGGTCCAACCTCAGGGTGATCTTCCAACTCCAGTTTATCAACTTGACCTAGCACATGAGGATGCTAGGCTTCTCAGCATCTGTCGACCGCAATCCTGCACACCTGCATGTAAACAGAAAACAAACTACAATCTAACCTACTGTACATTACCATTCCACCGATCAGATGAGTCAACCGGTGGAATGGATCAGGAAATCCATGACACCCTCTCAAACCAGCAGATCAATCAAGTAATGGAATGCAACCAGAGCAAGAACACAAACAGGACCACTTTATTGATTTCAAAGATGCAATACAATATGATCAATCTCTCTCTTAGTCTCACTCAAGCTCGATCGATGATATCTGTCTGTCTTGTCCAACATCAACCGATCTCATGCTTATAAAGACTTTCCCTACAAGTACTACTGACCCAACTCCAAGCGGCTGGGAACTCTCCAGGCGGCTGGGAGATCCCACCGAACATACATCATGACAGCTGTTATAACTAACTAGCTAAAAATAGCAAAAAGCCTGGTCAGCATGATCTTATCATGATCAGCATGACCTTATTACATGCAACTGGTCTTAACAGACCTTCTTGGAAACACAAACATGACCTAAACTACTAACTGCCTTATCAAGACCAGCTGTCAGGTAGGTGCTCCTGCACCATACTCCCCAACAGAAAAGAACTCATGTCCCATGAGTTGAGTATGTGGAAGTCTTCTACCTCTACACTTTGCTTTGTCAATCTGCTGACCTGCTCCAGCTTTATCTGCTGCTGTCTCTTGGCTGCTCCAAGACTTCTACACTGTAACTTGCTTTCTGGCAAGTAAATCATCATGCCTGTTGATGTAGGCCTTCTTCTCACATACCCTGTGTTTGTCAGGCTGCCTAACCAGAACCTCTGGCTGAACTACCTCTTGAACTTCTGAAGTGTTCAAGTCTATCTTCCTTTCAACTCTTATAGGACAAACAATAGTCCCAACTATGACAACATCCTTGTCAATCCTCTGAACTGATGGTTGGTTGCACCCCTGTTTCTGAACCTGCTGCTGACCTCTGTCAGTCACAACTGAAACTTTCTTCAGCTTGTTGTCTGTAACAACTCCTTTCCCTGCAGTGTCCTGAACTGCCTTCATGCCTGCTCCTCTAGGCATTTGCACATACTCCTTCTTTCCCATTAAAATGATTTGAGCTGCCTTCTGTACTGCAGCTTTTGCCTGCAATGGCATCAACTTAATAGTCTTCCCATCCTTCTTTTTGTTCTTTTCCAGGGCTGTCAGCCTGGCTTGAAGTGCTTCAGCAAGCTCCTTCATCTTCCTCATTTCTCTAGCATGTTTCTCCTTCAGTTCCTGCAACTCCCTTGCAGTACCACTACCTTTAGGAGGCATTTTGTCAACCTCACAATCAACACAATCAACTCTATCTCTTACCTCTGCCCTTTCGGTGACAGAATCAACACACAACAGCCCAGACCTTTTGCTGAGCTCTGATACCACTATGATGCAGAGGCATCCACACTATAACCTTCGCATGTAGCATGAATGTCTGCAGACCAACCTCATCATCATCATCTTCGCCATCATCATCATATTCCCTAGAACTACCAACAGCATCATCATATTTCACGTTACACAGTCAGCATCATCATATTTCGGACGATCGCAAACATCTGCCTACCGACTACTGTTCACCTCCGCTTTCCTTCTAACATCATCATCATGATGTTCAGCGGGCGCACACATCCTCCGGTTGCACTGTTCATCGGGCTCCGAACTCCATCGTCATCATCATATGCAACACTTCCTTCGTCAGCAGGATATTCAACATCCGGTTGTCCCAAATATCCTGATGACGTTCACCTTCAGCAGCTTACCTTCGATGCTCCGCTACCCGACGACACTAACAGCATCAGGATATAATTCATCCGGTTCCCTCGAAACCTCCTGATGATGTTAATACAACTTCCTGCCACGGACTTCCGCCGATACCTTAACACCTTACGACGGCAGGATAAACTCGCACAGGGGGGATATCTCAATATCCTGATGACGATGACGTCATATCCTGATGACGATGACATCACCCAATATCCTGATGACCTTCTCAACACTTAGTCAAAAATCCAAACTTTCTCTCCCGCATCTACTCGCGATATGCGGATGTTTGGCACTCCCGATATGATGATCCTGATGTCAATACACTCCTCAGCTCCTCCTGCTGATGATCACCCCGATGAACTCACACTTCATGCAATCGACAACATCATGCCGATCTTCTCCACTTATCTGGATGACGATGTCCGAACTGTCTGCAGGATATTCACCAAGATATCCTGATGATGCCGTTTTAACAGACTTCTTCACTTAGCGAAATCTCACTTCGCCGAT
The DNA here is from genome assembly GCA_027924645.1 of Cunninghamia lanceolata. Classification (NCBI taxonomy): domain Eukaryota; kingdom Viridiplantae; phylum Streptophyta; class Pinopsida; order Cupressales; family Cupressaceae; genus Cunninghamia; species Cunninghamia lanceolata. The sequence goes on from BSBN01000482.1 coordinate 7,364,767, forward strand.
CCTCCAGGGATGACCCGGTCCAACCTCAGGGTGATCTTCCAACTCCAGTTTATCAACTTGACCTAGCACATGAGGATGCTAGGCTTCTCAGCATCTGTCGACCGCAATCCTGCACACCTGCATGTAAACAGAAAACAAACTACAATCTAACCTACTGTACATTACCATTCCACCGATCAGATGAGTCAACCGGTGGAATGGATCAGGAAATCCATGACACCCTCTCAAACCAGCAGATCAATCAAGTAATGGAATGCAACCAGAGCAAGAACACAAACAGGACCACTTTATTGATTTCAAAGATGCAATACAATATGATCAATCTCTCTCTTAGTCTCACTCAAGCTCGATCGATGATATCTGTCTGTCTTGTCCAACATCAACCGATCTCATGCTTATAAAGACTTTCCCTACGAGTACTACTGACCCAACTCCAAGCGGCTGGGAACTCTCCAGGCGGCTGGGAGATCCCACCGAACATACATCATGACAGCTGTTATAACTAACTAGCTAAAAATAGCAAAAAGCCTGGTCAGCATGATCTTATCATGATCAGCATGACCTTATTACATGCAACTGGTCTTAACAGACCTTCTTGGAAACACAAACATGACCTAAACTACTAACTGCCTTATCAAGACTAGCTGTCAGGTAGGTGCTCCTGCACCAGTTGATAGAGTCAAGTAGAATACAAGACTATGTACTCAGAAAAGACAAATTACCACTGGTCACCTAAGGTCTATATCACTCATGAAGGGTAGGGCCACTTCCTATGTAGAAGATGTGTGGGATACCGTTGGTCTATGGATGGAGGTAAATCACTGGAAAGATACTCTCTCTACAAGCAAGAAATATGCCGAGACTTGTGATAAAGATGTCAGATATTAAAAAGCAATATTTATTCCCAAAATTTGTATATGTAGTGGATTTACATTTGTAAACATTTTAAATGAGACAGACAATATGGTTTATTGTAATTTATGAAAAGAAGTCTTGTAATTGTAGTTACTTGATTATATGTTGAATAAAAGAAAAAAATTTCTATCTCATTTTTACCTTGTTGATTTGCTCTATGGTAAATTTCATGTTTTACTATGTTTTTAGAATGTGGATGTTACACTTACAAAACATAAATTGTAAATGAATTCCTTTGATCCCCCAAAAGGTAAATCAAAAGTGGTTTTTTATCAGCATTTTGATAGGTGTAGTGGAGACTCCATTATACGTATGGTTTAAAACTACCAGGATTCTATCCAAGGGGTTTTGAATATAAGGGGGTTTGATCAAACTGTCTTCAATTAAAATATTTTAAATAGAACCTTTCAAGGCCTAAATCATTATGATTTTTAAAAATATGTGATTTCAACACAAAATAGTATGTCCCAGAAAGTGTAACCCATTATTGTTGCAGCACCCAGTACCTACAATACTAGCACCTAAGAATGATGCAAAATGGAGGATGTGTACCAATTTAGAGCCATCAGTAGAATCACAATCAAGTACAAATTTCATTTCCCAAGGATGGATGATATCATTGACTACCTGAGAGGAGCGAGAGATAGATTTGAAGTTTGGGTTTTACTAGATCAAGATACGGGAAGGAAAAGAATGGAAGATAGCATTCAAAACAAAAGAAGGATTGTATGAGTGGTTAGTAATGTCATTTAGACTAACCAATGCACCAAGCACTTTCATGATGCTCATGAATGAGGTACCCAAAGAATTTTTGTGTGGGTTTTTTATTCTATATTTGTATGATATTCTATTTTTTAGCAAAACCTTGGAGTAACATTTGATGCATGTTTGTAGAGTTTTTGAGTGGTTGAGGGAAGAGAAACTATTGATAAATTAAAGAAGTACAACTTTTTCAAGGAGTTAGTGTACTTGGGATTTGTGATTGTAACATAAGAAAATGTCCCCTTGGGGACTTTTCCCTCATAAGGTTTAGCTCCCCGGTCTTTGGCATGCATTTAAGACATCTTACTTCATAATTTGGCATCTCGATGGAATGAACCCTAGGTAACATGACAAATGGGACCTAGGAGGACCCCTTGACCTATACCCTACCTAAAATAGGAGGGCCAAACTTGGATGCCTGTGCCCTAGTCCTGCCTTATTTTGGGGCAGCCCTAATTTTGAGGTGTCGATTTATGACCATTACTTGGGTCCTATGCTGACACGGTAAGTTTGAATTACAAAAATCTTGGTAGAAGTGTTTGTAGTTGCATATAAAAGCATGTTTAGGAATTCATTTGTAGACTAGATGGCAATTGTGATGTTCAAGTGTTTTTGAGGTGATTCAAGGCTTTCATTATGTTGCAAGAGCAGATTTATGTGGTTTGTGTGTTTGTGTTTGCAGATTTGAGCATCCATTTCATCATGGAATGAAGAGCATCTTCCTCCCATGATGTCTTCGCTACAAGGTGCCATTATATTGTGTTTTCATCATCATTTCCTTTGGTTTTTGCCTCTGCCTCATAAGGGTACATACTTTCTATTTGGCAATGGTGTTTGGAGACTTAAGTGTCCTCTAGGGTTTAACTGAGGCAAGCCTCTAAAAACCACAACCCCCTCCCAAATTTTCCATGGTTACAAGTTACAGGTTGCGGAGCTGGGAAAAGTGAAGTTGCGGAAGGCATCTTGAAGTGTCAGAATTACAGAATAGAAGGAAAAATAGCCACCTGGACTTGGGCACCTGCTCATTAGACCTCCAATTTCTGTGATGTGAAAATCTCTAGGACAGCAGGTAAGAGTTGCAGACTGAGTTTCTAGATTTGGACAAAAGGAAGGGCATTGGACTTAGGCATCCGCTCTTTTGTCCCTGACTTTTCTACCTTGGAACCCCAAAAATAGGTACTCTATGATTTGATATTTTGCTTCTGTCTACAAGAGCTTTTTCTATTATTCTTCTATTTATAGTCGTATTTATGAAAGTAGGGTTTTAATGGTTAATTGAGCATAAGAGAAGGAAACTTGATAATTAAATATCTTAATTCAAGCTTCCCTACATCTCATAGTGATCTAGGGTATGATAGAGAATTTCCATTCAACCCTAGATCCTTGAATGTATAGGGTGAAAGGAGGATTCAAACATCTAACAACTAAAACATTAAACAATCCAAATTTTACCCTAAACATTTTGGTGAACCCGTGTCTTTGGACTTAAATTGCAACTTTTTGAGTGTGTGTCTTCAGATTTGGATTGATTTCATTCATTCATATATTCATTCATTTTATTACATTGAGAAAAATTCAAAAAAATTTCATTGTTAGGCTTACTAAAATGCATCAATTCTTTCTAAATTTTCCTAATTCGTGATTTTTTATTTTTGCATAGAAAATTTCAACAAAAAACTAGCAATTTTCATTAGATTTACATCGGCATTTTGCATATAATGGCTTGAAAATAAGTTTTAGATCTGAGTACACTTCATTTCCATCATAAATCAGACTTCAAAACATTCACATAGCATTTTGTGTCAACATCCCAAACCTAGGGCTTCAAAAACAATGATGTTAACTAAAATTGGCCTTATTAACTCTATAAACTTGCACCATAGGCATTTTGTGAAGAGTATTTTTGAATTAATTGGCTGTTATTAGGCTAATAATCTTCTTCCTCTCCTAAAAATCTTCACAACACCCTTTTAATGGGCTCTTGTATTGAAAATTCGGTGAAAAACTACACATTTTGGCTATTTTTGCCCTAGGGTTTGGCCTAGTTTGCACTCTAAGCGTGTTGTGACAAATTTTATGAATTGAGGTGACTGATATCATTTATTTTATTTTCTTCACCTCTTAAAATTCATTACAGCACTTTTTTTGCTAGGTCTCGAAATTGAAAAATCGTGAAAAATGGCCTATTTTTGCTATATTTTCACTAGGGTTTTACCTTAAGTGGCACTAAAAGCATGTTGTGTTGGGTATTTTGGTACAAAGTGGCTATTATTACTGATATACTTTTATTTCCATGATCTCTTTCCTCACAACACCCTTTGTTATTCTCTTTTGCATTGAGTTTTGGTGAAAAAAGTGCTTATTTTGACATATTTTCACTATATTTTGACTTGGCATTATCTTAGATTTGCATCAAGAATGTGTTGTGAAGGATCATATTACTGTTTTGGACTTATATCAGACATATAAGTTTCTACCCATGACTAAAATCCTTACAACACCCTTTTTTCACTTATTTCCATTCGAAAAAGTACAAAAATCAAACATTTGAGGCTATTTTGGGGCATATCGCTTTGCACTTGCCTTTGATATACTTTTGGAAAAAATTTCAAATCTGATTTGAGCATAAAAATATGGCCTTTAATCACAACAACAATAATAGGTTCCCTGCTAGACCTTACATGAAAATAAAGGCTCCTGAACTTGAAATTGTGTTTACACCTCATGATAGAACAATTTGAGACTCCGATGGACCTCTTTACATCACTGTGAAAATAATGGGAAACCTTGTAGATGGAACTCTTATTGATCCTAATTACATAACTAAAATTGCCACTGAGGAGTTCCTCTTTTCACATCAACTAATGTAAGGTTCTTATGACCCATCCAACATGATGATTAAGACACATAAGGGAACCCTTATCAAGCCTTTGGGTAAGATATCATTGTTCATAAGTGTATTTGAGAAGCAGGTTCAACAATGGTTTGATGTTACCCCCATTTCCAATACCTATGAAATCAAACTTGGAATCCCTTGGTTAAAGGCAATGAAAGCTATCACTTCAACTATCTATAAATGTGTAAAATTTCCTTTGAATGGACAAGTGCATGTCATTTCTTGAAATGCATAGAAACCTTCAAGTACACAATAGCATTTTACATTGGATTACTTTTGCAACAAAACTAACAACAAAATGAAACTATGAACAAAATTTACATTTTTGAGCTATAGAAATTACAAATGAAAACTGTTACATCTAGTACTGAGTCCTTCTATATAAGAAACGACAAAAGATAAACAATCCGCATGTGAAGAGAACTTTAGACTGAAAGGACAAGGTCCCTATGCTGAGGTTCCTCCCCTGAAATCCTTATAAGGATCGAGAGCTCATTGTCAACAACAAAATGTTCCAGCATGACAAATAAGGTTTGATCCCGGTGCTTCATCTTCTAAATTGCACAAGCCTATGAAAGAGGGTAGCCCTATCTTACAAGAGATAAGTGGTAAAATAAATTGAAATAGAAAAGGAAGAGAAAGAAGAAAAAGAAGACAAGATTATGCTATAAACCTTGTCTCTCAACAAGAAAACATTGATCCCAACATTCAACCAAACAGTAATGATCCTGAACAACATCATGAATAAGACATAAATTTGGCAATGGTACCTTATGTCCCACTTTCCTCCAACATTAGGGAGTGGGAAGATGACGATGATGATTTTCTTATAGACAACTACTAGCCCGGAAGTGGCCCTATAGGTAAGTATCTCTAACCCTTTATCTCTATCATGATGTGCTTCCCCCGTGATGTGTTATGTGTTGTTTAGGCCTCCTGGGATGACCTTGGATTCTCCCGTAAGGTCAGGGATGCTAGGAGACTACCTCTATTGTGACCTTCTATTTGTATCATCATTCTTCTATATTGTCTCTCTCTTTGATTTCATTGTTGAGTGTTACGTCTTACGGACATAGCATCACAATTGGTAACACTAGGGGCACCCTCCTACGTGACTATCCCTAAGACACTTGTTTCTCCTCTTTGATTTATTGTTTCCCTTCCTCTAGTGTTTCCACCTAGCAAGTAGATGATGACAAACATTTATACTAATGTGGACCTAGTGTCCCTTTCGAGAGCAATCAAAATGGACTTAGTTCCTAATATGATGATGGGGTTGTATATTTTATCCAACGCTTGGCTAGTGGAAGCACTCGTGCTTTCCGTGTAGTAAATTTGATGTTTCTATCACATTTTCAAACCTTAACAATACTGCTACTTTGTGTACCTTTGTTTGTCTTTGAATCTAGCCTTGGCGGTACTCAATTCAAAGAGCTTCGTGATATAGCCCCATAGTTATCCTCGAACTCTAAATTCATTGTACAACCTTGGCTCTTTGTGTGCTTAATCATATGCACTAATGTTGTTGTTTATCATGATATTATAGAGACTAACATGTTTTTTGTAGGGATATGTTTGTGGGAACACTTGGCGATCATAAAGTACATGTCACCTCTAGGGGGCATGGGCTTTGCAAAATTTGGTGGTCCCTTGTGTGTTTTCTTCATACCTTAATGTGCTTGATATCGATAACTGATATCAACCACCTTAAGGTGGGGGCATATATAAGGTAAGTTGTCTATTATAGATGTTAGCAATGTGTTTGTTCTCAGGTGCAAAGACCTGCGCAATGAGTGCATCATGCATCCAGAGTTTGTTTGCAATCAATCAATCAATCATGTAAGCCCTGTATGGAGGCAAGATATCAAGCATATCCTTTTTTCTTAATCCCTTTATGGAGGTGGGGATGGTGTATTTCTTAGAGCAGATTGCATCATCCTGTCATTTTCAAAAGTCCTCTACAGAGGTAGGGAGCGGTTCTATGACTAACTCAACCCTTAAGCATATTTTTGGTGATTGTTGTGGAGAAGCCCAATCATCAGTGTGTTCATGTAATGTGCTTGAGATGGTGATGAGCCTAGAAATAGGGAACACACCATCACTTGTTTGCCATGTTTTCTCCGTGTCTTCAAGTGTGTGTGTTTTGATGTGTTTGCTTTGTTTTGCGTGTTTGTTGCCCCATATGCAGAATAAAGACCAGTGCCTTAGGGTTGTGCTTCCTACATTTTGGGAGGTTTTGCATGTCTTGCATGTGTGTTTCCCCATATATACAAAGACCTGCATGATGAGTGCATCATGTATTATGGGAGGTTTGTTTACTTTCCAGTACTTGCATCTACATTTCACGTAAATGAGAAAAAAGAAAAGAAAAGATATCATTTCTGTCTTCCATGCATTAATGTGTCTTCTATGCATTGACTGTCTTCTCCATGTTCTTAGTGACTATAAATGTCTTCTCCGTGTTTTGTGTGCCTATTACTGTCTTCTATGTGATTGATGTGTCTTCTCCATGTTTGATGTGTTTGCCGTGTTTGTGACCTTAATTTAATGCATGTATTGGCCTTGTGTTTATACATACATTAAAGTAGGGGCTAAATGTAACATCAAAAAATGCCCCCTTGGGGACTTTTCCCTCATAAGGTTTAGCTCCTAAGTCTTTTGCATGCATTTAGGACATCTTACTTCATAATTTGGCATCATGATGGAATGAATCCTAGGTAACATGACAAATGCAACCTAGGAGGACCCCTTGAGCTATACCCTACCCAAAATAGGGGGGAGGACTTGGGTGCCCATGCCCTAGTCCTATCCTATTTTGGGGTAGCCCCAATTTCAGGGTGTCACTTTATGATTGTTATTTGGGTCCTATGCCAACACGATAAGTTTGAATAATGAAAATCTTGGTGGGAGTGTTTGTAGTTGCATATAAAAGCATGTTTAGGCATTAATTTGTAGACTAGATGGCAATTGTGATGTTCAAGTGTTTTCAAGGTGATTTAAGGCTTTCATTGTGTTGCAAGAATAGATTTATGTGGTTTCTGTGTTTATGTTTGCAGATTTGAGCATCCATTTCATCATGGAATGAAGAGCATCTTCCTCCCATGATGTCTTCACTACAAGGTGACATTATATTATGTTTTCATCATCATGTCCTTTGGTTTTTACCTCTGCCTCACAAGGGCACACACTCTCTATCTGACAATGGTGTTTGGAGACTTAAGTGTCCTTTGGGGCTTGACTAAGGAAAGCCTCTAAACACCACAATCCCCTCCCAAAGTTTCCATGGTTGTAGGTTACAAGTTGTGGAGCTGGGATAAGTGAAGTTGTAGGAAGGCATCTTGAAGTGTCAGAATTGTAGAAAAGAAGGTAAAACATCCACCTAGACCTGGGCGCCCACTCATTACTCCAATTTCCATGACGGGAAAATCTCTAAGACAGTAGGTAAGAGTTGTAGACTGAGTTTCTGGATCTAGACAAAAAGTAGCGCATTGGACTTGGGCGCCTGCTCTTTTGTCCCCAACTTTTTTGCCTTGGAACCATGAAAACAAGTACTCTGTGATTTGATATTTTTTCTTCCGTTTGCAAGAGCTTTTTCTTTTATTCTTCCATTTATAGTTGTATTTACAAAATTAGGGTGTTAATGGTTAATTGAGCATAAGAGAAGGAAACTTGATAATTAAACACCCTAATCCAAGCTTCCCTACATCTCACAGCAATCTAGGGTATGATAGTTGTTGAAATTAGGATAGACAACTAAGAGGTGGGGGGTGAATCAGTTGTCACCAAAATCCTATTGTTTATTAACTTAAAACCTTCTCAGCATATCAAGGATTCAATCATGAAAGCATAATGCAATAATTCAAGAGTAGAAACAAATTCAACACATATAACACCAAGATTTTAACGTGGAAAACCCGGTTAAGGGAAAAACCACGGGGTGACTAACCCAAGATTGTATTCTCTATTAAAGGAATAAGAAGAATAAAATGGCACTTGCCAGTTAGGGCTCACTACCCGAGCACACTGCTCATAAGAGGCCCACTGCCTATAGGAGACACACTATCTACAAAAGAATATGAGTATTACATATTTGAACTAGAGATTAGCATCTTCACTATGCTTGAGTTAGTTCCATTTAAGCTCAACACCTCTCCTCTACTTTTTGCTCCTCTTCACTACCACCTTCTTATCATGACCACATGGATACAATTCAATGACTTCACAGCTCTTATTTATACATGACATTGACTTTGGAATGATCATCAAAGTTGACAAAACATACACTTATTTTATTACAGAGTAATTACAAAAATACAACTTGACTTATTACAAAAACTTCATGCGCATCACTACACTGTTGGCCACACATAGCTGGGACTTCAATCTTCTTCGAGGAACATGGTATGCTTCACAAAACATCTTCAAGATTATCTGCAACATGTGCAAATCATTCAGTCAACCAAGACTAAGAAGAACACCATCACCCAAAGGTAAATCTTCAATTACAAGCTCAATCTTCAATGCAGACTGCCAACACAAATTGGACATAATGTAGAGACCCCCACAAGCTTGCTTGAATCACCAAGAACATCTGCACCACTTCTGCTTACTATAATCATTTGCATCTTCATATGGAACCTCAAGAACATAGTCAGTCATCACTGTCACATTAGAAGGATTGCTTGTGGACCTCCAAACCACAAACCAATTGAGTTGTCAATTCACATTAGCCTCGTAAACATGCCACCAGATCCACAAAACATGATATTATATTTCTAGATCTCACCAGACCTATTTGTGTCACTTTGTCACCTCTGAATAGTTGCCAAAACCAGTTTTACTCTCATGGCCATAACTCCTCAACATGTTGATGTGCACCTCTCAAATCTTGACTGGATCATCTTCAGACACATATCTACAAACCCTTTGATGCGCATTCTCTGATCTTCATCTAGCTAGGTTCTTCTCTATTTCTGATAGGACTAATTTTCTTAATATCCTCAGTACATAACTTATCCAATCCTTGACATCAATTCAACATGAGTATGTTGACATCAATGAAAACATCGGTTAGGCCCATACTTGCAACAATCTCCCCCTTTGTCATTGATGGAAACATATAATGTGAAAAACTATTTTAACCATCAAGACAAGAACTTCTCCTCACTGTCTAACATAGCTCCCCTTATCAATAGCAACAATTCACATGTCTTCTCTTCCATTATTGCTCCCCCTTTGATTAGCAACCACTTTTTGTTTTCGATATGTCTTCTCTCCCCCTTTGACATCAATGGCAAAGGGCACATACTTGTAACCACTTCACATACTTCAGAATCATACTAACTGCTCCCCCTAAGTAGTAGCCTCCTAAGATCAATCTGGATCACAAGATATGATTGTGGGATCCACCAGACTGATGCACATTAGTGCACCTTAATTCAAAATTAGAGGGGTAATAACCCCTAACTTCTCCGTGAGACATTCAAAAGTGTCCTTAGGTTGAGGTTTGGTAAAAATGTCTATAATCTGATCCTTTGAGGGCACAAACTCCAATCTAACTTCATTCTTGTTCACCTGCTCTCTCAAAAAGTGGAACTTGATGGATATATGTTTTGTCTTTTAATGCAAGACTAGATTTTTTATATGTTTATTACACTTGAATTATCACATAAGATTGTGATAGGTTCTTCATACTCCACTCTGATATCTCTTACCATTTGCTTCATCCACAATACTTGAGTGAAACTACTTGCTACTGCAATATACTCTACTTCTGTAGTGGACAAAGATATTTCCTCTTGTTTCTTGCTTTGCCAAGAAACTAATCTTTTCCCCAAAAAGAATGCACCACCACTGGTACTCTTCCACTCATCCACATCTCCTGCCCAATCAACATCTGTATATGTATGAAGAGAGAAATCATGATCCTTAGGATACCATAATCCATACTCAACTATTGCTTTCAGATATATGAGAATTTTCTTGATTTCCATGACACGAGACTCTCTAGGATCATCTTGGAATCTGGAAACAAGACCAACAACATTCATAATATTAGGTCTAGTTTGAGTAAGGTAGAGAAGTCCTCCAATCATTGACTTGTACTTTTTCTAATCAGCCTTAGGGGATTCATCATCTTTACTTAGCTTACATACAGTTGCCATGAGAGTATTCATTTCCTTTGAATCTTCCATCCCAAATTTCTTCAACAATTCTTTCACATATTTGGTCTATGATATGAAGATTCCTTTCCTTGTTTGAGTGATTTGCAGACCCAAGAAGAAATTCATTTCCCCAAACATAGACATCTCAAATTCACTTTGCATTTGATTTGTGAAAGTCTTGCACATACAATCTTTCCCTCCAAAAATGATATCATCAACAAATACTTCAACAATCAAGATATTTTCATGATCAATCTTAAAATACAGACTACTATCAATAGTACCATTGTTGAAACTAATCTTCAAAAGATGTTTTTCCAATCTTTCATACCAGGCTCTTGGGGCTTGTATGAGTCCATACAATGCCTTCTTCAACTTGTAGACCATATCTCCATGATTAGACAATTGAAATCCATCTGGTTGCTCAATGTATACCTCTTCTTCCAAATCACCATTTAGGAAAATAGACTTGACATCCATATTATATACCTTGAAATATCTAAAGGTAGCAAAGGCAAGAAATAATTTGACTGCTTCAATTCTTTCCATCAGAGCAAAAGTTTCTTTAAAGTCAACTCCTTCTACTTGAGAATAACCCTTACAGACCAATCTGGCTTTGTTTCTTACTACTTCACTATCTTCATTCAGTTTATTCTGGAAGACCCACTAGTCCCAATCACATTTTTGTCCTTAGGTCTAGGAAAAAGATCCCAAGCATGATTCTTTTCAATCTACATCAATTCTTTCTCCATTGCTTTAACCCAACTTTCATCATTGCATGCTTCACTTACTATTTTTGGTTCAATCTTTAAAATCAAACAATACTTCACTGAATCTTTACCAATTTTTCTTCTTGTTTGAACACCTTTGCTTCTATCCCCTATGATCTAATCTTCAGAATGATTTAGTCTTACATACCTGGGAGTTTTGGGATTCTCTTGCACTTCTAATTCTTGGATAGGTTCATCCAAACTTGTCTCTTCTTCTTGTATATCATGATTCTCCAGATCAGTCTGAATCTGAACTGGAGTTGGGATTTGTTCTCCTTGGTTTGAGACATCATTCTGATCACCTACTTCATACTCATAATACCTTAAGGGAATTTCCATGCCTTCATCAACCTTTACATTTGTACATTCTACAATCTTTCTCAATCTCTTGTTATAACACCGGTATGCTTTGCTTTGAGTAGGATATACCAAGAATATTCCTTCACCACTTCTAGCATCAAACTTGCCAAGGTCTTCATCTCTCTTGATATACCATTTACTACCAAAGACTCTGAAATACTTCACAATAGGAGTGATGCCAAACTAAAGTTCGTAAGGGGTCTTACCAGTATTGCCTTTGATTTGTACTTGATTGAGGGTATAGATAGCAGTGCTTACAACTACTCTCCAATAGATCTAAGGAACATTTGCTTCCATCATAATGGTCCTAGATGCTTCCTAGATGGGCCGGTTCTTTCTCTCTGCTACTCCATTCTACTGTGGAGTCCTTGGAACAGATAACTATCTCTTTATCCCATGTTTCTTATAGAATGTTATGAACTCACCGAATGTGAATTCTCCACCTATATTAGACTTGAGCCATTTTATGTTTATGCCAGTTTCATTTTCTACCATAGCCTTGAATATTTTGAAGTTATCAAGTGCTTTAGATTTCTCTTTCAAGAAAGTCACCCACATCATCTAGGAGTGGTCATCAATCAGCAACATGAAATACCTATCTCCTTGTAGACTCTTGGTTCTTGCCAAACCATAGAGATCGGTGTGCACCAAGTCTAACAATCTGGTTGAAGATTATTCCTTACTTTTGAATGTGACTCTATTCTGCTTACCCAATTGACATTCTTTGCACAAATTGTTAGCAGGTTTCATCAGTCTTGGAAGATCTCTTACAATTTGAGTGTTTCTCATCTTGATGATATTATCAAAATTCACATGACACATTCTCTTATGCCACAACCAGCTCTGATCAATTTGAACAAATTAGCAACTTTTTCCAATACCAACCAAGTGGAAGATGTTACCCTTTTTCTATGTACCAGATGCAATCTCAGTTCCAGAGCTTTCAAAGATCTTGCATTTTCCATTTTTGAATCAAAGATCATAGCCTTTGTCCATCAATTGTCCAACACTGAGAAGATTATGCTTTAGACCTTCAACATACAAAAAATCACTAGTTTTATTCTTTCCATCAAAAGAAATGGTTCCTCTACCTCTAATTCTGCCAGCAAAATTATCTCCAAACCTTACAACTCCACCTTCATATCTTTCTAATCTTAAGAACTTACTCTTGTCACCAGTCATATGGTGACAGCATCTACTATCAATAACCCATTCAACTTTTTCTTCAACCTGAGCAGCCAAAGCACTTTCAATCATCTTATGATTGGCAGATTCAATAGGCATTGAATCTTCTTCTTTGATGGCAATAAACACCCAATCACTTCTGAGTTTATTTCCTATCTTAGATTCATCATCTATTACTCCTTCATCATCATCTTCTTGAACATAGTAACACTTCTTTTGAAACCTTGATCTATTAGGGTTTGGCCTTAAAAACCTTTCTAGACATCTTGAGGCAAAATGACCAATCATATTGTAGGAAAAACATTTGGAAGGTAATTTTCCTTCATACTTACCGGATCCTCTTGGAAGTCTCTTTGAAATAAGGGATTCAAGTTGTTTAGCTTCTAACTCATCTTCTTCCAGATCTTTCCTTGCTTTATCATACCATGTTGATTTTCTTAAGGAACTTTCTTCTGGATCATATCTCTGTTTGCCTTTTGTAGAGGCACTAGCTTTGAATGTAGATTCAGTCTTAGGAAGTGCATCACCAAACTCAACTAACTCAAATGCAGATATCTTACCAACCAATTGATCCCTTGTAATAGTTGTTAAAGATCTGATTTCCTCAATAGCAACAGCTTTATGTTTGTAAGCAGGAGGTAAAGATCTAAGAACTTTGGCAACAATCTCATCTTCATCTAATATTCCACCAACACATCTAATGCCACATACAAGGTCATTTACTTTTGACATAAATAAAGTGATCTTCTCATCTTCACCCATCTTCAAGTTTTCAAACTTTCCTTCTAGACTTTGCAGCTTGGCACACTTTACATATTTGTCTCCTTCATATAGAGTTTCTAGCTTTGTCCAAATTTCATAGGCAATCTCCAATCCCATAGCATTTGTCAGCTCTGAATTAGTCAAGGCACTCAGTAGGGCTTCTTTACCTTGAAGATTATTGTCTACATCTCTGACTTCATCTATAGTTGTTGGACCATTCTTTAGGGGAACATATTTAGTTGTAGTTATGTTCCAATACTAATCTCCCATGTATTGTAAGTGACATTCCATGCGGCTCTTCCAAAGAGTGTAGTTTGTTCCATTAAACCTTGGACTATCCTCCTTGTAGGTCGATATCCTAGATCTCCTCAAGTGGTTAAGCTTCTTCTAGAGGAACTTAGCTCTATACCAATTGTTGAAACTAGGATAGACAACTAAGAGGGGGGTGAATCAATTGTCACCAAAATCCTATTCCTTATTCACTTAAAACCTTCTTAGCATATCAATAATTCAATCATGAAAGAATAATGTAATAATTCAAGAGCATAAACAAATTCAACACATATAACACCAAGGTTTTAACATGGAATACCTAGTTAAGGGAAAAACTATGGGGTGACTAACCCAAGATTGTATTCTTTGTTAAAAGAATAAGAAGAATAAAATGGCATTTGCTAGTTAGGGCTCACTGTCTAAGCACACTGCTCACAAGAGTTCCACTGTCTACAAGAAGCACATTGTCTACAGAAGAATATTAGTATTACATACTTGAACTAGAGATTAGCATCTTCACTATGGTTGAGTCAGTTCCATTTAAGCTCAACACCTCTACTTTGCTTTTTTCTCCTGTTCACTACCACCTTCTCATCATGACCACATGGAGACAATTGAATGACTTCATAACTATTATTTATACATGACATCGACTTTGGAATGATCATCAACATACACTTATTTTATTACAGAGCAATTACAAAAATACAACTTGACTTATTACAAAAACTTCATGCGTATCGCTACACTGTCGACCACACATAGCTAGGGCTTCAATCTTATTCAAGGAACACGCCATGCTTCACAAAACATCTTCAAGATTATCCGCAACATGCACAAATCATCTAGTCAGCCAAGACTAGGAAGAACACCATCACCCAAAGGTAAATCTTCAATTACGAGCTCAATCTTCATTGTAGATTTCCAACACAAACTAGACACAATCTAGAGACCCCCACAAGCTTGTTTGAATAACCAAGAATATCTACACCACTTCTACTTATTGTAATCATTCGCATCTTCATCCGAAACCTCAAGAAAATAGCCAATCATCACTGTCACATTAGAAGGATTGCTTGTGGACCTCCAAACCACAAACCAATTGAGTTGTCAATTCACATTAGCCTCCCAAACATACCACCAAATCCAGAGAATATGATATTGTATTTCCAGATCTCACCGGACCTATTTGTGTCACTATGTCACCTCTGAACAGTTGCCAAAACTAGTTTTACTCTCATGGCTATAACTCCTCCACATTTTCATGTGGACCTCTCAAATCTTGACTGGATCATCTTCAGAACATATCTACAAGCACTTTGATGTGCATTCTCTGATCTTCATCTAGCTGGGATCTTCACTTCATAGAGCTTCACTACCTTCATTGTTCTTCTTTATTTCTGATCAGACTAATTTTCTCAATATCCTTAGTACACAACTCATCCAATCCTTGACATCAATGCAACAGGCATATGGAACCTTGAAAATAGGTACTCAGAGATTTGATATTTTGCTTCTATCTACAAGAGATTTTTTGTGTTATTCTTTTGTTTATAGTTGTATTTATGAAATTAGGGTTTTAATGGTTAATTGAGCATAAGAGAAGAAAACTTGATAATTAAACACCCTAATCCAAGCTTCCCTACATCTCACAACGATCTAGGGTATGATAGTGAATTGCCACTCAACCCTAGATCCTTGAATGTATAGGGTGAAAGGAGGATTCAAACATCTAACAACTAAAACATTAAACAATCCAAATTTTACCCTAAACAGTGATCTCAATTGAGGATCTTAAGAAAGATCCCAAGAAAGTAAGGGATATCATAGAATGGCCTACACCAAGGAGTATTACTGAGGTAAGACCATTTCATGGATTGGCTAGTTTTTACCAAAAGTTTATTACAAGTTTCAGTAGCATATGTACACCTATAACTGAGACAATGAGAGGAGATAGAAAAGAATTTAAATGGACTATAGCCTGATAGCCAAGAGTTTTGATTTTTTGAAGAAAAAACTTACAAGGCAACCTATTTTAGCACTTCTACATTTTAACAAGGAATTTCAAGTAGATTGTGATGTTAGTGGCAGTGCCATAGGAGTTGTATTAAGTCAATAAGGAAGACCCATTGCATATTTTAGTGAAAAAATAATGATGTTAGGAAGAAGTATTATGTTTATGATCAACAATTTTATGCTATTGTTCAAGCATTAAAGAAATGGAGACATTATATTTTACCTAAGAATTTTTTTTTTTACATTGATAATCAAGACTTACAATAGATGAATAGTGAAGTGAAGTTGAATCCAAGGCATTTGAAATGGGTTGATTTTTTGCAAAGATATACATTTTTGTTGAAGCATAGAAGTGGGAAGTCTAATAGAGTTGTAGATGCCTTGAGTAGGAGGTAAAATTTATTGGTGGAGATGAGAATTAAAGTTGTTGGATTTGAAGTTCACTCAAGCATTTGTATCTAGAGGATCCATAGTTTTTAGAGGCATGGAAAGCTTTCCTACAACCTGTCACCATGGATAGAATATAGTGGTTGGATTACATAATCCAAGATGCAATACTATTTAGAGGTAGTTAGTTATGCATTTCAAGAAGTTCCATGAGAGAGAACTTGATAAAAGAAAAACATAGTGGAGGATTAGTAGGACATTTTGGGAGAGATAAGATAGTTTCCTTAGTAAGTGAGAACTATTATTGGCCATTTTTGTATAAGGATGTGAAAAAGTTTGTACAAAATTGTAGTGTATGTCAGATGGCTAAGGGAGTGAGTCAAAATATTGGTTTATATTACCTGTACCTAAAAGACCATCGGAAGACATTAGCATGGATTTGGTACTTGATTTGCCAAGGACTCAGAGAGGTCATGATTCCATTTTTGGGGTTGTCAATAGATTTTCCAAGATGACATATTTCATTTCTTTCTAGAAAAAAATGATGTAGTTCATATTGTAGAGATAGTTTTCAAGGTAGTGGTTAGACTTCATGGTCTACCTAAGAGCATTGTTTCAGACTGAGACATAAAATTTATTTGATATTTTTGGAGGACATTGTGGAAGAAGTTGAAGACAAATTTGAAGTTTAGTTCTACACATCATCCACAAACTAATGGTCAGACAAAAGCTGTAAATAGGATTTTGGGCAACCTTTTGAGATGTTTGGTAGGTGAAAAGCCAAAGGGATGGGACTTGATTTTTCCATAGGATAAGTTTGCATACAAAAACTTATTTAATAGGAGTACAAGAATATCACCATTCTAGATTGTATATGGGAAGTAGTCTAAGAAATGTTTTAGAGTTAAGGAAGATGTATAAAGGGGAAAGGAGGAGTGCTGATGTAGAATATTTTGAGGTTTTCGATAGATTTTCCAAGATGACATATTTCATTTATTTCTAGAAAAAAATGATGTAGTTCATATTGTAGAGATATTTTTCAAGGCAGTGGTTAGACTTCATGGTCTACCTAAGAGCATAGTTTCAGACTAAGACATAAAATTTATTGGATATTTTTGGAGGACATTGTGGAAGAAGTTCAAGATAGATTCGAAGTTTAGTTCTGCACATCATCCACAAACTAATGGTCAGATAAAAGTTGTAAATAGGATTTTGTGAAACCTTTTGAGATGTTTTGTAGGTGAAAAGTCAAAGGGATGGGACTTGATTTTTCCATAGGATAAGTTTGCATACAACAACTTATTTAATAGGAGTACAAGAATATCACCATTCTAGATTGTATAGGGGAAGTAGTCCAAGAAGTGTTTTAGAGTTCAGGAAGATGTATAAGGAGGAAAGGAGGAGTGATGATGTAGAATATTTTGCAAAACATGTGAAGAATCTACATGAGGAAGTAAGGAATCATATCCATAGAATTAAAAATCAGTATAAGTTGATGGGAGATCAGAAAACAACATTCAAAGAGTTCAATGTTGGAGAAGAGGTTATGGTCCATCTTAGAAAAGAGAGATTTCCCATACGAACATATAATAAACTAAAGATGAAGAAATTTAAACATTGTAATATTTTGAAGAAGCATGAATCAGGGAATGCCTATGATGTTGAGTTGCCAAGTTGGATCAATATTTCACATATGTTCAATATTGTTGATTTGACAGAATACCGTGAAGAAAGTATAGAAGATGGAAAAGAAGAATGACAATGGCATATTATAGCACCTAACCTAGAGAGGAAAGAAATTGAAGAAATCTTAGATAGTCATGTGGGAAGGAGCACAAGAAATAGGAAATATGAAGAATACCTTTTGAAATGGAAAGGAAGACCTATTGAAGATTCATCATGGTTATCCAAAGAAAAGGTCTCCCTCAAACAATAGAGATGTGACAAGGTCACTTCTCAAACAATGAGATGTCCCCAAATCTGATTTTATATAAATCCTAAATCTAAAAATGACTTTTGTACATACAACACAAATATGCATTACAAGACCGAAAATCTAGCAACTAGTTTGCAGAATAAACATTCTAAAATATCAAAAGATTACTCCCAACCATTTTTATTATGGATTTATGATGTAAACACATGGTTAAAGGTCTGATACATAAGAATAAACCAACAGAAAACTCCTACAGAAATTATGCAATTTCAGCTACAACCCATTACACCAAATGCTGAAATACATAATACATAAATCACTATTATGTTTCCAAACCCTCATAATGACACACAACTTATTATGGCTGGAATATCGTACTGTAGATGATGATGTACAAGAGCACATACAACATACAAACCCCAACACAATAGCAATTACTAATAGCACTACAAACAACACCTAAAATCAAACTACAAATGTACTACAAACCCCTGTAAACACACAATAACTCTACTCTACTGAATCTTGTTTGCTCCAATGCAACCTTTGAAGTGAGATTACTTTAACAACCCAGGAACACCATTGTTAGATTGCTAGGAACTCATGTCTACTGGCCACAAGCTCCATCTTCAATAGTTTCACTATCCACTGAAGTTGCACAAAGCATCCACTCTACAAGAAAATAATGAAAATGGCAATAGTCCCTCTGCATGCAAAATAAACAATACTTATAGGCTCCTTGAACATTTGGAAACTTCTACTATCTTTAGATTCATGTCCAAATATTTTTTCCCAAATTTTGGCACTTACAAAAGTTATAAAATGCATTATAACATTTCTAAAATTAGCCTTTCATAATCTACCACTTAAAAGCCATCTTTTGACAACTCAAAATGCATTTTTCAAGGCACCAACATGCAATTAAAGTGTCGAATAGAAAAATCACAACCAAAAAGGGAAATATTCTCTTGCATGAAGTGCATGTAACCTCCAATGCCATAATAAAACTCATAACTCCCACCTATTCGATTTGCCAACTCACAAGATATGCAAATCTTTTATTTTTCAACCACTCAAGATTCCTTCCAAATCCAACACCCAAGGAGTTATCATGAGCATCAAATATAATTTATTTAATATTTATTTTCTTCTAATATTTGAAATTTCTCTAGAACAAATACAATATTAAATAATTATTATTTTCCCCAAAGCTATCCTTTAGTCTCAACTTACTATTTATGGACAGGGGAAACTTACTAAAAATAGCAAGTGCTATTTTTGGAAAGGGGACATGACAAGTCCTCCCTCATCAATATTGCTTGTCCTCGAGCAATGCAAACCAAGATGTTTTGAAATCATTGTGCCAAGGTGGAAAATCATGCTAAACTGTCCATAGAGCCTAGCTCCTATACCTGTCAAGTGAGATAACTCTTGCCATAGAACATTATGTAAATCTGGAAACTCAAACTTCTATGAAACAATGTCATGAAACCAACAAACATATCCATGCAAAAATATGTTACAAACACTCCAATCCCAAATTTGAACCATAGCTTTCCCATGTAATTCTATGAACTCATCAAATGCCCTCCAGTGTTTATATGCACTATCATGTGACCAATCAAACCTGAGTCCCCTGCAATTTCTCCCAATGATATAAAACTGATTTGTGTTGTTATTAGGAACATTATAACATTGATTATAACCTCTGTAACAGCAAGTGCATATTTGAAATAAAACAACCACTTCTATCATCAAAACACGAAAAAATACATGGCTGAAATGCACTCTAGTAAGCCCAAATTTTACCTCAACTTGAAGGATAGTACCTTCAACTTCATTAGCTGATCTATAACATGAAAAATATCTATAGAGGGATAGTAAGTATCATCATGTAATAGCAGAAAATATTCCACCCAACTCTAGATATTGACTTTGCAAACCACAAGCCCTTCTAGTGGTAATCTATGCATCCCCTGAGTCTAACTAGCACAAATCAATCACCCAAAGGTAATTTCAAAATGAGAGAAGAAAATATTGCATCCTCAACTATATTAGCTGACTTAATAATGTGCTTGATAGTTTCCACCTCAAAAATATTACAAGACAATATCCCACAACAAGTAAGTAGTGTCTTGAAACTCTAACTAGGAAAACATTGTCATTAGGCAACATGTACCTGAGACTCCTGAGGCATTTGATGAAGTTATGGGTCTAATTTTTTCTACTTTTATGACTGTTAAAACAACCATTACATCCTCCACAATAGCAAGTGCATATTCCAGAAATAATTACTTCTTTCCTCTTCACATTGTTGAAATAAACAATACAAAAATGTAAAGTAATAGACCCATACATTACCCCATCTTGAGAGATGTTAATTCCAGCTTCATGGAGTGATCTATAGAAGCCATAGAATAGTAGTGTAATAGCCATTAGCATCATATAGTAGCAACATTCAAACCACCATACTCTAAATTCCAAGTATGCAAACAATAACTTATCCTAAGGAAAGATGATGTACTCCCTAAGAACATCCACTAGCACATACTTATCACTCCTCAAAATGTTTAAAATATTAGTGGCAAATACATTTATGATAGGTTCTACCATGTTAGAAATCTTCGCAACATCATGAATTCCAAAATAGTGAATAAGCATTTTGGTAGAATCATCAACCATTACCTCCTTTCTACCCTTCAATGCTTCTTGTGCTGCAACTTACCATATGCCTTGAGCACTCATGAATTGACCCGTAGATTGCAACCTTTGAGCCATATAACTCTTTGCACCATTCTTATTTTGGTCTTGTATGTCCAATTTGAATTTTCTTGCATAAATTGCTGATCTGAAATTTTTCACAAGATGATAGTCATCATTAGTAACTAGTTAGGATTCATTTTCATGATTATGCCTTCCAATATAGTTATTTTTGGATTCCTCCTCAAATCTCCTCCATGAGAATCCTTCATGGCATAAATCAACTTGCATGTAGGCTGAAAACACATCATAGCAATCACATACCTCTTTGGATCTCCTCCAGGTTAAAACCAGAATGAATGGAGTCATTCTTGCTAATAGTGGAGACCTTCTAACATCATTATGCAAGGAAGCTTCATCCAAATGTACCAATATACTATTCTTCATAACTGAAAATTTCAAAATCATCTATATACAAATGATGCAATAGCTAAACCAATGATAATCCTGAGTAAGAAGCATCCACCTGGTCAAGGTAACATTGGTGGGAGACCAAGTAATAATAGTCACAAGTTGGAAAATAATTTTTCCCATGGATAAAGTTTCCACTGTGCTATAGGCTGTAATACTCATGAATCTATACCAATCCTCCAATGTGCAAGTGTCCAAGAATGCAGTTATCAATTCAAAGTTAGGAAATATAAAAATTAGCAATATTTGCAATGTGGAAGCTATGATCAACCAAATAATGATAGAAATTCCCTTCACCCATAACTGTATACTTCTAAAACCCTTCAAAAATAGTAGTCTATTCTTTCTCATAATAATTTGATCCACATAGGTGATGTCAATATCCTCTATAGATACTTTGGAAGAATGGTCATGTTGCTGAAATGTACTCCTAGCCACATTCAAATGCTCCCAAATATCTTCACAAGTATGGAAGGTGATCAAAATATTATCAACATTAAAGAAATTAAGATTTCTTACCATGTCACTCACAACTCTACCATTTACAAGATGGTTTGGATTAGGTGGTATGTGGGCTGAAAATTGTTTGTAACACTACACTCCTTCAAAGACCATAAATATAAAGTCCTTGCACATCTCTTGTTCACCCACTAGGATGACTCAATGCCTTTCCTCCATGATGCCAAACATTTGTAATGACTCCTCCTTCATGAGTCCTCCATACAACCAATGGTAGTAAACCTGCACGAACCTTGATCTTGAAAGTACCATACCATTTTTAGAAATAAAATTGACAATATCAAATTTAGACGTTCTTTCCTTACCACATTCCCATGTTAAGCATCTCATTGTGCCTATCTCCATTTGAACATTACTCAACATCATATCTTCAAGTGTGGTGCTTGGAATGCACAAGTGATCCATAGAATGTGAACAATGATTTTTCATAATATGGTTAGAAAGCACAACAAACCCTATATGAATCCTCATAAACTTCCTTTCATTCCAAATGGAAGAGATGGAGAAATCAATAGTGTCTCTAACTAAATTAATCCTCAAGAGATTACCTAGATCCCATATGAAAACACAATTATGGGTTTGAATCAAAGAGTCCTCATGCCCTATACTGCAAGTTGTATCCCTCACTCTATCACCCTTCTTAGAATGCTTTCCTTGATGACAAGAATTTTGTAGTGACATAGAAGGAGACAAATTTGAAATATTTTCATACCTCAAGCTGCAATCAACATGCTCATTCACCTTTTCCATAAGAGACCTTGTTGAGATATTCTCAACACTTTCCTTTCCTTTCTCTAACTCAAAATCCTATTTGGAAGTTCAGAAGTAATTGCATGAATCAGTGCATGTTCCACCATCTTGGCCTCTTCACAACTGGCAAGTGATTCCTTTCCCTCCTTCACTTCATCAATACTTTCCTGACATATAAAATCATTAGAAGTCAAATAAACATCTTCTATTAACAAATGATTTTTACCTTCCAACTTCCTGTCAAGTTCTTCCTCAAAGGGTTCCTCTGAATTCAATTTCTCTTCTTCCTTCTACAAGAAAATGTTTTCCTTAGCAATATTTTGTGGCTTTTCTAGTTTTACTACTATAACCTTTGAATCTTCCTTATCTTTCTCTTTTTTCCTTTGCTTCTGACCAAAAATTTCTAGAATTCTTTCAAATGAAATAGTTGATTTGACGACTTTAGATTACTTGACATAGTCATCATACCACTTGGATATCTCAGCATCTTCAGCCATGATTTTATCTTCTCAATGCTCAGAGGTCTCTCTCACTAAGAAGCATGAATAAAACAACCCTATAGGTTGGCAAGATCATGTTCTGATACCACTGAGATATTCCCAAATTTGATTTTATATAAATCCTAAATCTAAAAATGACTTTTGCACATACAACACAAATATGCATTACAGGACCCAAAATCTAGCAACTAGTTTACACAATAAATATTCCAAAATATCAGAAGATTACTCCCACCCATTTTTATTATCGATTTCTGATGTAAACACATGGTTAAAGGTCTAATACATATGAATAACCTAGCAGAAAACTCCTACAGAAATTATGCAATTTCAGCTACAACCCATTACACCAAATGCTGAAATACATAATACATAAATCACTATTATGTTTCCAAACCCTCAGAATGACACACAACTTAGTATGGATAGAATATGACATTGTAGATGGTGATGTACAATAATAAATACAACATACAAACCCCAACACAACAAAAATTACTAACAACACTACAAACAACACCAAAAATCACACCACAAATGCACTACAAACCCCTACAAACACACAATAACTCTACTTTGCTAAATTCTATTTGCTCTAATGCAACCTCTGAAGTAAGATTGCTGTAACAACCTAGAAACACCACCCTCAAATTGCTGGGAACTCATGTCCATCAGCCAAAAGCTCCATCTTCAATGGTTTCCCTGTCCACTGAAGCTGCACAAAGCATCTGCTCTGCAAGAAAATAGTGAAAATGGCAATAGTCCCTCTGCATGCAAAATAGACAATACTTATAGGCTCCTTGAACATCTAGAAACTTCTACCATCTTTAGATTCACGTCTAAATATTTTTCCCCAAATTTTGGCACTTACAAAATTCATAAAATGCATTATAACATCTCTAAAATTAGCTATTCATATTCTACCACTTAAAAGGCATCTTTTGACAACCCAAAATGCATTTTTCAAGGTGCCAACATGCAGTTAAAGTGCCAAATAGAAAACTCATGACCCAAAAGGGAAACATTCTCTTGCATGCAGTGCATGTAACCTCTGATGCATTAATAAAACTCATAACTCCCAGCTACCTGATTTGGCAACTCACAAGATATGCAAATCTTTTATTTTTCAACCACTCAAGATTCCTTCCAAATCCAACACCCAAGGAGTTATCATGAGCATCAAATATAATCTATTTAATATTTATTTTTTCCTAATATTTGAAATTTCTCGAGAACAAATAAAATATTAAATAATTATTATTTTCCCCAAAACTATCCTTTAGTCTTAACTTACTATTTCTAGATAGGGGAAACTTACTAAAAATAGCAAGTGCTATTTTTGGAAAGGCGACATGAAAAACAACCTTGGGTGTTTGATGTGGGAGCATCCAAAGGAGTAAGAGTAATCTTGTACCATCCAAAACAAAATTTTAATGTTATTTAAGTTTTATTAAAAGGCTCAAAATAGTAACCTACTAATTTTAGAAAGTTTGTACTGCTATTTTTAGAAAGTTTGCATTTGAGCATGTATGGACCTAAAAATTTACCCAAAGATCCAAAATTGTAAACTCAACCTATCATAAAAAATGAGCTAAAGATCATTTTCATATAGTCAGATATTAAAGTTTCAAGGTCCAAAAATCCTATAAAAATATTAAATTTAAAATTTAGACCTTTAAATGATCGAATTGGACTCTAATGAATATCTAATTAAGTCTTGATCTAGGAAAAAAATCGCATAGATCTCTTCATGATATTTCCAATGCATCAAATAGTTTGTCAATCAATTACTTGGATCAAAAGTTATGGCGCCTGTAAGTTAGGCCTCCTATTTTGGAAAATCTAAAAATATATTAGACACTTAAAAGAGTTGTAAAGGGGGGAGTTACATATGTTCGTGTATGATTTCATACATCATAAGGAATCTTTCATTGGAGCTAATATAGGTGCCACTTTTGGGTGGTTTTAGCTCATGATTTTGTAATTACCATTTGACGGGTTCTTATAATATATCTTCTATATATCATGTGCTTGAGATAGAGGTTGTGTGTGAGAGTATGATAAATGTCAAGTTGTCTCCATATCTCTAGTTGGTGACACTCTTGTGAAATTTTTTCTTGCAAGTATATTCTCATCTGTTGAGATTTCTAAATAATATATTGATCTTCTTTTTCAAGTGGGGTTTTCTCCTGAAAGGGTTTTCCCGACGTAAATCATTTTTATTCTCATTAATTTAAATTTATTGTTTTAAGTGTGTTGGGTGGAGTACACCATCATTAGGTCTTGTATTTGAAATTTCCATTATGAAATTAGTCATGGCAATATTGATGTCATGCTTGGAATGTTTTGATTTTCATTATTATTTGTAAGTCAGGGAAAATCAGGGCATAAAACACTAACATCAACCATAAAACCTTAACTTAACAATCAAGTACAAGATAACATAGAAATTTAAAGGATAAATCAAACTAAATCTAAATCTCTATGCTAAGCTTGGCTCTCCTCCATTGCCCTTCTCCATTTTCCATAGGATGCAAAATATCAAAGATTGTGGTTCTTGGATAAATGTTGATTGCTCAAATCTGTAGCATAACAATAGATAGAAGATGAAGGAAGAGAGGATCTAGAATCATTTCGACAACAAAATGTTACTTGAAAATGCATCCCCCAAATGGCTTGGGTGAGGCTTGATTTATAGGAAATGAGTGATTTGATTCAATGGCTAAGATGACCTTAGATGCAAAGAATAATGCAAAAATCTATTCCAACATACACAAGATATGGATATTAGCTAGAATTAGATGGATTTGATGCAAATGCAAGATAAAATGATAACACACACAAGTAAGCAAGAAAGCATGCATAAATGATTCAAAACAAACAAGGTATTGCCCCTGTCAAGTTGTAAACCAATGATTGATTGATTGATGATGATAGTGTCCAGTTTCTATTGACCTATTTTCCTCTATCTAGAGTCAATTAGCCCACCTTAAAAATCTTCTTGAAATCCCTATAAAAAACCCAGAAAATTTGAAGTTTTGCCTTATTTTTACCCCTCTTTTGGAATTTATCAGAAAACTTTCATGTTCATGAACTAGAAAAAAATGACTAAGGCAAGAAACACATACTTCCCTTTGTCAGTGAAATCCAAAAAGTTCAAAAATTTCATAGGTTCACCGACTTGGCGATTTACTGATTGAAGGGAGGGGAGCCTACTTCAAATTTGTATAAGGTAGAAGAAAGATAAAGGGGCACCTTTATCAATGTTTTTCCCAATCTTGAACTTTCAAAAAGTTCAAAGGTTGTTTTAATTTGCTGATTGGGGGATTTCTTGATAAAGGAAAGTCAAAGGCATAAACAAGGAGAAGGGTTTCAAAGTTTGACATTTTGCCAACAAGAAAAAATAGAAATCATAGATTTGGATAAATAAAGGATGTCTTCCCCTTTATCGGCGAAGTGAGAAAACCATGAACCTTTCAAAGGTTCAAAAATCTTCAAGTTCGTCGACATGGCTTTTTTCCAATAAGGTAGGGAGGCTAAGTGAAAAGGTTCAATAAAAGGAAAGTGGGTTGACAAGGCATTTTGGCTAGGGTATTGATGCTTCAAAATTTGGTGATTTTTCTGAGAGGGCAACATAGGAAGCAAGAAAATTGGATAAGTAAAGGAGATAAAAGGTCTTATTAGCAAATCAATATAATGTCTAACTTCTCAAAAGGTTCAACGTTGTTCTAGTTCACCGATGGGACATTTTACCAATAAGGAAAAGTGTATAAAGATTAAGCAAGGCCACGGTTCAAGAAAGCACAAAATCCTTGACAAGGCAAATAGTTCACAAAAGGTAACTTTTGCCGATAAGGCAAAAGAGGCAAGTTAAAGTTCAGCAAAATCAAATTTTGCCGATAAAGGGCCAAGGTTTGCCATGCGCAAATTTTGCTGACAAGGAAAAATAACTAAGTCAAATGGGTCGGAAAAGGTATTTTTTGCTGATAGAAGAGAAAAGCAAAGACAAAGGGCAAAGTTCATGACAGCGAACTTTTGCCGATAATTGTAAAAGTTGGCCCAAGGCCAAGGTTCAAACTTCTTCAGTTTTGCTGATAAAGGAGGCAAAGTTCACGAAAGGCAACTTTTATCAATAAGGCAAAAGTGGTAGAAAAGAGAAAGATTTGGCAAAATAGGTTTTGCCAACAAAGAAGGGAGCCTAAACCAAGATTTGAAAAAAGAAGATTTTGCAAGTTCACAAAAGGCCAGTTTGCCAATAAAAAAAAGCGGTAGAAAAGAGAAAGATTTGACAAAATGATTTTGTCGACAAAGAAGGGAGCCTAAACCAAAGTTTGAAAAAAGAAGATTTTGTCGATAAGGAAAAATAAAGAAGAAAAGATGGAGCCAAAAGAAAGTTAGAAAAGATAATATTTTGCCAATAGGGTAAAAGATGACAAAGCAAGACAAGTTCAACAAAATGACTTTTGTTGATAAGGCAAAAAGTGATCGGAAAAAGCAAACAAGAAAAAGTTCAAAAAGTGCACATTTTGCCGATAAAGGGAAAAAATGAAGAAGCAAGCCACATTTCAGAAGCAAATAGAGTTTGCCGACTAAAGATAAAAAGATGAAAAGAGGAAAACAAAATGGTCTATAAAATATTATTTTTTGCTGATAGAGCAAAATATAGGTCAGAATCTTGGAATTTCTAGAAAAGACAAAATATGTAAAAATGGAGTTGTAATATATTGTAAACTTCAAATATTTAGATTTAAACATTTGAAGTGTTGTAAAAGCTTTGTATAAAAAAGATTTTGGAGGGAAAATATTTTGATTTTCCTCATCTACCATTAATACAGAATCAGATCTATCAGCTACCTTAGCTACTCCATTTTAGATATTTTGCATTTATGATTGCAAGTGATGAATCAACTAGTGCATTGAAGAGGAAAAATATCTCCCTGCTACTCCATGATCCCAAATATTTTATGCATTGAATTTTTGCAGGCAAATATTCCTTTTGTAGGGATATTTTCTAATAGGCCCATGGGGGAAAATTAATTGTGAAATGACTGAGGTCAAATGTAATGAATTTCTATTTATGCATTTTTGCATGATGTAATAAGGGTTGGATACATAAACATTTTTTATACTCCAAACAGAGCACTCCTCTATTGTAACCTTACCTTCTTGTTGAATTACACACTATGTTTTACCTTTTCTTCTATTTTAGCTCTATGTAATTCAGAACTGATTGTCTATGAATGTTTATTTCCTCTCAATCTTGTTCATTTATTTACCTCTACTAAGAATTTGTTAGATTTGTGTGAATGATCAACTGTATTTCTTTATTTTGTGAATTTTCATAGTTCTATGAGAGCTTTTATATTCGAACCTGGTTTATCACCTTCATTAATTTTGATTTTTATCTCTCTTCCTCTTTTCCTCGATGGTGGATAGATTAAGTTTAGTCTTAGGAATAACTAAATTTCCCATTCAGTGAAGGAACCAACCTCTCTTTGGAGATTTGGCCTCCTTGTAGTGTCCCAAACTTGGAGGTCATCTCAATGCTTTATTGGATTGTTGAAGACCATTAAACCTCTCCAACACAGGGTGCAAATCCAAGTGACAATAGTTTTAGGAATGAGACACCTCAAATAAGATGCTTGGTCTAGTTTCGAGGTGCAACAGCCTGTATAAGATAATTGATATAATTGATTGGTTGATTTGGTTTATAACAAAGATAGGATCAAGACCATTGATGTAATTGGATAATATGACAAGATTCTTTGACTTGATTGGTATCAATTATGGATGACTTGCATTTGAGTTATTGGATTGGATTAATTTGATGATGAATTGATTGGATTGATGTGATAGATTTGATGAATGTGATTTTGATTTTGATGGATTGATTTGATAGATTGATTTTATTTTATTTGATTGAATTGATTTTGATTGAGTGATTGATTTGATTTGATTGGATTTTGATTGATTTGATGAATTGATTGAGTGATTTGATTTGACTGAATGTACTTGGTTGAGTGGTTTGATGAATTGAATTGATGATTGGATTGATTTTATTGCTTGGATTTTTGTTGGTTTTTTTTTTTAAATTTTGGAAGTATTTGATTTTTTTAGATTTTTGCATGTTTTGATTTTTTTTTTGAAAATATGTAATTTTTTTGTATTTTTTTACATGTGTTGATTTTTTAGGTTTTTTTAAATGTTTTGATTTTTTTGTATTTTTGGGAATATTTGATTTTTCTATTTTTTGAAATGTTTTGATTTTTTTGGATTTTTGAATGTTTTAGGATGGCATTGGATGAGAATTTGGATAGCCTTTGTAAAAAGGTAAGATTCATGGATAAAAAGATAAACTATAGGGGATGGAAGAGTCATGATATATGGATTGGTAAAAGGATAGGTGATAATGGATGGAAGACTCATGATAGATGGATGGATAAAAGGATAAGATATAGTAGAATGGATGTATGCATCATAAGAGGCTAGGATGTGATCTCCAAAGACTATGTCACATAGGAATAACATGTCCCATTCTAGGTATAATACTTAGGATTTTACATGACAAAGCTTATGACACTAGGATGGTGATAGAATCAATTGGAAAGGGTGAGGTATATCAAAAGATATGCAAAACAGTTGTTAGCATTTTGCCCCCATATCTTTATCAAGATCAAAAGGAGGAAGGGAGGATGAATGGACTCAATATGATAGGTATATGTATGTGGGTGTAATGGATAAGGAAGGTAAGATAGGATAGGAAATGGTATAATGGGATTAATAGTTTAAATGAGACAACATGCCCCAAGTGTAAGTGCAATAGATAATCAACCTACACATGATGTCTGTTTACTGGGTTTTCATCATGGTACTTATCCAAGGTGCCACTAAGGGTGGTTTTCACCATTGGATGAAGGAATTTCTCTTTACTCTTTTGAATTTTTTTTTGAAATATTTGGATGGAAGAAGGGGAATATGGATAGGAAGAACTCAAGTGTCCAGTTCCATGAAAGGTGATAGCTTAATTAGAGATGGATATCAACGCATGGATCATGTCAAATTTCATTATGCTCATAGATGTTGTTAAAGGATTGCATGAAAGTGTGATGAATTATGTAGATAATGGATTATGAAAGGTTTATGTAAGGATGGATGGGGGATAATAGATTTTTATATGGATTATGGATGGAGGGACTATGATAAAGAATGATAGTGGATTACGATGTGGATTATGTATGATTCATGCACAAGGATGCACAAAAGGATTACCATAAGGAAGTTATGGGGAAGATATGCAGGATAGTGGATAAAAGATGGGGATATGGAGGTATGTGCAAATGTTGTGGAATGGAAAGAAACCAAGATTAGCAGTCACACACACCATGATTAGCATTGAAGATTTTAATTTGGAGGAGGTGTAGGAAGTAATGGAGATGTTTGCTTAGGGTATGGTCAATTTAGTGATTTAGGTACCGACATAGAATTAGGATTTTTATGATTTTTGTTTTGTTTGTAGGATGAAGGAATTTGAAATTTTTGGATGGAACATGGGATTTTTTGCGATTTTTGAGATGTGGATGCTTCATTTGACTTGACTTAATTCTTCTTAGGAACCCAAACCATTTTAGTTTTAGACTTTTCTTTTGGAGGTATGGGCTTAGGTAGCCTTTTGGATGAATTTGGCTTTAATTATTTGTATTTACGTCCCAAGGCATGAGGATCTTTATGATTTGTTGTTTTATGGAAGGAGACATCCAAATTTTTATTTTTGAATCCCATGGGTTTGGTGGAAGCTTCTTGTTTAGACAATGTGTGCATTGATTGATCATGGTTAGGAAACTGAGGGGATTTATGAATGGAAGGATTAAAAGTGGATTTAAGGATAAATGGATCAGGGTATTGGATGAAAGGGATATTAGGCATTGCTAGAAGTGGCAGTAGAGTAGATGGAGTGATATTAGGAGTTGGAAATAGTGGAGGTAAAGTGGATGGTGGAAGTTGTATGGTCACATGCTTTTGGCGTTTGTAGGATAATGGAGGTGGAATGAAAACATATGTCTTGGGGTTATGATAAGTTTTATGGGATTTGGGATGAAAAAGAAGTGGATTTAGGAGACATGGAGGTAGTACCAACATCTTGAGATTATTTTTCTTTGGGTGTATATGCAAGGCCATATGATCATGGAGGGACTTTGACATGGATGGGCTCCAAAATACCTTGTTCATGAAGGCCTAAACCTTTACCTTGATAGTTCATTTTATAGAGTATACTATGGGCAATGGGACAATGGGTGTATTTGACACTAGATGTAGGTTTTTTATTAGATGGAGAAGGTGAGGTGGTGGATAGTGGTTGTTTCTTTCTTAAGGAAGAACATTCATGGATAAAGGTAGTAAGACCAAGGGGATATGATGGTGGATTTGCAATATGGTCGATGTTGGATGACAAAGGATCATTAGGATCTTGATTATAATTATGCTCATTAAGATCCAAGCTATTTGTTTGATCATCTATGGGTGCTTGGGAGGCAAGTGTCTCATCAATGGAAGTGGATGTTTTTAGATCATGGGTGGGGCTAGATGGAGGTTTTTGGATAAGAGTAATTTGGATATCTTGCTCATGGATGGTTATGGGATTATGATTAGATGGAGTAATAAGCTCTTGACCATGGAATGCATAAAGTTGGCTAAGAGGATCATAATGGCTTTCTTGATCATAGATAGGATCTTGATCATAGATGGAAGCTTTATCATAAATAGGGGTGCTTTGATCTTGATTTGTATTAGGGGCTAATGTTTCCACATGCTTAGGATTAGATTCTTGACATAGCTCTGGTTGTTTAATAGAAGTGGAAGACTCTTGGAGAGGCTTGATAATTTCTTGACAATCACCAACATGAGGACTGTATGATGGACCTTGACTTGGACTCATGGGAGAAGACATTTCAATAGGATTGGTGGGTTTTGGATTACATGATGAAGTTGAAGGATTAGACGTGGTGTTTGGAGACTCTTTGATAGGCTCAATGATAGGAATTTCATGACATAGTTGATTTGTTGCTAATAGCCATTGGATCACATCCTTCATTAGTGCATGGGTGGATGGACATTATAATAAATGGATATAAATGGTGGATGGTGATGGATTAGGTGGATGGATAATAGGATTGGATGTATTAGGATTAGGAGTAGATAGATCCCATGGTGGAGGAATAAAAAGGATGGAAGATGTTGTAGGCTTAAGATTTTGGTTTTGATTGGATAGAAGGTCAAAGGGATTAGATGGATTGGTATTGGGATTGCTTGTGATAGATGGGATTGACATTGGATGGGTGGATTTGGATGACTCGATAGGTTTACTTCTCCAATGTTTTAGGGTGTGGATTTGATGGAGAATTAAATGGTGTGAATGATAATTAAGGGCTTGCATAATCTAGGTTGGTGTCTCCCTTGTTAAAGGTAGCATAATGACTTAATGACACTTTATCTTGTTGCAAAGGGTAGTTTAGGCTCACATGTTCTTGTTTTGAAGTGAATTGATATGGATGTTGGTTAACATTGAGATAAGTGGTATAGGTTTATGTAGGATGGACTTGATATGTGGATAGACTAGGCTGGTATGAAGTGAAGGGGGATGACACATAGGATTGAGGTGGAATTTGTTGATGTTGAGGTTGTGTTTGTTGGGTTTGGGATTGGTGGGTAGTTAGGAATTGTTGGACTTGGGCTAGGAGTTGTATTAGAGGTGATTGGATTTTTTGAAGTGGTTGGATGATGGTTTGTAGCTTTTCTATGGTTTGTTGGTCTAGGGGCTGTGGAATTTGATGAAGTGTCTAGATGATGGATTGTAGTTGTGGTGCTAGAATCTTGTTCTCTAGTATTGGCATGGAGTTACACATGTGTTTAAGTCATCATATTTCAGATTATTCCTCAAGATATGTATCATAATCTACAAGGTTCTCATGATCATTGGAAATAAAACAAGGGTCCCATCGAAGTATGAGTTTGGGTCTTGCATTTGACTTAGGCTTGTTAATGATTACCACCATTTTGAAAAGAGATGGATTATAACTAGGATGATGATGTGGAATGATTAGGGATGAATTCGCTAAGAAGGGTGATTAAGATGATTAGGATGGCATGATTGGATGATGTGGAATGATGGTGATTGGATGACTTGGAATGATGACTAGGATGTGGATGAGGAGAATGAAAAGGATGATTAGGGTTTCAATTAGGATGACTTGGATTAGAATGAATGTGATGGTAAGAATGTTTAGGATGATGTGTTTATGTGTTTGTGTTGATAGCTTGATTTTGGTAAATTTCAAACAAAAGATGTCACATGTACATGCATGAATCAAACACAAGACACACTAGCAAGTTTGACTTTAAAATTTGATTGGTGTGATTATGAAAACACTTGAAAACGCATCAACAATCCTAATATTAGTCAACTACGTGTGGCCAAATAGTTCTTCTCTAGGATACACAAGTTTGACTAAGGATGTTCCCAATATACTCAAGGTACAGGGTACCCAATTCCATGAAATGAAAGTGAGATAATGCCAAACAACTAGGATAAAGGGGTAACACACCCTTCATCTTCACTTCCCCAAGGTATAAAGTTCTTGGTGGCTTAGCTCAAATGAAAATATTTTAACTTCCAAGAGGGTGTCTTACAATTCACACCTCACTTTTTAGACTCCTCTGGAATGCTAGAATTGAGGTCATCCCTTGGAGTGGTGTGTCTACAAGCAGGCCTCCTAGGAAGGGTGACAAAAGCAAATCAAGTGGGTTCTTTTGATCTCCAACATCACCTTGTGGTGTGAGGAGAGAGAATACACACCACTAGATTCACTCTCATAATGTTTATTTCCCCTTACAAAATGAAATGTTTATTGTGAAAGTGAATGGATGAAAGGTGTTTTTGATTCTCAAGATCACACAAAGTTCATGAGAAGAGCATACACACCCTTAATCAAACTTAAATCCACCAAACAATGGAAGCACAAGTTTATTTTTAAACCCAAAGCCAAATGTGTGAATAAAGACACAAGCATATTTTAAGTCCAATTCCAATGTATGATTGTAAAAAATAGTTCATTTTAGATCCGAAATCCAAATGCAAGTGCAAACAAGTGTTCATTTTAATGTCCAAATCGAAGTGTGTAGGAAAATAATAGTTCATTTTAAATCCCAAATTGAAGTGTGATAGAAAACAACATGATTTGATCAAATGAAAGTAAAGAGAATGAATTGAGTGCACCTAGAAAATTTATCTTCAAATCTACTATTGAGACTAGCATTGATGTTGTTATAGTGCCTTATGTTCACCTCGCATCCATCAAAACGAAAAAAATCAAAGAAGACTTACAAACTAATGTGTGAGGTGAAAAATGAGGAATCTAATAAAATTCTAATGTAGATGATCAGTGATAGAAAAATAAACATCATGACCAGATTGTACATGAAATTCTATGCTATTTTAAAAAAAGTTGTGAAAATTGGATGAAATTTGCAAAAGATATGAATGTTTGAAGTTCACAAATAAGGTTGACTTTGACTACAAATTACCTGCTAAAATTGATAAAATTACTTGATAAAATCTTCTCCATAGTGAAGTTGGGTGAACCATCTTTCTGATGCCACCTATTTCATGAAATTTCAACCCCGTATGAGAAAGCTATGATGAAAAGAAAAAAATGCCCAATTAGGGAATGAGGAAGGATAAGGGAGGCCTAGCGGTCGGGGGTTAACCACTAGCAATTTAAATGTTCTAGTCACTTACATAGTTAGGGTTGCTGGCATTTTACTATGGTGGTCAAGGGGGTTAGGACCCCTAATCACCCATGTGACCAAGGGTTGAGGTGAAGCAAAAAAAAAGAAAATAAAGACATAGGGCACTAGGTTCCCACCCCCAATCATGAATGTGACCATAGATAAATAAAAAGGGCTCAGGGAGGTCAACTGGGGATGACCACCCTAGGAAGTGGTGATGATGTCACTAATGAATAGTTATTGAGCCGTGATAGAGGAGGTAACTGCATGGAAATGCTGAGGTTGATGAGATATGAAGCGGTGATTAGGAGATTAACGGTGGCAAGGTAGTGGTGACTAGGTGCGGGGGAGGTGACATGGTTTAATGGCGGGTGACAAAGAGGATAAAATGGGTGGGAGGAGTCCTCGACCAGGTGGAGGCATCTTTGGCTAGGTAGGGATAGGATTTTACATGGTAGTGACAGGGTTTTGCAGAGCAAGATGATGGAGTGAGTGATGGGCAAGGAATTGGGAGTGTTGGAGGAGTATTAGGGTTTTGACAAACATACTAGTGGAAATGGCAGATAGGAGGTTTTGACTAGGCTAAGAGTAGAGGTTGATGGGAAGAATAAGGGGTCAGTAAGAGAACTACAAGTAGTGACAAAAATTAGGGTTTTTGATAGTTGGCAAAAATATAAACCCTTGGTTTTTGATAGTCGATGGTGGATTTGAAAATAAAACCAAGCCTATAACATGAAACACGAGCTAGAATTAGTACCAACAGAGGGTT
This sequence comes from Cunninghamia lanceolata, assembly GCA_027924645.1. Classification (NCBI taxonomy): domain Eukaryota; kingdom Viridiplantae; phylum Streptophyta; class Pinopsida; order Cupressales; family Cupressaceae; genus Cunninghamia; species Cunninghamia lanceolata. The sequence continues at coordinate 7,400,683 of BSBN01000482.1, forward strand.
TTGTAGATCCATACAGTACATACCCATATCGATCCATACTATATGGATCTGTAGCCCTAAAAAAATTTCAAAAATTTACAAAATAATTTGGAAGCAAAATATAGCAAACTTTATGTCATTTTTCACCTATGAAGCCTCTCGGATGCAACAACTAGGTCTGATTTGGGATAGGAAGCAACTTGTAAAAGTTTATTTTCTAAATGTGACAAAAAATGTTAGATTCACATTGGGTTCACCAATGTAAGTCAGGGAAAATTAGGCATAAATCACTAATATCAATCATAAAACCCTAACTCAACAATGGAGTACAAGATAAAGATATAAATTCAAAGGGTAAAGCAACTAAACCTAAATCTATATGCTAATCTTGGATCTACTCCATTGCCCTTCTCCATTTTGAATAGGATGCAAAATATCAAAGATTGTGGTTCTTGTATCAATGTTGATTGCACAAATCTACAGCATAATAATAGATAGAAGATGAATGAAGAGAAGATCTAGAATCATTTCGACAACATAATGTTACTTCAAGATTCATCCCCCAAATAGCTTGGTTGAGGCCTAATTTATAGGAGATGAGTGATTTGTTTCAATGGCTAAGATTGAAAGGTTAAATGAGTGATCTGGACAACCAAGATTAAATGACACAAGGAGTTGTAGTCATGTGACAAGTGTTTAGATAAGAATAGAGGTGACCTAATTTAAATAATAAAGTTATTTAAATTTGTTGGTAGTGTGACAAAGCATTAAATGAAAGTTGTAGTATGGTTGCAGTATGGGACATGTGTTGGAATGAGGATAAAGGTGAGGACTAATTTAAATATTTTATTTAAATTAGTTAGAAAATATGTGAGGGATAATTTAAATAAATATTTAATTTAATTAATTTAGAGGAATGGTGGGAAATTAATTAAATAAATAGGATTGATTTAATTAATTGGCAAGGTGGGATAAATTGGATTAAAAATGAGAATAGGATGGGAATTAGTTAAATAAATAAGATTTATTTAACTATTTAGGTGATAGAGAGATCATAAAAGGGTCCTAGGACAAAATGTCACAATATGTCTTAAGTAATGTATCGACAACATGATGTTGTAAGACATGGACAATTTTAGTTGTCTACATTTTGCCCCTCTTTGAGATGATGTTGCGACTAAGAGAAGTAACATATTTTCAAAGAAGATAAGGTGTTGATAGAGGATAAAGATGATGTAAGGATCATCTATGATCTAAATCAAGGATTTTATGCTAATCCGGTGCCTATTTGAGACTGACAGTGACGTGGAGCGCGATATTGAGGACTATGAGATCCACCTAGACACTTTGGTAGATTGGTATGATAGGTTGATTGTTATTCTATGTACCTATATTGTTGGAATCATTATTCTAGATCATCATGGTCATGGAATCCCTATCAGATGAGGGAGACACTAGAGGGTATAATGGAGCTAGCCATAGTGTATGCTTGGGGTCCTTGCCTTCTGGTGATGCTCTACTTTTAGCTACATGGTGTGGCCTATAGAGATGAGCAATGGACATCAGTTGTGGAGTCACTCTTCTGATGATTTGGGTATGGGAGTGGATTCAGGTGTTCAGGCCTCCTATTGTCAGAGAGATTCTTGAGGAGTTACCTTATGTCTACATCTATGGAGGAGTAGTTGTACAGGCCAAGATTGGTGATGTGGGGTCCTAAAGGCATGAGCTGGATCATTTGGATGAGCTTCTTTGAAGGCATTATAAGGATTGCCCATCATGGTTGGAGGACAGAGACCACTTGCCCTACTACTATCATACTAGATACTCGATTGGGTGTATAGTATAGTCGTAGCACATCATTGAGTGACATTTACCAAAGCGAGTCAAGAGATAGTTTGGAGAGAGACATGGTGATCCTATGGGGATCGTAGAGCTTGTATGGTCCACCTAGGAGGTCCACGATTGGGAGACTATGATTAACATTGATGCAGATATCCAAGAGATAGTAAGACTATGGCCTATTAAGTGGGGATAGCGGCTGATGTTATAGATGTGGGCACTATGCCTGAGTATGACACATGGTGGGCCCAGCATAGGCCCACACCATTTTTGCATCGTGATGAACCAGAGCCAATGGATAGATTGGGTAGTGGTTCATGAGGTAGACTGTAGGGTAGAGGCCGATGGAGACATGGAGGATAGGGAGGTGTTAATGGTGATGACTAAGATGATGGTGGCGATGATGGCGGCTAAGGAGGGAAGGGAGATAAAGGGAGAGGAAACTGAGGTAAAGGCAAGGATGGCTGAGGTAGGAGCCCTAGACTCTCTCCTATCCATGAGGAGGGAGAGGAAGCTATTGGGTAGGTGGCAGTGGTGATGGGTGAGGTGAGAGTTGAGGAGGTGGAGGAGGACCAAGAGATGGAGGATGTAGGAGGTTAGGGAGAGGACAAGGAGATGGATGCTGAGGAGAGGGGCCAAGAGGAGGCCCTTAAAGATGTTCCCATCATGGAGGGACCTATGGGAGAGGAGGAGGAGGCTAAGGATATAGGTGATGACCTTCAAGCTCAAATTAATACCTTGTAGGCTCAAATATAGGAATTATAGGTGCAAGTGTATGATTTGCAGGGACAATTATTGTAGCACATAGTTGAGCATGATATGTCCAATATCAGGGCATAGAGGGTAGAGCAAATGAGTATTGATTTTATGGTTATGATTAGAGGGCCTACAGTAGACTTGGCTCATGCACTATATAGGGTTAGCTAGGAGACTAAGTATTATAGGGGTCTGTACAAGATGTCTATGCTTGTAGATCACAGGGCACCAAGTTTACAGAGGAGTGAGAGTCATACTCATTCCAAGAGGACACATAGTAGTGTCAGAGTATCTCAAAGGATGGCATCACCCTATGATAGGCCATCTAGATCAAGGGCTAAGTTAGAGCATCAGGGACCTCCATTAGGGAAAGCACAGGCTAGGCCAATTTTTGTAGACATGATTCATTTTTGATAGAGCCTGCAAGCTCATTTTGTTTACTGATCTTGCGAGCTCCATTTTTGATAGCCATTTTGGATATTGTACTGCGACACTTTTTGAGATATATATGAGATACACTATTTTTTTATGACAATATGATGTGTTATTCTATGCATGTGATAAGATGATGTGAAGGATAATGTTATGCATTATGTGATAGTTTATGGATTATGCTCTTATATGGGTTTGATGATTATGTCATGCTTTCTATTTGATATGCATTATGGACATGTGATTTATGATTATGATAGATGCCCATGGTTTATGACTGGTTATATGCCTTATGGATGCACATTATATGTTGATGAGATGCTTATATGGTACTTATGCAGATTCTATATGATGTATGTAGATGATGATTCTATATGTGATGCAATGCTATAAATATGTTCTTGTATTTTCTTATGCAATATGGATGACCTATCATGTATGTGATGATGCTTATATGATGTCTTATCATGATTATGATGATAGCTATATTTTTTGTCATGTGGTTACATATGTAGGATGAGGTATCTAATACATTTAATTTTGGTGTGTCATAGTATGCCATCGTGATGTCTGTAGGGATGGACAAAAAAAATGAAATTACAGAAGGGATGATGACTAGTGAGAGATGAAAAGTGATTGGATGAATGGAATGAAACATGATTTTTCTTGATAGATTTTGAGCTTATACTTTCATTGCATGATTATTATCATAGAGCTTTATTATGACAATGGATACTGAACACCATGGCATGACATAGGCTGAGGTGTAAATGTGATCCTTTGTGAAATAGACACATGATAGACAAGGAATGTCCTAACACAAACTAGTAACCATAGAACCCTGTCAGAATATGTGAGGCAATACCCATGAAGCATGTCAACCTGAGTACAAGGAACTGATGATGATCCCTCACTTATATAGGATGTTTTGATTGTGCCAAATAGAATCCCAATCACACATAAGGGACTTAGGTGCCCCAGCCATATTGCCAAGACAAAACACAAACAACAATCAAAGAAAAAGGTCATGATCCATCATCGCTCCTCTTCATCACTTGTGGACTTCCTTAAGAAGCATGGGAATAAGACCAAAGATAACACAAACTAGACCAACATAGTCAATAGCCATTGCGATCTTTTTTCCAAGTGATGAATGTTTGTTTGTTTGCTATGATTGGATGAACCACGCCTGGTTTTAGGGAGGGAAGCATTTCGTATAAGATGTTAATTTGGGTTTTGGCGATGCAACCACCTATATAAGGTAAGTGAGATGATTGAGTTTGGTTTCAGAAATGAGACACCTTTTATAAGACACTTGGTCTAGTTTCGAGAGTACAACAATTTGTATAAGACAATTGGTATGATTAATTGATTATGTATGAGGTGATATTGTTTGTATTCAAGAAATGAAGTATGACATATAAGATGTAGAGCTTGGTTTCAACAATTCCCCATTCTGTATATGACAAGTGATAGCTAATAAGGATAATTGATAGTGATGAAAGATCATAACAAGGGAATTGGTCGGTTATGATTTAGTAACTAATTGGATAGTTTGTCTGTTGTTCCAAGATTATTTAGGCTCAATTCTCTTATGGAAGGTAGGTTGTTTATGTCTAATCAAAGTGTCAATCATAGTAAGGGATGAATTTATTGATGAGATATGGATGATGAATACCTTACTTAATGGGCCCCAAGGGACTGACCTAACGTCTCGGGGGCTCATTGATGATGGCCTTACCTATGTGAAAGTGCAGAGAAAACATAGTTTGACTGTGTGAACATTGTGTGACCTAAGACATAGGAGTTTTATGCCTCGGGGGCTCATCGAAGATGGCCTTGCCTACGTGAAGTCACAGAGGCAACGTAGTTCGACAAGGTAGACTGACATTGTTTATTGCTTGGGTTTTGGTTGGTTATTTGATTTTTATGTGTTTTGGGGATATTTTCTTTTTTGGATTTTTGGACATGTTTTGATTTTTTTTGGATTTTGACATGTTTTGATTTTTTTGGTTTTTTGACATGTTTTGATTTTTTTTGTTTTTTGACATGTTTTAAAAAGTGTCCCCCAATATCGAGTCATAGGATCCCTTATGAAGACTGAAATCAAGGAAATGCCCCCAGTCAGGTATAGGATCAAGTTGTTTAAAAGGGAGGAAATGAAGGTAGCATTGATTAGGGATGGTGACTAAAAGTGAAGGATACTCAATGTCAATTATTTCTTAGGCCATGATAAGGACAACCAAGTTTTATTACAGATTATGATGTGGACTATGTGAAGGGTAAAGTGAAAGACCAAATAGAATGATGGTAGACTCTGGAGTGAGGACCGACTACACATGGCACCTTTTTGCCAGGGTTTCACCATGGTACTTATCCAAAGTGCCACCAAAGTGGTTTTCACTACTGGATGGATTATTTCTCTTTACTATTTTTTTGTTAGCCAAAGTATCACTGAAGTGGTTTTCACTATTGGACAGTATTTTGCTTTTTTGATTTTTCTAATTTTTTGAATTTTTTTTTTGACTTTTAGGTATAGTATCTACGAAGGTGCATGCTATTGATTAGCTTTGGTAATGGCTCACCTTCAAGAGTGGAAAGTTGATATGCACTAGATCCATATACAGTTGTGATGACATAAGGACCTAACCAGTTTGGCTCATTTTCTTGGTTTTTCTTGATCCAATTAATTCTTAGGATTCTCTTTTAGAACCAAATCTCCAATGTTGAATTATCAACCCTTGACTTTCTTATTGTAACTATGATAGAGACAATTCTGATAAGCTTGCAAATGAACCAGTGCATTTTGTCTTTTTTCATCCAGCAACTCCAACTCATGTAATTTGGATACAAATTGTTGCATCAACACTCTCAAAGAGGGTAACTCAACCTCAATGGACAAGATGACTTCAGAACTGTAGACAAGGGAGCATGGAGTGGCTCCTATGGTTGTACAGAAGATGGTTTGGTAGGCCTACAAGGCAGGGTTGAGTTGAATATGTCAGTCATGACCAGTGTCATTGACAATCTTTTTAAGGATTTTGGTGATGGTTTTATTCGATGCCTCAACTTGACCATTGCCTTAGGGATAGTATGGAGTGGTGAAATAATGTTGAATGTGAAACCTTTCACAAAGCTCATGGACATTCCAATTCTTGAAAGGACGGCCATTTTCTATGACAATAGACATTAGAACACCATACCCGCATATAATATAGTTGAGAATGAACTTAGCAATCTATTTTCTAGTGATGTATGTCATAGGAATAGCCTCAATCCACTTTGTGAAGTACTCGGTGGCTGTGATGATGAATTTATGCCCATTGGTGGAGGTGGGATGGATTTTTCCCACAAGGTTGAGTCACCATTGAGAGAAGGGCAATGGTGATGTGAGTGGATAAAGGTCCTAGGTGGGTACATGCACAAGATCTCCATGCATTTGACACTATCAACATTTCTTAGCAAAGTGGTATGCATCTCGCTCCATCATGGGCCAGTAGTATCCAGTTCATATGATCTTCTTGGCTAGAGTGGGACCACTAGAGTGAGCTCCACATATACCCTCATGTACTTTGTGTAAGGTCATTTGTGCTTCTTCAAGATCAAGAGATCTTAGGAGGGTGTTATCAAAGCCACAGAGGTAAAGGGTATCACCGATGATGATATATTTGGTGGCTTGGTGAATAAAGGATTTGTGATGGTTAGAGGATAAGTTGGCGGGGATGATTTGGTCATGCAGATATTTGTAAATGTTATTGTACCAGGGAGACTCAAGACCAACAATTTTACATGCTAGCTCTAATTCAAGAATATCAAAAGCAGGGATCAATAGTTGTTCAACCAAGAATTTAAATTGGGGTGCATTGTTTGGAATGTCCAAGAGAGATCCTATAGTGGGCATTGCATTGGCCACTCTGTTATGAATTCTGGGAAATTGATCGAAGATAATGGTATCAAAGTTGAGCTTGAAATTATCTATCATTCTCTTGTAGGGTATAATCTTTTCATAGTTTGTGTCATATTCATCATTGACCTATTTGATTACCAACTGTGAATCATTGAAGACATGCAAATGCTTGATTTTCCAGTTGATGGCCATGTGTAGTCTAGTAAGTAGTGCCTCGTACTTAGCTATATTGTTTGTACAAGAGAAGGCTATCCTAAATGATTTAGGAATAGCATCTCCCTGTGGTGTGATGAATAGGACTCCGGCCCTTGAACCATGATTTGTCCAAGAACCATCGATGTATAGCATCCATGTTTTTAAAGCTTCTACTGTAAAGATTGATTTATGTAGAAAGTTTGTAACCAAAGGATGATTAGCTCTTGTGGGTGCCTCCGCAAGTTGGTTTGCTATTACTTGTCCTTTCATGACCTTTTGGTCAACATATTCTATATCAAACTCACTTAGGATCAAGACCCATTTTTCCAATCAGCCTTTCAAAGCTACTTTATTAAGTAGGTATTTCAAGAGGTCAATCTTTGCAATGAGATTTGTTTGATGATTTAGCATGTAATGTCCAAGATTTTGAGTGGAAAAAACTACCACAAGGTAGGTACATTCAATGGAACTATAGTTAAGCTCATAGCTGACCAATGTTCTGTTGATGTAGTAGATAACTTGTTCTTTCTGTTCTGCATCATTCTGTATTAGGAGTGCCCCCAGTGCTGAAGAGGTAGTTGAGATGTACAATATAAGAGGTTTTCTAGTGATTGGTAGTTGTTATCCTTATTTTCCCCTGGCCAAATAGTCTAAGATCCATGAGATCTTGGTGTTTCAGCTTCTGAGGATACAAGAGAAACTACCTGAATTGACTAAGTCCCAAAAATCCTATGTTTGCCCTGTGTTTTTAGTGTTGTAAGAGTTTTAGAGTTCAGAGTTTTGATCTTCAACATTTTATCCTTATCATCTTCAAACTCTGCTCCTTTGCCTTCAAGTCACCTAAGTATTCAATGTTTTTTAGAGGTCAGAGTTTAGACCCTCCCTCTTCTCCCTTCCTTTCTTTGGAAGGAGAAGGTGGGAAGGCCCAAGGGACAAACTTTGACCCTTTCCTTTCCTTTTGGAAGGTAGAAGGTGAAAAACCTGAACCCTGACTTCTGATGGACACGTGGCATGATCTTGTGGCATTTTCCCATTCTACTAAGCTCTTTTGGTGGGTAGCTGACTTGATTGCAGAACTATGGAAGGATACCATGTGGTAGTGATGTCATCAAAGGGCGGATGGTCGAAAGTCTGAACTCTAAAACTCTGACAGGCTATTTTTTCACTGTGCAAAATGTGATTTGACTACTCAACAACCCTCCTAGTCACCATTAATTCATCTTCAGAGCATGATTTCATGTGGGAGATGGATTTCCCACCTCCCCATGCTGATGTTTCTCATCTACATTGAATTTCATGTACTCATGGCATGCGCGAACATCATGTTTTAGTAGATTTCACAGATATGAGCTAGGGCATGTTTCAAAGGATGCTAGTCAAATTTATTGCAGCATGGTTGACGTCCTTTCTTGTTGACTTCTCCTTCTCTATGCCATGGCTACTACAGTAAAGATGAAATGCTATATATGCATGTTCCAAAGATGTTTAAGGGTTGTTAATTACTTTCTGGGTTGTTATGCTAGGTAAATTCCTCTATTACTTCCAAACCTTATAATGCACTTATAGAACAACCAGATTTTATGTATTGTGCTCATTTTCAAGCCTTTGATGTCTTCAGTTCATCATTCAACTATGAATTTATGTGATTTTTTTGTGTCTATTGCTTTGTAACGGGTTATTTACTCTTTGTAATGGTCATTTAACCTTCATGATCAATATATCTCTGATATTTTGCCTCCCATGTACTTTGTCTATGTGTTTCACTTGAAGTTGTGATCTATTTTGTAAGTAAAATGGTTACTTCATAGGTTATGGTCTTCTATTCAAAACCTCTGTCAAGGTTCCAAGTCTGTGTGAGTTCCTTTTAGGTTTGGGATCATTTTTGTGTTGATTTAGTTTAGCTAATACACCTCATAACTTTGGTGCATCACCTTTTCTATTATGTATCCCTTCTATCACTTTTTCTTTGGCAAGTTTAGCATTAGAGTTAGTTATTTTCTCTAAGCCTTAAGCTTAGAAAGAGGAACTAGCCTTCTTGGGAGGTCCGATCTCAAAATTGCAAGGTCCCACACATTGTGGTCATTGCCATTGTGTCATTAGAATGCTTGGAAGTCTCCAAGTAGGGTGCAATTCTATGTGATAATAGTTTTTAGCAAACCTAGTGGGACACTCTGCTCTGAGTGAGAGCTAGACTAAGAATTTAGTGCCATTCTTGGTTCATTTTCTATTGTAAAAGCATTCAATAGGCACCTGGTGACTTTGCTAGTCTAGTTCCTACATAACAATTCAACATTTCATCCCTGAAGTGCAGACAAGGTCTTCTTCTAGAAGTAATTTCTAATTTATAGAACTCTCATTTATTGAAAGAAGAAGAACTAGACTATCTAGGTCCCCTTTGAGGGAAGATAAGAGTATTAATTCATCCCTTTAAAGGGCTTGGTCTACTCCCCCTCTAGTTAATTTCCAAGTCAAGTTTTAGTATTCAGTAAGAACCCTATGCATACTCATAATTAACCTAAATATCCCTAACATGACAAGAAATATTCCATTTGTTTCTTTCAATGGGGATAGCCCACTAGACCTAGCTCAGTATGATGATATCCCCACTTTAGCGTTAAAGGCTATCCTATTTTTCACTGGTGAGAACTCCACTACCCTTACTGAACACATTCAATACATTGCAAGTGTTTGTTCTATCCACAATGTCACTACTAACAACATGGTTGTGAGACTTCTAGCCTCTTCAATCAAAGAAAAAGCCTTGCAGTGGTATAGAGGTCTCCAAGCCAATTCCATCCACAACTAGGATGAGCTGGGGACTAAGTTGTGCCAACATTTTGAAGATAGAAGTGACCACCTATCACTAATGGAGCAATTAGCTACAATCAAGAGAGCCCCTCATGAACATATGGTAGACTTCAACTACCAATTCTAAAAAAAAAGGAACAAAATTCCCTTGCTGGTAAATCCCTCTCCAAACAAAAGATTCATCTATTACTTAAGGTCTTTGAATCCAGACATTGTTGTCATGATTCAGTCGATGGGAGGGGTTGTATTGCCTAATGCCTATGGTATAGCCATAAGGGCAAAAAATTGCCTAATTTAGGCAAGGAAGATTGCTCCAAGGCCACCAATGGCTTTATTTCTAGAGGCCCATGTTATTCAGCCTATTGTGGCTTCAATTCCTATAATGGTCACCCTTGCGGCTTCTTCATCAACATCTTCAAATGAATCACATGAGGTGAAGGCTCTATTGCAAAGCATTAGCAATGAGTTGGTGGCACTAAAAAGGAAAAATGCACAACCCAATAGGCCATATCAGCCCTCCAACTAGACATATCAACAATTTTATCAGGGTTATCAACAAAATAGGCCACCACACCAAGGTAATATGCAAAGGTAGAGTCAGGGTAGCTATGTCAAACCATTGAATGCTATTAACCCTAATATAGCAAGAACCTCTAGATCCCTTGTGCCAATTTAAAACAAATTGAGCCAAGACAATGACTGGAGTTATCCTTCCAATCATCCACATGACCAAAATCTATGTCAAACTTGATAGTTCAGTTATGCTTTAATAGTGCAAGAACAACCAACAAATTTAGAACAAGTTAACATCAATCAAAGAATGGTTGGAGGCCAAGAACAAATGAAAAATGATGCTACCTTGATGAATTGGACCCCTAATGACTATTGTGTGGTTAATCAAGGTGTTGGTCCATTAGCATTCAATACAAGGGTGAAATACTAAAGATATATCAGTGCCTATAGTTGGTCATATGCTTATACATAATGTATCTCCAACGTATACAACAAAAGAGAAAGTGTCTGAGTCTCCTTCAAGGCAGGCAGATCAGACTATTGGCAGGGCAAATTTAGTACCAACAGTGCAAGCCCAATCCAATCAGTAGCCAAAAGGTGATCCAACTGTCACTAAAACATCACAAAAGGGCATTCTAATACCCTTTAGCATAGTGGATCAGATGAAGAAGACAAATCTAAGTGTTACTATGTGGGATGCATTATTAATCCCAGCTGAAAGGAATCTTCTTCAAGAAGCCCTAAAAAATTTAGCCAGCCTAACATGGAGTTGGCAAGAGAAAAGATAACTACCCCAGGAAACCTATGCCAACCCAAAGAGGAAGCAACCGCAAGCAAAACCAATAAGCCCCCTCCATTTTATGTTTCCTTAATCATATGTGATAAATTGTTGCATAACTGTATGATAGATTTTGGGGCAGGTACCTCTGTCATGCCTAAAAATATTGCTGATAGGTTGGGTATAAAGTATGAGCCTGTGAATAAGGGGGTAGTGCAATTAGATGGTACTACTATTAAGACAGTAGGTGTCATTAAAATTTTGGAACTCACTTTACATGCATGCCCCAGTTTCTCTATTTCACAAGATATCTTAGTCATAGACCTCCTTGCATACTTTGTCATATGCTTATCTAGGGACTTCACTACTAAAATATGTGGGTATTTGTCTTCTTATTGGTCCCACATGTTGTTTGGAACTAGATATGGCACCAAAGTGACCATTAGGGCTAAACCTATTGTAAATGATCATATAGAACCCTACTCTCCTAACCCAAACAACATGAATTGCACAATCCATGAGTTGAAAGAGGATGATAATAGTAGGCATGAGGCTACCACACATGTGAAGAATATCCCTGACATACTGCTAGATGGGTGTGCTAATTGTTTCTAGTTTGATACCCTTGACCACAAAGAGAATGCAAGCCTGGGTACCTATTATATCCATGAAGAGGATGTCATTATCCCCAATATTGAAAAGGAAAAATTAGACCCAAGTGGAATATGGCAGATGTATTTTGATAGCTCTAGAAGAGAAAATGGATCAAGTGTTGGGGTGGTGTTGATTTCACCTCAAAAGGAAAATTATTTCTCTTCATTCAGATTGCAGTTCAGCTATACTGACAATGTAGCTGAATATGAAGCTTTGATTTAGGGCATACAACTAGTACAAAAAAGAGGAATAAAAGTTTTACAAGTATTTGGTGATAGTGAACTTGTTGTCCACCAAATTAGATCACAAAGTGCCTCAAAGAATGACTTGTTGCAGTCATATAAACATAGGGTTTGGGACCTGATTGAAGACTTTGATGCCTTCAACATTAAGGTAGTGCCTAGACAAAAGAACGAGGATGCTGATAGACTAGCCACAGTTGGTGCATTATTTGACATTCCCCTAAATGTCAAACAAAATTTAAATCAGCATGTAAAAGTTGTTGTTAGGCCTGCTATACCTGATAACATCATAAGCTAGCATGTATTTGAAAGTGACTAGAAAATTGCAAATTTTTTGCAAGATGAGGCAAAGTTTGTTACAAAAAATAAGTCAGTATTACAAGAGTAATATGGTGACTAGGTGATCCAGCCAAAGACCAACAAACTACCCAGAGGACTAATCACTTTAGAAAGCATATTTGGTTCCAATGATCAACCTAAGAAAAAGAAAATGAACATGAGAGTCAAAAAAGAGGACTATGAAGAAGTGGAGATTGCACATGGCAGATTTCTAAAACATGGCAAGGTATGTGATCAAGCTAAGAGGCAAGGTTTTATTAAACTTTGTAATGAATTTAATGATTTAATAGCTTGGAATTACTAGGATTTGAAATGCTTTGACCCTAGATTAATCCAACATACCATAGAATTAGATCCTAATGCAAAGCCTGTCTGCCAAAACCAAAGGTCAGTCAACCCCAAAACCAAGCCATTATTAAGAAATGAGCTATCCAAGCTTATAGAATCTAAAATTATTTATCCCATCAAACATTCCTCTTGGGTAGCTAATCTTGTTCCAGTTAGAAAAAAGAATAGGGAAATCAAGTTGTGTGTGGACTTTAGAGACTTAAACAAGGCCTCCCTTAAAGACCACTAATCACTCCCTTCCATGGAGCAAATCCTCCAAACAGTAGTAGGTACTGAAAGGTTTTCACTCCTAGATGGATACTCAGGCTACAATCAAATTTTCATAAAAGAATCATACCAATACAAAACAACCTTTACCACTAAGTGGGGTACCTTGGATTACCAAAAGATGCCTTTTGGGTTGACTAATGCTAAGGCAACCTTTCAAAGAACAATGGATCTGGCCTTCAAAGGCCTAATCAATGATATTATTTTAGTTTATCTTGATGATTTTACTGTGTATTTCAAGCATGCAGCTAACCATTTGGGTCATTTGAGAAAAGTCTTTGAAAGATGCATGAAGTATGGCATATTATTGAATCCAAAAAAGCATGTATTTGTTGTCCTAGAAGGCAAACTATTAGGGCATGTGGTTTCCAAGGATGGGTTAGCCCTTGATCCTGAAGGAACCAGTGCCATTCTAGTTCTTCCTCTCCCTAGTCACAAGAAAGGTTTGCAGATCTTTCTAGGAAAGATCAACTTTGTGAGGAGGTTCATACCTAACTTTTCCTCAATAGTAAAAGCCCTCATAGCTATGCTTAAGAAGACGGCTGCCTTCACATGGTCTAAAGAAGGTAGGGATAGTTTTGAAGCTGTCAAGTAGACCATTACGGAAGCTCCTACATTGATAAACCCTAATTATGAGAAGGATTTTATCCTTTATGCCTTTGGAGGCAAAGATGGTATATCAATTGTCTTGATGCAACAAAATGAGGAGAAGCTGGAGTAGCACATCGCCTTCTTTAGTTAGTCACTCAAATATTATGAATAGAGGTATTATTTTGTTGAGAAGCAAGTGTTTTTTATAGTGAAAGCACTAAAAAATTTTAGACATATGATTTCTAATAGAAAACTATAGTTGATGGTGAACCACCTTGGTGTGAAAGAGTTCCTATTGAGTAGAGATGTCAATGAAAAAAGGGCTGGATTGATAACTAAACTGATGGAGTATGATGTCAACATCAACATTACCAAGCTTGTGAGAGGAAAAGGCATGTGTGAGAAGATGGCTACAAATTAAAAAATTAGAAGTGATGTTGTATATGTCCAAGGATAGGCATAACTAACTAACTCCCACACTCTAGCTGACTAGTATCATGACATGGTCACATTTCTACAATCAGGTAGATACCCAGATGGATTGGATCAAGCCAAAAGAAGGTACTTCAGGCTCCAATCCATTCCTTATTTTCTTATTGATGGTGTCTTATTTAGAAAACACATCAATGGAGTTCTTCTTAGGTGTATTACTCAATATCAGACCTCTAGGGTCTTAGAAGAATTTCAGAATGGCCCTGATGGTTGCCATTATTCTCCAAGGATGACTGCAATCAAGATCATGAGGGCTAGTTATTACTAGCCCAATTTATTCAGTGATGCACATAGATGGATAAGGAAATGCAAAGAATGTGCATTGTTTATTGGAAAGTAGAGGTTTGTAATTCTTCCTCTTCATCCAATTCAAATAGATCAACCTTTTGCTCAATGGGGTTTAGACTTCATTGGAGTAATTAATCCACCTTCTAGTACTAGACATAAGTGGATTCTAATAGCCATTGATTACTTTACTAGGTGGATAGAAGAAGTTGCATTGACGGATTCCATAAAGGCATCCATTATAGATTTCCTTGATGGTATAGCTACAAGATTTGGTGTGCCATCCACCATCATTTCTGATAATGCCAAGGCCTTTGTAGGCATAAAAGTTAGTGAATGGGCACTAAACTATGGGGTTTATTTGAAGACCTTATCCAATTAATATCCTCAGGGAAATGGCTTGGCTGAGTCTACCAATAAAAATCTAATCAAAATTATCAAGAAGACAATGGAAGATAACCAAAGAACCTGACACTCTAGGTTAAAGACTGCTCTTTGGGCTGACAAAATTACTCCCAAGAGAGCCATAGGTAACTCCCCTTTCATTCTTGTGTATGAGAGGGAAGCAAGGGTTCCATTATCATTGAAATTTCCTTCTCTGGAGTTGGCATAGTAGTTGGAACTAATGGAAAATGATGCCATGACAATCAGACTTACAGGGCTATTGGAACTTGAAGAGAAGAGGGATATTTCTATGAAGACCCTTAAAGCCCACCAAGATAATGTCAAGAGGACCTTTGATAGAAAATCTATTGGAAGAACATTTAGTGAAGGAGATATAGTGCTAAAATGGGATGTAGATAAGGCCAAAGATGGAAGACATTCAAAGTTTAATGCCATGTGGAGTGGCCCTTACATTATTACTATTGCAACAAGGCCAATGCATTTCAACTTTTTAGGATGAATGGAGAGGTTCTTCCCATCCCAGTCAATGGGTTTCATCTCAAACCTTGCTTTTAGCATGGTTGTGAGACCTTGTAAATAGGTTAGATGTTTGCTTTCAATAAGTGTCATTGCACTCTATTGCATTCTCATTAGGAGAACGCATGCTTGGTTTGTTTTGTTTTGTTCTCAAAGGCATGCTCATTTTATATTGACCAACCTTGTTCTTGTTGCTAGCCCTTTGACTCTGTTCCCAATGGATTGATAAGGCCTCTGGATCCTTGTTTTTAGGTAGGTAAAAACCCCTGCATAGTCTCCAAAATATTATCCTATTTTGCCCCCTGGCCAAATAGTCTAAGATCCATGAGATCCTAGTGTTTCGACATTTGAGGATACAAGGAAAAACTACCCAAATTGACTAAGTGCCAAAAATATTGAGTTTACCTTGTGTTTTTAGTGTTGGCAGAGTTTCAGAATTCAGAGTTACGATCTTTAGCATTCCATCCTTATCATCTACGAACTCTACTCCTTTTCCTTCAAGTCACCTAAGTATTTAATGTTTTTTAGAGGTCAGAGTTCAGACCTTCCCTCTTCTCATTTCCTTTCTTTGGAAGGATAAGGCTAGAAGGCCTAACGGCCAAACTCTAACCCTTTCCTTTGTAAAAGAGGCTAAGTGTTTTGTGTCAGAGTTCGGCCTTTTTTCCTTCCCTCTTCCTTTCCTTTTGGAAGGTAGAAGGCAAAAAGCCCAAACCCTAACTTTCAATGGACATGTGGCATGATCTTGTAGCATTTTTCCATGTTGCTACACTCTTTTGGTAGGCCCCTCATCCAATTGTGGAACCACAGAATTCTACCACATGGTGGTGATGTCATCAAAGGGTGGAGGGCCGGAAGTGTAAGCTCTTAAACTCCAACAGGCCATTTTTTCATTGTACAAAACATGATTTGACTACACAATGACCCTCTTGGTCACCATTAATGCATCTTCAGTGCCCAATTTCATGTGAGAGATGGATTTTATACCTCCCCATGCCATTGTTCCTCATCTACATTAAATTTCATGTACTCATAGCATGGGCGAACCTTTTGTTTTAGCAGAATTCATAGATATGAGCTAGGGAACATTTTGAAGGATGCTAGACAAATTTATTGCAGCATGTTTGACATCCCTTCTTTTTTACTTCTCCTTCTCTACACCATTGCTGCTATAGTGAAAATTAAATGCTATCTATGCATGTTTCAAAGATGTTTAAGGGTTGTTGTTAGTTTCTTTCTAGGAGTTGTTATGCTAGGCAAATTCCTCTATTACTTCTAGACCTTGTAATGCACTTATAGAACAACCAGATTTGATGTATTCTTCTCATTTTCATTCCTTTGATGTCTTTGGTTCATCATTCAACTATTAATGTATGTGATTCTTTTGTGTCTATTTTTCTATAATGGGTTATTTACTCTTTGTAATGGTCATTTTACCTTCATGATCAATATAACTCTGATATTTTGCCTCTCCTATACTTTGTCTCTATGTTTCACTTGAAGTTGTGATCTATTTTGTGAGTAAAATGGCTCCTTCATAGGTTATGGTCTTCTATTTGAAGCCTCTATCAAGGTTGCAAGTCTATGTGAGTTCCTTTTAGGGTTGAGATCATTGTTGTGTTGATTCAGTTCAGCTAATACACCTCATAACTCTGGTGTGTCACCTTTTCTTTTCTATATCCCTTCTATCCGTTTCCCTTGACAAGTTTAGCATTAGACTTAGTTATTTTCTCTAAGCCTTAACCTTAGAAAGAGGAACCAACCTTCTCTAGAGGTCTGATCTCAAAATTACAAGGTTCCACACCTTTAGATCATTCCTATTGTATCATTAGAATGCTTGGAAGTCTCCAAGCAGGGTGCAATTCTATGTGATAACAATGGCATAAGAATTGGTAGAGATAACAGATAACCTTGATTTGTTGGAAAGCTTATTGACATTAGCCGGTCCATATGAAGGTTACTCCCTTATGGAGTAAATGTTGAAACGGATGGCATTTGTCAGCCAATTATGTAATGAATCTCTAAATTGACTGTAGTTTTACTTGTAAACTACATAGTTGTTTGAGATTCGTTGGTGGAGGCATGACCATGATGACTTTTACCTTAGTAGGATCAACCTCAATTCCATGGCGAGAGATGATATAACACAACAATTTGCCTGAAGTGACTCCAAAAACACATTTCTTTGGGTTTAGCCTAACATTATACTCTTCTAGTCTTGTCAAAACCTTGTCTAATACATCCAAATGACTGTCCCATGTAACTGATTTGGTTAATATGTCATCCACATAGTCTTCCATAAACGTGTGCATGTAGTCATGAAATACTTTTTTCCATTTCTCTTTGGTATGTGGCTTTGGCATTTTTGAGGCCGAAGGGTGTGACATTCAAGTAGTAAGTACTTCAAGGACAAGTGAATGTTGTTTTGTTCTAATCTTTGGGGACTATTCTAATTTTATTGTAACCTAAAAAACTCTCCATGAGGGAAAGCATCTCATATATTTCTATGAGGTCCACTATAATATCAATATTTGGTAATGGAAAATCATTTTTTGGACAAGCCTTTTTTAGATCCTGAAAGTATTCACAAATCCCAATTTGACCATTTGGCTTGCTGACTGATACTAGATTAGAGAACCATTCTGGATAATATATTGGACGTATGAAACTAACATCCAGTAACTTCTTTAGTTCTACTTTGACCAAGGGTGCTACTTGTGGATGCATCTTCCGTAATTTTTGCTTTACTGGCTTGGCATTTAGAAGTAGTGATAGATGATGCAGGACCAATTGAGAATGAAGCTCAGGCATGTCAGCATATGACCAAGCAAAGTTAACTTGTCTTGCTGAGAAGAAAGCTACAAACTCATGTTTTTCTTGTTCTATCAATGATTCAGCAAAGTGGACAATCTTGGGATTATCATCGGTACTAATGCTCATCTCTATTGATTTATCCACTAGTAGTGGTGATCTCCCTTATGTAATGGGGAGCACTTCCAACCCTCCATCCTTGGTTGCCTCGAAAAGGTTTTCACCCTTGAATACGTCCTTTATTTTTACTTTTTTTATGGTCAAGAAGTGCCTTTCAATTTTCACCCAGATACCTATTATCTTTTTCATATTCACTTTTGCGACTGAAGGGTGGAGTAAACTCTCCAAAAAATGTTGTGTTATCAAGATCTATGATGCACCCAACCTTATGATCCCCACTTGGTATGCCTTTATGGAGTCCCATAAACTCAATGATAGCTTCATCATTTTCAAATAAGTCTAAGCTAGGTGGTGCCTGTTGGTGCCATTCTATTAGGTGGGGGTAGACTAAAGGAAAGTCATCATCAGTGTTCATATAACTAAGGGATAAGAGAGTTAAAGTGCATATAGAGGTGTCATCAGGGTCCCACAAGATGCTAATCCAGGAAGAGTCGTCAGGTAGGTCAAGTTGGGAAGATTTAGGCTCAGGAGGGTCCCTTAATGTCTCAATGTCTTTAGAAGCACTTGCATCCATACCCAATAGCAACTTACTACTAGGAGCATTCCATCTTAATGATATCTACCCTAACTCTTTGTTCCAAGGTGGCATGATTGGTTGTATGGGTTATTCCTTCCATTTTTATTCAGACCGCATCCATTGTGTCCATCAAATCCTTGTTGTTTCATGATTTGGTATTCTTTCCCATACTCTTCTACTAGTAGTTGCACATGTTTGACTTCTTCATCCTTATAGAGCCATTTGGAGACATCTTTGTCTATATCTTCTTTGCTTAAATCACCCCATTTGGTGAAGGTGGTGGTGAAAGTACAAATAGTATCCTTTAGTTTGATTGGGCTTGGTTTCCCGTGAGGCTTTGGTGATATTGGCAGCTTGCCAATGCAGTATGAGCTCTCCATTTTATACTCTCCACATCCTTTGTCATGGATTTGAACCTTAGGGTTGAGCGGTCGAATGAATGTAGTGGTGGGTTTTGATAGTGTGGATGGATTGATATAATGAGATAAAGTGGAAGGTGGAATTCCCTTGTTAACATGTACTTGATGTAGAGGTGTTTCTCTCAAGTGGCTACAATATTGGAAAGTGCCAGGATCACTGGCTATGGTGATTTTTGTTCCATTGTAGGGAAACTTGATGCATTGGTGGTGGGTGGATGGAATTGCCTTCAAGGCATGAATCCATGGGTGACCAAGGATGAGATTATAGGGGAGGTCGAGATCTAAGATGTGGAATATGATATTTAGAGTGGTGGGCCCAACTCTCACAGGAAGTGAGATCACCCTCTTAGAGGACCATTTTGCATTAGCGTAGGCCTTGATGACAATTCTCAGGGATGGGTCCATGTAGGCTTCAGAATCTCAATATCATGACTAGTTTCAAAGGACATATTTTCAATCCTACTCCACTATCTACCAAGACTCATTAGATATTATGTTTATTGATGAATACTTCAAGGTACAAGGGATTGATATGGTTAGGTCTATGTGAGGACAAGTCACACTCAGTAAATTTAACTATTACCAATTTTATCTACAACCCAAATTGGTAGAGTTGGAGTACATTCAGTTCATTTTAGATGAGAGTTTTTTAATATTTACCTGATATCTTGTTTGCATAGTTGGAGTAATTGACATATTCAGTTATGTTGTAGTTCAGTTGTTCAATAGAGGAAAAGAATTTTCAGATCATCATTCATTTGTAGAAGGTTCCTTAAGAGATAAATTATTTCATTTCACTACAATGATTATTCATTGTACAAATGAGATACATAAAAGAAATAAACATTGCATTGAATGAAAACATGACAGATCCAATGTCCCACACAAGCCATGGGAATAGATGAACTAGTATAGATATAAGAAATATACTATGCATGTGGAAATAGCAAGGGAAGGATCATATCCATCATTGCCTGATCAGTGCCTTTGGTTTTTGAGGTTGCCTTCTATCCTTGCTCCCGATCTCCAATAAGAACCTATGGGATTGGAAGAGACCTGTACGAGCTCCAGTTATGAGTTCCCTATGTGCCTATCAATAGAGGTATAATACATTGCCTATAGTACACTAAATCATATACAAATCACTCACATGCAATAGAGTTTGAAAAGAAACAATCATTGTACTTCATAGATTTTATCTAACATGTTTGTTTCATGTGCAGGTATAGGTGAAATCATGTTGCTATTTTGAAGACCAATTCAGCATGTGGTGTTAAGTGGGCTCCCACAAGGGTTGAGACCAGCATGCTACCCCTGATTCTTAGGAGGGGATGGGATACAAACATACATATGAAAAGCAAGACATATTCTGCTACTGCATTAATTGAATGGGAGAGCTTCAAGCTCAGTACCCATTTATGACTATCAATGAGCCAAGAGTCACAATTGAGCATTGACCTCATTCAATAATGTCAATAATAGAGTAATGATAGTGATAGAATGTAGACTGTAGTGTGCATATGAATGATCAAATAGAGCTACAAATGAACAACATCATTCAATGATGTATAAATGTTTTAATCATGGCATGAGAATAACATCAAGAGTGAGTATCATTTTGTTCATGATTGAACAAACTGAAGAGTTCAAATGGAGGACAACCACATAACACCCATGATCAACTAATAAGATAGCCATGAAGGCACAATTGCAAGTAATACATAGAAGCATGTTGCCTCAACTAGTAAAGTAAAGAAGCTCCCATCATACATTCTGATTAGTTTGTAAATGCATCCAATGGGTTACAATGGAATAGATTGCAGATTATAAGTCATATGTTACAAATTGAATATAGCCATAGCAAGTGTATGTAGGAGTAAAGTTTCACATCCATCAAGTGAAGCATCATGGAGGTATGACTATGTGAGTATTAAAATACACTATGTTATAGGAAGGGTTTTGGAAAAGAGGATAGCCTTTGCTCTGATTCACATATTTCATCATGGCAAAAAATGGAAACTCAATGTTCATGTACAGCTATAGAAGCTCAAGTAAACATTTATGTTTTTATCACAAGTATATGCTGCCATAACACAGAAAATGAGAGCATCTCTAGGTGGAATAAATGAATATGAACTTGTTTGCATATACAAAAAAGTGACAAATGAAACTCACTGTATATGATATGATCAAGACCCATCTAGGGTTTCAATTTCAAAATATAGATGCAAAAGGAAACAGTTTTGTCATAGCTTGAAGCCACTACCTATAGCATGAATTGTTCAAACATCAAGGGTTTTGAAATCAGAAGATGCTCAGAAATATCTTGAATGGACCCTATGGCCCTATACAGTGCCAGATCAAGGAGTGAAAGATATAAGAGAAAATGAAGGACTTTTGAACTTGTTTCTTTCTCAAAAAATGCACAAGAGATACCATCAGACTCATGGTCTGTAATAGAGCACATCATTTCTTTCCATCAGAGGTAAATCCCATGAGTTCATTTGTGTAGGGTGTCAACTAAAAAGATAGATATAGAAGCAAATGATAAAATGAAACTATGTTTGCTTAACCCATGTAGGATTTCATTCTAAAAATGATTATGAAATGCATGTTTCCAGTCATGGCTTGTCAGCTACTAAGTGTTGTGATGATTCTAAAGAAAATGCAAAGAAATGCCTTTATTTCACAAGCTTCCAAAAGCCCTTATCAAGTTTTTAGATCAAGTTTTCAACCCAAAAGTAACAATAGGGTGTTTTTCCATGAAACTTCAATGGTATATAGAGCTAGAGGAGGACATGATGAGCAATAAGCTTGTAATATTTTAGGATGCTTATCATATGCATAGTAATCAAGTGACTCATCCATATCCTCTCCAAATATTGAGAAGACAACAAATACTCAATGAAGCAGATATAGTTGCAAGCTAGCCTAAAAGGAGACATTACATGTCAAATGAAGAACATGCTAAGTAAAATAGAAAGACAAAGATATGCATTGAGAGGATGGTGACACCATGAAGATACAAAGTATGCAATCAGCACCAGAGAACAATATAGTGTTTGGACAAAGAATAATGATGCAAAACCCAGTTCAAGCTCAAAATGGTTACAGTCAAAGAATACATTTTCTTTGTGGAAAAAATCAAACTCTTATCATTATGTATGAAGCAGAAGCAAATTCAGGGAGAGGTTATGAGTTTTTGAATTCAAAAGGGTTTGAGTAATATGGGGTTTTCTGTCAAATAAATAGAAATTGCATGATAAGAATGAAACCCAATTTTTTTATACCAAATGGAGCTTGTGGTCTAGTAAGGAGCAAACCCATCTGGGGTTTCAAATTTTAAGTTTGAACTACAGATACAAAGCAAGTAATGTTTTTGAGCTCATAGACAATGAAAAAGGAATGGTCAATATTAGTTGGCCATGGTCTCTAATGCCAGTATCAAGTCTCATGACGAGGGTTTTGAACAAGTTAAGTATATACTGAAGAAGAATAAAAGGTGTTGAACTCATGTAAACATAAAATGCTTAGTAATCTATGCCATTACCATAGCCTCCAATGAACAAAATGCATAGAGAAAGGAACAACAAATGAAGGAAATGTTAGAATTAAAGGACCTACCTTTCATTTATATGGAATCATGTTGAAATCACGAGGTCTTCCTTCAAGCTAACCATGTATGGTGCCTCAATATAGAAAATAACAACAGGGAGGCCAAACATCAGAAATACATCAGAATGTATAGCCAAAGCCATGGTCTGTAGGGCCAAATTGCTTCATGAAGATGGAGGAAAATATTGGTTTCAACATTCATAGTGTCTTCCCTTTGCCTTTCTTACAAAATCGTCAAAGGAAATGCATTGCAGCAGCAAAAAATCGAGGGCTCTAAGCTTCCAAACCCTCATCCTTATCGGTGGCCATGGCAAAGAGTATTTTCTAATAGTTGAGAAGTCAACAATGAGCCTAAGAAAGTAGGGAAAATGATGTTTTCTATTTAGGGTTTACACCTTGCCCTAAAATCAATGGGCATTTTCATCACTTTGAAATTATTTTCATTGCCCAAATTAATACCCATCATGGTATTAGGTTCATCTTGCATGTTTTGTCTAAGTCTCAAGACTTAAGGTGGATTCAAAGACCATAGGAGGGCATAGGTCCTAACACATGTGTCAAAGTGCCTTAAGCCCCTTTGAATGTTTATTTCCTAGGGTTTATGCCTTAGTGCAATTTGATTATGATGTGTATCCATAGCTATAAAAACTCATTTATGTCCCTTGGAGATAGGTTCACATGCCTTAGATTATTTTTGCAAATCAGATAGAGAGTAACCCATATAGGCTTATATTTTGCCTTCACTTTTTAATGATTTTTATAGAAAATCATATGTCAAATGAGACATAATATACTTGGCATAGTGATGAAGCCTTGTATTTTTTTTTTTTTGCAAAAAACAAATCAGAGTCAAATTGAGATAATTCAGGGAAATAGAGCTACAAACATTGTAAAATGGTATTTAAAGCAATGTATCTATAAATTGCTTTTAAATATTCATTATTTGTCTAGTTATAACAAATAAAGAAAACAATATCTTGTTTTTGAGTTTTCTTTCCTTTGGGGGTAGATATGGACAAAAATAGAGTTTTTTTCTGGACAGACAAGGCAAATTTTTGGTGCGACCACCTTGTAGGGGTTTTTGACAGTTTTGGCAACTTTTTTTGAGGCATTTTGGAGGCTCATTTTTTGGCTTTTTCTAGGAGCTCAAAAATGGATCATAATAACTATTTTTAGGAGCTTTTCCAGCTTTTCCTCTTGGAGATCTTTATATTGGAGATAGCTAGTTCTTTCATAGGAGGTAGAGATTAGAGTTCATAGATTTTTAGAGTCTTCCTCTCACACTGAGAGAGTTGTACTTTAGTTTTGTACTCATTATTCCTTCTAGTTTATAGAGCAGCAATTTTCCTGCCCATTTGTCTACTCATTTGCAAGGTTAATTTGATATTGCATTGTGATAGTTATTTGTCCTATGTTTTGTCTATATTTTGTGATGGTTATGCAAGTGTTTTATTTGATTCAGGTTGCATGTTGTGTTCAGATGCACATTCATGGGAAATATTAATGAATTAAGTATAATCAAGGGGTTGTGAGAGTTATAGTTTTGTGAACTGGTTGTGAGTAAGATCTGGTAGGAGTTTAAGTATTGGTGCATCACCTTAGGATTTAATTTTGGTTATTTGTTTCATTTCAGTTCAACTTCTCACCTTTTCCCTCTACAAATCATTTAGATTAGTAAAATCATTAAGAGACCTAGCTCACTCTAGAGGTTCACTCCAATTTTTAGGAAGCCTAAAGGCCTAGGAGTGTTCCCATGTGTCAACAGATAGTTAAGTTGAATAACTTAGCATAGGGTGCATATTTGATTGATAACAACTTTTGGCACGCCCAGTGGGACTCTGAAAGTGTTTTCACAAAAGTTTTTCAATTCTTAAAGTTGTTGTTCTAGTATATGTAGCAAGGGTCTAGCCTTTGGAAGCTTTTTAAGTATACCTAGTGACTCAATTTTCTTTGGTCTTACATGCAGAACTAATGCAATCAACTTATGAAAACTAGATCAGGACCAAGTTAGACTTTTTCAGTCCAAAGTATAATGATTTATCCTGATATTTGGTGTGTATTAGCGATCTAATACTTTCGAGGAAGAAAATCAAACACATCTAGTGACTCTGAGCTCAAATTGACTAGTTTCAGTATGATCAAGTGTTGGTATGTCACAAATTTCATATATTCATTCCATTCTCCAACTTTCATATAAGTAAAAAATGTCAACTTTTCATAATCATCATGTATATCCACCACCATACTATGAAAATGCTACTTATCCATCTCCATGTCAACCATATTAGACCAATTATATTGTTTCTAATCCCATGGTTATTCAAAATCAGCATGCACAATATAATTGCCACTCACCCACCCTTGCTCAAACTCCTTACCAGCTGTACACAAGTAGCCATAATGCTAGTTTTAGTCCAAATACTCAGGATGCTTACTGCATACCCATTCCTACCTAATATCCATCTTAACCTTCATGCACTTAAAGCCAGCTCTAAGTACCCAAGGAGGAGATTGGAAGCATAAAGGGTGTATTGTCTAACTTCATGCAGCTAATAGGGGAGATTAAGAGGCAACTCAAGTATAATCAGCACTAGGAGGAGCTAGCTTATCAAGCCTATCTTCATGAGAAGGAGTTGGAGACACAAAGGACACAGTTTGAGCAGGAGATTGCAAGCATACAGAGTTATCAATACCAACAAGAAGGGGAATTTCAAGAAAGGCCATATGAAAAGTTTAATTTGTAGCAACAAGAGTTAGATCAACAAGCTTATCTCTAATAGCTAGAGCAAAAACCCTATCAGACCTTTAGTTCTGACCAAGAGTTGGAGATACGATGGAGACAATTTGAAGAGAATCTTGAGAGGGAGGCAGCTACACAAACAAAACTTTTGCTTGCTTGAGCCCAAGCAGCTCCTGTTGTTCTAGAACATCTTACTCAAGAAGAGGTGTGTAAGTATAAATTTCCAATTTTTAGATAGAATGAACCTCTTAATGCTCCTAAAGTTGAGATTTCAAGCTTTAGGAAGAATAAAGTTCTTGATCCC
This sequence comes from Cunninghamia lanceolata, assembly GCA_027924645.1. NCBI lineage: Eukaryota > Viridiplantae > Streptophyta > Pinopsida > Cupressales > Cupressaceae > Cunninghamia > Cunninghamia lanceolata. The sequence goes on from BSBN01000482.1 coordinate 7,426,612, forward strand.
TGAAGGCAACCTCTTAATCTTGAAATACTAAGTTTTAGAAGCCCTCGCCCCTTGCAAGTTGAGGAAAATAATCATATTTAGCCTAGTGTAGTTGTAGACCAGCCACTTGAAGAACCTCTTTTCCTCCAAGAAACTCAAGAAACTCCCCAACTTTCCCAACCAGATAAATTTGATTGTCCTGTCACCATTTTCCTTTATAAGGATGGACCTATTGTCTTACAAAATGACTAATTCACCATCAAAGAAGCTAGAAAGGTAAATTTTGCATACACCCATGGAGCAATATTAGTTAGAGCAAAAGAAGATCAAACTAGAAAAGACTCCTCTTGATGAATCTATCAATGTTTGCATGAAAGAGATTCCTTATTTTCTAGAAGATGATGAAAATCTTCCAGAAGATCAACCAATGCAACCGGATATGAAGCAAGAGGCTGATTCACATGGAAAGGTCACTACTATTTGTGCTACTCTCTGAGCTGAATATGAACATAATGCATGTGTAGCAGAAGATGATTCAAACTTGACCCAGAATCCTTTGTGTTTTGATTCCTTTGACAAGTTTTCTAATTCTTTTTATAAGATGAATCAAAGCAGGATACAGAGATTGAAAGGTGAAATCCTTCAATTGCAAAGACACATTGCTTAGTTTCAAATGGAGAATAGACCAAAAAAGGGAGATGATTCAATTTTCTTGTTTGATCAGTTGCCTGCTTTTGTTGGTGATGATGAAGACAGCATGCAGGTATTTGACTCACCAGCTAATTTGGGATAGCTAGAAGATATTGCAGAAAATTATGTATTGTTGTTTTGTAAAGGTGACGATGAGATTGAGGCCTCAAATCAGTTTGAAGAGAAAAGAGATAGATTAGTTTTTGAATCTAGCATGCTTGTCCCGCATGAAGATCCAGACTACCAGGCTGAACATGAAGTTAAATCAGATCAGATTCTCCATGATGATGAAGTGTCTACTTTGTTCTCAGAGCTCCCATTGTACTACAACAAGGAAGCTAACATGAATGAGACTAAATTAGTTTGCCTTGATGAATAATCAAGTCAGCCAACTGAACATGATCAACCTTTTCAAGACAACTTTATGCCTAATTGTTAAGACCCTGACTATTCGGCTTGTAGAGAGCTTTCCACTCTACTAATTTTTTGTAGAAATCAAAATCCCAAGATAGTAGATGATGAGGACAATAAGTAGGATGAAGAGAATCAGTTAGGCAAAGTGCAGATTTAGGAAGAATCAAGTGAAGACAATCATGATTTGGAGTGTCAAGAAGTTGATTTAGAAAGGAAGGTTCTGATAGATATTGAAGGTATGAGTTTTGAAAGCCATTATGAAGATAAGTTAGAGCATACATTGCATGATGAAATTGTTCATCAAGAGGATTTATTCTCAACTACCATTGAAAATTTTGGCTCTAACACTGTTGATAGCTTAGCACCTTTCAAGATGAAGGTTTGTGATCAATATGATCAAGTGATCAAGGAGGTTGTGGTGGAAGAAACAATTCTTGAAGGAGAAACCAACAAAAAGAGTTTTCAATTTATCATCTCAAAAGGATGCCTAATCAGGCATCTTTCTAGGACGGAGCCTAAGTATGAGAGTGCAGTTGAAGAGGGATAGATTCAAGTCATTTTGCCACCTCAGGGTAGCAGTGTTTCTGTTCCAAACGAAGAGGTTAGTGATCACATATATATATTCTTCAAGATGTGGTATAGCTAATTCATGGTCTTTTGACCATTGTTCTTTTTCATGTAGTTGTCCAAAATTATGTGAAACATTGAATATTCTTTAGAAAAGGTCGATATTTCACCCAGTTAGTGAATGGGTTTGTTTGACTAGCTTCTTTGGCCACTTAGAGTAGGTTAAATTTAGTGTTTTTAGATAATAAGTGCTTCATGCACATTTTCTTTCAGTTAGTTTTGTTTCCCTAAGTGCTACTGCACATGTTTTTCTAGCCATCAGGGCCTTCTAGATTGCATTCAGTTTGGTTTGCTTTAGTTTTCTGTTGTTGTTTGGAGTGGTTGAAGTGCTGAATTTAAGTCTTTTCTGAGTTTGAGATGAGAAGAGTATGACTCTATGCTGAATGGACAATTTAAGGCAACTGGTCTTGATGCCTAGCAAGCAAGCATATAGCAGAAGTCACCAGAAATGTTACCAATTTTCTCTACAGCCCAAATTGGTAGAGATGGGGTACATTTAGTTCATTTTAGATGAGAAAGTTTTTTAACATTTACTTGATATCTTGTTTGCATAGTTGGAGTGTTTGAGATATTTAATTATGTTGCAGTTCAGTTGTTAAATAGAGGAAAAGAATTTTTAGATCATCATTCATTTGCAGAAGGTTCCTTGAAAGATAAATTATTTCATTTCACTATAATGATTATTCATTTTACAAATGAGATACATAAAAGAAATAAACATTACATTGAATGAAAACATGATAGATCAAATGTCCCACACAAGCTGTGGCAATAGCTAAACTAGTACAAATATAAGAAATATACTATGCATCTTGTGTATGAGGAAAAATCGATTAAATCTAAACTAATAAAACCAAAAACCAATCACATAAAGTGAACCAATCTAAGTAAAAGCCATTATCATAAAATCAAAGACAAATGAAAGCTCTTACCAAAATCTGTATTGTTCCCTTTGGAGATGTGTGGATTGCTCAATGAGGTTGCGAAACCATAGCTGAAACAAGCAAGTAGTGTGCTCAAGAGATCAATGTTAAGAGATTGTAAGGTTGCTCATTCAAATTGTGGTACGCTCAAAGCACTGTTAAGTATGCTCGAGAATAAGATCAAAGAGAGAGACTTAATGAAGGAGATGAGGGGGGTTTATATAGGTTTCAATGAAGATCGATCAACGGTCCAGATAATTCATAAGAATCAATGGAGGAGAATAGTTGAGGAATGTGCAACGAATGAGAAGAAGACATGTGTCTTGCTTTCTTTTGCATGAGAGGAGTTATCAAGAATAGAAGAATGAGTTAAAGCAATTAATAGAATGTAATGATCAGTTAAGTGATTTAAAACAAGAAGAAGAGATTTGCATGAGAATAAGAAGATATTTTGCTTTATTAAATATTAGAAATATTTAATTACATGAACAAGAAAGCTTGAGTTATTTTAGAGATAACTCAAATTTAGAAGAAAAAGCAATTTAAATAGATAATTGATTTATTTAAATTTAGAGAAGATATTATGGAAGAAATAATTAAATAATTAGAATGATTTAATTTAGAAGATTTGAAAGCAAATTAAATAAATAAATTTATTTAATTGTTGTGCATGATTTTGGAAGAATGATTTTGATTTAATTAAATAATTTAAGAATTATTTAATTGTAGATAAGAGGGAATTTGTTGAATTAATTAAATAATTAGGTTTATTTAATTAATGTGTACTTGATTTTTGGAAAGAGGATAATGATCTAATTAAATAATTAAAATTATTTAATTGTGGAAGAATATAGAGGAATCTGATTTAATTAATTAAATAAAGAGGATTTATTTAATTAACGTTGTAAGTATGTGATTTAGAAGAATTTGATGAAATTAATTAAATAATTAGATTATTTAATTAATGTGTGAAATGCAGGTGATTAGACAGATGATGAAATGCAAGTAGTGCAACAACTTGGTCATTTTAGGGTGTCTACACATCTAGAAATAGGAAGGGAAGGATCATAGCCATCATTGCCTAATTAGTGCCTTTGGTTTTCGAGGTTGCCTTCTGTCCTTCCTCTTGATCTCCATTAAGAACCTGCAAGGTTGGAAGAGACCTGTAAGAGCTCTGGCTATGAGTTCCCTATGTGCCTATCAACAAAGGAATAATACATTACCTTTAGTGCACTAAATCAGATACAAATCATTCACATGTAGGAGAGTTTGAAAAGAAACAATCATTGTACTTCACATATTTTATCTAACATGTTTGTTTCATGTGCATGTATAGATGAAATCATGTTGTTGTTTTGAAGACCAATTCAGCATGTGGTGTTAAGTGGGCTCCCACAAGGGTTGAGCCCAACATGCTACCCCTAATTCTTAGGAGGGGAGGGGATACAAACATACATATGAAAATCAAGACATATTTTTCTATTGAATTAACTAAATGAGAGAGCTTTGAGCTCACTACTCATTTATGACTATTAATGAGCTGAGAGTCACAATTGAGCATTGAGCTCATTCAAAAATGTCAGTAACAGAGTAATGATAGTGATAGAATGCAAACTATAGTGCGCATATGAATGATCAAATAAAGTTGCAAATGAACAACATCATTCAATGATGTATAAATGTTTTAATCATGGTATGAGAATAACATCAGGAGTGAGTCTCATTTTGTTCATGACTGAACAAACTAAAGAGTGCAAATGGAGGACATCCACATAACATCCATGATCAGATAATAAGATAGCCATGAAGGCACAATTACAAGTAATACACAGAAGCATGTTTCCTCAACTAGTAAAGTAAAGAAGCTCCCATCATACATTTTGATCAGTTTGTAAATGCATCCAATTTGTTACAATGAAATAGATTGTAGATTATAAGTCATATGTTACAAATTGAATATAGCCACATCAAGTGTATGCAGGAGTAAAGTTTCACATCCATCAAGTGAAGCATCATGGAGGTATGACTGTGTGAGTATTAAAATACACTATTCTATAGGAAGGGTTCTGGAAAAGAGGACAACCTTTGTTCTGATTTACATATTTCATCATGGAAAAAAATGGAAACTCAATGTTCATGTATAGCTACAGAAGCTCAAGTAAACATTTATATGTTTATCACAAGTATATGCTGCCATAACATAGAAAAAGAGAGCATCTCTAGGTGGAATAAATGAATCTAAACTTGTTTTGCAAATACAGAAAAATGACAAATGAAACTCACTTTATATGATATGATCAAGACCCATTTGGGGTTTCAGTTTCAAAATACAGATGCAGAAGGAAAGAGTTTTGTCACAACTTGAAGCCACTACCTATAGCATGGAGTTGCTCAAACATAGAGGGTTTTGAATTTAGAAGATCCTCAGAGATATCTTGAATGGAACTTGCAACCCTAGTTAGTGCTAGATCAAGGAGTGAAAGATACAAAAGAAAATGAAGGACTTTTGAACTCGTTTCTTTCTCAAAAAATGCACAGGAGATACCATCAGACCCGCAGTCTATAATAGAGCACATCATTTCTTTGCAACAAAGGTAAAGCCTATGAGTTCATTTGTGTAGGATTTCAAGTAAAATGATAGATATAAAAGGAAATGATAAGATGAAACCATGTTTGCTTAACCCATCTAGGGTTTCATTCTGAAAATGATTATGAAATGCATGTTTCCAGTCAGGGCCTGTCAGCTACTATGTTTTGTGATGATTCTAAAGAAAATGCAAAGAAACGCCTCTATTTCACAAGCTTCCAAAAGCCCTTATAAAGTTTTTAGATCAAGTTTTTAGCTCAGAAGTAACAAGAGGGTGTTTTGCCATGAAACTTCAATGGTATATAGAGCTACAGGAGGACATGATGAACAATAAACTTGTAATATTTTAGGATGCTAATCATATGCATAGTAATCAAGTGACTCATCTAGATCCTCTCCAAAGATTGAGAGGACATCAAATACTCAATGAAGTAGATATAGTTGCAAGCTAGGCTGCAAGGAGACATAGTTTTTGGATAGAAAATAATGATGCAAAACCTAGTTCGAGCTCAAAATGGTTTCAATCAAAGAATACATTTTCTTTGTGGAAAAATCAAACTCTTATCATTATGTATGAAGTACAAGAAATTTTAGGGAGAGGTTATGCATTTTTGAATTCATAAGGGTTTGAGTAATATGGGGTTTGCTATCAAATAAATAGAAATTGCATGATAAGAATGAAACCTAATTTTTTATACCAAATAGAGCTCCTGGTCCAATAAGGAGTAAACCCATCTTGGGTTTCAAATTTCAAGTTGGAACTACAGATACAGAGCAAGTAAAGTTTTTGAACTCATAGACAATGAAAAAGGAATGATCACTATTAGTTGGCTATGATCTCTAATGCTCGTACCAAGTCTCATGACAAGGGTTTTGAACAAGGTAAGTATAAACTGAAGAAGAATCAAAAGTGTTGAACTCATGTAAACATAAAATGCTCACTAATCTATGCCATTACAATGGCCTCTAGTGAACAAAATACACAGAGAAAGGAACAACAAATGAAGGTATGATGTACAAGCAAATTTAGGGAGAGGTTATGAGTTTTTAAATTCATAAGGGTTTGAGTAATATGGGGTTTTCTATCAAATAAATAGAAATTGCATGATAAGAATGAAACCTAATTTTTTATACCAAATAGAGCTCGCAGTCCAATAAGGAGCAAACCCATCTTGGGTTTCAAATTTCAAGTTCAATCTACAGATACATAGCAAGTAAAGTTTTTGAACTCATAGATAATGAAAAAGGAATGATCAGTATTAGTTGGTTGTGATCTCTAATGCCTGTACCAAGTCTCATGATAAGGGTTTTAAACAAGGTAAGTATATACTAATGAAGAATCAAAAGTGTTGAACTCATGTAAAAATAAAATGCTCACTAATCTATGCCATTACAATGGCCTCCAGTGAACAAAATGCATAGAGAAAGGAACAAAAAATGAAGGAAATATCAGAAGTAAAGGAGCTACCTTTCATTTCTGTGGAATCATGTTGAAATCATGAGGTCTTCCTTTAAACTGACCATGTATGGCACCTCAATACAAAAAATAATAATAGAGAGGCCAGAGATCAGAAATACATCAGAAAGTATAGTGAAAGCCACAACCTATATGGCTAGATTGATTCATGAAGATGGAGGAAAATTTTGGTTTCAAGATTCATAGTGTCTTACCTTCACCTTTCTTGCAAAATCCTCAAAGGAAATGCATTGCAGCAGCAGAAAATCGAGGGCTCTGAGCTTCCAAACTCTCATCCTTGTCGGTGGCCATAGCAAAGAGTATTTTCTAAAAATTGAGAAGTCAAGAATGAGCCCAAAAAAGTAGGGCAAATGATGTTTTGTGTTTAGGGATTAGACCTTGCCCTAAAATTGATGGGCATTTTTATCACTTTGAAATTATTTGCATTGCCCAAATTAATACCCATCATGGTATTAGGTTCATCTTGCATTTTTTGTCTAAGTCTCAAGACTTAAGGTGGTGTCAAAGACCATAGGAGACCATAGGTCCTAACACATGTGTTGAAGTACCTTAAGCCCTTTTGCATGTTTATTGCCTAGGCTTTATGCCTTCGTGCAATTTGATTATGATGCATATCCATAGCTATAAAAACTCATTTATGTCCTTTGGAGATAGGTTCACATGCCTTAGATAATTTTTGCAAATCAGATAGAGAGTAACCCATATAGGCTTCTATTTTACCTTCATTTTTTAATGATTTTTATAGAAAATCATATGCCAAATGAGACATAATATACTTGCCATAGTTATGAAGCCTTGTATTTTTATTTTTTACAAAAAACAAATCAGAGTCAAATCGAGATAAATTAGGGAAATAAAGTTGCAAACATTGTAAAATAGTATTTAAAGCAATCTATCTGTAAATTGCTTTTAAATATTCATTATTTGCGCAGTTAAAACAAATAAAGCAAACAATATCTTCTTTTTAAGTTTGCTATCTTTTGGGGGTAGATATGGACAAAAATAGAGTTTTTTTTGGATAGACAAAGCAAATTTTGGGTGGGATCACCTTGGAGGGATTTTTGACAGTTTTGGCAACTTTTTTTGAGGCATTTTGGAGGCTCATTTTTTGGATTTTTCTAGGATCTTGAAAATGGGTCAGAATAACTATTTTTAGGAGCTTTTCTAGCTTTTCCTCTTGGAGATCTTTATATTGGAGATAAATAGTTCTTTCATAGGAATTAGAGATTAGAGTTCAAAGATTTTTAGAGATTTTTAGTTTTCGTACTCATTATTCCTTCTAGTTTATAGAGCAACAATTTTCCTTCCCATTTGTCTACTCATTTGCAAGGTTAATTTGATATTGCATTGTGATAGTTATTTATCCTCTGTTTTGTCTTAATTTTGTGATGGTTATGTAAGTATTTTATTTGATTCAGGTTGCATGTTGTGTTCAGATGCACCTTCATGTGAAATATTAATGAATTAAGTATAATCAAGGGGTTTTGAGAGTTATAGTTCTGTGAACTAATTGTGAGTAAGATTTGGTAGGAGTTTAGGTATTGGTGCATCACGTTAGGAGTTAATTTTAGTTATTTGTTTCATTTTAGTTCACCTTCTTACCTTTTCCCTCTAAAAATCATTTAGATTAGTAAAATCATTAGGAGAGCCAGCTCACTCTAGAGGTTCACTCCAATTTTTAGGCAACCCACAGGCCTACGAGTGTTCCCATGTGTCAACAGATAGTTAAGTTGAATAACTTAGCATAAGTGGCATATCTAATTGATAATAGTAACATGGTTGGTAGTAGCCAAGTGTTCTACCATGGTATATAATTGGTTAACATTGAGATTCATAGGGATGGATGGTTCAAGCAGGGCTTTGGTTAAGATGGTCTTATGTTCTGGGGATAGGCAGAGCAATTCAAAGATGGATATTTGCATAGGGGTCTTTTTTAAATGGTCCAAAAGATTATATTGAGACTTTGGCTGTGAGGTAGATGGAGAGCTTCGTAAGGTCAACTTATTTCTATGGGTAGTAATGGCACACTTAGGACAAGACTTGATGGAAATCATAGAGACGTTGTTATCATATGCCTGGATGCTATTCATAGTGTATTCGTAAGAAACATGGTTGTAGTTAGGTTGTTCATTTGTCTTGTTTCTCAAACTAGAGTCTTTTCCTGATCCATGGTCTTGTAAAGCATTTGTGAAGATAGTATGATCAATATTGGAGTACCCTTGAGGATTATTTAATACTATGTCACCTTGTTTGATAAGATCCTGAATTGTATTCTTGAGCTTGTTGAAAGGAATCTAGGTGTGCTAAAATTGCTTCCTAAACTAATCTAAAGAGGAGAAAAGAGTGCAAAATCATTTTATCCTTTACAATTACATAATGTTAACAACAACAATAGAGATATTGCAGCAATACCCATACACATAGAAATGACACAAAAGAGACAAACACAAGATATACGTGGGGAAAACCCTTATCGGGTGAAAAACCCCACACTCTAAAACCTACACAATGTATTATCAAAACTGAAAATGTTTACAATACACTTGTAATGAAAGCTCTTAGGAGTCTTTGACACTCATATCTAGAGACAAACTGGAAGCATAATAGTACCTGTTAATCACATAATACATCTCCTCTCCAAAGCACCTATTTATATAGAAAATACAAGGCAAAAATGACTATCTTGAGATGGGCATCCAACATGGCCTCATGGCCCAAAACCCACACCTATGGACACTTGTCCAACAATGTAAGATGTTGCTGACACTTGTCAAGTCACCCCATCCAAAAAAGGTTGCCTATTCCCAAGTTGGGCAATGGCAGATGCTCTTACAACTCTTACAACTGTCATAGAATCTATCATATTGACGTATCTTATAGCTATAAGAGAGTATGTCATAAATAGGCTATAAATATCATATTCTCTAACAACATGTCATAACCCTCCTTGCGATGACCAAAGAAGCCTTTTTCAAAGATGCTTCTCGACACATGTCTTCACCTGTCATAGAATCATCCATTTATGACTCTTACGCGTCATAGAACTGCCATATGAATCTGTCATGACTGTTTTGGTCAATATTCCCTTACACACTATCCAAGATGCCAACACATGGCAAAATATTCCTACCACTAAGTGGGAAGCCTATCTCTTCATGTGAGGACAAGTTTACATGTGGTCATCTTCTATGTAGGATGACACATCATCGTGCCAACTCCCATAAGATGACAACATAGGATTTGCATCCTAAATACACAATAGGCAATAAATAAATCAATAGAATGAAATAATACAAAGGATTTATCAAGGTTGAGACACCTTAATTCCCAACACTTGTAACAGTTTGAGATCTTATGTCCCTTTATCTGGTGATATTCACAAAATTCATTGTCATTCCATGAAAGAGGGTTGAAAGTAGGATCATATTACTTAACCTTCGGAAGTTGAATAAGGTTGACTTGCAATAATTTCTTTAGGATTGACTCACTTGGTTCTAGCAGGGGTTTATAGTTCCATTTTGGAATATTTGTTCTCAGGGGAGCCTACCTTTGATTTTTTGAATGGAATTCATTGCTTGTGCTTGAACAGGTGTTGGATTGTTTGGTTTTGGTGCTTTCAGAGTAAAGATGGGGCCACGTTTGTTTATTGCTTTTGCATTGACAACCCCATCATTTGTAATGTTCTTATTCCTAGACCAGAACTTGTTTTTATCATAGGAAGTGTTAGGGTTGCTTTGATTTTTGTTGAAAATTTTGATTGTACCCTTGGCAATGAGGGCTTTCTCAATTGCTATTCCCTTCTCAACAACCTCCCCAAAGGTAGTGCAATAATGTATTTGGAGTTGGTGCATGAGTTCCACATTCAAGTTCTCCATAAAGATTGGGACTAGTTGGTTCTTGGGTATATGGCATGGACACTTGCTAGCCAAACTTAACCATCTTTGAAAGAAAGAGAGAAATGTCTCTCCATCTTCTTGTTTGGTGTGGCATAGTGTTGCTACATTTGTATCTGTTTCAATGTTGTAATAGAAGTGGGCTATGAATTCATCCACTAGTTCGGTCCATGTTCTTATCCCTATGGGGAGATATGTGAACCAATTGAGTGCTTGACCCACGAGGCTCCATCGGAATAGTTTCATTAGGTACATTTGGTTGAACACAAGTTCTATCTACATGTAGTATGAAATTCACATACATGTTCAATAGGGTTCCCTTTTCCTCTATATTTGTTGAAATTGGGTACAATAAAGTTTTGTAGAAAAGGAGGCATGTAGATACTCCTATCAAAAGGATGTGGTAACAAATATTCCATGGAATATGCCTTTTTGGTCCCCAAGACTTGCATATTGGAAAGTTATTATTTTAATGAATGCATCTCATGTGCTAGGACCTCTATGAAGGACAAAAATGTGTTTGCAACATTGGTAATTATATTTTTATAGGGATTTCCTATGTTTGCAATAGGTGTGTTTTGAGACCCCATGTTCATAACAAGTGGATTGATGTTTTTGTTAAGATGGGTGTGTAATGGAGTTGAGTTTTGATTTTGAGTATTTGGTATGTAAGTGGTGTTTGGATTTATGTATTGAAAATGGGGTGGAATACTTGTATTGTTTTGGTTTTGGAGTGGGTTGGAGGTTGTTTAAAGAAGGATGTTTGGGTCAACTTGTTGTTGTATGGGATTAGCATGGGTATTTTGATAAGACACACTAGCACTTGGGTTAGACACATTATTGTTTTGGCCAAGACAGTCTATTTTGAGGTTGTTCAAGTTATTGATTAGTTAAAACCCAAGATTTATGTTTGCACTAGGTTTGGTATTGGCCCCTTGAGTTTGTACTTATGAGGTCACTACGTGTATCCTTCACATTCTTTTGTTTTGACCTATGGGGTTTGTGTTGGTTGTCATTGAAGCAAATGGGTTTAAAAAATTCATTGGTTAAGACATGACATTTACATTGTTGCCTCCAAATGGTGGAGGTACCCTGATGGTTGTGGTATCATGTGAGGTTTCCTAAAAAGGTATGTTGGTGTGGCCTTGTCTAGGATTCAAATGACTAGTCAAAGAGGTTGTGTGATATTGACTTTGAATGACATTGTTTGAGGGTGAACCTATAATCATGTTTATGTCTACTCCTGCAGGAAGCTTGGTGCCATTTTGTAAGAGTCACATCAGGTAGGCTTGGGGATTTGCAGCTATCATCTCATCTAATATTCACAATAGCCTAGGATCTTGAGAGGCTTCCTCTATTTCTTGTTGTGTTACCCCTTTGTCATTCTCTTGTAAGGTGTAATCCTCAAAGAGATTTGCCATGTGAGGGTGAAACTCATGTTGTTTGTTAGAGGAAGACCCAAATCTCACCATGTTAGTGAGATTGTTGTGGGGATGATTTAAGGAATCCACTCCCTTTATCTTCCTTTGTGACCGTGTTTCTACCATATAAGATTTGCTATATTTGGGATGCTAAGGATGATAATGCAAGACTACTATGTTTTTTGGTCCTTTTTGGTTATAGGGATGACAAATATAACTAAGGATGACAATGGAAAGTGATTATGCACTATTCTATGTTTTTGGCTTTTTGGAATATAGAAATCACAAATGCAACTAAGGCCAAAGTTGTAGGGTATGATGAATGACAATGGGACAATGTTTGAATGAAATTGGTATGCAACTTTGAGGATTTTGAACAAAAGGATACTAATGACAAGCTATAATCTATCGAAGTGACTAGTTGAAATTGGTAGGACCTTTAAAAGGATAGTATTTAAAGGATTGATTTGAAGTGAGTCTAGACTAGACAATGAGTTAGACCCCACTTGCTGATTTGAGAAAGATGAACCTAAACTAGTCTTGTGAGTATTAGGCCCAACTTATTGGTTGATTGTGAATAGAAGATGACAAGGTTTTGACAATTCCAAGTTAGTAACAAAGGTAGGCTCAAGTGGGGCAAATTTTCCTAGTTCCAAACCTCAAAGATGGCTAAAACTAAACATGCCCTAAGATGACAAATGCTATTTTGGTCAATGTAAGGTGAACTAAGTGAAGGCAATGGATGGAGTAAGACCAACTAGATTTTGCAAGTTAACCTTAACTAATGCAAATGCATGGGCTGAATAGGCTAAGCAAGTCTATGGTATCAGTATAGGATCACTACCAGAATGAAATGAGGAGGGTGGACCCTCAAAATTCTCCCTAAAAATTTTATCCCAGGTAGATGCATTGCTATAGATCTCAAGTGTGGTGCCAAATCCTCCAGGTGCATTGTAGAACTAGTCCATTGTGATTTTGAAGGCTTCAATTGTGGTTTTCTATCTTAACATGTGTGTTGCAGAAGGTGTCAGGTGCATAGAAGGAACCTACAGGTGCATTTTGGAAACATACAGATGCATTCCACTATTGCTTGTGACCTAAAAATTAGGTTTTCTAAGTCTATTTCATTTTTTTTAATCAATGAGAAAAACATAGCAAACATAGAAAACACTTAGCATTCAGATTTAGTTGTTTTGTGACTTGACTTTTGGAAGGTAAGGTATTTCACAAGCTTTCTACCATAAAGCTCACTTGGCCATGGTTCACAAACAATAAATCAAATACACCTTAGCTAGTATTAAAGATGTTTACCAAAGTAGGCTTACCTAATTTTTTTGGTGATTTTAAATAGAGAAATTAGAATGGGTAACTAGAGTATGCCATGATCCTGGACCATCTTGATACCTCTTGACTTGAAAGGATAAGACTGAATGAAGGAATTGTGTCAGATCAACCAAAGACCCTACATGGCAAATAACTTCAAGGTACAATCCACATTCCTTGCACCACAATCACAAATAGCCAAAAGGTCTTAGGCTTCTACAACAAAGGTTCATAGTGAGGGAACTCCTAAGAACACCACAACATAGTAACAATGTGCGATTGAAATCTCAAACTTGTGTTCAGAATCACCTGAGACTACAAGGACCACCCCTATGGCACAAGTGGATTGAGCTCACCTTTTAGTTTTTGCCCCTTTGTATAGCCTGCTAGAGATATGTGCTTGTGGTTGAACCCTAGGATGAAATCCCAGGCAAGCCGCCTACTAAAAAGAAAAAGGGAAAGCTTGTGTCTTCTTCTTTCTCATACACCCAAGATCCCACGTAGCACAAGGGGAGAGGATACTCAAACCAAAAATGTGTTTCTATGTTCTCTTGTACTTAAGATGGTAGTAGAGGGAAGTACATCACACATCATGGTGTAGCCTTTTCTCATCCCCAAGACCACGTATAGCGTCACGAGAGGATACTCAAGGCAAACACAATGAGTTATTTCTTAACCCAAGACTAGTCTACAAAGGATGATGAACCATAGACAAACATGATTTTGGTGACTGGCTTAGAAAATGTGCAAGCCCACCAAACATAGAAAACACTTATTCTTTTTAGAGCACCAAATTGAAATGTTTCTCTTTTAAACACACAAGTTCATTTTAAAGAACCAAACCAAGTGTTCCTATATTAAAAATGCAAACACACAAGAGAATCCCTACAACAAATATATTAGTATTTTTAGCTCAAAGTCTTTTCCCAGTGAATGCCAAATAGCTGTAGACCAATCATTAGTAATAGAAAGCCTCTATCCTACTACATTCAATAGAAAAGAATGAAAGATAACAAATTAAAAATTTCCTTTCTATTTGTCAGACAAATGTGTTAAAGGGGCAGGCAACTATGTCGCACAATGTATCAGGTGTGGTTCTATATTACATAGGTGCATCTTAGGATTTTATGAATGTGGCTCCAAAAAAAGTGACCATGTCTTAGATTTCAGTGACTGCAGTGCAAAAGGTTTTATATGCGTCATTATGTATCCTGCAATTAAAAAACAATAAAATTTGCCAAACAACAAACAAAATGTGAAACCCTAATGATAATCTTAAAACCCTAAAGTTGTAGAGTTATTGTTAGGATACCAGAAAATAAATGATCATTGTAAATCAATTAGATTTCTGCAAGAAAACAACAATAATCTAAGAGAGCTTGAAACTTATCAAAAGATCATTCAAACATTAAAGCCTAATAAAGAGTAAAAAAACCCTAATGTTGTAAGATGATTGTCAGAGGATTAAGCAGACAAATGAAGCATCACAACTAATTAAAAACACTTAAAGCCTCCTACAAAACAGAGTTAACAAGGTGAGTGCAGGATCATGATGGGCCAAACACTACCCCTAAGTGGTAATGTAAATGTAAAAAATAGACTTAAGTAACTTCATGTCAAAAATTGAATGAGTTATGTACACAATCTAGAAATAAGGTAGCAATAAAAGTTGTAATAAATTGAATGTAGTTTATGGGCTACTACTTTTGTTTTGAAAAATTTTAAGAATAGTTTGGTGAAAATTAGATATTTCAATGAAGCACTAGTTAAATTTTTAGAAAAAACATAAAAAGTAGGAGTCATTCTAGCTAACCTAAGTATGAGAAAAAGATATTATTTTTCCTCCATGATTTGGATTTAAGTAAATGACACATGAATGGATGTGACACATATATTTTTGAATTTTTTAAGTAAATAAATAATTATTTATGTATTTTTTACTATGACTTTTTTAAAATATTAAAAATTAATTTTCCAGCCAATCTAACTTGGTAAAAAATATATGAAACTCAAAAATTTTAAATTTTAATGTATACCCAATAAGTCCTAGAATGTGGTGCTTCTTTTGGATTTAAAAAAGGATTAATATGTTGAAAGTTATGGATGTTTTTCAATATGTATATCTATCAAGAAATCAGACATAGAGTATGTAGAAAATTAATAATAATTACCTATTAAAATTATTTTGAGGCATATATTATATTTTTAGAATCTTAGTAGCTTCCTCTATAAACCCTTTTCATTTGATTAAATTTAATTACAAAAAGTCTATCAGCTTCAAGGATGAAATTGTGGAAATTTTCAATATAACACTAAATGGGTAGTTTTGTAAGTTTCCTTGGCAAGTTTTGGGACTCCCACTTGCCTAAATATGAGGTAATCCTAAGGCATTTTTGGAGGCAATCCATATTTGAGCTAGAAATATTAACATCATTTCCATCCAAATCTAAATATTAGTCTAAATGTTAGCACTTTTTCATCTAGCAAGTTATTTTTCCAGTGCCATTGTTTGGCCCATCATGATCTTGTACTTACCCAACAACAGATACCCAAAAGATTCATAAAAACCTTAATTAGTAGTCAAGTACATTTTTGCTGCTCACAAATGCATAACAGAGTAAGATGATGGTGGTGCAAAGTCAAGCAAGTGTGTCACACTGTTCTTATATTTCAAAATCATAGGAAATTTGATAAAGACGAACTAAACCTGAAACCCTAGCGATAAATATGAAACCCTATTGTTGTAGAGTTACTTTTAGGATGTCAGAAAAGATGTACATCAATCAGATATCTATAGATAAAGTAGCCATAACCTAAAGGTGTTTGGAATATACCCAAAAGACCTTCAAGATATGAAACCCTGATGTTATACCAAAAAACTGTAATAATGTAAATTGATATTCAGAGGCTTAGTTAGACAGATAAAGCATTAGAATCAACAAGCAAAGCATTAACAATCCTTGCAAAACAAGATTAGACAATCAATGATAAAAAAAATAAGCAATCTGCCAAATAAACAAATAACTACATCACTACAACCCTTGGGTGCATTTCATGGTTCAACAAGTGTGGCGACCCATATGGTGAGTGTATCATAGGGTAAAAGCACAAAGTTGTGTCACACTTGTATAAAGGAAATGATCAACATTGATCCAACATTTAAACTTGAATCACTAAAAGGTGACATATATGTATTAAATTTTGAAATTATGTAAACTGATAAAATATTTATTTTTTTAGTACATTTAATGTTTGTATTTTTTGAAAAAATTAAAAAATTATTTGAATATAGTTTTCAATAAATTGACACTATAATTTAGTTGCTAATAAAATGCTGAAAAATGAAGTTACATGAGACGTCAATCTTTATATCGTAATTTTTTTTTTCTTTAATTTTTTTGTGTGTATTTATAACTTGAAACTTTAGTGCATGGATATATTTTTTTCCAATTTTGATAAATATATATTTTTAAATAAATAATAAAATGTGTGTATTAAAATGTAGTTGTTGCCATTCGATGTCAACTTTCATATTAACTATTTATCTAAAATACAAAAAAAACTATACCATCTTGATATAGATTCTTTTATCTAGTGCATATTTTTTTCAATTTTTTATAAGTTTTACTATTTTTCCTTGACATGGTAATTGACCTAATATTTTGTGCTAATAACCTAATTTTAGTAAAAATAGAAATGTTTTGTACTGATAACCTAATTTTAGTAAAAATAGAAAGGAAAATATAAATAATAATTAAACTATTAAAATATATATTTTTGAAAACTAAACTTATAGATCTACAAAAGGGTATTTTTTTATTTTTAAAAAAATGTTATTTACATGAGTAGAAGTTGTTCAAATATCAAGTTTTTCAAATAATTTTTTTTGTATTGGTAAATTAGCCTCATAGTGGTGCTACATATGCATTTAGCCAATAATTTTAGTTGGAAAAGTTATGGACATATCTAACTTAGCTAAAATGAATCTTACAAGATCATATGTTTGACCAAAATTGATTTTTAGTTAGAAATACTTAAATTCACTTGTGCTGATAAGTTGGCTGAAAGTGTAACACAGCTTTGTGCTTTTACCCCGCAGAAACCAACAAGTGCATAGTAGAAACTAGGAAGTGCGTCACACTGTTCTGTAAACCCTAATTTTGTTAATCTGTGCAAAGTACAAACTTTTTATACCAGGTTCACCAATGCAAGCTAGGGAAAATTAGGAAAACATGCTAATATCAATCTTAAGAGCCCTAACTCATCAATGTAGTACAAAATAGCATAGAAATCAAATAACAAAGCAGACTAATCTAAATTCCTATGATAAATTTGGCTTTTCTCCATTGTTCTTCTTGACCTTGCTTAGATTGCTCTCAGGTTTGTAGACATGCAATACTCATGAGAAGCTCAAATATGGAATGCTTAGCAAATCTTGAAGACTCTTCTTATGATCAGCTAGCTAGGAAGTGAGAAAATGAGGCTGGAGAGTTGCTTTTATAAAAAGATCAAATTCAAATGAAGGGTGTAGATTGAATGTTGACTTTGAGCAATATGGATAGTTAAAATTGAGTAGGGTTTCCCTCTCATAAGAGGACAATAGAGAATTTTTTAATATTTGAATAAATGGTGAGGTGGGAATGCCTAAACTAAATAAATTTTGTAATTTATTTAATTTATTTGAAATGGGACATGAGTGGGAAAACCTTGATTAAATAAATAAAAAATAATTAAATTGATTGGATGTTGGAGACAAAGGATAATGAATAATTAAATAATAAAAAATAATTATTTAATTATAGAGGAAAATAGAGGAAATATAGATAAATAATTAAATAAATAAAATTTATTTAATTATAGATTAGAAAAATATGAAAATAAATTAATTAAATAATTAAAGATTATTTAATTAATCTAGAAGAATGTGAAATTATTGAGAAATCGACGTGAAAATGATGCTTGTAGGCTTAGGACAATTTTAAGTGTACATTATTTTATCTTCATTCCCCAACTTAGTTTGGGTGGAGATTGTCTTGTTAGCAAGAGGGATATTTTTACTTGACTATCCTAACCCAATTTCAATGGAGATCATCTCATTAGTGAAATAAGATTAGTATGATAAGTGTTTGATGAGTTAAGTATATGATTGGAAGTCTATTGTGAGGTAGTATCACACCTAATTATTCTACTAATTTTGATGACTTAAGTATACTGAGTGATTTTAGAGTATATAGATTTTTTGGGGGTAGGAGAAGTTGGATATCCTTTTTCATGGATGGATACATCTTGGTATCATGTTCTCTACTTAGTGGCCAACAACTAGGAGGCCATCATCCCATTATGATAGGTTGGCTTGATAATTGAGCTTTATCTTCTTGTTATAGGCACTGAATCACACAAGATCTAGTACTTGCATTGGTATAAGGTCCATAGGTTATATGTATTATCTCATTCCTTCCAACATAAGAGATACAAGATTCTTTTATTGTGCAATCCTCTGGCCTGATTTATTGGTATGCATACCATTCTACCTATTGAGATGATATGCTCTCTGGTTGGTATAGTTTACCTTATTTATTATGTGAGGTAGTTGATACAAAGGTACACTACATAGTTGGGAGATGAGACTTAGTTGTTTTGGACACATTAGGGATTGTGGTATTATGGTCCTATGAATGGTAGAGGTTAGTGTCTTGTCTTGTTTGTGTCTTTTTGATGCAGGAGCATCCAGTGGTGTAAGGGCAATCTTGCATCACCCCAAAAAAAAAGGTGTATTTCAAAATTATTGTTGTTCTTTCCAGTTCTTTTCAAAACTTGTGGTTCTGGTTCCATAATCACCTGAATAATGATGTAGAACTTTCAATTTTTCCAAACTGCTAAAAATAGTAACATGCTATTTTTAGAAAGTTTGCATTTGGGCACGGATTGAAGTCAAAATTTGCAGGAAGTTACATAACAGGAATATATACCTTTGGTGAAGGAATCAAGTGAAGATCATTTACGAGCTGAAAGATATTAAAGTTTTTGTTTCCTGAAAAATGCCTGAAAATTATTCAAATTCAGGTTTGAGGCACTAAACAGTCTCGTACGGGCCCAAAAAAGCTGGAACTAGAAAAGTGGGTTCTTAGCACGTAGAGCACTCCATGAGATTTTTGACGCATAAAATTGTTCATCAATCAGAGTCCTAGATCAAAAGTTATGGCTCCCAGAATTTGACCTATTTTTGGAGGGAGATGCAAATTTTGAAATTAGGTTGTTGGCCGCCAAAAAGGCTATTAATAACTATTTTTGGGAACCCTGGGAGGTAGTAGAGTTAAGGGGGCAAATGTAGAGGCAAGAATAGGCAGGAAAATTGAAACCCTAGCTGATTTGGGGTTACAGAAGGTTGATGATCCTAGAGTCTTGGGAGAGGTAGTTGTAGTGTGTTGCAGCCTGTGGAGGATTGATTCCTCTGATTGTAATTAAGCTTATGTAATGTAATGAGTTGCCCAGATCAATAAAAAAAAGTTCTATTTTCTATGTTCAATTTATATTATTGTATTTTTTTGATTTACCCCTTCATCAAGTGGTATCAGAACAAGGTTTCCTGAGTGTGTAGACAAATCGTCGACCGTGAGGTAGTTTGTACCAGGACCTGAGGTTGTGGGTTTACTGCAGAGACCAAGATGCCTCCATGAAGAAATCATGTTGGGAGGAATGATTTGATGGGAGAGGGTTTTAGAGATAAGAACAAGAGAAGAAAGCGAAGATGAAGTTGAAGAAGAGCTATCTGATGAAGAACAAGAAGCTGCAGGAGATCCTGCAGAAGTTAGGTTGTTGAGGGCCATTTCTAAGATTGGAAAGAGGCCCAAGATCAAAGTTTCTACATATTTTGGAGATTTGAATCCAGAATAGCTCATTGATTGGATCAATGACATGCAAGAGTATTTCGAATATGAAGATGTGGAGGACCCAGATCGGGTCAAGTTTGCAAAAAAAAAGTTGAAGGGCCATGCAAATATTTGGTGGAAGGAGGTCCAGTTAGAGAGGAATAGAAGAGGAAAAGGAAAGATCACCAGATGGGATCAGATGGTGTAGAAACGGAAGAAGCAGTTCATTCCTGTGGACTATGAGATGGAGTTGCTGAAGAAGCTGCAAGGACTGAAGCAAGGTAACAAGTCTGTTAAGGAGTATACAGAAGAGTTTTATAAAATTACTATCAGGACAGGCCATGTAGAGCCCAACAAGGAGAAGGTAGCCCATTACATTAATGGGTTGAGGCCAAGTATTCAAGAGGAGTTGAGCCTGGTCAGAATGACCACCATAGAAGATGCATACCAGTTTTCCCTGAAGGTGGAAGAAAACTTGAACAAAAGATTTGATAGCAAGTAAAGGGGAAGAGGTCAAGGTGGAAGGACTAGTGGAAGACCCTATGGAGGCCGTAATGAAGATCAAAAGAAAAGTGAAGAAGCAGGCACTAGTCAAAATCAAAGAGGGGATAATACTTACCACCCTCGTGATTAGAACAATGGTGAGCAAAGAGGAAGAGGAAGAGGCAGACTTGGGCAAGGACCTGGAAGAGGAGGTTTAAAAGGAACTCGTTTCCAATGTGGGGAAGAAGGGCATCGAGCATACGAGTGTCCGCAACATCAAGGAAAGACAAATAGAAGACCTGAAGGCAATGCACGAGTTGCACATGTAGATGAAGATGCACATTCTAAGCATTCTAAAGATGCTGAAAGGGGAGAAACCCTAGTTGTCAGAAGAACCTTGCTAAATGAGGAGAAAGAACCCAATTAGAGGAAGAGTTTATTCTGCACAAGGTGCAAATGTGAAGGTAAGTGTTGTAATGTTATTATTGATAGTGGAAGCACTGATAATCTTGTTTCAGAGGAGATGGTTGACAAGTTGAAGTTGACAAGAAGAAAGCATCTGCATAAATATCAGATTACTTGGTTGCAGAAGGACCATAGAGCTTTGGTCAATGAGCAGTGTTTAGTGAAGTTCAAGATTGGTGACTACCATGATGAGGTGTTGTGTGATATCATACCAATGGATGCATGTCATATGCTGTTGGGGAGGCCATGGCAGTATGATAGGAGCACTGTCCATGATGGCCGTGAAAACACATATTCCTTAACAAAGGATGGAGTTCGTCATAAGTTGAACCCCTTTAAGGAGGTGGAAGAAAAGGTATGTAGTACTGCTAGAATTTGCCTAGTAGATGGCAGGAAATTTTTAGAGGGTATGAAACATGAGCATCATTGCTTTGCATTGATTCCTAAGATTAGTCAAGAGAACTATGAAGATGTACCAGCAGAAGTTTTAGATATGTTGGAAGAGTTCCAGGATATTATCTTTGATAATGTACCAGAAGGTTTACCACTAGTAAGGAAGATAAGTCATTAAATGGATTTGATACCAGGAGCCAGTTTACCTAAAAAGGCAGCCCATAGAATGACCCCTGTAGAGAGTGAAGAGCTGAACAAACAAGTTTAGGAGTTGTTGAGGAAGGGACTGATAAGGGAGAGCCTAAGTCCATGTGCGGTACCTGTAGTACTAGCACCAAAGAAGGATGGAGAATGGAGGATGTGTACAGACTCTTGAGTCATCAATAAGATAATGATGAAATATAGATTTCCATTGCCAAGAATGGATGACATCATGGATTGTTTGAGTGGAGCCAAGTACTTCACAAAAATTGACCTGAAGAGTGGGTATCACCAGATCCTTATTAGAGAAGGAGATGAATGGAAGACAGACTTCAAGACAAAGGAAGGTTTTTATGAGTGGTTAGTCATGCCATTTGGGCTAACCAATGCACCGAGCACATTCATGCGGCTCATGAACAAGGTACTGAAAGAATTTTTGAGAATTTTTGTTATTTTTTATTTGGATGATATTTTGATTTTTAGTAAGACTTGGGATGAGCATCTGATGCATATCAGAAGAGTTCTAGAGAAGCTAAGTGAGGAGAAGTTACTGATTAATCTAAAGAAAGGTAGTTTTGTAAAGAAGGAGTTGGTATACCATGGATTTGTTGTCTTAGAGGAAGGTCTTAAGATGGACCTAGAAAAAGTAAGGGCTATCATTGAATGGCCTACGCCAAGGAGTGCAACAGAGGTAAGATTTTTTCATGGTTTGGCAAGTTTTTATAGAAAGTTTATCATAAATTTTAGTAGCATTTGTGTACCCCTAACTGAGACAATGAGAGGGGATAGAAAAGAGTTTAGATGGACTAAGGACTAGACAAGAGCTTTGATACATTGAAGTAGAAAGTCGTAGAACAACCTATTTTGGCACTTCCAGATTTCAATAAGGTATTTCAGGTAGATTATGATGCTAGTGGTAGTGGTCTAGGAGTTGTTTTGAGCCAAGAAGGTAAGCCCATTGCCTATTTTAGTGAGAAGCTTAATGATGCCAAGAAAAATTATTCTGTTTATGATCAGGAATTTTATGCAATAGTTTAGGCTTTGAAGAAATGGAGACATTATTTGTTGCCAAAAGAGTTTGTTTTATACACTGATCATCAGGCTTTGCAGTATCTTAATAGTCAAGGGAAGTTGAACCAAAGGCACTTAAAATGGGTTGAGTTTTTGCAAATCTATACTTTTGTTATGAAACACAAGAGTGGGAAGTCCAACAGAGTTGCAGATGCCTTGAGCAGAAGGCAAAATTTATTGACAGAAATGAAGATAGAGGTTGTTGGGTTCGATGAGCTCAAAATTTTGTATCATGAGGATCTAGATTTTGCAGAGGCCTGGAAAGCTTGTTTGGAACATGTTACTTTGGATAGGACAAAATGGTTGGATTTTATAATCCAAGATGGCATGTTGTTTAGAGGAAGCCAGTTGTGTATTCCAAAGAGTTCCATGAGAGAGAACCTAATTAAGGAGAAGCATAGTGGAGGATTGGCCGGACACTTTAGTCGAGATAAGATCATTGCTATTATTGGTGAAAATTATTATTGGCCACAATTGCAGCAGGATGTGAGGAGATTTGTGTAGAGTTGCGGAGTATGTCAGATGGCAAAAGGAGCAAGTCATAACACAGGTCTATATCAGCCATTACCTATACCAGAGAAGCCATGGGATGATATTAGTATGGATTTTGTTCTTGGTTTACCAAGGACACAAAGAGGACATGATTCTATTTTTGTGGTGGTGGACAGATTCTCAAAGATGGTACATTTTATTCCTTGCAGGAAGACTAATGATGCTGTTCATATTGCTAAATTATTTTTCAGGGAAGTGGTGAGATTATATGGTCTACCAAAGATCATAGTTTCAGAACGAGATACCAAGTTTGTTGGTTATTTTTGGAGGACATTGTGGAAGAAGTTGAAGATAGATTCAAAGTTCAGTTCTGCACACCATCCAAAGACTGATGGATAGATAGAAGTAGTGAATAGGAGTTTGGGTAACCTGCTATGATGCTTAGTAGGAGATAAGCCCAAGGGATGGGATTTGATTTTACCACAGGCAGAATTTGCTTACAACAATTCTATCAATAAGAGTATTGGTAAATCACCATTCCAAATTATATATGGCAATAGCCCAAGAAATGCTTCTGAGTGAAGGGAGCTAGACAAAGGAGAAAAGATAAGTGTTGAAGCTGAAGACTTTGCAGAACATTTGAAGAATTTGCATGAAGAGGTGAGAAAGCACATTAATAAGATGAATATTCAGTACAAGGCTAAAGTAGATCAGAAGAGGAGGTATAAGGAATTCCAGGTAGGAGATGAAGTCATGGTTCACTTGAGAAAATAAAGGTTCCCAATTGGAACATACAATAAGTTAAAAAATGAAGAAATATGGACCGTGCAAAATCTTGAAGAAGCATGATTCAGGAAATGCATATGAGGTAGAGTTACCAAGTGGGATTAATATTTCCCCTGTGTTCAACATTGCTGATTTAACATAATATCATGAGGGTGGCATAGAAGATGGAACAATAGAAGAACAGTGGAGTATTCTAGCATCTACTTCAATGGAGGAGATAGAAGAGATCTTAGATAGCCGTGTGGGAAGAAGTACTCAAAACAGGCAATATAAAGAATATCTAGTGAAATGGAAAGGAAGACCTATTGAATATTCTTCTTGGTTATCTAAGGCAAAGGTTGACTGTTTGGGCTTTTCTTACACAAACCCCTGAGATGTGACAGGGTCACTTCTCAAATTACCCTGGGTGTCTGATGCAGGAGCATCCAGTGGTGTAAGGGCAATCTTGCATCACCCAAAAAAAAAGATGTATTTCAAAATTGTTGTTATTTTTTTCATTTCTTTTCAAAACTTGTGGTTCTAGTTCCATAATCACCTAAATAATGATGCAGAACTTTTAGTTTTTCCAAACTGCTAAAAATAGTAACTACTATTTTTAGAAAGTTTGCATTTGGGCACGAATTGAAGTCAAAATTTGCAGGAAGTTACATAACAAGAATATAAGACCTTTGGTGAAGGAATCAGGCGAAGATCATTTATGAGCTGAAAGATATTAAAGTTTTTGTTTCTCGATAAATACCTGAAAATTATTCAAATTTAGGTTTGAGGCACTAAATGGTTCCATACGGGCCTGAAAATTGCCAGAATCAGCAGAGCAGTTCCTTAGCATATAGAGCACTCTGTGACCTTTTCGACGTATAAAACAATTCGTCAATCAGAGTCCCAGATCAAAAGTTATGGCTCCCGGAAGTTGACCTATTTTTGGAGGGAGACGCAAATTTTGAAATTAGGTTGTTGGCCACCAAAAAGGCTATTAATAACTATTTTTGGGAACACTGTGAGGTAGTAGAGTTAAGGGGGCAAGTGTAGAGGCAAGAATAGGTAGGAAAACTGAAACCCTAGCTGATTTGGGGTTACAGAAGGCTGATGATCCTAGAGTCTTGGGAGAGGTAGCTGTAGTGTGTTGCAGCCTATGGAGGATTGATTCCTCTGATTGTAATTAAGCTTCTGTAATGTAATGAGTTGCCCAGATCAATAAAAGAAAGTTCTATTTTCTGTGTTCAATTTCTATTGTTATGTGTTTTGTGATTTACCCCTTCATCACTTTTGTTCCATTCTTATTGTTCTATTATTGTAGTCTTATTCATGTCCTCATTTTTTGATGTGTGTTTGTGTGTGTGTGTGTGTGTGTGTGTGTGTGTGTGTGTGTGTGTGTGTGTGTGTGTGTGTGTGTGCGTGCATGTGTGTGTGTGATGTAGGAACATCCAGTGGTGTAAGGGAAATCTTTCATCACCAACAAAATAATGGTTTTGTTCTTTGTTCTTTTCAATTTCGGTATTTACTGATCCCCATTTGTTTGAATAATGATTCAGAACCTTAAAAATTTCCAACTGGCTAAAAATAGCAACTTTCTATTTTTAGAAAGTTTTCATTTTACCATGTATGGAAATGAAAATTTACTCAAATCTTCAAAATTTTAAAATATAACATTTGGTGAAGAAATTAGCCAAAGATCATTGGTGGGTTGAAACATATGAAAGTTTCTATTTCTTTAAAAACTCTTGAAAAATTTTTAAAGTCAATTTTGAGGCACTTAGAGGCCCCATACGCTCCTGAAAATGGACATAACTGGTGGAGTAGATTATGAGGAAGTAGATCTCTTCATGAGATTTCTAACACATCAAATGGTTCATCAATCAAAAACCTTAATCAAATGTTATGGCTCCCTGAAGTTGGGCAATTTTTTGAGGGAGTTAGAAATTTTGAAATTTTGGCTAGAAGGCACCAAAAAGTGCTATTTATGACCCATTTTTTGAGAATATTTTGATAGTAGAGAAGGAGGGGAAAGTGTTGAGTCATGACAAGAAGGGAAAATAGAAAAACCTAGAAGATTTGAAACTACATAAGGTAGAAGGCTCTAGAATCTAGATGAAAGAAGTTATAATGTGTTGCAGCCTATTAAGGATTTCATCCTCTAATTTGATTCCAATTTTTGTAATGTAATTTATTTTTCAGTTCAATAAAAGAACAATCCTATTTTCTATCAGTTGATCTATGTTGTTCTCTATTCTAGGATTTATCCCCTTAATCAAATGGTATCAGAGCAGAAGCTCTTGAGTTTGTAGATAGGTCATTGAATGTGAGGCAGTTTACACCAGGACTTGTGGTTATGGGTTGAATAGAAAAGAAGATAAATATGTCTCCACAAAGAAACCATGGTGGTGGGAGAAATGCTTTGATAGAAGAGGGTTTTAGAGCCCCATAAAGATAAATCAACGCATTGAAATAGAAGTTGCAAAGAGGCTTTGAGCCAAGAATAAGAGAAGAAAGAAAAGATGATAATGAAGAAGAGCCATTCAAATAATAACAAGATGAGCTACAAGAGATCCTAAGCAAGTTAGGTTGTTGAGGGCCATTTCTAAGATTTGAAAGAGGCCTAGGATTAAAGTTTGTACCTGATCTGGGAATTTGAATTTGGAAGAACTTATTGATTAGATGAATGACATGGAGGAGTATTTTGAGTATGAAGAGGTGGAGGATCTAGAATAGGTCAAGATTGCAAAAATGAAGTTGATGGGCCATGCCAATATTTGGTAGAAATAGGTCTAGTTAGAGAGAAATAGAAGAGGAATGGAAAGATTACCATATGGGATCGAATGGTTGAATAACTAAAGAAGTAGTTCATTCTTATGGATTATGAGTTGGAGTGGTTGAAGAAGTTGAAATGATCGAACTAAGGTAACAAGTCTATTAAGGAGTATACATAAGATTTTTAGAAGATTATTATCAGAACAAGCCATGTAGCCTGGGCCAACAAAGAGAAGGTAGCTCATTACATTAATGGGTTGAGGCCAAGTATTCAAGGGGAGCTGAGCCTATTTATAATCACCAGCATAGAAGATGAACACTAGTTTCATCTAACGGTGGAAGAAAAGATAAATAAAAGATTTGAAAGAAAGAAAGAGGAAGAGGTCATGGTGGAAGCACTGGTGGAATATCCTATCAAGGCCTAAATGAAGATTAAAAGAAAAGTGAAGAAGCAAGCACCAGTTGAAATTAGAGAGGAGATAATGCCTATTGAGCTCGTGGCCAAAATATTGGTGAGCAAAGAGGAAGACTTTGACAAGGACTTGGAAGAGGAGGCTTTGGAGAAACCTGTTTCTAATGTGGAGAAGAAGGGAATCAAGCCTAAAAGTCTCCACAACATCAAGGAAGGACAAATAGAAGACTTGAAGGTAATGCAAGAGTTGTATATGTAGTTGAAGATACTCAGTCTAAGCATTCTAAAGATGTTAAAAGGGAAAAAATCCTACTTCTTAGAAGAACCTTGTTAAATGAGGAGAAAGAAGTAGATCAGAGGAAGAGTTTATTATGCACAAGGTGCATGTGTGGAGGTAAATTTTGTGATATTATTATTGACAATGGAATCACTAATAATCTTGTCTCAGATGAGATGGTTAATAAGATGATGTTGAAAAGGAGATGGCATCTGCATCCATATTAGAAGGCATCGTTGTAGAAGGACCATAGAGCTTTTGTCAATGAGCAATGTTTAGTCAAGTTCATGATTGGAGACTACCATGATGAGGTGATGTGTGACATCCTACCAGTGGATGCATGTCATATGCTATTGGGAAGGTCATGGCAGTATGATAGGTGTGTTATCCATGATGGCCATGCAAACACCTATTCCCTTATAAAGGATGGAGTTCGACATAAGTTGAAGCCCTTGAAGGAGATTGAAGAAAAGGTATGTAGTACCGCTAGAATTTGCTTTGTAGATGGTAAGAAATTTTTGGATAGTATGAAGCATGAGCATATGTTCTATGCATTGATTCCAAGAGTCAACAAAGAAGAAGATCAAGATATACCAGTAGAATTTTTAGATCTGTTGGAGGAGTTTCATGACATTGTGTTAATGTACTTGAAGGTTTTCCACCAATGAGGAAGATTAGTCACGAGATGAATTTGATACCAAGAGCTAGTTTACCAAATAAGACAGCCCATAAAATGATTCCTACAAAGAATGATGAGCTAAACTTACACATTCAAGAACTATTGAAGAAGGGATTGGTTCAAAAGAGTCTAAGTCATTGTGTGGTACTTATAGTACTAGCACCAAAGAAAGATGGAGAGTGGAGAATGTGTATATTTTCTTGAGCCATCAATAAAATTACAATCAAGTACAGATTTCCATTGCTGAGGATGGATGATATTATGGATCTCTACTTTATGAAGATTGATGTGAAGAGTGGATACCATTAGATCTAAATTAGAGAAGGAGATGAATGGAAGACAACCTTCAAGACTAAGGAGGGCATGTACGAATGGTTAGTCATGCCATTTGGGCTAACCAATGCACTAAGAACATTCATATGGCTCATGAACGAGGTATTATAAGGGTTTTTGGGTAAATTTGTTATTGTTTAGATGATATTTTGATTTCTAGTAAGACTTTAGAGGATCACCTGATGCATGCTCAAATAGTTTTTGAGAAGTTGAGGGAAGCTAAATTTATTAATTTGAAGAAATGTAGTTTTGTGAAGAAGGCATTGGTGTATCTGGGATTTGTTATCTCAGATCAGGGTCTTAGAATGGATCTAGGGAAAGTGAGGGCTATCATTGAATGGCCTATCCCAAGGAGTGTTATAGAGGTACAATCTTTTCATGGTTTTCTAATTTTTTTATAGAAAATGTATCAAGAATTTTAGTAGCATTTGTGCACCCCTAATTGAGATAATGAGAGGGGAAAGAAAAGACTTTAAATGGACTATAGGAGAAACTAACAATTTTGATGAATTCAAGTAGAAATCCACAAAGAAACTTGTTTTGGTACTTGTAGATTTCAATAAGGTATTTCAGGTAGATTGTGATGCTAGTGGCAGTTCTATAGGTGTTGTTTTGAGTCAAGAAGGTAAGCCCATTACCTATTTTAGTGAGAAGCTTACTAATTCCAAGGAGAAGTATTTTTTTTGTGATCAAAAGTTTTATGGTATAGTTCAATATTTGATTAAATGGAGACATTATTTGTTGTTGAAAGAGTTTGTTTTATATATTGATCATCATGCTTTACAATATCTTAATATTCAAGGAAAGTTAAATTAGAGGAACATAAAATAGGTAGGTTTTCATAGAGTTATACTTTTTCTTTGAAGCACAGGAGTTGGAAGTCCAACAATTTTGTAGATTCCTTAAGTAGAAGGAAAAAGTTGTTGACAGAGATGAAGATAGAGGTTGTTGGGTTTATGGAACTCAAGAATTTGTACCCTAAAGAACTAGACTTTGTAGAGGCCTCAAAAGTTTGTTTGGAGCCTGTTACCGTAGATTGGATGAGATGGTTGTGTTGGGATAAGGTACCATTAACCTTGTAAATCCCAATATTGTATTTATTCCATTTTATTATTTGTAATTTGTAATTACCCATAAGGGAATGTGGTAGTTTCACCGGTAGTGGTAGTTTCGGATTCACTAGAGGTAATTATGGAGTGACATTTACAGTTGGCAATTGTAAAAATCATGAATAAATGAGAGTAGGTGTCACCTTGGGAGACTCTTCCCTTTTTTAGCATGTATGACACACATCATAATATTTGGTGAGTGCATGTAAGAGAGTCTATGATAGTTGTAAGTTGTCATAAGATTCTATGACACTATGACGGCATATGACAAATTCTTATTATGTGTAATTTGCTATGTTTAGCCCTAGAAACCCATATTGGGAAGATACTCTTTGGTGGAATCTATGACAGCTATGATGTATCATAAGATGTTGTAAGAGACCTTACTTAGCCTTGGGTACCCAACTTTGCATGGTTGACTTTGGACAGGTGGCAGGATCTTGTAAGGAGGCATTTAATATTTGCATGTTAGAGATTCTCAGGAGAGAGAAAGTGGACACTTAGATTGGTGTGAGAACACTTCTATAAGTATTTTTCCACATTGTATTTGTTGTAATATAAAGATTTATAGGTACTCAGGTGTTGTAGGAATGTTGTCAAATTGAAGATTGGTGGAGAGAGTTGTGTAGTTGATGTATTGTATCACTTTTACATATAAATACAAGCTTGTGCCTCTTTCCTAGTAAAAATTTTTACCCAAAAGAGTTTTCTCCACATAAACACTATCTCATTATGTGATCAGTTTTCAATTTGTGGCTTTTGTGGTGCATATTTTATATTCTGTTTGCAATCTCCATTCTCTAATACACTGTTAAAGATCATTAAACTTATTTGAATTAGATTTCCATTGAGTAGTTGTGTCTTCATTTCTAACATTTGGCATAAGAGCCTAAACAACTTTGACTCTTGGGTGGTAATGTGAAGGATGTGTAGTTATAGTGGGAGATTTGGTTGTATTTATTTTGCAGATTTAAATTTGATATTATGGTTGTATCCACCATTGCATCAACCTCTCGATTGGACATTGAGAAGTTCAACGGAATGAGGTATGAGTTGTCAAAATTCAAAAATGAAGGATTTGATAGAAGAATGTAACTAGTGGTTGGTTGTTCAAAAAGAGAAGAAACTTGATGATGTCTCTCAAGATGAGTGGGATAGACTCGATAAGAAGGCATGAGTAACTATTCGTTTATGTCTTGTAGATTCTTTCCTATTGAACTCATGTCGCAAAGAGATTGCACATAGCTTGTGGAAATGTTTAGGTGAGATCTACCAAGCCAAGAGTATGGTAAATAAACTTTACTTGAAGCATAAACTATTTTCTATGAAAACAAAAGAGGGTGATTCAGATGTAGAGCATTTAAATTCATTTAATTTATTCTTGAGTCAACTGGCATCTATTGATGTTGAAGTTAATGAGAAAGATAAATTTATCTTACTTCTTTGTTCTTTACCAGAGTCTTGGGAGAATGTTATCCTTGCTATCATTGCTAACCTCACAGATCTGAAGTTAGATGCTTTTGTTGCAGTTTTACTAGCATGGGAATTGAGGAAGAAGAGTTCAAATAGTTCAGGGGATACTCTCAATATCAAGGGAAGGTCTAAGAAAGACGACTGAAAGGAGATCAGAAAGGGGCTAAGGACAAGTCTAAGGGCCAATCTAAGACTCTTGGGAAGAAGAATAGAGTTAAGTGTTGGAATTGCGGTAAAAGGGGACATGTGAAGGAGTGTAGAAACCCAAAGAAATAGTGGGAGAGTGCTTCTGATAAGTCATTGAATGTGTAGACACCTAAAATTGACTTACTTTGCAAAACCACTTTCCTGTATCTCTACAGCACCAATTATCCATCCTATTAATTAAATAAATTCATTTTATTTAATTAATTTCTCCCTAATCATCTACCTTTGACCATTTACCCATCCTTGGTGATTAATTAATTCATTTAATTTATCACTATACCTTACATGTCCTCATTAATTAAATAAATATTCTCAATATTTATTTAGTTAATTTGTCCATCTCTCTAATCCTTGTTAATTAGATAAATCATGCTTATCTAATTAATCTAGCCTATTAATCAACCTATCCCTATCCTAGTTAATTAAATATCAATTATTTAATTAGCTACCCTAGCCTACCTATCCCCTAGACCTAAATTAATTAAGCTAAACACTTAATTGACCTTGCTTAGCCCATCCTCCCACACACTTTTGAATAAAAATCAATTTTTATTCAAAGGGTCAAATTTCCCTCACACCTCATTTATCACCCTCTTACACATGTAAGTGTACATGTGTCCTTCAAACTTCACATCTCCATATAAAAGTAAATTTTTAATTCACACTCCCCTATGAGTTGATTTTTTAATTCACTTGTCATATCCACTCTTCCCAAAAATGAATTTTTAATTCATTTTTATCCTCAACACCTTTCCCCATGTGAATTTTTAATTCACAAATAATGAGAGCCCTCCAATCCCATTGACTAAACCTCAACCATTGATCTCTCTCATCCACTCCTCTTGTGACACTTGTCACAAGGCTATGACTTCAATCCTAACCCTAACTCTCAATCATTTCTAGCCCTTGATCTCAACTTTTGATCCTCATCCTCCATCCTCTTTTCAAAAATCTATAAATGAACACTCACCCAAGCCATTTTCAACAACTTCTTCTTGCATCCTTATCAAGTCCAAATTTCTCTCAAATCTTCTCATCATACCATCATAATGCCAAAATCATTCCTTATCCCCATCTCAATCTCCATCTAAATCCAAATCCCTCATCCTATTGTGTTGAATCTCAAAGAGCAATCCACATTCATCTACTTGGGTAAATCTAAGGAGTTTGGGTGCAACTCCTTCCAACCTATCTTGGATTTGTGGGTCACATGTGAAGGTATATCATTTGTTTTTGCACTTGATTTGTGTTTTTGGCTTTCTTTTTGGCTTCATAGATCACATAATGCAAGTGAAGATGTTTACTTTGTGCATGTAATGTTGTTTCTAATGATCACTGGTTGGTTGACTCATAAAGCTCGTTTCATATGACCCTGCATAAGGCATGGTTTTCCACATATGAAGAGTATGATGGAGATAAAGTGTACCTTGGGAACAACTCTACATATCCAATAGTTGGGAAAGGCAAGATTGGTGAGAGGAAACTTGGTGGTAGTGAAGGGAAGAGAATGGGAAGCTTGTTTAGGCTAGATGCCACTATAGTTTGTAATTCCTCTTATGTTTCTAAGGCTTCTAAAAATACTTGTATGTTGTGGCACTGTAGATTGGGCCACAAAAGTAATAATGTTTTAAAAACTATTAAGAATAAAGATTTATTAGACGGTTTTTCTTATTCTAATGAGCACTTTGATTTCTGTGAGCATTTTTAGTTTGGTAAACAAAACAAAAAATCATTTCCTTTATGAAGCAATAGAGCAACAGAGAAGTTAGAGATCAGATGTATTTGTACATATGGGTAATGAGTGTATCAGTAAATCTCATTATTTTGTCACTTTTATTGATGATGTATTTAGATTTACATGGATTTATTTTATGAAACACAAATTTGAAGTTTTCACTAAGTTTAAGGATTTTAAAGTATTAGTTGAAAACCAATTAGGATTAAAGATAAAAATATTAAGATCTCACAATGGAGGGGAATATTGTTATAAGGAATTTGATGAGTTTTGCAAGCATGTGGGTATAATCAGATAAAAGACAACTCTGTATACACCACAATAGAAGGGTCATCTCACAATAATGGGTTAGACTTTTTGGCCAAACTTAACATTGAAATCAACATTTTGAATTAAATCTTTGCTTTCTGACACCTATAGCCGCTAAACCATTAGGAATTTGAAGATGATGCAAACTAGTGATTTGTGAGACTTTCTCTATAGATTCTAAATATATATTTTTAAAAATATTTCAAGTTAAATTATAATTTTTTTGCATCTCCTTTGATAACTAGTTTTTAATAGTAAACAACATTTTTTTAAGTGATATGTATTCTGTTGCACATAACTTTTTTTCTAAAAATGATAAAATTCTAATTCTTTTGAATTCAAATTGCTAACACCGTTATCTAGAGGATGCATTTGGTTTCATAATGTTTTGTTGAATATTTTTTTAAAATTAAGTTTTCAAGTCAAACCAAGTATAATTTAGACATAGGTGTATTCTATCCAACATCACTTTTTTTGTATGTATCATAATTAAATTTTTTTTGTTGGAATAAGGACATCAATACCTAGAGGACATGCATTTTTTGGAATTTTTTTCTTTATTTTCCTATTTTTTCATACTTGTGAAACAAATACCTTGATGTTCATTGAAAAACCTACATGTACAAGAAATAAAAAATAAATATAATAATCAAATTAAATATATTTAAAAATATACTTTTTGGGAAGCTTATAATAAGGACTACATATTTACAAAACATACATTTTAACTGAATTCATTTGATCCCCCAAAAGGTAAATCAAAAGTGGTTTTTTATCATCATTTTGATATGTGTAGAGGAGACTCTATTATAGGTATGGTTTAAAACTAGCAGGGTTCTATCCAAGGAGGTTTGAATCTAAGGGGGTTTGATGAAACTCTCTTCAATTAAAATCATTTAAATAGAATCTTTCAAGGCTTAAATCATTATATTTTCTAAAAATATGTGATTTTAGAAAAAATTAGGATGTCCCAAAAAGTGTAACCCATTATTGTCGCAGCACCCAGAATGGTGTTATAGAAAGCATAAATCAAACAATCATGGAAAGAGTAAGAAATATGTTGAGTGATTCACAGTTGGATAAATACTTTTGGGTAGAGGCTATATGTATTGCTTGCTACTTGATTAATAGATCTCCTAGTAAGGCTCTTGATTTGACACCTTATAAAGTGTGGGTAGGTAAGAAACCTTCTATTTCACATTTAAGGGTTTTTGGCTACAAGGCTCTTATTCATGTGCCTAAAGAAAAGCAATCTAAGTTGGATCTAAAAGCTAAAAAGTGTACTTTCATTAGATATGGTGATAATATAAAAGGTTATAAGCTTTTTAATTCACTAGCCTGAAAGATTATCTATTCTAGAGATGTTATTTTCAGGGAACTTAGAGCTATTTCTAAACCTGAGTAGCCAAAAGAAAAAGAAAAGGTGAAGAGAGTGCACTTTGACCTAGAGCAAAAAGATGCACCTCAAGAAGAACACAATGATAGATTGGAGGGTGAAGAAAGAGAAGATTCTAGTAGTTCTGTTGAGGAAGAATCTGTTGTAATATAATAAGTTGGTGTAAAAGATCATGCAGAAGAACAAGTTGAGACTCTTACTTCACCCTTAAGGAGATCCATGAGACAATGAAATCTAGTTGGTAGGTATAGCCCACCAGATTTTCGTGATGTATATGCTTCATTAAGTACTTATGATGATCATAGATCCTACAAGGAATCTATTCATGCAAATGATAGTGAGTCTTGGTAGTTAGCCATGCAAGAGGAGATAATGGCTTTAGACTATTGTAACACACGGGATCTTGTTCATTTGCCCAAAGGAAGAAAGGCCATTTGTTGCAAGTGGGTCTTCAAGAAGAAGTTTGGAGTAGATGGTTCATTGGAAAACTACAAGGAGAGATTAGTAGCCAAGGGCTACTCCCAGAGAGGGAGTTGATTTCGATGAAATTTTCTCTCTTGTTACTAAGTCAGCTTCTATTAGATCTATTTTATCCATTGCTATATCTTTGGATTTGGAGATTGAGCAAATGGATGTTAAAACTATGTTCTTACATGGAGATCTTGAGGAAAAAATTATATGCAACAGTGTACATGTTTTGAGGTAAAAGGAAAAGAACATTGGGTTTATAGGTTAAATAGGTCTCTCTATGGTTTGAAATAGCACCCTAGAATGTGGTATCAAAATTTTGACTCATTTATTTTGAAATTGGGTTTTGTTAGAAGCGAGGAGGATCATTATGTTTACATTCATTGTATTGATGATTTTATACTGATCATTGCATTGTATGTTGATGAAATGTTATTTTTTAGCAATACTAAGGGCATGATCAGTAAGCTAAAAGACCAACTTTTAGGTGCATTTGATATGAAGGATCTTGGAGCTGCTAGGTATATTCTAGGTATGGAGATTAGGAGGGATATAGGTAACAAAATGCTTTGGTTGTCACAAAGTATGTATGTGAATACCATTTTATAGAGGTTTAGTTTGCAGGATTGTAACCCAGTTAGAGTTCCTTTACCCATTGGTAATAAGCTTTCTTTAGATATGCGTCCAAAGAATGAGGATGATTTCAAGGATATGTCTAATGTGTCATATGCTAGTGTTGTATGTAGTTTTATGTATGCAATGGTTTGCACTAGGCCAGATATTGTCCAAGTAGTGGGAGTTTTGAGTACATTTATGTCTAACCCTGGTAGATAGCATTGGAATTATGCAAAAAGGGTGCTTAAATATCTTGCAGATACTCCTAATTATTGTTTGGTTTATTCTAGTACTGATTGTTCTATTAAAAGTTTGGACATACAGGGATTTGTAGATGTAGATTGGGTAGGCGACTTGGATAGTCGAATGTCCACCAGTAGCTATGTGTTCACTCTGTTTAGAGGAGCAGTGAGTTGGATGAGTAAGAGGCAGCCCACAATTGTGTTTTCCACCACATAAGTAGAGTATATGGTTGTTACTCATGTCTCTAAGGAGGTAGTTTTGTTGAGGAGACTGTGTATAGGTATTGGTTTTGATTGCACATCATTCAGATTGGTTTTGATAGCCAGAGTACTATTTTTTTGGCAAAGAATCCTATGTATCATTCTTGGACTAAACATGTTGATGTTCAGTATCACTTCATTCGAGAATTGGTTGCAAGTGGACAAACTGAGCTAAAGAAGGTAGACACTCAAGAGAATGTTGTAGATTCATTGACCAAACCTATGAGCACAGAGAAATTTTTGTGGTGCAGAGAGGCCATGGGCCTTGTTTCTAGTGCCTGATTATTATTTTTATTTGATTTCCTATGGGTTGATATACAATGTATTATATCAAGTGGGAGAATGTTGAGATAAGGTGTCATTAACCTTGTAAATCCCTATATTGTATTTACTCCATTTTATTATTTGTAATTTGTAATTACCCATAAGGGAATGTGGTAGTTTTAGTGATAGTGGTAATTCTGGATTCACTGAAGGAGTGATATTTACGGTTGGAAATTGTAAAAATTATGAGTAAATGAGGGTAGGTGCCACCTTGGGAGAATCTGCAATTTTTAGCATGTATGACACATGTCATAATGTTTGGTGAGTGCATGTAAGAGAATCTATGAAAACTGTAAGTTGTCATGAGATTCTATGACACTATGACGGCATATGATGGATACTTATTATGTGTAAGTTGCTATGTTTAGCCCTAGGTGCCCATCTTGGGATGATACTCTTCGATGGAATCTATGACAGTTATGATGCATCATACGATGAGCTGTAAGAGACCTTATTTACCTATGGGCACCCAACTTTGCATGTTTGACTTTGGACGCGTGATAGGAGCTTGTAAGGAGGCATTTAATATTTGCATGTTGGAGATTCTCAGAAGAGAGAAAGTGGATGCCTAGATTGGCATGAGCAAACTTCTATAAGTATTTTTCCATGTATTTTTTGTAGTATAGAGATTTACAAGGAAATCAGGTGCTGCAAGAATGCTATCGGATTGTAGACTAGTGGAGAGAGTTGTGTAGTTGATATATTGTATGACTTTTGTAGATTAATAAAAACTTGTGCCTTTTTCTTGGTGGAGTTTTTTACCTGAAAGGGTTTTCTCCATGTATAAAATTGTCTCATTGTGTGATTAGTTTTTGATTTGTGGCTTCTATGTTGCATATTTTATATTTTGTTTGCAATCTCGATTCTCTAATACACTGTTAAAGTTAATTAAACTTTTTTGAATTAGATTTCTATTGAGTAGTTGTGGCTTCATTTCTAATAGGTTGAATTACATAATGGAGAAGATGGTATAGTGTTTAGAGGAAGCCATTTGTGCATTCAGAGGAGCTCTATGAAAGAGAACTTGATCAAGGAAAAGCATAGTGGAGCCATTTTTATATATTTTAGTTATGACTTGTAATTATGTTGAGAGGTGTTATATTTTAGTTTTTTATATACTTTTGTTAAATGACTACACCTAAAAATTATAAAGTAATTGTTTTAAATTTAAAATATATAACAGACATACTTTTATTAAATGAATGCACATAAAAATTAAATTAAAATATATAAATGACATAGTTGTATTCAATAAATGCACATAAGAATAAAACTGACATAAAATAAATAATCTATATAAATACACGTAATAGTAAAACATAAATTACAAAAATATAAAAAAAATAAAAAAGAGAAAAATAATACTCCATAGAAGGTTTTTGAAGGGTAAGTGCATTATATTTTATAGATTTTACTATACACTCGTCAATTTAATTTTCTTTTCTTTTGTACCAAATGAAATTTAATTTGTTGATTTTTATTCACTATTGTTTTATAAAAATTAAGTGTTGTAAAATTAAATTTTATAACAACAAAGTAATTTTAATAAGTGTCTCAAGAAGGATATCTCTTGACATATTTTAGATAGATTTTTCTAAAGATGGGTTTAATACTAGTTTACCACATATACATAAATTTTAATTTATTTAAGAGTTCTTTATAACTATTTTATTTATTAAGATATCAATGCTAGTAACTATTATAATTAAAACAAATCCACTATACTTTTTCATTTTGTTATATGAAAAACTAAATTTTTTTATACAATATATTTTAAATACAATATTTATCTTATTTATTATGTTTTTTAATTATTTACTCATTTTTCATTTTTTTTTATGAATAAGCGACCATATCTATATTAATAAGAAAATAGAGTACACATATCCACACAAAAGGGTTGGTGGTTAAAAGGCACACCCAGAAGTCACATCGGCAGTGCCTAGAAAGTCACAATGTCATGGCCTAAGCCCAGAAATAAGAAAACATAATAGAAATAGTATTAAAAAAGAAGGCCATTAAGTGGCCAAAGCAATTGTAGAGGATGGAGGATCCTTGTCATTTGGGTTGCCCCATACAATAGTGGGGTCTGGGATGACGTTAGGAGGAGCCCAACCATCATCATCCTTTTCTTTTTCTGTAGCATTTTCTTCACGGTGAGGTGAAATTGCCGGATCCAAACGTGGGACCCATTTAGAATCACCCGAGGGCCAACCAAAACTGCCAACAAGAATGGAACCACTAGAAGGCCACCTGGAATCTCTGCTTCCTCCCCTCGGAGCTCTGCCAGAAGGCCACCCCAAGGTAGCCCGGAGAGGGGGAAAGGACAACCACTTCCAATGAGGGTGATAGCCGTGATGAGAAGGAGGTTGAGAGTGGGGCGAGAGTCCCTCGCAGAGCCACTTCTCTGCCAGCCCCGTGAAGGTGACCAGCCCTTGGAGGAAGTGGGAGAGGGAGGCACATGAGCCACAGTGCAAGGGGCATTGCCCTAGTGGTCTATCAACTCCTAAAGGTGAGAAACTTCAATTGCAACTTTGTTAGCTTGCACTTGAATCAGCAGAACATTAGAACAAATAATAACTTTAGAATATAAAGAAACTACAGTATCCATCTTGTTGTGAGAAAAGATGCGTGAATTTCTATCTTTCCATAAAGTGGAGAGGATTTTCACCTTGAAAGTGTGTCAAATTTGGGTATTCTTTGTGGGAATCCTAGGAGAGTCTCCCAATAGAGCCATATGCCAAGAAAAAGGCTCTGGTAGAAATGGTCGAAAGAAATCATGGATCCAATTCCATAGTTGCTACGCTCTAGCACAATACCAAAAGAGATGCTACAATGATCTAGCCTACCCATAGAAAAGGCAATGAGGGTCCTAAATCCCTAAATGGAATAGCCGATCTCCCACTGGTAAGCCTTGGAAAAGAATACACCAAGCAAAGTGGGCAAGCTTGGGTTCAACAATTGTAGACTAGATAGCAGAAAATCTTTTTTGCCAAATGGCTATCAAGGACTAAAGAAGCCATCATTGATTGAGGGCATGAATCATGGGAAAATCAGGTGAAAGCCATTGATAGCCAAGTTGAGGCTTGTAATTTCTAAAATGGGTTTCTGGAAACCATTTCTAGTCCTTGCACCATGGTTTATTGGAACAGATACCCACTTTGTGAAGTAGATCAGCCGGGATGGCACTCACCAGGTCATTGTGGGTTTCACGGTCATGGTTTTGAAAGCCGAACTGAACACGAAAATCTTCCCATGAGAGAATGCGCATGGTGAGTCTATGAAAGATATTTTGTAAGGTTGGAATGCCTTTCTTGTGAAATCTGAGAGCCTTGATCCAAGGAAGCATAGCCAACGGCTGGCCAGTACTGGCTAAAAGAGGAGACCACCATATGTTCTGTTTATTAAGGGAGAGTCCATCATGAAAACCATTCCTTGACCAGTGGATCCAGGGCTTTACCACGTCCCAGACACGCCATATGCTTTTGGTGACAAAGTTACCTAAGATCTAAATAGGCTCCCACATAATAATAAGGGTAGGGAGACCAATTCCCTTCCAAGAGGGTTTGTGAGTGGGAAAACCTACTTCAATATTATGCCTAAGGAGGATTTTCCAGGCCTCGTTACAAGTAAGAGCACAGATGATCCATTTGACACAGAGAGCAATGACTTGCTGCTGAGTAGAGAGAAGGCCAAGACCACCAGAATCTCTTGGGAGACAAGAAAACTCCTAGGCAATGCGGTGAAATCCGTGATGGGTCTCAGAACATACCCAAAGAAAACCTCTGAGTAATTTCTCCAACTTAGAATATGAGGCCTTGGAAGGGGCCCAACAAGAAGAGTAATACACATGAGTTGCTGCAAGAAATTTGGAACAAACCTAAAATTTCCTGGCTAGAGAAAGTAATTTAGTAACCGAGAAGGCTAATTTCTGCTCAATGTGAGAGAGAACCGCCTGCCAGAGATCAGCAAAAGAAGCCTGAAAGGCAAAGGGAATGCTAAGAAATTGAAATATTTCATCAGGTGCAATCCATTTCCACCCATAATGCTGAATCTAAAGGTGGCTAGGAAGAAGCAATTGTCTGTAACATAAGGTTTTGTGCCACTAAATGGCCAAACCAGAGGCCAAGCAAAAGGTCTCAAGACACCCCAAAGCAACTTTGACAGTATTCTCTTCTTCTAGCAAGGTGAGGAAGGAATCATTGGAAAAGTGGCCATTGACAAGCTGAGTGGATGAATTAGGCAAGCAGATCTCATGAACCAATCCTTGGGAAATGGAGTGAGCAAGAAAATAGCCAAACCCTTCAGCAGCAAACACATAAAGGGAAGGAGCAAGTGGGCAGCCTTGATGAATGGAGAAGAACAAACCAAAGGATTGGGATTGGTAGCCATTAATGGTGATGCAAGCTAAGGCATTGAAAAACAACATATTAATAGACTGGAGGAAATTGGGGCCGAAACCAAGCTTTGAAAGCATGGCTAAAATGAAAGGCCATTCAATGTGGTCATAAGCTTTGGAAAAATCAATCTTAAGGAAAATGGCTGGTTGATCAGAGTGTCTTGCCCATTCCATACCTTCCTAGACAACAATGATGTCGTCTAAGATGAACCTAGATCTGATGAAACCAGTCTTCTCAGGATGCACAACCTTGGGTAGATTTTGAGAGCAAGGGCTTTGGTAATGATTTTGTAGGATACATTAAGGAGCGTGATGGGCCGCTAGTTATAAATATCCTTGGGATCACCAGCCTTAGATATGAATTTTATGTTACCTTTATTAATAAGATTACCGAGAGATTTAGAATGAAAGGCCTTAAGGTAAACTTAATGCAAATCTTGTCCAACACATGGCCATAGAGCTTTGTAAAATTCACAGGGAAATCCATCAACTCCTAGAGCCTTATCATCTGCAATAGAGTAGACAACTTCTTTCAGGTCTTCTATAGTGAACAACTACTCACAAAAGGTTGTCTAGGTTGAGGAAAGCCTATTTGGTACAACAACAAGACAATCTTGAAGCACATTTGATTGCTCGGGAATATATTCTTGGGCTGTAAAAACTTTCTCATAGTGCTTAACAAAATCTGGAAGAATATCAGGTAATTCTGAAAGCACAGTGATACCTTCTTTGATGTGCTTGATGCCAAGTGAGGAATATCTGGCTCAAAGTGCCATAAAAATTCTTTCAAAGCACAATACCTGATCTTGAGCTAGTGTAACTTGGCTTTGATCTATGCCCCTCAAGCTACATAGTTGTGAGCAACTTGCTTGTGATGACAAAGTTTGGCAACCCTAACTTGTAGAGATGGCGAGAAAGGGTTGGTTGCCAATGCCTCTATGGTAGCATGGAGGTTAGCCATTGTGGTTGCATAAGAATGCCTATGGAAAATGGCCAACTGGTGCCCATAGATGCAGAGAAATCTCATAGTCTATGTGATAGCATCATTCCACTATAGGATCCAACACTATTGAGCTAGGTGGATGACATTCAATATTCTAGATGGTGTAGATGTGGGCCAACATGGGCTGGTGACTTAGCAGAGAGGTATTAAAAAAAAAAATAGGTCCTACTGGCATGGGCTTGTCTAGCATGCCATTCAATGCAAATCATAATGGGAAAGTGGTATGATAATATCACATCCACTAACGACATTACCAGGAGTGGTGAAAAGTTGGTAAAAGAGAAAAAATATTGTGCCGAAATCATCACCCGATCAAGGTCTTTAAATATCAACCAACTAAAAAATTGCATCAAGTATGGTAGAGAGAATGAGAATGGCGGCGACCAATGTTGGGATCAAAAAGACCTAATTTCTAGTGCATGTAAAACCATGCCTCTCTTTCACTAGTTTCCCAATGAAATGGTAGGTGACCATCTTTATCATATGTCATTTCAACCATATTGAAATCCCCACAAAGCACCCATGTGGCAACTGGTAATGATTCAACAATCCAATGCCAAAGGTGAGATCTTTTAATAGCATCATTTGAGGCAAACATTAATAATCCCAAAGGCATGGTTATCAATGTTCATAAGAATCCAAATCACTCAGTGTGTGGGGTCAGACCCATGAGTAACCACCATAGTGTGCCACCACGGGGACAGAAGGATGACTGCTCTGCCACGGCTGGCCTCATGATCTGTACAAAACATCTGACTGGACGGCCAAATATAACGACAAGCCGAAGAGTGTAAAAAACTAGTTACTTTCACTTCCTGAAGACACAAAACAACAATACCAGAATACTTCTAAAGAGTATTCCTAATAGAATACTTCTTAGAGAGGTCGGTGAGACCTTGAACATTCTAGGAAAGAAATTTTATTGGAGAACTTCCACATCGAAATCTGGCTCTTCTAGGGAGGAGTAGCAATTCTACAAAAGTTTTGGTGGGATTGTTCCAATTTGAAAGGGAGGAGACACATGTCTTCATTTCTCATGAACATATTCTCCCTCCTCAAGAGATCGAGAAGGGTCGCGAGAGTGCCTGAGAGAGCTCGACACAAGAGGAGACTTAGTAGGTTGAGTGATCATAATTGAAACAGGCTGGGATGTAGCTGAAGGCCTAGTTTGAGCTGAAGTACTAGAAGAAACCTTGTGGGTTTCCATCCCCTTTACACAAGGGTTTGAAACATCTTTTGTCAGTGCAGGGGTTTTGGAAACTGTCCCAGAGACATTGGACTTGTTTTTCTGGCTAGTAACCGTTGACCATTTTTCATCTGGTTTAGCAATAGGTTCGTCCGCTGGACAGGGATTGTTAGTTTCTCATGGTGGAGATTGAGTATTGGGGATTGTAAGAGGACAATCCTTGATCTTGTGTTCATTGGACTGACACTGATAGCAGGTATTTCGCAGATTGAAATAGGTGACCTTCTGGGTATGATATAGAGAGCCAATTTGAATATTAATGGACTCTTTCAAACCCTGTGAAAGGTCCACTTCAAGACAAACTTTCTTTTGAGGGCAAGCTTGAAAGAACCTATCAGGTTCGACACAAATAACTCTCCCCATAGAGGAAGCAATTGCTTGTAGAAAATGCAAGCATGGCAAGGGCATATCAGGGAACTCAACCCAGACTGGAACCCACAACTTGGCGTCATTTGAGACAGCAAAGTCCCAGGTCCAAGGATGGAAGACCAGCAAAGAGGACCGTACATACCAAGGACCATGATTTAGGATTGCCTAGACATGACTCACTTCTGCAAAGTGAAAAGGAAAAAGGCCTTTTGTGAAATTTTTGACCATATCAAGGCGGACCCCATGGGGGACCCAGGCCTTTTGAACCCAATCTTTAAGCACACTTTCAGTGGGAGTCCTCCCAACAAAATAACCAACAAGAGTATGTTGTTCTAACCATTGACATGTAGAATCAAAATCCTATGTGGGTAAAACCACATCCACAGGAGAATCAAAAGACTTACC
The DNA here is from genome assembly GCA_027924645.1 of Cunninghamia lanceolata. Classification (NCBI taxonomy): domain Eukaryota; kingdom Viridiplantae; phylum Streptophyta; class Pinopsida; order Cupressales; family Cupressaceae; genus Cunninghamia; species Cunninghamia lanceolata. The sequence goes on from BSBN01000482.1 coordinate 7,470,716, forward strand.
TCGTGAAAGACTTTTAGAAAAAATTTCTGGGGACACTTGTTTGAGGGAGGAGCCAACATCAGCAAGAACTACTGGGTTAGAGCTGGTTGGAGGCATTATAAACCCCTAAAACCATAGTAAATACAGTCGTACTCACAGATGCAGTAAAAAACCCCGCGCCAATGGTGTGGTATGACGTAAGGGAGACCAAGGAAAATGTAAACACAAGAAACCCTAGTAGAGCGCATGCCAAGCCCCTAGAAATTTTATATTTATGATTCTTGCAAATTTTTCTATATAAAATTACTATCTTAATAACTACATCTAGAAACATCGAAAACTTTTTTACAAGAAAGTGGCAATCACTACATATAAACACACACAAATATAGTGAAATGCGAATTCACACCAAACCACCAACTTGCTTGGTTGGCCACCTCAAAGGACGAGGAGAAAGTATGATTTTCTTCTCTTAAATTCTACTTGTTTATGCCATTCAAGATAAGGTCAAGTCACCGCACTTACGCTAGCGCTGAAGTTTTCTCTTCAATGGTGACTACCAACTCAATAACAACCCTTGCAATCAGAATGCTGAATAATTTATGTGGTTTTTTTCTATCTATTTTGGAAAAATTTACCACGTGTGGAGGTGGGCATATTTTCTAATTAGAAGTCAAATTAATAAATTAGTATCCATGTCATATTTTATAGAATCATGATTAGAAGGGAGAGTAAGAGTGTCCTAGTGAAACAAAGCTTGACCCAGGAAATCAAATATTCTCAGATTTTCCACATCCATCATTTTAGAAGATGACAAGCATTAATGAAAATATTTAGAAGAATTCATGTTTGTGTATTGGACTCTATTTCTTTCATTGCCTAGTCAAGATGCTGGAAACTGATAGGGATTCAACAACTCATCCCTTTGTTTCTCTATAAATTGCAGCAATCAAGTGTAGTTATCTTCAGAGAGTTGTTAAGCCTTGACCTAGCATAGTAAATTGAGTGGTCCTTATATAAGGCATGACGAACATGTGGTTCATGAGTTTTGTTTGGGTAGTGTGGCAGATACAGATGTTTATGTGTTCAGCCCAAAATTTGGAGGCACAGTTTTAAGATCCTCACAACAATGCAAGATCTCAAGTGCACATGGGACCCCTGCAGTGGGACAATACCATTGCAGCTTATGCTCAGAACTATGCTAATCAATAGATGGCAGACTGTTCTTTGAAGCATTCTGGAGGGCAGTATGGAGAAAACCTCTTCTGGGGAAAAGGGAAAGAATTCTCTCCCACAGATGCCGTGCATTCATGGGTTAACGAGAAGCAATATTATAATTATGGTTCGAATTCATGTGCTCAAGGGCAACAGTGTGGACATTATACTCAAGTGGTGCGGAGAAATTCACAGAAGATTGGATGTGCTCATGTCAAATGTAATGATGGTGCCATTTTCATAGCCTACAACTACGACCCACGTGGGAACTACGTTGGGCAGAAGCCGTACTGAATCTACTCTATCCATCATTCTTTCCTTTTCTATTTTTTCCTTTTGTTCCATATATTCTGTATCGTTCTCTGTTAGACGTTTTCTTCACATAAATCATGCATCTCCATGTCAAAATACGCTGTGATAATTTCTCATCTAGATACCCAAATACTTCTTCTAAATGTCGAGATGCACATTCGCCTTTATAGAACTAAATAAATTTGATGCGTGGCTAAAACATTATACTCTGTTCTTCTAATAATATTCACATTTTGTGGGTATTTGACTTGTGAAGGATTACAATTACAAGTAGTACATTTTTTTCCTGGTAAAATAACACTTATGTTTAATGTATATTTGTAAAGAAATAAAATGATTTACATGGATCATTTAGGCTAGTTCAATAATTGTAATTATATAAGCATAATTTATTTTAGATAATCGAGTTGGAGATAGATAATATTAACAAGAATACAAAATTAAAAGAGACATTTAAGGGTATTTAGTTTCAGAATCCATGGTATAGAAATGTTGTTGATGGCATGCTAAATCCATTTGCTATTGTATAGAAATTAATGTCTGTGGTTTAATGAATGCGTCAGAAAATGTTTAGACTCAAAAGTTCACCTAACTCAATCTCAAGTGTCATAGGTCAATCCCAAGTGTTGCAAGGGAAATCCCTAGCTATAGAGACTTGATTTGATGTGTTCATATGATTTAAGAGAATGTGTGCCTAAAAGGTAGTTCACCTTTGCCTTCTTGATATCAAAGTTTATCAAGTTAGTTTCTAAAGACACCATTTAGAAGTTTGATGACTCAATAGGTGAACAAACTCTCCTATGTCAAACCCCTTTGGTGGGTTTGATTAATGACAATGAGAAATATTGAAGACAACACAAACAAACATGTAGATCGATTAAATAATGATGATTGCATATTTGATTCTTTGATTCATTTAAAAATTGAAGTGTGCCCTATTTTTTTTAATAATCACATGTGAATTAATTGTATATTGAATGTTTTTAAATACCATGACATAGCAACATTTCACACAAGCTTGTGTTATGTTAGCTCATAATAGATAGTAGAGGGGAGAAAGGAACTTATATTTTGGATTTGATAATTTGAATTTCAAGGCCATTCTCATATGCCTTAGAAATGAACTAGGTTAACCTCAAGCCACTTGGAAATGAACCTCGGGAATAACTTGGTAATTCTAAGGAAAGTAGTAAATATTTAAAAATAAGTGTATATGAGGATCTAATAATGGTGAATAATGATGAATGTATAGCAATAAGTGTAAAATGGGATAAATAAATATGGATAGGGATTGGGAAATGAGCCAAACCAAGAAAATGAGTATGCCTCTTGGTAATATATTATTATATTTAAAACTTTCCACTAAGCTGGGAAGAAAACTAAATGGGAAATGACATGGATAAGTAAATTTCAGCATTACATTTTTCTCTACTTTCTTGTGTGCTCGATTCTAACATGAGCATGAATTTCAAAGTATATGATTCTCAGCCAACATGAAAAGTAAATATATAAATTCTCATAAAGGATACTTGATGTAGTCAGAATAAGAGGGTCCAATGAAGGACTATCTGATGTACAACCAACCTAGGACATAAGCACATAAAATATAGGAAACATGGTATGAGTGACACAAGTATACCCTAGGAAAACCCTCAAATAGGGAAAGACCTAACCTTAAAAGGATTTGTCATTGAATTCAAAACAAGATTACAATACACCACAAGGGTGCATAACCTAGGTTCCAACCTCATGATAATCAATAGTATCCCTATTCCTTAAGTCATGTCTTGAACCCTTCTATCTATGCTGAACCTCTAGATATCCAACTCACATTTTCTTTATCCCTTCCAATGTTCATGGACCACCTAAATATATCAATCGCCAACCTCTTAAATGATTTGTATCAGCTGAAAGGTGGATCGAAGCGTAAACTCCTTGAAATGTGTAGTCATCTAGTGCTATGCTAGTTAGCTAAACCAAATTAAAACAATGACAAGTAAATGTTGTGGTTCCCAATGTATGCTCCCATAGTTCCTACAAATATTCACATGTCTTTCTTGTTCAAGTTGCAAACTTCAATTTCTTTAAATCCAATAGTTACTTTAAAATTGTGGTAGCCTACCAGTCTTGTACCTCACATAGGGTGTTACATAGATCTAATTATCCTTAGACGTGGATATGTCCACCTAGTACACCTCTCAAATATTATTTGAATATCACAAGTCTCAAATAAAAAATGTGCAAAATGTGACAACTTCTAAAAATACATACAAATAAACTATGACAATGTAGGATTTGTTCTATTTCCCCAAAGGATGCTCTTGCATCAGACACCCTAGGTAAGTTCAAACATGAGTCCCTCACTTTATAGAGACTAGAGGGAAATGAAGTTAGTTTATCTTAGTCCTAAAAATCTAGCAAGAATCTTCCCCTACCGTTCCTCTCCATTTCACAAAATATTCTTCATATTATCTATTCATAGTGCTTTTTCAAATTCAGTTGTCTAATATCTCCTCAATTTCCTCTTTTCATTGTGGTGGTATGGGTTTCTTCCCAACATCCTCTATACTACGCCTTTTTGAGTCCCCGTCATGATAGTGATACAAATCTACAATACTAAATACTAGAGATATATCTAATCCTTCTATTATCTCTATCTCATACGTGTTTCTAGAGTCAAACCTCTTTATAATCCATTAAGGACCAAACTTCTTCATTTTTAATTTGTTGTAGGTTATAACTAGAAATCTCTCCTTTTTGAGGTTTCTACCACAAAATCTTTATGTCTTCCAATTTTGTTTGCATCTTGTTTGTAATTATCATTCATCTTCTCTAGGTGGTCCCTAAGCTAAGTGTGTACCTTTTTCATATGTTTAATGAACTCTTTTCATCCAAACCTATTTTATCTTCCTTGTTGATGTCTCTCATTTTTTATACATTTCTTGGATTGCCACCATTTATAATATGAAATGGTTTATTTTACATACTCCTATTTACTAAATTGTTATATGCAAATTCTCCTTGTGACAGGACCATGCCCTAATTTCCTACCTTTTCTCCAACCAAGCATCTTAGTAAGTTATACATGCTCCTATTCACTACTTTTGTTTGCCCATCAATGTGTAGATTGTATGTTGAGAAAAAAATTAGGTTTGTTTTTATCTTCTTCCATAAATTTCTTTGAATGTATCCCACAAACTTAATGTCCCTATACGAAAGTATGCTCTTCAGCAAACCATGCAATCTTACTAATTTTTTGATAAATAAATTGGGTATTGTATCACATCATTACATTTCTTACATGGGATTAAGTGCACCATCTTGGAAAACTAGTCTACTACTACCATAATTGAATCATTTACTCTTTGTGTCCTTCGTAGTCCTAGTGCAAAATCCATACTTATGTCCTCCCATGGCTTATGTGGCACTAAGAGTGGCTAATACATTCCAATGTTCTAATTTCTTCCCTTGGCAACATGGCAAGTTCTAAATCCTTGTATATTTGTAGCCAAAAGAATTTTTCATTAATCAAGGAAACAATCTTATCTATCCCAAAATGTCTTGCTAGATCCCTATAATTTTTCTCTCTAATCATGATTTCCCACATAGAGCTTCTAGGGATACATAATTGACTTCCTTTAAATAACATCTCATTTTGAATTAAGTAATCCAAGCACTTACTTCAATCCATGCTTACTGGTTCTTTACATGCCTTCTATGCTTCCATAAAATTAGGATCAACCTCATATAATTTTTTTAACTCTTCAAAACCAACTACTTCCACCCTCATTTCTATTAGGAGACTCTACCTTGGGCTTAATACATCAAAAACATTGTTCAACTTACCACTCCTATGTTTTAGCATAAAGGTGTAACTCAATATGAATTCTACCCACCATATATGCCTTTGACTTAACTTTGATTATTTAGGCATTACAATCCTTGATGATCCATGTACAACACAAACTCTTTGGGTAATAGATAGTGTCTCCAATTCTTTAACACCTATATTATGGCATAAAATTCTTGGTCATGGACTAAGTACAACCTTTTGGCATCATTCAAGTTCTCACCAAAATAAGATACTCACCTCACTTCTTGGATTAAGACTTCCCCAATTCTAATTCCACTTGTGTCACAATCTACTTAGAATATCTTATTCAAATCTAGTAAGCCCTATATTGGCTTTCCTATCTCCTCCTTTTCTAACAATTCAAAACTCTTGTCCTCTCCTAAAGTCCATTCAAATTCCATCTTATCTCCTCTCTTTGTCTCATTTAATGATGCATAGATGCTACTAAAATATATGATTAATTTCTAGTAAAAGTTAGCCAACCCATGAAAAGATCTTACCTCTCTTATGGTTGTTTGTGTAGGCCACTCCACAATGACTTTTACTTTCTCTATGTACATCTTCAAACCTTTCGCTAAGATCACAAATCCCAAATATACTAATTATTTTCTTATGAAACTGCATTTTTTTCAAATTTATCAACATTTTTCCCTCAACCTTTGCAATAGTAATACAATATATTCTAGGTGCTCTTCTTTGGTCTTACTAAAAATAAAAATATCATCCAATTAAACTATTATAAATTTACCAAAGAATTTTCTTAATACCTCATTCATTAACTACATAAATATGCTTGGTGCATTGGTCAATCCAAATCACATAACTAACAATTCATAAAACCTCTAATTAGTCTTGAAGGCTATTTTCCATTCACCCCCTTCTCTTATCTAGATCTATTGATAAATATTCTTTAAATCAATCTTGATGAAGTACTTAGCTCCACTTAGGCAATCCATGATATCATCCATCATTCATAATGTGAACCTATATCTCACGTTGACATTATACTAATTGTTTTAGAATCAATACACATTCTCCATTTATTTTTATTTCATACAATTACTATGGGTACCACACATGGGCTAAAAGTTTACCATATTAGACCTTTCCTTAAAAACACTTGCATTTTCATATTTAGTTCCTCATTCTCCATCTATGTCATTCTATGCAGTGCTCTATTTGACAAACTAGCCCCTAGAATCATGTCCATATGATGGTTAATACTCAAAACTAGTGGTCGCCCTTCTGGTATGTTGTCAGTTATGATATCCCAGTATTCCTCTAGTGATCCTAAAATATCTTGTAGTTATTCCTGTTGGTAAGAGACACTGTGTGGCTTCATCATTGTTGTCATTGATGGAAACAAAGTTTATCCCACACATCCGCAGCACATAATAGGCCTTTACCAGAAGTCAGACTAAAGAGTGTTTTAGTTCAGTGAGCAAGAACAGAGCATGCAACAAGGTCTAGCAATCAGGTCTAGATCTTTCAGAGGAAGTATCTTAGCAAAGTGCAGACTTAGGGAAGTCAAGAAGAGTACCATGACTGCTACATTCCAGAGATTCAACCTCTGGTGATGAAAAAGTGAAAAGATATGAGCACCTAAGTGTTGGGTTCCTGTTTGGCAGAGTAGACTGAGGAAGAACTAACCGGTAGAGCATCAGACCTTAATCCAGATGAGAAATTGATGGTGATCAAGTTTCTTGAGGGATCATTCATGGTTGGCTGACATGATTGATGACTCCTATAACTATCCTTTTGATACACATCACTTAGTAAGCATGGATTCAGCCGATAGACTAGAGTTTGGGAAAATCTTGAGTATTCCGGATGCTGACTAGAAAGATGTTAAAATCCTTTGTGCGGATATATATACTAGATGGATTTCAATGTGAAGGTGTGTGTTGTGAAAAGTGTGTCCAAAGAAAAGCAGAGAGCAGTGTGGAAGCAGCTATACAAATTCGGTAAGTGACAAAACAACAACACTAAGCAGAGGAAGAATGAAGTGTAGCAAATCAGTATATTGAGCCTAACCAGAACCTTTGATCAGTTCAAACACCTGGTTACTTTCTATATACCTTGAAGATAGTGAGTCTCTTGTAGGCAGCGAGCCTCTTGTGAGCAGTGTGCTCGGGCAATGAGCCCTAATTAGCAAGTGCCATTTTGTACTTCTATTCTTTTAATAGAGAACACAATCTTGGGTTAGTCACCCTGTGGTTTTTCCCTTAAGAACATTTTCCACGTAAAAATCCTTGTGTTATGTGTGTTGATTTCTTTTCTACTCTCATGTTCATGTATGCTTAAATGTTTTGATACTGCACTAATTGTTAAAGAAGAAGAAAAAGTTAAATAATTAATGATAATTGATTCACCCCCCCTCTTAGTTATCCACCTTGTTCCAAAAATTGGTATTAGAGCTAAGTTCCTATAAACAGAGCCTAACAGCTCGAGGAAGATCTGGGAATCTCAATGGATATGTATGGTATGAGGGAACAACTTCAGTCTATCCTAGATGATCTTGAGCAATCTCACTCCGAAGTCAATAACCTGAGGGAAAGACTCAAACAATCTGATGATTTCATACATGAACTCAAAGAAAAACTAAGTATCTCATTGAAGAAAAGAAAGGAACTACTTCAATAATTAGCAAGTCAAAGTGAAGCCAATGATACTAATGAAGATCTAAACAAGAAAAATTAGTTATGTGAGAAGCTATCAAAAGAGGTCATTATGGTAAGACATGAAATGGAATCAGGGGTTATGAAATTCACCCAAGAAATTGAAGAGAAAAGAAAAATTGAAGATAATCTAAAATAATCTCTCAAGGAGAAATTAGAAGACTGCCACAAAATGGATAGAATAATCAGGCATCTGGAATCTGATCTTGAAGAAGCTAGAGATAATGAAGAACAACTTGAGAATTAGATAGACACTCTTAAAAGGGATCTTCAAATTGCAAATGAATACAAAGAGAAATTCAAAATAGGCTCTGCTCAACTTGAAGTTCTTCTTCAAAGCCAAAAGAGGGTAGATGACAAGCATGGCTTGGGGTATGAGAAAGGTGAAAGCTCCGGATCTGATCAGAAGAACTCTGGATTAGGAAATCCAAGGAACGAACGTAGAAGACCTCTAGTAAGGTAACCAAATGTTCAAAGATATCCATCCTTCAATGGATACTGCTACAATTGCAATAACTTCGGTCATAAAGCAAATCAGTGCAGAAGAAGAATGAATCAGACTAATTCATCCTTCTCCAAACAATGTTTTAATTGCAAAAGGTATGGTCACAAATCTCATGAATGTAGAAATGTGCAAATAAACAATTCATTCAATGGTAGATGCTTTGCATGAAATAGAATGGGACATATGGCTAATCAATGCAGATCAAGAGTATATCAGTCAAATTTGCAAAGAAATGTTGTTTGCTACAATTGCACAAGATCCAGTCATATTGCCGAATTCTGTAGAAGTAAGAATCAGGACAAAAAGGGTCCGGTGCATCATAATCAAAACCAAGACAAGGGAAAAGGAAAAGTGAATGCGAATGAAGTTCAAAGGGAGATGAACAAGATTTGGGTGAAGAGAAAGACAGAAAATGTTGGGGATGGATCCACACCAGAATCTAGTGTTGATATTCCTTCAAGAAATGAAATAGATGAGCTCTAGCTCAAGGGGAGTCTCAAAAGAAAATAAATTCCCCCCAGCTAGTCAATTGGTTCCTAAAATTGGCACATGGAAAGTTGTGGATCAAAAAGGCTCTTAGAGAAACATCTAAATAACCCTTGGTCAAAATATGAAAGATCGGCAAGGAGTTTGAAAAGGTTAATCATCCCAAATTAATCTAGTTTGATAGTCATCTGGCAAAAGTAGGATTTTCACAGTTAGATTCAGTATGATTTAAAATTGAAATATTTGGATCTGCGGTTAGATGGAATGATTGGAGAAAGGGAGATACATTGTAAGTTATCATTCTAAGTGCATCTCAGTGATCTGGAAAGATCTCTCTTAAAACAAGGAGAACAAAGCAACTAGAATGACTTAAGTTGTGCATTTATTGCAATATGGAATTAGGTTATGCATAGAAATAAAAGGGTTCTTTTGTTCATCATTTGCACATTTGCATTCGAGAAGAAGGAAGAGCTCTGCAACAAGATTGCTTCAACCCTCTCAAGGATCAACTATAGAATTTGATTAAACCAGTGATCTTTTCAGCTCTTATAGTGAACCGTAGAAGTGTAAAAAGGTATTTTTGCTCTTGAATATCTCTCTTTGAATCTTTTGAAAGATGGCTACTCCAAATGTTGTTAAGATCACTGATAGGCCACACCCTAAGTTCAAGAAGCATCCTTACAAATCCCTAGAAGTTGATCCCCTAGGTGCATTCTCTAGCATTCCACATGGGGTTCTGCACATAGAAGATGTTAGGGTATACATTCATGCAAACATTGAGAAATTTGGGGTATCCAAACTAATGGATATCTATCACAAGGAATTAATAGATGAAACATTTGAACTTAAAACCTGATACAAGGCCATCCGGGATAAGCATTTTGGACATTGCATCCATTTCCCATGTTTTGCAGAAGATGAATGGGTCCGGTATGTTCTGAGAAGAGTGCATGACAACTTCATGTGGTTGATGAGGCTATTTAAGATCACAAAAGATGCCATTAGGGCAGTAACTAGATTGCACTCATCCGGTGGGTTGCCTGCTCTCAAATTAGTCAAAAACCAATCTGTAAGTGAAGCTACCAGATCAAAATTTGACAAAAGAGCAATGACAATAGAGGATATCATAGATTCGGATATCAAATTTGCCTCTATGATTATTGGCTACAAAATATATCACTCTAGTAGGGAGAATTCTGTATCCGAAACAACAATATACACTGCTTATCAGATGCGAAGGGAAAATACTGATTATGATCTTTGTGAGCTTTTACTAAACCAACTGTTAGAGAATTTGCAGAAAATAAAGAAGGATAAGAAGAATTCTTTTAAGTACGGTGGCTTGATACTATGTCTATTCTTCTACTATATGAATGAGCTACCCGGAACTAGTGGCTAGATATGGCAAAATGACAAACCTGTTGCCATACAAATCAGAGATTATATGTATGGGCTTGGTGATGCAAAGGCTCAAAGTACATCTCTCAGGGGATATTTCAAGAATTTCCAAGGTATGGTGTAGGCCAGAGAAAGAATTCCTCAGACATTAGTTGAAAAATATAAAGATATAGTGTGTTTTATGGTAAATACAGATTAATGCCTAATGGAGTTAGTAGAGCCCAGAATAGTCTAGATTGGGTTATGAGGTGGATGAGAAAATTCTGGAATTGCATGTCCAACACCTACTAAGTCAGCCTAAGGACCCTAAGGTAGAAAGGTTTGGAACCTTTCAAGAATTGAGTGTGAAAATTCATGTTGAGCTAAGACAACCAAAGATGAAAAGAAAAGTGAGAAGGGAAGTAGAGGAAGTTGCCAAAAGATATGGCATTTCAAAAGAAGCAGTCGATGTAAATAGAGAGAAACTAGAAAGAGCAGAGAAAGAGAGACAAGATGCAGAAAAAGAAAGTGATCCGGTGCAAGCCCCCTCCTAGACTAGATCCTCAAAGAGTTATGTACCTACCACCTCTAAGAGCTCAAAATCCTCCAGACCAGAAAGAAAGACATCCAGAAAGGGAGAAAAGAGAACAAAAACCAAGGCTACAAGATCCTACATAAGTCAAAAGGATGATGAAGAGACAAAGACATATGAGGAGGTTAAGAAAATGAAGAAGAAAAATGAAACATCAGGTGGATCCTCTGCTAGTATGAATAAAGAAGAAGAGGCAAAAAAATTTGTTGAAAGGTCCACTCCTTTTGTTGATAATGTTATCAAGGTAGTCACAATGGATGGAAATCTATAACCATTAACATATATTTATGATAACTTTAGTGATACTAACAATAAAATCCTCGAAGATGCTACAGTCAAGTATCTTAATATTTATAATAAAGCATTCATTGAAATCATCTCTTTAATTCCCAAAAGTTTAGAGATGGAACTTGAAATGTGAAAGGAGAATGCTAAGGCAAAGGACCTAGAAATCCAGGAATAGATTGCTATTCAACTCTATCCTTCCATTACCTCTTAACAAATGAACATGATCTTCAAGGACTGTAAGGATGAGTTTCGGAGCAAAGCAAGAATGAACTAGCTTATGCTTGGTGAGATAGATCAAGTTGCCAAAGAAATAGAGAACATCCTCTGGAATGCATTTAAAAGATTCAATCTTCCTGTTATAGAGGACATAGGTGATGAACCTTTTGACATGGATGACGAAGGATTAAGTGCATCAAAGGAAGATTCTACTAAGAAAACTGTAGAAGAATCAAAGGAGATAGGTGAGGAAAAGACTAAGGACTTGGATTCCTCTATTCTAGAAGAGGAAGTCCATGAAGAAGTAAATATCTCTCTTCTGGATCCCCCAGTAGATTCTGGAACTAAAGGAGAAGCAAGAAAAGAGGAGAAACCAAGTCAAGAAGAAGAGGAAAAGGTAAGAGAAGAGGAACAAATAGAGAAGCTCTGATGACAACTCTAAGGCTGCAAAAGGAAAGAAGTCTCCAACAAGAGACAATGCAGAAGTGGTGAGGAGTTTCTTTACCAAGGAATTAATGGAGATAGATGAACCAGAACTATTTCATGAACCACTCAATTTTGACTCCCTCTCTTTAGTCTAGATAATGAAGGTAACATCTTTTACTCAAGCTAAAGCAAAAGAAAAGCTTCTAAAGTCTCACATGGAAGACTATGAGCTAATAGAGATTACACTTGGTGTGCTAGAGAAAATCATGCCATCCTTCCAAAAGGACCTTTCGGCCTCCTCATCTGGTAATCTGAAATCTCTTGTTAATTCTATTAGCACACATTTTGATTCTTTGGAGAAATCAACAAAAGAGAAGGTCTGAAAATAATTTTTGGGTAAGAGATTCTCTGAAGTACAGGGGCTAATAGCAAATGATAGGAGAAATCTGAATATTGGAATAAAGAGCCTAGAAAATGCTCTTAAAGATGGCGAAGAATTATTCAAATTTTGTTTATCTTGGTCCACAGTAACAATAGACATTACAAAGAAGGTGGAAGAACAAGAGGGAAAACTATCAAGTTTATCCCAGAGTTTTGATCCTCTCACCTCATCCATAATGAATCAAGAATGCCAGACTATTGCCACTATAAATGAGATAAAGAGGCTTGAGAAGGAGAAGAAAAATAGAATAAGCAGAATGAGTGAAATAAGAGGGATAATTATCCCTAAGTTAGAGGCAATGCATGAACCCCTAACTGATGCTCAAATTACAGCCTGGACCAATGATCCAATAGACTTAAAGAGGGCAGAAGCCTTTGTATTTTTGTTAAGTGGTCACATCTCAATTTTGAATAGGATGAAGTAGAGTTGGGCAATAGAATTTGTCTAGTTGAAAACCACTTTTGCGGATATACTTAATTATATGTAAGTATAACTTGTATATATATACTTATGTGGCTATGTATAGGTTACTTTTTGCAAATTTTATTGTGCAGATTTCACCCTTTTCCATTAATGTCAAAGGGGGAGTGAGGAGTAGTGAAAAATGTGGAATCTAGCTAAGGGGGAGCTCCAATAAAAAGTGTACATAAGATAGAGCATCAGCCAAGGGGGAGTGTGCTATGACACTTAGTCATTTTTCACTAAGTGTTGCCATTAATGCCAAAGGGGAAGATTGTTGGCAAGAGACACTATGTGGCTTCATCATTGTTGTCATGGATGGAAACAAAGTTTATCCCACACATCCACAACACATAATAGGTCTTTACCGGAAGTCAGACTGAAGAGTGTTTTGGTCTGGTGAGCAAGAATAGAGCATACAACAAGGTCCAAAAATTAGGTCTGGATCTCTCAGAGGAAGTATCTCAGCAAAGTGTGGACTTGGGGAAGTCAAGATGAGTACCATGACTGCTACATTCCAGAGATTGAGCCTTTGGTGACGAAAGAGTGATAAGATATGAGCACCTAAGTGTTGGGTTCTTGTTTGGCAGAGTAGACTGAGGAAGAACTGATCAGCAGAGCATCAGAGCTTAATCCAAATGAGAAATTAATGGTGATCAAGTTTCTTGAGGGATCATTCATGGTTGGTTGACATGATTGATGACTCCTATAACTATCTTTTTGATACACATCACTTAGTAAGCATGGATTCAGCTGATAGACCAGAGTTTTGGAAAATCTTGAGTATTCCAGATGCTGACTAGAAAGATGTTGAAATCCTTTGTGTGGATATATATACCAGAAGGATTTCGATGTGAAGGTGTGTGTTGTGAAAAGTGTGTGAAAAGAAAAGTAGAGAGCAGTGGGGAAGCAGCTATACAAATCCGGTATGTGACAGAATAGCAGCACTAAGTAGAGGAAGAATGAAGTGCAGCAGATTAGTATATTGAGCCTAACTAGAACTGAACCTCAGCATATGTGGATTCCTCTGATTAGTTCAAACACCTAGTTACTTTCTATATACCTTGTAGACAGTGAGTCTCTTGTAGGCAGTGAGCCTCTTGTGACCAGTGTGCTTGGCTAGTGAGCCCTAATTGGAAAGTGGCATTTTATACTTCTATTCTTTTAACAAAGAATACAATCTTGGGTTAGTCACCTTGTGTTTTTTCCCTTAACAGGGTTTTCCACGTAAAAATCCTTGTGCTATGTGTGTTGATTTTGTGAGGGTAAAATAGTGATCAATCAAATGAATAATAGATGACCCAAACATCAACAGAATAGAGAAACAAAGAAGATTCAAGTAAACAAAGAAATGAACAAACACAGCAAACCTCTTTCGTTTCGAAACTTCTGTTGTTCGCCTATCACGAATCATCCTTTCGCAGATGAGATAAGCCCTCAGAGAGTGCAATCTTTTAAAGCTGTTTGAGGAAGTCAATGGTGAACGGCTATGGTGTGATGTGCAATGAAGGTGAGCTCCAATGCAACAATGGTGATCTCAAGCTTGTAGATGACAAATGGGTGCCAAAGGCGCGCTGGTGATATTTCTGCAGAGTAACGATGTCAAAAGCCTGGATGGTTAGAATGGAAGAATGAAGCTTCATTTATAGACTTGGAAGAATGGAAATCAACGGTTGAGAGAAGATATGAAGATCAATGGTTGAGGATGGTTGAGAAATGTGCAACTAGTGGAAACGTGCCAAGTGTCCCAGCTCCATCATGAAAGGTGGGATGTGACAAAACTGATTGGAGAGTTAACTCCATTGACTGGTCTGTTAACAGAATTGATTGATCAGTTAGAAGAGTGGATTGTGGAACTGACTGGATTGATTGAGGATTTGACTCAACTGACAGGTTAGTTAACAGATTTGATTGATTGGTTAACTGACCTCTGATTGGAGAAGAAATAGGCCATGTGGGTGAGGGAAAATAAGGTAATTAAATATTAAATATATTTAATTACATGTGCAACCTGATGAGGTGGACAAGGTGAGGTGGAAAAGGTGAGGTGTAAAGGTGACGTGGAATTTTGAATTTAGAACTTTAGGATAGAGGAATTAGGCTTAATTAAATAATTTATGATTATTTAATTGTGAAGGACTTTAGAAGAATTTTAATTAAATAAATAGAATTTATTTAATTGTGAGATAGTGAATTGATTAAATAAATTTGGAATATTTATTTAATTAATAGAAGAATGGAATAAATATTTAGAATATTTATTTAGGATGATTTGTGTCATTTTTAGGCGTATACATTTTGCCCCTCTTTGATGTAATGCAGTTTACAGCGTTGCTTCAAAGAAATTGATAGTCTGAATGATGATACATGCCCTGGTTTGCCCCTGGTACAGGTTAAATGACGATAGGATGCCCCCTCGGGAGATTGGACGGGAAAAATGGTGAAAGGCATGAGATGGACAATCTCACGACGAGGAAGGGGTAAGGATAAGTTGGAGGAATAGGGACGCGGTCAGGGATGCGGGAAGAAAACAGGAGGAAAAACAGACACGGGGAGTAGTCACAGTCATCACCTAGCCAGAATTAGGGTTTGGAGGCTATAAATAGGAGCTGGGTCCACAAGAATAGTCATTTGCACACTTGGTTGATCTGGATTGGAGAAAGAGAGCTCAAAGCAAACTTAGAGCAGCATGGCGGCTAGAGCAGCAGACATTCCACGCGAGGAGCATCGATTCGAGCGAGTCCGATGATTCGGGCGGCCAACAGAGGCAGGACCCCCGGTATGTGCTTCAAAAAATTTCTCCTAGGGTCGAGTTTAGGTGTCATAAATGCACGTAGAAAATAGGTGAAATGAATGCGCCGAAATGCAGAATGGCGTATATGCCTCGCGAAGCTGCACTTTTGTAATTTCGCGGCGCATATGCTGGTTTCGGCGGCGCATGCGTGAAAGCTGCGCATTTGTGTATTCTAGTTGCGCTTTCGTAATTGGGCGGCGCTTTTGTATTTCTGCCGCACATGCGTGAAATGTAGCAACGCATTTGTTTAAAGTTGCGCATATGTGACTTCCTGCGGCGCATGCGTAATTTCGCGGCACATGCGTGGATTTCTGCGGCACATGTGTTAGAACGGCGCATACGTGCACTGTAGCGTCTCATATGCATTTTTGCAGTGCATATGTTGATTCTTGCGGCGCATATACCAGAAATGGTGCATTTACCACCTGTAGTGGCGCATTTGTTTGGGATGGCAAATCACTTAGCCAAATTGATTCGATTAGCGTCCTGTTTGACGCGGGAATCGATGAGCTATCCCTGAGATTGCAGGAATCTAGTCAAGAGATGTAGTGTGCTGTTTTGATCAATTTGAAATGCTAATTTTAGTTGATATAGTTCAGTAGATATGTTGAGTATGGTATATGTAGCTTGAGACTGACGCCTTGCTTTGCGTGCTTGCAGGAGGAGATACGAGAGACGCTGCAGTCGAGGGAGACGTTCCCTATGCCTCTATTGCAGAGATATATGCTGACGGAGGCTGACAGAGTGGCGCTTGGTGCCATGGGTTTAGATTACGTTTGCTTTATGCCCGAGGTGCGGGCGAACCGAGGACTATTGACAGCTGCCGTGGAGAGATTCCACAGCGAGGACGGGACCTTCCACTTCCCTACTGGAGAGATGACTGTGACGCTGGAGGATGTCTACAGGATACTGCACTTGCCCGTAGTAGGCGAGTTGGTGGAGTACGACGCACAGCGGGATGCGGGACTCGCCGAGTGTCAGCGAGTATTTGATGATCCCGAGCTGGTGGGACAGGTCATCCCGTGGCAAGACATATATGACTGTTACGACTACTTCCCTGGGATTGTGGCTGGACTGATTGGGGGCGTTGTATGCCCGGACAAGAGATCGCATGGGTTCCCCATTGGATGGGGCAGGATCATGGAGCGGATGCTGACTGAGGGCACCCGATATGCGTGGGGACCCTGCGTGCTAGCCCACCTATATCACGACATGCATCAGGTGGTGTACCACCGCAGCATGAGTCTATCGGCTGGGGTACTGCTGTTACAGTTCTGGTTGTGGGAGCACATAGCGGTGACCAGGCCGATATGCGTTTTTGCTAGGCAGAGAGGAGAGCCATACAGCTATGGCTATGCAGGAGTGATTTCCCAGCACAGGCTGGGGAAGCTAGAGTACTGGCGGCATACTTTGGACGGGATAGATGTGGTCGTCTGGCGACCATATCTGGATTGCGAGCCCTGGGATGATGAGGGAGATGAGCTACCCTTCTGCTTTCAGACCAGGTGGTTGATAGGCCGGACATGGCACATACTGGAGAGGCAGATAGTGGGCCAAGTGCTGCGACAGTTTGGCAGGAGACAGGGCGTGCCACAGGGACAGGCCATGTTTGCCCGGACACATGCAGAGAGGGTCAGATGGGGGCCGATGGCTTCTTATGAGGAGGCTCTGGCAGAGTTCCAGTAGTTGCCTTATGTGGCATGGGACATGAGGCGAGAGATAGCGGATGCGGGGGTCACACAGGAGTATGAGGACTGGATTACTGCACATCCATTCCCGAGATATTCAGGACCTGGCATGCTAGTGCCTCATATTGACGAGGCGGACTCAGAGGAGGAGGGAGAGGCTGGCCCAGGGCAGAGGGCTGCTAGAGGAGGACGAGGACGGGGTGGCCGGGCTGCAGAGAGGCCGAGGCAGCGGAGGAGGATAGATCGGGCTGGGCAGGCAGTGCCAGGACAGGGAGAGGTACAGCAGCAGGTGCAGCAGTAGGTACAGATGCCACCACCCCAGCAGGTACCACAACAGCAGCTAGGACAGGCAGAGGCAGCACAGGGGCCAGTGCAGGGTGAGGCACATGAGAGGACTATAGCCAGCTTGAGGGGACAGGTGCGAGAGCTGCAGGCACAGCTGAGGAGAGTGGAGAGGAGGTGAGATACAGACGCAGTGGTGATCGCTGGTTTGACTCGCGAGTGAGACATGGCAGATGCACGGGTACGCCTTATCCGTGTAGAGAGGGACACAGCAGTGGCTGCCATGGGGACAGATGCAGCGAGCTCGTTTCTGGTTGGGCAGGTGCAGTAGGCATAGGCACAGGTAGGCCAGTTGCAGATGCAGTTGGCACAGGCGCAGACAGACCTAGCCAGAACGCAGCAGCAGGCACAGTACTACCGAGGCTTGTACCATGGTGCCGTGGCGTCGAGCCAGAGGGCAGGGAGTTTCAGGAGTCAGTCTGGGGTGGCCCACAGAGCAGGTCCTTCACAGTCAGGGGCATCCGTGATGGGACCTTAGTAGTCAGGAGCTGGCAGTGGTGGCCCACAGCAGCAGGGGTAGACATAGACCAGATTTTGTACATTTTGGGACATGTATCATCGTCCATTTGGGCATATATTTGTATATGACACTTTGATTTTGAGAGAGATGGTGATATTGTACATTTGGACCTCTTTGTATATGATAGTATGGATGATGATGCAGCTTTGTGTATCTGTTGCATGCTTATGAGATGATGATTTTAGTGCTATTGTATGATGTGATTCTATTGCATAGTTTAGATGGTCTATATGATGCTATATGAGAAATACTTTGATATGCTGCTATATGATATCTATATGATCTAATGTGACAAATGAATGCAAAATGTAATATGATGTCTATGTGATGATGCAAATGTATGTATATGAAACATGATTTCTATGTTATGATGCAACTATATATGTGGTGTCTAAATGAGCTAATCCAGATGTGTGTATGGAACATGATTTCTATGTTATGATGCTGTATATGTATGTGAGATGCTACTGGATGTTTATATGATGTAATGCTTTGAATGTATGCAGTTGTAACATGAGTACTATGTGGTGATGTAATTGTATATGTGATGCACTTAGCTATGTTGTTTGATTTTCTGGGCTTTTAAGATTAAGATGTGATGCAAATGTATTGGTGACCTAATGCATTAGATGGTGCATTCTACTAACCTAATCATGTGCATGACTAGTTTCTACGAATGATATGATATGCTCCTATATGCCTTGTTTTTGTGATGTCCAAATGTACTCTATCGACATAAGAATGACATGATGGATAGAGGAATGGTTGCGAATGACTTAGGAACTTTTCTTGATATCGTTACTCTGCATAGTTTGAATAATGAGGATTGTATGGATGGGTGTATGGATATAGGATGGATGTTTTGCTTTTAGATTGCTTTATTTCATCATTGGGCATTTTGTTTTTGGTACTTTTCTGAAATGTTGTAAGTGAATACAAGCATCTAGGTATAATTGAACCGAGATGACCTGAGTATCGCTTACATGGAGTGTAATTGAGCAAGTTAATACAAGCATCTAGTCAAAATTGAATCTAGATGACCTGAGTACTTCTTGCAGTTCAACAAGCAAGGATTGCCCCCATTCATGTAAGGCCTTGGATGTCCTCGATGATCTTTTGCTGATCATGTCCTTAGACAAGGCGTCGCATTACTAAAGTTTAATCCACAAACAACGAACAAAGAAAGTAATCATGCCCCCATCATAGCATCTCTAGCTTTGGGCATCCTTGAGTAGCATAGGAAGGTATGATAGCAAAAATCAAGACTCTGTGACTTAACCCTAGGTTCCAATCTACAAAAGCATATTTGTGTTGATATGTGGTTATTTCTTGCCTTAATTTGCATAAAATCATTTAGAAGACCTTGGGTATTTGCTTTGCATTGGATAGGTTAAGATGCTCATAGGCAAGATTTCTGCTCGAAGCGCGGGTGTTTGCTTGCATTTGCTTGCTTGGTGAGAAGATTGCACAATCCTTATTGAGAAGACGGACCCTAAGGGACTGACCTAGTTCCTCAGGGGCTCATTACTAAATGGCCTTGCCTACGTGACGACGCAGAGGCAACGTAGTTCGGGGTAAACCCTAATGGACCATGGATGGACTAGAAGAAAGACGACAAGAATGAAGACAAGAAAGGAGACGAATGGGACGTTGGGAGAGATGGAAGCCTCGGGGGCGCATTAGAATAATGGCCTTGCCTACGTGACGGCACAGAGGCAACGTAGTTCACGGATTCGGACCACAGACACTGACGAGAGACACTACACTAGGCTTACATTGAGGAGACGGTATGGGACAAAGCCTTGGTTGACAAGGCCACAAGGTGAGTATCATGCCATGATAGGTAACTGTCAAGTGTTTATTGTGTGATGGATATGGGTCAAATGAGGAAAAATAGAGGGAGAATGGGCTCAAGGTGATTGGATTCCCAAAGATGGAGAATGCGGTTTGTCACAAGTAATGTCTATTTACCAGGTTTTCATCACTTGCTTTTATTTGCACGAGAAGCTAGAAAGTAACATGATGCCTGATTGCCAGGTTTTCATCATGATACCTATCCAAGGTGCCTGTTTGCCAGGTTTTCACCAAAGGACGATTTTTTTGTATGCTTTCTATTGTTTTCTGATTTTATTTTGTATTTTCTCTTTGTAACTTTTTTATTTTTTTGCTTTTTTGATTTTTTGATTTTTTGACTTTATTGTGCCCCCTTGCATTGGGGTTCTCTTAGGTATAGAACCGGCGAAGGTGCATGCTATTGATTGGATCATCAAACAACTCACCTTCTGATGTGGCCAACTGATATGCCCCCGATCCGTAGGCCGCTACAATTACATAGGGTCCAAGCCAGTTAGGCTCGAACTTACCTTTCTTTTCTCTGTCCTGCTGATTGCGAGGGTTCTCTTTTAGGACGAGGTCCCCAACCTTGAAGCATCTTGGTCTAACCTTGTGGTTGTAGCTTCTTGACATCATCTGTTGATAGGCTTTGAGATGGTCAAAAGCTTTTTGGTGCCTTTCCTCTAGCAGTTCTAGCTCTTGTAGTCTGGAGACTCTGTACTCTTCATCTGATATGAGACCTTTCAACGACACCCGAAGGGATGGGAGTTCGACCTCAATGGGAAGGATAGCTTCGGAACCATAGACGAGGGCGTAGGGTGTAGCCCTTGTAGGAGTGCGTATGCTGGTTCGATAGGCCCACAGAGCGGGATTGAGTTGGACGTGCCAATCGCGACCAGCTTCATTGACAGTCTTCTTTAGGATTTTCAGAATGGTTTTGTTTGATGCCTCAGCTTGGCCATTACCTTGGGGGTAATATGGGGTGGAGAAGTGATGTTGGATCTTGAAACGTTCACAAAGTTCCTGGACATCCTGATTTTTGAAGGGTCTCCTGTTATCCGTTATGATGGATGAAGGGATTCCATATCGGCAGATAATGTAATTCAGAATGAAAGAGGAAATTTGCTTTCCTGTGACGGTTGATAAGGGAATGGCTTCAATCCACTTTGTAAAGTACTCAGTGGCGGTGATGATGAATTTATGGCCGTTGGAAGAGGGCGGATGAATCTTTCCCACGAGGTCAAGTCCCCACTGGTAAAAGGGCCAGGGTGTCGTTAGAGGTCTCAACTCCTGAGCAGGTGCATGAATCAGGTTCCCATGTATCTGGCACTGTTTGCACTTTTTGACGAACTGATATGAATCCATTTCCATATTGGGCCAGTAATAACCCAAACGCATGAGTTTCTTAGCTAGGGAAGGACCGCTGGAGTGTGTTCCGCAGATCCCTTCGTGCACGTCTCGCAAGGCAGTTACAGATTCTTCTTGTTCTAGACAACGGAGTAAAGTACCATCCAGACCACGTCGGTAAAGCGTATTGGCGATAATGGTGTAACGGGAGGCTTGTCGGATGAAAGTTCTTTTTTGGTTGGAAGAGAGGTCCAAAGGAAGGACATTGTCCTTGAGGTAAGTGTAGGTCTTACCGTACCAAGGCGAATCAGATCCTACTAGGTGGCAAATGGAATGGGTTTCGAGGAGATCATAAGCTGGTTGTCGAATTGTTTCTACTAAGAACTCATACTGTGACTCATGTTCAGGTATCTCAAGAAGAGAGGCTATGGTCGCCATTGCATCTGCTGCTTTGTTCTCTATCCTGGGTATTTGCTCAAACGAGATGGTCCCAAAATGTTCTTTGAGGTCGTCAACCATCCGTTTGTATGGGATGAGCTTCTCATCTTTGGTCTGATACTCATCGTTGACCTGGTTTATGACGAGCTGAGAATCACCATAGACACACAGTGCTTGGATTTTCCACTCAGTGGCCATCTTGAGACCAATTACCAAAGCCTCATACTCTGCTATATTGTTAGTGCATGGGAATAACAACCTGTAGGACTTTGGAATTGTGTCGCCTTGGGCAGTGATAAACAAGATACCTGCCCCCGATCCATGGTTGGTGTAAGACCCGTCGAAGTAGAGTTTCCAAGGAGATGTGGACAGAGTAAATAAAGACTCATCTGGGAACTCAAACTGCATTGGTGAAGTGTCCTGTAACGGTGCCTCAGCTAGTTGGTCCACGATGATTTGCCCCTTGATGGCTTTTCTGTCCACATACTCTATATCATATTCGCTAAGAAGCATAACCCATTTGGCTAGTCGACCTGTGAGAGCCGCTTTGCTGAGAAGATATTTTAGTGGGTCGATCTTGGCAATGAGTTTGACAGGATGTGCCAACATGTAGTGTCAGAGTTTTTGTGAGGCAAAAACCACCGCAAGGCATGAACGTTCCACCTGTGAGTACTGCAACTCATAGCCCACTAAGGTTTGACTGATGTAGTACACAGCTCTTTCCTTGTTCTCATAGTCTTGCTGCGCTAGGAGAGCCCCAAGAGCAGTAGGTGTAGCAGATATGTAGAGAATCAAAGGCTTTCCTTGGATCAGAGGCATGAGTATAGGAGGATTCATGAGGTACTCCTTGAGCTTGTTGAATGCCTCTTCACACTGCTCATCCCATTTAAATGGAACGTTCTTATGTAGGAGATGGCTGAAAGGGTGGCACTTGTCTGCCAGCTATGAGATGAACCTGCGGATAGCCTGTAGCTTGCCCTGTAAGGATCTCAACTATGTTAGAGTTTTGGGTGGAGGCATGTCCATGATTGCTTTGACCTTGGCTGGGTCTACCTCTATGCCATTTGCTGACACGATGAAGCCTAGCAGCTTGCCCGATGTTACCCCAAACACACATTTTTTCAGGTTCAATTTTACTTGGAATTGGTCCAGCCATTGGAAGACTTTCTCTAATGTGTCCAGGTGTGAGTCCCTGGTGAGTGATTTTGCCAAGATGTCGTCAACATAATCTTCCATGGTCACATGCATCATGTCGTGGAATATGGTTGTCATGGCCCGCTGATATGTAGCACCTGCATTTTTCAGCCCAAATGGCATGACATTCTAGCAAAATGTACCCCATGGACAAGTGAAAGCAGTTTTGTGTTGATCCTCTGGTGCTATTTTGATCTGGTTGTACCCTGAGAATCCATCCATAAGTGACAGCATTGTATGTCCTGCCGTGAGGTTGACTATGATATCGATGTTAGGCAAGGGAAAGTCATCTTTGCGGCATGCTTTGTTTAAATCTCTAAAATCGTTGCATAGTCGAACTCTGCCATCTGGTTTTGACACTGGCACGATGTTTGATATCCATTCGGGGTAATCTATGGCCCTGATGAACCCCACATCTAACAATTTATTGAGTTCTTCCTTGACCAGGAGGGCAATATGGGGATGCATTTTTCTCAGTTTTTGCTTTACGGGCTTAACCCCTGGATCCAATGGCAAGTGATGTAGAATCAGGTTTGGGTCCAAACCTGGCATGTCGGCATATGACCAAGCAAAGCTGCCTCTCTTCTTTTTAAAGAATGGTACAAATTTGGTTTTCTCAGGCGGCGTGAGAGATTTTGCAAAGTGGATAATCTGAGGCTGCTCTTCGGTTCCAATGTTCACTAGCTCTGTTGGCTCTACCACGATCTGTGACCTTTCTTGATACATATCACTTGGGAGGGTGTCAAGCAATCCATCGTCAGGTGCCACAGTTGGGTTTTCACCTTCAGATACGTCCTTTCTTTTTACTGTTTTATGATCTGACACTGCCGCATGGCGGTTTTCACCGTCAGATCCCTTTTTGATCTTTACATTTTTATGACTAGAAGGCTTGGCACCCTCCCCGAAGTAAGCTATAGTATTGAGTTCGATAGCGAAACCGGCTTTATGATCTCCTTTTGGTAAATGATCTCTAAGTCCCATATAGTCAATGTAGGCATCATCGTTCTGGAACATATCTAATTGGGGGGTTCCTTGCAGATCCCAGTCAATAAGCTCAGGGTGCAAGAGGGGAAGGGAGTCGGATGAAAGACCCAATTCATTGATAGTGTGGATGGAAATATTAGGAGCACAGGTGGGGGTAGTGTTCTGGGTGGTACTTTCTTCCAGGTTGTTTATCGCGATGGAATCTATACTTTCCTCGAAAGTCATAACCTCAGGGAGGGGCAAATCAGACTCCAGTGGTCTATCCTGTTGCGTTTGTCTCTCATGATATGGGCTAAGAGTTTGGATGGTGTCAACCTCCTTGTCATCGTAGGAGTGTTCTGTCAGCTCGTCCCACTCATACTGATTGGAATCATCCGAATCTGCATCACTATCCTCTTGGAGTGTTGGAATTGTCTCCACAAGACAGGCATTTTCCTTGGCTTTGCCCTTGCCTTTGTATCCCAAGCCAGTGGTGTTTCTAGCTGAAGAGGAGGAAGAAGGTTGTATAGGTTCTGTGATCCCTTCTTTTTTGAGGCCGATAGGGCCTTGTCCTTCATATCCCATCCTGTGCAAGATGGTCTCACCTCGCCCATAGAGCTCTGTAGGGAGTCTGGGTGGATCTTGGGGTGTGTTTTCTTCTTCGGCATAAAGCCATTGCAAGAGATCTCGCTCCTCTGATTCATCGGATAAGGTCCCCCATTTTACAAAGGGGTTTGCGGGAGTTGTAGGAGGAGCAGAGGGCTTTGGAAAATGCCTGGGTTGATGCTTGGGCTGGCCAAAGGAGCGAGGAGACAAGGGCATTTTTGCAAGGTTGAGGCTGTGCTCAATCTGGTATTCCCCCATGCCATTTTCTTTTATGGTGATTTTCATTGGTTTGGGCCATGAGGAGGAAGCTTCAGCAGTATGGTCTTGTGGTGGAGTAGGGGAGATATGGGCTCGATTGTTGGGTATGACACATTCCGGTTTTGCTTGGAAAGAGTTGCAATGTTGGTAGGGATCAGGGTCGCCGTGTATGGTGACCTGCTTGCCATCGTGTGGGAACTTTATGCATTGATGGTAGGTGGAGGGAACAGCCTTCATGGTGTGGATCCATGGTCTCCCTAGTAGAATATTGTAAGCAAGCTCCCGATCAAGGACCTGGCACACCACATCCTTAATTACCGGGCCAACTTGAATAGGTAGGACAACCGTGCCCTTTGTGGTTCGTTCCTCCTCATCATAGGCTTTGATAGTAATTTTCTGTCTTGGATCTACTGCCTGTTCAGAGAACCCCAATGCAAGGACTAGCTTCAGAGTGCAAATATTCAAACCGGCACCCCCATCAATGAGAACCCTCTTGATGCGGTGTCTGTGTACGAATGCGACAATGTGTAGAGGAGTGTTGTGGGGTTGAGACATGGAAAGGTCATCTTGTTCTGTAAACGAGATGGAAGTGGAGGATGTCAAATTACCCACCATGGTTTGAAACTTTTCTTGGGCTAGGTTAGTGGGGACAGTAGTTTCCACTAAGGCTTTCTCAAGAATCTCCTTATGAGAAGGAGATAGACGCAAGAGCTCCAATATAGAAATGTGAGCCGGAGTCTTTTGCAATTGGTCGATGACATTATATGGGCGGGAGTTAGACGGAGATGGCGACGACCTTGGAGGAGTGGTGTTGATCATGACTCTACCACTGCGGGTAATTATACTACAACCAGTTCCGTTAGGTCCTAGTTGTTGGTTGGGGGATATGACGTTGACTTGCGGAACATGCTCAGAAATGCAGTTAATGGTGTACTCAAAGGGAACGCTTGCATAGTTAGCATTACTCGATCCACTGTTCTGGTTTGGCCTGTTGCGATTGTTGTCATTATTGTTATGGCCATTGGAGTTGTTGCCATTGTGACCATTGTTGTGGTTGTAACCATTGTTGTTGTGACCGCTGTTGTGATTGTTGTTATATGGCCGGTTGTGGTTTAGGAGAGGATCCCGGTAGGCCACATGAGATTCATTGGAGGTATGCTGTTGTGTCCCTCCCTGATTCTGGTCCAGTATGTCCTGTATGACGTTCTTAAGATGGATGCAATTATTGGTTGTGTGCCCCCTTCCTCGATGATACTCGCAATAATCTGTGTCCTTCCAATAGGGAGGTTTGACTATAGGCTCATAGTCACTTGTTGGCGGTAGAGAAATTTCCTTGTTAGCCAACAACTTCCTGAGAGCAGACTCTTGAGATTCTCCTAACGGCGTGAATTTTCTCCTTGGATTTGAATTGAACCAAGGTCTAGATTCCCGAGGGGGTGGCTTGTTGAGTGCACCGTTATTTGCTTCTTCCTTAAGAGTGAATATGGGTTGTTGTTTGGGGGCTGCCGCCTTGGCATCCACTACTCCATCGTTGACCACATTCTTGTTCTTGGTCCAAAACTTTGACTTGTCAGTTGTGTAATTGGAAGGAGGTGTGTCCTTGTAGAGCTTGAGAGTTCCTTTAGCGATCATAGCTTTCTCAATGAATAGCCCCATTTCAATGACTTTGGTGAATGAGGCAGGGCATTGTATCTGAATCTGATAGCTAAGATCGGGATTCAAATTGTGGACAAACATTTCCAATAGTTGTTTCTCAGGCATGTCGTAAGAACACTTACTAGCTAGCTGTCGCCATCGTTGTAAGAAGGTGGCGAAAGACTCACCACCTTTTTGTTTGGTGTTGCATAGGTCTAGCATAGATACTTCATGTTCTATGTTGTAAGAGAAGTGCGTTATGAATTTATTGACAAGTTCATCAAAAGTTTTGATTCCTGGTGGAAGACGCGAGAACCACTCCATAGCTTGGCCTCCTAAAGATCTTGGGAATAGTCTCATTAAGTAGGTGTCGTTGTGAGCTACTTCTAAACATGCTGCAGTGAATTCCCTGATATGATCTCTAGGGTCCCCCTTCCCTTTGTATTTGTCGAATTTTGGGATTCTGAACTGAAAGGGGAATGGTTTCATGACTAAACTTCTGTCAAAGGGGTATGGTGCTATATCTTCCAAGGAGTAGTTCTTGGAACTGGTGCCGATCTTAAGGTTGGAGATTTCTAGCTTTAGACTCTCAATTTGTTGTCTCACATCTGCCATAGGAGCATTTTGATCCATGTGTTGTTTTCCTCTCTCATTGGCCTGGGGGACCGTGTCATTTGTGCCTCTCTCATGTGCATTTGGGACTGTGTCATTTGTGTCCCTCTTCCATTCATTGTCTGCATTTTCCATGATGGAGCTAATGTCAAAGTCTAAGGGGAGTTTGATTCCGAGACTAGCAAGATGATGGAAATATTTGGTGGGGTCCTCAAGGAGCACTTTCTCCACTAGGCGTTGGAATTTGCTATCTTGCATGTGTGCCACTAATTCTTCACGAGAAATTTCTTCATCATCATCGCGTGGTGGGGCGATGTGATCGGAAGAGTCGGCCATTTCAGTTAGCTTGTTGTACTGGGATCGAGTAAGAACCATGCAAGGTGGGGTGGGATGAAATGGACTAGGATTAGAAATTTTGGCAAGGTGTCGACTAAGACTGTAATGAATGGGATATCTAGGACAAGACTTGGACAAAGGGTTCTCTCACTCAATGACTTCAGGTAAGACGGTTGACACAAGACTCTAGCCACTAGCAAGGGTAGTCGATACTAGTCTCACTGTGTAGGGCTTAGTCGTTCAACAAGACTACTAGCAAAAGGTACTGTGACCTACTAGGCTTACATGAATTCACGAATGAAACGAAGAAGGACCTATGTCGAATCGGTATGGGACAGAATGACGTTGGGGCAAGAGTGACTAGGATAGAAGGTGACTGGGATGACCGTCAAAAAAGAGAGAAATGGGTGAAATGGATGAAAATTGACTGCAAGGTTGATTCTGACCTCAGAAAATGAAACTAGGCTGAAATGGGTATTCTGAACAGCTGACAAAAATTTCTCAAAAATAGGGCAGATGCTCACTGTCACACATGCGCAGAAACAGATGCGCAGCAAGAATGGGTAAATGCGCTGTAAGTCACTGTATGTGCGCCGCTCTGGTGAAGTATGTATGCGCAATAACAGTGTGTAAATGCGCAGCAGAAAAGTAAATGCGCAGCAAGTCGGTGTATATGCGTAGCAAGTCGCTGTAAAAGCGCAGCAGAACAGTGTATATGCGCAGTAGAAAGGTATAAAAGCGCCGCAAGTCGGTACAAAAGTGCAGCAAGTCACTATATATGCGCAGCAGAAACGGATACATGCGCAGTTCTGGTATTTTTTTTGCAAATTTTTAGGATTTTTCTCTGTTTTTGGTATTCTTTGGCTGGAAAAGGTCTTCCTGATCTGATATTATGAATTAATTTAGTAAGAAAACACAGCAAGCACAAAGAGTATTTTGTAGTTTTCCATTGTTTTTGTAGATTTTTGACTCTATTTTGGACAAAAGCAAGCACAAAATCCTAGGCGAGAAATGGATTATAAGGGATTTGGGCCACTAAAACAAGAGGTATTTAATTCGGGCAACCGTTCAAGTGGTTACACGTGCGGCAGCGCTACTCTCCGTTATGGAGTCACCCAACCTCACAGGGTTACGCCTGAGAGGGTTTTGGGGGAGGTTGGCCGTCGGTGTAACATAATAGCACTCGTTGCAGGAGGTTTTCACCTCAAGCACAATTTATTCTAAGTGGCTCGGTAGGGCTTGGCGTTAGCCTGTTACCACTCAGGGTCGTTCCCGCTTGGACAAGCGTGCATCCAAGGGCAGGCCCCTCCTAAAGTTTAAACAAATAGAATGACAAGTCTGGCACTCTGATCACCCAGAAGAGGGGAGAGCATAAGCCTATTATCATTCGCAAGCACAGAATACACTGATTGATCCACCCTAGTTAAAAGATAAAAACTAAATGGGCTAAGCTACTCAAACAAAACTTTGAAGTGATTTCAACAATATTGCAGTGGTTCAATTTTAAATCCCAGAAAGTAGTTGTGAGTTCAATTTTAAATCCACGTTGCACGAGATTGTTAACTTTGAAATTCAGGTCTTCCGATATAGCAATGGTTCATTTTAACTCCAGAAAGCAGTTGTGAGTTCAATTTTAAGTCCACGTTGCACGAGATTGTTAACTTTAAAATTCAGGTCTCACGATATAGCAATGGTTCATTTTAACTCCAGAAAGCAGTTGTGAGTTCAATTTTAAATCTTTAGATAGCAATAACTTGGAAGTTTGTTTGCAATGCAAGCATGAAATAAACTAGTTACTTCCTCCCTAATTAAGACTAGATGAAGATTTGTAATGAACAACCATTTTACTCTTTCCCAGAAAATGAAATGTGAGCTAGTTAGATGCAACTACATGTAACTAAACCTGAGCCTATCCTGCAAAACCGCTCCAGCAAACACCTACAAAAGGGTTAGCGTTAGCAAAATCCTCAAGAAAAGTACTAAAATCTGAGCCAGTTACAAATGCGCAGCTTCAGTGATCAGATGCGCAGAAGTGATCAACAGAAGCACAGCATTAACGAATGCGCCGTAGTTTTGAACGTATGCGCCGTTAAAATGAACAAATGCGTAGTTTTAACGTATGTGCAGCAACAGTCATCAGAAGCGCCGTAACAGTCAACAGATGCGCCGTTATAACAAATGCGCAGCAACAGTCTATGGAAGCGCAGCAACAGTCAACAAATGCGCAGTTTTAACAAAAGCGCCGTAACAGTCTGTAAAAGCGCAGCAAGAATGCACAGATGTGTAGGATTTTCAAAAGCACCGGAACAGTCTTCAAAAGCACCGTAAAAATGAACAGATGCGCCGAAAGAACTTGTGCATGACTCTGCGGGACCTGTACGGAACCTGCCTTCAAAAAAGCTCAAAAATGGTGAAATAAAGGGGCAATGCCCCCACGGTGGGCACCAAAAATGTGAGGGTAAAATAGTGATCAATCAAATGAATAATAGATGACCCAAACATCAACAGAATAGAGAAACAAAGAAGATTCAAGTAAACAAAGCAATGAACAAACACAGCAAACCTCTTCCGTTTCGAAACTTCTGTTGTTCGCCTATCACGAATCGTCCTTTTGCAGATGAGATGAGCCCTCAGAGAGTGCAATCTTTTAAAGCTGTTTGAGGAAGTCGATGGTGAACGGCTATGGTGTGATGTGCAATGAAGGTGAGCTCCAATGCAACAATGGTGATCTCAAGCTTGTAGATGACAAATGGGTCCCAAAGGCGCGCTGGTGATATTTCTGCAGAGTAACGATGTCAAAAGCCTGGATGGTTAGAATGGAAGAATGAAGCTTCATTTATAGACTTGGAAGAATGGAAATCAACGGTTGAGAGAAGATATGAAGATCAATGGTTGAGGATGGTTGAGGAATGTGCAACCAGTGGAAACGTGCCAAGTGTCCCAGCTCCATCATGAAAGGTGGGATGTGACAAAACTGATTGGAGAGTTAACTCCATTGACTGGTCTGTTAACAGAATTGATTGATCAGTTAGAAGAGTGGATTGTGGAACTGACTGGATTGATTGAGGATTTGACTCAACTGACAGGTTAGTTAACAAATTTGATTGATTGGTTAACTGACCTCTGATTGGAGAAGAAATAGGCCATGTGGGTGAGGTAAAATAAGGTAATTAAATATTAAATATATTTAATTACATGTGCAACCTGATGAGGTGGACAAGGTGAGGTGGAAAAGGTGAGGTGTAAAGGTGACGTGGAATTTTGAATTTAGAACTTTAGGATAGAGGAATTAGGCTTAATTAAATAATTTATGATTATTTAATTGTGAAGGACTTTAGAAGAATTTTAATTAAATAAATAGAATTTATTTAATTGTGAGATAGTGAATTGATTAAATAAATTTGGAATATTTATTTAATTAATAGAAGAATGGAATAAATATTTAGAATATTTATTTAGGATGATTTGTGTCATTTTTAGGTGTATACAGATTTCTTTTCTGCCTCATGTTCATGTATGCTTAAATGTTTTGATACTGCACTAATTGTTAAAGAAGAAGAGAAAGTTAAATAATTAATGATAATTGATTCACCCCCCCTCTCAGTTATCCACCTTGTTCCAACAATTCCTCATCACTTGTTGTGGTGCTCCCTTCCTTTAGGCACTATATACTAAAAGAAACCAAGAACCAATAAGACAATGTTGATTACCAATTTGAAGTATGTTGATAAACAATTAAGCTTTTATATATATAGAGTACAAAGTTTGAGTCACTCTAGGAGTGCTCAACACAAGTTGGTTAGTTTGTTCCTCCAAATGTGGAAAGAACATGCCACGTGCCACCACATACCTTGGAAGAATTTTGACTAACTCTCCAAGTCTTCTCATAAAGCCACCTTAGATGACTTATGACATGTGTAGATAATTACATGCATAATTAATTAAATAAGTAATAATAAATATCTACACTATCACCCACCCTTAAGCTCATCTTGGGTGAGCACAAAGAAGGATGGGTCCTGGCAACTAGGCCTAATTAGGTACCCATATATAGTAAAAAATCTCTCATGAAGCTGAGATTCGGTAGAAAACCCTGTGGGAAAAATACTACCCTCCAAAAGAGAGAAAAGAAAGAACTAGAAGGCACCCCCTAAAGATGATGAACTCTTTGAATGTTGACCCATTGCTCCAAATTATGTCCTGCTAGAAATAATTTCTGGATGCTCTTTGTGAAGCATCTCTAGAATCTCATGTAGTAAAGGAGAAAAAACAACTGCTAGAAAGAATCACTAGGTGCTCTCTTGTAGAGCATCTCTGGAATCTCATGTAGCAAGAGATGTAGGTACTGTTAGAAGAGTAAGATGAGCCTATCATAAAGAATTAATGGAAGTTTATGAAGAAGCAACACACAACTTTCAAGTAGCAATAGGTACAGTAGAAGTGCAATTTAGAACAAAAAAGAAGAACTTGCTCAAACAAGAAATGTTTGGTAGAAAATAGTTCAATGATCCTATTGAATATAACTAATGGAAGTTCATGGAGAAGTAACATTAAGCTCTAATGTGGCAATAGGAGCATCATCCCCACTAGGGGTAAAGTGAGAAAATGCGAAGTTATGAGAGAAGTGGCAACTCTTCCCAATTGCACAATAATTTCTCTACTTTGAGAATTTTGAATCAATGCTTAAGTGGATGTAAACTTAACTGTCTTATTTGAACAAGTGAGTTGATATATGAAAAGTATATTTTTTTCAAGTCAAGAATGAACAAGACATTATGGATGTATCTATTACCTATCTGTATTGTTCCTTGTCCACAAACAATATGATAACAATCATCTAACAAGACTTTGGAAATGTCAGTAGGATTGAATGACATGAAAACCTCTAAATGAGACATATGATCAATAGTACCAGAGTGAAGAACCCATTGATTTATCTTATAATCATCTGAAGATACCATAGGAACCTAAATACACACTCCCTTAATTATTTTGTGCCCCAAATTGCTTAATTTCCCCCTTGAATTAGGCACTTTATCATCTAGTGCTATAGGACTAAGAAAGACAATTAAAATCGTGCCCTAATACTTAGCCTATTTATGAGAATGATTTCTTTCAGAAATAACATTTTTAAAAAAAACCTCTAAATATGCCCCTAATTTTAAATGCCCCCGCTTATTTTGTATTTTTATATTGCATAGTGTAAATGAGACAATTAAAAAAAATTGCCTAATTTTAACACTAAAACCAATTTTAAATGGTTTGCAAAAAAATATAAAACAAAATATTTAGAGGCCCAAAATTAGGGCTAAGTGCTAGTTTAGGGTATAAAAGTCCAGAAAATATAGGGGCAGATAAAAAAACACTATGGTGGTGACCAATTTGTAGATTTGGCATACAGGGGTGGCTAGAATGGAAGGTTTGAGTGCCTCTTTGTCTGAGCATCTCATAGGAGGGTCAAACACTAGTTTGAAGCCCAAACAAGAGTGATCACTACTTCCGAATAGAGGTTTCAAGCCCGAGCAGGGGTAGCAGACCAGAAGGAGAAATGGTAGACCAAAAGGAGCACACCTTTGTATGCTTGTCATGAATAAAGAGGCCATAGCCCTATTCAAAGTAGGTCACTAGCAAAAGAGGCCATGACCTTTCTAATCACAGGCCATGGGCCTTTAACCAACAAGCTGCTAACCTTCACACACAAAGAAAAAACAAAGTTTAGCATGTAGGTAGAAATAGAGATCAACGCCTCTGTTCTTGAATTCCATCCTCTACTCTTTACCAACCAACGTCAGCAAATAGGCTCGTGGATTTGAATGCCTACAGCTGCTCTATGCCCAAAAAGGGGAGATGGATGCCACAAATAAAAATTGCTCCACAAAGAATGGAGAAACCTAGATATGTAAGAATGTACACATGTCAGATGTGGGTGTTTGAATGCCTCCCATTTGCACCATACAATGTCTATCACACCTCAAAATGCCTATGTGGGGCTTTGAATGCCTTCACCCACACCTAGGGATTTACCTCAAAATAGGAAACACAAACAATGTCTCCTTCCTCTCTACACAAACAACCTCAAAAAATTGAAATACTAAACCCTCCTGTCTCCAAGCAAACTAGAAAAAATCTTATTTTGGCTTTGATACCGTATAAGAAACCAAGAATCAATAATCCAACATTTGATTACCAATTTGAAGTATGTTTATAAAAAAATAATCTTGTACATATAGAGTATAGAGTTTGAGTCACTTTAGGAGTGCTTAACACAAGGTGCTTAGTTTTTTCCTCCAAATGTGGAGAGAACATGCCACATACTTCCGCATACCTTTGAAGAGTTTTGACAAACTCTTCGAGTCGACTCATAAAGCCACCTAAGATGACTTATGACATGTGTAGATAATTACATGCATAATTACTTAAATAAGTAATAATAAATATCTTCACTAACACACACCATGGGGATTAAGGACTAATCACTATTCTCATGCCTCAAACCATCCATAAATTTCTTTCCATCTACCAAGCATATCCTGACATTGCTACATACTTGGTCCTCCCTATCTTTTAGTGGCATTAACTTATATCTTCTACCATCCCTTATTACTATGTAAGTATTTGTTCTCCTATAATATATGGCTTTCTTATCGAACTACAATGGCCTCCCCAATAGTATGTGACACACATCCATTGATATTATATCTCACAAGACTTGATAATTGTAACTCCCTATTTTGAATTTCACCTAACATTATTCATTAATCATTACCTTATGTTCTTTCTACAACCAAGCAATTAAGTAAGGATTTGGATCCTTCTACCTCATCATATTTAGTTTTTCAACCATTTCCTTTGATACCAAGTTGTTGGAACTTTCAATATAATTAATTACCTTGCAACACTTTCCTCCTACTTTATATTTAGTCCTGAACAAGTTCCTTTTTTTGCACTAGTCCTTCTTCCTTAGGATGCTCCATTAAAGCCATCCTCATCATTTGTGATCTCTAGGTTCTAGGTCATCATCAATCTTCATGAGTTTTTAGGGTTTGTCCTCCACAAATGTATCTCTAGCACTACTTCCTAGGCATTTTTCTTGCTCTTGAAAACATTCAAATGCTCTTTGTCCTACTTTTCTACACTAAAGAAAGTTCTTGAAGGCCCCTTTTTCATTTCTCCTATATATGTCCCTTCATTCTTGGTATCCATCTCTAAGGTAGGTATCTCCTTATTTTTTATTTTTTTTGTACTACTTACTCTCTCCTTATATTTTTGGTAAGTATCATTACTTCTTTCTTTCTACGATACACTTCATTGCCACTATGGTAGAAATTGTTAGCTCTTCTATCTCCTTATTATCTTCTCCAATAATTGTATTATGATGTCTCTCTCTGGGGTCTTTCTTGATTTCCTCTCTATCAAATTTTCTAGTTCTCAAACCTCCTGTTCAACTTGTCTTCTACCTTGATCACAAATTGGTATAATTTCTCTATGGCAGTCAATCAAACTAAACTTAGTTCTTCCTAAATTCTCTCCCTTAAACCATTGATGTACCTCACAACCTTCTCTTTGCCTGTCTCATTAGGCCTTATTGTAATAATCAATTTATGGAATTATTTGGTGTACTCTTTCGTAGTCCTATCCATTTGTCTCAATCTTTGTAATTTTTTAGTAGTTCTAGTTCATAGTCCATTGGTAAGAATTGTCTTTTCAAATTTTCAATCATTATCTCCCAACTTTTTATCCTTTTATTTCCATTCCTATTTCTTTCTATTTGTACCTCTTTCCACAAAATAGTACCATATACCATCAAAATGGTTTTACCAAACCTAACCCTCTCTAGATCTTCTATCTCTTCATACTCAAAATATTCATCCAACTCATTTATCCAATTAATTAGTTCTTCCAAATTTAGATTTCCATAGTAGTTTGGAACTTATATTCTACGTTTCTCATTGATTTTGGAAGTGATGTAGGAGCATCCCTGGTTCAAGAGCAATCTTGCATCAACCAAAAACATTTGCATTTCAGTTTGTTTCTTTTATTTTCGAGTTCAGTTCAGGTAGTTCAGTCAGTAGTAGTTTCTATATGTTGGTCTGCATTCTACCATAGTTGCATTTCAGATCTTGTGGAGCTAGACTTAGCACCTACGTTCATTCATGCACAACATATCCAAAATTTAGAGCATTTGGATCTAGTACCAGAAATCTATCGCTATTAGAAGATCAACTATTTTCTCATAACAGAGCCTCCTGAGAGTCTCAGACAATTAGCTAAAGGAGAAGACTCGTAGAGCATTCCTCAACTTGTGGAGCTAAAAGACACATCAATCAATGTTCTATGGTTCATGGCCGACCTTCCCTGAGTTCAATACACCTTTCCATTCATTTATAGAGGAGTTCTTCATGTTTAGGTCTGACATACCCATGTACACACATTACAGCTCTTCATCGGAGTTTGTGATCTTCCTTGGCCAATGCGGAGGAATCTAATATTCCAAAGATGATATATATTTATGTAATAGATGCCTAGGAAAGCAGTGATCAAGTTCTTATCAGTTAGAAGATAGATAGTTGAATTTGTGTGAAGGAGCTTCAACACTATATCTTGTGCATATTCTGATATTTCGTAACCATGCCTGTGAACCCTAATTGGAAGCTTGCATGTTGCTAACCAGTCTCTATTTGAATTCTATGATATATTGAATGACTAAAACTGCATTTGCTTTGTATCTCTGATTTGTTTCCATTGTGTGTACTCTAGCTACATGGTCTAGATAGTTCTCTTTAAGGACCCTCCTAAGTGTCACTACACCAAGTGGTATCAGAGCGAAAGTTTGAATCTTTGGGAGTGAATTGAGAAAAGTTGGCAAAGGAATTCTGTAAGATCTTTTTGTGAACAGATTGTTGAATTTGACATAGGTTACTTGTGTCATAACCGATCACCAATTGTGAGGCAGTTGTCACCTTGTAGCCTGGTCTCTGAATTGAGGCAATTTGTACTTGATCCTAGGAATATGTTTCTGAGGAGAATCCCTACTATTGGAACAATGGCTGGAACAATGTGTGAGATGATGGAAATGATAAAAAAAATGAGAATTTGATTGGATGCTATCGAGGTTCCAAGATAGGCAAAGAGGATTAACACTGAGACCTAATGTTGAAAGTGATGATGAAGAGGAACTTCCATCTACTGAACAAATTGGTGAAACCCTAGGAGGTGATGAAGAAGAAGAATGAGATCAGGTCAAGATGTCACAAGCTATTTCAAAGATTGGGAAAAGACCTAGAGTTGATGTCCTGAACTATACTGGCAATTTAAACCATGAGGAGTTGATTGAATGGATAAATGACATGGAGGAGTACTTTGAATATGAAGAAATTAAAGATCCAGAGAAGGTAAAATTTGCAAAGACAAAGTTGAATGGACATGCTACTATATGGTGGAAAGAAGTTCAGTTGGATAGAAATAGAAGACGAAAAGAAAAGATCACGAAATGGGATAGGATGGTGACAAATCTAAAGAATCAGTTTGTACCTATTGATTATGAGTTGGAACTGTTGAAGAGATTGTAGAACTTGAGACAAAAGGAGAAATCTATGGAGTACACTAAAGAATTCCATAAGATGATCATAAGAACAGGACATAGTGAAGCGAGAAAAGAGAAAGTGGCTAGATACATCAATGGACTGAGATTGAACATTCAAGAGGAACTGAGTTTGGTGAGGATGACAACATTGGAAGAAGCATATCAGTTTTCCCTAAAAGTTGAAGAAAAGTTGAATAAGAGGCATGATCAGAGATAGAAAGGTAGAGGAAGTAAATTTCATAGAGGCAGAACATTTTCCAGAGGAGAGAGATCTTATGCAAAACAAAACAGACAAGAGAACACATTCAAGAAAGATGATACAGATAATAATGCATATCAGAGAGATGACAAAAATTTCTACTACAGAGAAAACCCTAGTCCATACCAGAGTGAAGGATATAGAAGAGAAGGAAGAGGACCTGATAGGAGAAAATTTAGAGGAACTTGCGTCAAGTGTGGAGGTGAAGGACATAGAGCATTTGAATGTAATCAAGGGAGTACAAACAAGAGGATAGAGAACAGTGGAAGAGCAACCTATGTAGAAGAAGAACCTTTTGGATCACCAAGTTCAATTGGTAAACATGAGAAAGGAAAATCACTTGTGATGAGGAGAGTACTATTTCCAATAGAGAAAAATGAGGAACCACCACAGAGGAAAAGTTTGTTCAAAACTAGATGCAAATCAAGAGGTAAATGTTGTAAAGTTGTAACTGATAGTTGTAGTTTAGATAACATAGTTTCAGAAGAGATGGTGATTAAGCTGAAGTTGGAAAGGTTGAAACATCCTAAGCCCTATAAGATAGCATGTATTCAAGATGATCATAAGGTACTGGTGAGTGAACAATGTCTAGTGAAATTTTAGGTTGGATCATATCATGATGAAGTATTGTCTGATGTTATGCTTATGGATGCTTGTCATATTTTGTTGGGTAGACCTTGGTAGTATGATAGAAAAGCTATACATGATGGGAGAAAGACTACATATACCATAACATAAAATGGAAAGAGAATTACCTTGATTCCTTTGGAAGATGATCCTAAGAGTGAAGTATGTGGGAATGCTAGAGTTTGTTTGGTAGATGGAAGAAAATTTTTGGATGGTTTGAGACATGAGAATATGTGCTATGCCTTGATTCCTAAGAAACTTGAAACATTGAAGGAGGAGATTAAAGAATCACATCAGAAGGAGATAACTGAGTTGCTAATAGAGCATGAAAACATCATATTAGACAATGTACCTGAAGGATTACCACCAATTAGGAGTATAAGTCATCACATGGATCTTATACTAGAAGCTAGTTTGTATAACAAAGCAACACACAGAATGATACTGACAGAAAATGAAGAGCTGAATAGACAGATACAAGAGTTGTTGAGGAGAGGTTTGATCAGAGAAAGTTTGAGCCCTTATGCAGTACCCACAGTGTTAACACCTAAGAAGGATGGAGAATGGATAATGTGTACAAACTCTAGAGAAATCAACAAGATCATAGTTAAGTATAGATTTACTTTACCAAAGATGGATATTATCATGGATTGTTTGAATGGAGCAAGATATTTCATAAAGATAGATTTGAAGAGTGGATACCATTAGATCAAAATTAGAGAAGGAGATGAATGGAAGACTACTTTTAAGACAAATGAAGGATTGTATGAGTGGTTAGTGATGCCTTTTGGATCGACAAATGCAATGAGTACTTTCATGAGATTGATGAATGAAGTCTTGAAAAAATTCTTGGGTAAGTTTGTTATTGTATACTTGGATGACATTCTGATTTCTAGTAAGACAAAAGAGGAACATTTGTGGCATATTAGACAAGTATTATAGAGGTTGAGGGAAGAGAAATTGTTGATAAACATTAAGAAGTGTAGTCTTATGAAGGAAGAATTGGCATATTTGGGATTTGTGATTTCTATAGAAGGAGATGGACCCTGAGAAAGTTAGAGCAATTGTTGAATGGCCTACACCGAAGAGCATTGGAGAAGTTAGATCATTTCATGGATTAGCTAGTTTCTACTAGAAGTTCATCAGAAATTTTAGTTCAGTATGTAACCTTATGACAAAGACAATGAGAGGTGATATAAAAAATTTCAAGTGGACATCAGGAGTAGATAAAAGTTTTGAGTTGTTGAAGTAGAAACTGACAAAGCAACCTATTTTAGAATTATTGAATTTCAATAAGGTATTTCAAGTAGATTGTGATGCAAGTGGGAATGCAATAGGATCAGTGTTAAGTCAAGAAGGTAGACCTGTAGCATATTTTAGTGAGAAGTTGAATGATGCAAGGAGAAGATATTCAGTTTATGATCAAGAGTTCTATGCCATAATTCAAGCCTTGAAGAAGTGGAGACATTACTTGTTGCCTAAAGAGCTTGTGTTGTATACAGATCATCAAGCTTTGTAATATTTGAACAGTCAAGGAAAGTTGAATCAGAGGAATATGAGGTGGGTAGAGTTCATGTAGAGTTATATTTTTGTGTTCAAGCATAGGAGTGGTAAATCAAACAAAGTTGAAGATGCATTAAGTAGGAGAAGGATCTTGTTGACAAAGATGAGAGTTCAAGTATTAAGTTTTGATGAGTTAAAGCATATGTATGAGGGAGATATTGATTTTACAGAACCTTGGAAACAATGTAAGGAACCTGTTGTGATAGATAGGAGTAAGTGGTTGGACTATTTCATTCAAGAAGATATGTTGTTCAGAGTAAATTAGTTATGCATACCTAGAATTTCAATGAGAGATAATTTGACTAAGGAGAAACGCAGTGGTGGATTGGCATGATATTTTTGCATTGATAAGATAGTGGCTTTGATGAGTGTAAACTACTTTTGGCCTCAGATATATAAGGATGTTAGGAAATTTGTGCAAAGTTGTAGAGTTTGTCAAGTTGCAAAAGGGAGTAGTCAGAACACTAGATTGTATAAATTGTTGACAGTATCGGAGAGACCTTGGGAAGACATATGTTTGGTTGGAGAAAAGATAGAAAGTTGGGATTTGATTCTTTCACAAGTAGAGTTTGCATATGATAATTTAGTGAATAGGAGTACTAGAAGAACACCTTTTAAAATTATTACCGAAGTAAACCCTAGAGGAATAACAGAATTGAGAGATATCAGTATGATAGATAAGAGAAGTGTAGAAGTAGAAGAATTTGTAGAACATATGAAGACAATGCATAATTAGGTGAAGAAGCATTTGGAGGATATGAACAACAAATATAAAGAACAAGCAGATGAGAAGAGAAGATGCAAGGAATTTGCATTTGGAAATGAAGTGATGGTGTACTTGAGGAAAGAAAGATTTCCAGTTGGGACATATAACAAGTTGAAGATGAAGTTTGGACCTTGTAGGATACTCAAGAAATTTGATTCAGGAAATGCATATGAAGTAGAGTTACTAGAGGCATTTGGTATATCACCTATTTTCAACATTGTAGAGCTATACCGGTATCATGAAGCAGAGTTTAGAGACAACATTGAAGAAGACTTGAAGAAGTAGTTACCACAACAAGCATTGGAAGAGATTGAAGACATTTTAGACAACAGATTTGGACATAGCACCAAAGGAAGATAATACAAAGAATACCTTGTGAAGTGGAAAGGCAGACCGAAAGAAGATTCATCACAGATTTCCCAGGCTGAGGTGGACTGTCTTGGTTTTCCTCTAACCCTAGAAAAGTGAGGGACTCACTTTTTAAATAACCTCAAATGTCTCATGCAGGAGAATCCCTGTTTCAAGAGTAATCTTGCATCAACCAAAAACATTTGCATTTCAGTTTGTTTGCCTTTTAGTTTGTTTCTTTCATTTTCCTATTCAGTTTAGGTAGTTCAGTCAGTAGCAGTTTCTATATTTTGATCCACAATCTACCATAGATACATTTTAGATCTTGCAGAGATGGACTTAGCATCTACATTCATTCATGCACAACATATCCAAAATTTAGAGCATATGGATCTAGTACTGGAAAGCTATCGCTATCAGAAGATCAACTATTTTCTCAGAACAGAGCCTCCTGATAGTCTCAGACAATTAGCTAAACGAGAAAACCTGTGGAGCATTCCTCGACTTGTGGAGCTATAAGACACATGAATCAATGTTCTATGGTTCATGGCCAACCTTCCTTGAGATCCACACATCTTTCCCTACATTTGTGGAGGAGTTCTTCATGTTTAGGTCTGACCTAGCCATGTACACACGTTACAGTTCTTCATCAAAGTTTGAGATCTTCCTTGGCTGATGCGGAGGAATCTAATATTCTGGAGATGATATATATTTATGTAATAGATGCCTAGGAAAGAAGTTGTGAGGCCTAGCCTAGTACTGCACTTGACACCATGATATGATACTATTTATAACTGTCTATTTTGATGTGTGATTGGAAATTATGCTATAATTAAACTCTTTGGGAATTATGTTTGGACTGTCTACTTTTTATTCTCATAAGTTGTTGTTGGATAATTAATTATG
Organism: Cunninghamia lanceolata; assembly: GCA_027924645.1. Classification (NCBI taxonomy): domain Eukaryota; kingdom Viridiplantae; phylum Streptophyta; class Pinopsida; order Cupressales; family Cupressaceae; genus Cunninghamia; species Cunninghamia lanceolata. The sequence continues at coordinate 7,512,162 of BSBN01000482.1, forward strand.
TGGGAAAGGAAAGTATTAAATGAATTAAATGATTATGTGATAGTCTTTAAATAAATTATATTATTATAATTATGTCAACATGAATGAAGTTGGAATATTTAATTAATTTTTCTATGCATTTCAAGTTGCTTCGGCTCTATTTTCTTGAACTGATATTCAAAATTAAAGTGTGCAGGTGGGTGGTCAAGATCCCTTAAGTGGAATTCAGAGACTCCATAAACCCTAGATCATCCAATTAAGCCTAGCCTAACCTAAGGAAGAGGTTAAGGCTAATACATTATTGTTTGATGTTATTTTAATTTTTGTATAGTTGTGGTAATTTTTGTTATTTTATAAATTTTTAATTATTTCATTTCGAGAATGTTATTTTAAATTATTTGTTTTATCTTATAATAGTATTTTGTAGATAATGTTATTTTATTTTATTCATTTTATTTAAATTAGTCTTGTGGGGAAAAAGTCTTTTTATTTATTTATGCAATTTTATTTCAATTTATTTCCTCATGGATGAGGATAAATGTTTTAAATCCTATTTTAGTATTTTAAACTTTTGGACAAGGTTTTATCTTTTGTTTTATTTTTAGAAAAAGATGAGTTCTATGGGAAGAAAAGAAAAAGAAAGTTTCTTTCTTTTCTATTTTTTTTCCTTTTGGATGTTTTTGGAGTTTTTATTTAGGAGGAAGTTTGGAGAAGATTTTGATAATAACTTTTGGAGGATCATTCTTAATTTTATGTTGGGTACGGAGGAATAGAAAATGGGTGAAATTGGAAGAAAATTGGCTTGGGGATTTACGAGGGGTGATTGAGAATTTTCTTTTGGTTTTCAATTTGTTTTGGGGCTCACCCTAACTTGGGGAGCAGAGGTAATTTCTTGAGAATTTTTATTTCTATATCTGGTAAAAATCTTGTGTTTGTGAAAATTTTAATGAGTGTTGAGTCTTTATGTGTGTTGTTGTATCTTGTTGGGATTGGGTTGTTTATGGGAGTAGCCCTCCATCTAGATGAGAGCCTCCCACGTGATCGGAGTAGAGAGAGGCGTGGAGCCTCTCTTGGGGAAAGTATTTCTAGCTTATGTATTCAAACAAAGGATATGAAGTTTTATGTGGAAAAAAATATGTGGTTGTTAAGTTGGAAGAATGGGTATATGATGTTATTAGATGTGGGAGTTTTTGTGTTTCGTGGAGTAATAGAGTTTATTTGTTAAAAAGTATGTGGTTGTAAAATTGGAAGAATGGTTATATGATGTTGTTATTGGATGTGGGAGTATGTATTTATGTGGAGATATGGAGGTGGTGTTGTATGGGAGTTTGTGTTTTTGTGGAGTAACAGAAGATGGTATTTATTATGATTATATTTTGGTTTATTTCCCCAAGAGGGATGTTATCCCTTTCTCCCCCTGTTTTGATCTCGAAAAAGATTCTCGTGTGTGAGTCAACCAGGGGGTTTTTAATGTGTTTTTTTCAAATTATTGTTTGTTTATGTAAGTTGGCTTGAGAGTCACCTAGTTTATTGGAGTTCTCCTGCTCGGGGGTGGGATATGTTGAGGCAATCCCTACGATAGGGTGGAGAGTAGGACTTGGCTGGCTATTTTGGCCTTTGCATGTGTGCAAGTCAAAGAATAGCTCTGTGATTGGTTGAAAGAATCCATTGAGGGTTTTAGAAAAAGAATAATATGTGTCTTGAAAGTGTTGGTAAAGAGATTTTGAATGTGAAATTCTGTTGGAGTTTTTCCATTGGCAATAAAGAATCTTGTGGAGTTGAACTATTGTTGGGAAAACCAGCTTTGATCATTGTTTATGTGTGATAAAGTTGTATATGGTTAAACTAAAAATACTCCTCCATTCAATTTGATTTTGTATGGTTTTATTGTGTGGACAATATGGTTGTTATAAAGAAAGTAAATTAAAATTTAAGTTTCATTGTGAAAAGTATCTTAAAATGGTTTTACTATATATAGATATATATCAAGAAGGAATCAATCTTGATTTTATAATTAGAAAAAGTGAATGTATTATTCAGTTTATAAGAGAAAGGAAGGTTTTGATTTAATAAATATGTTTTGCTTGATTCAAAGAAAGTAAGTTATGTTTTAGTTTATTGGAAAAACAATTTCAAATTTAGTGAGATTAAAAAGATGTGTTTTATTTAATTGTAATTTTCATTTTTGTTATTCTATCCAAATTGAAAAAGGATACCTTAAATTATTAGTTAATTTGAGAATAAATGATTTATTTAATTAAGTTAGTTAATTTGATTGTAAATGAAAATATATATATACTAAGTGAAATTGGTATTTAAGTTAAGCTTTATTGTTCAATCGGTTTTATATTAGAAATTATTAGACTGGTTTTATAGAAAAAATAAAATAAAATAAAATTTAGTTTCAGAATGTAAAATAAAAGAAAGGCAAATAAGTTTAAGATTATGATTTTTAGTTTCATTACTTAAAACTAGGAAAGGAAAAATTAGTTTAAATATTAGAAGTAAACTAGATTTATTAAATTAATTAAAGAGAAAAGAAGAGTTTTGTTTTAGAAGGAAAAAATAGTTAAAATTATTTTATCTATTTATTAATACAGAAATAAATCTTAATTTTATTCTCATTTATTAAAAAAAAGCATCGCTTTATTGAGTTTATAAATAAGGAATGTTTTTAAGATTGATTGTATTTTGAAAAGATTGGTAAATTTTATTTCATGATTATATTCATATTGAAAAAAAAAATGGAATAAAATTAGAAGTATTTGCTAAAAACTAAATGAATAAAATATTGATATCTATGAAATATAGCAGTTTACCTCATTGCCTTAAATTATAAAAAGAAAGAAAAATCAATTTAGTTTAAGGACAATCTTAGTTTTATTCTATTATTCAAAAAGAAAAAAAAGAAAAAATTAATATTAGAAGGGAAAGTGAAAAGGCAAGTTGTATATGTTATATAGAAAGAAAGTGGGCTACCATTTTAAATTTCATTATGGAAAGCAAGCCTTGTTTTATTATTTTCAAAATTAGAATAAATCATTACATAGATTATATAATTGTTGAGTATTCATATAAAAATGAATGAGAATAAGATAATAATAATAGTATCTAATAGTTGTAACATAGCTTTAATGGAATCACTTTGTTACTTTAAATGTTATATAAAGAAAAATCAGCTGGAAATAGAAATATAAATTCAATTTTATTTATTTGATATATGTATGTAAGTAAATCTTAGTTAAAAAAAAAAAACATAGCTTGCTTTAATTTTTATTTGATTTAATTTAATAATGAAGGAATTAAAAATTGGTTTGATTCACCTATATAAAGAAATAAATTAGTGCTTACTTATTTTAAAGAATGTTTTATTCGATTCATTTAAAGGAAAATGAAAAAGAAGTACTAACTCATGAATTTATATATAAGTTTTTCCTTGTAGTCATGTAAAGAATACATGCACAATAAGATAGTTTCAAATATATATAAACTGTGAGGATGATATTTTAACAAGTATTTATATTAGAATTGATTGTTTTGGTTTTTAAGTTTTAATTTAAATTGATAATGAAACTATTAAAATTAATTCAAAAATTTACTTAATTAAAAGCAATTATTGTGACGAACAAATCAGTTTTCTTATCAATATATGCTTGCATTATTATGAAAGTAGATTTGGAAAAGAATTACAAACATAATGAATGGGCTTTATTTGCTTTAAATTTATAAAAAGAAAAAAGAAAACAGTTACTAATCAGAAAATAAATAATTGTTTTAAATCATTCCAAGAAAAACAAATTTAATTTTACAACTAAACTTGATTTTTGTATTGTCATTTTTAGATAACAAAATTGGAATTAGTAGGAAAAAGCTAATTTTATGTTTTAAGATTTGATTTGGATAAAGCAGTTTAATTGTTTGTGTTTAAAAAAGAAAATAATTTTTTTTAGATTTGATTTAATTAAAATAAAAAGAATATAAATTTATTATACTATTTCAATTGAAAAAGGAAATGTTGTAGTTATATTAATATTTTTCTTAATTAGTTTTGAAGTAAGTTGAGACCTTATTGATTTTTTATTATAAGGAAATATTTTGGTTATTTAGTTAATCCATGAAGTTTATGGATTATTATTATTATTATTATTATTATTATTATTATTATTATTATTATTATTATCATTATTATTATTATATATTTTAAATTTTGTCTTGGATTAAATGAGGTGGTTGTTTATATTAAATTATTTTTTTAATTTTAAATACAATTAGGAGAACCTTTATAAATTGTAATTGTCATCTTAGTTTAATAAAATAAATAAATAAATATTCACTTCCATTTTACTTGATTTGTTAGAAAAGTATTGTTGCCATTTGGTTTACAATCTTGTAGAGGAAAAGTAAATAATAGCTTATTTCAATATACTTAGTTGCCTTATTTGGAAAAGAAAACTAATTTATTTAGTTATATGGTCATGTTGCTATTAAGAAATAATTTGGCCATTTAGTTTAATTGAAAATTATTAAGTTGAGTGGTAAGTTAAAGTATAGTTGATTTTCATATCTAATTTAGTTAGTTTAATTTTAAAAAAAAAGAGGAAACAAATTATAAAGAGTAAATGTAATTTCAAATTTAGTGTAGTGGAATTTATCAAATCATTTTATCATTCTCAACTTTACCGTGTGATCAATTAGGATATTGTGACAAAAGTCAAACTTCAAACTAATCCTTTAGGGAGTTGACGTCATCTGATATGACTGTAGGTATACTTACCCTTCCAAGTTAACATTTATGTCTTTAAACCTTTAAATGATTTTTTTTTTATATATTTTAGCTCTCTTGTATGGCAACATACAGGAGAGCTTGTCACGAGCATGACAACAATGATCAAGTTATCATTAGTTAGAATATAGATAGTTGAATTTGTATGAAGGAGCTTCAAATCTATATCTTGTGTATATTCTGTAATCAGGCTTGTGAACCCTAATTGTAAGCTCGCATGTTGCCGACCAGTCTCTATCTGAATTCTATGATATATTGAATGACTAAAACTGCATTTGCTTCATATCTTTGAGTTGTTTCCATTGTGTTTACTCTAGTTGAACGGTCTAGATAGTTCTCCTTGAGGACACTCCTAACCGTGACTACACCATGAAGTTACCATTAGGAAATTTAAATGCTCTAACTCTTCTCCTTGCTCTTCTAGGTCTTGTAATTCATTTCTGATATCTTCCTCTACATCACTCTCATCCTCCTCCTTTAGTATTCAACCCCTTTTCCTATCTTCCTCTAAGGATTTCAACTAAATTCTATTTTTCTTTTACCGAGCTTTTAGGACTTCATCCAATTTTATAGCTATTTTAGTAATGTCTTTAGTCCTCTATGGTAGCATCTTCTCAGATTTGTTACAAACTACCTTTGGTTGGTGGTCCACCAATAATCACCCTCTGAACTACCTCTTATCCAATGATTTGTTGAAAATATTCTTATAGGTCACCTTAGTTTGATGATTTGTTAACAAGCAAAACCCACATAACAACTTGTTACCTCCCACAAGATTCAAACATTATGCACTGATACCACATAATGCAATCATTGTAAAAGGATCCAATATGAAGCACTTTTTGGTCTTGTAGCCAACCTAAGACACAAGCACATAAAACATGAAACACAGTAAGAGTGACATAAGAGGAAAAACCTAGCCTAAAAAGATTCACCATTAAATTCAAAACAAGATTACAATCTACCATAGTGGCACATAAGTTGGGCCATAAACCTATAATAATCAATATTATCCATACTTCATAAGACCCATCCCAAACCCTTCTATCTATTACCAAATTCTATATCTCCAACTCCCACTTTCTTTGTCCCTTCCATTTTTCATGGGACACCTAGATATATAAATCCCCAACCTCCTAAATGATTTGTGTTAGCCATAAAGTGGAACAAAGTTCAAACTCCTTGAAATGTGTAGTCGACTAGTGCTATGCTAATTACTTGAACCAAACCAAAATAATGAAAAGTAAATGTTATGGTTTGCAATGTATGGTTCCATGGTTCCAATAAATCTTCACATGTCTTCCTTTGATTTTCACAAATTCAATTTCTTTGACTACAAGAGTTACTTTCTAACTATGGCAACCTACCACTCTGATACCCTGCATAAGTTGTTACATAGATCCAATTCTCCTAAAACATGGACATGTCCACCTAATACATATCTCAAATGTTATAGAAAATCCATAATTCTCAAATACTAAATGTGGTGAAATGTAGCAACTTCTAAGACTACATACAAACAAAGTATGGTGACGTAGGATTGCTTTGTTCTCCCCAAGAATGCTCCTACATCAATACTATATTTGAAAAATGGTATAATGATTCTTCTTATATTCTATACAATGTTCCCTTTTGGGATTGCCTTAAATCTTTCTCTAGAATCACAAATATTACATAGTTAGGGTTGTAACATACCAATTGAATACTTGAAGCAAGATAAACCCGATTTAGGTCCTCCAAACATGTTAGTTATTAATAGATAAATAAACATATAATCCAATGATGTTACATATAGGATTCCAATCCTTATTATAGTATTCAACATGTAATATGGGATTCCTTATAAATTTCTATCCAATCAGCCCATCATGATTATGGAGCACCATATACAAGGTGCCTTGAGCAATTCCATCTAGTGTAGGATGTATGGAATGACACCCCCCATTTGGCTTCCCAACCCCACTTGGGGTGTCCTTACCAGAATGGAGTACTAGCTCCTTTCATTCCTTATATGCAATATCCTCTAGAATCGATTGATAGTTGGATGAATTCCTTAAGGGAATCATTATATTGGTTTTATTGTGCATAGGCAAAATTATAGCAAGAATAACTATATTTGGAGAATAACAATATCTACTGTTATCAATTATTACATATATATCTTTGCTGATGTATGCCTACAGATTCAACTCTACTAATATATTTTTATTTCTCTTATGTTGTTATTCTTCAAATATCTATACTAAATCATTTATAATGCATTGTATTTATTTCTCCAATTGGTCTTCTGTTGCCCCTTTTATCCACACTACTTCCCACATAATATAGCATCTCAAGGGGACATGATTTCAACCAAACGTTGCATATTTTATTAGAGGATATGTCTCTTCTAAGGATCACAACCTTTGATTATGATTACTACCTTCTAACAACTACAGATATACTTAAAAACACCTCTTCATTATTGTTGCCTTTTATCTTCATAAACCTTGATCATAAATCACACCATATTATAAGTGATGGAAATCAAATTGTTATATTGTGAAGTGTGATCATAGTATGTAATACATGAGTATATCAGTATAAATAATTCATTTTCCCTCTGTGACAATTCAATTTATATTCGTTGGTAAGTTGTTCCATATCAATTTAAACCATGTTGTTGATATCAGTTCGTATTGCTTGTATTGTGGTATAGTAACTGTTGTGATGCTCACAACACACCCCATTTTACTCCTTAGAAAAATGAGGACCCCTACTGTGGCTGGCTTTCTTTGTTTGTTTGTGTGGGTTTGCTTGGTGGTAAAAGGGAAAAGGAACTGAAAGTACAAACCTTGTGGAAAATGAAGAAAAAATAACATTGAGTACTAGTGCATAGTATGGGTGAGTTCCTTGTTAGAAATGAGTAGGGGTTGTTTTTTGAATCATTTTAAAATTCACAGTATTTTGCAAGTTATAAGTGTTTTTGGGTAAATGTACAATCAGAGGGTTTGTATTTTGTATATACAAAGCTCTTTGTATATACAAATTCATTTCATATACAAATGCATTTGTGTATCGTGCTTTTGGTGTTAGTCACAAAAGGGGAAGTCATCAGGTTTATAAAGTGTATCTTGTTATAATTATATACATCTTGTTAACGCTTTATCTTAATATACAAGTCAAACCCGAAAAGAGTTAAAGTCAAAATGAATAAATGTTGAAATCTGCTATGTATGTTTGGGTTTGTATATTTGGCAAATGGAAGACATACAAAGTAAATATGCAAATGTTATACATAGCACGAAATTGAAAAAGTATTAAAGTTGATATAATCGATGTATGTTTTGCACTTTGTATATGTATGTTTTGGTTATATACATTGCGGTTTACATACAAAGCAGAATTGAAAGGATCATGAAATAAGGTATAATGGATGTATATTTCGTGTTTTGTATGTAATGTTTTTGAGACATACATTATGATATGCATTGAGTTATGTACATCATGGAACCGAAGAGTTATCAAAGTTAGTTAAGTTGTTGTATGATCACACGTTGTATGTTCCTTACATACAAAGCTGATGTACATTGCATTACATACAAATGCTGGAACCGAAATGGTTATAAAATGAAGTTAAACTATTGCATATTTCTATGCTTGTATGTATGTTCCGAAACATACATTGCTTTATACATACAAGACGAAACTCAATAAAATTGAAATATGATTAATACAATGCATTACATCTGCATTGGATATCAAGAGATGTATTGGGTTATGTACATCACTGATATGAGGGTAGGTTGAGTGAGATTTATAAGAGGTTGAAGTCCAAAAGTTTAATACAAACACTATATGCATTGGTGATACAATAGGAAAAGAGGAAAGGTGGACCCCACTATATGTACATATTTGCTTGTATAGTGACAATGTATATTTAGCGATATACAAGTGGATGTACATTTAAAGGATGCAAACCAAAAATACAAGTCAGATGTCAAAAGAATTAAAAAATAGAGAAGTCTTTGTATATGTTAAATGCTTGTATGTTTACAACATACATACCTGATATACAAAGGAAATAAAGGCATCAGGAAGAAGAAATGGAATGAAATGCTTTGTATAAGTTTATTGTATATGCTCTTATACAAACATGATATACAAGTAGTGATATAAAATGAGGTACAAAAAAGGAAAAAAAAGGAGGAGCCTTAGTTTGATTGTATGCATAAAATGATTGTATGTTTAAAGATACAATGAGGATATACAAAGAAAACGTGCAAAGGAAAAGACAAAGAAAGGTAATGTATGTAAAAGTGAGCTAACAGTAAGAAAGTTTTAAAAAGTGCAAACACTGTAATGAAAGCTGAAGTTGTAGCGCATTAATTGTTGTAATTAATGTAGGCCTAACACTCAAGAAAGTAAGATTTAACGAGGGTTAGTGTAAAGTTTAAAGTTATTTTGCTTTCGTGATATACTGTAAAGAGTAAAATTTGCAGAAAAGAATATTGTTGCAGCAAAATTGAACAGAGCTTGTTGAGGAGATAGAGCTATAGTAGCTGGGTGGAAGAAAAAGGTAAAAGTAAGTCAACGACAATGGTTAAAAGGTCACAAAAAATAGGTATTTATCCAAAACATCATTTAATTTCAAATGGTAAAATGCAATGTTAATTTCAGTAATTTCAAGTCAAAAACGCATGCATTTGTCAAATTACTATTATAACTATTAATTAGCTAAGGGGAGCTTAACAAATTTAAAAGTAAAAGACAAGACAGATAAATGAGGTAGGTTAAAATGGTAAAAGTAGAAATTCACAGTAAAAACCCTAGGCATGAAGTAAAACAAATGTCAAAAGATGTATGTTTCACAGGATGGCCCCTAAACAAAAGAAGCATATAGGGGGCGAGGTAAAGAAAGAAAGAAAACCACAAAAAGAGGTGGAAAAAGAGGAATTGCCTATGCACAGAGGGTATCCATCCATGATCAGTACAAGTGGAGTAGGCACATCTACAAACATAGGGAATTATGATGTAGAGGATGTGTTGAAGAAAATTATTGCTATAGATGCTACACAAGATATGAAATGTATCTGGGAAAGTGGACTATACAGAGCTGTGTTGATAACTGAGAGGGGGGGTGAATCAGTTATCCTAATTATTTCCCTTTTTGAACTTTCTTATTAATTAATGCAGCATTGAATCAAACACAAAAACATTACCATGAAATAAGAAACACATGACACAGTATTTTTGACGTGGAAACTCTATTAAGGGAGAAAACCACGGGGTGATTAACCCAAAAATTATTCTCTGTTAGAAGAATAGGAAATTACAAAAATGGCACTTGCCAATTAGGGCTCACTGCCCGAGCACACTGCTCACAAAGAGGCCCACTGCCTACAAGGAGACACACTGTCTACAAAGTGATAAGAATCACAATCAGTTGCGTATGTTGGAGTTTAGTTCCGGTTAGGCTCAGTACACTGATCTGCTGCACTTCATCTTTCCTCTGTTCTTTATTCTGCTATCCTTTCACATACCGGATCTTTCTTGCTACTTCTGCTCTGTTCTGCACTTATTCGCATATATCTTCACACAATCACACTCTTCACAACTAAATCCATCCTCTATATATATCCGCACAAGTAATTTCATCACCTTTCTAGTCGGCATCCGGAACAGTCTAGTTTCTTACAAACTCTGTTCTGTCAGCTGAATCCCTGCTCACCAAGCAATGCGGATCAAGCATATACTTGTAGATATCATTAATCATGTCGGCCAAACATGATTCATGCCTTCACAACCTTTATCATCAACAGTAACACATCCGGAAAGTAGTCTGATACTCTGTCAGTCAGTTCTTCCTCTGTTTTCACTGTCTCTCAGGAATCTGGTACTCAACTATTCATATCTTTTTCCTTGTCCATCACCGGAGGCTAAATCCTTGGAATATACCACTCAAGGTAGTCCTCTTGACTTCCCCAAATCCACACTGCACCAAGACACTTCCTCTGAGAGATCCGGACCAATCTGTCGGACCTTGCCATATGCTCTGTTCTTGTTTACCGGACCACAACAACCTTCATTCTGACTTCCGGTAGAGACACATCATGACTTGCGGATATGTGGGATGACCTTTATTGCCATCAATGACAACAACCATGAATCCATATAGTGTCTCTTGCCAACAATCTCCCCCTTTGGCATTGATGGCAACACTTAGTGAAAAATGACTAAGTGTTTACACTATGCTCCCCCTTGGCTGATGCTCTATCTTTATATATAATTTCCAGAACTCCCCCTCAGTTAGATTCCTTATTTTTCACTGCTTCTCACTCCCCCTTTGACATCAATGGCAAAGGGTAGGGTCTGCACACCAAAATTTTCAAAAAATTTCTATACATAGCCGCATATTTACATACTCACATATACTGAAGAATGTCTGCAAAGGATGTCTTCAATTGGATCAGTTCTGTAGCCCAACTTTGCTTCATTCTATCCAAAATTGAAATGTGACCACTCAAAAAATGCAAAAGCTTCTGCCCTCTTGAGATCTGTCGGATCATTTGTTTGGGCGGTGGTCTGAGCATCACTGATGGCCTCATGCATAGTTTCTAACTTAGGGATTATAATCCTTCTAATTTCTCCCATCCAGTTGGTGATATTCTTCCTTTCCTTCTCAAGGTTCTTTATTTCATTCAAGACTGCAATAGTCTGACATTCTTGATTTATTATGGAGGAAGAGAGAGGATCAAAACTTTGAGATAAACTTTGTAGTTTGTCCTGTTCCTCTTTTATTTTCTTATCAATTTGTGCTGTTGCCTTTGACCAAGATATACAAAATTTGTAAATGTCACCGCCATCCTTAAGAGCATTTTCTAAGCTCTTTATTCCAATACTCATAATTTTCCTATCGGTAGAGATTAATCCTAATACTTCTGAAAATCTTTTATCCAAAAATTCCTTCCGGACCTTTTCTTCAGCTGATTTTTCTAGAGAATCAAAATGTGTATCAACACTGCTGACTAAGGTTTTTAGATTACCGGAAGAGGAGGCCGTCGGATCTATCTGGATTGATGGCATAATCTTTACAAGTACTCCGGAAGCAGCCTCTATCAACTCACAGTCTTCCATATGAGACTTCAGGAGTTTTTCATTTGCCTTGGCATTTGCAAATGAAGCTATCTTCATTGTTTGTACCGGAGAGAGAGAGTCAAAGTCGAATGGGCCTTTTAGAAGCTCCGGTTCATCAATCTCTAAAGTTTCTTTGCTCAAAAATTGTTGAACAGTTTGTGCAGTGTCTCTTGCCGGAGACAGATGTTTCTTTTCTTCTGCAGTCTTGGAACTGTCAACCTCTTGATCTTTCACCACTGCTTCCTTCTCCTGTAATTTCTCTTCTTCTTTGGATTTGGAGACTGTAGGGGAAACCGGAGGAGAGATGCTAGCTTGTTCATAGGCCACTTCTTCTGGAGCAGAGGGTTCCAAGTCCACAGCTGTTTCTGCACCTAAGTCCTCTACAACAGGAAGATTGAACCTTTTGAAGGCCTTCCAGAGGATCTCTTCTGTCTCTTTGGCCACCTTGTCAGTCTCACCAAGCATGAGTTGATTCATCCTGGCTTTACTTCTGAACTCATCTTTGCAGTCTTTGAAGATTATGTTCATTGTCTTGGGATCAATTTGAGGATATAGCTGAATAGCTATCTGCTCCCGGATCTCAAGATCTTTTGCATGAGCATTATTCTTTCTTATTTCTAATTCCTTTTCTAGGCTTTTAGGAATTTCAGAAATAATCTCAATAAAAGCTTTATTGTAGATGTTCAAGTACCTTATTATGGCTTCTTGCAGGATCTTTTGATCTGCCTCGTTGTAGTCATCATAAAATTCTACCACCGGTTGAAGGTTCCCATCCATAGTGACTGATTTGACTACACAGTCCAGAGACAAGGTGGGCTTTTCAGAAAGTTCTTCTGTTATTTCTTCCTTGTCTCGGCCAGAAGAGGATTTACCGGATTCTTTCTTTTTCTGTTTCTTTATTTCTTTCACTCCTTCATCTGACTCAGTTTCTTCTTCATCCTTTTGGCTTTGATAAGCTCTTGAGGCTTTTGTCTTGGATCTTTTACCGGATCCCTGGACTTCCGGTTTTGAGCTTTTGGTTTTGATAGGTGTGGATCCTTTAGATGATCTGGTCCGGGTTGAGGATTCCACCGGAGCACTTTTCTTGCTTTTCTTTTCTGCCTCTTTCTTGTCTTCCTCAGATTTTCTTCTCTTTTCCCGGCTGGCATCAAGTGCCTCTTTTGAGATGCCTAGGCCTTGAGCAATGTGCTCTACTTCTTTTCTCACCTTTCTCTTTATCTCAGGTTCCCTGAGTTCTACATGTATTTTTACACTCAGCTCCTCAAAGGTTCCAAACCTTTCTGCCTTAGGATCTTTGGGCTGACTTAGCATGTGTTGAACATGCAACTCCACTATCTATTCATCCACTTCATACCCCATGGGCATGATCCAGACAGTCCTTGGCTCCACTGCCTCCATTAGGCACTGATCAGTGTCAACCATAAAGCACACTGAGTCTTTGTATTTTTCAACAAGAGACTGGGGAATTCTCTCTCTTGCTTGCATCATGCTTTGGAAGTTTTTGAAGTATCCCCATAGGGCTGTATTTCTTGCTTTGGCATCCCCAAGCCCATGTAGATAGTCTCTTATTTGGACTGCAACAGGTTTGTCATTCTGCCATGCCCATCCACTTGATCCGGGCAGCTCATTCATGAAGTAGAAGAATAGACATAATATAAGAGTACCATACTTAAAGGAATTCTTCTTGTCCTTCTTGATTTTCTGTATATTTTCCATTAATTGGCTTAACAGTAGTTCGCAGAGATCATATTCTGCATTCTTTCTTAGCATTTCATAGGCAGTGTATACTGTAGTTCCGGATACAGAATTCTCCCTGCTGGAGTGATAGATCTTGTATCCTATTATCATGGATGCATACTTGATATCCGGATCTGAAATATCTTCAATGGTCATTGCCCTCTTATCAAATTTTGATCCGGTGGCCTCAGTTACAATGTTGTTCTTGACAGATTTGAGGATAGGTATCCCTCCGGAAGAGTATAGACCAATTACTGCTCTAATTGCCTCTTTTGTGATCTTGCAGGGTCTATCCAGCCATAGGAAGTTGTCATGCATCCTGCTCAGTACATACCGGACCCATTCATCTTCTTCAAAGCAGGGGAAATGAATAAATTGCTCAAATTGTTTCTTCTGGATACCCTTATACTCTGGTTTAAGCTCAAAAGCATTGTCTATCAGTTGTTTGTGATAGAGATCTCTTAATTTGAATTCCCCAAATTCCTCAATGCTTGCATGTATGTAAACCCTAATGTCTTCTGTATGTAAAACTCCGTGAGGAACACTAGAAAATGCTCCTAAGGGATCTACCTCCAATGACTTGTATGGATGTTTTTTAAATTCAGGTCGGGGCCTATCTGAGATTTTCACTATATTTGGAGTAGCCATTTCTTCAAAGATTTGCAGTGAGATAATGAAAATGGAGAATACCTTATGCGCCTTCGGTTTGCACGGAGTGGTTGGATTGATTTCTTTATGCAATGACTTCGGCAGGAGATCTTTGGTGTGCTTGATGAATCTTGTTGCAGAGCTCCACTTTTCGCTTCTTCTTGAGTGTAGAATGAGCAAATGCTTTTTGAGAAATCCCTTATATTGCTCCGCAAACCCTAATATCTGATGGCAATAAATGCTCAACCTATATTATTCTAGTTTGCCTTATCCAGATAGCTTGGAGTATCCCGGATCAGTCCTGATCTGTGAACATCATCCGGATCTTTCAATCATGAATAAATCGAGGTGACACATTACAAGAACATCCCAAACACTCAATCCAATCCGCAGAATAAGACAATGCACTTCCGAATCTCTCCGGACCTTTTTGTAATCCTCTGTCATACTGGAGCATCTCCCGGAACAGGTCTTACTTGATCGATCACAGCTTCTTCATAACTCCATGCGGACCTCTGAAATCTTCTCTGGATCATCTCAAGACTTATATCTTTAAACCCTTTACTCCACATCTTGTGCCACATCCGGCACCACTTGATTGGCTGGGGGAACAGGATTTTCTTTGAGTCTCCCCTTGAGCCAAAGCTCACTTTTTAATTTCTGGAAGAATTATCAGCACCAGAGTCTGGTGCGGATCCAACCTCTACATTCTCTAAACTTTTCTTCACCCAAATCTTGCTCATCTGATTCCTAACTTCATCCGCATTCATCTTTTGTTTACCCTTGTCTTGATTCTGATTATACACCGGACCTCTTTTGTCCTGATTCTTGCTTCTGCAGACTTTAGCATTATGACCGGACCTATTACAGATTTGGCAAATAACATTTCTTTGCATGTTTGACTGATAACCTCTTGATTTGCATTGATTAGCCATATGACCTACTCTATTGCATGTAAAGCATCTACCTTTGAATGAATTGTTTACTTGCATATTTCTGCATTCATGGGATTTGTGTCCATACCTTTTGCAGTTAAAGCACTATCCGGAGAAGGACGAATTAATCTGATTCATTCTTTTTTTGCACTGATTAGCTTTGTGACCAAAGTGGTTGCAGCTGTGGCAGTATCCATTGAAAGATGGATATCTTTGAGCATTGGGTTGTCTTACCGGAGGTCTTCTAGGCCTGTTCCTTGGATTTTCTGATCCAAAATTCTTTTGACCGGATCCAGAGCTTTCTCCTTTCTCATATCCCAAACCATACTTGTCATCTGTCCTCTTTTGACTTCCAAGAAGTACTTCAAGTTGGGTAGAACTTATCTTGAATTTTTCTTTATATTCATTTGTTGTTTGAAGATCTCTTTTGAGAGAGGCAATTTGATCCTCAAGTTTTTCTTCATTATCTTTGGCATCTTCAAGATCAGATTCAAGATGTCTGATAATCCTGTCCATCTGGTGGCATTCTTCTGATTTTTCTTTAAGAGATTGTCTTAGATTGTCTTCAGCCTTTCTTTTTTCTTCAATCTCTTGAGTAAACTTTATAGTTCCTGATTCCATTTCATGTCTTAACATAATGACTTCTTTTGATAACTTTTCACATAACTTGGTTTGCTCAGTCAATTCTTCATTTGTATTGCTTTCTTCACTTTGTCTTGCCAATTGTTGGAGCAGCTCCTTTCTCTTTTTCATAGAGAGACTTAATTTGTCTTTTAATTCTCTCATGAATTCATCAGCCTGTTTGAGTATTTCCTTTAATTCATTGACTTCAGAATTTGACTGTTCAAGATCCTCAAGGGCAGTCTTGAGTTGCTCCCTTAAACCATATGCATCCATTTGAACTCCCAGATCTTCCTCAAGCTATTAGGCTCTATTAGGAGGAACTTAGCTCTGATACCAATTGTTGATAACTGAGAGGGGGGGGTGAATCAGTTATCCTAATTATTTCCCTTTTTGAACTTTCTTATTAATTAATGCAGCATTGAATCAAACACAAAAACATTACCATGAAATAAGAAACACATGACACAGTATTTTTGACGTGGAAACCCTGTTAAGGGAGAAAACCACGGGGTGATTAACCCAAAAATTATTCTCTGTTAGAAGAATAGGAAATTACAAAAATGGCACTTGCCAATTAGGGCTCACTGCCCGAGCACACTGCTCACAAAGAGGCCCACTGCCTAAAAGGAGACACACTGTCTACAAAGTGATAAGAATCACAGTCTTGAACTGATTGGAAGCATCTGCATATGCTGGAGTTCAGTTTCGGTTAGGCTCAGTACACTGATCTGCTGCACTTCATCTTTCCTCTGTTCTTTATTCTACTATCCTTTCACATACTGGATCTTTCTTGCTACTTCTGCTCTGTTCTGTACTTATTCGCATATATCTTCACACAATCACACTCTTCACAACTAAATCCATCCTCTATATATATCCGCACAAGTAATTTCATCACCTTTCTAGTCGGCATCCAGAACAGTCTAGTTTCTTACAAACTCTGTTCTGTCGGCTGAATCCCTGCTCACCAAGCAATGCGGATCAAGAATATACTTGTAGATATCATTAATCATGTCAGCCAAACATGATTCATGCCTTCACAACCTTTATCATCAACAGTAACACATCCGGAAAGTAGTCTGATACTCTGTCAGTCAATTCTTCCTCTATTTTCACTGTCTCTCAGGAATCCGGTACTCAACTATTCATATCTTTTTCCTTGTCCATCACCGGAGGCTAAATCCTTGGAATATACCACTCAAGGTAGTCCTCTTAACTTCCCCAAATCCGCACTGCACCAAGACACTTCCTCTGAGAGATCCGGACCAATCTGTCGGACCTTGCCATATGCTCTGTTCTTGTTTACCGGACCACAACAACCTTCATTCTGACTTCCGGTAGAGACACATCATGACTTGCGGATATGTGGGATGACCTTTGTTGCCATCAATGACAACAACCATGAATCCATATAGTGTCTCTTGCCAACAAGCTGTAGGTTTCCCCTTGGCAATAGAGGCTAGGGATTTATGTTTGGACTGTGTGATTTTATATGATCCAACTACAAGGAAGATCATGTTACATGAGAGATTGATTGATGATCTAACTACAGAAGGAATTGCTAAAACTTTTGGATTAGAAATCAATGAAAAAATGAGGGACGTTGATATTGATCAGTATAATGAGGATTTCTACACAAATGAAAAGGATTGCAAGGGTAAAATATTCTATAATTGGTATAGTCTTGAAAATAAACCCAAGGCTGTAGCCAGAGTACCTAAGAATTTGATGAGGATATACTTCAAAGAAGAAATTCATCTGATGATAACTATGCTAAGTAGGTTATTTGGATTGAGGGACGGCACCAAATGTGAACCATGGATGTTCAATGTCATTGAATTCATAAGAAAAGGAGAAAAAGAGCAAGGGCAAATCCACTAGGCCAATGCAATTAGCACATCTATTTGGAAGAAGGCCGTGCTGAGACAACAGAAAAGATTACCCTTTTATTTGTCTTCTTATATGCTATACTCATGTGCTGTAGAAATCAGATCATACATACAGGGAATAGAAAGGGTTGGTACCTTAGGGAGTGGTCCTAATCAGAAATTAGTGTATGAACATTATCCTGACCTACAAGAAGAGAATGCATTGAAGAAGTTTGCTTTGGTGAATGATGTTTTTTATACTTACATGGTAAGGGTGTTGAGAGAAGAACCTGACAAAAGACTATCCAAAGATGCAGAAGATGCAATTGGATTGCATAGTTCCTGGTTTATTCAGTTTGAGCATTTCACCTATATAAGGACTGAAGGATTTAAGGGAAAATCATTTATGCTTCCTAGGTATCCTTCTAACAAGTTGATTGTGTTAGAGTTTTCAAGGCACAACTTGAATGTTTTCAGAATGTATAAGAGGAAGTTCAACAATAGAGGAAATATGAAACTGCCATGGGCTATTGGTAGGAATTATTGTTTCAGTGAGGAAGTTGCGAGTTATTCAGAACAAGAGTTGAGGTATTATAGTTATGAAGAGTTTGATTTAATTAGGAGATTTCATCCTTTTCACAGAATTCAGAACTTTGTGGATAAGAAATATAAACATCATATTCATATTGAGGATTTCTTGGCTAACTGCAAGAATGACAAGGAGGTGAGGAAAAGAACTCATAAAAGATTAACCCTTGAGAAAATGAAATCTATAGGTAATATATATGTTCCTCTAGAAGTTCAAGATAATGACAGATTGTTAGACCATAGTTATGCAAAAGCAATGATGGCTCCTATTACAGAACCTAATTGGTCAAAACCTTAGAATACATCTTTGGATTTATTATTAGAGCCAGTGATATTATTTTCAAAAACATGGCTGAAGGACAAAATTGAAGAACTTAAAGCTGAAGGCAAGGAGAGCACATATCCAATGAAAGGAAGAAAAAGAAAGGCAGAGCCCAGTGAAGACCTGCAATGTTTTTATGAGAAGAAAAGGAAAATTGTAGAAGCCAAAATTGTGGAAAAGGATAAAAATGATACATTGATCCCTATGCATTAGGGATAATAGTTGCAGTGGCATTAGAAACTTTTGTGGATGCAAGATCACTAAGTCATGAAATAAGTGCAGAAGAGGCACAGGCTACCAAGGAGGCAGCAGGACAACAAACTATGAGGGCAATACCAATAAGTTTGTCTAGAGGTGAGACTTCCAAAACAAGTGATACAATTGGAGCATAGGAAGTAGGTGAAAAGATGAGCAGTATATCTAGTGCTTCCACTTCATTAGAGCCAAGACAAACATAAATTAAAATAAAAAAAGAGTTGGCTGAAGAAATGCAACAAGAGTTAGAAACTCATAAGCCCAAGCAAACTGTGGAAACTATAGATATTGAGATTAGTGACAGTGAGGAAAGGGCAATGTACAAAGGAAAAGTGATTGAAATAGAGGAAGATTCTAGTGATTTCCTGAGTGAAGAAGAAGAGCCCAACACTCAAGCTGAGATGGAACTTGAACACAACACAGAGCATGAAGAAGAAAAAGCACAAGAAGAAGTAGGGTCAGTGGATCCATTTGGTACTTTGGTTCCTCCTGAAATCATTAAAGATGTGTAGGAGGAAGCACATAAAATTGAGGAATCTGAAAGAGAAGTTACAGCTGATGAGATAAATACAGAAAAACATACTTTAGCAGAAGAAGAAACAAGAGAAGACACCTCAGGCATAGACGCCTTGAATATGCTGAACATGTATGAGGAGCCAAGTGAAGAAGAAAATAATACAGAGGATGTGCAGGATCAAGGAAAGGAAACAAAAGAAGATAGCACAAAAGAAAATTCCCCTATACACACAGAGCAAACACACATAGAAGATACAGATAAAGTGGAAGATGAAACTAAAGGGCCTGAAGGTACAGAGGCAATAGAAAACAAGGATGAAAATAAGGCTGATGAACAATTAGAAGGTATTAACATGCCAGATGTTGAGCAAATATAGGTAGAAGATGATCAGAAAGAGGAACCATCAGTAGATGAAGGTCCTAATGAAAGAGCTGAAGATGGAGGCGATACTGAAATAGAAGAGGAAGAAAATGAGGTTGAGTCAAAAGAGCAAGGAAAAGATCCCATGGAATAGGAGCCTCCACTATAGCAGCAAAATCCAAAAGAAGAACAACAACAGTAACACCAACAAGAAATACCAGAGCAACAACTAGAACAACAACAACCACAGGAACAATAGTAACAAGGAGAAATGGAAACAAAGAAACCTCATGAAGAGGTAATTGATGAAGTTAAGGTTATAGAAGGCATAAAGGAAGTTCTTGCATGGTTGGGAGGAGAAATAAGGAAGGAGAAGAAAGAGGTACAAGTAGTACCTATTGACATTAAAAGTTTACTAGGTGAGAAAACCACTCCAAGAAGAGAAAAGAGAAAAGCTAGGACGATGTCTACCATACAGAGAGGTCTAGATAGATCTAGAACCCTAAACCTAGCTATACCACAAAAAGAAAAGGTAAAAGGCGAAATAGCCTTGGAGGAATACAAGATATTAAATCTTGACCTTGGGCATTCTACAAGAGAACAACACATTGCTGAATGGGAATATATGCACCAGGTGATAGCAGAAATGTTGAGAAAAGATAAAGACAAGCAAGAATATTTAAAAGGACACATTATCCAGCTTCAACAAGTTGTTAAAGGGATATTTGAACCTAATGCCACAGTTGCAAAATTGCCTACTTGTTAGACTTAGGGCACACAACTGAGAGGGGGGGTGAATTAGTTGTGTAAAAACTTTCTTTAATTTCCACACTTAAATCTTCTTGGTGATTAGCAGTATATTAAACATGAAACATAATGCACTCAAATCAAAAGTAGAAACACATCAACACATAAGACACCAAGATTTTGACGTGGAAAACCTGGTTAAGGGAAAAACCACGGGGTGATTAACCCAAGAATGTATTCTCTATTAGAAGAATAGAAAGATCAAAATGGCACATGCCAATTAGGGCTCACTGCCCGAGGACACTGCTCACAAGAGGCTCACTGCCTACAAGAGACACACTATCTACAAAGAAATAAGTATTACATACATGAACTAGAGAATAGCATCTTCACTATGCTTGAATCAGTTCCATTAAGCTCAATACACCTGCTCTGCCTTTCACTCTGCTTTTCGCTACCAAACTCTCATCTCCACAAGACACACTTTGAAATGACTTCTCAAACCCTTATTTATACATGACATAGACTTAGGAACAATCATCTAAGTTGGCAAACACCTACAAGAACATCCGCAAGATGTGTAATACATCCGGTCAACCAGTCTTAGGAAGAACACCAATATCCAATGGTTATTCTTCAAATACGACTTAACTTCAATGAGGACCACCAACATGAACTAGAACCGATCCACAGATCACCACAAGCTTTCCTGAATCACCAACAACATCCACACTTCATCTTCTTATTGGAATCCTTCTCTCCTTCATCTAAAACCTCAAGAACACAGTCTATCATCACTATCACAAGGGAATAGTTTCTTCTGGACCTTCAAGCCACAAACCAATCTACTTGACACTTCACAAGGACATCCCCAACACTTCCTCCAATCCACAGAATAGGATAATGCATTACCAGACCTCACCAGACCTATCTGTGTCACTCTGTCACCTCTGGACACCTACTGGAGCTAGTTCTACTTGAGTGACTATAAATTCTTTAGATCTTCATGCAAACCTCTGAAAACTTGACTGGAGCATCTCAAGACTTATATTTATAAACCCTTTAAACCGTATCCTCTTATCCACAACCTATCGTGGACTTTTACCTTGTTGTTATCACAGTTCTTCACTGTTCCTGATTGAGACTAATTTTCTCAATATCCTCAGCACACATCTCATCCAATCCTCCTCATTAATGCAACATGAGTATGTTGACATCAATGACAAGACCGGTTAGACCCATACTTGCAACAATCTCCCCCTTTGTCATTGATGGCAACATATGATGTGAAAAACTATCTAGACAAGAACTTCTCCTTACTGTCACAACTCCCCCTTTCAACAACAACTATTCACATGTCTTCTCTTCCTTTACCGCTCCCCCTTTGATCATCAACCACTTGATTTTCACATGTCTTCTCTCCCCCTTTGACATCAATGGCAAAGGGCTCATACTTACACCTTCAAAATCATGCCTGATGCTCCCCCTGAGTGGCAGCTCCCCATCATCAATCTGGATCACAAGATATGACTATGATATCCACCGGATTGATGCACATCAGTGCATCCTAGTTCATCATCGAAGGGGCAATAACCCCTAACTTCTCCCTGAGATACTCAAAAGAGTCCTTGGAAAGAGGTTTAGTAAAAATATCTGCAATCTGATCCTTGGAGGGTACAAACTCTAGTCTGACTTCATCCTTGTTCACTTGCTCTCTCAGAAAGTGAAACTTGATAGATATATGCTTAGTCTTAGAATACAACACTGGATTCTTAGAAATATTTATTGCACTTTGATTATCACAGAAAATTGTGATAGGCTCCTCATACTGTACTTTAATATCTCTTAGCATCTGCTTCATCCACAAAACGTGAGTGCAACTACCTGCTGCTGCAATGTATTCTGCTTCAGTTGTAGATAGGGATATTGCCTCTTGTTTCTTGCTTAGCCAAGAAAGCAATCTCTTTCCCAAAAAGAATGCTCCACCACTGGTACTCTTCCGGTCATCCACATCTCCTACCCAATCAGCATTTGTATATGCATGAAGAGAGAAATCATGATCTCTAGGATACCATAGACCATACTCAACCGTCCCTTTTAGATATCTAAAGATCCTCTTGATTTCCATGACATGGGATTCTCTAGGATCAACTTGGAATCTAGCAACAAGACCAATAGCTTGCATAATATCTGGTCTAGTTTGAGTGAGGTACAACAATCCTCCAATCATTGATCTGTACTTTGTCTGGTCTACCCTAGGAGATTCATCTTCTTTGCTCAACTTACATCTAGTTACCATGGGAGTATTCATTGGCTTTGGATCTTCCATCCCAAATTTCTTCAACAGTTCTTTCACATATTTGGTATGAGAAATGAAGATTCCTTTCTTTGTTTGAGTAATTTGTAGACCCAAGAAGAAATTCATTTCACCAAGCATTGACATCTCAAACTCACTTTTCATTTGATTTGCAAAAGTTTTACACATACTATCTCTTCCTTCAAAGATGATATCATCAATAAATACTTCAACAATCAAGATGTTTTCATGATCAATTTTGAAATATAAGTTATTGTCAGCAGTACCTTTGTTGAAACCAATCGTCAAAAGATGTTTGTCCAATCTTTCATACCATGCTCTTGGGGCTTGCTTTAGTCCATACAGTGCCTTCTTCAACTTGCAGACCATATCACCATGCTCAGATAATTGAAATCCATTTGGTTGTTCAATGTACACTTCTTCTAACTCACCATTCAAGAAAGCAGACTTGACATCCATCTGATACACCTTGAAATCCTTGAAAGAAGCAAATGCAAGAAATAATCTGACTGCTTCAATTCTTACCACTGGAGCAAAAGTTTCTTCAAAATCAATTCCTTCTATTTGGGAGTAGCCCTTGCAGACCAATTTGGCTTTATTTCTGATTACTTCACCAACTTCATTTAGTTTGTTCCGAAAGACCCATTTGGTTCCAATCACATTCTTATTTCTAGGTCTGGGAACAAGATCCCAAGTGTGATTTTTCTTAATTTGCATCAATTCTTCCTGCATTGCTTTGGTCCAGTTTTCATCATTGTAGGCTTCATTTATTGTCTTAGGTTCAATCTTTGAAATTAGACAATATTCATCTAAATTTTGAGCAATTTTCCTTCTAGTTTGCGCACCTTTGCTTTTGTCACTAATGATCTGATCTTTAGAGTGGTTTAGTCTTACATACCTTGGAACTTTGTGAGTTTCTTGCACTTCTGCTTCTTGATCAGGTTCATTCAGACCTGTCTCTTCTTCCTGATTTACCAGATCAGTTTGAATCTGACTTTCAAAAGAGGATTGAACTCCTTGAACCAGAACACCATTCTGATCATCTTCATCATATTCATAAAACCTTGAGGGTTTCTCCATTCCCTCATCAACCTTCACATTTGCACTTTCTATCATCTTTCTCAATGTCTTGTTATAACACCAGTATGCTTTGCTTTGAGTAGAGTAACCCAAGAATATCCCTTCATCACTTCTAGCATCAAACCTGCCTAGATCTTCATCTCTTTTGTTGTAACATTTGCTTCCAAAGACTCTAAAATATCTTACAGTAGGAGTAATGCCAAACCAGAGTTCATAAGGGGTCTTACCGGTATTGCTTCTGATTTGAACTCGATTGATAGTATAGACTGCAGTGCTGACAGCTTCTCTCCAATAGATTTGAGGAACATTTTCTTCCATCATCATGGTCCTAGATTCTTCTTGGATGGTCTGGTTCTTTCTCTCCACTACTCCATTCTGCTGTGGAGTCCTAGGTGCAGACAATTCTCTTAATTCCATGTTTCTCACAGAACTCTATGAACTCACCGGATGTGAATTCTCCACCTCTATCAGACCTCAGACATTTGAACTTTAATCCTATTTCATTCTCTACCATAGCCTTGAATATTTTGAATTTCTCAAGAGCTTCTAATTTCTCCTTTAGAAAGGTTACCCACATCATCCGGGAATAGTCATCAATTAGCAACATGAAGTATCTATCTCCTTGAATACTCCTGGTTCTTTCTAGACCACAAAGATCAGTGTGAACTAAGTCCAATAATCTGGTAGAGGACAGTTCCTTGCTTTTGAATGAGACTCTACTCAGCTTACCTAATTGACAATCCTTAGACAAGTTGTTGGTAGGTTTCACCAATTTTGGAAGATCTCTTACAGCTTGAGTATTGCTTATCTTGATGATATTATCAAAATTCACATGACACATCCTTCTATGCCATAACCAACTCTGATCAACTTGTGCAAATAAATAACTTTTACTAGTACCAACCAAATGGAAGATATTACCTTTAGTTTGAGTACCAGATGCAATCTCTGTTCTGGAACTTTCAAAGATTTTGCATTTTCCATCCTTGAATCGGAGATCATAGCCTTTGTCTACCAATTGTCCAACACTGAGAAGATTGTGCTTCAAACCTTCAACATATAGTACATTACCAATTTTGTTTCTTCCGTCAAAAGAAATAGTTCCTCTTCCTCTGATTCTACCAGTAGAATTTTCACCAAATTTTACCACTCCACCTTCATACCTTTCCAAATCTACAAACTTATTTTGTTACCTGTCATATGGTGAGAGCAACCACTGTCAATGACCCAATCATCCTTCTCTTCAATTTGGGCAGCCAGAGCTCTTTCCACAGTCTTAAGATTGATAGATACAGAGGACATTGGATCTTCTTCCTTGATGGCAATGAACACCCATTAATTTCTGGATTTGTTTCCTATCTCTGATTCATCATCTGTTACTCCTTCATTATTATCATCTTCATGTACATAGTAACAGTTCTTTTGGAACCTTGGCTTGTTAAGATTTTCTCTTTAAAATCTTTCTAGACACCTTAAGGCAAAATGACCAATCTTATTGCAGTTAAAACACTTAAAAGGTAATTTTCCCTCATACTTATCAGATCCTCTTGGCAGCCTCTTTGCAATAAGGGCTTCAAGTTGAGCAGTTTCTACTTCTTCTTCTTCCAAATCTTTTTTTGCTTTTTCATACCAAGACAATTTCTTTGAAGAATTGTCTCCCGGATCAAGCCTTTGTTTACCTTTAATAGAGGCACTGGCTTTGAATGTAGATTTAGTCTTGGGGGGGTCATCTCCAAACTCTGTCATTTCAAATGCAACCAATTTCCTAGCCAATTGATCTCTTGTGACAATTGTATGAGCTCTGAATTCTTCAATGGCAGCAGCCTTGATTTTGTAAGAAGCAGGGAGGGATTTGAGAATTTTACCAACAATCTCATTTTCATCCAAGACACCACCAACATTTCTAATTCCACAAACTAATTCATTCACTCTTGGCATAAAAGTGGTAATATTTTCATCATCTCTCATCTTCATTTTTTAAAATTTCCCTTTTAGACTCTGTAACCTTGCACATTTAACATACTGGTCTCCTTCATGCAAAAGTTCCTGTTTATTCCAAATCTCAAAGGTAGTTAGCAGGTCAATAACATTTGAGAGTTCTGAGTTAGATAATGCACTTAAAAGAGCCTCTTTGGTCTGCAGATTATTTTTAGCTTCTGTGATTTGATTTAGGGTTGTTGGACCACCCTGTGGAGGTACATAAGCTTTTGTAACCATGGACCAGGATGCAAATCCCATACACTGCAAGTGACATTTCATGCGACCTTTCCAAAGAGCAAAGTTGGTTCCATCAAACTTTAGACTGTCCTTCTTGTAAGACAACATCCTAGATCTCCTCAAGCGGTTAAGCTCCTTTTAGAGGAACTTAGCTCTAATACCAATTGTTAGACTTAGGGCACACAATTGAGAGGGGGGTGAATCAGTTGTGTAAAAACTTCTTTAATTTCCACACTTAAATCTTCTTGGTGATTAGCAGTATATTAAACATGAAACATAATGCATTCAAATCAAAAGCAGAAACACATCAACACATAAGACACCAAGATTTTGATGTGGAAAACCAAGTTAAGGGAAAAACAACGGGGTGATTAATACAAGAATGTATTCTCTATTAGAAGAATAGAAAGATCAAAATGGAACATGCCAATTAGGACTCACTGCCCGAGCACACTGCTCACAAGAGGCTCACTGCCTACAAGAGACACACTGTATACAAAGAAATAAGTATTACATACATGAACTGGAGAATAGCATCTTCACTATTCTTGAATTAGTTCCATTAAGCTCAATACACATGCTCTGCCTTTCGCTCTACTTTTCGCTACCACACTTTCATCTCCACAAGACATAGTTTGAAATGACTTCTCAAACCTTTATTTATACACGACATTGACTTAGGAACAATCATCTAAGTCAGTAAACACCTACAAGAACATCTGCAAGACATGTAATACATCCGGTCAATCAGGCTTATTAAGAACACCAACATCTGGTAGTTATTCTTCAAATACGACTTTAACTTCAATGCGGACCACAAACATGAACTAGAACTGATCCACAAATCACCACAAGCTTTCCTGAATCACCAACAACATCTGCACTTCATCTGCTTATTAGAATCCTTCTCTCCATCTGGAAGCTCAAGAACACAGTCTGTCATCACTATCACAAGGGAATAGGTTCTTTCAGACCTTCAAGCCACAAACCAATCTACTTGACACTTCACAAGGACGTCCCCAACACTTCCTCCAATCCGAAGAATGGGATAATGCATTACCGGACCTCACCGGACCTATCTGTGTCACTCTGTCACCTCTGGACACCTGCCAGAGCCGGTTCTACTTGAGTGACCATAACTTCTTCAGATCTTCATGCAGACCTCTAAAAACCTAACTGGAGCATCTCAAGACTTATATCTACAAACCCTTTAAAACGCATCCTCTTATCTGCAACCTATCTTGGACTTTTACCTTGTTGTCATCATTGTTCTTCACTGTTCCTAATTCAGACTAGTTTTCTCAATATCCTTAGCACACAGCTCATTCAATCCTCCTCATTAATGCAACATGAGTATGTTGACATCAATGACAAGACCGGTTAGACCCATACTTGCAACACTACTAACATAGTAGTAGTATCAAAAGAAGAAATAAAAGACATGGAGAATAAAAGGTTCAAAGCTAACATTTTTGATGAATCGTTTAGGGAATTTATGCAAGTAGGTGAGCAAGTGATACAAAAGGCTGTGAAAAGTTGAAAGGTGGCTATAGAAGAAAAGAACAAGTGTATGATACTTATACATAATTGCAAAACAAGAAAAGAAGAATGCATGTTTGAGATTGAGCAGTTGACAGAAGTTGAAAGGAGAACAAAAGAATTGATCAATGAAGGAGCACTTAATGTTACATTGGCAAATCAAGTGCCAAGGACAATATTAGAGCTTAAATTTGAGAAAGATAACCTTAGTAAATGTACAATAGTTATACAATATTTGGAGGAAAAAGCAGAGGAAATGATAAAAATGCATAAGAAGGTTATAGAAAGACTCCTGCAGCATGAATGTGTGGAAATGCCAGTGTATGATTTAGAAAAGGCATTAATTGAATTCAATGCCATATTTCCACCCTGCATAGAGAATCCTGATGCAAATCTCAGTAAGCAAATGATAGATACATTAATGGAAGAACGTGCTAAAATGAAGAAATACAAGAAGAAAAGAGAAGGCTCAGAGACTAAAGAAAAGAAGTTGAAGGAAGGGGTTGTAATGCAAGAATACATTTTGGCAAAGAGTCTAGGAGGGGACCACACCTTTGGAGAAGGTGTAATTGGCAATTTCAAGAAATATTTGAAAAGGTGAGGAGACAAGTAAGAGCAAAGGTTTTTTGAGAAGAAGTCAAATAAAAAGTTTTAGCGAGAGAAAGTCAATTAAGAAAGAGGAATCTTAGTTTTCAAAAGATTCCAAAAGCATCCTTTGAGGGAGAGAAAAAATGCCAAATAGATATTTTGGGCAGACGGTTAGAAATAAAGATACACCGTTGATCAAATAATGAAGGGATCTCAATCGTAGATAGAAATTGTAGCCATAGAAAGGAGGAGTTCAAAATCTATATATAGAACCTTGATACTTGTACATTATTTACACAAGGATTTTTAGAATTTGGCCAGCAATTGTAATTTGTTTTAGAATTTTGAATAGAAAGAGTTTTTTTTAGTTAGAGGAGGTCACCTGTGTCTACAATAAGGAACGTGTGGAACATCCTGCTTCTTTACTATATCTGTAAAGCTTTGTAAGTTTTCTATAATTTGATTAATGACACTAAGAGTCATTCATACATTGTAAATCATATATGACTATTCATTTTGAATACAAATGAACCTGGAATTCTGCATCTATTTTCTTAGTGTCTTCTGGCTCTTCTTTGCATTCAAAATAATATCTCTTAAAGCTTGCAATCTTAATTGTATGTCTATGAATATACTCAGAGCTTACATTCAAGGTTTAATCTGTTGATTTGATCAATTTACTATATTACTTGTAAAGTGCATAACGAAACATTTAGATCCGGTAGAAGAATGGAGTTTAGTTTAGATTTCTCTAACTTTTCCCAAACAACTTTGAAATACTTAGCTTAAACGTAGAAATCTGAAGGAGATTGTCTAACATTTGAAGGAATTAAGAGCAATTGAGTTGATATTTGACAATCTTTATACATATTTGAAAAGAAAGCATGTTATAATATAAAGAATCATACAAAGCTTTATGATACATTGACAAATTTATGCAAAGGGATAGATAATAGGTTTATATTTGCAATAGTCTACATAATTTGAGTCCAATAAGCCATCGATCACTATAAATCACATAAGCCCCCTTGCACATTATAGCTTCATAATAACCTATTGAACTGTCCACAGGGTCAAGACTTGACCATACAGACACTTGGGATTAAGTAATCTTAATTGATTTCTTCATATCTTTCAAGATAGTTAGGTTCATTTTATGAATTTTAACTTTTGTTATGAATGTGTAAAAACAATCATCAATAGTTTTTGGTGCTAGAAGGAGGGCCTAATTGGAGTTAAAGTTGGATTTGAGTAAAGTTGGCTCATAATAGTAACAGAGTGACTAGGTCTAGAGTTGGTTCCGAAGATACATTTATGCAATTACCTAATAGGAGGCAGAGTAAAGGTCCTTTGATTGGGAATCCTAAAATATCAAATACAGGAAGTTCATCTAGAATGCCTCCTAGATCACCTTTTAACCTCCATAATATTGTGAGTCCTAACAGTTCTTCATTCAGATCCTTAAATCTCGGTTCAGGTCCTCCCAGAGGTCCCAGTCCTCTTAGAGGTCCCAGTCCTCCCAGAAATTCAAGTCCACCTAGAAATCTAGGTATTCCTATAGGTCTAGGTATCCCTACAAGTCCAGGTCAAGCACAAGTACCTGCAATTGCTTACTTTAATGTCCATTCTCCCATATACTTCGTTGATTATCATGATATGCCAAAGAATCCTGAAAAAATATGTCCTAAATACTAGTTACATCTAGATCCAGAGGATCATATTAGGATATTTAAGGAGGCATGCTTTAGAGCTAGGTTAGAGCATGAAGATGTGGTCTACAGATTGTTTCCTTACACTTTCAATGAATAGGCCTCTAACTAGTATGTGAATTTGCCTAATGGATACGTTTCTTCTTGGGCTCTTATGGAGGAGGCATTTTTGTCTAGATTTAGGGGACCAATAGATCCTTCCATCTTATACCACAAGTTGGCTACAATTAAGAGAAGTGAAGGTGAATTGATTGATAATTTCAATGATAGGTTTCAAAAGGCCTATTCTAGGTTGGTAGCCCCATACATAGTAAATGCAGATACATTGCTAGCCATGTATTATGTTGCCTTAGATCCATTAACGGCCATGTTTGTCAAGAGAAAGCCTAATATAGATACAGTATCTAAAGCCTATAAAGAGGTAGCCTCTATAAACTAGGAAATGAGGTAGATGACTTATAATCCATTCCTCAATGGAGGAAATCCTAAGATGCAAAATCAAACACAACCTTGGAATGGAGTTCCTACATAGAACACTCCATTGCTAAATCTAGTTCCTACATACACTCCTATGTATAATCCTGCCCCAATCTAGGCCATAGTACCTTACACTGGTAACACTACCAATAATAATCAAAATAATGGCCAATCTTTCTTCCAACCTCTGCAAGATACATTTGTGGCAAAGGCACAAGAGGAAAGAGAGGAAATCAAAGAGATTACTGCCCATTTGAGAAGATTGACCACTGAGATGACATAGTTGAGAAATGATAATTTCTATGGTAGAAATAACCAGGGATATAATTAGAGCCACAACCAGAGCCAAAACCAAAATTATAACCCAAACCACAACCAGAATTACAATCAAGGTCAAAATCACAATCAAAATCAGAGTCATAATCAAGGACAACATATGCAAAATAGAGGAATGGCTATAGATAACAGAGCTTTGGGGTAATAATAACAGGAGTCAAAATCAGCCAAGGCCACCTAAGATATGGAATACAGGGCCTAATAATGGTACACTAGCTTCTCCATTTGAGAATGTGGACAACTAGGATACAAAGCAAACATCTAGGATTCAAATGGCCAATGTAGCATTAAAAAATTGGTGTAGAATTCATAATACTAGTGCCCATGCTGAATTAGACTATCCTCAGTTTCATCTGGTAGCAAGCATTTTTAATGTGGATGTACAGGCCCCTACTTTTGAGTTCTTAATTCCCAAAGGTAATGAAATAGTACCCTAAAGGTATGATACTGCTTTAGTCTTAGAGACTTTTACCTTTGCAACCAGATAAGAGGAAGAGGACCAATTGTTAGAGGATGAGCCCTATTTTTGTGAGAACCTATATCCTAAAATAGCCTTAGTGTTAAATGCATTTCAGTTTCCATTTGAAACTAAAAATGAGGTGTTGTATGAGATAGAGGAGGTACAAGCCTTCCAACAATCAAATAAGAATCATACATACAATCTAAGAAGTAACACTAGGCCAGGAGGTCCTTTCACCACTTCTACTCCTCCTAACAATTTCAATACCCCCCAGACCAGAATGCTAGCAATAACTCTGCTATACTGAAAGCCAATCACCATACAAATAATGGAACAATAGCACAAAAGGTCCAAACAAGTAAAATAGAGACAACAGAAATAATGAGATTGATGAGTTATGTATCATAAGAGATAAAGAAAATCAATGTTAGTATACCTTTGTGTGAATTGTTAAAAAGTCCAAGGGTTAGAACTGCTTTCATAAAATCTTTGGATGCATCTATGACAGGTGAGATTTCTGCTGATGTAAATGTTCCTAATAGGGATGCACAACCAAAAGAGAAAAGTAAGAATACTGAACAACCTTCCAACACCAATGTAGTAATGTATGCAGACAAAAAGGAGGCTCCTCCTTTCTTGTTAACCATTAGGATGTTTGGGAAGAACATACACAATTGTATGGTAGATTCTGGTGCCTCAACTAATGTAATGCCTTTAGGCATTTGCAAAGCTTTAGGTCTGACTCCTACCAAATCTACCAAAGTTGTCACACAATTAGATAAGATTGAAGTTAACGTAATTGGAGAACTAATGCACATTCAGATGTAGTTAGCTTCAGATCCCAGGGTAAGTCAGTTCATTGACATCTAGGTAGTGGATATACCTGTAAATTATGGGATGTTATTGAGTAGGGATTGGTCTAAAACACTGAACGGATATGGCCACTAACTTTTCACATATGTCATTACCTTGGAGAGGGGTGCCAAATCATATTAGAATAGAGGCTGAACCCATGATGAAACACATGATCACAGAGTACAATAGGACTAATGAAATATTGTATGCTTTTGTCAAACCTGGTGTTTATAGGGTTACTAACAAAGGGGTACAAATTGAAGAAATCATAATGCTAAATTTTGGAGAAAAACCTATTAGTAAGGAGACAAAATTATTTATTGAGTCTAATGGAAATTCTTCTGATGAAGAAAATAATGCAATGAATAATTTTGGTCAGGTCATCAGACAAGAAATGGAAAAATGCATGGAATTAAATATTTTAGTCCAATGCAAGTTATACAAAAATATGTGTAGAGTTCATGACAAGCCACATTCTGAAGAGAAGTGTGGAATGTGCAAGGATATTATTGAATACCAGTACATAAAATGTACAAAGGAAATGGAACTTTGAGAGGGAAGGGTTAGCTTCAGTCAACTTGAGAAATACTTTTAGAACACCATAGATCTAGAAACTCCAGATTTAGGAGAAAGTTCAGACAAAAATGTTTGTCATTCTGATTTACACACTGAAAAGATAAATGTACAGTTAGGTCAAAATCAATTGCATATGGATAAACAAGATAGTACTTCACATGTGATAGACCAAGAAAAACATGCCAAAGTAATGAGTCCAAAAAATAAGGATGGCATGTGGACACTAAAATGTGATGGATCCAAGTCTAAATAGGGTGCATGTGTAGGTGTAGAGCTTATAGATCCTCATGGTAAATCATATCTTGCAGTATATAGGTTACAATTTGCTTGCACTAATAATGTTGTTGAGTATGAAGCTTTAATTTATGGACTGGTCATGGCTATAAAGAAAAAGGTAAAAATGATCAGAGTGCTTTCAGACTCTAAGGTAGTAGTCAGATAGGTAAGGAAATTGTACGCTTGTAATTATAAAAAGATGGTCTGCTACAGACATAGAGTATGTGATTTAATAGATTTATTTGATGCTTTCAACATAGCGCATATCCCTAGAGAACTGAACCATAGGCCAGATGCACTAGCAGTTGCTGCTAGTACTTTAGAACCTTTAATGATGTCAGGGTTGAAAAGATTTGCTGTGGAATTAGTAAATGTGCCTAGTGTACCAAATAATGTAACGCATTTTCAGGTATTTGAAGGGGATCAGCAAATTGTTGATTTTCTAACTTGCAATGAGGTATTTGAGGCTCAAATTATTGATGAACAAGAGAGGCCTGATATGTCTTGGGATGAAGAAGACATAATCAACTTAAAAAGAAATTTGATGCCTAAAGGAGTGATTGAGCTAGAATAGATTTTTGACTTTGATGGGGTAGTAAGATAGAAAGACTTGCCTAAAACTGAGGGAGGTAAGTGTGATCCATATAATCTTGGAACAGAGAAAAATCCTCAGAATGTGCAGATTGGAAAAGCTTGCTTTGAGAAGTTGAGAAAAGAAATTATAGATGTTCTAAAAGATTACAAACATGTCATAGCATGGACATATGAAGACTTAAAGACATATGATACATCCATTATAACCCATTTGGTACCTTTAAAGCCAGATGTTAAACCATTTAGGCAAAAGCAAAGGCCTGTGAATGCAATTTTAGAACCGTTGATATTTGAAGAAGTGAAAAAACTGTTGTCTGCTAGAATAATTTTCTCAGTCAGACATTCAACCTGGGTAGCTAACTTAGTGCTTGTTAGAAAAAAAAGTGGGGACATCAGGTTATGTGTAGATTTTAGGAATTTAAATAAAGTATCTGAAAAAGATAATTATCCTCTACCTCCAATAGATGAAGTATTACAAGCAGTGAATGGAGCCAAGATGATGTGTTTTCTAGATGGATTTTTAGGATATAACTAGGTCCTAGTTGATAATGAAGACAGATTAAAAACCACTTTTACTTGTAAATGGGGTAATTATGCATATAGAAGAATGCCATTTGCTCTAATCAATGCAGGTGCCACTTTTCAGTGAGCCATGGATATTGCATTCCATGGACTGTCAGGTAAGTGCATTGTAATTTACATGGATGATCTAACTGTTTATTCTAAGGATGCATCTACTCATGATGAAGATCTGAGAAAAGTACCCAAAAGATGTGAAAGGTATGGAATTTATCTTAACCCTAAGAAATGTTCATTTGGGGTAACTAAAGGGAAATTATTGGGACATGTCATTTCTGAGAATGGCATATCTATTGATCCTGATAGAATAGAAGGAATAAAGAAATTGCAATTACCAAACACTAGAAAGGAATTAAAATTATTTTTTGGTAAAATTAACTTTGTCAGGAAGTTTATTACAGGGTTTGCAGAGATTATACAACCGCTGAACGCCATGTTGAAGAAAGATGCAATGATAGAATGGACACCAATAACCAAAGCTACATTTGAAGATATCAAGGAGGCTATTTCTGATGCTCCTGTGTTGACAAGTCTAGACTATACAAAGCCATTTTACATTTATTCATTTGCATCTTCACATTTGGTTGTAGTTTCTTTGACACAGAAGGGAGAATGAAGAAAAGCCCATAGCCTTTATGAGTGCACCTCTGAAGGATGTATAGTTGAAACATCTAGATACAGAAAGACAGGCGTTTACACTGGTAAGAGCAGTGAAAAATTTCAGGCATTATATCTTACACAGTCAAGTTAAAGCCATAGTACCTGATGCAGCAGTGAAGATGTTGCTAATGCAGAATGAGCCTAGAGAGAAAAGAGCTAAATGGATCACAACTTTGCAAGAGTTTGATATGGAAATTATTCCAATGAAGTTGGTCAGGGGACAAGCTTTAGTACAAACAATAGCCAATATAGACCGAAATTTGGTAAAACAGCAATATGTGTTGAATACTAATGATGCATCAGGGTGGTATAATGATTTGAATACTTTTCTAATATCAGGGAAATATCCAAGCAAGATGAAATCCTCACAAAGGAGGGCTTTGAAGATCAAAGCACAAAAATACATGGTACAGGGAGGTCTTCTATTCAAGAAGAACCATGAAGGGATATATTTAAGATGTTTAAATAGAGATGAAGCAGATAAGGTGTTACTAGAACTACATGATAAGTATGGAACCGCTCATGGTTCCCATTTAGCCACAACACATAAGATATTGAGAGAAGGTTACTATTGGCTTACTATGTTTAAAGATACAAAGAGTCACATTAGAAGTTGTCACATTTGTCAAATTACAGCAGATAAGGGAAGACATTAGGCTAATCCATTACAACTAGTTATTGAGTCTAGGCCATTTGCACAGTGGGGCCTAGATTTCATTGAAGTCATAAATCCTCCATCATCTGCAAGACACAAGTTTATACTGACAGTGACTGATTACTGTACAAGGTGGACTGAAGCCACATGTTGCAAATTCTCTACTACTAAGGTAGTCATCAAGTTCCTTGAAGAGAACATCATAACTAGGTATGGAGCTCCATATTTACTGGTATGTGACAATGGCCTTGCATTTTCTTCTTTGAAATTTTCTAAGTGGGCATTTGAACATGGAATAGTTTTAAAGTTTTCTTCAAACTATTATCCTCAGGGGGATGGGTTGGCTAAATCTACAAATAAAATTTTATTAGATATAATTAAGAATCTGATTGAAAAAACCCAAGAGAATGGAACACATTACTGATGTATGCGCTGTGGGTAGATAGGACCAAGGTTAAGTTAGCCTTAGGCAACGCACCTTATCATTTAGTTTATGGGACTGATCCCATACTTCCAAGAAATCTAATAATATCAGTCTGGAAGTTTGCTAATGAATATTTAGGTTTTAATGATCACAGGGAAGCCAAAATTGTTCAAATGCTACAATTAGACGAGAAAAGAGATCAAGCCATTGAGAAGTTTGCTAAACATCATGAAATGGTTAAAAGATGGTTTGATAAAAGAGCAAGAGTCAAAATGTTTAGAATTTCAGACTTAGTGCTGTGCTAGGATAAAGCACATGAAAAGAAAGGGAATCATGGAAAATTTGACAAGTTATGGTTAGGTCCATTACAGGTCTTAGAAATAATAGGAGACAACACTTTTAGGCTCAAGACCTTAACTAGAGAAGATGTGTTGTTACCAGTTAATGGCCAACACTTGATACATTACTTTCAGGCTTGAGGTGAGGGTTGTTGGTCTGTTTTGTATCATAGTGTGAATACATGTACAATTTTGTTTTGTTTTATTATTTTTTGTTGTTTTATTTTGTTTTTGTTTGTTTGTGTGTTTGTTTGTGTGTTGTGTTGCTTTAGCAGGGATGTTTGTTTTGTTTTGAAGTAGATAGGAGCATATTAACAACCACTAAAAATAATAGAAAATTTAGAACATTCAAGTTAATTATTTGAAATTTATACATAACTTGTTGTGACTGTCATGAATGTAGAAAGTTAGTTTACTTGTGAAATTTTGTATTCAATAATTGTGGGTTGAGTATTCAAGGGAAGTTTCTCACAATGACACACCTAAAATCCTTGGGTTTGTTGAACATACGAGTGTAGATATTAGGTGAAAAATTAGAGGTCACCCTTGCTACCATTACAATTCTCAGCTTAATTTTAGCAAGTGATTATGCCTTGCATCATGAAGTTACAACTATAATATCTTATGAAATCTTTATCAAATACATGAAATATAAAATAAATAAATAAAATAGATTTTACTAAAATCGAGGTTAAGTCATCTAAGTAACTCTATCGTGGATATAGACGCTTGCTGGCAGTAGGGCTCTACTTAGGAGAATTGTAATGATAACCTTGTCAAGGCTATGGACACCTGCTAGCAGCAAGGCTCTATCCGGTTGGCTATGAGGGAATAACATCAACTAGGTAGTCTAATATCAGTCAATGGTTGGTTCAACTAATTTTCAATATGAGGATTATTAATCACATGCACCCACTTAAACCGAAAAAGAGAATTCATGCACCTTATTGAATACATCAAGTCTTAAGTTAAATAATGATTTGCAAAAAAGATAGTTGGAAATTATGAATTTATTTCATTTAGTTTTCTTTAATGGTTTTAATTTAATTTTTTATTTGGTTGCTAGTTGTTGTGATGCTCACAACACGCCCCATTTTACTCCTTAGCAAAATAAGGACCCCTGCTGTGGCTGGCTTGCTTTGCTTGTTTGTGTGGCTTTGCTTGGTGGTAAAAGGGAAAAGGAACTGAAAGTACAAACCTTGTGGAAAATGAAGAAAAAATATCATTGAGTACTAGTGTATAGTATGGGTGAATTCCTTGTCAGAAATGAGTAGGGTTTGTTTTTTGAATCATTTTAAAATTCACAGTATTTTGCAAGTTATAAGTGTTTTTGCATAAATGTACAATAAGAGGGTTTGTGTTTTGTATATACAAAGTCATTTCATATACAAATGTGTTTGTGTATCATGCTTTTGGTGTTAGTTGCAAAAGGTGAAGTCATTGGGTTTATAAAGTGTATCTTGTTATAATTATATACATCTTGTTAATGCTTTATCTTAATATACAAGTCAGGCTCGAAAAGAGTTAAAGTCAAAATGAATAAATGTTGAAATCTGCTATGTATGTTTGGGTTTGTATATTTGGCAAATGGAAGACATACAAAGTAAATATGTAAATGTTATACATAACGTAGAATTGAAAAAGTATTAAAGTTGATATAATCGATGTATGTTTTGCACTTTGTATATGTATGTTTCGGTTATATACATTGCAGTTTACATATAAAGCAGAATCGAAAGGATCATGAAATAAGGTATAATGGATGTATATTTCATGTTTTGTATGTAATGTTTTTGAGACATACATTATGATATGCATTGAGTTATGTACATCACGGAACCGAAGAGTAATCAAAGTCAGTTAAGTCGTTGTACGATCACGCATTGTATGTTCCTTATATACAAAGCCGATGTACATTGCATTACATACAAGTTCCGGAACTAAAATGGTTATAAAATGAAGTTAAACTGTTGTATATTTTTGTGCTTGTATGTATGTTCTGAAACATACATTACTTTATACATACAAGCCAGAACTTGATAAAATTGAAATATGATTAATACAATGCATTACGTCTGAATTGTATATCAAGAGATGTATTGGGTTATGTACATCGCTGACCTAAGGGTAGGTTGAGTGAGATTTATAAGAGGTTGAAGTCTGAAAGTTAGATAAAAACACTATATGCATCAGTGATACAATAGGAAAAGAGGAAAGGTGGACCCCACTGTATGTACATTTTTGCTTGTATAGTGACAATGTATATTTAGCGATATACAAGCGGATGTACATTTAAAGGATGCAAACTGGAAAAACAAGTCAGATGTCAAAAGAATTAAAAAATAGAGAAGTCTTTGTATATGTTAAATGCTTGTATGTTTACAACATACATACTCGATATACAAAGGAAATAAAGGCATCATGAGAGAGAAATGGAATGAAATGCTTTGTATAAGTTTATTGTATATGCACTTATACAAACACGATATACAAGCAGCGATATAGAATAAGGTATGGAAAAGGAAAAAAAGGAGGAGCCTTAGTTCGATTGTATGCATAAAGTGATTATATGTTTAAAGATACAACGAGGATATACAAAGAAAACATGCAAAGGAAAATACAAAGAAAGGTAATGTATGAAAAAGTGAGCTAACAGTAAGAAAGTTTTAAAAAGCGCAAACACTATAATGAAAGCCAAAGTTGTAGCACATTAATTGCTGTAAGTAAGGTAGGCCTAACAATTGAGAAAGTAAGATTTAACGAGGGTTAGGGTAAAGTTAAAAGTTATTTTTCTTTCATGACATACTGTAAAGAGTAAAATTTGCAGAAAAGAATATTGTTGCAGTAAAATTGAATAGAGCTTGTTGAGGAGACAGAGCTATAGTAGCTGGGCGGAAGAAAAAGGTAAAAGTAAGTCAACGGCAACAGTTAAAAAGTCATGAAAAACAAGTATTTATCCAAAACGTCATTTAATTTCAAATGGTAAAATGCGATGTTAATTTAAGTAATTTCAAGTTAAAACGCATGCATTTGTCAAATTATTGTTTTAACTATTAATTAGCTAAGGAGAGCTTAACGAATTTAAAAGTAAAAGACAAGACAGATAAATGAGTTAGGGTAAAATGGTAAAAGTAGAAATTCACAGTAGAAACCCTAGGCATGAAGTAAAATGAATGTTAAAAGATGTATGTTTCATAGGATGGCCCCTAAACAAAAGAAGGATACAGGGGGCGAGGTAAAGAAAGAAAGAAAGTCACAAAAAGAGGTGGAAAAGGAGGAATTGCCTGTGCACAGAGGGTATCCATCCATGATTAGTACGAGTGGAGTAGGCACATATACAAACATAGGGAATTATGATGTAGAGGATGTGTTGAAGAAAATTACTACTTTAGATGCTACACAAGATATGAAATGTATCTGAGAAAGTGGACTATACAGAGCTGCAAGTTTCCCCTTGGTAATGGAGGCTAGGGATTTATGTTTGGACTATGTGATTTTATATGATCCAACTACAAGGAAGATCATGTTACATGATAGATTGATTGCTAATCTAACTACAGAAGGAATTGCTAAAACTTTTGGATTAGAAATCAATGAAAAAATGAGGGACGTTGATATTGATCAGTATAATGAGGATTTCTACACAAATGAAAAGGAATGCAAGGGTAAAATATTCCATAATTGGTATAGTCCAGAAAATAAACCCAAGGCTATAGCCAGATTACCTAAGAATTTGATGAGGATATACTTCAAAGAAGAAATTCATCTGATGATAACTATGTTGAGTAGGTTAGTTGGATTGAGGGACGGCACCAAATGTGAACCATGGATGTTCAATGTCATTGAATTCATAAGAAAAGGAGAAAAGGACCAAGGGAAAATCCACTGGGCCAAGGCAATTAGCACAGCTATTTGGAAGTAGGCCATGCTGAGACAACATAAAAGATTACCCTTTTATTTGTCTTCTTATGTGTTATACTCATGTGCTGCAGAAATTAGACCATACATATAGGGAATAGAAAGGGTTGGTACCCTAGGGAATGGTCCTAATTAGAAATTAGTGTATGAACATTATCCTGACCTACAAGAAGAGAATTCATTGAAGAAGTTTACTTTGGTGAATGATGTTTTTTATACTTACATGGTAAGGGTGTTGAGAGAAGAACTTGACTAAAGACTATCTAAAGATGTAGAAGATGCAATTGGATTGCATAGTTCCTGGTTTATTTAGTTTGAGCATTTCACCTATATAGGGACTGAAGGATTTGAGGGAAAACCATTTATGCTTCCTAGGTATCCTTCTGACAAGCTGATTGTCTTAGAGTTTTCAAGGCAAAACTTGAATGTTTTTAGAATGTATAAGAGGAAGTTCAACAATAGAGGAAATCTGAAACTGCCATGGGCTATTGGTAGGAATTATTGTTTTAGTTAGAAAGTTGCGAGTTATTCAAAATAAGAGCTTAGCTATTATGGTTTTGAAGAGTTTGATTTAATTAGGAGATTTGACCCTTTTCATAGAATTCAGAACTTTGTGGATAAGAAATATAAACATCAAATTCATATTGAGGATTTCTAGGTTGACTGCAAGAATTATAGGGAGGTGAGGAAAAGAGCTCATAAAAGATTAACCCTTGAGCAAATGAAATCTATAGGTAATATATGTGTTCCTCTAGAAGTTCAAGATGATGACAGTTTGTTACACCATAGTTATGCAAAAGCAAGGCTAGCTCCTATTACAGAGCCTGATTGGTCAAAACCTTGGAATACATCTTTGGATGTATTATCAGAGCCAGTGATATTATTTTCAAAAACATGGCTGAAGGAAAAATTGAAGAACTTAAGGCTGAAGGCAAGGAGCGCACATATCCAAAGAAAGGAAGAAAAAGAAAGGCAAAGCCCAGTGAAGACCTGCAATGTTTTTATGAGAAGAAAAGGAAAATTGTAGAAGCCAAAATTGTGGAAAAGGATAAAAATGCTACATTAATGGATCCCTATGCATTAGGGATAACAGTTGCAGTGGCATCAGAGACTTTTGTGAATGCAAGATCACTAAGTCATGAAATAAGTGCAGAAGAGGCATAGGCTGCCAAGGAGGTAGCAGGACAACAAACTATGAGGGCAATACCAATAAGTTTGTCTAGAGGTGAGACCTCCAAACCAAGTGATACAATTGGAGCACAGGAAGTAGGTGAAAAGATGAGCATTATATCTAGAGATTCCACTTCATTAGAGCCAAGACAAACATACATTAAAGTAAAAATAGAGTTGACTGAAGAAATGCAACATGAGTCAAAAACTCATAAGGCTAAGCAAACTATGGAAACTGTAGATATTGAGAGTAGTGACAGTTAGGAAAGGGAAATGTACAAAGGAAAAGAGATTGAAATAGAGGAAGATTCTAGTGATTTCTTGAGTGAAGAAGAAGAGCCCAACACTCAAGCTGAGATGGAAGTTGAACACAACATAGAGCATGAAGAAGAAAAAGCACAGGAAGAAGCAGGATCAGTGGATCCATTTGGTACTTTGGTTCCTCCATAAATCATCAAAGATGTGCAAGAGGAAGCACATAAAATTGAGGAAGCTGAAAGAGAAGTTAAAACTGATGAGATAAATATAAAAAAACATACTTCAGCAGAAGAAGAAACAAGAGAAGACACCTCAGGTGTAGATGCCTTGAATATGCTAAACATGTATGGGGAGCCAAGTGAAGAAGAAAAGAATACAGATAATGTCCAGGATCAAGGAAAGGAAACAAAAGAAGATGGTACAAAAGAAAATTCCCTTGTACACATAGAGAAAACACAGATAGAAGATATAGATAAAGTGGAAGATGAAACTAAAGGGCCTGAAGGTACAGAGGCAACATAAAAGAAGGATGAAAATAAGGTTGTTGAACAAACAGAAGGTATTAACATGCTAGATGTTGAGAAAATGCAGGCATAAGATGATCAGAAAGAGGAAGGTCCTGAAGAAGAAGCTGAAGATGGAGGAGATACTGAAATAGAAGAGGAAGAAAATGAGGTTGAGTCAAAAGAGCAAGGAAAAGATCCCATAGAACAAGAGCCTCCATTACATCAGCAAAATCCAAAAGAAGAACAACAACAGCAACAAGAAGAAGAAATACCAGAGCAACAACTAGAACAACAACAACCATAGGAACAACAACAACAAGGAGAAATGGAAACAGAGAAACCTCATGAAGAGGTAATTGATGAAGTTAAGGCTGCAGAAGGCATAAAGGAAGTTCCTGCATGGTTGGGAGGAGAAATAAGGAAGAAGAAGAAATAGGTACAAGTAGTACCTATTGACATTAAAAGTTTACTAGGTGAGAAAACCACTCCAAGAAGAGAAAAGAGAAAAACTAGGACGATGTCTGTCATACAGATAGGTCTAGAATGATCTAGAACCCTAAACCTAGCTATACCATAAAAAGAAAAGGCAAAAGACAAAATAGCCTTGGAGGAATACAAGATATTAAATCTTGACCTTAGGCATTCTACAAGAGAACAACACATTGCTGAATGGGAAGATATGCACCGGGTGATAGCAGAAATGCTGAGAAAAGATAAAGACAAGTAGGAGTATTTAAAAGGACACATTGTCCAGCTTCAACAATTTATTAAAGGGATATTTGATCTCAATGCCATAGTTCTAGAATTGCCTACTAACATAGCAGTAGTATCAAAAGAAGAAATAAAAGATATGGAGAATAAAAGGTTCAAAGCTAACATTTTTTATGAATGGTTTAGGGAATTTATGCAAGAAGGTGAGCAAGTGATAGAACAGGATGTGAAAAGTTGGAAGGTGGCTATAGAAGAAAAGAACAAGTGTATGATACTTATACATAATTGCAAAACAAGAAAAGAAGAATGCATGTCTGAGATTGAGTAGTTGATAGAAGTTGAAAGGAGAACAGAAGAATTGATCAATGAAGGAGCACTTAATGTTGCATTGGCAAATCAAGTGCCAAGGACAATATTAGAGCTTAAATTTGAGAAAGATAACCTCAGTAAATGTACAACAGTTATACAGGATTTGGAAGAAAAAGCAAAGGAAATGATAAAAATGCATAAGAAGATTATAGAAAGACTCCTGCAACATGAATGTGTGGAAACGTAGTGTATGATTTAGAAAGGGCATTAATTGAGTTTAATGCCATATTTATACCCTGCATAGAGAATCCTGATGCAAATCTCAGTAAGCAAATGATAGATACATTTATGGAAGAACGTGCTAAAATGAAGAAATACAAGAAGAAAAGAGAAGGCTCAGAGACTAAAGAAAAGAAGTTGAAGGAAGGGGTTGTAATGCAAGAATACATTTTGGCAAAGAGTCCAGGAGGGGACCGCACCTTTGTAGAAGGTGTAATTGGCAATTTCAAGAAATATTTGAAAAAGTGAGGAGACAAGTAAGAGCAAAGGTTTTTTGAGAAGAAGTCAAATAAAACGTTTCAGTGAGAGAAAGTCAATAAAGAAAGGGGAATCTTATTTTTCAAAAGATTCCAAAAGCATCCTTTGAGGGAGAGAAAAGATGCCAAATAGATATTTTGGGCAGACGGTTAGAAAGAAAGATACACCATTGATCAAATAATGAAGGGATCTCAACCGTAGATAGAAATTGTAGCTGTAGCAAGGAGGAGTTCAAAATCTATATATAGAACCTTGATACTTGTATATTATTTACACAAGGATTTTTAGAATTTGGCCAACAATTGTAATTTATTTTAGAATTTTGAATAGAAAGAGTTTTTTTAGTTAGAGGAGGTCACCTGTGTTTACAATAAGGAATGTGTGGAACATGTTGCTTCCTTACTGTATCTGTAAACCTTTGTAAGTTTTATGTAATTTAATTAATGAAACTAAGAGTCATTCATACATTGTAAATCATATATGATAGTTTATTTTGAATACAAATGAATCTAGAATTCTGCATCTATTTTTTGAGTGTCTTCTGGCCCTTCTTTGCATTCAAAATAATATCTCTTAAAGCTTGCAATCTTAATTGTATGTCTGTGAAAATACTTAGGGCTTACATTCAAGGTTTAATCTATTCATTTGATCAATTTACTATATTACTTGTAAAGTGCATAACGGAACATTTAGATCTGGTAGAAGAATGGAGTTTAGTTTAGATTTCTCTAACTTTTCCCAAACAACTTTGAAATACTTAGCTTAAACATAGAAATCTGAAGGAGATTGTCTAACATTTGAAGGAATTAAGAGCAATTGAGTTGATATTTGACAATCTTTATACATATTTGAAAAGAAAGCATGTTTTAATATAAAAAATCATACAAAGCTTTATGATATATTGATAGATTTATGCAAAGGGATAGCTAATAGGTTGATATTTGCAATAGTCTGAATAATTTGAGTCCAGTAAGTCATCGATCACTTTAAATCACATAAGGCCCCTTACACATTACAACTTCATAATAACCTACTGAACTGTCCACAAGGTCAAGACTTGACCATATGTAAACTTGGGATTAAGTAATCTTAATTGATTTCTTCATATCTTTCAAGATAGTTAGGTTCATTTTATGAATTTTAACTTTTGTTATGAATATGTAAAAATAATCATCAATAGTAACTTTTTAGAATTCATTAGAAATAATGTGGGTTCATCCATGTTGGTTATTTTGGCTATATAACTCTATTCCATGGTTTGTCATTGTGACCAGCTATAGTCATTGCTCTTAAACATTATCATTTAATTTTATGATTTGTTCTATTTTGGTGGCATGACAGTCTACCCTACCCAAGATTGTTTTTCCTCAAGCAATCACAAGCCAAGAAACTCTTGAAATTACCAAGGTTCTAAATCAACCTT
This sequence comes from Cunninghamia lanceolata, assembly GCA_027924645.1. Classification (NCBI taxonomy): domain Eukaryota; kingdom Viridiplantae; phylum Streptophyta; class Pinopsida; order Cupressales; family Cupressaceae; genus Cunninghamia; species Cunninghamia lanceolata. The sequence continues at coordinate 7,557,153 of BSBN01000482.1, forward strand.
ACTAATTTGTATTCTTGTGAGGTCATTAACTTTTATTGTGATGCTTTGATAGGAATTGGAGATTTTAAACCAAGTGACAATTATTTTGGTTATGTTTGACTCTATGTCTTTGGAGAGTACTAGTTAGGATACTTGCCTCAACTTGACTACCAATAAGGTTAGTACTACCCTCTAAAGTATGAGGAAAATTCTTTTGGCTCATGTACTTCAATAACTCTTAACAACAAAACTAAGAGTTGGAAATTTGCAAGACTTTGTTGCTTAAGACAAGTTTTCTCTCATTTCATCACTACAAGGATCCTAGGCAATGATACCAACTCTTCATTACCCCTTGTTGACACCAAAAATCAAGATGGATTGTAGGAATGTTATGAATATCAAGATCTCACTCCTTTGTGTAAAATTACTTTTCCTTTCATGTAAAGGACCTAGATGTTTGAATGAAAACTTCTCTTAGCTAATGTATGTTTCATTTTGTGTAAACATTCAAACAACATTTATGATAAGTTTGTTTCTAAGGAGGAGCCTAGTCAAACATTTGTTACACCCATAGGTAATTAATATTTAAGTACAAATTTATGGGATTGATCAAGTGAATAAAATGAAAGATGTACAATAGTTTAGTATTCCTAGCAAGCAATAGGAGGACTTAATTTTAGAGGTTTAACCTAATTCTTGTCTCATCTTCTAATTTAATTGGACGTTATCACTCCTCTTTGACATATCTCCATGTTTGGTACTATATTTATTTTCACATCTTGGGAACGTACCCGGTCAATTTATTCCAAGGTTGATAAGTGAGTATGATCCTGGGATTTGTGGGTTATGGGCCCATAATATAACTTAGCATAGGCTTATGTCATAAATTTTTTGTAACTTGATGTGTATCAAATTTATCTAAGTTACTCTAATCAAGAAAAAGAACTTAGACCCTTGGATGAAATGATCTATTCTAGATATTACATATAGAAGTGAATTTGGTCCCCAGATAGTTCACTAAATCAATTTTATAAGTTACAAGGTACATCATATGTGGTGTGGACGGGATTGTACTGCCATTGTTTCAATGAGTGTGGGATAGATCACTTGTTTTTACATTGGATCTGGTAGTATTAAGGTGCCATCAACCTTGTAAATCCTATGTAATTAATTACTCCTAATATTGTTTGTAAATCACCCATAAAGGATGAAAGGTTTCACCGGCAATGGTCTCATTTTAGCTCTACATATTTATATCTGGTCCTCGATGCTCATTCATCTGCAATGGGGGTCACAAGGGGGGATTCCCCCCTACGAGGGGTCTGGGGAGATCATCCCCCTAGCGGGAGCTCCAGGGGCCGTGTGCCCTGGTGGGGGTTTGGGGGTAGTGCCCCTAAAACCACATTTTATTTATATTTTATCATTATAAATATGGACCATTTGTCATTACGTCATTGATCTAATAGTTGTTATTATGTCAGTTATCTTGCCCTAGAAGGAAATCCCCTTTTAAAAGGATATTTGTACTATGTTTTTATCAGAGTTGAGAGTAACAGGTGCAACTAGATTGAAGACTAAAGAAATAGAGGAAGTGTATGTATTGTAATCTCATATATTTGAAGATAGTACATCTTGGAGCCTCTTTTCTTGGTGGAGTTTTTTACCTAAAAGGGTTTTCTCCACGTTACATACTGTGTTATGTGTTTAGTTCTTAATGCATGTCATTTCTATGTAGTGGGTTTTATTTCTATTGTAATCTCCATTTGATCTACATTGTTTAGAAGGCATAAATAAGGTTTGAATCAGATTTCTATTGTGTTGTTTGCACCTTCATTTATGACATTTAGTATTAGAGCCTGGCTAATTTTGATTCTTGGGTGGTACTGTGAAGGTTTTTTAGTTGTAGTGGGAGATTTGGTTGTTGTTTGTTTGTAGACCTTGTGTAGATATCATGGCTTCATCCACTTTTGCTTCTACCTCTCAGTTGGACATCGAAAAGTTTAATGGCACAAGGTACGAATTGTGGAAGCTAAAAATGGAGGATTTACTAGAAGAAAGAAACTAGTGTCTACCTGTTACGAAAGAGAAGACACCTGATGATGTTGCTTTTGATGGGTGGGAAAGACTGGATAAAAAGGCATGAGGTACAGTCCAACTATGTCTTGCAGATTCTATTCTATTGAATATTGTGAGTGAGAAGTCTGCATATAGCTTGTGGAAGCATTTGGGTGAGATCTACCAAGCCAAGAGTATCGTAAATAAACTTTATTTAAAGTGTAAGTTATTTTCCAAGAAAATGAAAGAGGGTGAACTGGTTGCAGAGCATTTGAATTTATTTAATTTCTTATTGAGTAAACTAGCATATGTAGATGTGGAGGTGAATGAGGAAGATAAATGTATATTGCTTCTTTGTTCTTTGCCTAAGTCAAGGGAGAGTGTTATTTTGGCTATCACTGCTAACCTCACATATCTGAAGTTGGATACTCTTGTTTTAGTTCTGCTATCACATGAATTGAGGAGGAAAAGTTCAGATAGTTCAGGGGATGCTCTCAGTGTCAGGGGAAGGTCTATGGAAAGAGGACCAAAAGCACATCATGATCACTAGTTGGTTGACTCAGGATGCTCATAGCACATGACCACACGTAAAGAATGGTTTTCCACATACGAAGAGTGTGATGGAGGAAATGTGTACCTTAGGGACAACTCTTCATATCCTATTGTTGGGTGAGGGAAGGTAATTTTGTGTTTCAGTGATGGGAGAATTAAAACCCTTCTTGTGTTTTTCATGTTCCTAGATTGGCTAGAAATTTGATTTCTACTTCAAAGCTAAATGATTTGGGAATGCATGTGACATTTGATAAGCATGGATATAGATTGGTGAAAGGAAACTTGGTCGTAGTGAAGGGGAAAACATTGGGAACTCTGTTTAAGCTAGAAGCCACTACTATTTGTAATGCCTCTTATATATCTAAGGCTAATACTAAAAATACATGTATGTTGTGGCACCGTAGATTGGGCCACATAATTTAGTCTAATTGAAAGACTATCTTAAATAAAAAAATTGTTAGATAGTTTATCCTATTTTGATGAGAGTTTCAAATTTTGTGAATATTGTGTGTTTGAAAAACAAAATAGATCTACATTTCCTTTAGGTAGTAATGAATCCAATGATAAATTGGAACTTATACATTCCAATTTTTTTGGTCCAGTGGATGTTGAATCAAATGGAAAATCTAGATATTTTGTTTCCTTTATTGATGATGTCTCAAGGTTTACCTGGATTTATTTTATGCATCACAAATCTGAATTTTTCATGAAGTTTAAGGAATTTAAAGCTTTAGTTGAAAATCAATCAGATTATAAGATAAAGGTTTTGAGATCTGACAATGGAGGGGAATACTGTTCTAAGGAATTTGATGAATTATGTAAGCATGTAGGTATTGTTAGATAGAAAACTACTCTGTATACTCCACAACATAATGAAGTGGTAGGAAGGATGAATCGGACAATAATGGAAAGAGCTAGAAGTATGTTGAGTTAATCATAGTTGAATAAATATTTTTGGGCAGAAGATGTGTGTACTACAAACTACTTAATTAATAGATCTCCGTGTAAGGCTCTTGTTTCAATTCCTTATGAAATGTGGATAGGTAAAAAGCCTTCTATTTCACATTTAAGGGTATTTAGCTATGAGGCTTATGTTCATGTGCCTAAAGGAAAATGAACTAAGTTAGATCCAAAAGCTGAAAAGTGTACTTTCATTAGATATGGTGATAATGTATAAGGTTATAAGCTTTGGAATCCACTAAACCAAAAGATTATCTATTCTAGAGATATTATTTTTAGGGAACTTAATGTTATTTCAGAACCTGAACTACCAAAGGAAAAAGAAGAAAAGATGAAGAGAGTGCATTGTGAATTAGAGCATGAAGATGCACCTCAGGAAGAACATAATGATGGATTGGGGGGTAGAGAAGTAAAAGAAGACTCGAGTGAATTTTTTGATGAGGAATAATCTATTGTAACAAAAGAAGTTGATACATATGAGCATGCAGAAGACCCTAAAGAGTCTATTACTCCACCTCTGAGAATATGCACAAGATAATGGAACCCAGTTGACATGTATAGCCCACCATATTTCTATTGTGTATTTGCTTTATTGAGTATTGGTGATGAGCCTAGATCCTATAGGGAAGCTATTCATGCATATGATAGTGAGTCCTGGTAGTTAGCCATGTAGGAGGAGATGAGGGCTTTAGACTCTTGCAATACTTAGGATCTTGTTCATTTGCCCAAAGGAAGAAAGGCCATAGGTTGCAAGTGGGTCTTCAAGAAGAAGTTTGGAGTAGACGGTTCATTGGAGAAGTACAAGGCTAGACTGGTAGCCAAGGGTTACTCCCAGAGAGAGGGAGTTGATTTTGGTGAAATTTTCTATCCTGTTACTAAATTAACTTCTATTAGATTTCTCTTATCCATTGTTGTAGTTCTTGATTGGGAAATAGACCAAATAGTTGTTAAGACTACATTCTTCCATGGAGATCTTGAGGAAGAAATTTACATTCAACAACCTATAGGTTTTGAGGTAAAAGGGAAAGAACATTGGGTTTGCAAATTGAAGAGTTCTCTTTATGGTCTGAAACAGTCCTCCAGAATGTGGTACCATAAAGTTGATTCTTTTGTGTTGAAATTGGCTTTTGTTACAAGTGAGGAGGATCATTGTGTTTACATTCATTAAGTATTGATGATTCTATTTTGATCATTGCATTGTATGATGACGATATGTTATTTTTCAACAATACTAAGAATATGATCAGTGAATTGAAAGCCCATCTTTTAGGTGCATTTAAAATGAAGGATCTTGGATCTGCCAAGTATATTTTGTGGATGGAGATCAAAAGGGATAGAGGCAGTTGCAAGTATGTTCCTAACTGGTGTTGTCATTAATGTCAACATATCAGTGTTGTCATTGGTGTTAACTGTGCTCTTATTTTGTTGCTTGTTAGATGTTTTATATTCACCTCTGGTAGAAACAGTGTTGAAGAGTATCATTGTCTACAGAACAACAGTCCAACAGATTGCTCTGTATTTCTTGTAGAATGAATATCTTTATCTGAGGATTTGAAATTATTTAGATACATGTCTAAAGATGCTATGTTCCAAGTTTGAGCCTCCGGTATGAAGATTTGAGTTTGTTATCTTCACCAGAGCGAAAATTGCCTTCTCTGTATATTTGGTGGTTACAAGAAGAATGTATTATGCTCCGCATTCCTCTGTAGTTAAGTATTTCAATCTACATTTGTAGAATTAGTTTGTAATGATGATAATTGCCTTCAACTCGAATGGTTCATGATTTTATGGTCTGCAAGCAATCTTTTCTTTATGACAGTGGTTGACAGTGTTGTTTAAGTGCTCCAGTTTGAAGAATCCTTTTTAAAAATTGGTTAGAGGTTGTGTGGATGTCTCCTAATCATGTCGTTACCTTTGGATTGGTCTGCAAAGAGAAATTCAAATCATCGATGAAGACTGTTCTTAGAAGACTTAGTGTTAACACTAGTCTTGGCTGACTTGCTTATTTTCACTAGTTGTAGAGATGCATCAAAGATTGTGGAAGCATTTCATGATGTGGAAGATTGTATTTGAGTCCTAGCTAAGGCACAACATGATCTACATACATATTTTCCTTAGCTAGTTTTGTTTAGGTCTAGACCTATTTCTATGTATGTTTGAAATGCTGACCTTGGAGATTGTTCCAATGGTTGATGAATGTAATGATGTCCTTGATGTACATTCCAAGGTTGATGAATTGTATAAAAGCATGTAAAGTAGTTGCAAAAAGGACATCAAGGAGAAAAAATGAAAAGATAAGTGTGAAGGTGTAAAAGAGTAGAGCAAAGGAGTTATACTATGCTTCAATAGAACCGAACCCATGCATGGAGTAGATGCTATCAAATTAGTTCACCAATCCTTGGTAGTGAGCCAACCCCTGGCAGTGAGCTACCCCTTGGCAATGAGTCAATCAATGCAGTGAGCCTCAACATTTGCAGTGAGCATATTGGGTAGTGAGCCTCTATTTTTCATTATTGTTATAACATATATATACACCACGGTGGGATAACACCCACCGTGGTTTTTCCCTTTTAGGAGTTTCCATGTAAAAACCTAGTGTCTCATGTGTTGATGATGTTGTTGTGTTGAATTTCTTATTTCATGCTTTCGTGATTAAATCTAAATAATAGTAAACAAGTGTTTGATGTGTTAATGTTCACAAGTGGTCAATGTTTTGGAGACAACTAATTCACCCCCCCTCTTAGTTATCTGGTGGATTTCAACAATTGGTGTCAAAGCCAAGTTCCTCAGAGGTAAGCTTAACCCCTCTTAGTTATCTAGTGGATTTCAACAATTGGTGTCAAAGCCAAGTTCCTCAAAGACAAGCTTAACAACTTGAGGTAGATGAGGATGTCTTACAAGAAGGAGGCTTTGCAGTTTGATGGAACAAATTATGTGACTTGGAAGGTATGCATGAAAAGCCATCTTCTTTGTATTAGTCATAGAGTATGGAAAGTGATAGAGACTAAATATACCATGCTTCTAAATGGTCTTAAACCTGAATATGAAACTAGAGAATATGAGTTAAATATAAAAGGTAGAGATGCTTTGTTAAGTGCATTGACTGACTCTGACTTGATAAAGGTCATGGATTATGATACTACTCAAGAAGTCTAGGAAAAGTTGGAAAATCTATATGAAGGAGATAAATCTATAAAGAGTGCCAAATTGTAGGCACTGAAAGCTAAATATGAAGGTTTAAAGATGTGCGAAGATGAAAACATAACTTCCTACATGCAAAAGGTTGATGAACTTGTCACTGGAATCAAAGCTATGGGAGGAACTATTGAGGAGAAGGAAGTTGTGATGAAAATTTTTAGGTCATTACCTAAATCCTATAGTCATAAGGTACCTACATTTGAAGAAGTAATTACTATGAAAGAGGTCACCAAGGATCATTTGATAGGAAAGCTTACAACCTTTGAGATGAGATGATGTAGTCACGGTAGGAGGGTTCACAGAATGAACTGTCTAGACCATGTAGTAAGAGTATACACAACAGAAACAACTCAAATATATAGAAAAAATGTAGATTCAGTCATTTAATATATCATAGAATTCAAATATGGATCGACCGGCAACATGCGGGCTTACAATTAGGGCTCACAGGCCTAATTATAGAATATTAGAATATGCACAAGATACAGCTTTGAAGTCCCTTCGCAAAGAATCCAGACTATCAACTATCACAATTATGATGAAATACTTTTCTAAGGATCTATTACATCAATATATATCATCTCTGGATCATAAGATTCCTGCATGTTGGCCAAGGAAGATCACAAACTTGAATGAAGAGCTATAATTTGTGTACACGGATAGGTTGGACCTAATCATGTAGAACACCTCCGTAAATGAATAGAATGATGTGCGGATCTCAGGGAAGGTCAACCATGAACCAAAGATCAATGAGTGATGTATCATTAGGCTCTACAAGTTAAGGAATGCTCCACAAGTTCTCTCCTTTAGCTGATTGCCTGAGATTGTCAGGATGCTTTGTTCTAAGAAAATAGTCAATCTTCTGATAGCAATAACTTTTCGGTAGCTGATCCAAATGCTCTAAGATTTGGATATGTTGTTTATGAATGAATGTCAATGCTAAGTCCATCTCCGCAAGATCTAAAATACAACTATAGTAGGATGCAGACTGTTAGCACTCATTTTGACCTGGGGTTGATTTGTCATGATCAGGAGGTTTCTTCTTTTGAAGCCTTTATCTTCTTGCCCATTTTTTCTAAGTGTTGGACCTCCTCAGCATTTTTCAGCTGCAGCATCATATTTTCCTGAGGAGGGGGTCATCATCATCATCTTGTCTTCAATGATGGTCTGCATCATCATGTTCTTCGTCGACTGGTTTCTCATAGTCATCATCATATTTCGCTATCGGGTGATGTTTGGTTATTGTCCTGATGATGCTGATGAGCTACAGTGCGCCCTCAGTTGCTTGCGGGGGTGATTTTTCAAGTATCCGGTGATCTTCAAGTTATTACTTTGCCCAAACATGATGATGATGTTACCCCGATATCCTGAAGGGGTTATTCTCTAAGTTGTTCGACCTGACTTGTTTTTTCTTAAGGGTCGTCATCATCATGATATTTCCAGTTATCATCCTGCTGCTTGCGGAGGTCATCATATTTTCTGCCTTCATGATATTTCGCCGGGGTGATATTTTTATCATCGGGTGATCTTGGTTATGATCATCCTGATGATGTTGTTGAAGAGTTCTAAGCGCGACCCGATATTCACTAGGGTCATCATATTTTGAACGTCAGGATGATCTTAGTCAATATCATCCTGATGATGTTGTATTACTTCTTGTTCGTTGTTTTGTCATCCTGATGATGCTGACGTCATCCTTATATCAGGGTGATATCTTTTTCTCTGCCTATCTGCATCATGATATTTCCGAAGGAGGGGGTGATATTTTCATATCACCCGGATATATGTTTGTTCGAGCATCATGATGATGCTGATATCAAGGAGATATCCGCCTGCTGGCTTCGCACATTATCTACTGGGGGTGATCTTTTCAAGCATCATCATCATATTCAGTTATCGCCCCGATCTTATGGTGGAGCTACAGTGCAACCTGATATTTGTGCATCAGGAGGATATTTCCAAATATCCGGTTGTCTTCCGAATATCATGATGATGTTAATATGATGATGACGTCATCAAGGTCCCGGGGGGGTCATATTTCTAACACTGATCATCTTGAGGAGATCTCCCGATATTTGCAAACATGATGATGACGTCATCTGGATATGAGGAGGTGCGCAGTAGGCAGATATGATGATGACGTCAGCAGGATATGATGATGACGTCATCAGGATGTTCATCGGCCAGACTTTTGTTATAAGCTCAGCAGGAGGATGTTCCTCCGATGGATCAGGTTGTGCCGATTATCATGCAGGTTATATTTCAAATATCATGATGACGTCAGGGTGATATTTCGAACAACAGGATATCATGCTGCTGGAGGATGATGATGATGAGGTTTTATACTAGTGTCGTCAGGAGCAAAAGCACCGACATGATATACGCGCATGACCTAGTATATAAAGTGTTAGTGAGGTCATCGCGGGGTGCATGTGGGATAATTGATATCCTGCATTTTCAAATATCATGATGATGAATCTCGGAGGGAAATGCTTGCGATAGATTGTTAGATGTTCTTCCCAAGGCCGCGGGTTGGTGCGCCATTAATGGCGATTGTTGTAGAGGTATGGGCGATGGCGTGGATGGACCCTGTACCCGATTGAGGGTGTACATCAGCGGACAGTGGCGCAGGGCTCGAGATATCTTCCTGTCTCCTCCCTTACCTGCTGCATTCAAGTTTGGGCGCCAATCCGGTTGTGTTTGAGCGCCATCTTCCTGGTACTGTGTATCTGGCGGGATTTTGGTCAACCATGTAATTAATTGCTGAACACCTACCTGGCTGTTATAAGCAGGTTGTGTTGCTCATTTCAAGGTTGTTTAAAGTTGAAGATTTTGGCTCTGTAATGCATAACAAGCTGATCTGGTTGCTCTGTACAGCTTACCTGTGAGTTTATGTATCTCTTGTTGTTTGTTTTTGGCATGAACCCACTGATTTCATGATTAAACTTATATGAGAAATGTTGTTTAGCATGTGTTGTGTTAATTCTGTCTCCAGTATTGCATGTATTCTTCTTCTGAATCTGGATGTTTGGTAATGTTTAGATTCTAGAGCATAGAATTCCTGTGTTGAATGTCTGATCTTTTAACTTCTGCTCAAGGGGTAGATTAAACTGTTTTCAGGTTGAACATTGGGAAGGGTATACTGCAGTAGGGATACCATAAGTAGAGATAACCTAACACTCTGTATTGGGAGATACCTGTAAGGCAGGTATCACATATATCCCCTTGAAATCCAGTTTTAGCTGTTCATGCTGATCATTCACAGGTGTATGTCTACTGACTCCAGGCCCTGGATAGGCACCAATCATGCTTTGTTTTGTGTTATAACCATATCCAGCTTTGCATCCAAGCTTAAAATCCAAATCAAAATCTAAAACCAACATTAGGACATTAGAGTTAGTTTTAGGAACCTCAGTCCTCTGTCTACAACTGCAAATAGGCCCAAAGCTAGCCCCTTTGCTCTTATCTTTCAGTTTTGGTCTACTTACAGGAGGACTCATCTGCTTTCTGTCAACATCCCAGCCTTGCATGCATACCCTCATGGATGTTGAGTAGGGAATACCCCCCTAGGTCTTGCAGAGCCTGAAGAAGAAGAGGAGATAAAATATAGAGTCTATCTCCTATACTGTTGACCCCCTGGCCCAGAGATCCTATTGATCACTGATGGCTACCTTGTAGGGAAATCTGGGAATAAGCATCCAGTCTGGGAAAAAGTCAACACAGACAAAAATACAGAAAATACTACTGACTAAACTACCTAAACTAAACTGGGAAATGAAAAGAAACAAACTAAACTACAAACAAACTGAAAAGAAAATATTTTTGGTTGATGCAATATTTCTCTTGAACTAGGATGCTCCTTCATCAGATATTCAGGGTTATTGAAAAAGTGAGTCCCTCACTTTGCTGGTGCTAGGGGAGAACCAAGACAGTCCACCTCAGCCTAAGAAATCCATGATGAATCTGTTAGACTCAAGACAAAGACCTAAGAGGGGGCGGGGTGAATTAGTTGTCCCAAAAATTTCTTCTTATTAATCAATTAATTCCTTCTTGTAATTCAATAGCATAATAATAGATCAATCATGGAAACATAATGCAACAATTTCAGAGCAGAAACACATTAACACATATGACACCGAGATTTTAACATGGAAAACCCGGTTAAGGGAAAAACCACGGGGTGACTAACCCAATATTGGATTCTCTATTAAAAGAATAAGAAGAACAAATGACACATGCCAATTAGGGTTCCCTGCCTGAGCACACTGCTCACAAGAGGCCCACTGCCTACAGGAGACACACTGTCTACAGAATAATAATTATTACATACTTGAACTAAAGAATAGCATATTCACCATGCTTGAGTCAGTTTTGTTTAAGCTCAATACTTCTGCTTTGCCTTTTGCTCTGTCCCTCTCTACCACACTCTCATCTCCACCAAGATACTTTTGAAATGACTTCACAACTCTTATTTATACAAGACATTGACTTTGGGATAATCATCCAAGTCATCATACTTTACAGAGCAAATACATAAATACAACATGAATAATTACAAAAAGACTTCATGCAGATCAACACATTGTCAGCTACACAGATCTAAGACTTTAATCTTCTTTGAGGAACATGCCATGCTTTGCAGAACATCTTCAAGATCATCTGCGGGATGTGTAAATCATCTGGTTGGCCAAGTTTAGGAAGAACATCATCCGGAAGTAATTCTTCAATTACAAGCTCAATCTTCAATGCGGACCATCAACACGAACTGGACATATTCCAAAGACCTCCACAAGCTTGCATGAATCATCAAGAACATCCACACTACTTTTGCTTACTGAAATCTTTCTCTCCTTCATCTGGAACCTCAAGAACACAATCTGTCATCACTATCATATTGGAATAGATGCTTGTAGACCTCTAGACCATGACCCAATTGAGTTGTCAATTCACATTGACTTCCTAAACACTCCACTAAATTCGCAGAACAAGATATTGCATTTCTAGATCTCACCAAACCTATTTGTGTCACTCTACCAATTTTACTCAAGTGGCCATAACTTCTTCAAATCTTCATGCAGACCTCTCAAATCTTTACTGGATCATCTTAAGACACATATCTAGAAACCCTTTGATGCGCATCCTTTGATCTTCATCTTAGCTAGGATCTTTACTTCACTATCTTCACTGTTCTTCTCTGTTCCTGATAGGACTAATTTTCTCAATATCCTCAGCATACATCTCATCCAATTCTTGACATCAATGCAACAAGAGTATGTTGACATCAATGACAACACCGGTTAGGCCCATACTTGCAACAATCTCCCCCTTTGTCATTGATGAGAACATATGATGTGATAAACTATTTTGACCATCAAGACAAGAACTTCTCCTCACTGATTGACATAACTCCCCCTATCAACAACAACCATTCACATGTCTTCTCTTTCTTTACTACTCCCCCTTTGATCAACAACCACTTTTTGTTTTTCACATGTCTTCTCTCCCCCTTTGACATTAATGGCAAAGGGCACATACTTGTATCACTCAGAATCATAGCAACTGCTCCCCCTGCGTAGAAGCTTCCCATCATCAATCTAGACCAAAAGATATGACAATGAGATCCACTGGATTGATGCACATTAGTGCACCTTAATTCAGAACTAGAGTGGTAATAACCCCTAACTTCTCCCTGAGATACTCAAAAGAGTCCTTAGGTAGAGGTTTAGTTAAAATGCCTGCAATCTGATCCTTGGAGGGCACAAACTCCAATCCAACTTCATTCTTGTTCACTTTCTCTCTCAAAAAGTGAAACTTGATGGATATATGTTTTATCTTTGAATGCAACACTAGATTTTTTGATATATTTATTACACTTGAATTATCACAGAAGATTGTGATAGGTTCCTTATACTCGACTTTGATGTCTCTTAGCATTTACTTCATCCACAATACTTGAGTGTAACTACCTGCTACTACAATATATTATACTTCTGCAGTAGACAGAGATATTGCCTCTTGTTTCTTGCTCAGCCAATAAACCAATCTTTTCCCCAAAAATAATGTTCCACCACTGGTACTCTTCCGGTCATCCACATCTCCTACCCAATCTACATCTGTATATGCATGAAGAGAGAAATCATGACCTCTAGGATACCATAAACCATACTCAACTATCCCTTTAAGGTATCTGAGAATCCTCTTGATTGCCATGACATGAGATTCTCTAGGATCAGCTTGGAATCTAGCAACAAGACCAACAACATTCTTAATGTCAGGTCTAGTTTGAGTAAGATACAATAGTCATCTAATCATTGACCTGTACTTTTTCTAATTAGCATTAGGAGAGTCATCATCTTTTCTTAATTTACATCTGGTTGCCATGGGAGTACTCATTGGTTTTGAGTCCTCCATCCCAAATTTCTTCAACAATTCTTACACATATAAGGCCCATGAATTGAAGATTCCTTTCTTTGTTTGAATGATTTGCAGACCCAAGAATAAATTCATTTCCCTAAACATGGACATCTCAAATTCACTTTTCATTTGATTTGCAAAAGTTTTGCACATACTATCTCTTCTTCCAAAAATGATATCATCAACAAATACTTCAACAATCAAGATATTTTCATGATAAATTTTGAGGTATAAGTTACTTACAGCAGTACCTTTGTTGAAACCTATCTTCAAGAGATGCTTATCTAGTCTTTCATACCAGGCTCTTACAGCTTATTTGAGTCCATATAGTGCTTTCTTCAACTTGTAGACCATATCACCATGATCAGACAATTGAAATCCATCTGGCTGCTCAATGCAAACTTCTTCCAAGTCACCATTCAGGAAGGTGGACTTGACATCCATCTGATATACTTTGAAGTCCTTTAAGGCAGCAAAGACAAGAGATAATCTGACTGCTTCAATTCTTGCCACCAGAGCAAAAGTTTCTTCAAAATCAACTCCTTCTATTTGAGAATAACCCTTGCAGACCAATCTGGCTTTATTTCTAACTACTTCACCATCTTCATTTAGTTTATTTCAGAAGACCCATTTGGTTCCTATCACATTCTTGTTTCTAGGTCTGGGAACAAGATCCCAAGTGTGATTTTTCTCAATTTGCATCAGCTCTTCCTTCATTTCTTTAGTCCAACTTTCATCATTGCATGCTTCATTCATAGTTTTTGGTTCAAACTTTGAAATTAGACAATACTTTTCTGAGTCTAGAGCAATCTTTCTTCTTGTTTGAACACCTTTGTTTTTATCACCTATGATCTGATCTTCAGAGTGATTTAGTATTACATACCTGGGAGTTTTGGGAATTTCTTGTACTTCTATTTCTTGAATAGGTTTAGCCAAACTTATCTCTTCTTCCTAATTCTCTAAATCAGTCTAAATCTAAATTTTAGAAGGGGCTTGGACTTCTTGGACCAAAACATCATTCTGATCATCTTAATCATATTCATAAAACCTTGAGGATTTTTCAATACCTTCATCAACCTTCACATTTGTACTTTCTATAATCTTTCTCAATCTATTGTTATAACACCGATATGCTTTGCTTTGAGTAGAATAACCCAAGAATATTCCTTCATCACTTCTAGCATCAAATTTGCCAAGGTCTTCATCTGTTTTAATATAACATTTTCTACCAAAGACTCTGAAATACTTCATAGTGGGAGTGATGCCAAACCAGAGTTCATAAGGGGTCTTACCAGTATTGCTTCTAATTTGTACTCGATTGAGAGTATAGATAGCAGTGCTTACAGCTTCTCTCTAGTAGATCTATGGAACATTTGCTTCCATCATCATGGTTCTAGATGCTTCCGGTTCTTTCTCTCCACTACCCATTCTGTTGTGGAGTCCTTGGAGCAAACAAGTATCTTTTTATCCCATGTTTCTTATAGAATTCTATGAACTCTCCGGATGTGAATTGTCCACCTCTATCAGACCTAAGACATTTTATGTTTAATCTGGTTTCATTCTCTACCATAGCCTTGAATATTTTAATTTTTTGAAGAGCCTCAGATTTCTCTTTCAGAAAAGTCACCCACATCATCCAGGAGTGGTCATCAATTAATAACATGAAGTATCTATCACCTTGCAAACTCTTGATTCTTGCCGGACCACATAGATCAGTATGTACTAAGTCCAACAATCTGGTAGAAGACTTACTTACTTTTGAATGTGACTCTTACTTACCCAACTAACATTCTTTGCACAAACTATTAGTAGGTTTCACCAGTCTTGGAAGATCTCTTACAGCCTAAGTTTTGCTTATCTTGATGATATTATCAAAATTCACATGACACATTCTCCTATGCCATAACCAACTCTAATCAATTTGAACAAATAAACAACTTTTACCAGTACCAACCAAGTGGAAGATATTACATTTTGTTTGAGTACTAGATGCAATCTCTATTCTAGAACTTTCAAAGATCTTACATTTTCTATTTTTGAATTGGAGATCATAGCCTTTGTCCACCAACTGTCCAACATTGAGAAGATTGTGCTTCAAACCTTCAACATATAGTACATTACTGGTTTTGTTCTTTCCATCAAAAGAAATAGTTCCTCTACCTCTGATCTTGCCAGCAGAATTATCACCAAATTTTACAATTCCTCCTTCATATCTTTCGAAATCTATGAACTTATTTTTGTCACTTGTCATATGGTGGGAGCATCCACTATCAATGACCCATTCATTTTTTTCTTCAACTTGGGCAGCCAGCGCTCTTTCTATTCTATGATTGATAGATTTAGAGGGCATTGGATCTTCTTCCTTGATGTCAATAAACACCTAATCGCTTCTGGATTTGTTTCATGTCTCTGATTCATCATCTGTTACTCCTTCATCATCATCTTCATGAACATAGTAACATTTCTTTTAGAATCTTGATCTATTTAGATTTGCCCTTGAAAATCTTTCCGAACACCTTGAGGCAAAATGACTAATCTTATTGCAGTTAAAACATTTAAAGGGCAATTTTCCTTCATACTTACTGGATCCTCTTGGTAGTCTTTTTGCAATAAGGGCTTCAAGTTGAGCAGCTTCTACTTTGTCTTCTTCTAGATCTTTTCTTGCCTTTTCATACCATGATAGTTTCTTTGAAGAGTTCTCTCAGATCAAACTTTTGTTTGCCTTTTATAGAGGCACTAGCTTTGAATGTAGATTCAATCCTGGGGGGTGCATCTCCAAACTCGGCCAATTCAAATGCAACTAATTTTGTAACCAATTGATCTCTTGTGATATTTGAAGAAAATCTAAATCCTTCAATAGCAACAACTTTGTAGTTGTAAGAAGCAGGTAGGGATCTGAGAACTTTGGTAACAATCTCATCTTCATCCAAGATTCCACCAGCATATATAATGCCACAAACAAGTTCATTTACTCTTGGCATAAATGTAGTGATATTTTCATCTTCACTCATCTTTAGGTTTTCAAAATTTCCTTTTAGACTTTGTAGCTTGGCACATTTAACATTATTGTCTCCTTCATGTAGAAGTTCTAGTTTTTCCCAAATCCCATATGCAGTTTTTAGATCTATAACATTTGTCAGTTATGAATCAGATAAGGCACTTAGTAGAGCTTCTTTAGCCTGAAGATTGTTTTTAGCATCTCTAACTTCATCTATAGTTCTTGGACCATTCTATGGGGGAACATACTTCTATGAAGCCATGATCCAATATTGCATTCTCATACATTACAAGTGACATTCCATGCGGCTTTTCCAAAGATTGTAATTGGTTCCATCAAACCTCAGACTATCCTTCTTGTAGGAAGACATCCTGGATCTCCTCAAGCGGTTAAACTCTTTTAGAGGAACTTGGATCTGATACCAATTTTTAGATTTAAGATAGACAACTAAGAGAGGGGGGTTGAATCAATTGTCCCAAAACTTTCTTCCTATCAATCACTTAATTCCTTCTTGTAATTCAGTAGCATAATAATAGATCAATCATGGAAACATAATGCAACAATTTAAGAGTAGAAACACATTAACACATATGACACCAAGATTTTAACATGGAAAACCTAGTTAAGGGAAAAACCATGGGGTGACTAACCCAAGATTGTATTCTCTATTAAAAGAATAAGAAGAACAAATGGTATATGCCAATTAGGGCTCACTGCCCGAGAACATTGCTCACAAGAGGCCCACTACCTACATGAGACACACTATCTACAGAATAATAACTATTACATACTTGAACTGAAGAATAGTATCTTCACCATGCTTGATTCAGTTCCATTTAAGCTCAATACTTCTACTCTACCTTTCACTCTGCTCCTCTCTACCACACTCTCATCTCTACCAAGATAGTTTTAAAATGACTTCACAACTCTTATTTATACAAGACATTGACTTTGGGATAATCATCCAAGTTGGCATACATTACAGAGCAAATACATAAATACAACACGACTAATTACAAAAAGACTTCATGCGGATCAACACACAATTGGCTACACAGATCTGAGACTTCAATCTTCTTTAAGGAACATGCCATGCTTCACAAAACATCTTCAAGATTATCCACAGGATGTGTAAATCATTTGGTCAGCCAAGTTTAGGAAGAACAACATCATCTAGAAGTAATTCTTCAATTATGAGCTCAATCTTCGATGCGGACCATCAGCACGAAGTGGACATAATCCAAAGACCTCCAAAAGCTTGCCTGAATCATTAAGAACATCCACACTATTGCTTACTAAAATCTTTCTCTCTTTCATCTGGAACCTCAAGAACCCAGTCTGTCATCATTGTCATATTGGAATAGATGCGTGTGGACCTCTAGACCACGACACAATTGAATTATCAATTCACATTGACTTGTTAAACACTCCACCAAATTTGTAGAACAAGATATTGCATTTCTGGATCTCACCAGAGCTATTTGTGTCACTCTATTACCTCTGAACATCTGCCAAAACTGGTTTTACTCAAGTGGCCATAATATCTTCAAATCTTTATGTGGACCTCTCAAATCTTTACTGGATCATCTTAAGACACATATCTAGAAACCCTTTGATGTGCATCCTCTAATCTACATCTTAGATGGGATCTTTACTTCACTATCTTCATTGTTCTTCTCTGTTCCTGATAAGACTAATTTTATCAATATCCTCAACATACAACTCATCCAATCCTTGACATTAATGCAACATGAGTATGTTGACATCAATGATAGCATTGGTTAGGCCCATACTTGCAACAAAATCTTCTTCTAGTTTGCCTTTCCACTTCACAAGGTATTCTTTGTATTGTCTTCATCTAGTGTTGCATCCACCACTATGCTTCTCCTTCATCAAATTATCTAAAATGGAACTTCTAGGTATGCACAACTGACTTCCTTTGAACAACATATCTTCTTGAATGAAATAGTCCAACCACTTACT
The DNA here is from genome assembly GCA_027924645.1 of Cunninghamia lanceolata. Classification (NCBI taxonomy): domain Eukaryota; kingdom Viridiplantae; phylum Streptophyta; class Pinopsida; order Cupressales; family Cupressaceae; genus Cunninghamia; species Cunninghamia lanceolata. The sequence goes on from BSBN01000482.1 coordinate 7,575,292, forward strand.
TCTATCTGTCACAATAGGTTCCTTACATGCTTTCCAAGGTTCTACAAAATTATTGTCTCCCTCATACATGTTTTTCAATTCATCAAAACCTAACACTTCAACTCTCATATGTGTCAACAAGTTTATTCTTCTACTCAAGGCATCAACAACTTTGTTTGATTTTCCACTCCTATGCTTCAACACAAAAGTATAACTCTACATGAACTCTACCCATCTCATATGTCTCTGATTCAACTTACCTTGATTGTTCAAATAATGTAAAGCTTGATGATCTATATACAACATGAACTCTTTAGGTAACAAGTAATGTCTCCACTTCTTCAAGGCTTGAATTATGGCATAGAACTCTTGATCATAAACTAAATATCTTTTCCCTGCATCATTCAACTTCTCACTGAAGTAAGCTATAGGTCTACCTTCTTGACTTAACACTACTCCAATTGCATTTCTACTAACATCATAATCAACTTGAAATACCTTATTGAAATCTGGTAATGCCAAAATAGGTTGCTCTATAACTTTCTACTTCAACAACTGAAAACTTTTGTCTACACTAGATGTCCACTTAAAATCCTTTATGTCACCTCTCATTGTCTCTGTCATAAGGTTACAAACTGAACTAAAATTTCTGATGAACTTCTACTAAAAACTAGCCAATCCATGAAATGATCTAACCTGTCTAATGCTCTCTAGTGTAGGCCATTCAATAATTGCTCTCACTTTCTCAAGGTCCATCTTCAATCCTTGCACAAAAATCAGAAATCCCAAATATACCAATTCTTCCTTCATAAAACTACACTTCTTGATGTTTACCAACAATTTCTCCTCTCTCAACCTCTACAAAACTTGTCTAATATGCCACAAATATTCTTCTTTTATTTTACTAAAAATTAGAATATCATCCAAGTATACAATAACAAAGTTACCAAGGAATTTCTTCAAGACTTCATTCATCAATCCCTTCAAAGTACTCGGTGCATTTGTCAATCCAAAAGGCATTACTAACCACTCCTACAATCCTTCATTTGTCTTAACAGTAGTATTCCATTCATCACCTTCTCTAATTCTAATCTGATGGTATCCACTCTTCAAATCTATCTTTGTGAAATATCTTGCTCCACTCAAACAATCCATGATATCATCCATCCTAAGTAAAGGAAATCTATACTTAACTATGATCTTGTTTATTGCTCTAAAATTAGTACACATTCTCCATTCTCCATCTTTCTTTAGTACTAACACTGCAGGTACTGCACAAGGCTTCAAACTTTCTTTGATCAAACCTTTTCTCAACAACTCTTGTATCCGTCTATTTATTTCTTCATTCTCTGCTGATGTCATCTAGTGTGTTGCTTTGTTAGGGAAACTTGCTCTTGGTATAAGATCCATGTGATTATTGATACTCCATATAGGTGGTAATCCTTTAGGTACATTGTCTAATATAATGTCTTCATACTCTGTTAGTAAATTTCTTATCTCATCCAGTTCAGTTTCTTTCTTCACTACTTAGGCTTCTTAGGAATCAAGGCATAACACATATTTTCCTCTTTCAAACCATCCAAAAATTTCCTTCCATCTACTAAACAAATTTTATCATTTCCACAAACCACATCTTTAGGATCATCTTCTAAAGAAATCAAAGTAATTATTTTCCCATTTGTTGTTATAGTATATGTGTTCTTTCTCCCATCATGTATAGCTTTTCTATCATACTGCCAAGATCTACCCGATAAGATATGGCAAACATCCCTAGGCATAATATCACACAAGACTTCATCATGATTAGATCTAATATGAAATTTCACCAAACATTGTTCACTCACTAGTACCTTGTGATCATCCTGAATCCATGCTATCTGATAGGGTTTAGGGTGTTTCAATCTTTCTAATTTCATCTTAGTCACCATCTCCTTTGAAACTAGGTTATTTGAACTACCACTATCAATTATAACTTTACAACACTTACCTCTAGATTTGCATCTAGTTCTGAATAGACTTTTCCTCTATCATGGTTCCTTAATTGCCTCTATTTGAAATAATTCTCTCCTCATCACCAATGATTCTCCTTTCTTAGGTTTACCAACAAAACTAGGTGATTCAACAGGTTCTTCAACATAGGCTGCTCTTACACTATTCTCTATCTTCTTGCTTGTACTACCCTTATTATATTCAAATGCTCTATGTCCTTCACCTCCAAACTTGAAACAAGTACCTTTGAATGTCCTCTTATCAATTCCTCTTCCTTCTCTTCTGTATCCTTCATTCCAATATACACTAGGGTTTCCTTTCAGTAAAAATTTTTGTCATCTCTTAGGTAAGCATTGTTATCTTTGTCATCCTTAAATGGGTTGTCAAACATGTTCTGCTCCACAAATGATCTATCATATCTGGAAAATGCTTTACCTCTCTAAAATTTACCTCCTCTGCCTCTTTATCTCTGATCATGTCTCTTATTCATCTTCTCTTCAACTTTTAGGGCAAACTGATATGCTTCTTCCAAAGATGTCATCCTTACCAAACTTAGTTCTTCTTGAATGCTCAATCTCAACCCATTGATATATCTAGCCACTTTCTCCTTAATTTATTCACTATGTCCTATCCTTATGATCATCTTTCGAAATTCTTCAATGTACTCCTTCACAAATTTCTCCTTTTGTCTCAAGTTCTGCAATCTTTTCAACAATTCCAACTCATAGTCAGCAGGTATAAACTGATTCCTTAACTTTGTCACCATCTAGTCCCACTTTGTAATCTTTTTTTTCCTCTTTTGTTTCTTTCTAATTGAACTTCTTTCCATCATATAGCAACATGTCCTTTCAACTTTGTCTTTGTAAGTTTCACCTTCTTCGAATCTTCAATTTCCTCATATTCAAAGTACTCTTCCGTATAATTTATCATGTCAATCAATTCTTCAGAATTTAAATTACTAATATAGTTCAGAACATCAAGTCTAGGTCTCTTTCCAATCTTTGAAATAGCTTGCAACATCTTTATCTAATCTGATTCTTCTTCTTCATTACCATCTAGGGTTTCACCAATTTGTTCAATAGATTGAAATTCTTCCTCATCATCACTTTCAACATTAGGTCTATGTGTCAATCTTCTTCACCTATCTTTCTCAATAGCCTCCAAATAAATTCACATTATTCTCGTCAATTCCATCATCTCATCCATTCTATTTACCATTGTACCAACATTCGCGGTGACATTCTTCCTAAGATCAAGTGTAAACTACCTCAGGTTCAACAATTGGGCTACGAGCAACAATTGCCTCTCAATTGGTGATTGGTAGCACACAAGTAACCTACCTTGGATCAGTGACCTATCCACAACAAGATCTTACAAAATCTCCTTCGCCAATTCACTCCCAAGAATTAAACTTTCACTCTGATACCACTTGATGCAGTCACAGTAGGAGGGTTCACATAATGAACTGTCTGGACTGTGCAGCAAGAGTAAACACAATGGAAACAACTCAAAGAAATAGAACAAATATAGATTCAGTCAATTAGTCTATCATAGAATTCAAAATAAAAATCTGTCGGCAACATGCGGGCTTACAACTAGGGCTCAAAGGCCTGATTACATACATGCACAAAATAAAGATTTGAAGTCCTTCATACCAAATCTAAACTAAGGATTATGAATCAATCACTAATTTCCTTCCTAAGGATCTATTACATCAATATATATCATTTTTGGACCAATAGATTCCTCTGAATCAGCTAAGGAAGATCACAAACTCCAATGATGAGTTGTAACGTGTTCATAGATAGGTCAGGCCTAAATGCATAGAACACTTCCTTAGATGAATGGAACAACATGCAGACCCTTGGGGAAGGCCGGCCATGAACCAGAAGACATTGAATGATGTGTCATTGAGATCCGCAAGTCAAGGAATGATCCACAAGCTTTCTCCTTTAGCTGGTTATCAAGAACTGTTAGAATGCTCTACTCTGAGAAAACAATTAACTTCTGATAGTGATATCTTTCTGGTAACTAATCCAAATGCTCTGAATTCTTGATATGATGTAGATGAATGAACGTAAATGCTAAGTCTAGACCCAGAAGGTGTGAAATGCCAAAACCAGACCACAAGCCGAAAACTGCTACTGACTGAACTTCCTAGATTGAACTAGAAAATGAAAGAACTAAAATGCAAACAAACTAAAATGCAAATGTTTTTGGTTGATGCAAGATTACTCTTGAACCGGGGATGCTCCTACATCAACTTGTTATATGTCCCAACTAGAAATCTTTCTTTTCTCAAGTATACCATTACTTCATTTCCAACTGTAAATTCTTTGTGTCTTCTCTTCTCATCTACCTTTTCCTTATACTTACTGTTCATATCCTCCAAATGCTTCTTAACCTAATTATGCACTGTCTTCATGTGATATGTAAATTTTTCTACTTCTACACTTCTCTTTTCTTACAAACTGATGTCTCTCAATTCTAAAACTCATCTAAGATTCACTCTAGTAACAATCTCAAAAGGTGTTCTTCTAGTACTCCTTGTGAAAGAATCAAATCCCAACTTCCTGCCTTTTCTCCAACTAAACATATCAACAAGTTTCGCAAACTTCTATTCACTACCTCTGTCTATCCATCAATATGTGGATGAAATATTGAACTCTACTTCAAATCTATCTTCATCTTCTTCCAAAGTGTCTTCAAAAAGTATCCAAGAAATCTAGTGTCTCTATCTAAAATTATGCTCTTAGGTAATCCATGCAATTTCACAATCTCCTTGAAAAATAGGTTTTCTACATGCATTTCATCGGTTGTCTTCTTACAAGGTATGAAATATGCCATCTTCAAAAATCTGTCTACCACTACAAATATTGAATCATGTCCTCTTTGTGTCTTAGGCAATCCCATTACAAAATCCATACTTATGTCTTCTGAAGTTTTCTCCAGTATTGTCAAAGGTTTATACAATCTAGTTTTCTGACTAATCCCTTTTGCAATTTGACAAACTCTACAACTCTGCACAAATTTCCTAACATCCTTATGTATCTAAGACCAATAGTAGTTTTCACTTACCAATGCCATTGTCTTGTCAATACCAAAATGTCCTGCCAATCCACCACTGTGTTTCTCCTTGATCAAATTGTCTCTCATTTAATATCTAGGTATGCACAACTGACTTTCTTTGAACAACATATCTTCTTGAATGAAATATTACAACCACTTACTCCTATTTTTCACAATAGTTTCCTTACATGCTTTCCAAGGTCCTACAAAATTAGTGTCTCCCTCATACATGTTCTTCAATTCATAAAATCCCAACACTTCAACTCTCATCTCTGTCAACAAGTTCCTTCTCCTACTCAATGCATCTGTAACTTTGTTTGATTTTCCACTCCTATGTTTCAACACGAAAGTATAACTCTGCATGAACTCTACCCATCTCATATGTCTCTTATTCATCTTACCTTGACTATTCAAATATTATAAAGCTTGATGATCTGTATACAACAAAAACTCCTCAGGCAGCAAGTAATGTTTCCAGTTCTTCAAGGCTTGAATTATGTCATAGAACTCTTGATCATAAACTAAATATCTTCTTCTTGTATCATTTGACTTCTCACTGAAATATGTAACAGGTCTTCATTCTTAACTTAATACTACTCCAATTGCATTTCCACTTGCATCACAATCAACTTGAAATTCCTTATTGAAATATGGTAATGCTAAAACAGGTTGCTCTGTCATTTTTTTCTTCAACAATTCAAAACTTTTATCTACTCCTGATGTCCACTTGAAATATTTTCTATCACCTCTGATTGTCTCTATCATAGGATTACATACTGAACTAAAATTTCTAAAGAACTTCCGGTAGAAACTAGCCAATCCATGAAATGATCTAACTTCTCCAAACTCTCCAGTGTAGGCCATTCAACAATTGCTCTTACTTTCTTAGGGTCCATCTTCAATCCTTCCACAGAAATCACAAATCCCAAATACACTAGTTCTTCCTTCATGAAACTACATTTCTTGATGTTTATCAACAATTTCTCTTCTCTCAACCTTTGCAAAATTTGTCTAATATGCCATATCTTTTGTCTTACTAAAAATCATAATATCATCCAAGTATACAATAACAAACTTACTCAAGAATTTCTTTAGAACTTTATTCATCAACCTCATCCAAGTATTCAATGCATTTGTCAATCTAAAAGGCGTCACTAACCACTCATACAATCCTTCATTTGTCTTAAAAGTAGTCTTCCATTCATCTCCTTCTCTAATTCTGATATGATTGTATCCACTCTTCAAGTGTATCTTTGTGAAATATTTTGCTCCACTCAAACAATCCATGATAGCATCCATCCTAGGTAAAGGAAATCTATACTTGACTATGATCTTGTTTATTGCTCTAGAGTCAGTACACATTCTCCACTCTCCATCTTTCTTAATTTCTAACACTATAGGTACTACACAAGGACTCAAACCTTCTTTGATCAAACCTTTCCTCAACAATTCTTGTATCTACCTATTTAGTTCTTCATTCTCTATCAGTGTCATTCAATATGTTGCTTTATTAGGCAAACTAGCTCCTGGTATAAGATCCATGTGATGACTAATACTTTTGATTGGTGGCAATCCTTTAGGTACATTATCTAATATGATGTCTTCATACTCTATTAGCAACTCTCTTATCTCCCCCAGTTGTGATTCTTTAGTCTCTTTCTTCAATGTTTCAATCTTCAAGGAATCAAAGTATAACACATATTCTCATGTCTCAAACCATCAAGAAATTTCCTTCCATCTACCAAATAGATTCTAGCATTCCCACATACTTCACCCTTAGGATCATCTTCCAAAGGAATCAAGGCAATTTTCTTTCCATTTGATGTTATAGTGTATTTATTCTTTCTCCCATCATATGTAGCTTTTCTATCATACTACCAAGGTCTACCCAACAAAATATGACATACATTCATAGGCATAATATCACACAATACTTCATCATGATAAGACCCAATATGAAATTTCACCAAACATTGTTCACTCACCAATACCTTATGATCATCCTGAATCCATGCTATCTAATAGGGCTTGGGGTGGTTCAATCTTTCCAACTTTAGTTTAGTCACCATCTCCTCTGAAACTAGATTATCAAAACTACCACTATCAATTACAACTTTACAAAATTTACCTCTTGGCTTGCATCTTCTTCTAAATAAACTTTTCCTTTGCGGTGGTTCTTCATTTGTCTCTACTTGAAATAGTACTCTACTCATCACAAGTGATTCTCCCTTCTCTAGTTTACCAACTGAACTCAGTGATCCAACAGGTTCTTCTTCCACATAGGTTGCTTTTCCACTGTTCTCTTTTCTCTTCCTTGTACTCCCTTGATTAGATTCAAATGCTTTATGTCTTTCACCTCCACACTTGAAACAAGTGCCTCTAAATGTTCTCTTATCAAATCCTCTTCCCTCTCTTATGTATCCTTCATTCTGATATGCGCTAGGGTTTCCTCTCTGGTAAAAGTTTCTGTCATCTCTCTGGTAAGTATTATTATCTCTGTCATCCTTCTTAAATGGGTTGTCAAGCTTATTCTACTCCAGATGTGATCTATCTCCTTCAGAAAATGCTCTGCATCTCTAAAATTTACCTCCTCTCCCTCTTTGTCTTTGATCATGCCTCTTATTCAACTTCTCTTCAACTTTCAGGGAAAACTGATATGCTTCCTCCAAATATGTCATCCTTACCAAGCTTAATTCTTCTTCAATGTTCAATTTCAGTCCATTGATGTATCTAGCCACTTTCTCCTTGCTTTCTTCACTATGTCATGTCCTTATCATCAACTTATGAAATTCTTTAGTATATTCCTTCATAGATTTCTCCTTTTGTCTTAGGTTCTATAATCTTTTCAACAACTCTAAGTCATAGTCAGCAAGTATAAACTAATTCTTCAATTTTATCACCATCCTACCCCACTTTGTAATATTTTCTTTTCCTCTTTTGTTTCTATCCAACTAAACTTCCTTCCACCATATAGCAGCATGTCCTTTCAACTTTGTCTTTGCAAATTTCACCTTCTCTGAATCTTCAACCTCCACATACTCAAAGTATTCTTCGATGTCATTTATCCAGTCAATCAATTCTTTAGGGTTCAAATTACCTGTACAGTTCGGCACATTAACTCTAAGTCTCTTTCCAATCTTTGAAATAGCTTGCAACATCTTGACTTGATCTGATTCTTCTTCTTCATCACCTCCTAGGGTTTCACCAATTTGTTCCACAGACTAAAATTCTTCTTCATCATCACTTTCAACATTAGGTCGAGGTGTCAATTCTCTTCACCTATCTTCCTTGATGAAATCCAACTGAATTCTCATTATTTTCATCATTTCCATCATCTTATCCATTCTACCAGCCATTTTTCCAATAACAGCAACTCTCCTCAATGGCATCCTTCCTAGGATCAAGTGCAAACTGCCTCAAATTTGGTGATCAGGCTACAAGGTGACAAATGCCTCACAATCAGTGATCGGTTGCAACACAAGTAACCTGCCTCAATTTGGTGATCTGTCCATAGAAGGATCTTACATAATTCCTTCACCAACTTCGCTCAATTCACTCCCAAAGATTCAAACTTTCACTCTGTTACCACTTGGTGCAGTCACAATAGGAGGGTTCATAGAATGAACTGTCCAGACTATGCAGCAAGAGTAAACACAATGAAAACAACCTAAAGTTATAGAACAAATGTAGATTCAGTCATTCAGTATATCACAGAATTCAAATACGGATCGACTGGAAACATGCAGGCTTACAATTACGGCTCACAGGCCTGATTATAGAATATTATAATATGCACAAGATATAGCTTTCAAGTCCCTTTGTAAAGAATCTAAACTATCAACTATCACTTGTTATGATGAACTACTTTCCTAAGTATCTATTACATCAATATATATGATCTTTGGATCATAAGATTCCTCCATGTTAGCCACGGAAGATCAAAAACTCCAATGAAGAGTTGTAATGTGTGTACATGGATAGGTCATACTTAAACATGAAGAACACCTTTGCAAATGAACATAATGATGTATGGATCTCCAGGAAGGTCGGCCATGAACCAAAGATCAATGAGTGATGATTTATTAGGCTCCACAAGTCAAGGAATGCTTTGCAGGTCTTCTCCTTTAACTGATTGTCTGAGAATGTCAGGATGCTCTATTCTGAGAAAACAATCAATCTTCTGATAGCAATAACTTTCTGGTAAGTGATCCAAATATTCTAAGATTCAGATATGTTGTGTATGAATGAATGTAGATGTTAAGTTTACCTTTGCGAGATCTAAAATGCAACTGCAGTAGTATGCAGACCAAAATACAGAAACTGCTATTGACTAAACTACCTGAACTTAATTGGAAAATGAAAAGAAACAAAGTGAACTGCAAACAAACATAAAAGAAAATGTTTTTGGTTGATAGAAGATTGCTCTTGAACCAGGATGCTCTTGCATCATGAGAGAACTTGGTGATGCTCTACTGAAGATTGAGACTGCTTTCAAATCTAGTACTTCAGAGAAGATCTCCAGAGCTGAAAAGTACAAGGTGGAACCTGATGATGAGCTTGATGAAATTCAAGAAAACTTTATTGACAGACTACAAAAAGGTTCTGGTAAGCTTAAAGGCAAATTATCTTTCAAATGTTTTACATATGGTAAGGTTGGTTACTATGCTTCTAGATGTCTTGAAAGAATTGAAAGGAATAGAAAAAGATTTGAAAATAGACCTAGGGTTCCAAAGAAATGCTACTATGTTAGAGATCTTGATGATGAAGATGTGATAGATGATGAATCTAATGATGCTAGTAGTAGTGCAAATGAGTGCTTGTTTATTGCAATTAATGAAGAACCTATGTCTACTAATCCTACTAGTTGTGTGAAGGAAGAAAAACCAGTCGAAGAATGTGCTTTGGCTATTCAGGTTGAGAAAGATAAGGATGAATGGATTATTGATAGTCGATGCTCACATCACATGACTAGTGACAAAAGTAAGTCTGTCAATTTGGAAAAGTATGATGGAGGACTGGTTAGGTCTGGAGATAATGCAGTTGGTAAGATTTGTGCAAAAGGATCTATTTCTTTTGATGGAAAGAACAAAACTGATTATGTCCTATATGTGAAGGGTTTGAAGCATAATCTTTTGAGTGTTGGTCAGATGTGTGACAAAGGTTATGATCTGTGATTCAAAGACAATGGGTGCAAGATCATGGAAAGCTCTGAAACAATGATTGCTACCAGGGTGAAGACTAGAGGTAACATTTACCAATTAAGAGGAACTAATAATTACTGTCTATTGGCTTGGATAGATGAGAGTTGGTTGTGGCATAGAAGGATGTGTCATATCAATTTTGACAATTTGGTGAAGATAAGCTCTACATAGGCTGTAAGAGATCTACCTAAACTTATGAAGCTAGCCAACACCATTTACAAGGAGTGTCAATTTGGGAAACAAACAAAAACAAGTTTCAAAAGAAGAGAACAATTCTCTGTCAGATTGCTAAAGCTGGCACATACAAATTTGTGTGGTCCCACAAGAACAAAAAGTCTACAAGGTGACATGTATTTTATGTTGCTTATTCACGATTATTCTAGAATGACTTGTGTTACTTTTCTAAAAGAAAATTTTGAAGCCCTAGACAAGTTCAAAGTTTTCAAGGCAATTGTTGAGAATGAGTTAGAGATGAGGATCAAATGCTTGAGGTCTGATAGAGGAGGTGAGTTCACATCAAATGAATTCAATATTTTCTGTGAAGAACAAGGGATAAAGAGAAAATTGTCTGCACCTAGAACTCCTCAGCAGAATGGTATTGTTGAAAGGAAAAACAAGATAGTTCAAGAGGTTGCTAGGACTATGTTGAAGGATGTTGACCTACTGAAAGTATACTATTGTGTACATCCTAAACAAAGTTCAAGTTAAAGGTAACGGTGCTAAAACTCCTTATGAATTATGGTATGGAAGAGCTCCTATAGTGAGATATTTCAAAGTTTTTGGTAGTAAATGTTATATTAGAAGAGAAGAAGATCTAGGCAAATTTGATGCTAGGTGTGATGAAGGAATCTTCCTTGGATACTCTACCAAGATTAAGGCCTAATGGTGCTACAATAAGAGATTGAAGAAGATCATTGAGAGTGCTAATGTGAAGGTTGATGAAGATAAGGAAATAATATCATATCCGAGTGGCTATGAATCAGATGAACCTACTACTAGAACAAATGAAGAAAAACTTGAACAAGAAGATAGTCAAGATAATGAAGAAGAGGCTCCAGAAAGTGCTACTAAGACACCCATGTATGTAAGAATCAATCATTCTGAAGATCATATTATAGGGGACAAAAGAATGGGGGTATTGACAAGGAAAAGAGCTGCAGAAGAACAAGTGAATTACTGTTTTCTCTCAAAAGTTGAACCTAAAACTATGAATGAAGCATGCAATGATAAAAATTGGGTAAAATCTATGGAAGAGGAGCTCATGTAGATAGAAAATAATCAAACTTGGGAACTGGTTCCTAGACCTGCTGATAAGAATGTGATTGGCACCAAATGGGTTTTCAAAAACAAGATGAATGAGAATGGAGAAGTAGTAAGGAACAAAGCAGGATTGGTATGTGAAAGATACTCTTAGGTTGAAGGAATAGATTTTGAGGAAACCTATGCTCCTGTAGCAAGAATTGAAGAAATTAGATTGTTGTTGCCAATTTTTCACCTACAACTCAAATTGATAGAGCTAAAGTAGTTTCATTATATTAAATGTGAGAAGATTTTAACACATTTTTGCTTTGCTTAACCATTACATATATTAAAGTTTAAAAGAAAGAGTTCAATTGTTATTATGCAATGTGTTACAACCAAAAAGAAAGCATTCATTTTGTCATTCAATACCTTTGCAGCATAAAGGAGAATACATGAATTATAAGAAGTTGCTTCATTCATTTTGCAATGCTTTCATTCATTTTACAATGTTCATTTCTTTTGCAAAAAGAAGTATACACAGAATTGTACAAATGTTGCATTCATATTCATTGGAAAGAAAGGAGTAATCAAATTTCCCACACAAGCCATGGGAATAGCTGAACTAAAGCAACACAAGCTTATCCTATACATATGAAGATGGAAGAAATGAAAAGAAGCATATAAGAAAAGACATGTCCATCATTGCCTGATTAAAGTCTTGAATTAGTCTTCATTGCTGCTAGCTGCTCCTCACTCACATTTTTTGAGTGAACCTGCATCATGATAAGAGAGTTGTTAGAGCTCTGTATATGAATCTTCTTATGTGCCAAATCAACATAAATATAACATATGCCTAAGGTACTTTAAGTCAGATCAACAAACATCAGATGTATGCAAGAGAGCCTGAAAAGTAAAACATCACAAGAGCATTGAGCTTCACTATTTTTTATCTAACATGTTTGTTCACTATACAAGTTTAGGAGAAATCACGTTGCTAATACATTTCTAAATACATCATAGCATGTGGTGCAAAAATGGGCTCCCATAAGGGTTGAGCCCAGCATGCTACCCTTAAAACTTAAGAGGGGATGAGATAGGAATTCATATTCATAATGCCCAAATAAAAATATTTTCAGCTGAAGGAGTAATTCATAAAGTGACTGCAAAAGTAACATATTCATTGCCCATCCATGACAATCAATTTAGAAGGGTAATGAAATGATAATCACAAATGAGCAAGGAGGAGCTCAAAATGCAAAATAAGTATGAGTTTTATGACCTCGACCAAAAGAGTTCTCTTTGTTTCTGTAGCCAAACCATGGAGGTTTTATATGAACAAAGGTTTACATGAGAATGTTTGTATGCATAGGGAAAATTAGGGAATGGAGAGGCCTCATCCTGAGAATTTTTTTTGTTTCTAAAGAGGATTAAAATCACCAAGGGTTTGACCCATTTTCTATGAAGAAATGGAGAAATCAAAACATAAACAAAGAAAGTCTCAAGTTTGAGTGAATATCATAGGCACCTAGAAAGTCAAGAGGCCACGACAGTGCATATGAAAAGTAATTTCTTTTGTCTCTTTCAGAAAAATGAGAAGCATTGTCTCTTTTAACCATATAGAAAATAATGAAACCCTTAAGATTACCCAAAATAGGAAATACCCAAAATTGCCTTCATTAAGCCACAACTATATAGTATGGAGGAGCTTCAGAAAAATAGGGAAGCATGAGAAAAACAAAAGGGTCCATTTTGTAGTTTCATAAGCTCAAATCGAGCATCTTTTTGTAGATAAAAGAGGAAAAGGTGAGATTCAAAGACTTACCAAAGTTTGCTGATGAAAAAATGCCCTCAACGTCCCTGAGCTTTCTCCCAGAGAATGCATTCCAAAGCTTAAGCCTAATACAACTAGTGGTGACCTCAAACAAGCGAATGCTCAACAAAAAATGAAAGCATAAGAAGAATGCATCAAAACATGGTGATAGCCACAGCTTAAAGCCAAGAAATTACACTCAAAATGAAAATGATGAAAAGATTTCTGCAATTTTTGTGAAGAGAAATACTCACCACTAGTTTCTTGAGGAGAATTGACATGAAGAAGCAAGGAATGGTGGAAAATTCTCAAGATTTGAGCTCAAATCCTAACTCCTATGGCAGTGGCCAAGCAGAGCCAATTTCTTCAAAAAATCAAAGTGTTGAATGATGCGAAAAAGGTGGAGTCAAATTGGTTTTTTGTTTAGGGTTTCTCTATGTTGCCCTAAGTCAACTTGTGATTTTTATCACATCAATTGAAAATTTAAATGGTTTCACTAATGCCCTTTGATATTATACCTTGCTTTACACATGTGTCATTACCTAGGCTTTGTGCCTTAGTTTTATTTTATAACTTTTGAGGAAAAAATTAAGGCTAGGTACCTTATTTCATTTTTATGATTTTTTTTTCCTATGTAAGCTTATTGCTTTGCGAAGAAGATCAAAACCATGTAAGCCTTGTGTATTTTTGCAAAAATCAAAACAAATCAGGTCTCTTTCCCTCCTTTTTTGAAAACTCAGAACTAAAAACTGCAAGTATTGTGAAACATTATTAAAAGCAATGTTCTTATAAATTGCTTTAATAATTGTTATTAAAATGCAGTTAAATAAAAGCAATGTTGATAAAATCTTTATTATATGAGTTTGAGTTCTTTTAGGGTGAAATAGGAAAAAATTGGAGCAAATTGAAGTTTCTATTTTAGTTTTTAGTTAGTTTAGGGGTGATTTTTGAGTCTTTTCTAGATCGACCCTTGTGGAAAGAAAGTTTCCTTTCTTTTCATCCAGCTTGGAGGCAGTTTGAGCACTACTTTTGAGGCCTTTCTTTTGAACTCAAAAATGGCTTTGAGGTTGCTATTTTGAGGTGCAATTCATTCAGATCTTTCGTTCTCACTATTGGAGACACTTGGGAGATATAAGTTGAAAAGAAAAACCTTAGTTTGGCAAAGTTCAGATTTGCTTCTTACTTTCTGGCACACTGGAGAAAGCTCTATTTAAGCTGATATTTGTACTCAAATTTCATATTTACATACTCCTTCAGTTTTAATAAAACTAGTAGAGCATTCCTATCTCATCTCTTGTCTCATATTTACAGTAGCAATTTGATGTTCATTGTGATTCGAAGTACTGATTCCTTTTTATGTCTTGTTATTGTGAATCTGTGTGCATGAATTTCACATGATTCAGGTTGTGTGTTGTGTTCAGTCTTTTGGGACTTCATACAAATTACTGTTGAGTTGTATGTCCTAGGTGAGATTGTGAAAGTTAATTTTTTGAGAGATTGATTGTGAGTATTAAGATAAGGAAAGTTCTAGTGTATCACCCATTATGAGTTTAGGATTTTCATTTTCAGTTATCTTTCTAAACCCTTTTCCTCATAAATTTCTATAGTTTAGGTGATTTTCCAGGAGAACTAGCCCACTCTGGAGATTCATTCTCACCATAGGTCACTCATAACCTAAGAGTATTTCCATGTTTCAACAAGATAGTTAAGTCAAATTTTAGCTAGGGTACAATCCTGATTGACAACAAATGTTTTTGGCATTTGCAGCATTCAAAGACTTCAAAGTGTATCAGATGGATGCTAAGTCTACATTTTTGAATGGTGAGATGGAAGAAGAGGTCTACATTGAGCAACCAGAAGGATGTCAATTATCTAAACAAGGTGATATGGTGTGCAAATTAAAGAAAGCCTTGTATGGATTGAAGCAACCCCCCAGAGCCTGGTATCCAAGACTAGAGAAGTACTTGTTGCTATTAGGGTTTAGTGAAGGCATTGCAGATAATAATTTGTATTTCAAAATTAATGATAATCAGACCCTGATTTTTGTAGTCTTTGTTGATGACATTATCTTTGGAGGGAATGAAGCTATGTGCATGAAGTTTGTAGGTGAAATGCAAAATGAGTTTGAGATGTCCATGTTTGGTGAAATGAACTTCTTTTTGGGTCTGCAAATTAATCAATCAGATAAAGGAATCTTCATATCTTAGTCTAAGTATGTGAAAGAGTTGTTAAAGAAGTTTGGGATGGAAGACTCTAAATCGGTATGTACTCCCATGGTAACTAGCTACAAGTTGAGAAAAACAGATGAATCACCTAAGACTAATCAAAAAATGTATAGATCCATGATTGGAGGATTGCTTTATCTAACTCAAACTAGACCTGATATAATGCATGCAATTTGTCTTGTTGCAAGATTTCAAGTTGATCCAAGAGAGTCACATGTGATGGTAGTTAAGAGAATCTTGAGGTATTTAAAAGGCACACTAGATCATGGATTATGGTATCCAAAAGATAATGATTTCACTCTCAGTGCTTATATAGATACATATTGGGCTGAAGATGTGGATGATACAAAAGTACAAGTGTAGGTGCTTTCTTCTTGGGTAATAAATTAGTTTCATGGTTGAACAAGAAGAAAGATTCAATCTCTTTGTCAACTACAAAAGCAAAGTATATTATAGCAACATGTTGTTGTACTCAAGTGTTATGGATGAAGCAGACTTTGAAGGACATAAGAGTTGTGTATGAAGACCCAGTTGCAATCTTCAGTGACAATACAAGTGCTATAAACATTTCAAAGAACCCAGTGATACACTCAAGAACAAAGCATATATCTATAAGGTATCACTTTCTGAGAGAAAAGGTGATAGCGAATGAAGTAAAGTTGGAATATGTGTCAACAAAAGATCAGATTGCAGATATTTTGACTAAGCCTCTGCCTAAGGATACTTTTGAGTATCTTAGAGAAAAGTTAGGGGTCATTACCCCTCCTTCTCTGAACTAAGATGCATAGGAATGCATTAGTCCAGTGGTGCTCAAAGTCTCATTCTTTGATTTGGATTGATGTTTTGAGGGCTACCTCTTAGGGGGAGTAGCTATATGTTCCTAATAAAGAAAGTGTTGATAATAGAGAAAGTTTAGAGTGATCAAAGTAGTAGCGT
The DNA here is from genome assembly GCA_027924645.1 of Cunninghamia lanceolata. NCBI lineage: Eukaryota > Viridiplantae > Streptophyta > Pinopsida > Cupressales > Cupressaceae > Cunninghamia > Cunninghamia lanceolata. The sequence continues at coordinate 7,591,743 of BSBN01000482.1, forward strand.
GCAAGTATGTGCCCTTTTCCATTGATGTCAAAGGGGGAGAGAAGTCATGTGAAAAACTCAAAGAAAAAAGAGTACAGTTGTGTAAAAAGACAGGGGGAGAATCTTGTGTTGATGGTCCTTACAGATTTTCACATCATATGTTGCCATCAATGAAAAAGGGGGAAATTGTTGCAAGTATGTGCCTAACTAGTGTTGTCATTGATGTCAACATATCAGTGTTGTCATTGGTGTCAATTGTGCTCTTGTTTTGTTGGTTGTTAGATGTTTATATTCACCTCTGGTAGAAGTAGTGTGTTGCAGAGTATCTGTCTATAGAAGAACAGTCCAACAGATTGCTCTGTACTTCTTGTAGAATGAATATCTTTATCTATGGATTGGAAGTTATTTAGATACATGTCTGAAGATGCTATGTTCCAAGTTTGAGCCTTCAGTATGAATATTTGAGTTAGTTATGTTCACTAGAGTGAAAACTACCTTCTCTATATATTTGGTGATGAAAGGAAGAATGTATTATGCTCTGCATTCCTTTGCAATTAAGTATTTTAGTTTACAGTTCTAGAATCAAGCTGGTAATGATGATAAGTGCCTTCAACTCAAATGGTTCATGAGTTGGTGGTCCGCAAGTAATCTTTTCTTTATGAAAATGGCTAACAGTGTTGTTTAAGTGCTCTGGTTTGAAGAATCCTTTTGACAAATTAGTTAGACGTTGTGTGGATGTTCTTGGTGATTACAATGTGCTTATGGATGTCTCCTAATTGTGCTTGTACCTTTGGACTAGTCCGCAAAGAGAAATTCGAATCGTGGATGAAGATTGTTCTTAGAAGACATAGTGTTAACACTAGTCTTGGATGACTTGGTTGTTTTCACTACTTGCAAAGATGCATCGAAGATTGTGGAAGCATGTTGTGGAATGAAAGATTGTATTTGAGTCCCAGCTAAGGCATAACATGATCCGTATTCATCTTTTCCTTATCTAGTTTTGTTTAGGTCTAGACCTATTTCTATGTATGTTTGAAATGCTAACTTTGGAGATTGTTCCAATGGTTGATGAATGTAATGCTGACCTTGATGTACATTCCAAGGTCGATGAATTCTATAAAGCATGTAAAGTAGTTAAGAAAATGACATCAAGGAGTAAAAATGAAAAGATAAGTGTGAAGGTGTAAAAGAGCAGAGCAAAGGAGTTATACTATGCTTTAATGGAACCGAACCTAGGCATGGAGTAGATGCTATCAAATTAGTTCACTAATCCTTGGCAGTGACCCACCCTTTAGTAGTGAGCCAATCTAGGCAATGAGCCTCAACATTTGTAGTGAGCTTATTGGGCAGTGAGCCCTAAGGTAGTGGGCCTGTATTTTTCAGTATTGTTATAACATATATATTTCTGTGGGATAACACCCACTGTGGTTTTTCCCTTTTAGGGTTTTTCACATAATAATCTAGTGTCTCAAGTGTTGTTGATGTTGTTGTGTTGATTTTCTTATTTCATGCTTTCATGATTAAATTTGAATAATAGTAAACAAGTGTTTGATGTGTTAATGTTCACAAGTGGTCAAAGTTTTGAAGACAACTGATTCACCCCCTCTCTCAATTGTCTGGTGCATTTCAAAAGAGATAACATAAAGCTTTGATTTTCTTAGAGTAAGTATGTGAATACCATTTTGTAGAGATTTAGTATTCAAGAGTATAACGTAGTTAGAGTTCCTTTACCCATTGGCAGTAATCTTTCATTAGATATGTGTTCAAAGAATGAGGATAATTTAGAGGATATGTCTAATGTGCCATATGCTAGTGTTGTAGGGAGTTTGATGTATGTAATTGTTTGCACTAGACTAGATATTACCCAAGGAGTGGGAGTTTTGAGAAGATTTTTGTCTAACCTTGATAGACAACATTAGAATTATGTGAAGAGGGTGTTTAAATATCTTGCAGGCACTCTTGATTACTGTTTGGTTTATTTTGGCACTAACAATGCTGATAAAACTTTGGACATACAAGGATTTGTTGATGTAGATTGGCCAGGTGACTTGGATAGTCGAAGATCCACTAGTGGCTATGTGTTTACTTTGTTTAGTGGAGTAGTGAGTTGGATGAGAAAAAGTCAGCCCACAGTTGCTTTGTCCACCACTAATGCAGAGTATATAGCTGCTACCAATGTCTCTAAGGAGGTAGTTTGGTTGAAGTGATTGTGTATAGGCATTGGTTTTGATTGTTAGATCATTCAAATTGGTTGTGATAGCCAGAGTGCTATTTGTTTGGCTTAGAATCCTATGTATCATGCTTGGACTAAGCATGTTGATGTACATTATCACTTTGTTTGAGAAATGCTTACAAATGGACAAATTAAGCTAAAGAAGGTAGACACTCAAGAGAATGTTGCAGATGCTTTGACCAAGTCTATGAGTATAGAGAAATATGTTTGGTGCAGAGAGGCCATGGGCCTTGCTTCTAGTGCCTAGTTATTTTATAGTTTTCCTATGGGTATTTACAATGTATGATGTCAAGTGTGAGAATGCTAGGATTAAGGTGCCATCAACATTGTAAATCCTATGTAATTAATTACTCCTAATATTATTTGTAAATCACCCATAAGGGATGAAAGCTTTCACTAGTAGCGGTCTTGTTTCAGCTACATGTTTATATCTGGTCCGCGATGCTCCTTCATCCATGACGGGGGGTCATATGGGGGTTTGGGTAGATCATTGCCCTGGCGGGGGGTCTGGTGGTCATGTGCCCTAGTGGGGGTTTAGTGGGAAACCACATTTTATTTATATTTTATCATTGTAAATGTGGACCATTTGTCATTAGGTCATAGATCTGACAGTCGATATTATGTCGGTTATATTGCCCTAGAAGGAAACCCTCTTTTATAAGGATATTTGTACTACATTTTTATCAGTGTTGAGAGTAACATGTGTCATTGGATTGAAGACTAAAGAAATAGAGGAAGTGCATGTATTCTAATCTCATTTATTTGAAGATAATGCAACTTGGAGCCTGTTTTCTTGGTGGATTTTTTTACTTGAAAGGGTTTTCTCCACGTTACATACTGTGTTATGTGTTTAGTTCTTAATGTATGTTATTTCTGTGTAATGGGTTTTATTTCTTGTGTAATCTCCATTGATTCTACATTGTTTAGAGGACATAAATAAGGTTTGAATCAAATTTTAGTTTTGTTGTTTGCACCTTCATTTCTAACAGGCTCTTGTTCCAAAGGACTAGAACAATTTATTTTCAATGATGCTCCTCTTCCATGAAGCTTGATGAAGATATCTTACAATAAATTTCCAACATTTCTCCAAATTGTAGGTTATTAAATAATTGAGTTGTCTTTATTACATTCTCTCAAAATTGTTGTTTTGACTTTTAAGAGATTGACCATCCAAGGTCAAGATGATACCACAGTGCACCTAAATCTCAAAGTTTGAAAGATAATCTTAATCCATCTTTGTATCCTTAGTTATGCCTAAGTTTCCATGACAACTAGATTTTCATTTGAGAATTTGTAGTCAAATTATATCATTAGATTCAACTATGTCGAGTGGTTATGATTGATTGTTCCTTCCTTGGGAAACTTTTGATATTTTGATTGTTTGGTTTCTTGATGAATAGATGAGTGATGATTTCTTATGTCAATGAATTGATTTATCCTTTATATCTATTTCTTGAAGGAGTCACTACTCTTCTTGGCCTCCTTTTTCAATAATAATACTTTACCTTTGAGTTGATTGTTAGATTTATTTCCTATTGATGGTTTCTTCACAAGGAAATGATTCCCCTTTTATATTTTATTGTTAAAGAAGTCCTACATTTGAATTGTCACACTTTTTGTATCATCATTATTTTTCAGAACCTAATTTAATAGACTTATAAAATCACTTAGGGTTTTAATCTCAATTGAATTATTCCATGATGTTTTTGATGTCTTTCTCAAATGAAATGTTCTCTCCTTTCATATTTCATGTTTGAGGGAGTCAAACTTTTTTACTTCACTAGTTACAACTCTTCAATATTGCATAAGTTAATTTGTTAGTGCTTATCAAACCAAGAAGTGTTAAATAAAGCTTTGAAAGATTTGGAATTTTCATAGTTTTTAAGCATAAATTAATCTTAAACACACATGGAATAAACTTGTTGACGAAACATCATACATGAAGCAAACACATAGATATACATAATAAATTAAGCATACACATAGGTACACGTGATACATGAAGTATACACGTAAGACACAAAGCATGAAGCATATACATGGATACACATAATATATGAAATATACACATAAATATATGTGAAGCATGAAGCATACACATTAATACATGTGATACATGAAGTATACATGTAAGACACAAAGCATGAAGTATATACATAGATAAACATAATATATGAAGTATATACATAAATACATGTGAAGCATGAAGCATACACACAAATATACATAAGTCATGAAGTGTGAAGCATATACATAAATACACGTAATACATGAAGCATGAAGCATACATGTAAATACATGTAATACACGAAGTATGCACATGAATAAACGTAAGTCACGAAGCATGCACATGAATACACGTAAGTCACGAAGCATACACATGAATACATGTACTTTAGTAAATATACACTTGAATACATGCAAGTCACAAAGCATATACATGAATGTATGTAAGGCATGAAGTATACACCTGAATACACGTAAGTCATGAAGTAAACACTTGAATACATGTAAGTCATGAAGTATACACTTGAATACACGTAAGTCACGAAGCATATACATGAATGCACGTAAGGTAAGAAGTATACACTCAAATTTATATGTTGCATCAACTATCATTCACAAGATGGCAGGAAGGATGCTCTGATACCAATTGTAATGTCCTCTTTTTGGATTGCCCTAAATCTTTCTCTAGAATCACAAATTTTAGATAGTTAGGGTTGTAACTTACCAAGTGAATGCTTGAAGCAAGGTAAACCTAATTGAGGTCCTACAAACATGTTAGTTATTAACAGATAAATAAACATATAATCCAATGATGTTACAGATAGGATTCCAATCCTTATTATAGTATTTAGCATGTGCATATACGATTCCTTTTAAAGTTCTATCTAATCAGCCTATCATTATTATGGAGCACCATATACAAGGCATCTTGAGCCGTTCCATCCAACCCAGGATGTATGGAATGACACCTGCCATTCAGCCTCCCAGTCCAACTTGGGGTGTCCTTACTAGAATGGAGTCCTAGCTACTTGCATTCCTTATAAGTAGTATCCTCCAGAATGGATTGATAGTTGGATGAGAGCCTTAAGGGAATCATTATATTGATTGTATTGTGCATAGGAAAAATTATAGCAAGAATAACTATATTAGGAGAATAACAATATCTGTTGTTATCAATTATTACATATATATCTCTGCTAATGTATACCTGCAGATTTAGCTCTGCTAATATATATTTCTTTCTCTTATGCTGTTATTCTTCAGATATAAGTTCTAAATCATTCATAATGCATTGTATTTTTTTTTCCTATTGGTCTTCTGCTACCCCTTTTATTCACACTACTTCCCACATAATATAGCATCTCAAGGGACACGATTTTAACCAAAGGTTGCATCTTTTATTAGAGGATATGTCTCTTCCAAGGATCACAACCTTTGATTATGATTACTACCTTTTAACAATTGTAGATACACTTAATCACACCTCTTCATGATTGTTGCCTTTTATCTTCATAAAGCTTGATCATAAATCACACCATATTATAAGTGATGCAAATCAAATTGTTATATTGTGAAGTGTGATCATAGTATGTAATACATCATTATATCAATATCAATAATTCATTTTCCCTCTACCACAATTCAATTTACATATGTTGGTAAGTTGTTCCATATCGGTTTAAGCCATGTTGTCGATACCAGTTCACATTTCTTGTATTGTGGTATAGTAATTATTTTGAATTTAATAGAAATAATGTGGCTTCATCCATGTTGTTTTTTTTTGGTTGTATAACTCTATTCTGTGGTTTGTCATTATGACTAGCTTTAGTCATTGCTCTTAAACATTATCATTTAATTTTAAGATTTTTTTTTAAAATTTCAGCGGCATGACATTCTGCTTGTTATGAGTGCTTGATTTAATCTTGCAAAAAAGCAAAAAAGATATAAAATGAGTAGCTCCTACCTCATAATCAAAATAAGCACAAATTACAAGTTTACTTCAACTATCTACGAATACTTGAAACTAGAGAAAATCGATAAGAAATATTTCTTTTTTGAAAAGTGATCTATGAAAATACTCTATAAAATACAACATTGTGATACAGGTCTAAGAAACGTGGCCATGTTATAAAAATCCATGCAATGTGGCAATGCGATTAGTATTTGTGTGATGTTGACAATTCAATCAACACTTTGTGTAATGTAGTATTATGATCAATCCTCATGTGATGTGACAAATGTAATAAATCTCATTCAAATACAAGCATGTAATGTGATGAATATCTCCATAGACCATTGTGCAATGTAGGCTTGTAATGATATCAAGTTCTATCTGGATATCGTGATGGGTATCTATCTAGCACAAGTCATTATATGAAATCTCAACCATGTAAAAGCATTTGCAACAATATATGCCCTCTTCAACTTGTTGCATCCAATGAATGTAAGGAATTAGAGAAGAAGAAAATAATGCATGATAATGAAAATTATGTAAGCACATCTACCAACATATAACATGTAAACGTATGTAATAAATGCGTGACATCATAATAGTTTGTTTTTTTTTTAGGAAAAGACGGGGTAGCCCTCAGAGAGATATATTAAATAAGTAAAATATACATACAATTAGCAGATAAGTCCAACAGCTGCCATTCAAGGCAACCAAAGTACCGAATCATAAACAAAGCAATAGCTTAATACAAAAAACAGCCGACCAAAACACAGCGGATAGACGACACAATAGTTTGTTAATAAAAATTTTTTTATACTCTCTACTATCTCTAATGAGTAATATTGTTTTACAATGAATAACTTAAGGTAGAAATTAAATCTTCTTGTCATTTCTTTCACATAGATCATTAACACTAAAATGTAGGGTATACATTTTTTTGAAAGTTAAAAAAAAAAGAGAGAGTTGTAAAGACACCTATACTTAATTGATAAAAAGCATAATTACAACATAGAATCAACAAAACAAAAAGCTATATTTGCCACTCATCTGATAGGGGCCGAGAAAAATAGCAGATCATAACAACTTAAAAAAAAACCACAACTCGCCACTTATTAGTCAGGGCAGGAGTCATTTTTTATGACGGTGGAGCAGTAGACGTGACATAGAGAGGAGGCAGTGCCATTGATGGGGGTGCGGAGCAAGGTCTACAAAATGAAGCCGCACAAATCTTATGGCACCGAAGACTTCCTTTGCCTTGGCGTCTAAACCAATGTGTAGTTGGAACCGGTGGATGTCTAGAGCAGTGCGCAGAGTATTGATACAGCTAGATTGGATTCCAACCTTGAAGACCCGACAAACACAAGCCACAGCCAAAGAGGAGCGGAGAAGGTTGATGCGGAAGAGATCACCATTGAATAAATTATAACCATCCAATGCACTCTTCCACCTATCTGTATTGAGCAAATACTTGTATATGACGCCCAAGCCAATTGGAGTGACGAAATCTGCATCTTGGGCAAGGTCCATGGTGTTGGACAGAAATATGGAGGCCACATTTTTTACATTTTTATTTATTATGAATTTTTTCAATGAGAATAATTATAATTTAGGTACATATTTTAGTGTAATTTATAACTCTAGGTTCATATACACCTAAATTATTATTATTTTTGGTTGAAAGATAGATATCAATACTAAGAGGTGTCTTATTTTCTATTTTTCATTATTTGTAATTTTTTCACGTGTCTAACATGTCTTTATTTTTTCCAATAAACTTGTGTTGATTAGAAACCATAAAATTAATCAATTTTTTGGTCCAATAAATAGAGATGCCTCTTTCAATAGGGTTGAAGGAGTAGGTACCAAGATGAGAGGAGGGCACTGTACCTACATAAAGACCAAAGGTGATTGAAAGGGTGAAGGGGCATCAATATCTACATATGAAGAGGGATGGTTGATCCTAGAGCAATCATTCCAACAAAAATCAAGTTGTTATTATCTCTTTGGGATAGATTGAAAGTATTTTTGATCTTAGTAGCCCTAAGGTATTGAATCATTAGAGTGAGATTAGGGTTGATGGATTTGAGATAGTATATGAAGACCATTCCAACATATGGTCAAATCCTAAGAGGATCCTCTCCCAAGTCTTTCATAAGTATAGATTGAAGTTAGAAATAAATTTTATGAGGAACTATTTAATGTGAGAGATCTAGTCTAATAGTGAAATATAATCTCCTCTTTCCTTCAAACATTTCTAGAAAAGCGTCTAAAGCCTACCCCAACATCAAATACTACCAACTTCAATCATGTCGAACTAGTTTGTGGCCTTGCCCTTGAATGAAATGACAAGAAGTTGTAAAGCCATATTCTCATCAACAATATGGTGTAGTGAGAAAGTGTTAGCTACATCTTTGAGATTCTCTTTAGATGTGGTAGAAACTTCATTTTTCAATAGAGGAAGGGATTTTGTAGTACCGATGGGTAGGTCATCCCAATTTATAATCACAATTCAGCCATGATTGTCCCTTGAGATAAAATCTTCATTCCTCACAAATGTGCCCATGATTGGTGGTAGAGGAACATGGGTTACTAGAAGAGTTCGACCTTCAAAAGGTGGTTGTTTGGGATTTTTCCTTAGAGGAGGAAGTTCTTCTAGTTTGAAATTACCTAGAAATAAATCTTTGACTTCAAACTTAGTAAAAATTTATCTCATGTAAGGGCACATAACTTGTGAGAGTGTCAAAATAGTGGTCACCAAGTGAATGATCACTTATTGGAGAGGAAAATCTCTCATAGTCTTCATCAAAGCTAGAGAGAATAACTAGTTTTAAAAAATATGATGTATGAATATGAATTTAAATACTAGAACTACTAGGAAGACTAAGTAAAGTTCAACTAGGTGAAAGTTAACAATAGGAAATGGATTTTCACCTTTAGATGTTAGGGGACAAGAAGGGGCACTTGCACTCATAGACAAGTGATGGGCACCAAGTCACCAAGGCATTTGAGCCTTTACGTCAATGACCATCATTTACTAGATGTAATGAAAATATGAAATATGCACCCAATGAATTTAGTTGGTACCTAACAAGCTCCCAGGAATCTAATTTGTCAATAGTTTTCTTTTGACTAACCATAAAAGAACCTTTAGAGAAGGCCGATTTCTTTATCTATTGTACACCTATGATTGTGTGATGTCCCTTTTTTTTGAGGTATTATTTTATTTTTCTATCGGAAAAAAAATTATAATAAAATAATATTGATAAGATCGTCCTCAATTTTTTAAAAATTGTTAAAGACAACTTATTTATTATTATTTTAACTAGATAGGACAATTATAGCCATTTGTAACTCTTAAGAATATTTTAATTATTTCTCTAGGAGTGGGAGTTATAATCTAAATCATAGGAGAATCTATGAAGGAGTAACAAGCTAAATATATTCTAGATATTAAATGATGGTAGTGGAAGGGAAAAAAGGGAAAGAAATAAATAAATCTATATAATGTGGAGGTAAAGCATCAAAAGATTATCTAGACATGATATTATCAATTTCTCTCAATTTTAGAGAACTTGTGATCAAAATCAATCCAAGGATGAAACCCCTTGAGGTTGCAAGATCCAAGGACAAAAACGCTTGTGATCTTTGGAATTGAAGAATGAAAACTCTTAAGACTTTAGTTGGTTATTCTAGTTTAGGGATTGCATAGAGCTTTAGTGAGCATCACTGAATTTAGTGTTGGTGTTTGAATGTTTGTATTGGAATTTCTAGATTCATTGTTTTGCGTGAGTTCAGATTGTTGCAATTTTTAGTAGGTCGATTGTGGAGTTTTTTGTGTTCTTTAGTTGTAATATTATCTTTAGATTTTTTTGGGTTTTATGTTGATTTCCTAATTTATTTATGAACAATTTTAATCACAAATTATCATACATCTCCTGCGAAGGATTCGTGACTTTTAAATAAAGAGTTAACATTCATATTTTTTTGAGAGGTTATATTCTCTATGGATTTGATACTGCAATATTCCTAGACACATTAATCTTCATTATCATTCCACTATACATTGTGTTGTGGGATATTATTCTTTGTTTCAGATCGTAAATTTGATGAAGAAGCCCTCTAAAATCTAAGCTGGTTGTACATGTTGGCATACCATCGTATCAATCATGGAAAGGATCGAGGAAGTTTAAAAAAGTCATTAATCACTCAAGTTTGACCACACATCTTTATACTGGTTGTATAATTTATAATAATCTTGCTTAATTTCCTCAAATCTATCTATAGGAGTTTCATTTATGTTGTGCCGTCCGCAATCATTTACTTGGCCTATCTCGAATTCCATATAGTTGTAAATGACCACATCATTATTGAGAAAGATAGAGGAGCACCTTAATTGTGTAACGAATTATCTAGTGAATTGAATGGAGGAGCTTTGAATTTATAACTTGTCACCTTTACATTCTACTAGTCATAGCATTAAAACAAAGAGTTGTGGTTAATGTTGTTGGAATACGATAGACCATTGAGAAGGGGGAGGGGTGAATCAGAGGTATAGTAATCTAACTTTGTCAATAATTTGAATTCTTGTAAAAACTATTATGTCAAAATACCAAAGCATTTAGAAAACAAAAGAATCATATTACACACATCATAACACAAGGATGTATGTTGAAAAGTTTAAAAAAGGAAAAACCACTATAAAGAATTGATAAGGTTTATTTGTCCAATTCATCCTTACAAAAGAAATTTATTATTGTTATATTGTATGTCTCACTGACAAGGATCTCACTTATTACACTTCTAAGAGGAACACCAATTCCTTACTCCATCAGGAGCACCAACTCCAATCAAATCAAGGGCACCAACTCTAATCACTTGGGAAGATAAATGTACAGAGTTGATGAAGGGGGTAAATCATAAAACACACAACAATAGAAATTGCACGCAGAAAATAGAACTTTCTTTATTGATTTGGACAACTTATTACATTACAAAAGCTCAAATACAATCAGAGGAATCGACCCTCCACATGTTGCAACACATTACAGCTTCCTCTCGCAAGACTCTAGAACCATCTACCTTCTGTAACCCCAAAGCAGATAGGGTTTCTATTTTCCTACCTATTCTTGACTCTAAACTTTCCCCCTAATCTCTACTACTACCCGGGATTCCCAAAAATGGTTAGTAATAGCCTTTTTTGTAGCCAATAACCTAATTTTGAAATTTGCATCTCCCTCCAAAATAATTCAACTTCTGGGAGCCATAACTTTTGATCCGGGTGTCCAATTGATGAACTGTTTTATGCGTTGGAAATCTCATGGAGTGCTTTATGCGTTAAGAACTTGTTCTTCTAGTTCTAGCCATTTTTGAGCCTATACGGGGCCATTTAGTGCCTCAAACCTAAGTTTGAATAATTTTCAGGCATTTTTCAGGAAATAGAAAATTTAATATCTTTCATCTCGTAAATGATCTTTGCATGATTCCTTCACCAAAGGTCTGATTTTTTTTAGTTATGAAGCTTCTTGTAAATTTTTGCTTCATTCCATTCCCAAATGCAATGTTTCTAAAAATAGCAAGTTGTTATTTTTAGCAGTTTGGAGAAACTTAAAGTTTTACATCATTATTCAAGCGATTATGGAACCAGAACCACAAATTTTGAAAAGAAATGGAAAGAACATCAACAATTTTGAAACACATCTTTTTTTCCTGATGCAAGATTGCCCTAACAACACTGGATGCTCCTGCATCAAGAGTACTACTCTGTTTACAATGGCATCAAAAATCAAATATAACTTCTACAAAAACTTTTACTCACTCACCACTCTTCTCCCTTTGTTCTACATGTATACATCAATAACCCATCCTTCTTTTACTATCACATTTGAAGAATGATTCTACAAATATTTCACCAGCCACACTACTCCAAAAATTGTTCTTGATTTATCATCTCATCCAACATAAAAAATCCCTGGGACACAAAACTATTATTTGTTTTGAAACTACCAAACCATTGTATAAGAAAATAGTTAACAAAACTACTCAAATTGTTGTCAAACAGGTAATATGGGTCACTGCCCATCAAACTTCATACATAGGGAAGTATCTGTTATAGGTTTGAAAAACCACCATCGATGAAATCCTTCGTGCCATCTGAAGATTAATTGAGCACCGTTGATTTAAGTCTTTGTGCCTTTACATAGAGCAATGAATGGAGGAGTCGGTTCCAACTAGGTCAAGGGGCCAGTCATCGAGCGAAGACAAAGGCTCAAGTTATCACTTAAGTGGCCAATGACCAGTGATAACAAGTCATCGACAAATTAGAAATAAAGCACACACTGTCTAATAAAGTGAACACTTTATCCCTTGAAGGACTTAGGTCATTTTAGGGTTTAGGTCTTCAGACTTTGTGAAACCCTAATATACCATCAAGCATCATTGACTTGGAATTTGATCCTTAGCTTCTACAAACAACCTTTGTTGTAGAGGATAAACCAAATGCTGTCATGATATTGAAATGATATAGGGATTCCTTTGATCTAGAAACAAACAAGAACTTTGCTCTTGAAAAGAATAGGTCCTTAGAGTTTTAGGACCACAAACAAAAATGTTAAACCCTGACCGGTAGAGAAAACTTGTACAAATGTGTGAACAACAAAAACATTTGTAGAGATGAAACTTGAATCCTTGATACTGAAGAAGAACCTTTAAACTCATGTTGCATAGGTGACATGATTGTAAGGCATAATGATATCCTGGTTTTCTATATCCAACAACCATTTTCCACGATTTCAATGACACAACATCAGTGATCTTGTGAATGACAATTGGTCAGAGAAACATTGTCATGGCTACTACTGACATCAATGACAAAAATAATGCCAACAAATTCCCCCTTTGACATTGATGTCAACCAATACAATAAATGCTCTTAGAATGACATTTTGGCAAACTATCGGGTTATGTCATGCTAATGCCATAGCATACCTGACTGTCCTATCATTCTAATTGCCCTAAGAAATATGTACTATTATAGCTGGCTACCTGATATCACTGGTTCCTATACACCAAACCTTGCAACTGATGTCATTACAAATGTAATACAACCAAACAAACATCCATGAAGTATGACATTTCTTGTATCTCCTCAAGACCCAAAACTATATGTGTAAAGAGATGTCCTGTAGCAAGGACATTTCCTGTAGCATGCACTATTAATAGTGTCAAAACTGTATCACTATGTGCAAATACTCTAATACAAACAACTTTGATATAGATTGATACAAAAACATTTACAACTTTGATACATACAAACAACAAGCACTGTAAATGCTCTTATACAAACACTATAACATCACAAGTTGTAACACTATCACTTCTCCAAACATTCAGTATATATACTGGCACTTCTTCAAACAAATATCACTGCATTTCTCCATCATCCATTGAGAAAACACTGTTATACACTATTATACACTACTACATATAGAGCTAACTATAATACTGCCCCTCTGACATCAATGACAAAGGATGAAAGGACTATAACAACCCATACTGTCCTAATAGAGAAAGTAGTTTTAGAGATAAAGAATGAAATCCATAAACTCCCCCATGAAACTAGGCCAGAAGCTTTGACTACTTGATAGAAGAAAGAGATTGAATACCTAACTTCTGTCTCAAATGCTCAAAAACGTCCTTGGCTAAAGGCTTCATAAAATGTCTGTCACTTGGTCTTTAGTAGCAACATAGTCCAGTGCAACCTCATTTACTAGTACATTCACTCTCAAGAAATGATATTTAATAGCAATATGGTTAGTTCTTGAGTGCATAATAGGATTTTTGGATATGTTGATGGCACTAGTGTTATCACACAAAATGGAGACAAGTTTAGGGACTTCTACCTTGATGTCTTCAAGAGTTTGTACCATCCAAAGAACCTGTGTACAACATGAACTAGCAACAATATATTCCACCTCTACAATTGACAAAGGCACTGACTCTTGCTTCTTTCTATTCCATGACACTAATCTACCACCTAAGAAAAAGGCTCCACCACTAGTACTCTTCATTTCATTAATGTACCCTGCCCAATCAACATCAGTATAGGCAAGTAATGTGAAGTCATAATTTCTAGGATACTATAAACCATAGTCTAATGTGCCTTTTAGGTATCTAAAGGTTCTTTTCACTCCATTCACATGAGATTCTTTGGGAGATGATTGAAATCTTTCTACCAAATAGACTACATGCATGATGTCAGGCCTAGATGTTGTTTAATATAATAGAGTACATATAATAGACCTATACATAGTTCGATCTGCATTAGGTGAATCGTCAAACTTTCCCAACTTGCAACCTGTTATCATGGGAGTACTGAGTCGTTTGTATTCATCCATTTGAAACCTCTTAACAATCTCCTTTGCATACTTAGTTTGGTAAATGAAGATACATTTGTCAAGTTGTGAAACCTACAATCCAAGAAAGAAGGACAACTCTCAAAGCATAGACATTTCAAATTCTAATTTCATGAGGTCAAGAGAATCTTTACACATATCATCATCACTACTACCAAATATGATGTCATCCACATAAACTACAACAACTAGTAACTCCTCACCTTTTGATCTAAAATATAGATTGCTATATAGTCCACCTCTAGTGAATCCTTTCTCTTGCAAATACTTGTCCAACCAAGAGTACCATGCTCTAGGGGCCTGCTTCAAACCATACAAGGCCTTTTTTAATCTATAAACATAATGATGTCCTCCTTCACACTAAAAACCTTCAAGTTGCTCCATATAGACTTCTTCTTCTAGGTTCCCATTTAGAAAAGTTGATTTCACATCCATCTGGTATGCTTTAAAGTTCTTATAGACAAAGAAGGCAAAAATAATTCTTATGGCCTCAAGTCTAGACACAAGTGTAAATGTCTCTCCAAAGTCAATACGCTCAACCTAAGAGTATCTTTTACAAACATGTCTGGCTTTGTTTCTAACAACCATACCATTTTCATCTAACTTTTCCTAAATACCCATTTGGCTCCATTGATATTCTTGTCTTCAGGCCTAGGAACTAGTTCCCAAGTTTTGTTCTTGTCAATTTGACTTAGTTCTTCTTCCATGGCCTTGATCCAACACTCATCTTTGCTAGCCTTAGTGTAATGTTTTGGCTCTATTGTAAATAACAAGCAAACATTAGCTTGGTCATTTGATTTAGCAAGTCTTCTTCTAGTTTGTACTCCCGCATCTTTGTTCCCAATAATTTACTCTTCAAGATGATCTCTCTGTATAGTTCTTGAGGGAGTCTTCACCATAGTTTCAATAGGTTGTTTAGGTGTCAACTCTTCTTTTGTAAATTCTACTTCTTTTTCTAATTTAGATTCCTCTTCAACATCTTCTAATTGTTGTTTGTCAAGTTTCCACTATTCATAAACTTTGACATTAGTACTTTAAATAATTCTTTTTAGCCTCTTATTGAAACATTTGTGTGCTTTTCTATTGGTACAGGAGCACCTTCTCTATGGTGCAGGAGTCATGTTTTGTTTTTTCTTTCAATAAGGCTTTTTAAGCCCCATCATGTTTGTAATAAGGTTTTGTGTCAATTTGGTCACTAGAGTCACTAGACCTATGTAGACCATGTTTGGTCAAGTTGATGTAATAACACAAGGAAAACATTCAATTTTCTTGTGAGAGGAGAAATCCAACGGCTAACTATCTTTCAAATTAGTTTTACACGGTTGGAAGGAATGTAACTGATGTTCCAAGCCTTCTATAGGCGAAGGAGTTGGATGTAATAGCAGAGAGTAATGAATGAATGAAGATCTGGAGTTTTTGGGTGTGTTGAAACATTGTCTTTTTCTAAGTAATTTTCTATAGAAATCATTCTGTAGGGATAGTTGTTCATTTGAAACTGATTAGAAATGTTCATGTAGTGAAGTAGCTTTCATTTAAGAGTGGCCTGGTGTCTTGAAGTGTTGTAGTTTGTGAGATCTCATTCCTTTTGCAAAGACTGGTCTAAAAACCTAGGAATTAGGGTTTTGGTAAACAAATAGACTGTGATTCCTCTATCCACTAAAAGAAAGATTCTCATTTTTAGTGTGATGGAGGAATACAGTGTACATTTTGTGTTTTTTGTTGCTTTGGGTCGACACCCAGGGATCCATGGAGTTTGTGCATGAGTTGACTACACATCTCTATGTGACTAGTCGCTGAAATGATAGGAAAAGTACTATTGTGGAGTGGCCAAATTGATGGGGTGATCGAGTGTTTGTAGAGGACTATAGACCCTTCTATTTTGTTGAGTTCTTGTCTCTGTGTATTTGTTGAATGTCTATGAATGGCAGAGTTATAGAGTTGCCATTGGCATAAAATAGCCCTCGGGGAAGCTTTTGAAAGCTACACCGATCAAAGGTGTTGGACTGATAGGAGATTCATCGATGAGGAATGACTTTAGTCTCATCGAATGTACATTGCGAATGCATATCGCAAATGTATGTTGAGAATGTATATTGAGAATCTACATTGTGTTGAATGCAAAAGGTGACTGGTAGTAATGGTGAAATCAGGGTAAAGATACATTGGTCCACTGACAGTAGCAAGTCATGTCTTGTATATGCTAAGTTTGTATATTAGTGTATTGGGAGAACATTCAAGGAGCTTTTTGATGAAGAAGGTCTTGCCAAAGGCAACATAACACATTGACATATCGGGTGAAGAAATTAAAACTTTGCTAATGTTTGGAGTCTCACCAAAGTGTCGAGAGTAATTGAGCAAATTCGAAGGTATCAGTGTATCGACCTAGCTTCACAAGTGGTCACTGATGATCAAAGTCTAGTCGACAAGGTCTTGACTAACTATCATGGTTGAGCGAGTTAAAATCTAACCGCCATTGGGGTATCAGGAAGAGGCTAGAAGATGCTGCCGATGGGAGAAGTCTCCCTGAAGACAAGGTGAAGTTGACTGTCGGGAAGAGTTGATAGATCAGGCAGAGAAATAACAAAGTGGCCAATGGGATATGTTTGGCCAACAAAGTTTGGTCACCAAGACATAGGTCACATCTCACCGATTAGTCTATTGATAAGTTTTGCGCTTCCACTGAGCACTCTGCATCATATTGGTATCAGAGCCAATATTTGAATTGGAGTACTATATGTTAGACACAGAGATAGAAACTGAGGCTATCACAATGCCTCCCAAGTCTATGAGAAAAGAAGCCATCAAGAAGATGGTAGAGGAGATGCTTGAAGCAAGGTTGAAAGAAGAGAGGCCTCTTTAATTTGTTTACCTCAGTATCTACCCAACTTTTGGTTAGTTGAATGAAATTTTGCATTATTTGGTCTAGTGAGATCACCTCATGCCGACTCAAGTTAGGGGCTAATATGGTGTCATTATACACCTTGTTGTCCTCATACTCACTAGACATGATCTTCCCATCATCCTTATGTAGCTGAGTAGGTATTGAGATATAGTTAAAGGTACGTATTTGATTAAGATTGAGCCTCTAGTAACTTCTTCTACTCACTTATGCTTCATCATCACAGTCACCACAATAATCTTATAGGTTCTTTTGATGTATGGGCCTCCCAAGTAATATGCACATCCTACCATATGAGTCATATGACCTAGCCAATGGGAATGGCTGTAAGTGCATTAACTTCAGTTCTCCAGTCACTTCTTTGATACTTTCTCTATTTAGGCACATATACCAACAAATCTTTTTCTTCTCAATGTGGGCCTAACTGAAGGTAATATCTGTCTGGCAAATTCCATCAAAATGACTTTATCATTTGGGTACCTAGGTAGCATGAGAGGTTACCCATCAAATCCTTCTATTTTGATATAGGAAAATGTAGGGAATTGGATAAACCAAGCCCCATATTTGTAGATGACAACTTGTACCTCTACACTTATTCTCTTCATCCTATATTCCTCCATGGTCCTGACTAGATGCATGGTAAAGGAGTCATTTTGTAATTTATAATCTTGGAGAGATTATTTCCTCTTCAACTGGGGGTAATGTTCCTAGAAATTCACATCTCCAGGGTTATTTCCAACCCTTCCTACTATCTGTAATCCATTGAAGGTCCCCCTAAAAGTACATGCATACACCACATAGGAAGTCATGTGAAACATGCTTTCCTTCCCTCCCAACTTCTTCATGCCTACATCTAGGCTATCACTTATGATTTTAGCCCAGAGGGGATTATTATCTGAATATTCCACCATCTAGATAATACCATACATCCAATTTTTGAATGCTCTATCATTTGGTCTTCCTGTCATTCTACTAAGAAGGACCATCATATACTAGTACTCTTCAGTAAGATCAAATTTGTAGAGGTACATCGACAATTTGGCTGAGGCCTTGTATGTATTGCTCTTAGATCTCCACTAGTACATGACCCTTTGGGCTTCTTTCAGGTTGATACGGTATTCTTTTTCCAACCTACTTAGGATTAGGTGAACCACATTAGGTCCTGTAGGAAAATTAAATGCAGAAGTGATGCCTGCAATTGACTCAGTAAAAACTATTTTTACCTCCTAATTCACCATAAATGACAAAAAGAGGGTTTCACTACTACATACCTAACAATCACTTTCTCCGTTTTACTGTATGAGTGGTGTAGGAGCACCTTCTCTATGGTGTAGGAGTCATGTTTTGTTTTGTTTCCAATAAGGCTTTTTAAGCCCCTTCATGTTTGTAATAAGGTTTTTTGTGTCAATTTGGTCACTAGACCTATGTAGACCATGTTTGGTCAAGTATGATGTAATAACACAAGGAAACACATGTAGTTTTCTTGTGAGAGGAGAAACCTAATGGCTAACTGACTTTCAAAATTAGTTTTGTATGGTTGGGAGGAATGTAACTGATGTCTCAAGCCTTCTATAGGCAAAGGAGTTGGATGTATTGAGAGGAGAGAGGCATGAATGAATGAAGATCTAGAGTTCTTGGGTTTGTGGAAATACTGTGTTCTTTCTAAATTATTTTCTATAATAGTCATTCTGTACGGATAGTTGTTATCTGAAACTGATTAGAAATGTTCATGTAGTGAAGTAGCTTTCATTTGGAAGTAGTCTGGTGTCTTGAAGAGTTCTAGTTTGTCAGATATTGTTCTTTTTGCAGAGACTGGTCTGAAAACCTAGCAACTAGGGTTCTGTGAATAAATGGACTGTATCTCCTCTATTCACTAAAAGCATTCTCATTCTTAGTGTGATGGAGGAATACAGTGTGTATTTTATGTTTTCTGTGGTTCTAGATCAGACACCCAAGGATCCAAGGAGTCTAGTATGAGTTTGACTAGGCATCTCTATGTGACTAGTCATCAAAGAAGTACTGTTATATGAGAATGATTAGTGGAGTGGCCAAACTGATGGTGATTAAGTGTTTGCAAAGGAGTGTAGAACCCTGTCCATTCTATTGAGCTTTTTTTCTGTACATTTGTTTGGTGTCTGCATAGTCACAGAGTAACTGGAGTGTTATCGGCATGACATAACCTTCGGAAAAGCTTTTGAAAGCTACACTGATCAAAGGTGTTGGACTGATAGGAGATTCATCGGTGAGGAATGACTTTAGTCTCACCAAATGTGTATTGTGAATGCATATCGTAATTGTATCTTAAGAATGTATGTTGAGAATGTGCATTGCATTGGATACAAAAGGTGACTGGTAGTAATGGTGAAATCAAGGTAAAGATACATTGGTCCACCTGTAGTAGCAAGTCATGTCTTGTATATGCTAAGTTTGTATATCAGTGTGTCAGGAAAACATTCAAGGAGCTCACCAACGAAGGAGGTCTTTCTGAAGGCCACATAACATATCAGCATATCAGGCGAAGTCGAAGGTATCAGTGCATCGGCCAAGTCTCACAAGTGGTCGCCGATGATCAAAGTCTAGCCAACAGGGTCATGACTAACCGTCACGGTTGAGCGAGTATAAAGCTAACCGCCATCAGGATATCAGTAGGAGATAAGAAGACACCACCAATAGGAGAAGTCTCTCTAAAAATGAAGTGGAGTTAGGCTGTCGGGAAGAGTTGTGAGATCAGACAGAGAGTTTGCAAGGTGGCCGACGGGATATGTTTGGCCAACAAGGTTTGGTCGCCAAGACATAGGTCACATCTCACCGATTAGTTTGTTTGGTAAGTTTTGAACACTTCCTCTTTGTGCGCTGCATCATATTGGTATCAGAGCCAATATTTGAATTGGAGAAGTGTATGTCAGACACGGAGATAGAAACTGAGGCTAGCATAATGCCTCCCAAGTCTATGAGCAAAGAAGCCATCAAGAAGATGGTAGAGGAGATGCTTAAAGCAAGGCTGAAAGAAGAGAGGCCTAAGGGTAAGGACAAAGAGGATGGAAGTGCTTTTAATGCAGAAGAAGAAGAAGAGGTAGAGGAGAACCCTCAAGGACAGGATATGTCTGCAGAACAAAAGGCATTCTTGAATGCACTCAAAGGTGCTCATGGAGATAGTGGCGATCCAAAGATGGATGTTCCCACATTCAATGAGAAACTAGATGGAGATTCCCTCATGGATTGGATTAAAGCCATGTGTAACTATTTTGACTTTAAGGAGTATAGTGACAATAAGAAAGTCAAGATTCCTAAGACAAGACTGAGAGGTTTTGCCCTGGTTTGGTGGAACTATATGCAGTGTGAAAGAGAAAAAGTTGGAAAGAACTCAATCACCAAATGGAGTAGAATGGTGGCCATGCTAAGATACAAGTTCATGCCATCTGATTATGAGTTGCAGATCATTAGGAAGTTTAATCATCTCAGACAAATGGATATGAATGTGGCTACATATACTGAAGAATTTCATAGATTGCATGAGAGCCAATCACAAGTAGGAGGAGAAAGAGATGGTGGCCAGATATCTCGATGGCTTGAGATATAACATACAAGATGAATTCTGTATGGTGGTTCCTAAAATAGTGGATGAGTGTTTTCTATTAGCCTCTAGGTCAGAGGAGAAGTTGAAAAGAAAGAGTGATCAAAACACCAGAGGAAGAGGTGGCAGAAATAATAGAGGAAGAGGCAGTTTTGGTAGAGGACAGTCAAGTAGAAATGAAAACCCAAGTCAAAAAGAGTCTCATTCTAATGTAGACCATAGAGGTAGTGGTTTCAGAGGTTGGAGAAGACCAAATGGCAGAGGTAGAAGTGGTGGTGCAGGCAGAGGACCCGAAGTTTTCACTGGTAGATGCTATGGCTGCAATCAAGTAGGCCATATTGCGAGCAAATGCCCTGAGAAGGCAACTAGTTCCCTTGATTATGGAAGAAGGAATTAGTTGTTGAAAGATGATGATTTCCAAAGTGTGAATTAACCCATTAGTAGTGCTACACCAGTCCTTGAAGGAGAGAGCATGATGATCAAGAGAACCTTGATGAAGATGTCATTGAAGCAAGAGCCCCCACAAAGGAAGACTCTCTTCAGAACCCAAGGTATAGCATATGGTAAACTTTGTAAAATAATTGTTGATTTAGGTTCTACTAATAATAAAGTGTCTACCGAAATGGTAGAGAAGTGTAAGTTGAAAATGTTGCCCCATGTTAGTCTTCATAAGATCTCTTGGTTGAATAAGAATCAAAATTACATGGTAGAAGAACAAACCTGGGTTGAGTTTGAGATAGGTGATTATAAGGAGAAGGTACTATGTGAGATTATTCCTATGGATGCTTGTCACCTTCTTCTTGGATGTCCATGGCAGTATGATGTAAAGGCACAACATGATGGTGAGAAGAACACATACCTCATCACCAAGAATGGAAGGAAATTTAGGATGGATCCTATGCAAGAGCAGATCAAAGAGAAGAGTAATGACACCAATGTCATGATGGTTAGTGGCAAAGAGTTATTACACCTCATGAAGGAGAAGGATACACAAGGGTATGCCTTGATAATGAAGCCTAAAGATGAATCAAGTCAGCAAGACAAAAAGCAGAAAGAGATTCCACTAGAAGTGTAGCAATGGTTGGATAAGTACCAAGATCTTGTGGTAGAGGATACTCCTAACTCCTTACCACCCATGAGTGACATAAGTCATCAAATTGACTTGATTCTAGGTGCCACATTACCCAATAAAACTGCCTATAAATTGACACCACAGAAAAATGAAGAGGTGAGTAGACAAATTCAAGAACTCTTAGAGAAAGAACTGATCAGAAAGAGTCTTAGTCCATGTGCAGTCCCTAGTGTACTTGCTCCAAAAAAAGATGGGAAGTGGAGACTATGTACGGATTTAAGGGCCATAAATAAGATCACAATAAGGTATAGATTCCCTATGTTAAGGATTGAGGATCTTTTAGACTATCTTGGTGGGTCATGTTACTATTCAAAGATTGATTGGAAATCTAGTTATCATCATATCAGAATTAGGTAGGGAGATGAATGGAAGACTGCCTTCAAGACAAATGAAGGTCTTTATGAGTGGCTTGTCATGCCATTCAACCTTAGCAATGCCCCAAGCAAATTCATACATTTGATGAATGAGGTACTTGTTGAATTCATTGGCAAATTTGTAATTGCTTATCTTGATGACATACTTGTTTTCAACAGGACAAAAGAAGAACATTTGAAGCATCTTGGATAGGTGAAGAAGAAGTTGCATGAGAGTAAGTTGATGATCAACTTGGATAAGTGTGAGTTCATGAAAACTAAACTTGTGTACCTAGGTTTTGTGATTTCCAATGGTTGTTTGAAGATGGACCCCTCAAAGGTTGAGGCCATTCACAATTGGCCTCTCCTAGGACAGTAGCAGATGTTAGAAGCTTCCATGGCTTGGCAACTTTTTATAGGAAGTTCATTAGAGGATCTAGTCACATAAGTGTTCCTATTCTCAACACCATTAAGGGTGGCATAAAGTGTAAATTTCAATGGACAAAACAAGTAGAAGATAGCTTTGAATTGTTAAAGAAGAAAGTGGTTGAATTACCTACATTGATACTCCTAGATTTTGACAAAGTTTTTATTGTGGAATGTGATGCAAGTTAGAAAGAAATAGGTGTTGTTCTTAGTCAAGATGGACATCCAGTGGCCTTTTTTTTAGAGAAGTTGAATGAGGCTAAACAAAGGTATTCTACCTATGACCTAGAGCTTTATGCAATGGTGCAAGCTCTCAAAAAGTGGAGACACTATTTGCTGCCCAAATAATTCATTGTTTTTACTAATAACCATGCTCTTATCTTCCTAAATAGTCAGGAAAGTTGAATCACAGGCATGTTAAGTGGATGGAACAATTGCAGGCCTATACCTTCACTATTAAGCATAAAAAGGGTG
This sequence comes from Cunninghamia lanceolata, assembly GCA_027924645.1. NCBI lineage: Eukaryota > Viridiplantae > Streptophyta > Pinopsida > Cupressales > Cupressaceae > Cunninghamia > Cunninghamia lanceolata. The sequence continues at coordinate 7,615,182 of BSBN01000482.1, forward strand.
TTGCCAACAAAGTGGCTGATGCTTTGAGTAGAAGGATGCTAGTCATATAGGAAGTATAGATGGAAAGCATGGGTATAGACTGTTTGAAGGAGTTATACAAGGAGGATACAGATTTCAAGGCTGCTTATGAAGTTTGTGCTAGTTTGGCTAACTCTTTTCATGGTGAATATTCAGATTTTGTGTTGCAGGAAGGTGTCCTATTTAAAGGCAGTTTGCTATGTGTTCCTAAATGTACAATGAGGGATACCATCATCAAAGAGAAGCACAATGGAACCTTAGGAGGACATTTTGGTTGGACAAGACTTTGGAACAAGTCACTAGATTCTACTATTAGCCAAAAGTACAATCAGATGTCAGGAGATATGTTGCAAGTTGTACCATATGTCAAAAGGCCAATGGTATGTCTTCAAATGCTAGTTTATACCAACCACTTCCTATTCCCAACAAGCCTTGGGAGAGCGTTAGTATGGATTTTGTACTTGGTCTTCCTAAGACAGCAAGGGGTGTGGACAGTGTTTTTGTCATTATGGACAGATTTAGTAAGATGGCTCATTTTGTACCATGCAAACACACAAATGATGCATCTCACATTGCTGGTCTCTTTTTCAGAGAAGTGGTCAGAATCCATGGTTTGCCCCTTTCAATTGTCACTGATAGAGACTCCAAGTTTGTTGGTCATTTTTGGAGGACCTTATGGAGAAAACTGGGAACACAATTGTCTTTCTCATTAGCCTACCATCCCCAAACTGATGGTCAGATTGAGGTTGTTAATAGGTCCTTAAGAAACCTTCTAAGATGCCTTACCTAGTAGCATGGGTTGGCATGGGACTTGATTATCAGTCAAGCTGAGTATGCCTACAATGATTCGGTGAATAGAAGCACTGGGAAGAGTCCATTTGCAATTGTTTATGGTTTCCATCCAAGAGGACCACTTGAACTCAAAGACCTACAAGGTTGGAATAAGAGGAGTGCTCTAGGAGAAGATTTTGCTGCCACCATGAAGGCAGTTCATGATCAAGTCAAAGTTCAGTTTGAAAAGACAGTCTCCAAATACAAGGATAGGGGAGATCTCAAAAGGAGAGATGTATAGTTCAAGGTGGGAGATTTGGTGATGGCGTATCTAAGGAAGGAAAGGATGCCTAAAGGATAGCCAACCAAACTTTTGATGAAGAAAATAGACCATGCAAGGTAGTGTACAAGTTTGGTCCAAATGCTTATGAAATAGAATTGCCATCTGGACTTGGTATTTCTCCCATATTTAATGTTTCAGACCTCTTTGCATTTAGACCTCCATTGAATCCTAAAGATGAATCAGATACTATGATTGAAGATGAAGATTGGCTTAGAGATCTACCTCCAAGTAAGCCTTTATAGTTGGAATGCATCTTAGATTCCAAGATTGTTAAAAAGATAAGGAAGGGTGTGTACAAGGAGTACTTGGTCAAGTGGCAGGATCTCCCTGATTCAGAAGATATATGGATGAGTGAGGTAGACATTTTGAAGCATGGGAAGACACTCCAATAGTTAGCAACTCAAGGGACTTGAGTTTTTCCTGTAGGGGGAGTATGGTGCGGGAGCACCTTCTCTATGGTACAAGTGTCATGATTTGTTTTTGCTTTGAATAAGGCTTTTTAAGCCCCATCATGTTTGTTATAAGGTTTTGTGTCAATTTGGTCACTAGAGTCACTAGACCTATGTAGACCATGTTTGGTCAAGTTGATGTAATAACACAAGGAAAACATGTAGTTTTCTTGTGAGAGGAGAAATCCAACGGTTAACTATCTTTCAAATTAGTTTTGCATGGTTGGAAGGAATTTAACTGATGTTCCAAGCCTTCTATAGGTGAAGAAGTTGGATGTAATAGCAGAGAGGAATGAATGAATGAAGATCTAGAGTTTTTGGGTGTGTTGAGACATTGTCTTTTTTTGAGTAATTTTCTATAACAGTCATTCTGTAGGGATAGTTGTTCATCTAAAACTGATTAGAAATGTTCATGTAGTGAAATAGCTTTCATTTAAGAGTGTTCTGGTGTCTTGAAGTGTTGTAATTTATGAGATCTCATTCCTTTTGCAAAGACTGGTCTAAAAACCTAGGAATTAGGGTTTTAGTGAACAAATGGACTGTGATTCCTCTATCCACTAAAAGAAAGATTCTCATTTTCTGTGTGATGGAGGAATACAATGTACATTTTGTGTTTTCTATTGCTTTGGGTTGACACCCAGGGATCCATGGAGTTTGTGCATGAGTTGACTAGGCATCTCCATGTGACTAGTCGCTGAAACGATAGGAAAAGTACTGTTGTGGAGTGGACAAATTGACGAGGTGATCGAGTGTTTGCAGAGAACTGTAGACCCTTCTATTCTATTGAGTTCTTGTCGCTGTGTATTTGTTGAATGTCTGTGAGTGGCGGAGTTACAGAGTTGCCATCAGCGTGAAACAAACCTCGGGGAAGATTTTGAAAGCTACACCGATGAAAGGTGTTCGACCGATAGGAGATTCATCAGTGAGGAATGGCTTTAGTCTCACTGAATGTACATTGTGAATGCATATCACAAATGTATGTTGAGAATGTATATTGAGAATGTACATTGCGTTGGATGCAAAAGGTGACTGATAGTAACGGTGAAATCAGGGTAAAGATACATTGGTCCACCAACAGTAGCAAGTCATGTCTTGTATATGCTAAGTTTGTATATCGGTGTGTTGGGAGAACATTCAAGGAGTTCTCCAATGAAGGAGGTCTCACCAAAGGCAACATAACGTATCGACCTATCAGGTGAAGAACTTAAGGCTTCGCTGATGTTTGGAGTCTCACCGAAGTGTCAGGAGTAATCAGGTGAAGTCAAAGGTATTGGTGCATCAACGTAGCCTCACAAGTGGTCACTGATGATTAAAGTTTGGCTGACAAGGTCTTGACTAATTGTCATTGTTGAGCAAGTGTAAAGCTAACCACCATCGGGGTATCGGCAAGAGGCCAAAAGATGTCGTCGATGGGAGAAGTCTCCCCGAAGACAAGGTGAAGTTGACTGTCGGGAAGAGTTGATACATTGGGTAGAGAAATAACAAAGTGGCCGATGGGATATGTTTGGCCGACAAAGTTTGGTCGCCAAGTTATTGATAAGTTTTGTGCTTCCACTGAGCACTCCGCATCAGCTATGAGTGGAATATCTAAGGAATATTCCTTCATCACAACTAGACTCAAAGCTACTGAAGCCTTCTTCATCCTTCTTAATATAACATTTACTACCAAACATTTTCAAATATCTAACAAAGGCTAATTGACCATACCATAGTTCATAAGGGGTATACATGGAATTGATTTTTAGTTAAACTCTTTTTAGGTTATATATAGCTGTATGGACAACTTCTTTCTAGTATATATCAGACAAATTAGCTTCATTAAGCTATCCTAGCCATCTCCTTGACTGTCTTTTCTTTCTTTCTACCACACCATTTTGTTGAGGTGTCCTTAAGGTAGAATATTGTCTTTTGATGCCATGTTGCTCAAAATATTCTTCAAACTCCCTTGAAGTATATTCTACACCTTTATCAGACCTCAAGCAATTGATTTTTTGGTTTGATTCCTTTTCGACCAACTTTCTAAAAATCTTGAATCTTTCAAATGTCTCTGATTTGTGTTTTAGAAACATTACCCAAGTCATTCTTGAGTAGTCATCAATGAATAACATGAAATATTTTTCTTGACTTAGAGCTTTTGTCCTTGTAGGGCTACACAAGTTTGTATGTACTAACTGTAATGGTCTTATGGATGAATTCTCTATTGACTTGAAACTAATTTTGGTATGTTTTCCATGCTAACACTCTTTGCATGTGCTATTGATAGGTTTGGTGATGTGAGGCATGTCTCTAACATTCTAATTTTTACTTTGACTAGATTATCAAAGTTTAGGTGCCCAAGTCTTCTATATGATAACTAACTCTCCTCCACCTATCCCATAAGGCAGATTCTTCCATGTCCATCTCTATTTTTAGTCCATTTGAGACAGTATACATTACATTTTGTTCTCATACCTTCTGCCACTATTTTTCTTGATTTTTCTTTATCTCATAGGCTTGAGCATTAAATAAAATGTTGTAACCACTGTCATAAATCTGACTAACACTTAAAAGATTATGTTTTGGATCTTCTACAACTTGTAGACATCATGCAAAGTGTTGTATCATCTAAAAATAGAGTTCCTTTGCCTCTTATTTGAATGGAAGTATTGTATCCAAATTTAACAGAGCCTCTAGTATAATTTTGAAGTTTGGTGAATTTGCTCTTATCACCAGTCATGTGATTAGTGCATCCACTATCTATGACCCATAGATCTTTCTTTTTAGCATGCAAGCCAGTTTCAACTAACATTGATTTTTCAACTTTCATGTATTTTTCTCTTTGCTTCCATATTGTTTTTTCTTTCTTCTTATTCTTATCAAATTTTGTAAGTTTCATATTCTCCTTGGGCTGAGTATCACCACTCTTTTCTTGCTCATCAATATTAGGTCTACAATACTTGACTATATGACTAAAATTATTATAGTTATAGCATCTTAGATTGTTCAAGATATCAATCTACTAACAAAGTTGGATCTTTTTCTAGAAAAAAATTTACAATCACTAGCTTTATGGCCATATTTATTGCAATAAAAACAATAACCAAAAAAGTATGAATTGGACCTGAATGAAGTTCTTGCAATAGATGGTCTTCTGAACTTCTTATTTCTATCTTTTATAAAACCATCTACATCAGTGCCATTGGTTGGATTGTTTTTGATTATATAAGGCGGCTAAACAAGGGGCCAAACCCTTAACAAAAATAGAAAGGCCTAAAGACAAAACAGGGCCTTGAACCAAAAATAGCATATACCACCAGTACATAATGCCAGCAAAACCAGCAAGACTAGCCACTAAAACTAAAGCCAAAAAACAAAGTAACAGAGTATCAGCAGTAAGATAACAAAGACAGAGGAGACAACAGCTCTCCTTACTAGACCATAGAGTTAATAATAGCATCCACTTTTTCAACCAAATCATCACTATCAGTATTGACAGTAACCCCCAGATTCTTCAGCACAGAGAGGTTGAGGAGAATAGAGGTCCTGAGCATAATGGAGAAAACCCGTTCCAACTTCGCAATGCGGACCCGCAGACCTGCAAGCTCAGCCCCTAGACCATCATCAGTCTCCATAGCATCCTCAGCTTCTTCCACAAATATATCGCCTGCTTTGTCAGCATTTCCAGCAGAGTCAGCAGTTTCCTTCCCTGTTTCATGCGTTTCCTACTTGTCTTCATCATCACCCAAAATGTCCTGAATCTCCACATCCCTGTCATCCTCCCCTGGGTGGATTCATCTAAGCCGCTCTTAGAATAGTCAATGAACTTGGCAGAGGAAGCTGGCTTGCCAGCAATACGCCTAGACCACCGAACTCCAGAAGAAAACCCCTCCCCACAAGCCTTCACAGAGGAGCCCCTTCGCTGACCCACCGGGGTCCTACCAAGGGTTTTAGGGGTCCCAACCACTGCCTTCCCAGTACCCATTTCACCAGTAACCTTCCACTTTTTACCCTTCTTAGAGGCAGTCGGGCCCAGGGAATCAATAGGATTTGCCACAGGAGTGCAAACTTCAGTAGTTTTGATAGGAACAGGGGAGGGCCCAGGTTCATCAACATCAGGAATATCCTTAGGGTTAGAGGAGGGCTCGCTGTCCCCACTAGTGGCTGGAATGGATTTAGAGGGCTCGAGGGCAAGATGATGGTTATACAAATAGAGAATAAGGCCCTGGTGGAGAGGAATAGGCTTCAGAGCAGGGTTTTTAGCCAGTTTCACCTGAACCCTAAGGACAGAATGCTCCAGGGAAGAAAGCAAATAAAATAGAAAACTAATTTTAGCATTGCGACGGAAATGATTTAACAGGGGGAGATGGTAGTTATAAAACCTGGTAAAGTGCCCCTCCAGGGTAAAATATTTCATGAGGATAAAACATATAGCATCCCATGGCTCTAGCAACTTGGCTCTGTCAAAACTGCCCTGGTAAGGGACCAATTCTTCACCATTGCCGAGGAAAAGCTGCTAGCTGGAGAGGTCCGCAATTTTAGTTTTGCGTTGCAGCTTCAAGCCCTAGGTAGACATACCGGTAGCCATAGCTATTACACATTCAGAAACTTCAAATCTGATGCCACCCACCGAAACCCATCTATTCTGCCAAGACTGCACAAATTGTTCAGAAAGAGCTTCATTGTAACCATTAAGCCTCTCCAAATAGGGGCTAATCCCACCCTCCTTGCAGTAATGCCAAGCAACCAAATTGTCCATAAATTCATAGCACGAGACGGGTTCAGTTCTAATTCTGTCACCCCCCATAGCGGTATTACAGCGCATTCCACAGAGACGCCTAGCCTCCTCAGTTGTCTTAACAGGAGAATTAATATCATTAACAAGGCAGATAATGTGGGTAATAACATCGCACACAATCTCATAATAATGGGAGGCCTTATAGACACCAATCCCATGCTTAACCATAATTACTCGGCACAAGCCATGATGATCTGGCCATCCGCTCATCTTATGAGAAAGAGGAGTGGAATTGACAGTAGAAAAAGAACAAGAGGACGCGTACTTCAAGGGACACGTCAGCCCCTTCCCAAGGAACTGACAGTATGAGCTGTCTTTCGAACACATCAGCCTCATCAAGACTCGGCCATGTCTTTAAGAATAAGATTCTTAAGATTCAAAGGAAGGTGATCAAATTGGCTCCAAACCCTCCAATTTGAATATCGTTGTCTGAGCTCAGCACAAGCGTTCGCCATGCCATTACCCTCACGGTAAATATGTGAGATATGCACATTAATAAACCTCTGCAAGAGAAACTGAATATCTCTGATAATGTCTTTCAACTGAATACAAACATTTGACTTATTAGTTATGGCATCAATGACTATTTTAGAATCTCCCTGAATATCCAAATTACGAATACGAAGGGATATGGCCAATTTAAGCCCCCAAAGAAGAGCCATAGCCTCAGCATAGTTATTGTTGTGATAGCCCAGACCTCCAGTATAGACAGCAAACATCCACCCTTTATCATCACGGATGATCCCTCCCCCACTAGCTGTACCAGCAAGCTTAGAGGCCCCATCAAAATTGAGCTTCATCCAGTTAGAAATCGGAGGCTGCCATTTAGTGTTAAGTCTTTGCAATAGTTTAGTATTGTTATAAGCTGGAATATGGTTGAGAACCTTCCAGTTTACCGCAATTTGTTCTTCCTCCTAAGTCAGAGGTTTCTCCGCAGTATGGATATGGGCCGAAGTAACACTCTCCAAAAGAGTCTTAATGAAAGTATGAGAGATCTGAGAGACCTCTCGAGCAGTATCCCTAAAAATTTGATGGTTGCGCTCTTTCCACAAAGTCCAACTCAAACACAGTAGAGTCTGATTCCATAACTCAACGAGCCAAGGATGGGAGAAGGGAGGATACCAATTGTTAATAACTTCCAGGATATCAGAGTTGCAAGCCCACTGAATACCAAAATTGCTGAGGATAAGGCTCCAAATGTCCTTAGCAAAGTTACAGTGAAAAAATAAATGAGAAACCATTTCCTCCTTTTCACAGCAAAGATAGCATCTGTTGACCAAAGTGAAACCTCTCTTCTGCAAATTATCTTGGGTCAGAATTTTGTTATGAATAGAGGCCCACCAGAACATGTTAATTTTCAGGATCAATTTTTGGTTCCAGACTTTTCTCCATATCTCCTTTCTATGAATCTCAGGGACCAATAAGTGATAGGCAGACTTAACAGAGAATCGGCCATTCTTATCCGGCCACCAAAATTACTCATCTTCATGAGGGAAGAGGGGAATTGTAACTTCCTGAATCAACTTTTGAACCATCTGAGCTTTAGAAGCAAGATCAGGGCGATGGGGGCAGCAATCCAACAAATTCCTCTAGCTCCTGTGACCATTATTGTTTGATATATAATCACTGACCTTATGGCCAAAAAACTAAGTAGCAATGCCAGTAATCTCACCCATATCCCTCTGAGAGATGAGAGCCTTGTCTTTTAGCCAAATATTAGTCCAAAACTTGATACCCATGCCATTTCCCAACTTCCATCTGATCCCTTCCATGAGTAGATTTCTAGATTTCAACATTTTGTTCCAAATGACCGATCCCTTAGGAAGACCTTCTTGTTGGAGGAAGTTAGACCAATCAGTGACATGTAAATATTTGGCTTGCATGATTTCTCCCCAATCTTTTTAATGATGGATCAAATTCCAATGGATTTTAGCGAGCAGGGCTTTGTTCATATTATGTATATTGCGGATATTGAGATCTCCATGGGATTTAGGAAGACAAACTTTATCCCAGATGACCAGGGACATCCACTGTTTATCTTCAGCTCTCGTCCATAAAAATTTTCTTTGAATCTATTCCAACTTAGCAGCAAAAGAAGTAGGAATTTTGAAAAGAGAAAGGAAATAGGTGGGAATACCTTGCAAGGAAGCCCGAAGAAGCTGCAATTTACCAGCACTACTAAGGACTTTTCCCTTCCAACCAATCAATTTCTGTTGAGTCTTTTCCAAAAGGCTATTCCAGAAATTTGGGGAAACTTCTTTAACCGTAAAGGGAAGACCCAGATAGATAGCAGGAAGAACATCTTCAACACAATCAAGGATATGGATGATTTTTTGACGGAGAGAAGTGGGAGTACTAAAAAAATACACATTACTCTTTTGGAAATTAATGCTTTGCCCAAAAGCGAGGGCATAAAGGTTAAAAATATTCTTCCATCTCCGAGCTTCAATCACCGAAGAGATGCCAAAAAGAAGGGTATCATCAACAAATTGTTGCACAGACATAGGGGCAAGGGAGGAAGCAAGTTTAATGCCCACAAGGTGTTTAGAGACCACGTTATCTTGAATGAATCTCCCAAGAGCCTCAGCCATTATGATAAACAAGTAAGGAGAAAGGGGATCCCCCCGCCGGAGGCCGCGCGAGGAGGAGAAAAAACCCCGAGGAATCCCATTAACCAATATAGAAAATTTGGCGGAAGAGACAGCCGTCCAGATGAGGAGATGAATTTTGTCATTAAACCCAAATTTTCTAAGGACTTGAAACAGAAAATCCCATGAGACCCTATCATAGGCTTTAGAGATATCCAACTTAAGGGCCATATCCAACTTAGGTGGAGATCACAGCATCCAAAATTTGGTGGCCAGGAACGAAACCTTTTTGGGAAGGAGAGATGATTTTGTCAAGAAAAGGTTGAAGTCTCATGACAAGGACTTTGGTACAAAGCTTATAGATAGTATTACACACGCTGATAGGTCAAAAATCAAAAAGATTGGTAGGTTTGAACTTTTTAGGGACAAGGATAATAAAGGTGTTGTTGAGCTGCTTTAAGAGCTTACCAGTTTTTAAAAAATCCCGAACCGCAACAGTGTCACCAATGGTTGAAGGAGTTTGATAGCTTTGTTCAACATCTTTCTTTTGAGAATTACAAGTTTTTGAACTTTTGCCTATCTCATATCCTGGACAAGTCATATCTTTAAAACTCTTTTTCTTACTCAAAAAATCTTCCAATCTGATGGTACTATCAAACCTTTCTAACTTATTTCTAAAAGAGAGAACTTTTGCCTCCAAACATTGACAATCTTTTACCTTGACTTCTAACTCTATCTTGATCATTTCTTCAACCCTTTTACTTTCCTCAAGTTGTGTTTTCAGACTTGTAATCAGTTGATCTAATTCTTTTATTGTGTTGATCATCTTTTAATTATCCTTCAAGGCTTGATCTTTTTGTATAGAGGCCTCATTTTTCAATCTTTTTATTTCCCTTAGGGCACAAATTAGTTCACCTTCAAGGTCAACTTCATCGAAATCAGTTTCCTCATCCTTATTAGATTCATTAACATTTTTGATTCTCTAATCTTCATTTGGCTTTTACTAGCCATGAATATGGTCTATCCTTCTTCATAAATGGTTTCTTCAGAGTTGCTATTAGACACATCAGCATCTCTCATAAAGAGGCTTTTCTTCTTTTTATAAGAAGTATTTCTTCTAACATTATGTTGTTTCTTTTTGTCTTGCTTTCTATCACCCTCTTCATCACTTTCAAGTTCTCTATAATGAAACTTAGTAGAAAAAAGTCCTATTTTTCCACAGTTGAAGCATTTGAAAGGAAGTTCTCCTTTGTACTTCCCTGATCCCTTCTTCAATTTTCTAACAAAGTTGGATTCTTTGACATCCAAGTCCTCTAAATCAAAATCTAACTCCTTGCCCTTCTTTACAGATTTGAAGGCAGCTTCATTGTTTGTAGATTCTTCATTACATGTCTTCATTTCATAGGCTATGAAAGTGCCATGTAATTCATCCAAGAAATCTTATCTAAGTCTCTTGCTTCTTCAACTGCAGAAACCTTAGAGTCATACATAGAGGGTAGCAATCTTAGTACCTTTTTGACCACAACTGAATATGTCATCTCCTCTCCAAGACCACAAATTGCATTAACTATCTCATTAACTCTAAGAAGATAATATGCTATCTTCTCTTCTTCACTCATCTTTAACCCTTCAAATTTTACTTTGAATGTATGCAACTTGGATTGTTTAACTTTTTCATCACCTTGATAAATTCCAAACATCCTGTGTAATTTCAAAGTGCCTGACCTTCATAAAAAAATCATTAGGTAGACCACAAACAATAGCATTCTTTGCCTTGACATTACATTCATAAGCATTTTTTTCATCTATAGTAGTAAGTGGTTGAGTAGGTATAGAATATCCACTCTCTATTGACATCCACAAATCAAACCCCAAAGAGGATGTATAGGTTTTCATCCCAATAGCCCAAAAAGAAAAATTGGTGCCTTCAAAGAGAGGTGCTCTAGTAGAAGAAGATCCTTCCTGATCATTAAACTTCTACAAGGAACTTGCTACTCTAATACCAATTGATGGAATACAATAGACCACTGAGAGAGGGGTGAATCAGTGGTATAACAATCTATTTTTACCAATAAATTGAATTCTTGTAAAAACTACTATGTCAAAATACCAAAACACTTAGAAAATAGAAGAATCACATCAAACACATCATAACACAAGGATGTATGTGGAAAACCTTAAAAAGGGAAAAACCAATGTGTGAAGAGTTGATTAAGCTTATTTGTCCAATTGAACCTCACAAAAGAAATTTATTATTGGTATACTATATGTCTCACTGACAAGGATCTCACTGATTACACTTCTAAGAGAAACACCAATTCCTTACTCAATTAGAAGCACTGACTCCAAACATTGTGGAGCACCAACTCTAATCATAAGAGACTATAAATGTATAGAGTTGTTGTGATACTCACAACATGCCCCATTTTACCTCTTAGAAAAATGAGGACCCCTGCTGTGGCTGTGGCTTTTTTCTTGTGTGTGGTCTTGCTTGGTGGTAAAGGGAAAAGAGGTAAAAGTTACAAACCGTGTTGAAAATAGAAAAAAATTAGCATTAAGTGCCAGAGGAGAATAGAGGTGAATTCTTTGTCAAAAATGAATAAGGGTTGCTTTTTGAACCATTTTAAAATTCCTAATATTTTGCAAGATATGCATGTTTTTGGTAAAAAGTATTATAGAAAGGTTTTGTATGGTGCATGTACAAGGTTGTTTGTATGTGGAGTCATTGTATAAGTCACATTGAGGGGTCAAGTTTATTTATCATGGTATTCTATATGCAAGTGTTTAGTGTTTTATTCTTTGTATACAAGTCAGACCTGATAAGTTTCAGAAGTGGAGTGGATAAATGGCTAAGTTCATACTGTATCTTGAGTTGTATGTTTGTTGAAAAGGAAAGATACAAAGCAATATACAACACAATATACATGACGTGGACTTGAAGAGAATATAAAATTTGGTTTTATTAAGGGGAGGAAAAAGGTATGTCCTGTAGTTTGTATCTTTGTATGTTTTGGGCTTACATCTTTTGCATACATACAAGTGCGGATTTCAAAGGTTAATTAAATTGAGTGAAGGTGATGCATTGTACCCTAAAGTTTTTAGAAATATGCATTCACTTTATATACATGTATGGATCCAAAAGGGTTATACAATATGGTTAAAGAAAAATGAAGAGTCTGGGATGGTTATATAAGAGTTTGCATGTATGGAGGCTTGCATCTAAGGGTAGATACAAGTGTTGTTATTTCGTCGAGATACAAGAGGGGAGGTAAAGTGGGTCCCACAAGTTGTATCTCGCGGTAGTATATTGCACAGACAAGAGGATATACAAGAACATATACAAGCTGATATACAAGCAAAGATGCAAGGAACCGCAATAGAACATGGATTTAAAAAGGAAGTTAAATAAAGATAAGGCTTTGTATGTTTGGGCAATTGTATGTTAATGACATACAATCCTGATATACAAAGAAATGAAAGGCATCATCGAAGACCTAAAAGGTAAAGAGTGTTTGTATGGGTTGCAGTTGTGTAAACGTTTGTATCCATTTTACATACATTATGATATACAAACAAAAGATACAAGGGTGGATATAAAGAAAAAGGGTAACATTGTTTATAAACCGTTGGATATAGGCTTGTATATTGAAAAGATGCAAATTGACATACAAGAAATAATATACAAGGAGAGATACAATGAAGCACGATGTATGCAAAGAATAGACTAATGCATAAAAGGTTAAAAAATAAAATGTTGAAGTAGAAGGCTGAAGCCATAGGTGCATTGATTGCTGTAATTAATGTTGAACTAACACTAAAAATGGTAAAATTTAATGGGTTAGGGTAAATAAAAGGTTTTTTTCTTTCAAATTTGTATTGTTAAAATTAAAATTGTAGAAAGAGGAACTGTTGTGGAAATTAAATGGGAGAAACTCATCACAAGATAGAATCTCAGAAGCGGGAACATAGTAGAAAACAGTAAAGTTGGTCAACCGTTGTAAGGATGAGCTATCAAAAATATAGGTATTTATCTTAAACGCCATTACCGTTTAGTTGATTAAAAAAGTGTAAAGTAATTATCAGTAATTTCATTTTAAAATGTAAGAAAGTGTTAAATTACTGTGTCTGATAGTTAATTAGCTGGTTTGGGTTAAATAACATGAAAGTCAAAACTAAAAAAGACAGACGGGGCTTAGGGTAAATGTAAAAAATAGAAAATTCATGGTAAAACCCTAGGTAAGAGTAAAACGACAAGTTAAAAAATGTGTTTTTTTACAGGATGGCCAAAAAGTAGAAAAAGGTGGATACAGGGGGTAAGGAAAAGATTAAAAAGGAAAGAAAGACCCGTAAGGAAACCGAGAAGGAAGAGTTGCTAATATACCGAGGGTACCCTTCATTTCTCGGCACAAGCATAATAGGGACATACATCAGCATAGGGAATTATGATGCAGATGATGTTTTGCAAAAGATCACAACAGGTGATACTACACCTGACATGAGGTGTATATGGGAAAGTGGATTATACAGAGCTACAGGTTTCCCATTAGCTATGGAAGCTAAGGACCTATGTCTAGATTGCTTACACTTATATGACCGAGTTACTAGAAGAGTAATACACCAAGATAGAGTAATTGCAGACTTATCTACAAAGGGGATTGCAAGAACATTTGGTCTAGAGACACATGAAAAAATGGTAGATATTGATATTGACCAGTATAATGAGGATTTCAACGATAATGAGAAGGATTGTAGAAGAAAGATTTTCTATAGTTGGTATAATGCAGAGAATAAACCAAAGGCTGTGGCAAGAGTACATAAGATCTTGCAAATAATAGATTTTAAAGAGGAGATACATTTGATGATAACAATGTTAAGCAGACTGGTAGGTTTAAGAGATGCCACAAAGTGTGAACCTTGAATATTCATTGTTATCCAATTCATGAGGGAGGCAAAGAAGGAACATGGACAAATTCACTGGGCTAAGTCTATTAGCATTGCCATATGGAAACAGACAATGTTAAGAAAGCAAAAGATGATGCCTTTCTATCTGTTCTCATATGTATTATATTCATGTGCAACAATGATTTAGCCATATATATATGGGATTGACAGAATTGGTACCCTAGGGAATGGCCCAGACCAAAAGCTTGTATATGACCATTATCCTGATTTACAAGAGGATAATGCATTAAGAAAGTATGCTTTAGTAAACGATGTATTTTATACATACATGGTTAGAGTTTTAAGAGAAGAGAAAGATAAGAGGTTGTCTGTAGATGCAGAGGATACAATTGGTTTGCACAGTTTCTAGTACATACAATAGAAAACTTCACTTATATCAGAACTGAGGGCTTTGAAGGAAAGCCTTTGATGCAGCCTAGGTATCCTTCTAACAAGTTGATTGTTTAGAGTTCTCAAGGCAGAACTTGAATGCCTTCAAAATGTATAAAAAGATGTATAAGAGGGGGAATATTAAGCTCCCTTGGACAATTTGTAGATATTCCTATTCTAGTGAAGAAGTGGCTGGTTACTCAGAGAAAGAGTTAAGGTATTATGGATTTAAGGAATTTGAGTTAGCAAGGAGGTTTGATCCTTTTCACAGGATCCAAAATACTATTGATTCTAAATTTAAACATCAAATACACATTGAGGATTTTTGGTCAAATTGTAAGGAGGAAAGATAAGTAAGAAAGAGAGCTTAGAAAAGACTAATAGTAGAGAAAATGAGGTCCATGGGAGACATTTATGTCCCCCCAAAAGTTAAAGATGATGATAAGTTATTACACCATAGTTATGAAAGTGCCAAGCTTGCTCCTATTGGTGAGCCTGATTGGTTGCAACCATGGAATACATCTTTGGACACATTGTCCAAACCTGTCATTTTGTTCTCCAAGACATGGTTGAACGAGAGAATTGAGGAGCCTAAGGCTAAGGGAATTGAGCCTACATATCTAAAGAAGGGTAAAAGGAGAGTGAGGGAGCATCAGGATGATCTCTAGTGCTTCTATGAAAAGAAAAGGAAGATTGTAGAAGAAAAGATTATGGAGAAAGACAAAAATGCTACATTGATGGATCCTTATGCACTAGTGGTGATAGTAGTGATATCATCAGGCACATTTGTAGAAGCAAAGTCATTAAGTCATGATACCAATATAGAGCAAGCACAGTCTACTAAAGAGTTAACAGGAGAGAAGGTTATGAAGGCAATACCAGTAGGGATATCCAAAGGTGAAACTTCAAAATAGAGTGAAGTTATAGGGGCAAAATAGGTATGTGTTAAATTAAGTAACATGCCTGGTGCATCTAGTTGAGTGGAGAAAAGGCAAACATATGCTAAGGTTAAAATAGAATTGGCTGAAGAAATGCTGCATGGGTCAAAAATGCATGAAGCCCAACAAGTTACTGAGACTGTGAACGTTGAAGATGACAGCAGTGGAAGTGAAGTCAAGGAAGTGGATTCAAGGATGGGAAGAGAAATTGGCATGGAGGAAGAGGAATCCAGTGAATATTCAAATGAGGAAGAGGAACAAGATACTCAAGCTTATATGGAAGTTGAACAAGGTCCAGTGTCTGAGAATGAAAATGTACAAGAAGGATTGGGGGCAGTGGATCCGTTTGGTACATTGGTACCTCCTGAAATCATAAGGGATGTGCAAGATGTAGCACATCAAATAGAAGAATCTGAAAAGGAAGATACACCTAAGGAAGCAGTTAAAGAAACACCTGCTCAAACTAAGGAAGAAACATGCGGTAGTAATTTTGGTGTAGATGTGTTGAATATTTTGAACATGTATGGGGAACACTGTGAAGAAGAAAAGAATGTAGAAAGCAAAGATGAACAAGAAAAAGAGACAGAAGAATCTGATAAGATAGTAGTTTCACCTTTGCATGCAAAACAAGCTGACATGCATGAAAAGATGCAAGAGAAAATTGAAATAGCAGGGGAGCAAATGGAAATGGAAGATGAACATGAAAGTAAAGGAGATACAAAAAATATTAGTAAAGATAATTTTGAACTTGAAAAGCAAGAATAGGATGAGGACATGATAAACACATAACAAGAAATGAAAAGGAAGAAGAAAAAGAGCCATTAGAAAAAGAAGGTGCAGAGGAAGAGGATGAGGGTGGAGGAGATACAGAAATCAAACAGCAACCTCCTCCACAGCAACAAGAAAAAAAATAGCAGCAACAAGAAAAAGGAGAAGTAGAAAAGACCCCAAGAAGAGGTAATCAATGAAGAGAAAGCTACTAAAAGCACAAAAGAGGCTCTGGCTTAGTTGGGTGCAAAAGTAAGGAGAGAAAAGGTAGAGGTACAATTAGTACCCATAGACATCAAAAGTTTATTAGGCGATGCAATGCCAAGAAAAGAAAAGAAGAAGGCCAAAACCATGTTGGAAAACAAAGGGATCCTGATGGATCCAGAACATTAAATTTAGCAATACCATAGAAGGATAAAGCAAAAGGGGAAATAACAATAGATGATTACAAGATCCTCAATTTTTACCTAGGTCACATCACAAGAGAACATCATATAAGTGAGTGGGAGGATATGCACCAAGCTACAACAGAAATGCTAAAGAAAGACAAAGATAAACATAAATATTTGAAAGGACACATTGTCTAGATACAGCATTTCATTAGGTGGATATTTGATCCCAATGCTACAATACCAGAGTTACCCAGTGAAATAGTAGTATTGTCAAAAGATGAAGTGAAGGATATGGAAAATAAAAGGCTTGAGGCCAATATTTTTTAAGAATGGTTTAGAGCATTCATGGAAGAAGGAGAAGAGGTGATCAAACAAGTAGTGATAGGATGGGAATTGGCTACAACAGAAAAGAATAAATGTAGTGTGCTTATATATAATTGTGAGATTAGAAAAGAAGAATGCAAGTTTGAATTGGGGCAATTGGAGGAAATTGAAGAAAGAGTGGATGAATTAATACATGAAGGAGTCATTACTCCTCAGATAGCAAATCAAGTACCATAGGCTAGGTTGGATTTAAGGTTTGAAGATGATAGTCTTCGAAGATGCATCACAGTCATTCAGGGTTTAGAGGAGAAAGTAGATAACATGACTAGGTTGCATAAGAGGATAGTTGGAAAGCTCATAGATCACGAATTCATGGATGTACCAGCATACGAACTCCAAAGGGCATTAAAATAATTCAAGGCCATCTTTGCACCATGTCTGGAGAATCCAGATGTGTATTTAAGTAAACAAATGATTAATTCAATAATGAAGGTGAGTGCCAAGATAAAGAAATATAAGAAAAAGGTTGAAGGTTCAAGTAAAGAAGAGAAGAAATTGAAAGAAGAGGTCATAATGCAATAATATATATGGACAAGGAGTCCAGGAGGAAATCGTACATTCATAGAAGGTGTAACAAATAATTTCAAGATATATCTGAAGGAGTAGGAAAGCATATAAAAAAAGGAAAATAATACTAATGAAAGAGTCAATTGAAAGGTATCAGCAGGCAAGGTCAACAAAATAGAAGAGGTCAGAAGGGGGGATCCTATTTTGAAATGATTCCAATGGCATCCTTTGAGGTAGGAAAAGATACCACAAAGATATTTTGAGAAACGGTTAGGAATGAATGTACACCCTTGATCAAGAAAGTATGAAGCTTCAAATTCTATATAAGAAGCTCTACTACTTGTATATTATTTACACAGGGATTTTTGAGTTGTAGCTTGCACCTGTAATTTGTTTGAACATTTGAATAGAGAAGTATTTATTTTAGTTTAGAAGAGGAGGTCACTTGCGTCTACATTAAGGAATACATAGAATGTTTGGTTTCCTTACTGTATCTATAAAAATGTCTGTAAGTTTTCTAGCAGTTGTATTAATGTAACAAAAGCTCATTCATACAATGTAAATTCTATATGATTATGTGCTTTAAATACAAGTAAACTTGGAATTCTGTGTCTATTACAGAGTGTTTTCTGACTCTTACTGGTATTTGGAGTATTATCCTTTGAAAGTGTTATCACCCAGATTTGCACCCTTGCTGCAGTTGTAAAACTTAAGCAATCTAGAGTAACATGGGAATGATCTCGAAGTGTTGGACCTTGCAAAATGAGATCAGACCTCCAGAGAAGGTCGACTTCCTTAACTGGTTATCACCTAAAACTACTAAAACTTTAGAGGAAAAGGGAGAAGGAATGCTTTAAAATGAAAGATGAAACAAAAAACTTGAAAACAAAGGGTGATTCAACAAGATTAATAAAAGAACCCTCATAGTATTGAAAAAATGCACAACATAACCAACTTCAGCAAGTAGACATACATAAGTTCAACTGATCCTAGCAGAGGTGAGAAACAAGATGATTGAAAAGAATAATATGTTCACAGGCAATCATATGTAGATTCACACTAAACTAAAACTCACGAAAAGAGGTAAAGTAACTAGCATATACTCAGTGAGAAGGCATAGTTATAGTAGCAGAAAGCTCTATTTGGAAACAAAAAAGCCTTAATGCTCAAGAAAAATTTCCAACCTGATTTATATCTCATTACAATGTATATATAGCATTCCAAAATGCCCTAGGTCAATTCTAAAAATCACTCAAAGAGCTACAGTAGGAAAATATCTCTGAAGGGACATCCCAGATTCAAGGAGTTATGGCATAAAATATCTAGAATAGGGGCAGGTGGGAGATATTCTGAGTCTTCAATGCAAGCTACTGTATCATCAATCTGCACCCCTAAAACGGTGGAAGATATTTGGGTATTGAATGCGAGCACCTTCCATATTTATCTTTGACCATAATATATGAAGTATATGAGACAAGGCAGTGGAGAGACATTTTTTTGGTCATTGAATGCGAGCAGATCCCTCTACCTATAGCAATGAATGCAACAAATACCTGCATCCTACTCAAAAAAGATTTGCTGAAATGTCCCGTGGCCAAAACATACAAAACTAGACCCGAAACTGAGAGTGAGAAACTTCCCCTAAAAGCCCTGCCAAATGAAAGAGGAGGCAAAAATAAGCACTTTTGCCTTTTGTAGCATGTTGAAATTCGCCAGGAAGTGGAAGATATAGGCGATCAAAGTTGTGGTCAAACTGTACTTGTATATCGCCATATACAAACTACTTTGTATGTGCTTTTATTCGGCATCCAAATCGGCCTTTGAAATGTCTTGTATGTTCAATTGTACATGCCAACATACAATCACAAATATATATGCAACTATGGACTCAAATGCTGAATATGCCAAACTTGATCTCTAGGTCGGGTCCGCCTTGTATCTTTTCTGTTGTATCTGACCCTTGTATATCACACTATACAAGGTGAAATATACAAGGGACACTGTAGACTCACTTATACATTGCAAACACTTTAGTTCAGCATATGCAAAAAACCTTTGTATATCCGATTGTATGTGAGAACATACAATCACAAATATATATACAAATGCGCGGACCCGAAAATGACCACCAGCTATATTTGATTTCTCAGTCGGGTCTGCCTTGTATGCTCCCTTTGCACCTTTCACTTGTATATCGTAATATACAATCACGGATATACATACAAGCCACGGACTTCAAACCTTTATAAAGCAGATTAGAATTATTTTGAAATCTGGTTTGTATCTAACTCCCTTTGTATATCAGCATACATACAATGTACTTGACATACAAGCTACGGATCTCAAACATTAAGAAGCATTCTCAAAATATCATCAGGTCTGACTTGTATATCGCCATTGTATGTTTGCCTTGTATATCACAATATACAATGCAAACATACAAGCAAAAACATACATCCATCGGACCTTAGTCCCCATGAACTATATTGCATACCCGTTCGGGTCCGGCCAATGCATATTAGGAATGCATGCTCCTTTTTATCTGTGAACATACAATCACACTTGTATATGCAATTGGTGGCCCCCCCACCTTGTATCTTTTCTTTACTTGTTGCTTGTGCATCTACCTGATATACATTCTGCTTTATATGCTCACATTGTATGTTGAACACATACAATCTCCTTTGTATATCTGCGGGCCCCACCAATTGCATCTTACCTTTGTATATGCGCTTTGTACATTTGACTTATGCATCTCTTGCTTGTATGTTTCCTTTGTATGTAGGCCTTGTATCTTTGCCCTACGTATTGCCGATATACATTTGACTTTGTATATGGCCCTTGCATGTGCACCGATATACATTCTGCCTTGTATCTTTCCTTGCATATTTGACTTGTAAATCGACAATGTACATCCCCCATTGCATACAGCCCTTGTTTGTTTTCCTTGTATGTTTTTATTGTATGTTTTCCTTGTATGTGCAAATATACAATGAAACATACATACAAAAAGGACATACAATGCAATATGCATATAAAATATTAAGTACAGAAACTGAGAAATATATGCGATAGAAAACCCTTGAAGACAAAAGATTTATGGGTTTTTCTGGGTTTTCTACAAAGATTCTCAAGGTGAGATTTTTGGGATTTTTTGACAAGGTATAGCATAAATATTTGAAGGATTTAAGCCTGTAGGGTCATTTCTAAAGGATTTTCAAGAAAAATGCAAGTTGAACTATTTAACTCTAGGTAGAGGAAAATAGGTTAACAATTTGGTGACTTCTATGGTATGTTTGCTTGCTAAATAATTAGATCAGTGACCTTAAGCATCAATTGGGCATGGAGTCATACAGGGACTAAAAATATACCTTGACAAACAATCCTGTCCTTAGTAACTCAACATATTAGTAGTGAAGAACATATTAGTAGTGAAGAACATCTGAAAGACCAAACCAAGTCAAAAAATGCTGAAGGCAACCCCTCCGACTTTGCTAGACATCACTTAGGTAAAAGAAAAAGGGATCTAAACTATTGTGCAACAACACTTATTGAAAGCAAGAATTCTAATCTACTGATTTACAAGGCACTCATACCTCAAAACACCTCTTTAGGTGTATCCCATTGACTGTGACAGGCAAATTTTATCCATCTATATTTGACAACTAAAATGCATTGTGCTCCTTGCATTTAGTAATGAGAAATGGGCCACTCCATAGGTTGTCAAATTTGGAGTGCTTTTATGGCCTGCTCTTCAACTCATCCCATTTGAGTACCATCTCACTCTCCCTAAAGATTTTGGGAGTTGCCTTCTGATCAAAATTTCTTTTGGTCTGAAGCTAATGATACTCCATAGTTTTCATATCCTTATCTCTGATTTCTTCAAGCTCCATAAGTTAAGCATATCTAACAGCCATGGGATCCTCTTCTTCAAACATCTCCAACTGATTCATGATATCAAGTGCTGGCAGCTCCATAGATATAGGCAATCTTGCCTGTTTCCCATAAACTAACATATATGGGGAGTTCCCAATAGACCTCTTGGGAGTTATTCTATCTACCCATAAGGCATATTTCAGATTAGTGTGCCAGGTCTTCTAGTTGTCTTTCATTCATCTTTTAGCAATCCATATGAGGCTCTTATTTGTAGATTCAGCAAAACCATTACCCTGTGGGTAATAATTTGATGAAGTATTCAAATAGATCCCATTCTTAACAGCCCAGTTAGTTATCTTTAGTCCAACAAAGGCTAAAGCATTGTCTAAGATAATTGACTTAGGCACCCCAAATCTGGATATTAAATCTTGGTAAAAATTCAAAACAGTATTTTCATTGGATTCCCTCAGAGCCACTGCTTCAGTCCACCTTGTGAAATAGTCTGTAGCTATAAGTATCCACCTGTGGCTTGCATTTTATGGTGGGTTAATGGGACCTATAAAATCAATGCCCCATCTCATGAAAGGCTGTTCTACTTGAATTGGCTACAGAGGTAAAGCTGGCAGCCTTTCTTTGCCTACAAAAGTGGCACATTTTACACATTTTCTAGCCCATGAATGGGCATCCTTGAATAAGCTAGTCCAGTAATATCTAGCTCTCATTATTTTCCAAGCAGTAGTCTTTGGGGCAAAATGACCCCCTGTTGTTCCATCATGAAACTCATGCAACACCTTATCAATCTGATCATTATCAATGCATCTTGACAATACAACATTGAAATCCTTTCTGAAAAGGATGCCATTTATTAAAACATATGGAATGGATTGCAGTCTAAAATATCTTCTTTCAGTTCTATCTAGACCTGCTTGACATTTACCAGTTTGCAAAAATTGAGTCATGTTATTAACCCAACTTGTGCCCAGTACTGTTGTATCATCCTAAGGTGCATCTTCAATGCTCAGAAACACGTCCTCTTCTTTTTCTATTTCATTCTCAGAACTGGAAGAAAGTTGTTCACTTAGTCCTCTGCCTCTGACAAGCTTGGTTATCTTGATATCCACGTCATATTCCATGACTTTGGTGATCCAACCAGCCCTTTTCTCATTTACATCCTTACCTAACAGGAACTCTTTCCAGCTAGGGTGAGCAACCATCAAATGTATCTTATTACTAGAAATAAGATGCCTAGATTTCTTGAGGCTCCTTACCACTACAAGGACATGCTTTTCAATGAAGCTATACCTCTACTCATACTCCTCCAGTCCTTGACTAAAGAAAGCAATTGGCTGCTCAAAGCTTTCACTTTGTTGTTGTACCAAAATTGCAGAAATTGTATCCAGGTTGCCATAAGCATACAAAACAAAATCTTTGGAGAAATCAGGATTTACCAGAGTTGGTGCAACCACTAATGCCTTCTTTATGGACTCAAAGCTGAGTTTGGCCTCTTTTGTCCAACTAAAAACTGTATTCTTCTTCAATATAGAGGTTAATGGCTTTAATAAATTTGTAATGTTAGGTATAAATCTTCACAGAAAATTAATTCTACCAATAAAACTTTGTAGTCCCTTCTTATGACTGGGTAAAGGCAGCTCCAAAATGGCCCTTATTTTTTCTATATCAATGGTAATGCCCTCCTTTGACACAACGTGTCCTAACAACTTGCCTTCATGCATGACGAATAGGCATTTCCTGGGATTGAGAGATATCCCAAACTCTTTGCATCTCTCAAATACTAGCCTTAGGTGGGATAAATGTTCAGATGCATTCTTAGAAAAAATTGTGATGTCGTCTAAGTACACAAGCACCAGTTTATACAGCAAACCCTTAAAAGCCATATCCATAGCTCTCTAAAAAGTAGAGCCAGCATTTGAAAGACCAAAAGGCATCCTTTTGTAGGCCATGGTGCCCCATTTTGTGGTGAAAGCAGTCTTAAACTAATCTTCCTCTTTGACTAACACCTGATTATAACCAGAAAATCCATCAAGCAAGGAGAATCTTTCAGAACCAGCTACCACTTGCAGAATTTGCTCCATTGAGGGCAATGGGTAGTGGTCCTTTAGGGAGGCTCTATTGAGGTCTCTAAAGTCGACACACAGCTTAATCTCTCCATTCTTTTTTCTCACAAGAACAAGGTTGGAAACCCAAGAAGTATGCTTGATTGGAAAAATGATTTTCCCCTCAATCAGTTTGGTTAGTTCTTTAATCATTAGAGGCTCAAGTTTTGGATTTAAAGCCCTCTGTTTCTACCTTATGAGTTTTGTACCTTGTTCTAACTCTGGTATGCTGGGCAATATGAGGGTCAAACCCCTTTAGATCTAAATAATCCCAAGCAAACACATCTTCAAATTATTGACATAGAGCAATAAAAGCTCTTCTATCTTCAGGTGAATAGATTTTAGCTATTTTGAGAAGCTTACCTTTGAAATTTTCTAGCTCCTCATAATGTTCCTCTTTGACCTACATACTAGTTTTATTTTTCTTCAATTGATCATCAGTACTAAAAATAGATTCCAAGGTTACCAATCCCTTGGGCAACTTGTTTGTTCTCAACTAAATAATTTAATCATTGCCATATTGTTGTTTGAGCTTATCCTAATTTATCATAGAAAACTCATCTTCTTCTAACAAGAAATGCAAGATCTGCTCATCACTCTCAAAAACTTGCCAAAGAATATTATTGTCAGGGATAAAGGGCCTATCAACTATTTTTATATGAGGTTGTACCTTCTCGCTTTGAATATCACTGGGGATGTCAAACTGAGCCTCAATTGCAGCTAACCTATCTGCATGATAGTTCTGACTTCTTGGAATAGAGACCAAATTGAAAGCATCAAAATCTTCAATCATATCCCATACCCTATGCTTGTAGCATTTCAAAACATCATTTTTTGTAACATGCAGTCCTCTCACCTAATTTACAATGAGTTCACTGTCACCATATACTTGCAAATAACCAATTTTCCTCTTTCTTGCCCACTGCAAACCTTGGATCAATCCCTCATATTCAACAGTGTTATTTGTACATGAAAAAGCAAAACAGAAAGTAGAATAATACCTGTCACCTTGTGGTGACACAAGCATTGCCCTGCCACCAGATCTATTTCTATTCCTAGAGCTATCAAAGTACATTTTCCATACTTCATTATGTTTCTCTATGTATTGTTCTGCATCTTTCACAAGGTTTGGAATTGTTGTTTGAGGTTCATGCAGTATGTAAACCCCCATACTAGTTTCTTGAATGTGTCCCTCAGGATCATCCACAATATTTTCTGAGGCCCACTCCTTTAAAAGTACCTCTGGTATGCTTTCATATTGTAGTTCTTGAGCAGCAACCAGCTCAGGATCATCCAAAATAATGCAATTTGCATTAACAACACTTGAAACATAAGGCTCTATGTGATGATTTGAAAGCAATTCAGATTTTAGGGTTACTTTTGTGCCATATCTAGTCCTGAAAAACATGTGGGACCAATCTGAGGATAAATATCCTCCTATTTTGGCTATGAACTCTCTTGATAAACACATGGCAAAATAGGGAGGCAAATCTATGATGAACACTTCCTATGAAATGGAAACATTGGGATAGGTATGCAGAGTGAGACCTAGGTCTTTTATCACACCCACAGTGTTAACAACTATGTCATCTAGCTAGAGTACACCCTTCTCAAGGGGTTGGTACTTCAATCCTAGATGGTCTGCAATTTGTTTTGGCATTATAGAACTACTTGCACCGCTATCCACCATTCAATTATGTACTAGCTTGTCTCCAATTATTAAAGACACATAAAATGGGAGTGGTTTAGCACTTTTGTTTGTCTATTTGCTGTTATCCTAGGATGAATTGGTAAGGACAGCCCCAGTTGGATCGATAATTGAAACATCGAGCACCTTTAAATTAGACAAGGCAGATTGCAATATGTCCTTTTGGCCTAGGATGGCTAGAGAATCCCACATAGATATTGTCACATTCATCTTCTTCATATTTTCAATAATATTGAAAGGTGGAGTGACATTTACCTTCTGATGTGACTTTGAAGCAGCTACATCAGCCTGTAAATGAGGTTGTTCCCTTGCTATTGCTGAAGTATTCCTTTGTAAAATGTAGGGAACATGGGATGTAGAGGTGTCAGCAAGTCCTTTTCCTTTATTTTCTTCTTGGTCTATCTCATAACCCCTCTTCTTAGCTCTTGTATTTGCTGCAACTAGAGTATAATCATTATTTACACCACATAATTCACCTTCTTGCCAATTCATGAAGGTAGAATCATTTTGAGGTTGCTCCTGTTGTTGTGCAGCCCCATTATTTGGGGTGTTTGGCTGTGAGACTGCAACATTTTGTACCATTAAAGCCTGATTTATAACTCAATTTGAACAGGTTGCCTGACTGTGTGGCTGATTGTACGGGTAACACCATTCATATTCAGCTGCAAGGTTATTCTGAACGGGAACAAGGTCCCTAACTAGATTAATGGGTGCCGGGTTATAAGGCTAGAAAGGCCTTTGGTTCACATTTTTCCTAGCACCTTGGTAAGTGCTTTGATAAGGTGGCCTAATAGCTTGATAAGGTTGATTTTGCCCTTGAGGTTGTGGCTGATAAGGCTGCCTGTTCTGGGACTACTACTTTTTGATGTTTACCAGGTCATTCCCAAAAGTTTGTAGGATGTTCTCAATTTTTTTTTGGCTATTTTTTATCTCTTTCAACTCTTTTGATGAGCTAGGAGCAGTATTTTCAGAATTAGCAATACTTGGTAATGCCGCAGTAGTAGGTAAAGGGGCAAAATATGGGATTGGCAAAGGCATTGAAGCCTAAATCTTAGGAAAGATGGGCACTGGTGGTCTAGGTGCTATCTTTTCAGCTTGAATCAAGTTGTTCTCTGCTCTTATAGCTATTTCATATGCATCAGGTAGGCTTGTACCTCCCAATTACTGAAATATCACTATTTAAAGCTTTCAAAAAGTATAGAAAAGCATATTCAGCTGGAGGCCTTACCATGGCAGGAATTCTATCCCATGTCTTCTGAAAGTTGAAGTTGAAATCCATCATTTTCTCCTGGGGAGCTCTCTTTATGGTTGTCATTTGTTCAACCAATGATAAGTTGTCTAATTTATCTTGAAATTGCTTGTTTAACTTATCACCCAGATCATCCCAGGTTCCTATGGTTTAAATTGGTAAACTCATGAACCATTGTAATGCTTTTCCTTTAAAAGAGGCAGCTAGAAGCCTAATAGCCAAGTTCTCTTGGGTTACATGATGAACACCACATAGAGAAGCTACGTCTCTAATGTGCTCAATAGGGGTAGTTTCATTCTCCCCTGTCAAATAGAGTAGACTCTTCAAGGTTGCCATGGGTATAACATCATGCACTATCAAATTCAATGGGCTGCCCCCATCAAAAGCCACAAATGGCTGATTTTTTTCCATTTGAATAGTTGGAGGTTGAGCTAGTACAGGGACAACTGATGCAATTGGCCTAAAACTTGGTGGAGTTAATTATACTCTTTTAGAAACTGGAGTCCTTGCTACCACTCTACCCTATCTTCTAGGTGGTGACAGCTGCAAATAGTCAAATGAGCATGAACTCTGAGTTTGAATCTTTCTCATAAAATGTAACAGTAGCACTGATCTACTTGTCTTTCCTTAGTATGAGTCACCAGATGTGTAGGTTTTAACCTCTTACAGGTCTGAAAATCACTAGCTGCACATCAAAACCAGCAATAAAAGGTAGTATTTTGATGATTTTCTAACTCTTAAGGTCCCACCAGGTGTACCAAAGTTGTTATCACCAGATTTGCACCCTTATTGCAGTTGTAAAACTTAAGCAGTCTGGAGTAACATAAGAATGATCTCGAAGTGTGGGACCTTGCAAAATGAGATCAGACCTCCAGAGAAGGCTGGCTTCCTTAACTGGTTATCACCTAAAACTACTAAAACTTCAGAGGAAAAGGGAGAAGGAATGCTTTAGAATGAAAGATGAAATAGAAAAATTGAAAACAAAGGGTGATTCACCAAGATTAATAAAAGAGCCCTCACAGTACTGAAAAAATACACAGCATAACCAACTTCACCAAGTAGACATACACAGGTTCAACTGATCCTAGTAGAAGTGAGAAACAAGACGATTGAAAGGAACAATATGTTCACAGGCAATCATACACAGATTCACACTAAACTAAAACTTAGTAAAAGAGGTAAAATAAATTGCATATACTCAGTGAGAAGGCACAGTTACAGTAGTAGAAAGCTCTGTTTGGAAACAGAAAAGCCTTAATGCTCAAGAAAATTTTCCAACCCTATTTACATCTCATTACAATGTATATATAGCATTCCACAATGCCCTAGGTTGGTCCTAAAAATCGCTCAAAGAGTTGCAGCAGGAAATATCTCTGAAGGGATGTTCCAGCTGCAAGGAGTTATGGCATAAAATATCTAGAACAGGGGCAGGTCAGAGATATTCAGAGTCTTCAATGCAAGCTACTGTATCATCAATCTACACCCCTGAAACGGTGGAAGATATTTGGGTATTGAATGCGAGCACCTTCTATGTCTATCTTTGACCATAATATATGAAGTATCTGAGACAAGGTGGTGGAGAGATATTTTTTGGTCATTGAATGCAAGTAGCTCCCTCTACCTGCAGGAATGAATGCAACAAATACCTGCATCCTACTCAAAAAGATTTGCTGAAACATCCCGTGGCCAAAACATGTAAAACCAGACTTGAAACTAAAAGTGAGAAACTTCCTCTGAAAGCCTCTCCAAATGAAAGAGGAGGCAAAATAAGCACTTTTGCCTTTTGCAGCATGTCAAAATTTGCCAGGACATGGAAGATATAGGTAGTCAAAGTTGCGGTCAAACTGCACTTGTATATCGCCATATACAAACTACATTGCATGTGCTTTTATTCAACATCCAAATTGGCCTTTGAAATGTCTTGTATGTTCAATTGTACATGCCAACATATAATCACAAATATATATGCAACTGTGGACTCAAATGTTGAATATGCCAAACTTGATCTCTAGGTCGAGTCCACCTTGTATCTTTTCTGTTGTATCTGACCCTTGTATATCGCAATATACAAGGCGAAATATACAAAGGACACTGTAAACTCACTTATACATTACAAACAATTTAGTTTAGCATATGCAAAAAACCTTTGTATATCCGATTATATGTGAGAACATACAATCGTAAATATATATACAAATGCATGGACCTGAAAATGACCGCCAACTATATTTGATTTCTCAGTCGGGTCCGCCTTGTATGCTCCCTTTGCACCTTTTACTTGTATATTGTAATATACAATCATGGATATACATACAAGTCATGGACTTCAAACCTTTATAAAGTAGATTAGAATCATTTTTAAATCTGGCTTGTATCTAACTCCCTTTGTAAATCAGCATACATACAATGTACTTGACATACAAGTTGCAGATCTCAAACATTATGAAGCATTCTGAAAATACCATTGGGTCTGGCTTGTATATCACCATTGTATGTTTGCCTTGTATATTGCAATATACAATGCAAACATACAAGAAAAAACATACATCCATCGGACGTTAGCCCTCATCAACTATATTGCATACCCATTCGGGTCCAGCCAATGCATATTAGGAATTCATGCTCCTTTGTATGTGTAAACATACAATTGCACTTGTATATGTGATTGGTGAGTCCCCCTGCCTTGTATCATTTCTTTACTTGCTACTTGTGCATCCACCCGATATACATTCCACTTTGTATGCTCACATTGTATGTCGAACACATACAATCTCCTTTGTATATCTGTAGGCCCCACCAATTGCATCTTACCTTTGTATATGCGCTTTGTACATATGAATTATGCATCTTTTGCTTGTATGTTTCCTTTGTATGTAGGCCTTTATATTTGCCCTACGTATTGCTAATATACATTTGACTTTGTATATGGCCCTTGCATGTGCGCCGATATACATTTTTCCTTGTATCTTTCCTTACATCTTTGACTTGTATATCGGCGATGTACATCCCCCATTGCATACGACCCTTGTATGTTTTCCTTGTATGTGCGAACATACAATGAAACATACATACAAAAAGGGCATACAATGCAATATGCATATAAAAGATTAAGTACAGAAACTGAGAAATATCTGTGATAGAAAACCCCTAAAGACAAGATTTCTGGGTTTTTTTGGGTTTTCTGCAAAGATTCTCAAGTTTAGATTTTTGGGATTTTTTGATAAGGCATGGCATAAATATTTGAAGGATTTAAGCCTGTAGGGTCATTTCTAAAGGATTTTCAAGAAAAATGAAAGTTGAACTATTTAACTCTGGGAAGAGGAAAATAGGTCAATAGAAAGCTTGCAATCTTTTATGTGTGTTCATGAAAATACTCATGAGTCTGCATTTGAAGATTTAGTATGTTGATTTGATTGATTTGATGTATCTCTTAAAGACATGAGTAACAGAACATTTAGATGCTATAGTGAAATGATATTCAACTTGATTTTCTCTAACTTTTATCCAAACATTTGAAATAATTAGCTTTAATGCAGAAATCTTAAAGAAATTGTCTTACATTTGAAAGAAGCATGAAGAATTGTGTTAATATCTGACAATTTTCATATCAATTTGAAAGGCAAAGCTTGTTTCACTATAAATCATACAAGGCTTTGTAATATAGTAATAAGTTTATGCAAAGGAATGAATATCTTATCTATATTTGTAACAATTTGCATAATTTGAGTCTAGTAAGTCACAAATTATCTTAAATCAAGTAAGGCCCCTTAAATATTACAATTTCACATCAACCTGCTAAATTGTCCACAAGGTCAAGACCTAACCATATAGACACTTGGGATTAAGAACTCTTAGGTGATTTCTTCATATCTTTCAAGACAGTTTAGGTTCATTTTGTGAATTTTACCTTTTGTTAAGAATGTGTATAAACAACCATCAACAATTTTTGGCAATAGAAGGAGGGCCTGACTGGAGTTAAGGTAGGATTTAAGCAAAGCTAGCTCATAATAGTGGTAGGGTGACCAAGCCTAGATCTAGTTTAGAAGATATCTTTGTGCAATTACATGATAGAAGACAGAATAAAGGTTCTTTGATTTTGAATCCTAGAATATCACATGTAGGAGGCTCATCTGGAACACCTCCTGGATCACCTTTTACCATCCATAGTATAGTGAGTCCTGACAATTCTTCATTTAGATCTTTGAATCTTGGTTGAAATCCTCCTAGGGGTCTAAGTCCTCCTAGAGGTGCTAGTCTGCCTAGAAATCCAGGTACTTCAAGAGGTCCAAGCCCACCATGTGGCCCTGTAATGGCCTATTTCAATGTCAATTCTCCTATAACATTCAATGATTATCATGAGATGCCAAAAAATCTTGAAAAGATATGTCCTAAATATCAACTGCATTAGGATCCAGAGGATCACATTAGGATATTCAAGGAGGCATGCTTTAGAGCTAGGTTAGAATATGAGGATGTTGTGTATAGACTGTTTCCTTACACCTTTAGTGAGCATGCTTCTGACTGGTATGTTAACTTGCCCAATGGTTATATTTCTTCTTGGGCACTTATGGAAAGGCATTTTTGTCTAGGTTAAGGGGGCCAGTCAATCCTTCCAACTTATATCATAAATTGGCTGCAATTAAAAGAGGTGAAGGAGAACTGATTGATAACTTTAATGATAGGTTTCAAAAGTGTTACTCCCAGTTAGTTACTCCTTACACAATAACTATAGATGCATTATTAGCCATGTACTATGTCACTCTTGATCCACTAACTTCTATGTTTGTTAAAAGAAAAGTTGATATAGATACTATATCCAAAGCTTATAAAGAAGTAGCCTCGGTAAACCAGGAAATGAGATAAACAACCTATAGTACTTTCCTTAATGGAGGAAACCCTGAGATGTAAAGTCAAGAACAACCTTTGAATGGAGTTCCTATACATCATACTCCATTATTGATCCCAATTCCTACATACACACCTGTGTATAATCCATCCCCAATCCAGACTATAGTTCCCTATATTGGTAATAGTACCAGTAACAATCAAAATAATGGTCAGTCATTTTTTCAGTGTCCTCAAGATACATTTGTGGCAAAGGCACAAGAGGATAGGGAACATATCAAAGAAATTATTGCACACTTAAGAAGATTGACCACTGAAATTACACAACTAAGAAATGAAAATTTCTATGGGAGAAATAATCAAGGATACAGTCAAAACCATAACCAAAATTATAACCAGGGCCAGGGTTCAAATCAAAACCAAAATTAAAATTAGAGTCAAAATCATAATCAAGGATAGACAATGCAAAACAGAGGACATGCTGCAGATCAAAAGACTTCTAGTAATAACAATAGAAATCAAAATCAACCAAAGCCACCTAGGATATGGAACACAGGGGCAAATAATGGCACTCTAGCTTCTCCATTTGAGAGTTTAGATAATCAGGAAGAAAAACAAATAGCCAGAATCTAAATGGCCAATGTAGCATTAAAAAACTGGTGCATGATCCACAATACCAGTGCACATACTGAATTATATTGCCCCTAGTTTCATCTGGCGGATAGCATTTTCAATGTGGATGTACAAGCTCCCACATCTGAATTTCTCACTCCCAAACGTAACGAAATAGTACCCTCATGATTTGAGACTCCTTTATTCTTAGAAACTTTCACATTTACAACTAGGGAGGAAGAGGATTAGATATTAGAAGCTGAACCCTATTGTTGTGAGAACATATACCTTGAGTCAACTTTAGTATTGGATGTGTTTCAGTTTCCCTTTGAAAATAAAAATGAAGTGTTATATGAAATAGAGGAAGTACAGGCTTTTCAACAGTCCAAAAAAAATCATACTTATAATTTGAGAAATAATACTAGGCCTGGAGGACCTTTCACTACTTCCACTCCTCCCAACAATTTCAACACTCCTCCAGATCAGTATGCCAACAATAACCGTGCTATATTGAAGGATAATCATTTTGGTAATGGTGGGATAGTAGCATCAAAAGTTCAAACAGGGAAAATAGAGACAGTGGAAACAATGAGGTTAATGAGCTATTTGTTTGAAGAAATAAAGAAAATCAAGGTTAGTATATGTTTATGTGAATTATTAAAAAGTCTAGGGGTCAGAAATGCTTTCATAAAATCCTTGGGTACATCTATGGCAGGCAAGGTTTCTGTTGATATGAATGTTTCTAGTAAAGATCCACAGTCCAAAGACAAAAGTAAGAAAATCGAACAACCTTCCAACACTAACATGGTGATGTATGCAAATAAGAGGGAAGCCCCTCCTTTCTTGTTAACCATTAGGATGTTGGGAAAGAACATATATAATTGCATGGTAGATTTTGGTGAATCAGCCAATGTAATGCCTTTAGGGATATGCAAAACTTTAGGGCT
Source organism: Cunninghamia lanceolata (assembly GCA_027924645.1). NCBI lineage: Eukaryota > Viridiplantae > Streptophyta > Pinopsida > Cupressales > Cupressaceae > Cunninghamia > Cunninghamia lanceolata. The sequence continues at coordinate 7,647,796 of BSBN01000482.1, forward strand.
GACCCCTACCAAATCTGCCAAAATTGTTACACAATTAGACAAAATTGAGGTCAATTTGATAGGAGAATTAATGCATATTCAAATGTAATTAGCCTCTGATCCTAGGGTGAGTCAGTTTATTGACATTCAGGTAGTGGATATACCTATGAATTATGGGATGTTGTTAAGTAGGGAATGGTCCAAAATGTTAAATGGATATATGGCCACTATTTTTTCACACATGTGGTTATCTTGGAGAGGTGTTCCAAATTAGATCAGTATTGAAGCTAAACCTAGAATGAAACACATCATTACAGAATACAAAAGGACTAACAAGATATTGTATGCTTCTGTTGAACCAGGTTGAGTCACTAATAGAGGAGTGCAAATTGAAGAAATCTTGATGTTGAATTTTAATGAAAAACCTGTTAGTAAAGAAATAGTAGTGTTTATTGAGTCTGATTGCAATTCCTCTATTGAAGAAGACAATGTAGTAAATCGTTTTGGTCAGATCATAAGGTAGGAAATAGAAAGGTGCATTGAACAAAAAATTGCAATTCAGTGCAAGCTCTACAAAAGTATGTGCAGAGTCCATAATAAACCTCATTCTGAAGAGAATTGTGGAATGTGCAGAGACATCATAGAATACCAATACATAAAGTGCACAAAAGGGATGGAACTGCAAGAAGGAAAGGTTAATCCTGAGAAACTAGAGTTGTGTTTTTATGAGAATATAGATATATCAATTTAGGATTTAGAGAAAGAAACAAAAGACAAAAATGTATGTCATTCTGATTTATAAGTTGAGAATATAAATATGTAGGTAGGTGAAAATGAATCACCCATGAAGGAACAAGATGTTACAGCAAAGATAACAGAAAGGGTGAGACATGCCAAAATAAAAGGTCAAAGAAAGAAAGAAGGCATGTGGACATTGAAATGTGATGGGTCTAAGTCCAAACAAGGTGCAGGTGTGGGTGTTGAACTTATAGATCCTAATGGTAAGTCATTTTTAGCAGCATATAGGTTACAATTTCCTTGTACTAACAATGTAGCGGAATATGAAGCTTTAATTTATAGACTTGTTATGGCTATCAAGAAAAGGGTGAAAATGATCAGAGTATTTTCAGACTCTGAGTTCGTGGTCAGACAAGTGAGAAAATTATATGCATGCAATTATAAGAAGATGGTTTGTTATAGGCATAGAGTGTGGAATTTAATTGATTCATTTGATGCCTTTAACATAGAAGATATCCCTAGGGAATTGAATCATAAACTACATGTAATAGCAGCTGCTCTAGCACTTTAGAGACTTTAACATTGTCAGGTCTAAAATGATTTGTTGTTGAATTAGTGAATGTCCTGAGCATACCAGATAATATTACTGATTTTCAAGTATTTGAAGGGGATCAACAAATTATGGATTTTGTCACCTGTAATGAAGTGTTTGAAGCTCAAATTAGTGATGAATGGCCTGATGTGTCTTAGGATGAAGAAGATATAGTAAACTTGAAAAGTAATTTCTTACGCAAGGGCGTAATTAAATTCGAAAAGATTTTTAACTTTGATGGGGTAGTTAGACAGAAAGCTTTGCCCAAAATTGAAGGGGGTAAATGTGATCCCTATAACCTGGGAATAGAGGAAAGTCCAAAAAATTTACTGATTGGGAAGGCTTGTTCTGAAGAGTTAAGAAAAGAAATTGTGGATGTTTTGAAACAATACAAACACGTAATAGCATGGACATTGATGCAGTAGCATCCAATGGTGTAAGGGCAATCTTGCATCACCCAAAAAGTAGTTAATTCAAAATCATTGTAGTTGTTTTCATTTATTTCCATAATTAGTGTTTCTGGTTCCATAATATCTAGACGAATGATGTAGGACTTTCAGTTTTTCCAAAATTGCTAAAAATAGCAGCCTGCCTATTTTAGAAAGTGTACTTGCCATTTTAGGAAAAATTGCATTTGGGCATGATTGAAGTGAAAACTTACAAAAAGTTACATAATGGAAATATAAGACCTTTGGTGAAGAAATCAAGCAAAGATCATTTATGAGCTGAAAGATATTAAAATTTTTGTTTTTCGAAAAGCCCCTAAAAATTTCTCGAATGAGATATGAGGCACTAAAACATCCCATAATGTCCTGAAAAGTTGACAAAAATCTATTTACAAATTTCTAACATGATAGTTCACATTGTGAGCTTTCCGGTGCTTAAAACAGTTCATCAATTGGACACCCAGATCAAAAGTTATGCTTCCCGGAAGTTGACCTACTTTTGGAGGGAGTTGTAAATTTTGAAATTTAGTTGGAGGTTGCCAAAAAGTGCTATTAATGACTATTTTGGGAACCCTGGGTGGCAGTAGAGTTAAGGGGGTCAGTGTGGAGTCAAGAATAGGCAGGAAAATAGAAACCCTAGCTGATTTGGGGTTACAGAAGGCAAGAGATTCCTGAACCTGGGGAGGTGTAGCTGTGGTGTGTTGCAGCATGTGGAGGATTGATTCCTTGGATTGTAATTGAGCTTCTGTAATGTAATGAGTTGCCTAGATCAATAAAGAAATATTCTATTTTTTGTATTCTATTTTTGTTGTTGTGTGTTTTATGATTTACCCCCTTCATCAGACATATGAAGATTTGAAGACATATGATACGTCCATCATAACTCACGTAATACCCTTGAAACCAAAAGTTAAACCATCTATGCAGAAATAGAGGTAGTGAATGCTATTTTGGAGCCTTTAATCTTTAAGGAAGTGAAAAAATTGTTGTCATCTAGAATAATCTTCCCAATAAGACATTCAACCTGGGTAGCTAACTTAGTACCTATGAGAAAGAAAAGTGGAGACATCAGATTATGTGTTGACTTTAGAAATTTGAACAAAGCATTTGAAAAGGATAATTATCCTTTGCCTCCAATAGATGAAGTGATGCAAGCAGTAAATGAAGCTAAGATGATGTCTTTTTTAGATGGATTTTCAGGATATAATCAGGGCTTAGTTGATAAGGAGTATAGTTTGAAGACTACATTCACTTGTAAGTGGGGTAATTATGCATATAGGAGGATACCATTTGGCTTGATCAATGTAGGTACCACCTTTCAACGAGCAATGGACATTGTGTTTCATGGATTATCAGGTAAATGCACTGTTATTTATATGGGTGATTTAACTATGTACTCAAAAGATGCATCAACTCATGCAGAAGATTTGAGAAGGGTACTTAAAAGATGTGAAAGGTATGGGATTTCTCTTAACCCAAAGAAATGTTCATTCAGTGTAACTGAAGGAAAATTGTTAGGACATGTCATTTCTGAAAATGGGATATCTATTGATCCTGATAGAGTAGAAGGAGTAACAAAATTGTAATTACCTAATAGTAAAAAGGAATTAAGGTCTTTTTTGGTAAGATTAACTTTGTCAGGAAGTTTATTACAAGGTTTGCAGAGATTGTGCAACCATTAAACGTGATGCTCAAGAAAGATGCAAAGATAGAATGGACATTGGTAGCCAAGGCCGTATTCAAAGATATTAAGGAGGCCATTTCTAATTCTCCTATGTTGGCAAGTCGAAATTATACCAAGCCATTTTACATATATTCTTTTGCATCTACACATTCAGTTGCAGCTTCCTTGACACAAAAGGGAGAAGATAATGAAGAAAAACCCATAGCTTTCATGAGTGCACCTTTGAAAGATGCACAACTAAAATATTTAGACACAGAAAGACAAGCATTTGCATTAGTAAGTGCAGTGAAAAAGTTTAGGCATTACATCTTATGCAATCAAATCAAGGCCATAGTACGAGATGTAGCAGTAAAAATGTTGCTAATGCAGAATGAGCCTGGAGAGAAAAGGGCCAAATGGATTACAATATTGCAAGAGTTTAGTATGGAGATCATTACAATGAAGCTAGTTCGAGGACATGCGTTAGTACAGACCATAGCAAACACAGATCCAAATTTGGTAAAACAACAATATGTATTGAATTCTAGTGATGCTTTAGGCTAGGATGATGATTTGAATACATTTCTAATATCGGGTAAGTGTCCAAGTAAGATGAAGTCTTCTCAAAGGAGAGATTTAAAGATCAAAGCACAAAGGTACATGGTACAAGGAGGTCTTCTATTCAATAAGAACCATGAAGGTATATATTTAAGATGTTTAAACAGAATTGAAGCAGATAAGGTATTGTCGGAGTTGCATGATAAGTATGGAACTGCTCATGGTTCTCATTTGGCTACTATGCATAAGATTTTAAGAGTGGGCTACTATTGGCCAACAATGTTTAAAGATACAGAGAGTCACATTTGAAGTTGTCACACCTATTAGACTACAACAGACAAGGGAAGGAATCAAACTAATCCATTACAACCAGTCATTGAGTCTAGGCCATTTGCACAGTGGGGCTTTGATTTCACTGGAGTTATAAATCCTCCATCATCTATAGGACATAAGTTTATATTGACAGTGACAGACTATTGTACAAGGTGGACTGATGCCAATGTTGCAAGTTTTCTACTATTGAGGTAGTTATCAAATTTCTTGAAGAAAATATCATAACAAGGTTTGGAACTCCATATTTGCTGGTATGTGATAATGGCCCTACATTTTCTTCTCTAAAATTTTCTAAATGGGCATTTGAATATGGGATAGTTTTAGAATTTTCTTCAAATTATTATCCTTTAGGGAATGGTTTAGTTGAGTCCACAAACAAGATTTTATTGGATATAATCAAGAAACTAATTGTAACAAATCCCAGAGAGTGGAATACATTATTAAAATATGCGTTGTGGGTAGATAGCACTAAGGTTAAGTCAGCCTTAGGCAATGCTCCTTATCACCTAGTTTATGGGGCTAATCCCATACTTCTAGTGAATTTAAGAATACCTATATGGAAGTTTCCTAATGAATATTTAGGATTTGACCATCACAGAGAGGCCAGGTTAGTCCAAATGTTACAATTGGACAAAAAGAGAGTTCAAGCTATTGAAAAATTTACTAAACATCAAGTGGTGGTCAAAAGATGGTTTGACAAAAGAGCAAGAGTCAAAACATTTCGAATATCAGATTTAGTGTTGTGCTAGGATAAAGCAGATGAAAAGAAAGGAAATCATGGGAAATTCAACAAATTGTGGCTAGGTCTACTACAGGTCATAGAGATAATAGGAGATAATATGTTTAGGCTTAAAACCTTGACTGGAGAACATGTGCCATTACCTATTAATGGCCAACATTTGAAACATTACTTCTAGGTTTGAGGTGACGGTGGTTGTCCTATTATGTATTATAGCATAAACAATGTATAGTTGTTTTTGTTTTTGTTGTGTCTTATTTTGTTTTGTTTTATTTTGTTGTTTTGTTGGTTTGTGTGTTGTGCTTCCTTGGTATGGATGTTTGTTTTGTTTTGAAGTATACATGACCAGATTAAGAACCACTAAAAACAATAGAAAATTCAGAACATTTAGGGTAATTATTTGAAACTTATGCATAACTTGTTGTGACTTTCATGAATGTAGAAAATGGTTTGGCTTGTGAAGTTTTGTATTCAATAATTGTGGGTTGAGTATTCAAGGGAAGTTTCTCACAATGACACACCTAAAATCCTTGGGTTTGTTGAACATACCAGTGTAGGTGTTAAGTGAAAAATTAGAGGTCACCCTTTCTACCATTACAATTCTCAGCCTAATTTTAGCAAGTGATCACACCTTGCATCATGAAGTTACAATGATAATATCTTATAAAGTCTCTATCTTACACAAAATTTAAAAAAAAATAATAAATAAAAAAATAAAATGGATTTTACTGAAAATCCAGATTAAGCTATCTAAGTAACTCTACCAAGGCTATAGATGCTTGTTGGCAGTGGGCTCTACTTAGGAGAATTGTAACGATAACCTTGTCGGGGCTATAGATGCCTGCTTGTAGCAAGGCTCTATCCAGTTGGCTATGAGGGAATGATATCAACAATGTAGTTTAATATTAGTCATTGGTTTATTCAACTTATGTTCAAGATGAGGATTATTAACCACATGCACCCACTTAAACTCAATTGGAAGATTCATGCACCTTATTGAATACATTAAGTCTCAAGTTAAATAATGATCTGCAGAAAAGAAAGTTGGAAGTTATGAATTTATTTCATTTAGGTTTATTTAATGGTTTTAATTTAATTGTTTTGTTTGGTTGCTAGTTCTTTTGATGCTCACAACATGCCCCATTTTACCTCTTAGAAAAATGAGGACCCCTGCTATGGTTGTGGCTTTTTGCTTGTGTGTGGTCCTGCTTGGTGGTAAAGGGAAAAGAGGTAAAAGTTACAAACCATGTTGAAAATTAAAAAAAATTAGCATTAAGTGCCAAAGGGGAATATAGGTGAATTCTTTGTCAAAAATGAATAAGGGTTGCTTTTGAACCATTTTAAAATTCCCAATCTTCTGCATGATATGCATGTTTTTTGTTAAATGCATTATAGAAAGGTTTTGTATGTTGCATGTTCAAGGTTGTTTGTATGTGGAGTCATTGTATAAGTCACATTGAGGGGTCAAGTTTATTTATTGTCGTACTCTATATGCATATGTTTAGTGTTTTATTCTTTGTATACAAGTCAGACCTAATAAGTTTCAGAAGTGAAGTGGATAAATGGCTAAGTTCGTACTGTATCTTGAGTTGTATGTTTGTTGAAAAGGAAACATACAAAGCAATATATAGTGCAATATGCATGACGTGGACCCAAAGAGAATATAAAATTCAGTTTTATTAAGGGGAGGAAAAAGGTATGTTCCATAGTTTGTATGTTTGTATGTTTCGGGCTTACATATTTTGAATACATACAAGTGTGGATTTCAAAGGTTAATTAAATCAAGTGAAGGTAATGCATCGTACCTTAATATTTTTGGAAATATGCATTCTCTTTATATACATGTATGAATCCGAAAGGGTTATATAATATTGTTAAAGAAAAATGAAGAGTCTGGGATGGTTATATAAGAGTATGCATGTATGGAGGCTTGTATCTAAGGGTAGATACAAGTGTTGTTGTTTCATCTAGATACAAGTGAGGAGGTAAAGTGGGTCCAACAAGTTGTATCTCGTGGTTGTATATTGCATAGACAAGAGGATATAAAGGCTGATATACAAGCAAAGATGCAAGGTACAACACTGATTTCAAAAGGAAGTTAAATAAAGGTAAGGCGTTGTATGTTTGGGCAATTTTATGTTAACGACATACAATCCTGATATACAAAGAAATGAAAGGCGTCGTTGAAGAGCTAAAAGGTAAAGAGTGTTTGTATGGGTTGCAATTGTATAAACGTTTGTATCCATTTTACATACATTATGATATACAAACAAAAGATACAAGGGCATATATAGAGAAAAAGGATAACATTGTTTATAACCCGTTGGATGTAGGCTTGTATATTGAAAAGATGTAAATTGACATACAAGAAATAATATACAAGGAGAGATACAAGGAAGCATGATGTAGGCAAAGAATAGGCTAATAGATAGAAGGTTTAAAAATAAAATGTTGAAGTAGAAGGCCGAAGCTGTAGGTGCATTGATTGTTGCAATAAATGCTGAACTAACACTAAAAATGGTAAAATTTAATAGGTTAGGTTAAATAACAGGTTGTTTTCTTTTAGATTTGCATTGCTAAAATTAAAATTACAGAAAGAGGAACTGTTGTGAAAATCAAACAGGAGAAACTCATCACAAGACAGAATCTCAGAATCGAGAACAGAGTAGAAAATGGTAAAGTTGGTCAATAGTTGTAAGGTTGAGCTATCAAAAATATAGGTATTTATCTTAAACGTCATTACCATTCAGTTGATTAAAAAATATAAAGTAATTATCAGTAATTTCATTTGAAAATGTAAGCAAGTGTTAAATTACTATGTCTGATTGTTAATTAGCTGGTTTGGGTTAAATAATACGAAAGTCAAAACTAGAAAAGACAAAGAGGGGTTAGGGTAAATGTAAAAATCAAAAATTCATGGTAAAACCCTAGGTAAGAGAGTAAAACAACAAGTTAAAAAATGCATTTTTTTTTACAGAATGGCCCCAAAGAAGAACAAGGTGGATACAGGGGGTGAGGAAAAGATTAAAAAGGAAAGATAGCCCCATAAGGAAATTGAGAAGGAAGAGTTGCCAATATACAGAGGGTACCCTTCGTTGCTCGGCACAAGCATGGTAGGGACAAACACCAGCATAGGGAATTATGACGTGGATGATGTTTTGTAGAAGATCATAGCAACCGATGCTACACCTGACATGACGTGTATATGGGAATGTGGATTATACAGAGCTACAGGTTTCTTGTTGGCTATGGAAGCTAAGGACCTATGTCTGGATTGCATATACTTATATGACCCAGTTACCAGAAGAGTAATACATGAAGATAGAGTCATTGCAGACTTATGTATAGAGGGGATTGTAAGAACATGTGGTCTAGAGATACATGAAAAAATAGTAGATATTGATATTGACCAGTACAATGAGGATTTCAATGATAATGAGAAGGATTGTAGAAGCAAGATTTTCTACAGTTGGTATAATGTGGAGAATAAACCCAAGGCTGTGGCAAGAGTACATAAGATCCTGCAAAGAATAGATTTTAAATAGGAGATACATTTGATGATAATAATGTTAAACAGATTGGTAGGTTTAAGAGATTATACTAAGTGTGAACCTTGGATGTTCACTATTATCCACTTCATGAGGGAAGCGAAGAAGGAACATGGACAAATTCACTAGGCTAAGGCTATTAGCACAACCATATGGAAACATGAAATGTTAAGAAAACAAAAGATGATGCCTTTCTATTTTTCCTCGTATGTATTGTATTCATGTGCAGTAATGGTTCAACCATATATATATGGGATTGACATAATTAGAACCCTAGGAAATGGCCTAGACCAAAATCTTGTATATGACCATTATCTTGATTTACAAGAGGATAATGCATTAAGAAAGTATATTTTAGTAAACGATGTATTTTATACATACATGGTCAGAGTTTTAAGAGAAGAGCAAGATAAGAGGTTGTCTGTAGATGCAGAAGATACAATTAGTTTGCACAATTCCTGGTACATACAATTCAAAAAATTCACTTATATCTGAATTGAGGGCTTTGAAGGAAAGCCTTTCGTGCTACCTAGGTATCCTTCTAACAAGTTGATTGTTTTAGAGTTCTCAAGGCAGAACTTGAATGCCTTCAAAATGTATAAAAAGAGGTATAACAGGGGGAATCTTAAGCTCCCTTGGGCAATTGGTAGATATTCCTATTCTAGTAAAGAAGTGGCTAGTTACTCAGAGAAAGAGTTAATGTATTATGGATTTAAGGAATTTGAGTTAGCAAGGAGGTTTGATCCTTTTCACGGGATCCAAAATACTATTGATTTTAAATTTAAACATCAAATACACATTAAGGATTTTTGGTCAGATTGTAAGGATGATAGAGAAGTGAGAATGAGAGCTCACAAAAGACTGATAGTAGAGAAAATGAGGTCCATGGGAGAAATTTATGTCCCCCCATAAGTTAAAGATGATGATAATTTCTTACACCACAGTTATGAAAGTGCCAGGCTTGCTCCTATTGGTGAGCCTAATTGGTCGCAACCATGGAATACATCTTTGGACACATTGTCCAAACCTGTCATTTTGTTCTCCAAGACATGGTTGAAGGACAGAATTCAGGAGCTTCAGTCTAAGGGAATAGAGCCTACATATCCAAAGAAGGGCAAAAAGAGAGTGAGGGAGCATTAGGATGATCTCCAGTGCTTCTATGAAAAGAAAAGGAAGATTGTAGAAGCAAAGATTATAGAGAAAGACAAAAAAAGCTACATTGATGGATCCTTATGCACTATGGGTGATAGTAGCGGTATCATCGGGCACGTTTGCATAAGCAAAGTCATTGAGTCATGATACCAGTATAGAGCAAGTACATGCTTCTAAAGAGTTAACAGGAGAGAAGGTTATGAAGGAAATACTAGTAGGGATATCGAAAGGAGAAACTTCAAAATAAAGTGTAAGTTATAGGGGCATAGTAGGTAGGTGCTAAATTAAGTAACATACCTAGTGCATCTAGGTCAGCAGACAAAAGACAAACATATGCTAATGTTAAAATAGAATTGGCTGAAGAAATACTACATTAGTAAAAAATGCATGAAGCCAAACAAGTTACTAAGACCATCAACGTTGAAGATGACAGCAGTGGAAGTGAAGTCAAGGAAGTGGATTCAAGGACGAGAAGAGAAACTAGCATGGAGGAAGAGGAATCTAGTGAATATTCAAGTGAGGAAGAGAAACAAGACACTCAATCTTATATGGAAGTTGAACAAGGTCTAGTGTCTGAGAAAGAAAATGTACAAGAAGGATTGGGGCCAGTGGATCTATTTGGTACATTGGTACCTCCTAAAATCATAAGGGATGTGCAAGATGTAGCACATCAAATAGAAGAATCTCAAAAGGAAGATACACCTATGGAAGAAGTTAAACAAACAACTTCTCAAACTAAGGAAGAAATAGGAGCTAGTAATTTTGGTGTAGATGTGTTGAATATTCTGAATATGTATGAGGAATACAATGAAGAAGAAAAGAATGTAGAAAGCGAAGATGAACAAGAAAAAGAGACAAAAGAATCTGATAAGATAGTAGGTTCACCTTCACATGCAGTACAAGCTGACATTAATGAAAAGATGCAAGAGAAAATTGAAACCGCAGGGGAGCAAATGGAAATGGAAGATGATCTTGAAAGTAAACAAGATACATAAAATATTAGTAAAGATAATATTGAACCTGAAAAGCAAGTAGACAATGAGGGAATGATAAACATAGGACAAGATAATGAAAAGGAAGAAGAAAAAAATCCATAAGAAAAAGAAGGTCCATAGGAAGAGGATGAGGGTGGAGGAGATATAGAAATTGAAGAAGATGATAATGAGGGTGAATCTAAACAACAAAATGATTTAATGGTGCAAGAACCAGCCCATCAATACCAACCTCCTCCACAACAACAAGAACAAGGAGAAGTAGAAAAGCCTCAAGAGGAGGTAATTAATGAACAGAAAACTACTGAAATCACAAAAGAGGCTCTGGTCTGGGTGGGTGCAGAAGTAAGGAGAGAAAAGGTAGAGGTATAGTTAGTACCCATAGACATCAAAAGTTTATTAGGTGATGCAATGCCAAAAAAGCAAAGAGGAAGCCCAGAACCATGTCGGTAATAAAAAAGGGTCCTGATGGATCTAAAACATTGAATTTAGCAATACCATAGAAGGATAAAGCAAAATGGGAAGTAACAATAGATGATTACAAGATCCTCAATTTTGACCTAGGTCACATCACAAGAGAACAACATATAAGTGAGTGGGAGGATATGCACCAGGATACTGCAGAAATGCTAAAGAAAGATAAAGATAAACATGAATATTTGAAAGGAAACATTGTCTAGTTACAACAATTCATTAGGGGAATATTTGATCCCAATGCTAGAATACCAGAGTTACCCAGTGAAATAGCAGTATTGTCAAAAGACAAAGTGAAGGATACAGAAAATAAGAGGATTGAGGCCAATATTTTTGAAGAATGGTTCAGAACATTCATACAAGAAGGAGAAGAGGTGATCAAACAAGTAGTGACAAGATGGGAATTGGCAGCAACAAAAAAGAATAAATGCAGTGTGTTTATATATAATTGTGAGATTAGAAAAGAAGAATGCAAGTTTGAATTGGGGCAATTAGAGGAATTGAAGAAAGAATGGATGAAGTAATACAAGAAGGAGTCATTACTCCTCAGATGGCAAATCAAGTACTACAGGCCAGGTTGGAGTTAAAGTTTGAAGATGATAGTCTCAGAAGATGCATCACAGTCACTCAAGGTTTAGAGAAGAAAGCAGATAACATGATCAGGTTGCATAAGCAGATAGTTGAAAAGCTCATAGATCATGAATGCATGGATGTACCAGAAACAAACTCCAAAGGAAATTGAAAGAATTCAAGGCCATCTTTGCACCATGTCTGGAGAATCTAGATCCATATTTAAGTAAACAAATGATTGATTCAATAATGGAGGCGAGTGCCAAGACAAAGAAATATAAGAAGAATGTTGAAGGTTTAGGTAAAGAAGAGAATAAATTGAAAGAAGGGGTCATAATACAAGAATATATATGGATAAGGAGTCTAGGGGCAAATTACACCTTCATATAAGGTGTAACAAATAATTTCAAGATACATCTGAAGGAGTAGGAAAGTATAAAAAAAAAGGCAAATAATACTAATGAAAGAGTCAATTGAATGGTATTTGCGGGTAAGGTCAACAAAATAGAAGAGGTCAAAAGGGGGAATCCTATTTTGAAAAGATTCCAATGGCATCCTTTGAGGTAGGAAAAGATACCACAAAGATATTTTGAGAAACGGTTAGCAATGAATGTACACCCTTGATCAAGAAAGTATGAATACTGACCGTAGATTGGGTTTTCTAGTTGTAGGAGTATGAAGTTTCAAATTCTATATAAAAAGCTATGCTACTTGTATATTATTTACACAGGGATTTTTAAGTTGTAGCTCGCACTTGTAATTTGTTTGAACATTTGAATAGAGAAGTATTTCTTTTAGTTTAGAAGAGGAGGTTGCCTATGTCTACATTAAGGAATATGCAGAATGTCTCGTTTCCTTACTGTATCTGTAAAAACATCTGTAATTTTTCTAGGAATTTGATTAATGAAACAAAAGGTCATTCATACATTATAAATTCTATATGATCGTGTTCTTTAAATACAAGTAAACTTGGAATTCTACGTCTATTACATAGTGTTTTCTAACTCTTACTTGTACTTGGAGTATTATCCTTTGAAAGCTTGCAATCATTGATGTCTGTTCGTGAAAATACTTAGGACTCTGCATTTGAAGATTTAGTATGTTGATTTGATTAATTTACTATATCTCTTAAAGACGTGAGTAAAAGAATGTTTAGATCCTATAGTGAAATGATATTCAACTTGATTTTCTCTAACTTTTCTCCAAGCATTTGAAATAATTAGCTTTAATGCAGAAATCTCAAGGAAATTGTGTTACATTTGAAAGAAGCATGCATAATTGTGTTAATATCTGACAATTTTCACATCAATTTGAAAGGTAAATCTTGTTATACTATAAACCATACAAGGGTTTGTAATACAATAATAAGTTTATGCAAAGGAATGAATAGTTTGTCTATATTTGTAACAATTTGCATAATTTTAGTCCAGTAAGTCACATATTATCTTAAATCAAGTAAGGCCCCTTAAATATTATAGTTTCACATCAACCTGCTAAATTGTACACAAGGTCAAGACCTAACCATACATAAACTTGGGATTAAGAACTCTTAGGTGATTTCTTCATATCTATCAAGACAGTTTAGGTTCATTTTGTGAATTTTAACTTTTGTTATGAATGTGTAAAAATAATCATCAACAATTTTTAGTGCTAGAAGGAGGGCCTGAGTGGAGTTAAGGTAGGATTTAAGCAAAGATGGCTCATAATAGTGGTAGGGTGACAAATTCTAGATCTAGTTCAGAAGATATCTTTGTGCAATTACCTGATAGAAGTCAGAATAAAGGTCCTTTGATTTGGAATCCTAGAATAACACACATAGGAGGCTCATTTGGGACACCTCTTCGGTCACCTCCTAGATCAACTTTTAACATCCATAGCATAGTGAGTCCTAACAGTTCTTCATTTAGATCTTTGAATCTTGATTTAAGTCCTCCTAGGGGTCCAATTTCTCCTAGAGTTGCTAGTCCACCTAGAAGTCCAAGTACTCCCATAGGTCCAAGCCCACCATGTGACCCTACAATGGCCTATTTCAATGTCAATTCTCCTATAACATTCAATGATTATCATGAGATGCCAAAAAATCATAAAAATATATGTCCTAAATATCAATTGCATCAGGATGCAGAGGATCACATTAGGATATTCAAGGAGGCATGCTTTACAGCTAGGTTAGAATATGAGGATGTTGTGTGTAGACTGTTTCCTTACACCTGTAGTGAGCAAGCTTCTAACTAGTATGTTAACTTGCCTAATGGTTATATTTATTCTTAGGCACTTATGGAAGAGGCATTTTTATCTAGGTTTAGGGGGCCAGTCGATCCTTCCACCTTATATCATAAATTGGCTGCAATTAAAAGAGGTGAAGGAGAACTGATTGATAACGTTAATGATAGGTTTCAAAAGGATTACTCCCAGTTAGGTGCTCCTTACATAGTAACTGTAGATGCATTATTAGCCATGTACTATGTCACTCTTGATCCACTAACTGTTATGTTTGTTAAAAGAAAAGTTGATATAGATACTATATCCAAAGCTTATAAAGAAGCAGCCTCAGTAAACTAGGAAATGAGACAAACAACCTATAGTCCTTTTCTTAATGGAGGAAACCCTGGGATGCAAAGTTAAGCACAACCTTGGAATGGAGTTCCTATACATCATACTCCATTATTGAATCTAATTTCTACATACACACCTATGTATAATCCGTCTCTAATCCAAACTATAGTTCCCTATACTGGTAATAGTACCAGTAACAATTAGAATAATGACCAGTCATTTTTCTAGCCTCCTCAGGATACATTTGTGGCAAAGGCACAAGAGGATAGGGAAGAGATCAAAGAAATTATTGCACACTTGAGAAGATTGACCACTGAAATGACACAACTAAGAAATGAAAATTTCTATGGGAGAAATAATCAAGGATACAGTCAAAACCACAACCAAAATTATAACCAAGGTTAGGATTCAAATCTAAACCATGATTATAATCAGATTCAAAATCATAATCAGGGATAGACAATGCAAAATAGAGGACATGCTGTAGATAACAAGACCTGGGGTAATAACAATAGAAATCAGAATCAACCAAAGCCACCTAGGACATGGAACATAGGGCCAAAATGGCATTCTATCTTCTCCATTTGAGAGTTTAGATAATCAAGAAGCAAAACAAATAGCCAGAATTGAAATGGCCAATGTAGCATTAAAAAAGTGGTGCAGGATCCACAATACCAGTGCAAATACTGAATTAGAATGCCCTTAGTTTTGTTTGGCGGCTAGCATTTTTGATGTGGATGTACAAGCTCCCACATTTGAATTTGTCATTCCCAAAGGTAATGAAATAGTACCCTCAGGATTTCAGACTGCTTTAGTCTTAGAAACGTTCACCTTTGCAACTAGGGAGGAAGAGGATCAGATATTAGAAGATGAACCTTATTGTTGTGAGAACTTATGCCCTGAGTTAGATTTAGTATTGGATGCATTTCAGTTTCCCTTTGAAACTGAAAATGAAGTGTTATACAAAATAGAGGAAGTACAAGCTTTTCAATAGGCCAATAAAAATCATACTTACAATTTGAGAAGTAATAGTAGGCTTGGAGGTCCTCTCACTACTTCCACTCCTCCCAACAATTTCAACACTCTTCCAGATCAACATGCCAGTAATAACCCTACTATATTGAAGGCTAATCACCATGAGAATGGTGGGACAGTAGCATCAAAAGTTAAAACAGGGAAAATAGAGACAGTGGAAACAATGAGGTTAATGAGCTATTTGTCTGAAGAAATAAAGAAAATCAAGGTCAGTATACCTTTACGTGAATTATTGAAAAGTCTAGGGGTCAGAAACGCTTTCATAAAATCCTTGGATATGTTTGTGGTAGGTGAGGTTTCTGCTAATATGAAAGTTCCTAGTAAAGATCCATAGTCCAAAGACAAAAGTAAGAAAACCGAATAGCCTTCCAATAGAAATGTGGCATGTATGCCGATAAGAGAAGCCCCTCCTTCCTTGTTAACCATTAGGATGTTGTGAAAGAACATACATAATTACATGGTAGATTCTCGTGCATTAGCCAATGTAATGCCTTTAGGGATATGCAAAACTTTAGCGCTGACTCCTACCAAATCTGCCAAGGTTGTTACTCAATTAGACAAAACTAAGGTCAATGTGATAGGAGAAATAATGCATATTCAAATGTTGTTAGCCTCTGATCCTAGGGTGAGTCAGTTTATTGACATTCAGGGAGTGGATATACCTATGAATTACGGGATGTTGTTAAGTAGGGACTGGTCCAAAACGTTAAATGGATATATGGTCACTAATTTTTCACACATGTGGTTATCTTGGAGACGTGTTCCAAATCAGATCAGGATAGAAGCTGCGCCCAGAATGAAACACGTGATTATAGAATACAATAGGACTAACGAGGTATTATATGCTTCTATTGAACCAGGTGTTTATAGAGTCACTAATAAAGGAGTGCAAATTGAAGAAATCTTAATGTTGAATTTTAAAGAAAAACCTGTCAGCAAAGAAATAGTAGTGTTTATTAAGTCTGATTGCAATTCCTCTGATGAGGAAGACAATGCAGTAAATCATTTTGGTCAGATCATAAGGCAGGAAATAGAAAGGTGCATTGAACAAAAAAATCTAGTTTAGTGCAAGTTGTACAAAAGTATGTGTAGAGTCTCTAATAAGCCTCATTTTGAAGAGAATTGTGGAATGTGTAGAGACATCATAGAATATCAATACATAAAGTACGCAAAAGGGATGGAACTGCAAGAAGGAAAGGTTTATCCTGAGAAACTAGAGTTGTGTTTTCATAACAATATAGATATATCAATTCAAGATTTAGAGAAAGAAACAAAAGACAAAAATGTCTGTCATTCTGATTTACAAATTGAGAATATAAATATGCAGGCAGGTCAAAATGAATCACCCATGAAGGAACAAGATGTTACAGCAAAGATAACAGAAAGGGTGAGACATGCCAAAATAAAAGGTCAAAGAAATAAGGAAGGCATGTGGACACTGAAATGTGATGGGTCTAAGTCCAAACAAGGTGAAGGTGGGGGTGTTGAACTTATAGATCCTAATGGTAAGTCATTTTTAGCAGCATATAGGTTACAATTTCCTTATACTAACAATGTAGCAAAATATGAAGCTTTAATTTATGGACTTGGTATGGCTATCAAGAAAAGGGTGAAAATGATCAGAGTATTTTCAAACTTTGAGTTAGTGGTCAGACAAGTGAGAAAATTATATGCATGCAATTATAAGAAGGTGGTTTGTTATAGGCATAGAGTGTGGGATTTAATTGATTCATTTGATGCCTTTAACATAGAACATACCCCTAGGGAATTGAATCATAGACCAGATGCATTAGCAATTTCTACTAGCACTTTAGAGCCTTTAACATTGTTAGGTCTAAAATGATTTGCTGTTGAATTAGTGAATGTCCTGAGCATACCAGATAATGTTACTCATTTTTAGGTATTTGAAGGGGATCAACA
The DNA here is from genome assembly GCA_027924645.1 of Cunninghamia lanceolata. Taxonomy (NCBI): domain Eukaryota; kingdom Viridiplantae; phylum Streptophyta; class Pinopsida; order Cupressales; family Cupressaceae; genus Cunninghamia; species Cunninghamia lanceolata. The sequence continues at coordinate 7,665,091 of BSBN01000482.1, forward strand.
AATTGTGGATTTTCTCACCTGTAATGAAGTGTTTGAAGCTCAATTCATTGATGAATAGGAAAGGCCTAATGTGTCTTGGGATGAAGAAGACATAATAAACTTGAAAAGTAATTTCTTACCCAAGGGGGTAATTGAATTGGAAAATATTTTGGACTTTGATGGTGAAGTTAGACAGAAAGATTTGCCAAAAACTGAAGGGGGTAAATGTGATCCCTATAACCTAGGAATAGAGCAAAGTCCACAAAATGTACTGATTGGAAAGGCTTGTTCCAAAGAGTTAAGAAAAGAAATTGTGGATGTTTTGAAAGAATACAAACACGTAATAGCATGGACATATGAAGATTTGAAGACATATGATACATCCATCATAACTCATGTAATACCCTTGAAACCAGAAGTTAAACCATTTAGGTAGAAACAGAGGCCTGTGAATGCTATTTTGTAGCATTTAATCTGTGAGGAAGTGAAAAAATTGTTGTCTGCTAGAATAATCTTCCTAGTAAGACATTCAACTTGGGTAGCTAACTTAGTACCTGTGAGAAAGAAAAGTGGAGACATCAAATTATGTCTTGACTTTAGAAATTTGAACAAAGCATCTAAAAAGGATAATTATGCTCTACCTCTAATAGATGAAGTGCTGCAAGTAATAAATTGAGCTAAGATGATGTCTTTTTTAGATGGATTTTCAAGATATAATCAGGTCTTAGTTGATAAGGAGGATAGGTTGAAGACTACATTCACTTCTAAGTGGCGTAATTATGCATATAGGAGGATGTCATTTGGTTTTATCAATGCAGGTGCCACCTTTCATCGAGCCATGGACATTGCGTTTGGTGGATTATCAAGTAAATGCATTGTTATTTATATGTATGATTTAACTAGGTACTCTAAAGATGCATCCACTCATGCAGAAGATTTGAGAAGGGTACTTAAAAGATGTGAAAGGTATGGGATTTTTCTTAACCCAAAGAAATGTTCATTCAGTGTAACTGAAGGAAAATTGTTAGGACATGTCATTTTTGAAAATGGGATATCTATTGATCCTGATAGAGCAGAAGGAATAAGAAAATTGTAATTACCTAATAAGAAGAAGGAATTAAAGTCTTTTTTTGGTAAGATTAACTTTGTCAGGAAGTTTATTATAGGGTTTGCAGAGATTGTGCAACCATTAAACATGATGCCCAAGAAAGATGCAAAGATAGAATGGACACCAGTAGCCAAGGGCGCATTCAAAGATATTAAGGAGGCCATTTTTTATGCTCTTGTGTTAGCAAGTCTAAATTATACCAAGCCATTTTACATATATTCTTTTGCATCTACACATTCAGTTTTAGCTCCCTTGACACAAAAGGGAGAAGATAACATAGAAAAGCCCATATCTTTCATGAATACACCTTTGAAAGATGCACAGCTCAAATATTTAGACACAGAAAGACAAGCATTTGCATTAGTGAGGGCAATGAAAAAGTTTAGGCATTACATCTTACGCAATCAAATCAAGGCCATAGTACTAGATGCAGTAGTAAAAATGTTGCTAATACAGAATGAGCCTGGAGGGAAAAGGGCCAAATGGATTACAATATTGCAAGAGTTTAGTATGGAGATCATTCCAATGAAGCTAATTTGAGGACAAGCATTAGTACAAACCATAGCACACACATATCCAAATTTGGTAAAATAGCAATATGTACTGAATTCTAGTGATGCTTCAGGCTGGGATGATGATTTGAATACATTTCTGATATTGGGTAAATATCCAAGTAAGATGAAGTCTTCTCAAAGGAGAGCTTTAAAGATCAAAGCACAAAGGTACATGGTACAAGGAGGTCTTCTATTCAAGAAGAACCATGAAGGTATATATTTAGATGTTTAAATAGAATTGAAGCAGATAAGGTATTGTCAGAGTTGCACGATAAGTATGGAACTGCTCATGGTTCTCATTTGGCTACTACGCATAAGATTTTAAGAGTGGGATACTATTGGCCAACAATGCTTAGAGATACAGAGAGTCATATTCAAAGTTCCACACCTATCAGACTACAACATACAAGGGAAGGAATGAGGGTAATCCATTACATTCAGTCATTAAGTCTAGGCCATTTGCATAGTGGGGCTTCGATTTCATTGGAGTTATAAATCCTCCATCATCTGCAAGACATAAGTTTATATTGATAGTGATAGACTACTACAGAAGGTGGACAAAAGCCACATGTTGTAAGTTTTCTACTACTGAGTTAGTTATCAAATTTCTTGAAGAAAATATCATAACAAGGTTTGGAGCTCCATATTTGCTGGTATGTGATAATGGCCCTGCATTTTCTTCTCTAAAATTTTCTAAATGGGCATTTGAATATGGGATAGTTTTAAAGTTTTCTTCAAATTATTGTCCTCAGGGGAATGGTTTAGCCGAGTACACAAACAATATTTTATTGGATATAATCAAGAAAGTAATTTTTAAAAATCCCAGAGAGTGGAATACATTGTTAAAATATGCATTGTGGGTAGATAGGACTAAGGTTAAGTCAGGCTTAGGCAATTCTCCTTATCACCTAGTTTATGGGACTGATCTCATACTTCTAGTGAATTTAAGAATACCTATCTAGAAGTTTGGTAATGAATATTTAGGATTTGATGATCATAGAGAGGCCAGGTTAGTGCAAATGTTACAATTGGATGAAAAGAGAGATCAAGCTATTGAAAATTTTGCCAAACATCAAGCAGTGGTGAAAAGATGGTTTGACAAAAGACCAAGAGTCAAAACATTTCAAATATCAGATTTAGTGTTGTACTAGGATAAAGTAGATGAAAAGAAAGGAAATCATGGGAAATTTGAAAAATTGTGGTTAGGTCCACTACAGGTCACAGAGATAATAGGAGATAATACGTTCAAGGTTAAAACCTTAACTGGAGAAGATGTGCCATTACCTGTTAATGGCCAACATTTAAAACATTACTTCCAGGCTTGAGGTGACGGTGGTTGTCCTATCATGTATTATATTGTAAATAGTGTACGGTTGTTTTTGTTTTTGTTGTGTCTTGTTTTGTTTTGTTTTGTTGTTTTGTTGGTTTGTGTGTTGTGTTTCCTTGGTATGGATGTTTGTTTTGTGTTGAAGTATATAGGAGTAAATTAATAACCACTGAAAACAATAGAAAATTTAGAACATTCAGGGTAATTATTTGAAACTTATGCATAACTTGTTGTGACTTTCATGAATGTAGAAAATGGTTTGGCTTGTGAAGTTTTGTATTCAATAACTGTGGGTTCATTATTCAAGGGAAGTTTCTCACAATGACACACCTAAAATCCTTGGCTTTGTTGAACATACCAGTGTAGGTGTTAAGTGAAAAATTAGAGGTCACCCTTGCTACCATTACAATTCTCAGCTTAATTTTAGCAAGTGATCACACCTTGCATCATGAAGTTACAATGATAATATCTTATAAAGTCTCTATCTTACACAAAATTAAAAAAAATAATAATAAATAAACAAATAAAATGGATTTTACTAAAAATCCAGATTAAACAATCTAAATAACTCTACCGGGGCTATAAATGCTTACTGGTAGTGGGGCTCTACTTAGGAGAATTGTAACGATAACCTTATCAGGGCTATAGGCACCTGCTGGTAGCAAGACTCTATCCAGTTGGCTATGAGGGAATGACATCAACTATGTAGTTTAATATCAGTCTCTAGTTTATTCAACTTATTTTCAAGATGAGGATTTTTAATCACATGCACCCACTTAAACTCAATTAGAAGATTCATGTACCTTATTGAATACATTAAGTCTCAAGTTAAATAATGATCTGCAGAAAAGAAAGTTGGAAGTTATGAATTTATTTCATTTTTTTTTTAATGGTTTTAATTTAATTATTTTTTTGGTTGCTAGTTGTTGTGATGCCCACAACACGCCCCATTTTAGCTCTTAGCAAAATGAGGACCCCTTCTATGGCTGTGTCTTTTTTCTTGTGTGTGGTCCTGCTTAGTGGTAAAGGGAAAAGAGGTTAAAGTTACAAACCGTGTTTAAAATTGAAAAAAATTAGCATTAAGTGCTAGATGGGAATAGAGCTGAATTCTTTGTCAAAAATGAATAAGGGTTACTTTTTGAACTATTTTAAAATTCCCAATATTCTGCAAGATATGTGTGTTTTTGGTCAAATGCATTATAGAAAGTTTTTGTATGTTGCATGTACAAGGTCATTTGTATGTGGAGTCGTTGTATAAGTCATATTGAGGGGTCGAGTTTATTTATTGTGGTACTCTGTATGCATGTGTTTAGTGTTTTATTCTTTGTATACAAGTCAGAGCTGATAAGTTTCAGAAGTGGAGTGGATAAATGACTATGTTCATACTGTATCTTGAGTTGTATGTTTGTTGAAAAGGAAAGATACAAAGCAATATACAATGCAATATACATGACGTGGACCCGAAGAGAATATAAAATTCAATTTTATTAAGGGGAGAAAAAGGTATGTCCCGTAGATTGTATGTTTTAATATTTTGGGCTTACATATTTTGAATAAATACAAGTGCGGATTTCAAAGGTTAATTAAATCAAGTGAAGGTGATGCATTATACCTTAATGTTTTTTAGAAATATACATTCACTTTATATACATGTATGGATCCAAAATGGTTATATAATATGGTTAAAGAAAAATGAAGAGTCCAGGATGGTTATATAAGAGTTTGCATGTATGGAGGCTTGTATCTAAGGGTAGATACAAGTGTTGTTGTTTCATTGAGATACAAGTGGGGAGGTAAAGTGGGTCCTACAGGTTGTATCTCGTGGTTGTATATTGAATAGACAAGAGGATATAGAAGAGCATATACAAGCTAATATACAAGCAAAGATGCAAGGAACTGCGATACAACACGGATTTCAAAAAGAAGTTAAATAAAGGTAAGGCTTTGTATGTTTGGGTGATTGTATGTTAACAACATACAATCTCGATATACAAAGAAATGAAAGGTGTCGTCAGAGAGCTAAAAGGTAAAGAACATTTGTATGGGTCGCAATTGTATAAACGTTTGTATCTATTTTACATACATTACGATATAAAAACAAAAGATACAAAGGTAGATATAAAGAAAAAGGGTAACATTATTTATAACCCATTGGCTGTATGTTGGTATATTGAAAAAGATGCAAATTGACATACAAGAAATAATATACAAGGAGAGATACAAGGAAGTGTGATTTATGCAAAGAATAGAGTAATAGATAGAAGGTTTAAAAATAAAACGTTAAAGTAGAAGGCCGAAGCCATAGGTGTATTGATTGTTGCAATTAATGCTGAATTAACACTGAAAATGGTAAAATTTAATGGGTTAGGGTAAATAAAAGGTTGTTTTCTTTCATATTTGCATTGTTAAAATTAAAATTCCAGAAAGAGGAACTGTTGCAGAAATTGAATGGGAGAAACTCATCAGAAGATGGAATCTCAAAAGCAGGAAGAAAGTAGACAACAGTAAAGTTGGTCAATGGTTGTAAGGTTGAGCTATAAAAAATTCAGGTATTTATCTTAAATGCCATTACCGTTTAGTTGATTAAAAAAATACAAAGTAATTATTAGTAATTTTATTTTAAAATGTAAGCAAGTGTCAAATTACTATGTCTGATAGTTAATTATCTAGTTTGGGTTAAAAAATATGAAAGTCAAAACTGGAAAAGACAAACGGGCATTAGGGTAAATGTAAAAAATAGAAAATTCATGGTAAAACCCTAGGTAAGAGAGTAAAACAACAAGTTAAAATATGCATTTTTTTATAGGATGGCCCCAAAGCAGAAAAAGGTGGATATAGGGGGTGAGGAAAAGATTAAAAAGGAAAGAAAACCCCATAAGGAAACTAAGAAGGAAGAGTTTCCAATATATAGAGGGTAGCCTTCATTGCTCGGCACAAGCAAAGTTGGGACAAACACTAGCATAGGGAATTATGATGTGGATGATGTTTTGCAGAAGATCGTAGCAGACAATGCTACACCTGACATGAGGTGTATATGGGAAAGTGGATTATACAGAGCTGTAGGTTTCCCATTAGCTATGGAAGCTAAGGACCTAGGTCTAGATTTCATACACTTATATGACCTAGTTACCAGAATAGTAATACACCAGGATAGAGTCATTGCAGACTTATCTATAGAGGGGATTGCAAGAACATTTGGTCTAGAGATACATGAAAAAATGGTAGATATTGATATTGACCAGTACAATGAGGATTTCAATGATAATCAGAAGGATTGTAGAAGAAAGATTTTCTATAGTTGGTATAACGTAGAGAATAAACCTAAGGCCATGGCAAGAGTACATAAGATCCTGCAAAGAATAGCTTTTAAAGAGGAGATACATTTGATGATAACAATGTTAAGAAGACTGGTAGGTTTAAGAGATGCTACTAAGAGTGAACCTTGGATGTTCACTATTATCCAATTCATGAGGGAGGCAAAGAAGTAACAAGGAAAAATTCATTGGGCTAAGGCTATTAGCACAGCCATATGGAAACAAGCAATGTTAAGAAAACAAAAGATAATGCCTTTCTATTTGTCCTCATATGTATTATATTCATGTGTAACAATGGTTTAGCCATATATATATGGGATTGACAGAATTGGAACCCTAGGGAATGACCTAGACCAAAAGCTTGTATATGACCATTATCCTAATTTATAAGAGGATAATGTATTAAGAAATTATGCTTTAGTAAATGATGTATATTTTACATACATGGTTAGATTTTTAAGAGAAGACCAAGATGAGATTGTCTACAGATGCAGAGGATACAATTGGTTTGCACAGTTCTTGGTACATACAATTCCAAAACTTCACTTATATTAGAACTGAGGAATTTGAAGGAAAGCCTTTCATGCTACCTAGGTATCCTTCTAACAAGTTGATTGTTTTAGAGTTCTCAAGGCAGAACTTGAATGCCTTTAAAATGTATAAAAAGAGGTGTAATAGGGGGAATCTTAAGCTCCCTTGGGCAATTGGTAGATATTCCTGTTCCAGCGAAGAATTGGCTAGTTACTCACAAAAAGAGTTAAGGTATTATCGATTTAAGGAATTTGAGTTAGCAAGGAGGTTTGATCCTTTTCAAAGGATCCAAAATACTATTGATTCTAAATTTAAACATCAAATACACATTGAAGATTTTTTGTCAGATTGTAAGGATGATAGAGAAGTGAGAAAGAGACCTCACAATAGACTGACAGTAGAGCAAATGATGTCTATGGGAGACATTTATGTCCCACCAGAAGTTAAAGATGATGATAAGTTATTACACCATAGTTATGAAAGTGCCAGGCTTGCTCCTATGGGTGAGCCTGATTGGTCACAACCATGGAATACATCTTTGGAGACATAGTCCAAACCTGTCATTTTGTTCTCCAAGACGTGGTTGAATGATAGAATTGAGGAGCTTAAGGCTAAGGGAATTCAGCCTACATATCCAAAGAATGGCAAAAAGAGACTGAGGGAGCATCAGGATGATTTCCAGTGCTTCTATGAAAAGAAAAGGAAGATTGTAGAAGCAAAGATTATGGAGAAAGACAAAAATGCTACATTGATGGATCCTTATGCACTAGGGGTGACAATAGCGGTATCATCAAGCACATTTGTAGAAGAAAAGTCATTAAGTCATGATACCAGTACAGAGCAAGCACATGTTGCTAAGGAGTTAACATGAGAGAAGGTTATGAAGAAAATACCAGTAGGGATATCCAAAGGAGAAACTTCAAAACAGAGTGAAGTTATAGAGGCACAACATGTAGGTGCTAAATTAAGTAAAATACTTGGTGCATCTACCTCAGTAGAGAAAAGACAAACATATGCTAAGGTTAAAATAGAATTGGCTGAAGGAATGCTGCATGGGTCAAAAATGAATGATGCCAAACAAGTTACTAAGACTGTCAACGTTGAAGATGACAGTAGTGGAAGTGAAGTCAAGGAGGTGGATTCAAGGATGGGATGAGAAACTGACACGGAGGAAGAGGAATCTAGTGAATATTCAAGTGAGGAAGAGGAACAAGATACTCAAGCTTATATGGAAGTTGAACAAGGTCCAGTGTCTAAGCAAGAAAATGTACAAGAAGGATTGGGGGCAGTGGATCCGTTTGGTACATTGGTACCTCCTGAAATCATAAGGGACATGCAAGATGTACCACATCAAATAGAAGAATCCAAAAAGGAAGATACAACTGAGGAAGTAGTGAATGAAACACCTGCTCAAACTAAGGAAGAAACAAGAGCTAGTAATTTTGGTGTAGATGTGTTGTATATTCTAAACATGTATGGGGAACATAGCGAAGAAGAAAAGATTGTAGAAAGCAAAGATGAACAAGAAAAAGAGACAAAAGAATCTAATAAGATAGTAGGTTCACCTTTGGATGCAAAACAAGATGACATGCATGAAAAGATGCAAGTGAAAATTGAAATAACAGGGGAGCAAATGGAAATGGAAGATGAACGTGAAAGTAAAGAAGATACATAAAATATTAGTAAAGATACTTTTGAACTTGAAAAGGAAGTAGAGGATGAGGACATGATAAATGCAGGACAAGAAAATGAAAAGGAAGAAGAAAAAGAGCCATAAAAAAAAGAAGGTCCAGAGGAAGAGGATGAGGGTGGAGGAGATACATAAATTGAAGAAGATGATAATGAGGGTGAATCTAAACAGCAAAATGATCCAATGGTGTAAGAACCAGCCCCTCAACATCAACCTCCTCCACAAAAACAAGAACAACAATAGTAGCAACAAGAACAAGGAGAAGTAGAAAAGCCTCAAGATGAGGTAATCAATGAAGAAAAAGCTACTGAAAGCACAAAAGAGGCTCTGACCTGGTTGGGTGGAGAAGTAAGGAGAGAAAAGGTAGAGGTACAATTAGTACCCATAGACATCAAAAGTTTATTAGGCAATGCAACGCCAAGAAAAGAAAAGAGGAAGGCCAAAACCATGTCAGCAATAAAAAGGGGTCCTGATGGATCTAGAACATTGAATTTAGCAATACTATAGAAGGATAAAGAAAAAGGGGAAATAACAATAGATGATTACAAGATCCTCAATTTTGACCTAGGTCACATCACAAGAGAACAACATATAAGTGAGTGGGAGGATATGCACCAAGCTACTGCAGAAATACTAAGGAAAGACAAAGATAAACATGAATATTTGAAAGGACACATTGTCTAGTTATAGCAATTCATTATGGGGATATTTGATCCCAATGCTACAATACTAGAGTAACCCAATGAAATAGCATTATTGTCAAAAGATGAAGTGAAGGATATGGAAAATAAGAGGCTTGAGGCCAATATTTTTGAAGAATGGTTCAGAGCATTCATGCAAGAAGGAGAAGGGGTGATCAAATAAATAGTGATAGGATGGGAGTTGGTTGCAATAGAAAAGAACAAATGCAGTGTGCTTATATATAATTGTCAGTTTAGAAAAGAACAATGCAAATTTGAATTGGGGCAAGTAGAGGAAATTGAGGAAAGAGCGGATGAATTAATACATGAAGGAGTCATTACTCCTCAGATGGAAAATCAAGTACCACAAGCCAGGTTGGAGTTAAGGTTTGAAGATGATAGTCTCAGAAGATGCATCACAGTCACTCAGGGTTTAGAGGAGAAAGTAGATAACATGGTTAGGTTGCATAAGAGGATAGTTGAAAAGCTCATAGGTCATGAATGCATGGACATACTAGCATACAAACTCCAAAGGGCATTAAAAGAATTCAAGGCCATCTTTGCACCATGTCTGGAGAATCCAGATGCATATTTAAGTAAACAAATGATTGATTCAATAATGGAGGCAAGTACCAAGACAAAGAAATATAAGAAGAAGGTTGAAGGTTCAGGTAAAGAAGAGAATAAATTGAAAGAAGGGGTCATAATGCAAGAATATATATGGACAAGAAGTCCAGGGGGAATTTACACCTTCATAGAAGGTCTAACAAATAATTTCAAGATATATCTGAAGGAGTAGGAAAGTATAAAAAAAGCCAAATAATACTAATGAAAGAGTCAATTGAAAGGTATCCGCGAGCAAGGTCAACAAAATAGAAGAGGTCAAAAGGGGGAATCCTATTTTGAAAATCTTCCAATGGCATCCTTTGAGGCAGGAAAAGATACCACAAAGATATTTTGAGAAACAGTTAGGAATGAATGTACATCCTTGATCAAGAAAGTATGAATACTGATCATAGATTGAGTTTTGTAGCCGTAGTAGTATGAAGCTTCAAATTCTATATAAGAAGCTCTGCTACTTGTATATTATTTACACAAGGATTTTTGAGTTGTAGCTTGCACTTGTAATTTGTTTGAACATTTGAATAGAGAAGTATTTCTTTTAGTTTAGAAGAGGTTGCCTATGTCTACATTAAGGAATACGCGGAATGTTTGGTTTGCTTACTGTATCTGTAAAAACTTCTGCAAGTTTTCTGGCAATTTGATTAATGAAACAAAAGGTCATTCATACATTGGAAATTTTATATGATCGTGTTCTTTAAGTACAAGTAAACTTGGAATTCTACATCTATTACATAGTGTTTTCTAACTCTTACTAATATTTGGAGTATTATCCTTTGAAAGCTTGCAATCTTTGATGTGTTTTCATGAAAATACTTAGGACTCTGCATTTGAAGATTTAGTATGTTGATTTGATTAATTTTCTGTATCTCTTAAAGACTTGAGTAACAGAATGTTTAGATCCTATATTGAAATGATATTCAACTTGATTTTCTCTAACTTTCTACCAAACATTTGAAATACTTAGCTTTAACGTAGAAATCTTAAGGAAATTGTCTTACATTTGAAAGAAGCATGAAGAATTGTGTTAATATCTAACAATTTTCATAACAATTTGAAAGGCAAAGCTTGTTTCACTATAAATCATACAAGGCTTTGTAATACAATAATAAGTTTATGCAAAGGAATGAATAATTTGTCTATATTTGTAACAATTTGAGTCCAGTAAGTCATAGATTATCTTAAATCAAGTAAGTTCCCTTAAATATTATAGTTTCACATCAACCTACTGAATTGTCCACATGGTCAAGACTTGACCATACAGAAACTTGGGATTAAGAACTCTTAGGTGATTTCTTCATATCTTTCAAGACAGTTTAGGTTCATTTTGTGAATTTTAACTTTTGTTATGAATGTGTAAAAACAATCATCAACAAGAGTACTACTCTGTTTACAATGGAATCAAAAATCAAATATAATGTCTACAAAAACATTTACTCACTCGCCACTCTGTTCCCTTTGTTCTAAGTGTATACATCAATAACCCATCCTTCTTTTACCATCACATTCAAAGAATGATTCTACAAATGTTTCACTAGCCACACTACTAAAAAATTGTGCTTGATTTATCATCTCATAAAACATCAAAAATCCCTGGGACACAAAACTATTATTCATCTTAAAACTACCAAACCATCGTATAAGAAAATAGTTAACAACTGTACCTGCCATACATCACCTTACCCTTCACTTCACAACTTCTCTGGTCAACCTCTCTAATCATTGCTCCTTTGCCCTCTTCTTTGATCAACACTATTCTTTAGCAACTCTGAACATCACTGATTAGTACACCATACCACTATTGACATTATCACTAATAACATCACTTCCACTTCCAACTTTCCACAACATCGCATTGTTGACATTAATGACAACACATGCAATGCCTTGAACATTTTTCTCCTTTGTCTTCAAAATTTACAATTTATTAAAAAAACTAATTTGATCATCTACTGGTAAAAAGTTCTCTTTCAGTTTGGTTATCATTCTTTTCCAAGATTTAATTTTCTCCTTACCATTTCTTTATCCTTCTATTGTACATGATCCCACCATCAGGATGCATGTACTTTCAATTTGGTACATGCAAACTTCACCTTCTTTGGGTCTTCAATAGATTTAAAACTAAATTATTTATCCATCTCTGATATCTAGTGAATCAACTCTTCTGGATTCAAATTTCCATTATAATTGGGAGGATTCAACCTAGGTTTACTACTTATTCTAGACATTTCCCTTAAAAAATCTTCTTTCTAGTTCATCTTCATCTTTGTTTCTGTTATCCTCCTCTTCTTCTATTTCTTTTTCATCCTTGCTCACATCTTCTACATGTACTCCCCTATGTTGCACGATATTCATATCATCTAAACGTGATATTATGCCTCTTATCATTTCACAATCTCCATATCACCAGCCCATGGTGCTCCTCTTCTACCACATCCTCTATGTGCCATGTCTCTTTGGATTCTCTATAGTTGCAGGACTCGACTCACTCTTCTTTACCCACAACAAAAATTTTAGGATCCCCTCTTGGACACATCCATATTCCACACAAAGAAACCACTCTGATACCACTTGGTGTAGATCATAATTTAGGGGTTTTATTAAACAACTGAATTAAGCAACATGATTCAATTTATTCAATATCAAAATTTTTGGACAACCATAACTACAATCATAGCATGAACAATTGGATTTATTTATGTTTACAACATAAAATTTAGGAGTACAAAGTTTACAATTTCCATTAATAATGAAAATTTAAAACAATACATCTTCTGAAACACCATTGTTTCTCTTCACAGATAATGAAACCACAACAAAGAACATTAATCCTATTTTATACTCTCCTACATGGAACTGAAACCATCTCAAAAGAGTAGTCCAACCATTTGAACCATCACCAGGATTTCATCCTCATTCAAACATGCGTCACAAAATAGGCACCAAAACAACTCAATCATCACATTACCAGTATTATACAGTTTCTTGGAAGCATAACCTTTTAATATGAAACCCTTTTTAAATTCTTATTAGGCTTTTAAGAGTTACTAAGAACCCATTGGGTATTTCCAGTTCATTAGGAACTACCCGACCATAAAAAATTTCCACCTCCATAGGAACCACCTGATCTCACATTTCATTTAACTTAAACTCCTTTAAACTGTTAGTCAGAGTTTTTTAATGCTATGGGAATTTATCAGGGAATTTTGATGTTCCATGAACTATCAAAAGTTCTTATTTTGTCTTCTTTAATGTCTTCATCAGAAATCTGGGAGATCTTGAGAACTTTACCAACATTTCCTTGTTGCCTTGGGAAGTAACTGGTTGAAAGAGTTACTTTTCAACATTGTCAGTGCCAACCACTTGGAACTATTCCTAATTGTCAAGGAATTTCACCCAATTCAGAACCTTGCACCAAAGTGTTGGGTACATGGTATGAAGCCCAATGTAATGACAACATCATTAAATTCTATATTGACATCACTCTTCTTGTTTGTAATGGCTAGAGAATCTTGTTTGGTGAAGGCTGCAGAATCAATTCTTGGTATAACCATTGCTTCTAGAAACAACCAGTCTTCTTCCATGGTGCATGCCTTGCTATTGGGATCTTCTTTACAAGAAAAAGATATATGAAGTTTGAAGATATATTGGAAAGGGCTGTTGCTGGATGTATATGTAAAAATGAGAGATCACTGGTTGGAATAGATGTTGTTGTGTATGCATTGTTTTAAGACTAAATAAAAGAGTATCCCCTACTTGAGAGTGGAAGTAGTCTATAAGATGAACCACTGTAAAAATATCTGTGTTCTCATCTGTGTGTGCTTTTATTTATTTCATTCACTACTATTCTTCTTTCATTTTTCTGCTATCTTTCAATTTTTACAACTAGTATCAGAGCTCTGGTTAGAAGCTCAGCCAAGAAGCTCATTTGTGAAGCTTGTTCCAAAACCAATGAAGTTTTATCAAATCATGGATGACAGAGACAAATGGAAGATAGAAAAGTTCTTAGGATAGAACTTTGGTTTATGGAAGCTCCAGATTTGTGCTTTGTTGATTCAAAAGGATCTTGCCATTGTGCTCCAAGGGAAGTCTAAGAAGCTAGAGAAGATGTCAGATGAAGACTCGAATATCTTACACCAGAAAGTAGCTGCAACCATTATTCTATCATTGTCCAGTAATGTCCTCTTCAACATTGCCACAAAGACAATAACTAAATAGATTTGGGACAAGCTATGTGACATGTATGAGAAGGCTTCAACAACAAATCGGGTATTCCTATTGAAAAAATTGGTAAACTTGAAAATGAAAGAAGGTAACAGCATGTCGAATCATTTAAATGAATTTAATATTATTATCAGTTAATTACTTTCTATGGATGTTAATATTGAGGAAGAAATGAGAGCCATGTTGTTGTTGTGCTCTCTTCCTGATAGCTGGGATAGTGTGATCATGACCATAAAGAATTCAGTATCTGGTAAAAGTAGATCTGAAGAAGGGGAGGATAAGAAAAAATAACCAATGTTGTGGTATGATGATGTAGCGGCCACTCTTCTCAATGAAGATATGAGAAGAGGGGAAAATAGAACAAATGGTGATGCCTTGACTGCTGTAAGGACTGACAATAGAGGAAGGGGTCAAGATAGAGGTATAAATAACAATAGAGGAAGATCGAAGTCCAGAACCAGAAATGGAGAATGTTGGTTTTGTGGCAAACTAGGTCACACAAAAAGGAACTATTGGAGCTACAAAAAAGCACAAGAAAAGGTGTACAGTAATGAAGCCAACACAACATGCCAAGGAGATGCAGTAGTTCTTATTTTAACTGAAGAAGAAGTTCCAACAAATGTTTGGGTGCTTGATTCTGGCTCATCGTTTCATGTCACTCCATGCAAGGAATATTTCAAAAATCTACAACTTGGTGACTTCAGTAAGGTTTTTCTTGGTAACAATGAATCTTATGATGTTGTTGGAATAGGGGATATTTTGTTGAAATTGAAAAATGGATATACTTGGTTGTTACATGATGTTAGATATGTTCCCCAGCTCAAACAAAATGTAATCTCGGCTGGGCAATTGGGTTCTCAAGGTTGTGAGATTAGTTTTGAATCTAATAGATGCAAGGTTAAAAGGGGGGCCTTGGTAATTGCAAGGGGTAGCAAATTAGGCAACCTGTATATCATAGAGATTCATGTTGAAGTGGGAGTTGTTCTTCCTATTTTAGAGTCATCATTGTCAACTACCAAGCAAATGTCTTTGGATCAATTAGATGCTAAAACTAATTCTGTTATTAATAATTTTCTTAGTATGATTGATAGTGATAGTTTTGGGGATCAGTTAGATGATGGTGTGTAGGTTGATGCCATAGAACCTGGGGTAGATGAAATTAATGGTGATGAGAATAAAAATTTGAAGATGATTGAAGATGCGCCTGTTTGTAATGGTGATCAGAGTGATAGTTTGGAGTCAGTTTGTAATGTTGTTGGTAACAGAAATTGTGCACTTGAAAATATGTCAACCAATATGGAAGACGGAGCAGCTAAATCTAAGAAGACTACCGTCAAAGTTGGCACTGAATTTGGTGGAATTGCTAGAATTGTTGTATCTCTGATTTTATTTTTGTTTATCTATTATATATTTTTGTGTTTTGTGTTTGGAGGGGCAGATGAGCAGTTTGATGGAGGATTTGATCCTGATACTAAAGTGATTTAAGTGGATGCATTAATAAAGATTGTATCACGGAGAAGTTTGAGTTCTATAGAGCTTCTCTCAGTATTGTCCCGATGTGATAATGAGCCTCATGTGGGGGATATCTTTGAGCAGTACTTTTACTGATCCCATTAGTCTTCAAGTTGAAGATTGTTGGGTACGTGGTATGAAGCCCAATGTAACAACAGCATCATTAAATTCTGTATCGACAGCACTCTTCCTGTTTGTAACTGTTGGAGAATCTTGTTTGGTGAAGGCTACAAAATTAATTCTTGGTATAACCGTTGCTTCTCAAAACAACCAGTCTTCTTCCATGGTGCATGCCTTGCTATTGGCATCTTCTTTACAAGAAGAAGATATATGAAGTTTAAAGATGTACTGGAAAGGGTTATTGTTGGATGTATATGTTAAAAACCAGAGATCACTGGTTAGAACAGTTGCTGCTGTGTATGCATTGTCTTAAGACTAAATAAAAGAGTATCCCCTACTTGAGAGTGGACGTAGTCTATAAGACGAACCACTGTAAAAATATCTATGTTCTCATCTATGTGTGTTTTTATTTATTTCATTCACTGTTGTTTTTCTTTCATTTTTCTGCTATCTTTCAATTTTTACACAAAGAACTCCAAGAAATATTTGAAGTGTGGAATACACTAGTTGGTTATATGAAATAAGAACATGGTTACCTTAAAACACCAGTCACCCTAATACATAACTAGAACTCTTAGTCGTCTTTGGAAAAGCCTACTGTCAGAGAGTGTAGAGACAATAAGAATTTGATCCATGTTGTCACCTATTTCCTGACAAAGTGGAACTACTCGGTTGATGGGAACTTGGCTAAAAAAGAAATGAAGTTAAAATAACTAGTGAGGATTTTAATAGGAACTAAAATTGTCAAACTTTTCCAGTGTTCCTGGAACACTTTAGAATGCCAACTTTGTTCCTAATCAGGGCCAAAACTTTGATTGCCCATAACTTCCCACATGTTTACACAAAGTTCACTACCATTTGAATTGGAAATACCCTTTATTCCCTTCTATGATGTGCAGTCCATCACTTTGCCAAATTCTTTCAATAATTATCTCCTCAAATAATTTGCCACACAACTGTAAAATAAGAAAAATCTAGAAGAAAGATTAAACTAAAAATATTTTTGGGTGACACAAGATTACTTTTAGACCTGGATGCTCCTACATCAAATAGTGTCCCATATAACTTTATACAATAGACAAGGAAAATCATCACAAACTAAGACTTTAAAGTTATCCATGTTTAAAACTTTTTAATGGAGAACTTCCATAGATAGTGCTTGACCATAAATTGACCAGTAATAAGTGGAGAGATGACATGGACCCACATAAATGCAATGTTTAATGGCTTGTTCCTCCTACATGGAAGGTTCCTAAGATTGAATAACTTTCATTTAATAGTGAAAAATTCTAGATAAAATGAGTTGAATCTATTAACAAACAAAGGGTTGAAATGATTATGGTGCAAACTTGTATGCTTACAAAAACCCAAGTGTATGCACATCTGATAATTACCTTTCTCATGTCTATTAGAACCTATGTTAATTAGATTGATATATCCTTAAAATGATCAAGAGTTTATTAGAATAAGCATTTTTCTAATGTAAATATGATCACTAACCACCTAAGCATTACTTTGTTGCTAGCTAGGTGTCCATATCCCTAGTATAGATATCTCTAATACCACTCTAGGCATAAATTTATTTCTATCCATGTGTCTATATGCTCAGAAAGGCTTACCTAAAAAACCCATTTAGTTGATTTCTTCTAATTTCTCTTTTTCCTTATTTTCTTTTCTTTTGAGTTTTCTTGAACTTTTCTCCTTCTATTCTTTCTTGTGAGTTTCTCTCTAATAATTCTCTTCAAACTACCTCAACTCATAAGCATTTTGAAGCTTCTTTTCAGTTCGGGATCATGGTGGTGATTATCAAGGTAAAGATATTATGATTTTTCACTTGGTAGCCAGCTTCCACAACAAATTCCACCATACCCAAGAAATTTTAAAATATATAAATGTATAAGGTTTATAAAGCATTTTCAAGAGCACTAATAACCATCCTGACTCCCATTAGCTAACATGCATGTAATCTAAAATGGATAATATGAATTGGAATTCTTCAATTAATGACTAGCCTTTACTATATATGAAAAAATCATTTCATCGATAATGTTTACCTTGATTGTACTTGCAAACCACTTCCTTCCATTGTAAAAGTACCATTATTAGTAGAAAAGGACCTGAAGACTGAAAAAATTAAAATATTTGAAGAAACTAACTAATCAAATGAAGAAAACAACATAACCAAAGAAAAGAAAAAAATACCAAGCTACACTATGTAAAACGTAGAACTAGGACTTACCTAGGATTGGAAATAATGTTTCAAGAACTACCCATTGATTAGAAATGGGAAAGTTTTCCTAGTTATAATGTTAAGCCTATACATATTCCCAACCACAATTTTAGTAGTCTAGAAAGAACCTAGCCATAATATATTGAAATTAGCATGTTCACCTTTCCTATTGTGAGCCTTATCCCAGCAAAAGACCAAATCAAAAATCATAAAGGATTTAATCTTTGCTCTGTTGTTAGACCAACATTTGACTATCCCCTAGTATTTAAAAAAAATCTCTTAAGCCATGTCTCATTTTACTTTTAGTTGTAGTAGGTTTAGCAATCTAGAATCTAGCTTATCATCCCCTTCTAAATAATCTTTCATGAACTATAATGTGGAGATTTAAAGGTTTATGGGGAAATCAGGGTCTAACTCATACATTAGAGGTTCCTAAAGCTGACTTAACCATACTTCTATCAATCCATAAAAAAAAAAATTAGTTTATTATGCCACTCCATAGAAGTTTTTTTAACAATATCTTAATTACATCCAACAAGGTCTTATATGTTGATTTAGCCTCATATTACTTTGAGGGTAATAGTTTTAAGTGAATTTAAAAACAACTTTGTTGTCTTTGACTCTAAAAATTGAATAGTTGAAAAAATGGGGCCACAATCACATACCAAAGCAAGTGGAATTCTAAACCTAGTAATGATATGTTGTTTAAAACTTTTTGTCACAATATACATGCTTTAGTTATTGAATTACTAGGCTTTCATCTAACACATTTATTAGTTTATGGCTATAAATATAAACTTATTCTCTATAGAAGAATGTGGGTTAATCACACTAATAAATTCCAAGCCCAACTAGGTCAACAAATGTACCTTAATAACTAGCTATAGTGGTAATACTAGAATCCTTTCTCTATTTGTAGAAGTTGGACATGATGGGAAATTAAAATGTGTGTGTATATTCCTAAATAAAATAAGGATAATAGTACCTTTACCTTAAGATCTAGTGTGTTCTTGTAGTTCATAATCCATGTCTTGTCCCAAACCTTTCATGGAATTCAATCAACACATAGGTTGCTTCTTCTTTATTCAAACATCTAAGATAATCTCTTTCATGATTCTTGTGATATAAGATACCTGATTTGATCATAAAATTTAGCAATTTTTAGTATAAATTTCTTCTTTGTGTGCAATTTAAATGGATATGACACTCTTTGTTCATTAGATAAGAATGTCAAATATGAGATTTGTTGGTGTAATGTTAGCACTAGAATGAGCAACAAATGTCAAGCAATCACACACATGACATGTTATAAAAAATATAGAATAAAAGAAAAGATTCAACACAAAATTGGATTAACCACATTGAATGCATTTAACATAAAATAGATGTATAATATATAGGTGAGAAAGGAAAGAACCACCATGCAGAATCAGTGGAGAAGATGGAAAGTTAACTCACACTAGTGGCAAGTTCACTTCTTGAAGACTTGCGTAAAGAGGAAAGTGAACTCTCACTAACTGGGACACCTAACAAGGCTTAATGCCATGCGGATTTATCCATGTGCATGTAAATGACACATGAGATAATATATACACTAACAAAGAAACTATAATAGAATACCTATAATGCCCATAGGAGTTTGTGCCTTTATCTTCATTTCCTTTAGTGTACCGGTATTGTACAATATTTTATTGTGATAATTTCTATTGTAAATTTGTGATCACTAGTCAATACCAATGTTCGATCTAGATTCTTGTTGTGTGTATTTGGACCTATGAGACTCTTATATATATATATATATATATGTGTGTGTGTGTGTGTGTATGTATATATATGTACACACACACAAGAGTGTATGTGTGTGTTTATGGTTCCTTTTACTACTCTGAAGTGAAATATTCTTAGAATGGTTGTCTTTAAAATACGTTGGATTTTTTAATGTGAAAATTTATGCACATGGAATTGCTTTGAATACCAACAAATATCAATTAAATATGAAAAATGTGTATCAAATTATCTCATAATAGCTAGTGGAATAGGAAGGAGTACAAAATAATTAGATTCAAAATTTTGAACTTTGGGGATAAATTTCATGTGGTAGGGGATCACTCCCACATGGTGTGTGATTGACTTGGCACAAGGAAGTGCAAATTTTATGATGATAAGTGAATGCATAGGATTATGTGTGGGCATGGCTGTAATAAATGATGAATGCAGATTAATAAGAGTGGATATGAATAGAGTAAGGTCAAATGTGTGGATGTATGTGCAAGTGAGGGAAGGTGAAGAATTAGTGAATGAGCTTAACTTTGTACAAGAGTGCACCACTTTTTGATATGCAATCATTTTAATACATTGCATCAAAATGAGCCCAAAGCTAAATGGGAATTGGAATGGGTAATGAAATTTCACCATTGCACATGTATTATGAAAAATAAGAACATATTTAAATTTGAAATATATGTATAAAAATTATCCAAGGAGAAAGACCTAAAGAATCCACAAGATGGATTATCCAAAGGTAGGAACTTGTGGCATAAAATATTAATTCCACTATGAAATATCCAAACCTTAATTGAAGTGTCATAATCATATGTAAATAAAATCCTAGAAAATCTAAAATGAATGATCAAATAAGAAGTATACCTAATCTCAAAATTTCTAAAATTAGTGAAAGTATATCCCCAAGGTCCAACTCCAAAGAGTACAAGCCCTAAGAGGTTAACCAAAAATGTAAAGGAGAATAACCTTTCCCTAATGTTAGTATAGACTAATCAAGCCAAATGCATACATCTCAATGCTAGTTATAAATGATAAATTGAGAAATTAAATGTTAATAGTGACATTAAATGTAAGAGGGTTAAAATACTTAGGCCTAAGAATAATGATGGAATATAAGTCTGATGTCACATAGAAGTCTATTTTCCCAAGGATTGAAATTTGATCCAGGTTTATGTCTATCTTCTCAAAATTGGAATAGTTTATCAACTCTACTATGAGTCAATTCTATGTATTTGACTCATTTCCATGGGCATGGATTATCCTATTACCCATAGATCTAATTTAGGCTACTGCACACTTTTTATTCTTGATTCCTTGAATTGCTTCCTATGCAATGAATATCAAGGACTTGTAGTATTTAAAATACCTTGGGGAGATCATTGGACTGCGATGATCATGTTATCCTAGGTAAACATCCTTGATTAGAGTAGATTTATAATGATGTAAACGATTCAACAAAAGACTCTTTATTCATGTAAATAAACTCTAATAATGATGTAGATTTCTAGGATCCTTTTAGTGCTCTCTTACATCCCCCATTCTTGACAAATTTAAATAGAAATATTTTTTTAAATATTTAAGATGATTTATTTAACTTATCAATAAATCAACTATTCATAATGGATTATTGTGGTTATCTAACAATGTTAAGGTATTTTTTGTTAAGGTGTGATGTGTCATAGGAAAATGTACTGGGGAAGGTGAACTAGGTCTCAATATTGAAGTATATAAAACCCATGGTCTAATTCATTCAAGTGATATTGTGTGAATTAGTTCATTAGATAAATTACTTAATTAGATAAAAATAAATTCACGTTCTTTCTTCATTAAAAGTTTAATAAAATAGGTTCTAAATGAATTATTTTATTATGCTATTGAAAATAATATTATTTTAAAAATGGCAAAAGATAATTACAATTATAATGTAATTGTTTTAATTAAATAATTGAATGTGGAAGTTGCATCTAGATAAGATTTATGGAGACATAATATTTGTCTTGAACTAAAAGTAAATATTTCACTAAGAATAGTAGAGAAAGGATTTTATATTTAAAATGATTATAAAAGTAGATACTTTAATAATAGGTGCTTTAATAAAGTGATATGCGCGAAGGAAAAAAAATATTTTAATCGATATATCTTTTAATAGAGAAAAAATAATAATATTATTTTGCATTTTAAATTAGTGTATCGAAACTTATGAGAATTATTATTAAAAAGAGAGAGTTTCTTCCAAGAAAGATTTTGTATTTTGAAAGGAAAATATATAGGTTTCAAAGTGTTGAAGACTAATGTAATTTCTGGATTCAAGGGACTTTTTATTTGGAAGGAGATTCTTGTTCTATTTTAAAGTGGTGTATATAATAAAGTTGGATTTTAAATCATTAAAATATTATAGCAAAGCTTTAGTTTTGGCTAATAAGGAATCTAGGAATTTGTGTTTGAAAGAGATGTGTTTGATTCATATGAATATTGTATTGATTCTTATGAGAAAAGAAATCGATATTGAACTAGAGAAGCTATTAGATTTGTGAGAACAATTCAATTATTTATGAATGTAATAGATACTTGAAGATTGTTATTGTTGATATGATAACTCTATAAAATATAATTTGTGAAGGTATCAATCCTAAAATTGAGTTTTAGTGGAGAAGACAAAGGTTTCTTGTATTAAAAAAAAAAACATAAGGAAAAATAGAGATTAATAGATTACGATTGACTACTTTTTCATAGATTTTTTGGGTGATTTGGAAGGTGAGTAATTTCTAATTTTATGTTTTACAAAACTAATAAATCTAGAAATTGATTTATGTACTTGAAACACTAGTTCAATGTGAGAAGAGTAACTTGTAGGAAGATAACCTATTGAAGAGGGTTTCCCAAAATATTAGGGATTCTGATCAATTAGTCTTGATGAATGAATATATGATGTTTTGACATCTTAACATGAATGTTATTCTCTAATTTTATTGGTATTTCATTAAAATTTGAGTTTAGGTATGTAAACCCTAGTTTTTATGTCATAATGAAACTTGTATGGAAAATATAGTTTGTTACAACCACAATAATTTTTTTTTTGTAAACTAGGTACATCAAAATATTACTGGTGGTGAATAATTAATTTATATAAATCCTCACAAAACATTCTAGCTAAACCTAGTGTAACAATTTTGAGATATGATCAAATTAGTTACTATCTAGCTATTCTAACATCATAAAAATATGTTATATTAGTCATTTCTATTAACATTAGAAAATTAGATAGAAAATAAAACAAAATACATTTATTACAAGATTAGGAAAGAGACTTTTAGAGAATTGGGAAATTCTTATTAAAAATTAAATTAGATTGTGTTTGTATGAATTGTAGAAAATACATAAAGAAAAAAAGCACGATCTATGAATCGTAGAAAGTTGAATATATATCAAACTAGATGCATAGGAAGTTTACTAAATTAATTTGTGAAGGTTTTGTTTATATTTTTGGAAATATCTTTATGTTTTTTTAATCATGGTTAAAGATTAAATGTAGTCATTGGTTAAGTGCTTCTTTAATTTTAGAAGTAATTTATGCAATCTAGTCTAAATTTCTAGGATGAAGTTCTTGTTTGGTTTATGTGGTCTTATAAAATGGTTTGGTAACTTTGTAACTGTTAAAGTGTGTATGTTAAAGTGTTTTGAGGGTAGGGTAAGTGTAAGATCATGATGGGCCAAACAATACCCCTAAGTGGCAATGAAAATGCTAAAAATAAAATTAAGTAACTTCACATCAAAAAATGATTAAGTTATATACATAAATTGACAATAAGCTAGTGATACAAGTTGTAGGAAATTGAGTGTATTTTATTAGATGCTACTTTTTTATTTTTGAAAATTTAAAATTTGGCTAAGTGAAAATTAGATATTTTAACGAGATAGTACTAAATTTTTTCATAAATACATAAAAAGTAGTTGTCATTCTGGCCAACCTAAGTATGAACAAAAAAATATCTTCCAAGCTTTGGATTTAAGTAAAGGCCACATGAGCAGATGTAACACATATATTTTTTATTTTTTTAATAATTAAATAATTATTTATGATTTTTTTATTGTGACCTTTTAAAGATATTGAAAGACAGTTTTTTGGCCAACCTAACTTGGTAAAAAAATCTGAAATTCAAAACTTTTTTTTAATATATACCCAATAAAGCATAGAATGTGACACATATTTTAGATTTATGAATGATTTTGAATATGTATATCTATAAGGAAATCAAACATAGCGTATGTAGAAAAATAATAACAATTACCTATTCAAATTATAAAGAGGCATATATCATATTATTATAATCTTGATATTTTCCTCTGCAAACCCTTTTAATTTTATTAACTTTTATTACAAAAAAATCTATCATATTCAAGGATGAAGTCATGAAAAATTTTAGGATAACACTAAATGAGTGGTTTTGCATGTTTCTTTGGAAAGTTTTAGGACTCCCACTTTTCCTAAATCTAAGGTAATTTCAAGGTATTTATGGAGGGAATCCATATTTGAGATAGAAATATTAAAACTTTTTCCATCCAAATCTAATATAAGTCTAAATGTTAGCACTTTTCATCTAGCAAGGTTGTTTTTCCATTGTCATTGTTTGACCCATCATGATCTCGCACCCACTCGATACCTATTGTAAGGGTGTGAGAATGTGTTGAGACTTAGTCCTTATGTTACACTTACACTTGAGTACATATTAACTTGTAGGGACTATTGTGAATCTAAAAGTTATTTCATGATGGAATTGACTTTTTTTAGTATATGATTACATGCTAAAGTGCCTCAATGTTTCCATTGTGGAGGATTACTAATATTGTCACTCATTGTGATTATAGTGGTCTTGTATTTGAAATTCACTTAGTGGATTTGGGCATGAAAATCTTGATGTGACATTTGGAATGTTTTGACTACCATTATTATCTTATCTTGACTCCCCAACATAGTTTGGGTGGAGATCATCTCATTAGTGAAATTGGATTAGTATGACAAGTGTTTGATGAGTTAATTATATGATTTGATGTCTATCTTGAGCTAGTATCACACTTGATTATTCTACTAATTTGGATGACTTAAGTATAATGAGTACTTTTAGAGTATATAGATTTGTTTGGCAGTAGAACAAGTTGGATATCCTTTGTCATGGATGGATACATCTTGGTATCATGTCCTCTACTAAGTGGCCAACACCTAGGAGGTCATCATACACTTAAGATAGACCTTGGCTTGATAGTTGAGTTTTCTCTTCTTTCTAAAGGCATAAAATCATATAGGATCTAGTACTCTAACTAGTAGAAGGTACATAGATTGTATATGTATTATCTCATGCCCTCCACCACAAGAGATAAGAGATTGTTTTATCTTACAATCCTATGGTCTGATTTATTGGTATGCATACCATTCTACCTATTGAGGTAGGATGCTATATGGTTGGTATAGTTTTCCTTATTTATTATGTGAGGTAGTTGATACAAAGATACACTACATAGCTGGGAGATGAATATTAGTTATTTTGGTCACATCAGGATTTTGGTATTATGGTCCTATAAATGGTAGAGGTCAGTGTCTTGTCTTGTTTGTATCATGTGTCATGTTCTTAGTGTTATATTATTGTAGTTTTATTCATGTACTTATTTTTGTGTGTGTGTGTGTGTGCATCTAGTTGGGTGTGTGTGTGTTCTTGTATTTCTTGTTGACTGTATGTTTTTTCTATGTGAGGGAGATAGAGGATTGTGCTAAGGTACTAGGGATACATGCATAATGGTATGAATGTTATTCTACTTTGAGCATGTCTTGAATAATTAAGATGTATGACATTCAAGAATGAGTTCTTTCATAGTATGGGATACAAGTAGTAACTATTTGGAGGTGTTTCATATGTTCTTGAGTGAATAGTGTTGGATGACCCTACTATGTATTAATATATAACTATATTAATCCATTCCATCAAAATTAACCTAAAACTACATTAAAATTAACATGAATATACAAATTTCACCATTACAAATATTTATTTTCTTCTTTATTAAAAAAACTATTTGTCTAATTATTAAAACCCTTTGCCATCATGATATAAAAATGAAAAGACATAATGACTAAATCTAATGTTAAAAATAATGTAATTTGTTAACAATAACCAAAGAAAAACTTTATATTCATATTTTCTCAATAAAATTTAAAAAACAGTTATTGTCCATTTGAAAATATTAAAACATAAATTAAAAATATTAAAGCATATTTCGTACAAATAAATGTAACTCAAATATAATGCAACATATAATGTAGAAATCTGGTAGGTTTTTGATAGTTGTGGTGCTCCCTTTGGGTACCTAGACAAACCATTATGCCAAAGTTGCGGCGGCCTACCATGCTATTAAATAAGATCATTCCAAGTGATTTAAGAATGTTTGGATTGAAGGTGACTCCAATAACATTGTTAATTATTTAAACAAATTCTAAAGTCCTAGTTGGACCATAGCTACCTTCATAGAAGAAGCTATCAAGCTTATGGAGTCTTTTGAAGACATTATTATAACCCATATATTTCATGAGGGGAATAGAGTAGCCAATGTGTTTGATAACGTTAGGGTCATTAGATAGACTATGCTCAATTAGGATGCCATGAACATGATTCCTAGTGAAGTTCAAACTTTGATTAAACATGAGTGTCTACACGGAACCAGGCTCGAAGGATATTTTTATGTGTTAATAATGGGAATTAATGGTATGAATGTCAGGGTAATCTTGAAGGACCACAACACATGGATTGTGGGTATTGTTAATGGCTCGTTCAACCTAGACAAGGCTTCATTTCAATGTCATCCATTTCTAGTATGGTTGTGAGGGGTTGTGTGATTTGAATCTTAAGATGGGCAGAGAGAGAAATAGGGTGGAGCCCTCTTCCTGTGAGGGGGTCCACAATAATAGGAAAGTGTGGAAGATTATGGAGGTGGGGAGCTTGACTCCATATATGGAGTCTTTGCATGGTGTCGACCCCACTACTACAATGATGTTTGCCATGAATTAGAAGAACCAAAAGGTGGTGGATTTTGGGTGGGAGCTTACCATTACTGAAGACTTCATAGCCATGATTACTGGTCTTTCTATCAATGGGAAATAAAATTTTAGGGAGCGAAAGACCAGTGAGGAGGGCTTGAATCACTTCTTTAAGGGCAATGAACAGAGCAAACTAGGGAAGATGCAATTAAGAGGCTAAAATCATTTGTCTATCAAGCCTATTTGGGTGAGGTGGTAGAGGTCATTATGCATTATATTTTCCTTGATGGTAGGTTTATTTCTATGTATCATTATCATTTTAACTTGCTTAATCATTTTTGCCACCGAATGATGGTTTATTTCATGTTCTACTTGTTCACTTCCATGTAATTTTCTATTAAGGAGAATGTTAGAAACCCTAAGCTCCCAATCCTCCATGAAGAGTTAATCCTTCTCATTATGGATTATATAATGAAATTTAACACCTCCAAGGGTGGGCTAAAAGGGAAAGCCTTTGTGAAGAAGAAGGTTTTCTCAGTCTCCAGTGATTCGAAGACCCAGTCGGAGGATGAGGTGTGGATGGAAGAAGATGAGTGGGAAGGTAGTACTGAGGTGTTTCGTAAAAAGAGAAAGATGCTAAAAAGGAGAGATGTTCAGATCTCTAGATCTAAGGGGTCCCAGATGGGTGAGGATTCAAAACCCGAGACAAAAAAGGGGAGTATAGGGGAATAAAAGAAACCTACTATCAAAGGGAAAATACCCATGTCTATGAAGAAAGGGAAAAAGAAACCTATGGGGGAAGATTCTAATTTGGCCATGAAATAGGGGATGGATTTGGGTGATAGGGCTTCGGTGATGACTGATCATGGTAGAGGTGCTATAGGCTTGCTTGTTGAGGAGATGAACATTGGAACTCATTTTCGGGAGATCCCTGACCCCTCTCTGAATCTCCCAAATGAATTTTAAGGTTTGGTGGCAAGGGTTGTGAATAGGGAT
Organism: Cunninghamia lanceolata; assembly: GCA_027924645.1. Taxonomy (NCBI): domain Eukaryota; kingdom Viridiplantae; phylum Streptophyta; class Pinopsida; order Cupressales; family Cupressaceae; genus Cunninghamia; species Cunninghamia lanceolata. The sequence goes on from BSBN01000482.1 coordinate 7,692,783, forward strand.
GACTTGGAGGAAGCGCTTAGCTTGGTGAAAGTAGAAGTCAATAGTTAACATAAGATGACTAAGTGGTTCTTTGTGGAGATCAATCAAATCAATATCAAGATGAACGTTTTACAGGACAACTTAGATAGGGGAGGAGAAACCATTATTGATCAAGATAAACAAGTTTTCTAGAACTAGGATGCTATTCCAAGGATGGAGGAGATGGAACACAAGCCTCTAAGGATGAAAGAGGAGTATGGGACAAGGATTTAGTACTTGGAGGAGAAGCTGATTAGTGTTAATAAAAACCTAGAGAAAATCTTGAAGATCAATAAGCTCACTATTGAGAATAGTCTGTAGGGGATGAACCTTCTCAGTGACAAGCTCAAGGAGATTAGAAGGACCAGGATAGGGATCTTACTACTATGGAAATCTTGGTATTGGAGGAAGTTGTGATGGTTGATAAGAATGTTGGTAATAAGGAAAAGGGTAAACAGGTGGTGCAAGAGGATAAAGGGAGCCTGTCGACCCATACCAGGGGAAGCAAAAAGAAGTAGTTTGAGAAGATGAAAATAAGGAGCTAGTTAATTTTTCCAAACTACATGAGAAATTCTATGAACAAGAGTTGGAAGTACCTGAAACACTAAAGAAGTTGCTATAGTTTTTGTGGCTTTGTGTCTTTCTATCTTTTTCTATGCTTATATCTAGTTTTTTGGCTATCGGTAGGCTTTTGGTTGGTTTTATATTTATGGGCTACTACTTTTTGTAAAGGGTTTTGGACACCTTTCAAAACCTATTTCACCATAGAATAAAAAACAAATAATGTAGAAATATAGCACAAAATATGATCTAATGAAACATGGAAAGAAAATAGACTTCAACAAGATTACACCAAAAAACATCAATTCCTTCTTATTCTTATAATAGTGCCAATACAAAGAATATCTAGATTTGAAACACAATTACTATTCTCCCCATTCTGGAATATTTTTTCCCCACTAAAGTGTAAAAATCATCCCACAACAAACAGCTCCATGAGAAACCCTTAGACTAAATAAAAATCTAATTTAAAAAAAATATATTTTTAGTAATTTTTCATTTAAGCAAGATGATCCTCAAAATTATCCCATAACCTCTACACTACTAAATGATCCTTGATAGTTACTTGCAATCCAAGGCCAAACATTTACACAAAATTATTAAGTTTGGAAAATTCTAAAAAAACTTTAAAAATATTAAATTATATTTTTTTAACTTTAGATGGTCAAATTTGGCCCTGAAAGAATGTTAACATTGGTTGTAAGTAGATAGGGTAGTTACTATTACATGGAGCTCTCTGAGATCTTCAATCTAAAAAGTGGGCTCAAATGATTTCTTGGATCAAAAGTTATGTTCTCCACAAGTTTTGGCTTTCACTTCAAAATCATCTTATAGTAATGGAACCTTCAAGGTATAAATAATAAAATAGCTAAGAATTGACTTGGCTTTGCAATTTCTACCATGCTATTTCTTTCTAATTTAAAAACTCTTTCTCCAATTTATACTTAGTCTTTAAAGATTTAGACTATATTAACATTTAGATAAGATTTAAAAGTAAAGAACTTTTTATATATTTTAGTTATGACTTATAATTATGTTGAGACATGTTCTACAATGGCATAAGCATGTTAACGAAAACTCCTATCTTTTACCTTAAAATTGACAATCTTTTACATGTCAAAATATTAATATTTAAATACCTTAAATACATCTATCTAAAAAAATGCCTAGAGATACCAATCTTGATTTATTTTGGGTTATTGTTTTTTATTTAGAGCTATCTAAGAATTATTTTATTTTATTTACATTGTATTTTTATTTAGTTAAGAGTTATTTTACTTTACTTTAGAATTATTTTATTTATTAAGATATCAATGCTAGTAACTATTATAATTAAAAAAATCCACTATACTTTTTAAATTTTGTTATATGGAAAACTAAAATCTTTTATACAATAAACTATCATCATTATATTTTAAAAAATATATCTAAAATATCGCAAGAGATATCCTTCTCGAGGCTCCTATTGCACTTATATATATTAAATTGATTTAAAAATAGGCATCTTGAGAAGCATATCTCTTAGCATATTTTAGATATACTTATTAAAATATAAACATGCTAGTAGCATTTTTAGTTGCAAGCCTAATTCTAATTGTAACGCTAACTCTACCACTACATCTAACCCTAATTTTAATACTAACTAAAATTAAAACACTAATTCAAACCCTAACCCTAAGCCCAATTCTAACCCTAACCTTAATTATAACCTTGATTCTAACTCTAACCCTAATTCTAACCTAAATTCTAACCCCTTGCTCTAACCCAAATTCAAAATGTAACACTAAATTGAATTCTATCCCTAACTCTAATTATATGACTATATTTAATTCTATCCTTAACCCTAGTCCTAATTGTAAGCCTAATTCTAATTTTGACACTAATGCTAATTCTAATCCTCATGTTTTTTGTTATATATATTTTCCATATTTCCAACCCTAATTCTTGTAAAAGTCAATGTGACTTAGCAAGCTACGATCACCTGCAATCAAGACAACCTTCCACACAAAGATAATAGAGAAGATGCTAAAATAATGGACCAATAGAATCTATACACAACTGTCACATGAAATACAATGAGTGAGCCTTGCTTATAAAAGCAAGGTGAGAGCTAGAAAGGTGGAGTGGAAAGTGGAGATATTCCTACAACATGTCACAATTAGAGGATGCTAACTAATTGTACATGTGGAGGATAAGACAACTCACTCCAACTATCAACAACTCAACACTCAGCTAGACTCAACTAGAAACACCTAGAAGACTCACTAGGTCAACTTAACATGTGTGAATTATGTGTTCACATCAACACCCCCCTTAAGTGCATCTTAGGGAGTAGCTGACTAAAACAAAGATGCATTGATGTATGGGTCTTGGCTAGTAGGCCGTGTTAGGTACCCATGTACAACAAATCTCAAGTGGAGAAAAGGAGAAAACCTCATGGGATAAAACTCCTCTCCAAAAGTGAGAATGTAGAAAACAAATGAAAGATGTGATGGAAGGAGGACTCAAGACCCCACAAGAACTACATCCAACACATATGTACAATCAATTACCCCCCCATAGGAAAGAAAGTGTGAGACTATAAGTCACCCCCACAATGAAGTAGCTCTTATGCTGATGGTGAATGCCTGAAGAAGAATGCTGAAGAGACTTCAAAGCCTACAAACAACATTCTTCCCCTTAGGAAGAAATAGGTCTAAAGGTTGATGTCGAAAAAACTCCATCTCAAGGTATGAGGGAAAAAGCCTCATCATGTATGTTTTCTCTGAAAAATGCTCAAGTGTCCACATGTCACAACCAAAAGATGTCACATAATCAGGTTTTGTATGCCTAACCAAAGAATGTGACAATCCAGGACAAGATGAAAACTTGAGATCATCAATCTCCAAAGACAAAGAATCCTCTGAATGATGCTCAACATACTCCAACTCAGTGCCAAACTATGACAAGTGAAAAGGAGAAGGTCCCCACACATCCAAAGTAGAAGAACCAACTCCTTCAAAGAGGAGATGAATGTCATCAATGATGTCCTCCAAGTCATCAAGAGAGGACTCACAAAACAAGTCTAAAATACCTATCAAGTACTCATTCCAAAAACCTATATCTGGAAGACAAACAATATCTTGCTCAACTAAAGTGGATGAAGCTATGTCAATGCCAATCTCTGTAGAAAAAGGAGAAGGAGGAAGCTCAAAACTAGTCTCAGGAACCAAAGTAGATGCAAGAACACCAAGGTTCAAGTGACCAAGCTTCTCCTTAGAAACATGATTCACACTTGATGCATGTTTGTGAATAGAAAATAATTGATCTACATCATCATCAAAAATAAAATGGGAGAAAGTATACAAGTGAGATGCATGATCAACCATCCCAACAACAATGATATTTCTACTCTCCAAGTTCCATATGATCACAGAATCAGGAGTGAACTCAACTGTCTTTCCTGCACCACAATGAGTAATCTGGTAGATGGAAAGGAGATTGCTTGTCAAGGAAGGTACACACAACACATTTCTAAATGTATTCTCTCCAACATTAATATTTCCTCTTCCAGTTGCATGCATGTATGTATTGTTACCCATCAAAATAGGTGGTGAAGTACATAAATGAAATGAAGAGAACATCCCCTGTGAAGATGCCATATGATGAGAAGCTCTCAAATCAAGAAGCCATCTCTCTGACTATAGAATTGTTGAAGCATAGAGTGCTTGTCCTTTTCCTTTGTTTATCCCATAAGCAATGCATGTTGTCCCTATAGATGTAGATGATGATGGTGTCAAAGAAGAAGACTTGGGTAAAACTGCTATTGATGGAGAATACTCAATGTTATGTTTTTGAAGAAGTTGTGACATCTCTTCAATTTTTTTCTCATAACATTTAGTCTTATCATGACCTAATTTCTTACAATATAAGAACACTTTGGCTTCTTCTTCTTATTTGACTCCTCTTTGGAAGAAGAGTTGGGGGTTTTCTTTGATTCTTTCTCTTGCTCCTTAGACTTTGAATCCTTCTATTTTCTTCCCTTATTATGTGAATCCTTAGGATCTTTTGTGCTTTGTGTTGCAACTAGAGCCTATTTTCTAGGAGACTTCAATGTGCCCATGTGTAGTAGCTTGGCTTGTTCTCTAGTGAGTTGTGTAGCAAACTCCTCAAGTGAAGGCATAGTAAACTTACTACCAAAGGCATCCATTGTAGCATAAAAGGTAGAAACATAAATTGAATACGTAGGACCCAATTTTGCAAGAATGGATAGAATCAATTGTTCATTTTCTTTCTCAAGACCACACTGTTTGAGTTGCAACCTGAGAGACTTAAACTTGGTGAAGAAGTCTTCAATTTGATTAGAATCTTGAGGATTAAGTGCAATTAGCTCATTCTCCAATTTGAACCTTCTTATCTTATCTTTGTTGCCAAAGAGATTGTCTAGTGTTGTCTATATCTCATTTGGTGTACTACATGACTCAACATGAAATCTCAGATCTGGAGAAATAGCAAGACAAAGTATGCCAAAAGCCTCATATCTTCTATCTAATCATTTTCTTCTCTCAGTAGCACTTGTGGGTTCATGATCTGTGTCTAAAGTTATTCTATGTAACTTTTGTTTATACAATACATACTCCATGTTTTTCTTTCATTCAAGATAATTGTATGGAGTTAAAAGTGGAAATTGAGGCACATCCATGATGAAAAAGAAAGACAACAAGACAACAACACCCCTTTACTATGTAAGAGAGCCCCTCCAATTTGTTGTGGCACTTTATACTTAGTGTGATTTACAATTGTCCTCAAAGGACCAAATTGGGAAGACAATCAAAATCTCTTACAAAAGAGATCTGAGTGAGATTACAATCACTCACAATGTAGTATAGCAAATAAATCCTCTCAAAAAAAATTTCACCTCCATAAGTATCAAAATTCCTAAGTTATCACTCAAATGCCAAAAAATGGATAAACTAAATTAAATTAACTTGGAGTATAATATGAGAAAAGTACATGGATGGATTTGTAGAGCTCCTGATCACCTTTCTGATACCACAAGAATCACAAAAATCAAAGTTCATGGAAAAAAGTTATGAGCTCGAAAGTCAAAAAGAGAGATTTGTCTTCAACCTGCAATAAATGCTGTCAAATAGAGAAATATATGAAAATGACTGATTCCACTGTGAAGTGCTCTCTATCAACTTTCGAACAATATCTTGTTTGCCCAATTTTGACACCATGTGCAAAAGTTATGAAAAAACTAGAAAAAGCCCTACTTTAGGACTTTGAGGGGCAAAAGAGGCCCCCTGATAGAATATTCTATTTCTGGGTAGAATATTCCCTTCTCACCAAAAAATAAAAAACTGCCACCTCACCTGCAAAAAACACTATTAGGAAAAAATGACCTATACGAAAAATGCAAAACCACCCTATTTTTTGCCAAACCGCCTTGGATTATGTGAAACCAATTGACTTAGAAAAAAAAACACCGACAATGTTGCTAAAACTACCAGTCAATTTTTAGGGCGGTAATATTGACTGTGGGAAGAGTTTAAGCATAAACCATTGCCGGTTACTGAAACACTGGTGGTGGGTGGAATTCAAGGAATCTGCGAACAGTTATAACCGACGTGTTTAGCAAATTTTTCAATGTGAGAATATCCACTGAGGTCGCAGTTTAGATGCTGACCATGACCACTGAGAGATGACTACCGATGAGCATTGAAAATTTTCCTTTGTTAGATCACTAACTGGTGATTTGGATCTGAGGGTATAAACACCAACAAGCTCAGAAAATCTTCCAACGTGTTTAGATGCCTAATAATGCCTACTAGGAATCAAACAATCGATGAATTCTTTGGTAGATCAGTTGACTATAGAATGTAAGTTGCCAAGCTTGAATGCCAACTGCACAAAACGTAGTGCAGAGATGCCCACCGAAGATTTTATGAAATCCGAGCAGAGTTAAGATAAGCCCGTGTGGTTTATAGACTCAGCCGCTTGAGGTTTATGTTAACTACCTTCGTTGACTATTAAGAAACAACCCCGCTGGAAAATGTCGACAAAAGACTATCGAAGACTTTTAAGATGCCACTAGTTAATACCAATTAGACCACTAATGGTATAAAAGGCTACGAAATGTGATCGGAGGATTAAACAAAATCTCAGCCAAAACTACCAGTGGATGGTAAATAGAGATCTTAGCTAGCTATCATGAGGTTTTATAAAGTCAACCACTCCAGTCATAGTGTGGTCGCTCAAGTCTGCCAACAAAGACTGTTGGTGAGATCTAGATAGAACCCGCTAAAAATGTAGATAGATGAATGTCTTAGAAAAAAAGTCACTAATGCCAAATCAAAAACCACAGGTTTCAAACTGCTAGTGGCAAAACAACCGCCGCTGTGGATGATTGACAACCACAGATTTCCTTTTGACTATAGAAATGTATGGAGAGGCTGACTTGACCATCGAAGACTACGGTCAATATGGAGTGACTGTCAAATTGCAAAGAATGCCGCTTGATGTGGCAGATCCACCTAGATTTGGAGATGCTTGCAAATATAGAGGTTGAAGCCTTTGTGAAAAGCACGGGGCCTTTTAGGCCATTGATGGGGGCCTGAGCCTAAAGGCTTCCCATTAGACCTGCCTGCGGCATGGTAGAAATCTGCGCAGGGTATGACAGTACCCTATGATAGTATGTCTTTTTTTATTTATTATTTATTTGCTTTTCAAACAAAATTCAATCTATAGATGAAATGAATCAACCAACAAAAAAAAACTATAACTAACTAAAAAATACCCAATAGATTATGCCAATTTCGATGTTGATGTAGGTACTGGCATAGATCCTTACTGCACAGGGAATATTTCCTGCTGTGGAGGGGTGGAGGCAAAAGAAATTTGCCTTTTTTTAAGTTCTCTGATTTCGGCATTTGGACAACCTATCTACATAGATTTGGGCCTCCCGATCGCAACCGTGATGTTAGATTTGCTCCAGGACACTCCTAAAACATAGCTCCCAACAAAACCTCTCCAATGAGGGAAGGAAAATGTAGATTAGGCTCTGATACCATGTAAGAGTCAATGTGACTCAGCAAGCCAGGATCACCTGCAATCAAGACAACCTTCCACACAAAGATAACAGAGAAGATGCTAAAACAATGGAGCAATAGAATTTATACACAACTATCATATGAAATACAATGAGTGAAGCTTGCTTATAAAGGCAAGGTGAGAGTTAGAAAGGTGGAGTGGAAAGTGGAGATATTCATACAACATGTGACAATTAGAGGATGATAACTAATTGCACATGTGGAGGATAAGACAACTCACTCCAACTATCAACAACTCAAAACTCAACTAGACTCAACTAGTGAAATCTAGAAGACTCGCTAAGTCAACTTAACCTGTGTGAATTATGTGTTCACACCAACAATTTTAACTATAAATGTAACCCTAATTCTATCCCTAACCACATTTCTAACCCTAACCTTAGCCCTATTTCTAACCTTGACCATAATTATATTTAACTGTAATTTTGATCCAAATCATAATTCTATCCCTACTCCTAACCATAATTCTAACTTTAGCCCTAGAATTTTTTCCATTACAAATATTTTCCCTAATTGTAATCCTAACTCTAATTCTATCACAAACCCTAATTCTATTGCTAACCCCAATTCTATCCCTAACCTTAACCCTAATTGTTTGCACAAAATATAAATTTTATTGAAAGAGATTTAAAATTTTTACAAAACCCTAAAATCTATATTTAATGCAACATCAAGAGATTATAGATAAAACTATTGACATCAATAACTATAAATGTTACTGAAGGTATTAAAATGTGGTTGGTTAACTCCAACAAATAACTCCAAGCTCATATACATATGTGTGTAATGTCATGTCATTTGGATTTGGAAAATAAGGTAGGGTTTTATAAGATTTTTGATGGGAGGGTTTCAAAGGTAGTTAAGACACAAATTGGTTGAACGGTTAAATGGTGAGAGGTAGGTAAAAGAAGGGAATTTAATATTTTTAATTTTTTATGCATAGGTTTAGGTTTAAGTAAATAATAAATTAAGTTTATTAAGTTTAATTTATTATTTATGGGAGGTTTTTTAGGTTTTTAGGTAAATAATAAATTAATTTTGTTAAATTTAATTTATTATTTATGAGAGATGGTGTAAAAGAGGAAGATTTAATTAAATAATTAAAATTAATTAAATCTTATGGGTAATGATTATGATTAATTAAGGGATAATTTGGGGAATTCAACTCTATTATTACAAATGAATACCCACAAAACTCAAAACTATTTTAAAATTTCTTCTCACTCCATTCCATCGTGTTACAACTAAAGATAAATATCAAATTTATACAAAAATGAAAACTACCATTTTTGGAAGATTTTTACAACATTCTAAAATTGCCATTTCTGGTAAATTCACATCCTTATTTGTATGACCATGAAAGTTTCTGAATGTTTGAAACTTACTAAACAATGAGTAATTGTCAACTTTCTAATTTAATTGCAAGTAAATCTAAGAAAATATTTAGAAAAAACTTGGAAAATCTCAAAAAAAAAAAATTAAAACCTCATTTTGAGGCCCTAGATGATCAAATAAGGTCCTGAAAAAGTGTCAAAACATGATCTACCAATTTTACCAATTCAGTGGGTTTTTTTATTAAACTCTTCAAGATGCATCTTCCCACCAAATTTCAGCTCCAACGGACCTCCGGGTCAAAAGTTATGACCTCTGAAAGTTCCTGCATCATTCTCCTCTAGTTGAAAAAAATGCAACTCTTGAAGTTGTTTTCCTGGAACTTATGCCACTTGTCTAGATCTATCTTTTTCACTTCCCATTCTAGAATCCAAGTATTATCTGCTTGTGTTAGACCTTCCCACTGTACCAGAAACTTGTTGTATTGACCCTATCGAGTGTCTATTGTGTTCTTGTCCAGAATCTATGCAATCTTTTCCCTTTTCTTTCTCAGAACCTGTTGTTTCCAATCTACTACAACCTCACCTTCTTCATCAGGAATGTCACCATGAAAAGCATATAAATTAGAAACATTAAACACAAGAGAAATGTCTAACTTCTCTGGTAAATATACCTCATAAGCATTGTCATTGATCTTTTTATAATTTTGCAAGGGCCAATTTTATTGTATTTCAGCTTGTTGTAAGTTCCAGTGGGAAATCTCTCTCTTCTTCGATAACCATGACTAAGTCACCTTCATTGAATACTAGATGTCATCTACCAAAATCTACTGTAGTTTTATACTTTTCATTACTTTCTTGGAGCTTCTACCTCACCTCTTTCTGTAAATGTTGAATATGTTCTGCATATGCTTCTGCATCATCACTAATCTTGTCTCTAATTGGTAGCTGCACCAAATCTAAAACACCCTTAGGATTCCTACCATAAATAATGTGAAATAGTGTTTTACATGTAGATTGATTGACTGAACTGTTATAGGCAATTTTAGCTTGTGGTAAGGCTAAGTCCATTTGTTTGGCTTTCTCTCTAATGATGCATCTTAGTAGGTTTCCCAAACTTCAATTTACAGCCTCAGTCTGCCCATCTGTTTGGGGGTGATAAGCACTACTGAACTAGAACTTGGTTCCCATTTTTTTTCATAGGGTCCTCCAAAAATGACTAAGGAACTTGGTATCCCTATTAGATGTGATAGTTTGTGGAACACCATGCAATCAAACAATTTCTTTAAAAAATAATTCTGCCACCTTAGTTGCATCACTAGTTTTCTTGCAGGCAATAAAATGAGCTATATTAGAGAACCTATCAACAAGAACAAAGATGAAATCATTACCTTGTTATGTGTTTGGTAGTGCTAACACAAAGTCCATACTTAAATCAATCCATGGTTCAGTATGTACTGGTAATGGCATAAACAACCCCATATTTTGTGAATTTCTTTTATCCATCTGACAAATTCTACACCTTGTCACATATCTTGTTATGTCTTTTTTCATCTTTGGCCAGTAGTACTTATCTTTTACTAGAGCTATGGTCTTATCCTTGCTAAAATGTGCAGCCAACCCACTGCTATGAATCTCTCTTATAATGTTCTCTCTCATGGACCCAACTAGAATATATAATTTCTTTCCTTTAAAGAGATAACCATCTTGCATAATATATTCACATTGAATGTGGTCCATGCTGCCCACTACTTGGGTTTTCAACTATCACAATCTCCCAAAAATCATTGTCAGATTCATATAGATCTTTTATGGCATCAAAAGCAATCACCTCATTTTCCATTGTTGTCAATAGTGTAATACGCCTACTTAAAGCATTTGCAACCTAGTTTTGTTTTCCTGACTTGTGCTTGAGAACAAAGTTGTAGCCTTGTAAGAAAGAAACCTATTTTGCATACCTACTATTCAATTTTTTTTGTGTTCAAGTATTTCAAGGCACTATGGTCTATAAAAAACACAAACTCCTTTAGCACTAGGTAGTGTCTCCAATGTCTCAATGCTTGTACAATTGCAAAAAATTCTAAATCATAAGTTGAATAGTTCTTCCTTATCTCATTCAACTTTTAACTAAAGAAGGCTATGGGTTTACCTTCTTGGCTAAGTACAACTTCAATGCCCACATGTGAGGCATCACAATCCACTTCAAATACCTTATCAAAATCTGGTAATGCTAAAATATGAGCTTCTGTCACCTTCTTCTTTAGAAACTTAAAAGCTTCCTCAGCTTCCTTGGTCCACACAAAATCCCTTCCTTTGGTGCAATTTGTTTTGGGTGCTACAATACTGCTAAAATTTTGAATGAATTTTTGATAGAATGTGGATAACCCATGAAAAATTCTTACCTCTATTATGCTCCTTGGACTAGGCCGCTCTAGAATTGCCCTGATCTTTTCTGTATCCATTTTGATACCATCTGGAGAGATGACAAAGCCTAGGAAGACCAAACTTTCTTGCATGAATCTGCACTTCTTTAAGTTTGCATAGAGTTTCTCTTTCCTCAACACATCTAATATAGTCCTCAAGTACTACAAGTCCTCTTCTTTTCTCTTGCTAAAAACCAAAATATCATCAAAGAAAACCAACACAAACTTACCAATATAAGGACACAGTATAGTATTCATTATCCTCAAGAAGGTGCTAGGTGCATTAGATAACTTGAATGGCATAACCATCCACTCATATAATCCATCCCTAGTCTTGAATGTTGTTTTCCATTCATCCTCCTCTCAAATCTGGATTTGGTGATAACCGCTGCGTAGATCAATTTTGCTAAAGTATTTAGCCCTTGCAAGCACATCAATCATGTCATCCAAATGAGGGATGGGGAACTAATATTTGATGGTGATTTTATTGATTGCCCTACTATCTGTGCACATCCTCCATGTGCCATCCTTCTTTGGAGTTAATAGCGTAGGTACAACACATGGGATCATACTCTCCCTCACCACACCTTTGCTTATAAGGTTTGTCACTTGTCTATTGAGTTTTACATGGTGGGTAGGGATCATTCTATAAGCTGCTTGATTAGGTAGGGATACTCTTGGGATCAAATCAATGTGGTCCTAAATATCTCTCTTTGCTGGTAGACGATCAGGTAACTCATCTGGCACAACATCAACATATTCTTCTAGTATTTTTGCTACTTCTGTTGGTATTGGTATTTCCTCATCTTCTTTTTTCACTACTAGTGCATAACATAACCCCATCACCTTCATTTCCTTCATAGGATCTCTTGTAGATAATATACTCTCCACCTTCCTTTCATTCTTAAGAGGCAATTAAATCACTTTGTAACCTTCTTTCCAAAAAGTGTATGTATTTTTTTCTCCATCATGCATTACCTTCCTATCGTATTGTCATCGCCTTCCCAACAACACATGGCATGCATCCATTGCAATGACAACACACCATATTTCATCCTTATAAGTCTTTCCTATGGCAAACTTAATTAAACACCTCTTATCAACAGTGACTTCATTTCCCTTTTCGAACCATGCAATATGATAGGGATGGCGATGTTTTTCATAGTGTAGATTCAGTTTATCTACCATTTCTCTAGAAACCATATTTTCACAACTACCACTATCAATAATAACTTGGCATACATTTCCTCCTAAGGTGCACATGGTTCAAAAAATATTGGTTCAAAGCCAAAAATCATCACAACCTTATGTTTGCTTCTTTTTTGGAATCAACATTGCTCTTCTCATCATGAGATTCTCACCCATATTTGGTGGAACCTCTAATTCTACTCTTTCTCCTTCATCCTCATCTTGAGCCAAGTTCAACCTGGGTTGTTCTCCTTGTTTCCTTTCTTCAATGTGATAGTTTGGATAGTTAAATGCCCCGTGACCCTCTTCAGCACACATATAAGAAATGAAAGGTTTTCATGGGCCTTCCCATCCTCTACCACCACCGTAAACTCTGCCCCTCTTAAATCCTCTTCCTCTTTGTTGATTTTGAGGATCTTGTTGGATATCTTCTTATTGCTATGTTCCTTGGGATGATTCTCCCTGACTAAAATTTAGACCACCTGAGAATGGGAGATGATGTCCCTCTCCTTGCTCCTCTATTCCTTTGAAAATATTGTCTACTTTTCTTTTCTTCTACCTTTAAAGCTAATTAGTATGCATCTTCCATATTGTTAACCCTATGCATGCTCAATTCATCTTGAATAGTGAATTTTAGATCATTTACATACCTTGCAGCCATCTGTTCATCAGTTTCTTGATGCTCCACATGAATGGACAACTTGTAAAATTCATTTGTATAGTCTTGCACAGTGGATAAGTTTTGTTTCAAAATTTGAAATCTACACAAAAGAGTTTGTGCATAGTCTACAAGCAAAAAATTCTCTTTCAGCTTCTTCTCCATTTTGCTCCAAGTCTTGACTTTATCCTTTCCCTTTCTAGTTGTTTTCTTTTGTAGATGATCCCACCATATCATTGCATGACCCTTTAACTTAGTGCATGCAAACTTCACCTTCTTTTCCTCTGTCATAGTCTTCCATTCAAAGAATTTCCCCATTTTGTTCAACCAATGTATCAAATCCTTTGGTTTAAGACTGCTTGCATACTCAGAAACTTCAATTTTAATCCCATCATTTTTCCCCTCTAATTCTCTGAGCATCCTTTCTTCAAAATTTAGGTGCTCAAATTGTGCTTCCTCTTCAGCTCCTACATGTCAATCTTCATCTCCTTGGCCTATTTCTTCATCAGAATCATCTCTTTGTGTTCTCAATCCTTGATTGGCCATCATACCTAAAAGTTCTTTCATTTGTCTTTTTAGATTTTGTATATCCTTGTGCATCTAGGCATTACCTGCTCTTCCTCTTCCTCTCCCAGCTATCTTCCCGCCCTGATACGAGATGATGTAACCAAACTTCACAACATAAAATTCAACACTATTATTACAAAAGAATACCCACAAAACTTACAACTATTTTTAAATTTTTTTTCACTCCATTCCATTGTGCTACAACTAAAGATAAATATCAAATTTATACAAAAACGAAAATTACCTTTTTTGGAATATTTTTACAACTTTGTAAAATGCCATTTTTGGTAACTTTGCATCCTTATCCGTATGACCATGAAACTTTCCGAATGTTTGAAACTTACTAAAAAATGACTAATCATCAACTTTCTAATCTGATTGCAAGTAAATCTAGGAAAATATTTAGAAAAAACTTAGAAAATCTTGAAAAAATATTAAAACCTCATTTTGAGGCCCTAGATGATTGGTTAAGGTCCCAAAAAAGTGTCAAAATGATGACCTACCGAATTTGCCCAAGACGCATCTACCCACCAAATTTCAGCTCCAACGGACCTCTAGGTCAAAAGTTATGACCTCTGGAAGTTCCTACATCAAGAATAATTAGGAATAATCAGGGAATCAAGGATTTTGGGGATAATCATGGATAATCAGAGATTTGGTCAATTTTGGATTCTACATTTTGCCCCTCTTTGAGATGATGTTGTGAGGTAATGTCATTTCAGAGAAGATTAAAACATAAGTTTTGGATTCAGATAAAAGAGTGGGTAGAATGGGTTGGATTTGATTGGATGGGACTCATAAAAATGATGTTCAATAGTGACCATTTGCATTTCTATATCAACATTGCAACCAATCACTCCTAGGATGTGTTTAGTCTTAAAATTCCACACAAATTTCCACCAATAGGATGTAGGTTGAGGAACAAGTCCATAGAGTTGGGGCAAAATATGAAGCCACCTGAAATGCATCAAGATTCCATCTTGCCGAGACTTATAGTTTTCTCTATCCAATCTTATTACAATAGGACGCCTTTTAATACCCATGATTAACTCCTCAAATTTAGTCACACAATAAACCAATCAAGAGGCTTAATCCAACAAAATCACAAGATTACCCCCAAAATTTACTTAATCATGAGAACCCCCCCAAAAAATATGATCTTGCTAGCACTTTATAATTAGTCCAATTAGAGTTGCCACAAGCCAAAACAACAAAGTGGTTTTTTGATTTTGGTACATGTAAATGCCAAAATTAGGCTATAACTAAAAGTACAACTTCTATGCAAAACTAGTCCAAACTGATTACAAATCTAAGAAGTACTCAAACAATCATGCACTTTCAAAATACATTTTGCTAGAAAATGTTACTGTATGACCCCAAATGGAGCCTCAGAAGGTCTGTTAATGAGGACTTCCCATCAACAATAGTGAAAATCTTCAATTTCTAGAAAATCTAGACACCAAAATAAAAATCCATTTACACCACTATGAAGCCTACAAAATTATACCCTAAACAAAAAAATTTGCCCCAAAATCAAAGTAGATATGACCAAGTTACAGACTTTCAAAGATTAGCTACCAGATCAAAAACTCCATTGGAGTAGGGGGAGAAAATGCAAAAATTTTATGTTGCCAAATCAGTGGAACTACTAAATGTGGAGGTTTGCGAGATGAAATTAGTCTTCGCCAAGTCTGGTATTCGCCAGCTAAATCTGGAACATCTGCTAAACTGGAGCACCACCAAAAAATCTACTCACTTTGGTAGAGGCACCAAAATTGCCGCCACAAATGGTGGATCTGGAAAGAATTTAAAAAAATGTTTTTAATGCCAAAAGGCCTGTCACCGTATGGATCTGAGTGCTATTATTTTGTAGAAATTAAAGAATATTAAAAAAAATTTACAAAGCCTAAAGCCTTGAAGGAAGGGCAAGCCCCTTTATAGGGCTTGCAGACCCCAAGGGACCCGTGTGGGGGTAAACCCATCCATGGGTACCCTGCAATAGTACCATGCAGGCCCCGTGCAGGGCAATGATGCCCTTAAATTTTGTTCTTTTTACAAACTATAGTTTTTGCAAAAAAAATTATTTTTATTTTTCAATATAGTAAAAAAATGCAAAAGATTTATTTTTTTTAATTTTTTATTTGCAAAACAAATAGATGTACCTATGCAAAATATTTTGTATGGCTGAGGGGGTGAAAAAATTTTGCCTTTTGAGACGACTTCTAATTTTGACAATTTGACAGTTGGTCTTGGGGATTTTGGGCATCCTCAACATGATGGTAGGGTTAGATTTGACCCAAAATGCTCTGAAGGATCAGGTACCTATTGGATCTTGCGTGCACCTCCCAACTTCAAACCCTCATACATTTGGCCTCCGATGTTCATTCTGGATGAAACAAAAGGCAATTTTTACTATCTCGAATGCCCTGAACACAATGGTGTTCTCTTTTTTGCAACAACATGCTCCAATGTGTACTTGCAATATAAATTCAGAAGAAGGAAGCCCTCCCAAAACTGGTATCACTCTCAAACTTTTCTGATTCTCCAAGTCATCATGCAATGAAAGAGAAGAGCATACTTAATTTTTCAAGATCAACCATGATTTGCACTCAAAATCTTTCAACAGACTTACCAAAGGAAATCTACAAGGTCTTGTACCATGTAAGACTTGGCTATGGAGATAGCTACCCAAGATCTAGAAGCCTAATGGAAAGCACAAATAAAAGAGAAGATCAATATGACAAAAATAAACTGTATTCCTATCATAGAATGAAAATACATCAATATACAAGATTACAATATGATATGCCATACCTTGCTTATAAAGGTAAAGATGGGAGCTAAGATGTTGTAGTCATGTGACAAGTGTCTTAATCCTATGACATGAGACAACTAGATCACATGTGTAGGATAAAATAATTATCACCAACTAGAAACAACTCTCAACATCTAGAAATAACTAGAATGCTTCCTAAGTCAACTTAACATGTGAATATGTGTGTGAATATTATTTAACTAATAAATAGTTAAATAATATGAATTATTCACACAACAAGGGGAAAATAACTAGTAAATATCAAACTAGATATGAAATACCCCTATTCACACTAACAACCTTTGTCCATTAAAATTTATTTTAGACTTTAAGACTACATACTTATCATTTAAATTCAAGGCAAAAGCATAA
Source organism: Cunninghamia lanceolata (assembly GCA_027924645.1). NCBI lineage: Eukaryota > Viridiplantae > Streptophyta > Pinopsida > Cupressales > Cupressaceae > Cunninghamia > Cunninghamia lanceolata. The sequence goes on from BSBN01000482.1 coordinate 7,709,807, forward strand.
CCCATTAAAATAGTTTGGTCATTCCATGTCATCTATTGTGACTTTTTACATGCCCTCAATGAAACTCAAGCCATACTAAGGCTTCACATGTCTTCAAAGCTTAATCAGGGACAGTTAATCACTATTGGACATGCTTAGAGCATATATGCAATGGTAGATAAGTCTTTATAGGGTTTTAGACAATAGATTCCTACTTTTTACAGACCTCCACCAGGTTATAAAGGGCATATCTTGTATACAGTGAAATGGTTGGAGCTCTTACATAGATCATACAACTCTTGAACACTTGACATGCATAGTGAAACTCCCTATCTCCTCTTTTTTGGATTAACATTTATCATACAGTCTTATCTCTTAGGTTTAATGGATCTACATGCCCTCAAAAATCTTTCGAGGTTAGTGAATCTTTAATACTATTGAAAATGTACCATGAAGTCTTCAGGAGTGAATAAACCCTTAAATCTCTTGAGAAATATAAGCGATTCATTTTTACCCTATTATAGATCCTTCAATGATGATAGACAAGTTTTTAGGAGTGTGCAAAGTGATAACATAACAATTGTGACATCTTGAACTACCTCAATACCATCTACAAGAGATAGTGAGGAGTTTTGAACTTGCATGTGCTTCTCTAATCTTCATCTTTATGAACCATAACATAGACTCCATTCCTTCATAACTTAGACATACTTGAATAATTTCATATAACTATATGGCACTCAAAAGAGGTCTTCAAGATTCTTATACTATTATACAAATTTAGTTAGCACTTAACAAAGCTCCTTTTGTTATCACAAACCTCTAAAGATACAAAGGTGTTTGGTTCCTTAACTGGTCTCCACACCATTAAGAAGACTATGTGGACTATTTTACATTCTCTCTATGCCAATGTCTATGAATGTGTATACTGTATCAAACCTTGCATACAGTGTCTATACATGTGTATACTCTATCAAACCTTGCATACAATATAGATCTCTACCCCATACACACCTTTGTATGCATGTATTGTATGTCTATATGTATTGCATGTCAGTATGTATTTTCTCTCTGCATACATGTATTGTATCCATTGTCTTCAATTGTACCTTCTTTCTTTGCATTGTATCCTCATGGATCTTTGTTCTCTTCTCACTTAGGTTGTCCCAATCTCCTTGCATACTCTTCCTTCTTAAACTTATGGACCTCTATCTTCTAGACCCTTGTATAATGGTTCAAGACTTTTATGAGATATTTGATCTTCACCATGTTCACCATTGATGGACAATGTCTCAATCTTTTTATGAATACGACTTCACAACCCGATGCAAGTATTTATCTAAAATAGATCAAAGGCTCTTGACATGAGTTTTTGTTTCTTGATAGCCTTTATTTTATGTGCTTTTTCTTGCATGGAGACAAAACCATCTTCCCATAACTACATTGTACCCATAATGTAACATCTCATTCCATAATCTTAAAAACTTAACACAAACATTTATTTTAATTAAGAGATTAGTTAACAATATGATTATGTGAATCAGAACTTAACCATAATGATTCATTATCATTTCATCAACTAAGAATGTTATTCTAAACAAAATAGAACAAAGCTTACAATTACAATAATCATTTACATATCCAAGTGAATAACTTTCACTATGTATGTACAAGTTATACTCAAGGCATCATATAACAAATTTTACATTACAATTGATCATTAAGTCATAAAATGGAATGCACTGTATTTGGAACTTTCAACATTTGTCTTCATAAGCCTCATCTTGTCTCATACTTGGGAAGGAGAGCATCATCATGGTGCTTTTCCACCAACCACGGACCTGCAGTCCCGTGCTCAACTTCTAAACTAGAAGTGGCCCTACCCTTCACAAAAAGGTTAGAGATTAGGAACCCTTGGGTTAGCCATCTAAGTATTTGGTCTTGTGTCCTTCCTAATGTCTCATGGTCACACAACTATAGATCCACTCTAACTATGTATGACACTACTAGAGACACTAGGCCATCTAGAGCACTGCGGACTGACAATGCATGCAAAGACAAATGCATTACTTTGGCCAAAGATTTACATACATATACATTACACAATGAACATCGTTGTATGTCCACCACCCTGACTCGACTTATAAGATGTCATGTCCTATAGTATGCTTAATGCGACTTCTCTAGGTCTAGTAAAATGTGAATTTAGTTCAATTCATAGTCCAATACTAGGACAATCAACTCCTATCTACGAGTTCATCAAATGTAATAGATTGCTTTCGCAACAAGGAAACTGTGACTCCTTATCACCCTATTCCATTTTCCAAAAATAACTATAGTCAAACAAGTTTTCCAACTTTTGACCTTCCTAGGTTCACAGATTCATGTTAACCTTTCACAATGTTTATAATCAAGATCATGAAATTTAAGACTTATATCATAATATTATAATATGATGGTCCTACTAAAAAGACTCTATCTCAAGTAGTCTCGTGAGTTTCAATATGTTATATGTCATTCATGAAGTACATGGCCATTCAAAAAAGATGACTTCCAATTACATTGAAATACAAGAGTTTCATACTAATCTTGGTATTCGTTCTAATAAGTATATAATTATCTAGGAGAAATGGTTCCTCCAATAAACTCAATAGGCACTTAGTGCCGCAAACAAGGCAATGCAACTTACCTCTTATCCAGTTTCTCCCTCTTCAACAAGGAGTCAACATATCTTTTAATTACATAAGAAGCATCATAGTTATCATAATAACTATCATTAACAATCAAGTTCTGTTATAAGGAATTTGTGACTCCATGTCACTTTATTCCTCTTTTTAATCATTTCATAAGTCAAACCATATTAACCACCCTAGGTCTAATATGCATGGGATCAATTCAATTCATTGTCCATACCTAGACTATTGACTCCCATCATAGGTTGATTATGACTAACTGGGTTACTTACGTAATGTTGAACTTGTGATTCCTCACTGCCTCCTTCCACTCTTAGTCATTACACAAATCGGACCATATTTACCATTCTAGGTCAATCATGGTTCACAACATCTAAATAAATTATCATATAAGATATAATCATATTCATACTATACTAGGTATACCTTGCCTTAGTTAATTAGTGTGATTCTGCCATGAATGATGACTCTTATTACCCTTATGAGCTTAGGTAGTATCTCTAAATCTCATTTAATAAAATAAAGGGTAGTTATCATAATCAGAATAAATCATTTCTAGTGCCTTGGCTAGCATATAAGATCCCACATAATATAATCTATGGTCTAAAATAAGTATACCACCTTCTTAGCTGAAGCTAACAAGTATGGTCATGGTATTCTAAATAGCCTTATTAAACCACATACGACTTTTATATAAGTTGAGCCATCATTTGGGATGGATGCTTTAAGCATTGTTTTGGGTCAAGGCCGTATCAGCCATTAGCATAGTCATAATGTCTATGTTTAATCAATGCAGACCACATTGTTATTTGACATATAAATACCATGGTTTAAGCATGGGATCGGCCATGAAGGCCTTGAGCCACAACATAACATGAGTTTTGATGTTTTAAGCTTGACCTCCATGGCCACAAGCTATAGGTATAACTTGATAACATGGAAAAATAGCTTAGCTTCCATAGTCGTGAGCTCTAATGTAGATAAAGAGTAAAATGAATAGATGCCCAGCCTCATTGGCTTCAAGCTATGATACACACAAAAAGAAAGTAAAGCAAAACAGAGCCACTTGGCCTCCATGGTCTTGAGTAGTGACTCCATAAAGACTATAATATAATCCTGTTCGGCCTCCATGGCCCCGAGAAGTGATACCATAAAGAGTGCAATATAATACTGCTCGGCCTTTATGGCCATGAGCGAAGTCACAGTAAGGAGTTTGATTTAATATAGCTCGGCCATTGGCTTCAAGCATAGTTAGAGTCAAGATTGCATTACGAAGTAGCTTTAGCCATTGGCCTCAAGGTAGACACAATTAAGAATATATTATCCTGCCACTCGGCCATTGGCATTGAGCTTAAACATAGACAAGAATACATTATTATGTAGCTCAACCATTCGCCTTGAATAGAAACATAGGGAAACAAACCTTGTAATATGACTTAGTTGTAAGGCCTCAAGCCTCCAAACAAAAGAAAATTACCTCAGTGATTTACAAGCTCAATCTCCACGTCCTTGAGCTATTACCATAGTTTAACAGAAATAGAGTTATCACTAAGATAGTTAAACAAGAAGGGTTCCAAACTATATATATATTATAGGGGAGCTCGATATAAGAAAATTAACCTAAGCATATCCTTTTGAAAGTGAGAGTGATCCTAGTCCAACCACCATAGTCTTGCTCACAATCATTTTTCTGTACTGAGCCAAAGCTTCTTCCCCCTTCTTTTTCCCAAACCAACCCTCTTCAATCCCCAATAATCATCTTCCAAGAAGACTAAAGAAGTTATTCATTCACCACACTAGCATGCCTATTTCCATGGGAAACTACCACCTTATCCAAGGTGGTCCAAGTGGTTCCTCCCACTTGGCCAACTACCACGATCAAAACTTTCTCAAACATGACATTTGCCAAAATATGGTGAGCTTGAAGATCTCCTTTGCTCCACAAAACCAATTATTAACAAAATTAACAATTCAATAATATAAAATAATAGACTTTAAAAAAGTCACAACATTATTGTTGTCAACCTCTAAAGAGGTTCCCTCTTATAGACATATGATAAGGGTTAAATATTAGTATATATAGTATTAAAGATTATCATTAAGGAAATGAAATCAAAAGACAATACACAACAAGATTGTTGGTTATCTGAGTTGAGTAATACTCCCCCTAAATCGACTATATCCCTTAGTCGAATGACTAGGAAAAAAAATCCCCATAAACAAATAGGATAACGAGAGATCTCTTCGTCTCTTAACACATCTATCTCTCGACTTGTGATGATGTTCCAGGAACATCGTCTAGTCATTATATCTTCTTGTGATAGCATTATCAACAAGATGACTCACAGAGAACTTAGTTGCTAAGAAAAGAGACATAACTCATTACAACTTACAAGGGATTTGGGAGGACATGGAGAACCAATCCCTAGATGGCTAATCAATCTTATTTTCACAACATCTAACCCTTCCTCCAGGATGATGCTTTCCTTCCTTCTTTGAAGGACGTTACATTTTCCTATTCACACTTAGGACCACAAAACCATGATCGGTGCATCATTATCATATCGCATAATTCAAATTAATTAATATTCATAACTAATTATCATCGGTCATTAACCACATAATCAAAGATTAAATTAGATATTTCCACAATATCAAATTAGTAGACTATGGTTAATCTTCCTGATTACCACACAAAATAAGATTAATTCTAAATCGTAAGTTGGGGATGTAACACATAACACCCCATTCTTGATGACCATTGTACATATATGCTCCAATACAAAGATTTTCATAGATCTAAAATGTGAAAAATAGTGAAAGTAGAAAACATAATGTGCATTTGACCAATGAGTGTGCAACTGAAACTGTTGGACTTCTAATGACTCCTACTCGGTCTTAAATGGAGTTTCAAACTTTGACATCTTTGGCAAATCTCCTTCATGAACTTGGAGACCTAGAAGGAGCAAATGTGAAAACACTAGACTTCGGGAAAAAAACCTAAAGGCCTTAAACCAAACATCAAGACCTAACTTTAAACTTAGTTTTCCTTATTTGAAAAAAAAACTCCCTCCCTGAGGTGTACGTGGGTTTTTTGACAATATTAAGGTAATTTCAAATACTCTTGACTTAATATACCTTTTTAATGCCTAAGAAATGACCTAAAATATGACAAAAATGACTAAATAAATACATTTTTTTTCATATTTTCACCATTAAATAACCCCTTGTTGGACTTATAAACCTATTAAGACATGTGATTACTCCAAAGACACCCCCTAATGACTATTTTGGCCTAGAAGGCAAAATATTTCCACATTAACCTTCTTTATAGAATGCAACATCATCCTTTACAAACAAGTGAGTGTATGTAGTGGGGCTACCTTAGCTTAATCTTTATAGTTTCACTTGTTGAAGAATGACATTAACTAGTATCTATGGCTAGTGGATATTTAATCCACATAAGTAATCCACTTAAATCAAAGGGGAATAAGAAAACATATTCACACTCATTCATGGTATTAAAGTAGGAGTACTCTTGAAGATGAGTAGTAGAGAAATATATTAAAATGCCAAAATATATTTAAAAGATGGTGAAGACCTTATTTATACAACCATAAGAGTCTTCATGTAATTGTAACAAAAAGAACCTAAGAAATTTAAATGAATAAAGAATGAGGAATGAAAGAGAAGGGATATATGTTTAGAGAGCAATAGTGAGTGCAAAATGATCTTCAACTAACATTAGATATATAAATTAGATGCAACAAACACATGTAATTAAGAACTCTAGCCATAAGAAAACAAAACCATGATGGCTTGCTTCCCATGTAAATACCACCAATTGCTTTTTAGAATAGAGAACCCATGTGATCTAACAAAGAATTATGACTGACCATTGCAAGTGATGAGGACCAACTCATGATCAGTGGTTGTTGAGGCAAGTGGGTCATGTGCTAGACATGAGATGGAGTGGGCAATGTTAGATCAACATTGGTTTGACTAGATAGTCAAACATATAAATAGGTGGAACAAGGAACCAATGGCATCTATGAGAAGATCATTAGAGAGATGGTCTAGCTTTGATTGATAATGAGGAAGGTTGAGAAGCTCTATAAAATCAAATGTCTGTCTGAATCAATGTCTACCAAAATTTAAAAGGTGCTAGTGTAGAAGAGGGCTCTAAAATACCTAAAAATAAATTTCCCATGAGAGGGATCTAATATCATGTGGACAAGTGGTCTGAAATCAATTGCACTATTGAATTCCTTTAGTAAATAGCTAGTGCAACCTAGAGGGTGCTAGTGTGGAAATGCTGATGAAAACCTCTAAAAAGGGAAGAAGGTGAGTAGAGATGTGGGGCCTATTGTGATGTCATTGCTACAAGAAAGAACCTCCCTACACTATACTGTGGAATGGATTGTAGGAGTTTCCATCCTATTGAGTCATACTAAGGAGAGTAACATTGCAAAGCCAATCACCAAAGAAAGGTAGGGACCGCGTGAAAATAAATTTGTGGGGCTAATAGATTCCCAAATCCAATGAATGCAATGCTAAAGGATTCTTCAAAAGTGGTAAGGATTTAGCTAATTTGTAAAATGAGTTGTACTATGAATGATACAAGGGCACCAAGAATAGAGAGATTCTCAAAGAGGAACCATGACATGTGTAGCTCATTCTTTGAGCTACATGGACCATGGGGAGTGATCTAGAGCTTGAAGAAGAAGTATTTCAGAGATAGGGTTTAGAGAAAAATAATTGAAAGAGAGTCCAAGGAATCTATCTATGGTAGCTCAGATTACTAAAAGTGATTGTGTGTGGAGCTCACAACATGTCTAACTTTTGAAACTATTCCTACGTATGTCATAAAAATATCATATTATTCCCTTGTAAAATAAAAATCTAAATGCATAGGATGCAAGTTAATAAGGTTACATAGCTTCTACCAAGATAATGTCATGATCTTATTTCTTATTTGAGAGTTACAGATGGTGTTGTGTGTTTGATCTATAGCTAGATGAGCATCTTTGTAGTGGACAATAAATTGTCATATCATTTATATCTTCGGCCTTTTAAGAACCTAGGAAATTATTATCCTAAGATATTTATGGGTAGATAATAATATTACCTCTATATACATGCCACCTCACATTAGCCATGGTGGAGTAGAGGATAGAGGATTCACATGTTTATGCATTATGTCATCCACTTGGGGCTATGTTCTAGGAGATTCTCCATGTGATGACATGTGGTTCAAATTATTGGATTGCAATCTAATTCTACCTGAGAGATAGTGTTCTATATGGGTGATTATATTTTTCCATTATTCTTGTACAAGTGAGTTATAGACCACTTAATTGGAAAATAGACTTTATTCTTACTTGAGATGTCCTTAGTAGTATTGTGATACATTTGATGGTCTTCTTATTGTAAAGTCTAGTATCTTGCATAGTTATGCCTTGTGTATTAATCTATGAATTTTTGTATAAATGTGGTGGAATTATCTTATGTGTTAAATGAAGTATTGTAATGTTCTAGATGCTTATTTGTGATGTATTGTGGTGTGCTTGGTAGTCTTGTGAACTTTGGTTAGTTTAATTGATACTATAGGATTATGGATATGTAGGTTGAAGCATATAAATATGTAATGAATTGAAGGAAGATAATCATTATATGCTTGTTAAATATTGCTTCATGGACTATGGATTGACTACTTAGTCACTTCAAGACAAATTAATGGTTTGGGAGAATAGGTTTTCTTCATTGTGTTGGTTTATATCAGTTTCCCATATGTAGTTGTCCATGGAGTTGGGTACTACTTGGACTTTTATTACATTAGGTTTGGATACACAAGCTTATTTATATTGACCACTATTACATATGTAGAAAATTTGGCATGTCATACCTCTATTATTGTATATTATTCATGAGAGTAATATTGTTTTAGATGTGCTACTTGAGCTTATTGCACTTATTGAGATTATACTACTTTATATTTGATTTATGGATGTACTAATGAGATTCAATTTAGTAATGAAGATGACTTATATCTATCCACTTGCACTGTACTTTCATATTATCTTGCATGGATGTCTATTTAATAAAAGTAAGAGAAAGCATCGTCATCATCTACATACAAAAAAAACCTTAACTAAGGAATCATAAACATTACGTCATCATAAACTTTTCAAAAAACTTTCCAACTTACTTTGATGCCATTCTTGTCATGATTCTCAACAACTTAAAAAGAAAAAAAAGCAAACCCCATATTAATATTAATATTTAACTTTCTTGGATAATTAATGTAAAAAACCTCAAATTTATGGATATAAATTTTTTTACATAAACGATATGAAATATGAGAAAAGTTGAAAAGAAATCGTAACCCGTATCCAAAACACACTATAAATTCACACAAACCCGTATCCATTATTGCCGCTGCCATGAGACAGATCCATATCTTGTCTTGATAGGGATCATTTTTGTCAAGATTCCCACTACATGGCTTGTCCTTATTAGCCAAGATAAAGAAACCTAGGAAAAAATGTTAATAGATTCTGCAATACAAAGTTTGCTTGATTTGTTTTCATTGGCTGGTGTATGTGTTTGAGCAAATAAGCTATGGAATGCTGAGTTTAAAATGTCATCAAGAACATTGGATGGTAGAGGTATAATTATTGCAATGGCAGAAATGAGGTTTGTGACGCATGTCAAAGCCATTCTTCTGCTTATTCTGGTGTGTGAGATCAATCCTAGTTCACCCCCGAGTACAGACGAAGAGAAGGTTTAAAGATTTCATTGTTTCATATTTATAGGGCAACATGGTTTCGGGTTTTAGGTTTTGTGTGTACAGTTATAAGAAGGTTGGGTTAAACCGATGTCTATGCGATACCTGGTATATCTGTGTAGAGAAGAAACACTCTTAAAATTGGGAAAACAGTTTTCTGATACATGTTTTATTAGTAACCAACTACTCCTTTTTAAGATGTTTTATTATTAATCAACTATATTGTTTTGTATGTAGGAGGAAAATTTAATTATTTCAATGCAGTGTTTTAATGTGTTAAATTTGGTGTGTATTTTTTATAATTTTTTGTTAATAAGATTACTGAAGTAATTATATAATAGGTAATAGATTTTTTTTTAATTTTTAATTTTTATTATTATGGAGCCCCTGCCAATATAATATAATTATAAGCTATAGAAAAATTAGAAGTGGCATACTTATCTTAGATAATAATTCTCAAGGCACCTATTTTTACTGTATTTATGGTATAAATGATTAAATATTTGTGAACAAAATGTATTAAAATTATAGCCTATTAGAGTTTAGACTTGGATTTACAAATTGTAGGTTGCAAGATACAAATCAGACTCTAAAGTTTGATGTGGAAATATAACAAAGTTAATAATTGGAATTGCAAATTGCATGTTGCAAGTTGTAAATTAGACTCTAAAGTCTAAGATGCAAGTCCACTAGAGGTTAGAGTTTAGAGTGAAATTCTACATTTATACATTGCTAGATGTAAACAGGACCATGAAGCCTATGTTACTACAAATCAAGCCTTGAAGTTTGAGTTAGTGCACATTCAACTCCAAAGTCTAATATTGTGTGACTCAAACGTAGAAGTCCAAGATGCTTGGAAGGTGCACATCAGACCTTGAAGCATAAGTTAGCATGCATCAAACCTTGAAGTTTGAGATTTTGTAAATCATACCTGCAAGCTTGAGATATTGAAAAATTGTATTTCGATCTCAATGTCTAAAGCAATGTAGATATGTTCGTACATTTCTAAGTCTTGTAATAAAAAGGAAATTAGCTTGGCAAGAAAATTGTAGGGATTACAAGTAGGCATAGAAACTTTGAAGATATACTAGATCTCATTATTTGAGATTGTCATAGTGATGCTAATTATGGTTAATAAATCTTTCTCTTGTGTTACCATGTTTAGTTTATTGGTGATTGCATTCCTTATTGGGTATAGTGTGTGTGTTACAACATCATGTGCATGAAGGGGTGCAATGTGGCATATTGGTGTCACATTTGTGATGCAAAAATTTGTTATTCATTTTTTCCTATCAATATCTTAGGTGAATTCTTGGGAATGTCTTAGGCAAAATCTTGAGGAATTACACATTATTTCTATATGGGGGACCATGTCTCATAAATCCTAAGTTCTATCAAGCATTCATGTACCCATAGTTTACCTTTGAGACCTCCATTCCTCTCCCAGCCCTTATTATATATCTGTCAAATTCACCTACCCATAGTTTTATTAGATGAAATGTGGTCTATATATTACTTTTCAATTAAAAATATTAATCCTATTGAAAAAGAGGTTGGCTAGAATGACGCCAAATCCTAAGTTTGATCTTAATTTTCACATTAGGAGATAAGTTCTTATAGGAAAAAATAAAATTATCAAAAAAACATTTTCAACTAATTAAACTACAATTATAACATTAATAAGAAAATAATCTAATCCAATAAAAATAATGATGAGAGGAGGATCTTGATTATCAATTTTAGATCTCTATCCACCATATAGAAGGCATTGGCAATCTATAATTATCTCTTGACTAGTAATAACATTATTTTCTTAAAAATGCTAGTCTTTTGATTGCTAATCATCTATCATCTCATGATAAGGAAAAATGACATTTCCATAGCTTGGATATATTTCCCATCTTAGTCAAGAGAATTCCTTGATTGATGTCACTAAGAAGATGGAGAGGAAGGACAACCTTCTTGGGAATGTATAGATGACATAGTTTGGATTACTTGAAGAGTTGGAGACCAACTAATGTGGCTCCTAGAATGTTCCTACAAAGTGTTAGAATGGCCTCTGAATAGAGATCAATAATAAACATTATGGAATGAATTGGGAAGAGTTTACTGTAGTATAAGGAATGCTACCACAAAGATCAATAATCACATGTAGAAATGTAACTTTAAAGACCACTTTGTTGGCTTGGAATTGAGTTTATAAAAGCATTGGAAATGAGAAGTGATTTTTTATATAATGAGCAATATCAATAAATACAAACATTCAAGAAAATAGTTGAATTTATATCTTTCCAAGTAGAGAACATGATTCACACTTAGAAAGATCTCCAAATTTAGGTTAAATTTGTTAGGGAGAGAGGCCAATATAATATAAGTACAATGTTTCATGATAAAGGTTGAGGTTGAAAGGGCTTGAAGAAGTCATGAAGATAGGTCCATGTATAATGAGCTCTTGGACATAAAACACAAGTGATTAATTTCTCCATGTGTCTATATAATGACAACATGGTAACTGAAACCCCAAGATTGATCACTCCAATTCCCATCAATAAGCTATTGCAAAAGATACACAAAGAAAAATGAGAATCATTGGGTTCCAAAATCTCTCTCCAAATAATTTGTAACCTATTACTCTAATTCCACATAGTGGATTGGAGAGACCAAATCCCATTTTTTTTCTACACTAGACATAAATTTAGATAAATCCATGTAAAACACTTCCTAGGAGTAGGCAACTATCACTTCTAATCCTTCTACCATGAAAATGCTGTTTATTTTGCAATATTGTGTTGCACATAAGGAGAGACTACCTCCAAGATTTATTTAAAGTATTCGTTATCCTAATTACTTAATTTATATGCACATCATTATCCTCTACAAATTCTATACAAGGGCACTTCTCTAAGGAGAAGATGTTATAAAAGGGTTTTGGTGCCTATTTTAATGAAATTAAGAGGATCAATCGAAAGCACCTCAACAACTACAACAACAAGGTAAATGATGATCGGAGAATTTTGATTCACATAAAGGCCATTTGATAACCATTAATATGCCATAAAAGATAGGTTTTGACAATCTCACATGCTTTCCAAAAGATTTTCAACACAAAAGTACCTAGATTCTTGATTGGAACATGGCATTATCACAATACAGAAAAAACCTAGATTTTTCTAAGCCATATGATCATAGGGAATGATAGAAGAAATGCACTTCCTAGTCATCTTTTCCTTCTAAAACCTAGTAATCCACTTGGAATAAGTATCAATTCCTTGTTATTAGATCTCAAAGTCACCAAGGTCATTAGACTCCCTAGAGGTAGACAGTATAAATCTAAAGCAACTCTATGAAATCCTTTACTTTTTGTAAATATTCTAGTATAAGTCTGAGAAAATATTTGCTAACTTTCAATATGAGGTGTTAGAAGATTCCTAAGAGGAAGAATAGTAAACACAGGTTGCAACAAAGACCTTGAGTAGATTTTTTTTTTTGCAAGTTAATGTTTCTTGATGATTGAGTAGGAGAAATTATTTTCAAATTTTTGTCCATTGAAAAATTCCACATAAAAATTGGTGAAGATTGAAAGGAAAAAGGAAATGAAAGAAAATAAAAATTATCTCTATAGCCAATTCCTCTGTAGGAAAATATTTGAAGCCATGATCTGACATAGTAAAGAAAGAATATTTATAGCACTATTTTTTCTTGAAATGTATACTAGAGCTTCAAGTTAAATAAAAAGTTAGAGATCGATTTTATCCTTAACAAGGGCAATAAAATAATCATCCATAAAATGACTAATCGTCAATTGCTAATAAGAATCTATGGGAATTGAAATTCCACCAAGAATCCTTTTAGAAATTAGATTGGAAATAAGAACATAATTCTTAAGTAGATAGGATATATAGTGCAAGCACAAGAGGGACACCATTTCCCGATGGAGTGAAAAATCTAAAATTGTTTTGATTGGGGACCATTAATAAAAAGGTAGGTAAAAGGATCAATGAAGAGAATTTCAAATAATTGAAGAAATATATATCCAAATCCAAATGGCTTTAGCATGTAAAGAATAAATGGCTATTAATCCTATTACAAGCCTTTCAACAATTAATTTCAATAAAAATGACATTTTAATTAGATAAATGATTCTATTCTATAACTTCCTAGACAATAATTATGTTATCAAGAATATATTTATGCTTAATGGAACATGTTTACTCAAGTAAAATCAAAAGAAAGGAAAGGTTGTGGATATGGAGCATGAAGGCCTTGTATAGATCAATTTTGGACAACGACCATTATGTATGAACTTTATATTACCATTGTAATAATAAGGCCTAAGGTTTTGATTTGAGAGGCTTTGAGATATGCATAATAGAGGTCACTGCTAATAGTGTCCCATAGAATATTATACAATACACCAGGAAAATCATCACAACCTAGAACTTTATCCTTATCAATGTTCAAAACTTTTTAATGGAGATCTTCCATAGATAGTGGTTGATCATAGATTGACCACTAAGAAGTGGAGAGATGACATGGACCCACATAAATGTAATTATAATGGCTTGTCCCTCCTACAAGGGAGGGTCCTGTTATGTTGTAAAATATGTAGACTAGATTTTACACTTAGTTTAGCACCGGGGTGGATCTAAAATGTTTACACTTGTTAACCATGACTTATTTTAACACCTTTTTAAACATAAAATGATTAATTCTTGATCCTGGTGATAAAACCTAACAAAATAACTATGAGACTGACCTAATAACATCTTAAACGACTTGTGCCATAATTTTTGGGCTAAAGGACAAGGGCGCCCTGGTCCCTCCTTTAGCCCTGACCTATTTTATAGGACTCTCACCTTAAGACATCTTAAGTGGTTCATCGTGTTAGCCTTATTTGGTTTTATTCATCATGTGTGAGTGAGAATACATATAAAACCAAGTTAGTTTATTAATTTGAACACACCTAAGCTATCTCTAACTTCTTGAAGGATTCTTGCATTCTCTCTTCTTCTCTATTCTTCTCTAAAGCTCTCTATTGTGGATTATTGTTGTAGCACTAACCTACTGCAGTTCTTGTGAAGTTCTTTCTACTTATTTGGGCTACATCAAATTTATGAGTCAAGTTGTGACATTGCATCAAGCATGCTAGGGTTCTCATGCTCATGGTGACTTCTTTCCTTCATTCTTTGTTCTAGCATTCCATTCTACTTCAGATTTGCCCTCCTAGGGAATGCACTCTTTATCTATCGTCTTTACTATTGTGGAGGTGTAAATACCATTCACAGAGCTTGATTTAGGGAAGATCCTAAATAGTACCCAACCATTTTCCATTTTGTGTGTGCAGGTTACATCCGGAGGAATTTGTAGAAGACAAGCTACATGAGACAAGAGCACAGAAAGGTGAAGACATAGAAAGCATCACTTTCTACTAAATCCTAATCAGGGTCTAGGGCCATGGACTTTTGGGCCTTAAAACCTAGATATAGGTTCTTTTTGATCCCTTGATATCTACTATCTATCTAGATTTTGGGTTTCTATTTCTGGCAATTTGTTATGCATCAATCTTTGTCAATTAGGGTTTGATGCTTTGCCCTAGCTTGATTGATTGGATTTGGTTGATTCTTCTCCATAGAAAAAAAGGAGAAAGCCCATGTAGATTGGTTGTCCTTCTTTGGTAGAATCCAAGATCGGATTGTGTCCTAATGATGGATAGAAGAGGGTTTGACCTAGTTTGATCTTTTGACCTAGTCTCTCTTTTCTATCTAACATTTTGGTGAACCCATGATTTCTTGCACTTTGGAATCCTTGTTGCTTCATATATGAGCTATTTTATACCAAATATCTAATTATATTACATCCATTCATCATTTCGCATAGTTATATAGCTTAATTTTACATGCTTTCATTGTTAGGATTTGAAAAAACCTTATATTTCTAGGAAATCTAGCTTCAACCTAGGGTTTCTAGAATAGTGTGTTACTTCAGATATTGTTACATTATTGGGATTTAATTTGATGTACCTTATCATCCTTGTTATTTAGAACATTCTTGCATCTTTTCATTTTAAATTTAGAAAGCAAACACTTCATTTTAGACCTTGAAAAGAGCATATTTGTTACCTTGTTTGTATTTCATAATGTTAGATCATCATATCATGAATTAAATTTCTGATTATTGCATCAAATATGATTGATATAACAGTATTTGATCATTTAATAGTGTCTCATCTTGCATTTAAAACTCTCATTTGGTAGAGTTTTGTTAAAAAAAGTTGCATTTTTAGAAAACCTAGCCAAATTCAAAACCTAGGATTTGTAATTCAGATCTTGTTTCATATTTTTCTGCTATCATTTACATTTCAAAATCTGATATGTTATTTCTATAGAATGTCATAAATGTTATTTTTATTAAAAAATAGTTCTTGCATCAAAAAATTATGGTTTAGCGAGTAAGCATTGAAAATCTAGGGTTTTGATAGTAAACTCTAGCTAGTCTTGAATTTAGTGCACTTTCATCAAAGAAAAGTTTTGTAAATCATTGTTTAATTTCAAGTGGATACATCATTTAGGCACTTCTTTTGTGCATACTACACACCTTACATTCACAAGACTTAGTTGTGGTGGTTACAAAGAATATCACATTTTTGGAAGATCCCACTTCTCTTGCACTTGTAGGTTGTTGATTACAATCTTATTTTAATATTGATGGTACTTGATTAATGAATAGATTTGATCTTACATTGCTATTTCATATCATATTTTCATATTGTAAACAATACATTTCATTATGGATGCTCCTGGTTATTTGTCTTTGGAATCTTTGTATGCATACCTTATAGACTTTGAAACTTTTCTATAAATTCATTAATATGCATCCTTATGTCTTAAATTACATACAATCCATGTATGATATCAATATTTATAAATTTTCTATACATGAAATCCTTTTTTATATATCTAATTTTGATGGCTTCAAAACTCTCATGGGTGTATATCCTTTGATATTAGAGGACCTTACTAAATTCATCTCCATGAATTGTCATGAGAAAGATGATGGTGATAGTTCTCCTTCTACTTCTAATACATGTCATGATAATTCCATGACTATTCCTATGGATCTTCTCTCTAATACATGTGATGGTGACCTAGCTTTGGCTATTTCTCCCTATGATTTGGATCCCTCTCCCAAAATTGTTCCCAATTGTGAGGATATTTTGGTGCAAGAGGATAAAATAATTAACACTTTCCTTAACATCACTCTACCCTCTCCTCATTCCAATTCTCTCCCTTCAAAAGATGAAGCATTAGTGGATGAAGAGCCTCCTCTCATAAAATATCCTCCATGGTTATATAATGGGCATTCATCTCATCATCTTAAATCTTCTATTTCTACCATAGTGCATAAGGTTTCTATGGCTCATCCTGTTAATCTTCATCCTTTGGTTGAATGTTCAAGTACCTTGGATATCACTAAGGACATGAAGATCCTTGATCTTCCTCCTTTAATTGAATATTCAAGTACCTTGGATATTATTAAGGATCCGAAGACCCTTGATATATCTCCTTTGGTTGCATGTTCAAACCCATTGGACATCACAAATACTAATATCATCAACAATTTTCTTAACAAAACTTTACCCTGCCTTCATTCCAATGCTCTGCCTTCAAAAGATGAAGCATTAGTGGATAAGGAGCGGTCCCTCACATTAAATCCCTCATGGATGGATGTTGAGTTTACTCAAAATGAAAACAATGTCAATTCAATCATCATTAATAAACTTATTCCACCCACTAAGAGGGTAGTGAATAAATGTATTAATTCTCCTAAAATTATTGTGCATGAGGCACCTATCCTACCTCAAGCACCTTGTCTTCCTCCACATATGGGTAAAGAATATGATCTTGTCGAGCAGCTCCATGCTGCTTTGGCTAAGATCTCTCTATGGGAATTGATACAAACATCACCTACATATCACAGAATGCTCAAAGAAGCTTTACAAAAGGTGATTGTTGTTGCAAATATGTGCCTAATCAGTGTTGTCATTGATGTCAACATATCCATGTTGTCATTAGTGTCAAATGTATCTTATTCTTTCACTTGTTTAGAAGACTTGTATGTTGAGGATATTGAGAAAATTAGCCTCTCTAGAAGAAACAAGTGAGTTACATATCTCTCTATCAATGACAATGAAGACAGTGCAGTTCAATGAAGAAGATTGCTCCGCATTCCCAGTGAGATGAATATCAGAGTCTACAAATTAAAGGGTTTGTAGAGGATTTCTGAAGTTGCTCCAGTTAAAATTTGAGAGGTCCACATGAAGTATTTGTGATGTTATGGCCATCTGAGTAGAACTGGGTTTTGCAGTTGTTCAGAGGTGATAGGGCGGTAGGAATTTGGTCTAGATTGCTCTACATTAGGATATTATCATTTACAGATGTAGAGGTATGTTTGGGATGTTGGTGTGTATCCTCAACTCAAGTGGTTCATGGTTTTGAGGTCCACAAGCAATATTTCTAGTGTGACAGTCATGACAGTTGGTGTTCTTAAGTTCCCAGATGAAGATGCAAGTGTTTTTTGTGATTTGAGGTGATGCAGTTGTTCTTGTGGTGGTCTTTGGATCATGTGCCTATTGTGTTGGTGGTCTGCATTGAGAATTGATCTCGTGGTTGAATATTTCTCCTTGAGTGTTGTTGTTCTTTCAAATCTTGGCCGACTGGATGCTTGGTATGTGTTTTGGATGATCTAAGAAGAGTTATATGGAGCGTCACATGTTGATCGAGGAAGATTTGAGTCCTAGCTATGTTTGGCCGATAGTGAAAAGATTTGCATGTAGCATTTTGAGTCTTATGATTGTAATTGCTTGTAATACCTATCTTGGAGAATGTTCCAGATAGATGATTGTAAGGCTAACTTTGATGCTCATTCCAAAGTCAATGTCATGTATAAATAAGTGTTGTGAAGTCATGGAAATGAGTGGTTGTGAGTGAAGATGTGGATGTAGTGAGGAAGTGAGTGGGGGCAAGGCAAAGGTGTTGTGCACTTCAATGGAACTGAACCTTGCATGAAGAAGATGTTGTTTCTTAGTTCAATCTTTTTGTGTTAACACTATGAATGTTCTTATAGGTAGTGAGCCTCCTTTGAGCAGTGAGCTCTAGGTAGTGTGCCCAAAGGCAAGTGCCTTCCCATTTTTCTATTCTTTTAATAGAGAATAAATCTTGTGGGTTAACCTCCACCGTGATTTTTCCTTTAATCGGGTTTCCACATAAAAATTTTGGTGTTATGTGTGTTGATTATGTTTCTTCTCATTTATTGTTGATTCATGCTTTCATGGTTATATTATTAATCTGTTAATAAGTGGTAAAGAAGATTAAAAGCAACAAAAGTTAAAGTTTTGAGACAACTGATTCACCAACCCTCTTAGTTGTTTGCCCTTATTTCAACAATTAGTATCAGAGCTAGTTCATCTAAAAGAAGTTTTACCACTTGAGGAGATCCAGGATCTTGACATGCAAGAAGGACAATGCAAGATTTGATGGAACAAATTACTCTCTTTGGAAGAATCAGATGGAGTGTCATTTGCAATGTATGGGTGATCCTTATTGGTTGATAACTAAGGATGAGAATAAGCCTCCGAAGAAAGGTCCTTCAACTCTAGATGAAATCAAAGATGCTGAAAACAACATTTGGGCTAAAAAATTATTGTGGAGTGCCCTAACTGATACAGAAATGAAAAATGTCCTAGAATTGAAAACAACTCACAAAATTTGGAAGTTGGAAAATCTATATGAAGGTGATGCATATGTCAAATGTGCTAAGTTGCAGAGCCTGAAGGGTAGATACGAAAGTTTGAGGATGAGTGAAGATGAAAACATCACTTCCTACATGCAGAAGGTGAATGAACTTGTGTGTAGTATTAGGTGTGCTAGTGGAAAATTGGAAGAATCAGAGATTGTTTACAAGGTGCTCAAATCCTTACTTGCTTCATACAAGCATAGAGTTGCTGCTATTGAGGAGATCAGGACTGTGACAATTGTTACAAGAGATCAGCTAGTTGGCAAGCTTTCAACATTTGAAATGAGTGAGTTTGGTGATTCCCTTCCTAAATCAGAATCTACTTTTAAGCCTAGAGTTTCCAGGAAGTAAAGATTTGATCCAGGTGAAAGCTCTTCAATAAGACTAACTAGATATGAGAAGGCAAGGAAGGAACTTGAAGAAGATGAAATGGAGCTTGAAGAACTTGAAGCCCTCTTTAACAAAAGATTACCAAGAGGATCTGGTAAGTATGAAGGAAAGTTTCCTTTCAAAAGTTTTGCTTGCAATAAGATTGGTCATTTTGCTTTAAGATGTCCGGAGAGGCTTTCAAAGCCAAACCCTCATAGACCTAGGTTTTAGAAGAAATGGTACTATGTCCAAGAAGTTGTTGATGAAAGAGTTACAGATGATGAATTTGATAAGGGAAGTACCTCTGGAAATGAATGGGTGTTCATTGCTATCAAAGAACAACATCTGGTGCTTATTAAATCTGCTAGCTGTGTGAATGTGGAAAGTGTTGCAAGTATGGGCCTAACTGGTGTTCTTATTGATGTCAACATACTCCTATTGCGTTGATGTCAAGGATTGGATAAGTTGTGTGCTGGGGATATTGAGAAAATTAGCCCTATCAGAAACAGAGAAGAACAGTAAAGTTAGTCAAGTTCTATGAAGTGGAGATTCTAGACAGTTGAAGATCAGAGTATGTGCATCAAAGGGTTTGTAGATATGTGTCTAAAGGTACTCCTATAAAGATTTCATAGATCCATATGAAGATTTGGAGAAGTTATGGCCATTTGAGTAAAACTGGTTCTAGCAATTGTTCAGAGGTGGCAGAGTGACACCAATAGGTCCGGTGAGATCCAGAAATGTAATATCTTCTTCTGTAGATCTGGTGGCATGTTTGGGAAGTCAATGTGAATTGACAACTCAATTGGTTCATGGTCTGGAGGTTAGCAAGCAATTATTCTTATGTGATAGCGATGACCGGCTGTGTTGCTAAGGTTCTGGATGAAGATGCAAATGATTTTAGTAAGAAAAAGTGGTGTGGATGTTCTTGGTATTTCAGGCAAGCTTGTGGGGGTCTCTAGATAGTCTATAGTTTGTGTTGGCAGTCCACATTGAAGATAGAGCTCGTAATTGAAGATTTACCTCTCAGTGATGGTGTTCTTCCTAGTCTTAGCTGATTGGATGTTTTACACATGTTGTGGATGATCTTGAAGATGTTTTACGAAGCAAGGCATGTTCCTTGAAGAAAATTTAAGTCCCAGATATGCATGGCCGACAGGATAGTGACACACATGAAGTTTTTCTAATAAGTCAAGTTGTATTTGTGTAATTTCTCTGTAATAAAATAAAGTATGTGTTGTGCCAACTTTGATGATCTTCCCAAAGTCGATCTCTTGTATAAATAAGATTTGTGAAGTCATTTCAAAAGATCTGTCGTAATGATGAGAAAGTGAAAGAGAGGAAAGGAGCAAAAAGAAGAGCAGAAGTGTTGAGCTTAAGTGGAACTATCTCAAGCATGGTGAAGATGCTAATCTCCAGTTCAAGTATGTAATATTTATATTATTCTGTAGACAATGTGTCTCCTATAGGCATTGGGCCTCTAGTGAGCAGTGTGCTCGAGTAGTGAGCCCTAATTGGCAAGTGCCATTTTTGTTCTTATTTTTTAACAAAGAATATAATTTTGGGTTAGTCACCTCATGGTTTTTCCCTTAACTGGGTTTTCCACATTAAAATCTTGGTGTCATATGTGTTGAATGTGTTTCTACTCTTGAGTTATTGCATTTTACTTTAATGATTGAATAATTATTATATAAGAAGGATTTAAGGATTTAAAGATCAGAAGGTTTGGTGACAACTGATTCACCCCCCTCTCAGTTGTCTGTCCTAAAGCCAACAATTGGTATCAGAGCTAAGTTCCTCTAAAAGAGCTTAACCACTTGAAGAGATCTAGGATGTCTTCCTACAAGAATGATAGTCTGAGGTTTGATGGAACGAACTACACTCTTTGGAAAAGTAGCATGGAATGTCACTTGCAATGTATAGGATTTCAATATTGGAACATGACTATAAAAGAGTATATTCCTACAAAGAATGGTCCAACAACTCTAGATGAAATCAGAGATGCTAAAGATAATATTTGAGCTAAATAAGCTTTACTAAGTGCCTTATCTGATACAAAGCTGAAAAATGTTATGGATTTAAAAACTACATATGAAATTTGGTCAAAGCTGGAAATTCTGCGTGGAGGAGAAAAATATGTTAAATGTGCTAAGCTTCAAAGTCTGAAAGGAAAATTTGAAAACCTGAAGATGAATGAAGATGAGAATATCACTACATTTATGCCAAAAGTAAATGAGATTGTTTGTGGCACTAGATGTGCTAGTGGAACTTTGGATGAAGATGAGATTGTTGCCAAAGTTCTCAGATCCTTACCTCCTGGTTACAAACACAAGGTTACTACTATTGAGGAATTTGGATCTTTATCAAGTATTTCAAGGGATCAATTAGTTGGGATGTTAGCTATACTTTAATTGGCCGAGTTTGGAGATGATCCTCCCAATACTAAATCTACATTCAAAGATAGTGCATCTACAAAAGGTAAACAAAGGTGTGATCCAAGAGAGAGTTCCTCAAAGAAATTATTATGGTATGAAAAATCAAGAAAAGATCTAGAAGAAGACGAGGTAGAAGCTGCTCAACTTGAAGCCCTTATTGCTAAAAGACTGCCAAGAGGATTCGGTAAGTATGAAGGAAAATTGCCTTTCAAATGTTTCAATTGCAAAAAGATTGGTCATTTTGCCTCAAGATGTCTGGAAAGATTTTCAAGGCCTAAACCTAATAGATCAAGATTTCAAAAGAAGTGTTACTATATTCAAGATGATGATGATGAAGGAGTAACAGATGATGAATCTGAGATAGGAACCAAATCCGGAAGTGACTGGGTGTTTATTGCCATCAAGGAAGAAGATCCAATGCCTATTGAATCTACCAATCTTAAGATAGAAAGGGCTCTAGCTACTTAGGTTGAAGAAAAGGATGAATGGGTCATTGATAGTGGATGCTCCCATCATACAACTGGTGATAAGAACAAGTTCATAAATCTGGAAAGATATGAAGGAGGAGTTGTAAAATTTGGTGATAATTCTGCTAGCAGAATCAGGGGTAGAGGAACTATTTCCTTTGATGGAAAGAACAAAACCAATGATGTTCTGTATGTTGAAGGTATGAGGCATAACCTTTTCAGTGTTGGATAGTTGGTGGACAAAGGCTATGATCTCTGATTCAAAAATAGAAAATACAAGATCTTTGAAAGCTTTGGAACTAAGAATGCATCTGATACTCAAAAAAAGGTTACATCTTCCACTTGGTTGGTACTGGCAAAGGCTTTTTATTTGTTCAAATTGATCATAGTTGGTTGTGGCATAGAAGAATGTGTCATGTAAATTTTAATAATATCATCAAGATAAGTAACACTCAGGCTATAAGAGATCTTCCAAGACTAGTAAAACCTACTAACAGTTTATGCAAAGAATGTCAATTGGGTAAGCATAACAAAGATACATTTAAAAGTAAGGAACAATCTTCTACTAGATTGTTGGACTTAGTACACATTGATCTATGTGGACTTGCAAGAATCAGGAGTCTGCAAGGTGATAGATATTTCATGTTATTGATTGATGACCACTCTCAGATGATGTGGGTGACTTTCCTGAAAGAGAAATCTGAAGCACTTGAGAAGTTCAAAATATTCAAGGCTATGGTAGAAAATGAAACTAGGCTAAACATAAAGTCTCTCTAGTCTAATAGAGGTGGTGAATTCACATCTGGGGAGTTCATTGAATTCTGTGAGAAACATGGGATAAAGAGACAGTTATCCGGTCCAAGGACTCCATAATAGAATGGAGTAGTAGAGAGAAAGAACCAGACCATCTAGGAAGAATCTAGAACCATGATGATAGAAGTAAATGTCCCTCAGATCTACTGGAGAGAAGTTGTAAGCACTGCTGTCTATACTCTTAATCGAGTACAAATTAGAAGCAATACTAGTAAGACTCCTTATGAACTTTGGTTTGGCATCACTCCTACTGTGAAGTATTTTAGAGTCTTTGGTAGTAAATGTAATATCAAAAGAGATGAAGACCTTGGCAAATTTGATGCTAGAAGTGATGAAGGAATATTCTTGGGTTATTCTACTCAAAGCAAAGCATACCGGTGTTATACCAAAAAATTGAGAAGGATTGTAGAAAGTACAAATGTGAAGGTTGATGAAGGCATTGAAAATCCCTCAAGGTTTTATGAGTATGAAGCATATGATCAGAATAATGTTTCTATCCAAGAAGAACAAGCCCCAACTGCAATTCAGATTTAGACTGATCTAGAGAATCTTGAAATATAGGAAGAAGAGACAAGCTTGAATGAACTTGTCCAAGAAATAGAAGTACAAGAAATTTCGAAAACTCCTAGGTATGTAAGATTGAATCATTCTAAAGACTAGATCATAGGCGATAGAAGCAAAGGTGTTCAAACAAGAAGAAAAATTTCTCAAGATTCAGTGAAGTATTGTTTGATTTCAAAGGTTGTACCAAAAATAATATGTGAAGCATGCAATGATGAAAGCTGGTCAAAAGCAATGGAGGAAGAGTTGATGCAGATTGAAACAAATCACGCTTGGGATCTTGTTCCCAGATGGGTGAGTGCAGGATCATGATGGGCCAAACACTACCCCTAAGTTGCAATGTAAATGTGAAAAATAGACTTAAGTAACTTTCATGTCAAAAATTGAGTGAGTTATCTACACAATCTAGAAATAAGGTAGTAATAAAAGTTGTAATAAATTGAATGTAGTTTATGGGATACCACTTTTATTTTTAAAGTTTAAAATTAGTTTGGCGAAAATTGGATATTTCAATGAAACACTACTAAAAATTTTAGAAAATTGTAAAAAGTATGTGTCATTCCAGCTAACTTAAGTATGAGAAAAAGATATTATTTTTCCTCCATGATTTAGATTTAAGTAAAGGACAAATGAGCATATGTGACACATAATTTTTTGAATTTTTTAAGTAAATAAATAATTATATATGATTTTTTACTGTGACTTTTTAAAAATATTAAAAATTAATTTTCCAGCCAACCTAACTTGGTCAAAAATATATGAAAATCACAAATGTTAAATTTTAAGCTATACCCAATGAATCCTAAAATGTGACGCATCTTTTGGATTTAAAAAAGGATTAATATGTTGAAAGTTATGGATGTTTTTCAATATGTATATCTATCATGAAATTAGACATAACATATGTAGAAAATTAATAATAATTACCTATTAAAATTATCATGAGGCATTTATTATATTTTTAGAATCTTAATAGCTTCCTCTATAAACCCTTTTCATTTGATTAAATTTAGTTACAAAAAGTCTGCTAGCTTCAAGGATGAAATTGTGGAAAATTTTAGAATACACTAAATGGGTGTTTTGCAAATTTCTTTGGCAAGTTTTGTGACTCCCACTTGCCTAAATATGAGGTAATCCCAAGGCATTTTTGGAGGGAATCCATATTTGAGCTAGAAATATTAACGCCCTTTCCATCCAAATCTAAATATTAGTCTAAATGTTAGCACTTTTTCATCCAACAAGTTTTTTCTCTATTGCCACTTTTTGGTGCATCATGATCTTGCACTCACCTAGACCTAAAGACAAAAATGTGATTGGGACTAAGTGTGTCTTCTGAAATAAATTGAATGAAGATGGTGAAGTAGTCAGAAACAAAGCCAGATTGGTTTGTATGGGTTATTTTCAAGTAGGAGTTGACTTTGAAGAAACTTTTGCTCTGGTGGAAAGAATTGAAGTAGTCAAAATATTTCTTGCTTTTGTTGGCTTTAAGGATTTCAAAGTATATCAGATGGATGTCAAATCTGCCTTCCTAAATGTGATTTGGAAGAAGAGGTATACATTGAGCAACCAGATGGATTCCAATTGTTTGATCATGGTGATATGGTATACAAGTTAAAGAAAGAATTGTATGGACTCAAACAAGCCCCAAGAGCCTAGTATAAAAGATTGGACAAACATCTTTTGAAGATTGGTTTCAACAAAGGTACTGCTGACAGTAACTTGTACTTCAAGATTGATCATGAAAATATCTTGATTGTTGAAGTATTTGTTGATGATATGATTTTTGGAGGAAAAGATAGTATGTGCAAGACTTTTTCAAATCAAATGAAAAGTGAATTTGAGATGTCTATGTTTGGAGAAATGAACTTCTTCTTAGGTCTGCAAATCACTCAAACAAAGAAAGGAATCTTCATATCATAGACCAAATATGTGAAAGAATTGTTGAAGAAATTTGGGATGGAAGATTCATTATCTTTGCTTAGTTTACATCTGGTTGCATGTTTGTGAAGCCAATGTGAATTGACAACTCAATTAGTTTGTGGTCTAGAGATCTGCAAGCAATTATTCTTATGTGATAGTGATGAATGACTATGTTCTTAAGGTTCTGGATGAACATGCGAATGATTTTAGTAAGTAGAAGTGGTGTGGATGTTCTTGGTGTTTTAGGCAAGCTTGTGGGGGTCTCTAGATAGTGTATAATTTGTGTTGGTGGTCTGCATTGAAGATAGAGCTCATAATTGAAGATTTACCTCTTAGTGATGGTGTTCTTCCTAGTCTTGGCTGACTGGATGTTTTACAGATGTTGTGGGTGATCTTTAAGACATTTTACGAAGCAAGGCATGTTCCTCAAAGAAAATTGAAGTCCAAGATATGCATGGCCGATAGGATAGTGACGCGCATAAATTTTTTGTAATAAGTCAAGTTGTATTTCTGTAATTGCTCTGTAATAAAATAAAGTATGTGTTGTGCTGACTTTGATGATCATCCCAAAGTTGATGTCTTGTATAAATAAGATTTGTTAAGTCATTTCAAAAGATCCGTGGTCATGATGAGAAAGTGATAGAGAGGAAAGGAGTGAAAAATAGAGTAGAAGTGTTGAGTTTAAATGGAACTGTCTCAAGCATGCTGAAGATGCTAATCTCCAGTTCAAGTATGTAATATTTATATTATTTTGTAGATAGTGTGTCTCCTATAGGCAGTGGGCCTCTAGTGAGCAGTGTGCTTGGGCAGTGAACCCTAATTGGCAAGTGCCATTTTTGTTTTTCTTATTCTTTTAATAGAGAATAGAATCTTGGGTTAGTCACCCCATGGTTTTTCCCTTAACTAGGTTTTCCACATTCAAATCTTGGTGTCATATGGGTTGAATGTGTTTCTACTCTTGAGTTATTGCATTATGCTTTCATGATTGAATAATTATTATATAAGGAGGATTTAAGGATTTAAAGATTAGCAGGTTTGGTGACAACTAATTCACCCCCCCCTTTTAGTTGTCTGTCCTAAAGCCAACTGAAAGTGCCTTGACTGCTCAAGTTGAAGAAAAGGATGAATGGGTAATTGACAGTGGATTTTCTCATCATATGATAGGTTATAAGAGTAAGTTTGTAAGTATGGAAAGATATGAAGGTTGAATTGTTAAGTTTGGGGACAATTCAGTTGGTAGAATTTGTGGTAGAGGATCCATCTCTCTTGATGATAAGAATAAAACTAATGATGTTTTGAATGTAGAAGGGTTGAAGCATAATCTTCTTAGTGTTGGACAGCTAGTTGACAAAGGGTATGATTTCTGATTCAAGGATGGAAAATGCAAAATCTTGGAAAGCTCCGAAATTGAGATTGCATCTGGTACATATACTAGACGTAATATATTTCATTTAAGATGTACTGGTAAAAGTTATTTGATTGCTCGGATTCATTAGGTTGGTTATGGAATAGGAGAATGTGTCATGTAAACTTTGATAGTATTGTCAAGATAAGTACTACTCATGCTATGAGAGATCTCCCAAATCTTGTAAAACCTACTAATAATATGTGTAAGGAATGTCAGTTGGGTAAACAAAGTAGAACTACACTCAAAAGTCAAGTACAATTGTCAAGTGGATTGTTGGAACTTGTACACACTGATTTGTGTGGTCCTGCCAGAGTTAGGAGTTTGCAATGAGAAAGATACTTTATGTTGCTTATTAATGATTGCTCCCAGATGATGTGGGTCACTTTCTTGAGAGAGAAATCAGAGACTCTTGGTAGATTCAAGGTGTTTAAGGCTAGGGTGGAGAATGAGATTGGTGTGAAGATAAAGTGTCTGAGATCTGATAGAGGTGGAGAGTTTACCTCTAGTGAGTTTTGTTAAAAGCATGGAATAAGAAGACAGTTATCTACTCCTAGGACTCCTCAGCAGAATGGATTTGTGGAAAGGAAGAATTGAACTATTCAAGAGGCTACTAGAACCATGATGATGGAAGAAAATGTTCCACAAGTCTATTGGAGAGAGGCTATGAGTACTGCTATCTACTCTCTTAACTGAGTGCAAATCAAAGGTAATACTGGTAAAAATCCTTATGAACTGTGGTTTGGTAAAGCTCCTACTGTGAAATACTTCAGAATTTTTGGTAGTAAATGCTATATCAAAAGAGGTGAAGATCTAGACAAGTTTGATTCAAGGTGTGATGAAGGAATATTTTTGGGTTATTCTAACCAAAGAAAGGCATACCGATGCTTTAACAAGAGATTCAAAAAGATTGTTGAAAGTGTTAATGTCAAGGTTTATGAAAGAAAGGAGAGACCTTCCAAGTTTTGTGGATATGAATCAGATGATCAAAATGAAAGTTGATGCAGAGGCATCCACACTATAACCTTGATATACAGCATGGATGTCCGCAACCCTTCATCATCATCATCATATTTACCTTAACACTATCAGCATCATCATATTTACGCTGCCGACCGATATCCTCCTGCAGACAAGCCTTCGCCCTTTCGCATGTCAACAGCATCATCATATCTGACTATCGGCAGCATCATCATATTTCGAAGAGGCGTGAAATATCCTCCTGCTGACTACTGTTCACTTCCTTATCGCTTTTCACCTTTCGCCTTTCAACAGCATCATGATATTCGGCAAGCGCAAACATCCTCCTGACGTTCACTGTTCATCTCACCGACAACTACTACCTTCAGCATCATGATGTTCCACATCATGTTCATCAGTAGGATATAAAACATCCTGTTCCTCCCATTTATCCTGATGATGACCTTCTCAACTTCACGCACCTTTCCTTCGATGCTTACGTCACCCCGATATCCTGATGACGTATATCCTGATGACGATGACGTCACATGCAGCTCCTCAATATCCTGCTGCTCTGAAATATCCTGATGACGTATATCCTGATGATGATGACATCATATCCTGCTGTTGGCCAAACTTAATTTTTTCTTTGGCCCGCGATCAACCTGATCTTCTACCTTATGCCGATGCACCCCTTCTCGACACCTCCTGATGATGATCACCCCGACGCACTTTCACTTTATGCAACCAACTGCATCATGCTCTTCTCCACTTATCCGGATGACGATGCCCGAAGCGACTGCAGGATATTCACCAAATTATCCTGATGATGCCGTTTTGACAAACTTCCAACCTTAGCGGATTTTCACTGTTCTGATCCGCTGAACCTCCTGGGATGACCCGATCCACTTCCAGGGTGATCTTCCAAACTCTATCAGCTCGACCTAGCACATACCCATGCTAGTGTCTTCAACATCTCTTGACGGCGATCCTGCACACCTGCATGCGAACAGAAAACAAACTAAAACCTAACCTACTGTACATAACCATTCCACCGATCTGACGAATCAACCGGTGGAATGGATCAGCGAATCCATGAAACCACCAAACCAGCAAATCGATCAAGCAATGGAATTCAACAGAGGATGAACAATAACAGGATCTCTTTATTGATTTCAACAGATGCTATTACAATACTCTGTCTCTCTCTCGCAAAGTCTGATCGATGATATATCCAATATCAACCGATCCTCATGCTTAAATAGATTTTCCTGCGAGTACTACTGACCCGACTCCAAGCGGCTGGGAAATCTCTCCAGGCGGCTGGGAGATCCAACCAGACCTACAGCATGACAGCTGTCTAACAAACTACCTAAAAATAGTAAAACATGGTCAGCATGATCTTAGTACAGTCAGCATGACCTTATTACATGCATTTGGTCTTATCAGACCTTCTTGGAAAACATAAACAAAACTCAAACTAACTAACTGCCTTATGAAGGCCAGCTGTCAGGTAGGTGCTCCTGCACCATACTCCCCAACAGAAAAGAACTCATGTCCCATGAGTTTGGTTGTGGAAGTCCTCCACCTTTACACTTTGCCTTTGCAGTGTTCTGCCCTGTTCCAGCTTTATCCTCTGCTGTCTCTTGGCTGCTCCAAGACTGCTGAACTGTAACTTGCTTTCTGGCAAGTAAATCCTCATGCCTGTCAATGTAGGCCTTTCTCTCACATACCTTGTGTTTGTCAGATTGTCTGACCAGAACCTCTGTCTGAACTGCCTCTTGAACTGCTGTAATGTTCAACTCTATCTTTCTTTAAACCGTTATAGGACAAACAATAGTCCCAACTATGACAACATCCTTGTCATTCCTCTCAACTGGTTGCTGTTTGCAAACCTATTTCTGAACCTGCTGCTGACCTCTGTCAGTCAAAACTAAAACTATCTTCAACCTGTTGTCCTGAACAACTCCTGTCCCTGCAGTGTCCTCAACTGCCTTTATGCCTGCTCCTATGGGCATTTGCACAAATTCCTTCTTTCCCATTAAAATGATTTGGGCTGCCTTCTGTACTGCAGCTACTTCCTGTGATGGCATCAACTTAATAGTCTTCCCATCTTTCTTGATGGTGTAGGTATTAGCATACCCATCATACAATACCCTCCTATCAAATTGCCATGGTCTACCCAACAGTAGGTGACAACATTCCATGGGCAAAATATCACACAAAACCCTATCATGATATGCTCCAATCTGAAAATCCACATATGCCTGTTCATAGACAAAAAGTGATTGACTATCACTCACCCAAGATGCCTTGTAAGGGTGTTGATGTGGAATCCTTTCCAAATGCAGTTTATCCACCATTTCCTGAGATACCATGTTGTCTGTTGAACCAATATCAATGACAACCTTACATACTTTACCTTTGCTCTTGCATGTGGTCTTGAAAAGAGCTCTTCTTTGCATCATATCCTTTGATGCCTACAAACTAATTCTCCTTAGCATCAATGCTTCTCCCTCCTCAGGATATCCATAATTGTCAGGTTCTCTATCTTGATAAGTGTTTGAACTTTGCACACTTTTCTCTTCTTTCTCTTCTTGCACAAGTTGTACTCTCTTGTCACTCGTTCTATCATCTCTGGATGATGAACCTTTGTTTTCTGGACATTTGAAAGATGGATGATCAAACTCACCACAGGTGTAACACTTTCCTGAAAATGTAGTAGAACCTCTACCACCTCCAAATCTGCCTCTATTACCTTTCCATCCACCTCTGAAATCAGACTGTCCCTATCCTTTACCAGTGTCTTCTTGACCCTCATTGGTTTGCCTTGTTGTAGGCGCTGCTCCTCTTCCCCTCATACTGCTGCCTCTTCCTCTCATGGACTTATCTTGTCTCCTATTCATCTTTTCTTCAATCCTGATTGCCATTTGATAACAATCCTCCACATTCTTAGGGTTAGCTAAAACTAACTCATCCTGTATGTTCAACCTCAAACCAGCCAAGTACCTAGCCACCTTTTCTACCTCATTCTCATGATGACCAGATCTCATACTCAACTTATAAAACTCCTCAGTATATGCCTTCACATCCATTTCCTTCTGCCTTAAAAATTGCAGCTTCTTAAACATCTGAATTTCATAATCCCTAGGCAAGAATTTACCTTTGATCCTTGCTACCATCTTATCCCATGAAGTGATCTTTGACTTCCCTTTCTTCCTTCTCTCGAACTGTACATAATCCCACCATACCAAAGCATGACCTCCTAACTTGGTCTTTGCAATCTTTACCTTCTGATCCTCAGCAACATCTTCACATTCAAAGTGATTATCAAGTGCAACAATCCAATCCAGTAACTCATCTTCATTCAAACTTCCATTATACTTGGAAACATCAACCTTTACCTTAGGTTTATCACCCTGCATTGCCTTTAACAGTTTTGCAAATTTCTGGTCTTCAGCATCCAGATCTTCAGCTACCTCTTCATACTCTTCAACAGTATCTTCATCTTCTTCAGACTCACTGTCTTCCACTTCCCTCTTTTTGTTCTTTTCCAGGGCTACAAGCCTGGCTTGAAGTGCTTCAGCAAGCTCCTTCATTTTCCTCATCTCTCTGGCATGTTTTTCCTTCATCTCCTGCAATTCCCTTGCAGTACCATTACCTTTCGGAGGCATTTTGTCAACCTCCCACTCAACACACAACACACACCCAACTCTACCTCTGCCCTTTCGGTGACAGAATCAACACACAACAGCCCAGACCTTTTGCTGAGCTCTGATACCACTATGATGCAGAGGCATCCACACTATAACCTTGATATACAGCATGGATGTCCGCAACCCTTCATCATCATCATCATATTTACCTTAACACTGTCAGCATCATCATATTTACGCTGCCGACCGATATCCTCCTGCAGACAAGCCTTCGCCCTTTCGCATGTCAACAGCATCATCATATCTGACTATCGGCAGCATCATCATATTTCAAAGAGGCGTGAAATATCCTCCTGCTGACTACTGTTCACTTCCTTATCGCTTTTCACCTTTTGCCTTTCAATAGCATCATGATATTCGGCAAGCGCAAACATCCTCCTGACGTTCACTGTTCATCTCACCGACAACTACTACCTTCAGCATCATGATGTTCCACATCATGTTCATCAGCAGGATATAAAACATCCTGTTCCTCCCATTTATCCTGATGATGACCTTCTCAACTTCACGCACCTTTCCTTCGATGCTTACGTCACCCCGATATCCTGATGACGTATATCCTGATGACGATGACGTCACATGCAGCTCCTCAATATCCTGTTGCTCTGAAATATCCTGATGACGTATATCCTGATGATGATGACGTCATATCCTGCTGTTGGCCAAACTTAACTTTTTCTTCGGCCCGCGATCAACCTGATCTTCTACCTTATGCCGATGCACTCCTTCTCGGCACCTCCTGATGATGATCACCCCGACGCACTTTCACTTTATGCAACCAACTGCATCATGCTCTTCTCCACTTATCCGGATGACGATGCCCGAAGCGACTGCAGGATATTCACCAAATTATCCTGATGATGCCGTTTTGACAAACTTCCAACCTTAGCGGATTTTCACTGTTCTGATCCGCCGAACCTCCTGGGATGACCCGATCCACTTCCAGGGTGATCTTCCAAACTCTATCAGCTTGACCTAGCACATACCCATGCTAGGGTCTTCAACATCTCTTGACAGCGATCCTGCACACCTACATGCGAACAGAAAATAAACTAAAACCTAACCTACTGTACATAACCATTCCACCAATCCGATGAATCAACCGGTGGAATGGATCAGCGAATCCATGAAACCACCAAACCAACAAATCGATCAAGCAATGGAATTCAACAGAGGATGAACAATAACAGGATCTCTTTATTGATTTCAACAGATGCTATTACAATACTCTGTCTCTCTCTCGCAAAGTCTGATCGATGATATATCCAATATCAACCGATCCTCATGCTTAAATAGATTTTCCTGCGAGTACTACTGACCCGACTCCAAGCGGCTGGGAAATCTCTCCAGGTGGCTGGGAGATCCAACCGGACCTACAGCATGACAGCTGTCTAACAAACTACCTAAAAATAGTAAAACATGGTCAGCATGATCTTAGTACAGTCAGCATGACCTTATTACATGCATTTGGTCTTATCAGACCTTCTTGGAAAACATAAACAAAACTCAAACTAACTAACTGCCTCATGAAGGCCAGCTGTCAGGTAGGTGCTCCTGCACCAAAAGTCCTCAAACTTAGATTTAGAGTGCTCCAGAGAATCCAGTGACTCAAGAAGCTAGTGCAAATGTTGAGGAACAAGTTTGAGGATCAGAAGTTTAAGAAAATCCTAGAATTCCCAGGTATGTGAGATTGAATCATTCTAAACATCAGATTATAGGAAACATAAATAAATGTGTTCAAACTAGAAGAAAAATTGTTGAAGAAAAAGAAGAGTATTGTTTAATTTCAAAGGTTGAACCAAAATCAGTCAATAAAGCTTGTAATGATGAAAGTTCGGTAAAAGCAATGGAAGAAGAATTAATGCAAATTGAAAAGAATCATACTTGGGATTTTGTTTCTAGACCTAAAAATAAAAATGTAATTGGAACTAAATGGGTCTTCTAGAACAAATTGAATGAAGATGGTGAAGTTGTGAGAAACAAAACAAGATTGGTGCGCAAATGATATTCTCAAGTAGAGGAAATTGATTTTGAAGAAACTTTTTCTCTGGTGGCAAGAATCAAAGCAGTCACATTATTTCTTGCCTTTGCTACTTACAAAGAATTCAAAGTTTACTAGATGTATGTCAAGTCATCATTCCTGAATAGAGAGTTGGAAGAAGAGGTCTACATTGAACAACCAGAAGGTTTCTAGTTGTCTGATCAAGGAGATAATGTCTACATATTGAAGAATGCATTGTATGGAATTAAACAAGCCCCAAGATCCTGGTATGTAAGATTAGATAAGTATCTGTTAAAGTTAGGTTTTAGCAAAGGCACAGCTAATAGTAATCTTTATTTCATAATTGATCATGAACACATCTTGATTATTGAGGTATTTGTTCATGATGTCATCTTTGGTGGAAATGAGAGCATGTGTAAAAAATTTGCTAATCAAATACAAAGTGAATTTGAAATGTCCATGCTTGGTGAAATGAATTTCTTCTTGGGTCTACAAATCATTCAGTCAGATAAGGGCATCTTCATAGCTCAGTCTAAGTATGTAAAGGAGTTGTTGAAAAAGTTTGGAATGGAGGATTCAGAACTAGTGAGTACTCCTATGATAACCAGATGAAAGTTGAGTAAAGATGATGATTCCCCTAAGGTAGACTAGAAAAGGTATAGATCAATGATTGGAGGACTGCTTTATCTGACTCATACCAGACCTGATATTATGAATGCAGTTGGCCTTGTTGCTACATTTCAAGTTGATCCTAGAGAATCTCTTGTTGTAGCAGTCAAAAGAAATTTCAGATATCTAAAGGCAACATTTGATTATGGCTTATGGTATCCTAAGGGTTATGATTTTACTCTTCATGCATATACAGATGCTGATTAGGCAGAAGATGTGGATGAAAAAAAAAGTACTAGTGGAGGTGCATTTTTCTTAGGAAAGAGATTGGTTTCTTGGTTGAGCAAAAAGCAGGAGGTAATATCTCTGTCTACTGAAGTGGCATAGTATATCGCAGTAGCAAGTAATTGTACTCAAAATTTGTGGATGAAGAAAATGTTGAAGGATATAAGAATTGTGTTTGAAAAGCCTATTAAAATCTTCTATGATAATTCAAGTGCAATAAACATTTCAAATAATCCAGTGTTGCATTCAAAGACAAAGCACATATCCATCAAGTTTCACTTTTTGAGAGAGAAGGTAAATGAGAATGAAGTCAAATTGGAGTTTGTCCCTTCAAAGGATTAGATTGAACATATGTTTACTAAGCCTCTACATAAGGACACTTTTGAGTATCTTAGAGAGAAGCTAGGGGTGATTACCTCTCCTGTTCAGAACTAAGGTGCAATAGTGTGCATCAGTCCGGTGGAACTCACAGTTATATCTTGTGATCCGGATTGGTGTTAAGGGGCTACTACTCAGAGGGAGTAGTTAGTATATTTTGAGTTTAGTTTAGTCTTGTCTAAGAAACAAAAAGGGTGAGAGATGATTGCAAATATGTGCCCTTTGACATTGATGTCAAATGGGGAGAGAAGTCATGTGAAAAACTTGGATGGAAGTGACTAGTTGTTGGTGTAAGGGGGAGTAGTGAAGAAAGTTATTACAGGTATGATAAGAGAAAGGGGGAGAAGTCCTTGTCTTGGTGGTTGAATTAGTTTTTCACATCATATGTTTCCATCAATGACAAAGGGGCAGATTGTTACAAATATATGCCTAATCGATGTTGTCATTGATGTCAACATATCCTTGTTCTCATTAGTGTCAACTATATCATATTCTTTCACTTTTTTAGAAGACTTGTGTGTTGAGGATATTGAGAAAATCACCTTCTCCAGAAGAAACAAGTGAGTTACTTATCTCTTTGTCAGAGACAGTGAAGACAGTGCAGTTTAGTGAAGAAGATTTCTTTGTATTCCCAGTGAGATAAAGATCAAAGTCTATAGATTAAAGGGTTTGTAGACGATTGCCTAAAGTTGCTTTAGTTAAGATTTGAGAGGTTTGTATGAAGAATTTTTAAAGTTATGGCCATCTGAGTAGAACTAGGTTTTGTAATTATTCAGAGGTGACAAAGTGGCAGGAATTTGGTCCAGATTGCTCTGCATTAGGATATTATGGTCTGTAGATCTAGAGGTATGTTTGGGATGTTGGTGTGTATCCGCAACTCAAGTGGTTCATGGTTTGGAGGTCTACAAGCAATCATTCTAGTGTGACAGTCATAACAATTGGTGTTCTTATGTTCCCAGATGAAAATGCAAGTGTTTTTGGTGATTTGAGGTGATGCAGTTGTTCTTGTTGATTTCATTGTGCTTGTGGTGGTCTCTAGATCATGTTCCTATTATGTTGGTGGTCCACATTGAGAATTGAGCTCATGGTGGAACATTTCTCCTTGAGTGTTGTTATTTCCAATCTTAGCCGACTGGATGCTTGGTGCATGTTGCGGATGATCTAAGAAGAGTTCCATGGAGCGTGGCATGTTGATCAAGTAAGATTTGAGTCTAAGCTATGTTTGGCTGATAGTGTAAAGATTCACATGCAGTATTTTAAGTCTTGTGATTGTAATTGCTTATAATACCTATCTTGGAGAATGTTCTAGATAGATGATTGTAAGGCCAACTTTGATGCTCATTCCAAAGTCGATGTCATATATAAATAAGTGTTGTAAAGTTGTGTAAATGAGTGGTGGTGAGCAAAGATGTGGATGTAGCGAGGAAGTGAATGGGGGCAGAGTAGAGGTATTGTGCATCTCAATGGAACTGAACCTTCCATGAAGATGTTGTTTCTCAGTTTAATCTTCTTGTGTTAACATTGTGAATGTTCTTATAGGCAGTGAGCCTCCTTTGAGTAGTGAGCTCTAGGTAGTGCACTCAAAGGAAAGTGCCTTCCCATTTTTCAATTCTTTTAACAAAGAATAAATCTTGTGGGTTAACCCCCACTGTCATTTTTCCCTTAACTGGGTTTCCACATAAAAATCTAGGTGTTATGTGTGTTGATTATGTTTCTGCTCATGTGTTGTTGATTCATACTCTCATGGTTATATCATTAATCTATTAATAAGTGGTAACGAAGATTAAAAACAACAAAAGTTAAAGTTTTGAGACAACTATTCACCCCCCTCTCAGTTGTCTACCCCTATTTCAACAATTGTTTCATCTTCTATTTAGCCGAATGATGTGGCAAATCTCATAGATTGTATGCATGTGACAAAAATAAGATATTGTTTTTAAACAACATTAATTACCTCCCATATAAGTTCAAAAATAAATTAACCTCTTATCATATTCATTTTCATCAATAATATGAGAGTTAGATGTACCATGATTGATGGTGGATCAGGTCTTAATGTTTGTGGCATAGACTTGTTACATACAATCAATATTCATACATCTCTCATTAAACTAGATAAACTCAACATTTGTGGATTTGATAATGAATTGGTAGGAAATCATTGTACTATTACCTTACATCTTAGTGTTAGTCCTGTGACATTGCCTACCCTTATCCATTTCATTCCTAATTCTATTTCATACAATCTTCTTCTTGGTAGAAAATTGATCAATGCAATGGGGGTAGTTCCATCTACTCTTCATCATTTAATAAAGTTTTGAAAACAAATTACATATAATTGAAGCCGATTTGATTTCAGAAAGTTTCTTACAAATGGAAGAGAGATATCAAATTCCTCTAAGTGATTTGATCCCTTCTTCAACAAAATCCAAACCACTATTCTTTACTACTAACAACAGTATTGGTTAGGATAGTGTTGGTCCTTCGAATATGTTTTTAGTGATGATTGGGGTTCATTAGATTTTACACCCTCCTTTGAGGGTGAATATAAAATCTCACCCTTATACCCAAAGACCTTGAAATTAAATGAAATTACTTCAAGACAATCTCACACTCCTTAAAAGTTTAAACTCAAGATTATTACTGATGGAACCTTTAAATTGATGAAGATCCACCTTCTACAGAAATGGCTGCCATTTGTGATAAAATACCATCTAATTCTAATAAATGTCTTAGTAGTGATGAGGTCTCTTTAGATTTCGACCCCCATGGAATGGTTGAAAAAAAGGTTGACCCTCCTCACCATGATGAAAAGAACAATCCTTCTTCAACAAATCTCAACAAAGATAGTGATATGACCTCTCCTCTTTCTTCGAACTTGGAGATGTGTTATGGATGAGGATTCAAAATTCTTTCTAAATGAGGATACTATGGAAATGGGTTAGGATGTAAAGAACAAGGAATTAAAGGACCTGTAGAACCAACACTGCACTTGTCTAAGGTAGGTTTATGTTTTTGGTCTTCTTGTGCGTTCTCTCCACCTTGTTCATATCGAAAAGGATTGCTTCCTACTCCTCTATATCTTCTCATGTATGTCAACAAGAGTGTATGTTGCTGAGTCTACTCAAAGACATCTTAATCACTATTCATATTCTATAAATAAAAAAGATTCAACAAAATAATCATTCAACACCTGATTATTGTGCATATCATCAAATACTTGGCTATTCCACTAAGGAATGCCAAGTCTTGGGTCCTACTCCAAAACACAAAATTCAACAACTTCGAACAAGTTTTGACTCTAGCACCTCTCACTACACTTGATGCAGTCACTAGAGAATCTTGTCCTCCATCCATTTTATAATCAATTTGGGGGAGGATAAATTTTGTTAGATTGACTCACAAGTGTGGTCTCTCCTCCTCATTTATGTTATGTTTGTGCATAAAGTTATCCCTGTATTATCACATTTTATTATTTCTCCCTTGACACCATTGTTATCACAAAGGTATAAGGAGTAATAACACATTGTGTTATTCCTCTATGTGTATCATCATTTTTCTATATGTTGTGATGTGTACTTTCATTATTTTTCTTGGATGATTTAGCATCCTTTCATGTTGATTCAATTTATGTGTACTCTACTTTCATGTGATCTTTCCTCCATCATCTTCATAGTTATACTATTTTATTTATGTGGCACCTTGTTGCAATGCTTGGCATCATACCATGACTACACAAGCCATTGTGTATCATGCCTATAATAATCACCTTGGTTTGCTCATCTTGGGGGCAACCCTTGTCATAATGTAGTGTCTGAAAACACATATCATTTGGGCATGTGCTTTTAGAAAGTTCTCATGCCTATGTTATATTTCTTCCTCACTCTACCTTAAAGGCAATTTCTCTCTGATGGAGTTAGCAATGACTTTAAGGTAGGGGAATATATTGTGCTTTGTGTTAGATTTTGTTATTAAATCACAACCTAAAATCTAGAAAGATAAAGACAAGCACAAATAGAAGATAAAAAAGGAAGAAACAAAGAGATCATATCAGAATAGTCTGAATAGATTTCTCACAAATAGAATGGAATAGCATACTGAATACAAGCTAGGTAGTGAGTTTAAATAGACCAAGGAAAGGGTGGAGGTGGCAAAACTAACCAATAGGAAGCAACCATCTATCAGACTAAAGATAGCAAAGTATCTTCCCAATATAGCTAATGGATGCTCACATGTAGGAAGGTGACACCTCATAACCCACTCACCAAATTAAACTCACTTTTTTAACCTAAGCAATATTAATAATATGTGTAGGAAAAAAACTTATAAAAGGAATAAAAAACCTACACTAATACCCCCCCTTATTCGTAGCTTAGGTGGGTGAAAAGATGGGTCTCAACAAATGATAGCCTGATGAGGTACCCATGTACAATGATATTCACCCAAAAGAGAAGAAGGCCCCCCCAAAACAAAGGAATAGAAGCCCCCTCCCAAAAAATAGAGAGAGAATACCCCCCACAATAGAGAGAGAGAGAATAGAAGGACTAAGAAGCCCCCACAAAGTGAAGCAAATGTGCCAATGGTGGATGCTCAGAACTAGATAGAGAAGATGATCCACACTCGCCAAACAACATTTCTTCATTTGGGAAGAAACAAAACCAAAGGTGTATAAAGAATATCTTCCCATTCCTGAAACAAATATGAAGGAAGAAAGCTCAAGATGTATGAAATCTCTAAAAACTACATGTGTCTCCATGTCAATGTTGAAGGATGCCATGACCAAATTAGGAGAAAGTGACAAACTCAAACCAAGTGGAAACTGAAATAGAACAAGATCCAAAGATGAAGATATCTCCTCTGAAGATAAGGATGCCTCCTCCAAATGCTACTCAATGATCTCTAAGCCAATGCCAAACTATGACAAATACTGATATGGATTAGGTACCATAGAAGATTTAGGTACAATAACCATGGATGTATGGTGCTCACCATAGGTAAGACAACTAAACCAATAAGAATATGGTACTTCTATAGAGGATGTCAACATGAATGATGACTAAATCATATGTGTGGACTCATGAGTGACTGCAGATACTATCACTGTAGAAGTAAATGTAGGCAAATAAGGAACAAGAGGGTCTAAATGTCCTCAAAACATCTAAAAAGGAATCAACTCCATCAAAGAGAAGATGAATGCAATCGATAGTGTCTCCCAAATCTGTAATGTGGGACTATACATACAAAGATGAGATGTCAAGTCAGAATATGTCCCAACCAACTATCTCTGGAAGATCAATGTGAGCCTCATGTATCACTGAAATGCTGACATCTAAAGAAATAGGAGGAGGAGGAGAAGAAATACAAGGTTCAAGAACTAGAACAGATGAATACCCAGGTTCAAGTAACCAAAATTCTCCTCAAAATCAATTGTCACACAAGGAGTGTGATCAACAACCAAAGGATTAGAGTCATTATTAGGTGCAAAGTCTAACAAAGAGTATAACCAAGATGCAT
Organism: Cunninghamia lanceolata; assembly: GCA_027924645.1. Classification (NCBI taxonomy): domain Eukaryota; kingdom Viridiplantae; phylum Streptophyta; class Pinopsida; order Cupressales; family Cupressaceae; genus Cunninghamia; species Cunninghamia lanceolata. The sequence goes on from BSBN01000482.1 coordinate 7,750,489, forward strand.
GATCAATCATCCTAGTAACAACAATCTCTCCACTCTCCAAGTCTCGAATAACAATTGAATTAGGTGTAAATTCCACATTCTTCCCTACTCCACCATTGGTGATCTGATAAATGGAAAGAAGATTGCTTGTCAAATGAGGTACACACAAAATATTATTGAAGGTGCCATCCCCAATGTCAACAGATCCCCTTCCAATTACATTCATGTAAGTATTGTTTCCCATTAGAATAGGTGGAAGAGAACATTGACTGTGAAGAAGCCATATGGTGAGAAGCTCCAGAATCTAGAAGCCATGGTGTAGGACCATCACTGGTTCAAAGAAATCTTGCATCAACCAAAAACATTTGCATTCATTCTTTGTTTCTTTCATTTTCCAGTTCAGTTCAATCAGAGTAGTTTCTATATTTTGGTCCGCATTCTGCTGCAGTTGCATTTTAGACCTTGCGAAGCTAGGCTTAGCATCTACATTCATTCATGCACAACATATCCAAAAATCAAATCATTTAGATCCATTACTAGAAAGATATCACTATCAAAAGATCATCACAAACTCCATATATATAAATATATATCATCTCTACAACATTAGATTCCTCTGCATCGGCCAAGGATCATCACAAACTCTAATGAAGAGTTGTAACATGTGTACATGGATAGGTCAGACTTAAATGTATAGAACTTGATCCCAAATATATAGAATGATGTACAGATGTTAGGGAAGGTTGGCCACGAACCATAACATTGAATGATGTGCAATTTATCTCTACAAGTCATGGAATTCTCCACAAGTCTTCTCCTTTGACTAATTATCAGAGACTGTTAGGATGCTTTGTTCTGAGAAAATGCTCGCTCTTCTGATAGCGATATCTTTCTGGTAATGAATTGAAATGATCTAATTTTTGGATCTGTTGTGCATGAATGAATGTAGATGTTAAGTCCAGGTCCCCAAGGTCTGAAATATAACTACAGTTGAATGTGGACCAAAATACAAAAATTACTATGACTAAACTAAACTAGAAAATGAAAGAAATAAAGAATGAATGCAAATGTTTTTGGTTGATGCAACATTTATTTGAACCAGGGATGCTCCTGCATCAGACGCTCAGGGTTGTTAAGAAAGTGAGTCCTTCACTTTGTTGGGGCTAGAGGAAAACCAAAATGGTTCACCTTAGCCTGAGAAATCCAAGATGAGTCTTCTTTCAGTCTAGCATTCTGTTTTACCAAGTATTCCTTGTATTTCTTGCCTCTTGTACCGTGTCCATCTCTGATGTCCAAGATGCTCTCTATCTAAGCTCTAGTGCTTGTTGTGGTAAATGATTCTTTGAATCTTCAATACTGTCATTGAACTCTACTTCATGATACTGATATAGGTCTACAATGTTGAAAATAGGTGATATGATCAATGTCTCTGGTAGCTCCACTTCATATGCATTTTCTGAATCAAACTTTCTGAGTATCCTACAAGGTCCAAACTCCTTTATCTTCAACTTGTTATATGTCTAAACTAGAAATCTCTCTTTTCTCAAGTACACCATCACTTCATCTCCAACTTCAAATTCTTTATGTCTCCTCTTCTCATCTGCCTACTCCTTATATTTACTGTTCATCTTTTCCAAATGTTTGTTAACCTGATTATGCACTGTCTCCATATGTTTTGCAAATTCTTCTGCTTCTACATTCCTCTTTTCTTCCATACTAATTGCTCTCAACTCTGTCACTCCTCTAGGCTTTACTCTGGTAACAATCTCAAAAGGTGTTCTTCTGGTGCTCCTATTTACTGAATTATTGTATGCAAACTCTACTTGTGAAAGAATCAAATCCCAATTTCCTATCTTCTCTCCAACCAAACATCTCAATAAGTTTCCAAAACTACTATTCACTACCTTTGTTTGTCCATCAGTGTGTTGGTGAAATACTGAATTGAACTTCAAATATGTCTTCATCTTCTTCTAGAGTATCTTCCAAAATAATCCAAGAAATCTTGTATCCATGTCTGAAATTATGCCCTTAGGTAATCAGTGCAATCTCACAATCTCCTTGAAAAATAGGTTAGCTACATGCACTGCATCAATTGTCTTCTTAAAAGGTATGAAATGTACCATTTTTGAAAATCTGTCCACCAATACAAATATAGAATTGTGTCCTCTCTATGTCTTAGGTAATCCCATTACAAAATCCATACTTATGTCTTCCCAAGGTCTCTCCGGTACTATCAAAGTTTTATATAATCCAATATTCTGACTACTTCCTTTTGCAACTTGACAAACTCTACAACTCTGTACAAATTTCCCAACATCCTTATGTATCTGAGGAAAAAAGTAGTTTTCACTTACCAAAGCCATTGTATTATCAATGCCAAAATGTCCTGTCAATCCACCACTGTATTTCTTCTTGATCAAAATGTCTCTCATTGAACTCCTAGGTATACATAATTGATTTTCTCTAAACAACATATCTTCTTGAATGAAATAATCCAACCACTTACTACTATCTATCATGATAGGTTCCTTGCATGCCTTCCTAGGTTTTGTAAAATAAAGATCTTCTTCATACATGTTCTTCAAGTCATCAAATCTCAACACTTCAACTCTCATCTCTATCAGCAAGTTCCTTATCCTACTCAAGGCATCTACAAATTTATTTGATTTTCCACTCCTATTCTTTAATATAAAAGTAAAACTCTACCTAAACTCTACCCGTCTCATATGTCTCTGATTTGACTTTCCTTGACTATTCAAATATTACAAAGCTTGATGATCTGTATACAACACAAACTCCTTAGGCAACAAGTAATGTCTCCACTTCCTCAGGGCTTGAATTATGACATAGAACTCTTGATGATAAATTGAATATCTTTTCCTTGCATCATTCAACTTCTCACTGAAATATGCTACTAGCCTACCTTCTTGACTTAATATTACTCCTATTGCATTTCCACTTGCATCACAATCTACTTGAAATACCTTATTGAAATCCAGTAATGCCAACACAGATTGCTTTGTCACTTTTTGCTTCAATAATTCAAAACTTTTATCTACTCCTAATGTCCATTTAAAATCCTTTATGTCATCTCTCATTGTCTCTATGATAGGGTTACAAACTAAATTAAAATTTCTGCTGAACTTCCAGTAGAAACTAGCTAATCCATGAAATGATCTAACTTCTCCAATGCTCTTCAGTGTAGGTCATTCAACAATTTCTCTAATTTTCATAGGGTCCATCTTCAATCCTTCTGCAGAAATCACAAATCCCAAATATACTAATTCTTCCTTCATGAAACTACACTTCTTAATGTTTATCAACAATTTCTCCTCTCTCAATCTCTACAAAACTTGTCTAAGGTGCTGCAAACATTCTTCCTTTGTCTTACTAAAAATCAAAATATCATCCAAATATACAATAACAAACTTTCCCAAGAATTTCAAGTCAAGACTTCATTCATCAACCTCATGAAAGTACTCTGTACATTTGTTAATCCAAAGGGCATTACTAACCACTCATACAATCATTCATTTGTCCAAAAGCAGTCTTCCACTCATCTCCTCTGATTTTGATCTGATGGTATCCACTCTTCAAATTTATCTTTGTCAAATATTTTTCTCCACTCAGATAGTCCATAATACCATCCATCCTAGGTGATGGAAATCTATACTTAACTATGATCCTGTTGATTGCTCTAGAGTTAGTACACATGCTCCATTCTCCATCCTTCTTAGGTACTAATATTGCAGGTACTACACAAGGACTCAAACTTTCTCTGATCAAACCTTTCCTCAACAACTCCTGTATCTGTCTATTCAAATCTTCATTCTCTGCTAGTGTCATCTAGTGCGCTACTTTGTTAGGCAAACTAGCTCTAGGTATAAGATCCATATGATGACTGATACTTTTGATAGGTGGCAATCCTTCAGGTATATTCTCTGATATGATGTCTTCATACTCTATCAGTAACTCAGTTATCCCCTTTGGTTGTTCTTTTATCTTTAGAATTTTAGGCTTCTTAGGGATCAAAGCATAACACATATTCTCATGTCTCAATCCATCTAGAAATTTTCTTCCATCTACCAAACATATTCTAGCACTCCCACATGTCTCACTCTTAGGTTCGTCTTCTAAAGGAATCAAAGTAATTCTCTTTCCATATGATGTTATAGTATATGTATTCTTTTTCCCATCATGTATAGCTTTCTTATCATACTGCCAAGGTCTACCCAACAAGATATGACAAACATTCATAGGCATAATATCACACAATACTTCATCATGATAAGATCTAATATGAAATTTCACCAAACATTGTTCACTCACCAGTACCTTATGATCATTATGTATCCATGCTATCTACTAGGGCTTAGGGTGTTTCAATCTTTCCAACTTCAACTTAGTCACCATCTCCTCTGAAACCAAATTATTTGAACTACCACTATCAATTACAACCTTACAACATTTACCTCCAGATTTGCATCTAGTTCTAAACAAACTCTTCCTCTCCGGTGGTTCTTCATCTATCTCTAATTGAAATAGTGCTCTCCTCATCATATGTGATTCCCCTTTCCCAGGTTTACCAACTGAATTAGGTGATTCAACAAGTTCTTCTTCCACATAGGCTGCTCTTCCACTATTCTTGGTCCTTTTATTTGTACTACCTTGATTACATTCAAATTCTCTATGTCCTTCATCTCTAGAATTAAAACAAGTTCCTCTAAATGTTCTCCTATCAAATCCTCTTCCTTCACTCCTATATCCTTCACTCCGGTATGAATTATGATTACCTCTATGATGAAAATTTATGTCATTCCTCTAGTATGCATTCTTATCTCTATCTTCCTTCTTGGATGGGCTGTCAAGATTGTTCTGCTCTAAAAATGATCATTCTCATCCAGAAAATGTTCTACCTCTCTAAAATTTACCTCCTCTACCTCTTTATCTTTGATCATGCCTCTTATTCAACTTCTCTTCATCTTTCAGGGCAAATTGATATGCTTCTTCCAATGTTGTCATCCTTACTCGACTTAGTTCTTCTTGAATGTTCAATCTCAATCCATTGATGTATCTAGCCACTTTCTCCTTGCTTGCTTCACTATGTCCTATCCTGATAATCATCTTATGAAATTATTCAGTATACTCCTTCACGAATTTCTCCTTTTGTCTTAGGTTTTGCAATCTCTTTAACAGTTCCAACTCATAGTCATTAGGTATAAACTAATTCTTCAACTTTGTCACCATTCTGTCCCATTTTGTAATCTTTTCCTCTCCTCTTATATTTCTATCCAACTGAACTTCTTTCCACCATATAGTAGCATGTCCCTTAAATTTTGTCTTTGCAAATTTCATCTTCTCTAGATCTTCAACTTCTTTGTATTCAAAGTATTCTTCAATGTGATTTATCGAGTCAATCAACTCTTCAGAAGTCAAATTACCAGTATAGTTCAGCATATCAACTCTAGGCCTCTTTCCAATCTTTGAAATAGCTCACAACATCTTGACTTGATTTGATTCATCTTCTTCATCTCCTAGGGTTTCTTCAGTTTGATTCACAAATTGAAATTCCTCATCATCATCACTTTCGACATCAATTCTAGGGCTAAGTCCTTTTCTTCTATCTTCTTCAACAACATCCATTCTAATTCGTATTGTTTTCAGCATTTCCATCATTTCATCCATTCTTCCAACCATTGTTCCAATAGTAGGGATTCTCCTCAGGATCAAGTGTAAACTATCGTAGTTCGGTAATCAGGCTATAAGGTGACAACTGCCCCACAATCAATGATCAGTTGACAACACAAGTAACCTGCCTTGGATCAACGATCTCTCCATAGTGAGATCTTATAGAATTCCTTCACTAACTTTTCTCAATTCACTCCCAAAGATTCAAACCTTCCCTCTAATACCACTTGGTGTAGTCACGGTAGGAGTGTTCAAAGAATGAATTGTCCAAACCATGCAACAAGAGTAAACACAACAGAAACAACTCAAAGATATAAGGCAAATGCATATTTAGTCATTTAGTATATTGTCGAATTCAAATACAAACTAGTTGACAACATGCGGGCTTACAATTAGGGCTCGTAGACCTAATTCTCTAGTTACAACACATGTACAAGATATAGCTTCAAGGAACTTTTCAAACAAAATCTAACTTATGAATCTTCTATCAATCATTAACTTCCTAATTGCCTTTCCTTTGCATCTATTAGATCAATGTATATCATCTCTGGAACATTAGATTCCTCTGTGTCATCCAAGAATCATCACAAACTCCAATGAAGAGTTGTAACATGTGTACACAGATAGGTCAAACTTAAATCTATAGAACTCATTCCCAAATGTATAGAATGATGTGCGGATCTTAGGGAAGGTTGGCCACGAACCATACAACATTGAATGATGTGTAATTTAGCTCCGCAAGATAGGGAATGCTTCGCAAGTCTTCTCCTTTAGCTAATTATCAGAGATTGTTAGGATGCTCTGTTATTAGGAAACACTCACTCTTCTGATAGCAATATCTTTTTGATAACAGATCCAAATGATCTAATTTTTGGATATGTTGTGCATGAATGAATGTAGAGGCTTAGTCCATCTCTGCAAGGTCTAAAATGTAACTACAACAAAATACTAACAAAAATATAGAAACTACTATGACTAAACTGAACTAGAAAATGAAAGAAATAAAGAATGAATGCAAATGTTTTTGGTTGATGCAAAATTTCTTTGAACTAAGGATGCTCCCGCATCAAGCAATCTCCCTAATATAAGACCTGTAGAAGCACAAAGAGCTTTACCCTTGTTTTTCTATGACTCATAAGCAAAACTTGCATGGCCTTTTTCCTTATTAGATCCTAACTATTTGGAATGTGAAGAAGAAGAAGAAGAAGAAGAAGAAGAAGACTGATATTGTTCTTCTTAAGAAGATATTTAAGTCCATCAATATCCTTCTTATAACAAGAATGTTCTATAATGTCCCCAAATCCCTTGTATATTAAATGTTGTTCTAATTCTCAACTTTCCACTCTAGAAATTAAAATATCCTGCAAAACATGTTAGAGCAAATTCACAATAATATCTTCCTATTTCAATTAACATCTCAAGTAAATAAAATCTAGTTACCCAAGGGACTCCATCATAAGAGAGGTGAGGGAAATGGCTTTGATTGGGTGTCCTAGATCCTCTTCCTAAGGCCCAAGAGTGGATATACCATCCCTCTTGGCCTCATGTGGTGCATGCCATCTATATGAGGCAGTGTACGTAATGACACATTTGTTGTTCCATTCCCCATTCCTCTTACCATCCCTTGTCCTTCCTCATATGATTAGATCCTTTGAAGTTGAGTTCTTATGATAGGAAGATGAAGTTACAAAGGGTGCCCTAAAAGCTATTTCTCCTAAGCCCAAGAGCGGTATCCTTTATACCCTCTTGGCCCCAATGGCATTTATTAATCCCCCCTCAAGGGGTGGTGTACTTAGGAGGATGCCTTATCACCATTCCCCTCCTGTAACACATCCCTCTATCATATAACACTTACACAATTATCAATATAACATGTTTGTTCAATATATTCAAATGTATATAACTATTCATATCAACATATTATTTTAGCATGTGAGATTCTACATAGTATTCATATTAATTTAAAGATTACAAATGATAAACATTGATATCTATGTTAGATTATTAATATGGCAACTTACGAAAATAATCCTAGTGATTTATTTATTAAAAATTAAGATCCTACTGATCTAATATTAATTACCATAGATACCTTTATTGCTACAGACTGAGTAAACTGCATATACTTAGATTAGTAACTATTCTCATGTGATGTCTTGTTGATGATGACTACCCTCTTGCTTACCATCCGCTCTCCCTATATAACCCCCTGACTACTCTTGAATGGGTGTGATCATTATTAGTGGCGTCTCTACCCTTGAGGGATCGCATCCCTTTATCTTTCGTTTGATACCTATGCAATATTTGTTATCATTGTTTGCCTTTCGGGAGACAACACTACAGGTATGGATTAATAGTAGTTTTGATATCAATAATAATAATATTCAATGTTAATAATATTCAAATATTAATAGTATTCAATTAAATATTTTTATATGTATTTTCTTATAATGATAATCGGATTTAGATTTATATTAATATTATAGATTTAGATTAATATTAATATTTATATATTTAATTTGTTTGAATATTTGATAGTAATAGTAATGCCTTTATTCTATTTTTATAATATTGGAAAGCTTTAATTACAATTGTTTATACTTATATAATCATTATTCAAATTGTTGTATAATAAGGTTGTAAATACTTATGATTTTTCTCTATAATTATGGGAGCATTACATGTTCTTCATGTCCATTCCTCTTGTAATATGCACAAGTAGACTTCTCCTTCTTAGACGAGTCCTCTTTTTAAAGGGATTTGTTATGTGCTTGATCTGTGTGTGGATTTTTCTTAGATTTCTTTTATTTCTTGTCAAAAGGACCTAACTCTTTCTGTCCCTTAGGATGACTAGACAACAAGGCTTAAGTTTGTGATGGCTTAACCCATAGAAAGAATCTTCTATTGTTCATGCCTTAACATCTCAGAAAAAGATACAAATGAAGGCATAATATATGCAGCTCCCATAGTTAGCCTATGAGTGTGAATGCTAGAAACACAAGTAGCAAATTGAGGACCAAGTTTGTTCAATACATTGTAGATTAACTGAATGTGCTTTTTCTCAATACCACATGCTTTACATTGTGCTCTCAGATCATTAACCTTAGTTATATAATCTTGGATGTTGCCAAAGTTCTTAGAATCAAGGCTCATCAAATGATTGTCAATCTGATAGCCTCTAACTTCATTAGTTGTACCATACAATGTTTTTAATTTTTTCCAAGCATCATCTAGATTTGTGCATGCTTCAATTTGAAACAAAATATCAAGGGAAACAAGGCTACAAAGACATCCAAGAGCTTTTGTATGTTCAAGCATCCATTTTATGTTTTCCTTATCATCTGTGGGTTCAGTTACCTTTTATTCAACATATGGAGTATACCCAATTTGCATTAAGGCATTCCATGCATGTTCATTCCATATTGCATAATTGTAAGGTGTTAACTGAGGAACCTTAGAATGATCCATGTGAAGGAAAAGAAGAGCACAAGTACCCAGATCACAAAACACACTAAGAGACCCCCCTTTTTCACTCAATCAAGAATCCCACAACAAAAATGACTTGGCACTTTATAGGTCAGTGCATTTACAATGATGGAGTTGAGTTTTCTAGAGTTTTACAATGTCCAAAATGGACCCAAATACTCAAAGTATAGAAATATCTCAAAATCAAAACCCCAAAATAGCACCAATGTGTAATGCTTGGAAAATATCAACTTTCAAAAAAAGAATGACCTCGATCTGAGATCATATGTGAAAGTTATAGCCATTTGAAGATGTAAAAACTGGAACTGCCTATCAGATCTGATGAGAAAACAAATTTTCTAGAAAAAAAGGATCACCTAAGCAAAAAATGGTCACACCACTATGAAGAGCATGAAATTCTACCCTTTTTCAAAAAACATTGCACTAGAAAATACCTTTGTATGATCGAGAATGGGCCTCTTGAAGTTTAGGTGCAAAACTAAAACCTACAATGGTGAGGGGGTCTACTATAGTTTTCTTATTTCATTTTTGCAAAATATATAAGTTGCATACAAAAAATAATAAATAGCCAAATCATTTTTTGAGCTTCTAACAAAACTGAGAATGCATTTTTCTTTCTGATGTATAGATAATATGAATCTAATGTAAAAAAATGTTTTTAGCATCAAAAATGACCCCAACAACCAAAATATGGCATGCAAAGGTTGAATCAACTACCTAAGACATGAAAAGGCATGCTAAAACCTACAAGATTGATTGAAACATAGAATATGCAAGTCAAATGTCAAATCCAAGCTTCAAATCCTCATAAAAATTGCTTCCAGTGTCCAATCTAAACAAAACAAAGGGCTCTTCTAACTTTTCTGGCAGCTCTAAACTCAATGGTGAGCTTAGAAATACTCCAAGAATCTCTTGAAGCTACCTGCAACACAAAGCCACATATAAAACCCTCCTTGAAAACTGGTATTTCTATCAAGTCTTTTTGATTCTCCACATCATCATCAGATGCAAGAGAAGAGCATACTCAACTTTCAAGAGCAACTATAATCTCAAATCCTAGATCTTCTAAATGACTAGCCATAGGCATTCACTCACTCTGATACCATGTTAGATTTTGTTATGAAATCACAACCCAAAATCTAGAAAGCTAAAGGCAAGCACAAACATAAGATCAAAAGGGAAGAAACAAAGAGATCATATAAGAATAGTTTGAATAGATTTCTCACAAATACAATGGAATAGCTTACCAAATACAAGCTAGGTAGTGAGTTTATATAGACCAGGGAGAGGGTGGAGGTGGCCAAACTGACCAATAGAAAGAAACCATCTATCAGACTAAAGATAGCAAAGTATCTTCCCAAGATAGCTAATGGATGCTCACATGTAGGAAGGTGTCACCTCATAACCCACTCACTTAATTAAACTCACTTTATTAACCTAATCAAGCTTAATAATATGTGTAGGAAAAACCTTATGAAAGGAATAAAAAACCTACACTAACACTTTGAGCCTTACTCTAATATTTCTATCAAAACACTTGTTGATTATCTTTGTTACTATACTCTCTTGCAAAGGATTACAGAAAGATTGGAAGAAAGATCTTCAGTCTATCTTGTTCTCCCAAGTTGGAGCTCCTTGCTTGTTTGGGAGAAGGGTTGTGCCACTAACTAGAGTTTGGTAGTAAGGTCTCTTCTCCTTCTTATTCTGCAAGAATTCATGTAAATCCTCTTGAGGGAGGTAGTTTGTGTATTCCCTTGAGTGTAACCACTTCTCTTTAGATAGATTATCTGTATGATGTGTTTGTACTTCTATTGTGCTTCTCATTTCTAACTAACCCCTTAGCATTTTTTCTTATTGCATCTTAGGGAATGATGCATGGTGATTGAGACAACATTTAGATTGAGGTCTCCTTTGTCATGCTGACTTAAGGTCTTTCCTATTGTGTTTCTTGTGATTGATGTTTGATGTGTGTATTCTCCTCATATATTCTTATTCTCTATATATTCTCCACGCCTCACGTGTGCCCCACAAATTTATTCTCTCTATGTGTTCCTTATGTATTCTCCTTGAATGCTTCATGTGTATTCCATGTGTGTTTCATGTGTATACTATGTGTATGATGTGTATACTTTGGCTTAAGTGTGTATACTATGTGTATGGACTATATAATTTGTGTATGACATCTATGCTTTGTGTGTTGCGTGTATGCATCGTGACGTCTCAAGTGTATGCCTTGTGTATGTCTTGTCTTATCTCATGTTTTCTAAGTGCTTCATATATAAGTGAATTATGTCATGTGTCTTATGTGTATGTGAATCATCATAAACTCCTAGAATCCTAAACTTGGGGGCTTGATCACCCATCAAATTTGTAGACATTCTATAGTTTCTATGTTGTTGTGTTTGAAATTTGTATTCTCCATCCTTTAGTGTGAGTTTGGACATAAATTTGTATCCACACTAAAGTAAATGGTAAATATTACATTGTAAAATATGTACACTAGCATTTTACACTTAGTTTAGCACCTGGGCAGACCTAAAATGTTTACATTTGTTAATCAAGACCTATTTTAACACCTTTTTAAACATTAAATGATTAATTCTCGATCCTGATGATTAAACCCAATAAAATAACTATGAGACCAGCCTAAGAACATCATAAGTGACTTGTGTTAGAATTTTTGGGCTAAAGGACTGTTGATGGTGGTTTCAGCACGCAACAACGCAGGTGTGATTGCTGGTTTCACACCTTTCTTGAAAAGTATCTTACCCTAGGTAAGACTACTCCAAGGATAATACAGCCAGGTCTTAGCTTGCTTGGAATTTCTCAATGGTTATGTTCTTGTTGTACCTACAAGGGGTCTTACATGCAGTCTGCAAATCTTCAAGGTTGAGACAACGAATACACATAAACCCTACTATGATTTTCAGCTGATATACAAAGTGAGATGCTGCTGAAACTTTCTATCCTAACAACTAAACAGTGATTTTAAAGAAAATGCAAAAGATTTAGGGTTTAGAAGGAATCCTAAGTGACATTTACAATGCAAGGGTTATCTTTAGTAGACAAATATTCCAGACTTTAAACCAGTTTTCTAAGTTACCAAACCGAAATGGGTGTTACAGTGCTGCAGAAAACGGTGCTATCTTCAATGGAAGTCAAAAGATTTTCAAACCACATTCATTCGTTAAATACCCAATAAATGGCGCAACTTAACTCATAAAATGAAGTTGAACTTCAACACAGATAATAAGCCCAGGCTAACTTTACACAGTTATTTACCATCAGCAAACAACTAAAAGTATGGACTTGGAACATTCATCAAATACTGCAATAAACCACTAACATCATAAAAGCACAACTAATCTAACTATAGGAGAGCAAGAAGCAAACCATGAAGACCACAATGAATTGAAACAAGATGCAAATTCTCAGAAATGCTGCAGAAACTTGCTTTGTATTAATTCTAATGGCACAGAGTCAACAATTTGGCATCAAAATCTCTCTCTTTAAAAGTGGAAATGGCAGCCCTTTATATAGAAAGCAGCATGCCCTAGCTCTTCAAATGAACGGTGGAGATTAACTCAACACCGACGGCTCAGATTACATTAAGAAAGGACCACATTAATTCCCAGATTACATTTTGTCTTTTATGAAAAAGACGAAAAAACAACCCCAGATACATTGAATCTAGTCATTTTGACTAGCCAACCCAATACATTAGTGAAAATACTCATTTAGGAGGTAAGAAGAAGACAAAATAAATTACATGCTGTCCAGATATATCAAATTTACAACAATGATAGGATTTGAATCAATAAAATATTCACATAATACTAAGATTCTTTATCCAGGTCGATACTGTCTCCTCCGGACAGCTTATTCCGATAGGCCAGCCATGCCTCAAGTGCTGGATTGATATCAGATGGGGCTGGATCTTTCAGATGATGTATTCTGTAATTGAACACCTCTATCTCCCGACTGAATCTGGTGTATATCCTTTCAAAATCTGCCTCTGCTCTGTGGAATGCTTTGAATTCTGCTCTGAGGTCACTTGCCTTGTCTAGCCGTTCTTCTGTACTTAGCATAGTGTCCTCAAATAATATAACATGCAATTTTACTTTACATTTTTTGACCTCGAAAGGAGCATAATCATCAAAAGATTCATCTCTACAGCTTCTCAAAGCATCGCTGATATCGTATATGATAGATCTCAGCTCTTCGTCAGCGGGTTTATATGCTTCCTTTACCTGCTCGAAGGTCTCTTTCCTCAGAAGTAACTGCTGGTACCACTCAATAGCCTTCGGGAGCCTATCTCCGGTCAAAATATTCTCTATGACCAAGGTTTGAGCTGGCAATTCCCATATTCCCTTGATTCGCGGATACATGTGAGAATAGTATTCGTCGAATAGGTCACATTCATCATGCAAATCTTTCCACTTGTTAATCAATTCCACTGTACGTTGGTGGATCTGAGCAGAGGCAGTTATGGCATCGCATCCCGCTTCAAACACACTCATCAACCAGTTCTCGACGCCTTGGGATTTTGATCTTACCTCGCTTAGCTTTGCCATTTCATCCGTAGATAGGAAGGTAGGCACAGTCCTTATATCACCTCCTGCATCTACTGGTTTTACCAAAAATTGCAGACATGCCCTGAGCTCCTTGTTTTGGCGCTTTAATTCTTTTTTGGACATCTCGTCCTTATCCAACTGCTTCAAAATTGACGTAACTGATCCTTTAAAATCATCCACCCTTTGAGCACAGGTGGTTGGGCCTATGTCGACTGTGGATATCACATAATCCTCCGCCCTGACTTGATCTCTTGTTACGTCAGCAGGAGGGACAGCTACCTCCGCAATCCTTGAGCCTGATTCGCTTTGGTAGATTCTTGATTGCACCTTCGCCTTCTTTAGTTTCTGAGGTTTCTGAGCCTGCGATAGGATGGTGCTCAAATCAATTTTCATTACTTTGATCTGGGGTTCTGGATATACCATCCTATCCTGCAGCCATTCTGGAGCGGAAGATTTGTTCAATTCATCGTTTCCACCCTTATCTGATATAGTTAATTCTTTGGAAGGCCCTTGTTCGGGCTCAGGGCTCTTCTCCTTTTCTCCTTGGGCCAATTCCTTTAGGCTCTCGAGCACATTTTCTCGTGCTATTTCCAAAACTTCCTCTGTTGGGTCCTTGCTCAGCGGACTATCAGATATGTCAATTATTTCTATACCAACAGATGAGTCGAGGGGGTTCTTATCATTTTTACTGGTCAGCGCTCCCTCGGGCTCTGGTAATCCTAACTCTGCGCATACTTTCTCAATACCCTCCAACAAAGGTACTTCCAATGACATTTCGGGCATTTGTGAAAGAGGGACAGCAGAAGAAATTGTGAAGGAAGGGGTACTAATTTGAGTCAAATTAGCGAAGGCGGGCAATGGTAAGGGAGAAGAAGGGGTAGGGTACATAATGGTGAGAGGAGAAGAAACATGACTACTGGAATCACCGGAGGAGATGGCTAGTGGGCAGGAAGTGGTAGTAATGCCAGAGGAAGGAGAAGCGGAAGGGAATGATTCCTGCACAATGATGGCTGAGGTGGTGGGAGAAGTAGATGAAACGGAAGAAGAAGGAGGGATGGAAGTAGAGAAGGTGGAAGCCAAGACAGCCGTTCCTGTATCGGGCATGGGGGTTTGGGAGACCAAAGGAGTTGAATCATCTTTAGTAGTAGTCTTCTCCTTGCTCGCTGCTTCTATTTTTATCTTCTTGGCCTTAGAGGCCTCCCCGGTGCTGCCTGGCATGTCCTTCCTCTTAGTAACTCTGGGCCTAGGGGGTGGATCCTTCTTCCGAGGGGATCTCACAGGAGGTTTTTTCACTTTTTGAGCCCTTGCTGCCAAAGGGGCATGTTCATCAATATCTGAATCTTTTTCCTTGATAGACTCTATATCATCTGTCCCCAGTACGGGCTCATCCTCTTCTCCGTCAGAGTCCTTATCTGATTCAACTGCCGTATAGGTCAGTTGGACTCCTTGTCCCCTTAAGACACCCAATTGTGCTCTGACCCAAGCCTTACTCAATCTAATTGGCTCCTTCATGATCACATCCAAGGAGCTCTCTTTAGCGTTCGCCCAATTGGGTAATGGGATGGGCAGGTGGTATTGTGTCTCCCACGGGCCTCTAGCCATAATATTATCATCATCCTGCAATTGATCCAGTACTGCCATTACATGAAACTTCTTGATAAAATCCAAGGATAGCCTCGAGTGCGTCCTCTTTATGACATCGTAGTCGTCAGTGCAGTTGGCCCAGAAATCTTCAACGTGATCTTTGTGAAACAACTTCTTGCTCACAAACTTCTCCATCACCAAATTCGGGTCAAAGTGAGCCCTAGCATTGTAATAGTGCAAGTTCAGAAGCTGGAGCTCTTTATCTGAATACTCAGCTAAGGCGAGGGAAGGGCACGCGTAGAGTCCTCTACCAAACTTGATGGGAAATTGGACATTTGTTCGGTGCAGGTGCTTGAGTTTTTCGGCACACGGCACTAATTGCCTGGACAGTTCTAAGAGCACTATCTTATCATCAGGATATCTTGGCAACCTATATGCCATTCCAGTGAAGCCTTGTACTCTGATGTATGTGAACTTCTCAAATTGTATATACCATCGGCCATACTGGATTATTTCGTTCATAGCCTCGGCTGAAATCCTCAAGGCTGTATTACCTTGTAACTTCCTTGCTATGTACATGGTAAATGCGTCATTGACCCGCTTGAAGTGTATCAATGATTGTGATGAAGTCAATTGAGGATTGCCTTCATATACCTTGACTTGGGTCTTTTCATCATTCCCGATTTCTCTGATTTTGGACAATCCGTCGTAATGATTCATTCTTGCCAATGCGTAGACGACGTAGGATGTCCATCTGAAACATTTCTTCTCATTAAAGTGGCTGAAAGCTTCATGTATATTGTCGCTAAGGATCTGTGACCAATGGAACTTGGTTCCCTTCAATACTTCCGAGATTATGATGAACATCCAGTCTTCAAAAGTGGAAGCAGTAGGTAACCCATACACTCTGCTCAGAAAGGTTACTATATCTCCAATTTTCATCGTGGAAATCACTTCTATATAGCACTATGGGGAGCTTGACGAGAGCGGATTTCCTGCTCTTGACCTAATGATCATTTATGTGTTTTCTGCATCCCTCCACATCTTTGTTATATGCCTCCTTGGATGCTTGCCTGTCGGGCATAGTCATGGTTTTATGCCACGGGATATCCAGCATTTCTGCCAAAGCAGGCGGGGACAAATCAGCTAGGACTTCTCCACTGGTTGTCTGAATTTGCCTAGATACGACGTCGTACCTATCTGCACAACTTGCTATTAACTCTGCACACTGAACAGAGGTCGGGAAGGTAGCTGCTTGTTCGAGTCCACTGTCCTTTAGTCTCTTGGCTCCAGGAGTCGGAGTGGGCTGGAAGATTCTAAGTCTGAAATCATCTAAGTCAATATGACCTAGATCAGTGTCTCCTACGTTACTCCATCCAGAGTGGATTTTGGTTTCCGGGGGTATCCCTTTGAATTCGTACTTCATGGCTTGAGCTCGTGCAGACATCTAACCTGCAAAACCAGACCTCATAAGCTTGATACCAAGTACGTTTCTTGATATACTCCTAGGATTAGATAAATCAATCATAAATCCATCATTTATTAAAAGCACGCATTTTGAAAGAAGACTTAAGTTAACATTCACAGCATATTGCATGCAAGGAGATATCAAATGTTGTAAAAAGATTCACCTAAACATCATCAATATAGCATTACAACCTTAATAACCTTACCTTGAACCATCTTCCCTAAAGAAATTTCAGCAAATTCGGCCATTTAGGGAGATTTGCGCGCTGAAATTGAGGTTGTCCGACCTTGGACAGTAAAAGCGCTAAAATTGAGGCTGTCCGACCTTGGCGGGAAAATGAGGCAGGTCCGACCTCAAATGAGGGTTTGTTCAGTGCATTCCGAAATTTGCGCTATTTTCATGGGTGTCCGACTTGCGCGAGATCTGGAGGTCTCCGACCTCCAATGGTTTACAAGTCGGTCGGTGGACAAACCAACGCAAAACGATTGCCGGCATAACAGTGGTTCTCTTGTGCGGAATTCAGATGAGTCTGACTTGCACGGATTTCGACGGGGTCCGACTAAGTCGGACATAAGGTGTTTTAGCGCATGGTCGGATGAAGGAAAATGTAGCGCAAAATAGTTTGGTAAGTCTTTTCAGCGGGCCTTTCGAGCAGCACCGACTTCGCGGGGTTATAGATGTCACTCGACTTGGTCGGACACAGGGTATTGTAGCGCAAAGTCGGACAGAGGGGATTTTAGCGCTAAAAGAGGTTTTCAGGGTTGCGGGCATTTTTGAACCATCCGACCTGATTTGTAAACGATATATGAGTTGCGAAGGTCAGACGAGGTTATTTTTAGCGCAATCGGGCGCTGGATTTTGGCGCTTGATCTCAGGGTGTCCGACTATATTGAATAACTGGGTTGTTTGGAGGTCGGTCGAAGGTCAACTTAGTGCCGTCTCCGTGCGTGGGGTTTGCAGAGTTTCGACCCGAAAGGGTCTAAATCTGCCCAAGGCCTCCTGGTTTGTGGTCCTTTACAAGGACCTTAGTCTAGGGTTTTGAAACTGGAAGAGCTGACTCACCAAACCCTAACCTAGAACTATTACAGTCAACTCACAGACTCAATAGTCACTACGTAAATGGTGAAAACCCTAACAGTTTTTCCTAAATTTGCTTCAAAACCCTAAAGAAACTCGAAATGCAAAGGGTCGGAACCCTACCTGTAAATGGCGGCGCAGATCCGACTTGTCGAGAGGTCGCGGGTTCGAGCTTGGGTGATGTCGGCCGTGAAAATCGGAGCTCCGGATGTGTAGGCTTTGAAAACGTGGTTAAAATGAGTTAATTTTACCTAATTTCCCTATTTAAGCCGCGCCAATCCGCCATTAATGCTCGGGAGTACGGACTGTCAGCGGGGATTTGCAGCGGTTCCGACTTGGCGGGAAAACTTGAGATCTCCGACTTGGTCGGTTGAGGGAAAAATCAGTGCAAAACCCGGAGGCCTCTGACTTAACCTATTTGGCGGGGCTTTCAGACTCATCCGACCTGCGGGGTTTGTCTGGGGGTCCGACCGAGTAGGTTATAATGCAAAGTCACTTGGAACGAATTTTAGCGCTAGGTCAGACGGAGGGGATTTTAGCGCTAGGTCCGACAGACTGAAAATCGGCGCAAAGGTCAGTTGAATCCAGATTCAGCGTGAAGGTCGGTTGAATTTAGTTTCAGCGCAAAAGTTAGTTGAGTGCAATTTTAGCGCAAAGGTCAGTTGAGTGCAGTTTTAGTGCAAAGGTCAGTTGAGTGCAGTTTTAGCGCAACAAACTAAATCAAGGACTCCAGAAGGGGAAACAACAACCCTCCTTTAGCAAGTTTGAAGTGATTTTCAAGGTAATCATTCTATCCAGGGCACATATACTTTAGACCGTATAACCACTTTTGAGAGAGAGAGATCAAAAACCAAAGCAAAAGAGAACAAGGGGAGGGGGCCCCCATGTTTTAGAATGGGGCGTGTGTGCAAGGCACAACAAATGGCGACTCTACTGGGGAAATGCTCCAGAACATTTCTAAGATAAACGTTAGTTCGAACCCAGACTCTCTGTGTTTCCCACACATTAGACCAGAAAGCATGATACCCTATTAAAGAGACAAAGACCACTAACCAGTGCAACCATCCATATCCTGAAAACCTGAGTGTGTGCAATTGCATTCATTCCCATCCCTTGGCAGTTAAGTTCATCCAGGACTCTTCATGCTAAGCGAGGGAGTTGGGATCACTTTACCACCAAGAGAATGTTTCTGATGCTGAGACGTAACGAATCTTGATAGAGATGATGATCCTTTCAGCAACAATTTGGCAATGATATTCCTTTTTGATATTGCCTTAAATGATTTCTGATGATAATAATCTTGAGATGACAGTCTTCATGTGAGAGTATTTAAATGATAATCTTTATACTGATACTTTGTAGTGGGTCTAGTGTTGAAAAAGACCTTTTATTTTTACCCAGTAGGCTAACAGTACTTAGTACTGCCTGCCACTCTCATCTGGATCTGCAGAATTGGTGTTGGTGGTAAAATGGAGGACCCAAAACTCTTCACTTACACAAGATCACCCAGCCTCACTTAGCTACTTCAGGGTTATTTAAAGTGTGAGAGATATATGGTTAGAAAACACTTCAGGTGCACCAGCTAACGACTCATTTCCAATGAACAAACATCATATTTCCTGGTATAATAGCGGATCCCACAGTAATGCCTAAGCGGAATTTTGGCTTCTCAAAGAAAGGCTATGGATTATTTGCCCAACAAGGAAGCATTCGCAGGTCTACACAACTGCCACCACGTCAAAAACAAGGACCCCGTGACAAAGCAGACGCAACAAACAAAAGCGCAAGAACAACCGAACGAGATAAAAATGCCTGGTCCGAAGGAGAGCAAAAAGCAAGACAGCAAAAATAGGAAAGCAAACCAAACTAGCAACAACCTACACTAACCTAAACTAACAACACCCCCTAACTATATACACTAGAATGAGACATAAATGTCTCTCAGGCCTGGAAGTAGTGCTTCAGGAACTGGCCATTGACAGGCAATGGCAGCTCCTCACCAATAAGGCTCTTGAGTCGATACGTATTGTCTCCCAGGATCTCATAAATCTGGTAGGGTCCTAACCAAAGCTTATCAAACTTGCCATGTTCTCCCTTTTTCTCATGGGCTTTATCCCAATATAGGACCAGATCAGAAATACGGAAAGCTTTAATTTTAGCCCTCTTATCGAACCATCGTTTTACTACATCCTGGTGTTTAGCAAAGTTTTCTAGGGCTGCATCGCGTTTCTCTTCAAGGTGCAATAGCTGGGCCAGTCATGAAGATAAGTGGTTGTCGGCCTCAAGGTACTCTTGCATGAATTGAAGTACCGAGATTCTCAAGTGGATGGGAAAGATAGGTTCAATCCCATAAACCAGGTGATATGGGGAGGTGTTTAAGGCGGCTTTGTGTCGGATTCTATCAGCCCATAAGGCGAACTTGAGTTGAGTGTGCCAATCCCTAGGGTTTTTGTCCAAAAGCCTCTTGATGACTTCAAGCAGGTTCTTGTTTGTTGATTCAGCTACCCCATTTCCTTGTGGATAGTAGTTAGAGGAGAACTTGAGGGTGATGCCATAATCAAATGCCCAGTTAGAAAAATGCAATGATGAAAAGGCAGGGCCATTATCACAAACTAAAGCAAATGGACAGCCAAATCTAGTGATAATATGCTTTTCAATAAATTCGATAACTACCTCCGTGGTGCATTGCTTACAAGCTATTGCCTCAGACCAGCGAGTGCAGTAGTCAGTAGCGGTCAGAATATACCTGTGACCCGGAGAAGAAGGTGGGTTGATCATACCGATGAAGTCAAGCCCCCACTAAGCAAATGGTCGTACCTCCACTACCGGTTGTAATGGCATGGCTACGTGGCATTCCCGATGTGCGGCGGTTTGACATATATGACAGGTCCTTACGTGTGAATGTGCATCCTTAAACAATGTTGGCCAGTAATACCCAGCCCGGAGGATCTGATTAGCTGTCGAATGCGCTGACCCATGTCCTATCCCGAACCTTTTGTGAAAACTGACTGATACCTGATCAACCTCTGACTTGTCCAAACACCTTAGATAAAGGCCCTTGTGATTCTTCTTGTAGAGGACGGATCCTTTTATCATGTAACTGCTACTTTTGAGTTTGAGAGCTCTTCTTTGCACTGCATTTAGATGCGGCGGACAGCGTTGATTAAGCAAATAAAATATTATGTCCCCGTACCATTCATCCTTTGAAACATCCTCCAATAAATATTGCTGAGAAACCAAGTCGGGTCCAACCTCGGCCATGGTTTTAGTCAAGGCTTGGCCTCTTACCAACTTCATGGGTTGAATTTCTATGTCGAATTCCTGCAATATGGTGACCCACTTCCCTCTTCTTTCTCCTAATTCACTCTGCATCAGCAGTGCTTTGACTGCTGCATCTGGAACTATGGCGGTAACCTGACTTCTTAGGATATAGTGGCAGAATTTCTTAACTGCTTTGACAAGAGCATACGCCTGTTTTTCCACATTTGGATACATTAGTTCTGTGTCTTTTAATGGAGTACTCATGAAAGCAATGGGCCTTTCATCGTCAACTGACCTCTTCTGGGTCAGCATCGCTGCGCAAGTATGTTCTGAAGCAAATGAGTATATATAAAACGGCAATGCATAATCCGGGCTAACCAACACAGGTGCGTTGGATATAGCTTGCTTGATTTCTGCGAAGGCAGC
Source organism: Cunninghamia lanceolata (assembly GCA_027924645.1). Classification (NCBI taxonomy): domain Eukaryota; kingdom Viridiplantae; phylum Streptophyta; class Pinopsida; order Cupressales; family Cupressaceae; genus Cunninghamia; species Cunninghamia lanceolata. The sequence goes on from BSBN01000482.1 coordinate 7,772,032, forward strand.
CTTAGCTTCTGGGGTCCAGTCTATTTTAGCATCCTTTTTCAGTATGGCGTTGAGAGGTCAAACTATCTCAGCAAACCCTATGATGAACTTGTGCACAAAGTTGATCTTACCGAAATATGATTTAAGTTCCTTTTTATTGGCCGGAGGAGCGATCTTGAGTATTGCTTGGATTCTATCTGGATCAATGGATATTCCCTGGTCAGATATCACATGCCCCAATAGCTTTCCTTCAGTTACCCCAAACATGCATTTCTTGGGGTTAAGCGATATGCCGTAATCCTTACATCGCTGCAACACCTTCCTCAGATCAGCTACATGGTCTTCGCGCCTTTTTGAGAACACCGTCAAATCATCCATGTAGATGATTATGCATTTTCCAACTAATCCTTTGAAGGCGATATCCATCGCACGCTGAAAAGTTGCGCCAGCATTTATCAAACCAAATGGCATTCGTCGGTACGCATAGATGCCCCATTTGCAGGTGAAAGATGTTTTTAACCTATCTTCGTATTCCACCATTACCTGGTTATAACCAGAGTATCCATCTAGAAAGGACATCATCTGGGATCCGTTGACAATCTGCAATACTTCGTCCAATGATGGCAGTGGGTAATTGTCTTTTTCAGAGGCTCTGTTTAAATTGCAGAAATCAACGCAGAGCCTGATTTCCCCATTTTTCTTTCGAACAGGAACTAAGTTCGCCACCCACGCAGAGTGTCAGACTGGGAATATTATCTTAGCTGCTAACAGCTTCTAAACTTCTTTGAAGATGAGTGGCTCCAAAAGTGCATTAGCTGGCCTCTGCCTTTGCCTGAAAGGCTTTGCCCCTAGCTTCAGCCGGATCGCGTGTGTGATGATCGAGGTGTCGTAAGTTTTTAGATCCTCATAAATCCAAGCTATTACCTCGTGGTATTCTCTTAGTGCATGTATGATTCCAGTCCTTTCATCCTCTGTGCTAGCCTTTCCAATAAACACATTCTTCACATCCGCCTCTGTCCCCAAGTTAAAAGGGTCGCACTTTCCTCCTGGAGATTCTCCTTCTTTCTTCTGAGTTCCCAGATTATCTGCATCAAAAAGTCTTTCCAATTCTACCATTCCTCTGGGGATTGTATTTGTTTTCAGATTCAGCACTCCTTCCAAATCGATTTCAGTAGGCTCTACCTCTTCTTCATCTATTATCTGAGCAGTGAACACGTCTGATGAGGAGAGAAAATTAAGTATGTGTTGATCATCCTCAAAAACTTGAAAATTGGTAATGTTGTCGGGCACTGAGGGAGTAGCCACGAACTCAACAGAAAACTATTTCAATCCCGCCATGGATGTGGGTTCCAATGCGCTTGCGGTCTGGGCCAAAGCATTTGAAACATGATTTTGCCTTCTAGGAATGACCTGGATGTTAAAACCGTCAAAGCATTCAATCAAATCCCACACCCTATTCCTGTACCTATTCAACCTCTTGTCATTACACGAATATTGTTTTCGTACTTGTTTCACCACTAACTCAGAATCACCAAACACCTGGACAATCCTGACCCTTTTCTGTAATGCTAGCAGCAATCCTTGTACCAACGCCTCATATTCAGCGACGTTGTTTGTACATGGAAATTACAGTATTTGTGATGTCAGAAATGAACTCCCGGTAGGACTAATCAGCTCGACTCCTGCACCAGACCCTTGCCTGCACCTTGAACCGTCAAATCTTAAGGTCCATACATGAAAATCCTTGTTGTCTTCCCTCTGTCTTCCTGGTTTCTCTTTCTTCCCTGATTTCTCTTCCTTTCCTGATTTCTCTTCCTTTCCTGATTTTTCTTCAAGCAGAGGTTCAGGCTCTTCCTTCTTTTCCACCATCGGTTCATCCTTCGGAATTAAGGGAACCTTTAGTTGCTTTTGTACTTGCTCAATTGCCTCTTGACATAGTTGGCAGGTAAATTCAGAATGAGATGTATCATGTATGCGACACCAGTTGGGCAATAATAATTCCTCCATTTGGACCTGCCTCCCAACAGCAGTTTGATCTTGCACGAATCTAGCTACAAAACTACAAAATCCATCGAAGACCCCAGGTTCGTCTTCCTCTGAAGATTCTCCGTCATCGGATTGAACGTATGCTGTTGTGCCTTCTGGTCTTTCTATCAGAGGCTTAGGAGGTCTTAAGCAACTCAGCATAAAGATTTCTTCTAGCGGATTGATGTGGGGAAGGTAGACGCCCAAATCAACCTCTGAAAATAGAATTTCGTTGGGCTGATTATATTCAGTGAGCATGTGCTTCATCTTAGGTTCTCTTTCAATACGGATTTGATTAGCTAGTCCCTTCCATGGCAGCCACATATGAGAGAAATCTGTCGCCATATATCCATTCAGAGTTCTGGACCAGTCTCTACTTAAAAGCATACCGTATTGATCTGGAATATCCACCACTTGAATATCGATATACTGCTGCACCCTGGGATCAGAAGCCAGTTGCATGTGTATCTGGTTCAGTTCACCAATCACATTCACCTTGGTTTTATCTAGTTGCGTCACTTTTCTAGAGGACTTGGCTGGGGTGAGCCCAAGTGCTTTACAAACGGACAATGGCATTACATTTGTGGAAGCACCTGAATCTACTAAACAATTGTGAAGGTTCTTGTTGAAAATTCTGAGGGTTAAAAGGAAAGGCGGACTTTCCCTCCTGTCTTTATACAGAGTTACCTTTTGTTCCATGTCGGTCACATGTATCCTCTCCTTTCCTTTATCGATATTATCCTTAGCGATGTTTTCTCTTGGCGTATGATCAGTCCTGATTCCAGTGCCTATGTCTTGGAGGAAAGATGTTCTGACCTCAGGTATCTTAAACAGCTCATACACAGAGAGACTGACCTTCATCTTTTTAAGCTCATCAGCCACATACTGTCCCATTTTTACCATATCCGCACGCAGGGATCTCTCCGGATCAACGATGGTACTATGATTTGTGGTTTGAAGAGGGGCTTTAGGGGGTTCAGGATTATTGGTAGCATGAGGATCAGGCGGGACTTGATAACTATTTGGGGGAATGAAAGTGGTGAAAGGGCCCTTTGGCTTGCTACTTCTCAAATTGTAAGGAGTCTTGTTGTACTGCTGATAAGCATTGACCTCCTCAGACTCTTCTTCTTCGGGTTGGTTGTCATCCTGGAATGGGAATGTATAACTATCAAGAACGAGAGCAGCATCATACCTCTGGGAGGGGACAATCTCATACCCAGTTGGTGGAGTCTCCTAATTTTCAGCGTTCTGAATTTCCATCTGAAAGATACTGGAAGCAATCTGGAATTCTGGGCAATCTAACTCAGAATGGGCATTGGTGTTGTGCAATCTGCACCAGGTAGATAAGGCAGCTTCGGCCAGCATTACGCGACTTGGGGGCCTGGTGTCGTTATTCTGACTTTCCAACGGCGAAGGCACTCCCCCATTGTTAGGCCTGGTATTCCAGGACCGATTTGACCGCAAGTTAGTTTATTCATTTGAACACACCTAAGCTATTTCTAACTTCTTGAAGGATTCCTGCATTCTCTCTTCTTCTCTACTTTTCTGTAAAGCTCCCTATTGTGGATTATTGTTGCAACACTAACTTATTGTAGGTCTTGTGAAGATCTTTCTACTTCTTTGGACTACACCATCTTTTTGAGTCATGTTATGATTCCACATCAAGCATGCTAGGGTTCCCATGCTCATGGCAACTTATTTCCTTCATGCTTTGTTCTAGCATTCCATTCTACTTCAGATTTGCCTTTACCCTTCTAGGGCATGTTCTCTTTATCTATCATCTTTTCTATTGTGGAGGTGGAAACACCATTCACAAAGCTTGAATTAGGCAAGCTCCTAAATAGTACCCAAATATTTTGCTTCTTGTGTGTGTAGGTCGGATCCAAAGTAATTTGCATAAGTCAAGCTACAAGAGACAGGAGCATAGAAAGTCGAAGACACGACAAGCATCACTTTCTTCTAAACCCTAATCAGGGTCTAGGGCACCCAAGTACCCTGGTATTTTGGGCCCTAAAACCTAGATCTAGGTTCTTCTTGATCCCTTGATCTTTGCTATCTATTTAGATTTTGGGTTTCTGCTTCTCACAATCTTTTATGCTCCAATCTTTGTCAATTAGAGTCTGATACTTTGCCCTAGCTTGATTTGTTGGATTTGGTTGATTCTTCTCTATACAACAAAGGGACAAAGCCCTTGTAGTTTTTCTCTCCTTCTTGGGTAGAAGCCAAGCTCGGCTTGTGTCCTAATGTTGGACAAAAGAGGGTTTGACCTAGTTTGATCTTTTGAGCTAGTCTCTCTTTTCTATCTAATAGGTTCTTAGCTTGAAGAACTTTCTTTTAATAGTGAAAAAATTCCTAGATAAAATGAGTTAAATCTATTAATAAATAAAGGAAAGAAATGATTATGGTGCAAACCCAAGTGTATGCACAAGTGATAATTAACTTTGTCAAGTCTATTAGAACCTATGTTAATTAGAATGATCTATCATTCAAATGATCAAGAGTTTATTATAATATGTGTTTTTTCTATGTAGATATGATGACTCACCACCTAAACATTACTTTGTTGTTAGCCAAGTGTCCATATCCCTAGTACAGATATCTCTAATCCCACTCTAGAGATAAATTTATTGCTAGTCATGTGTCTATATGCTCAGTAAGGCTTACCTAAATCACCCATTTATTTGATTTCTTCTAATTTCTCTTTTTCTTTATTTTTTCTTTTGATTTTTCTTGCACTTTTCTCTTTTTGTTCTTTCTATGATTTTCTCTGTAGGAATTCTCATTAAACTACATCAAATCATAAGCATTGAAGCTTGTTTTGGGTTGGGGATTATGGTGGTGATTGGGAAGGTGGAGATCTTATGACTTTTCACTTGATAGCTAACTTAAACAACCAATTCCACCATACCAAAGAAATTTTAATTTATATGAATATTTGGTTTATAAACCATTTTCAAGAGTGGTAATAACCATCTTGACTCACATTAGTTAGCATGCATGTAATATGCAATTGCTAATATAAATTGGAATTCTTGAATTAATGGCTAGTTTGTACTATAGATGTAAAAATAATTTCATTGATGATGTTTACCTTGTTAGCACTTGTAAACCACCTCTTTCTATTGTAAAGGTAACATTATTAGTAAAATAGAACCTCAAGACTAAAAATATTAAAATATTTGAAGAAACTAACCAAGAAAATGGAAAAATAACATAAAAAAACAAAACTGAAAAGAGCACCAAGCTACACTATGTAAAAGGTACAAGTAGGACCTACTTAGGCTTGGAAAAAATGTGTCAAGAACTACCCATTGATTGGAAATGGGAAATGTTTTCTAGTTATAGTGTTAAACCTATACATATTCTCAACCAAAATTTTAGTAGTCTAGAAAGGACCTAGCCACAATTTATTGAACTTAGCATGTTCATGTTTCCTTTTGTGTGTCTTATTCTAGCACAAGACCAAATCAAAAATCCTAAAGGATTTAATCTTTGCTCTTTTCTTAGACCAACATTTGACTATCCGTTAATATTTTGAAAAAATATCTTAACCTGTGTCTCATTTCCCTTCTAGCTATAGCAGGTTTAGCAATATAGCATCTAGCTTATCATCCCCTTCTAAATAATCTTTCATGAACTATAATGTGGGGATTTAAAGGTTTATGGGGAAAGTGGGGTCTAACTCATACACTATATGGTAATGTGAGGCTCTTGAAGCGGACTTAATCCTAGTTCTATCAATCCATAAAATAAATTTAGTTTATTGTGCCACTCCATAGGATTTTTGTTTAACAATATACTAATTAGATTGAACAAGGTTGATTCAGCATCACCATTACCTTGAGGGTAATATTTTGAAGTGAATTTAAGAACAACTTTGTTATCTTATTTTGACTCTAAAAAGTGAATAGATGAAAAAGTGTGGCCACTATCACATACCAGAGTTAGTGGAATTCTAAACCTAGTAATGATATGTTGTTTATGAAATTTTCTCACAATCTCCATGGTGTAGTTCTTGAATCCCTAGGCTTACATCTATCACATGTATTAGACTATGGCTATAAATATAAACTTATGCCAAGAGCTATAGAAAAATGTGGGTTAATCACAATAATAAATTCCAAGCTCGACTAGGTCAATAAATGTACCTAAATATCTAGCTATAGTGGTAATGTTGGAATCCTTTCTTTGGTAGAAGTTTTACATGTGTGTGTGCATTCTTGAAAACATAAGGACAATAGTACCTTTCCCTTAAGATCTAGTGTTGTTGTAGTTTGTAATGCATACCTTGTCCCAAAGCTTTAATGAAATTTTATCAACACATAGGTGACTTTGATTCTTTGTTTAAACATCTAAGATACACTCTCTCATGATTCTTATTATATAATATATTTGATTTTGTCAGGCCTAGCTAGCACTACCACTAAGACTAGGATATGATACCTATTTATAGTTGACTATATTGATTTTTATGTCTGGACATCGTTGATACTACTATTTTAGGATCATGGACTTATCTGTTTTGATATGCATATTTTATACATATATGTGTGTGTGGACATTATTATGGATCTTAACTGGTATTTGATGTTTAATTTAATTGAATGCTTTTAATTATGTAATTTTTGTCATTATGTATTTAATTTCCGTAAAAATGATTATTGTAGTTTAATTGTGAAAATTAATAAATTATTTTATTTAATATTTATATGTTGCTTTAACTATTTTTCCCATGATATACAGATGTTTGGAATTGAGTTGTGTAGGTGGGTAGCCCATATCCTTTTAGTTGAGAGATATTCTCAAATGCCCAATTTTATTTGATTTTCTTGATTTTCTTGTAGTTAACCTAGTTGTTGAGTGTCAAGGATTATTTGGGTTAATTATCTTGTTCATTTTATTTTAATTATTTAATGTAGATTATTGGAGTGTGTGAAGGTATTTAATTTAACAATTCTTATTTAATTTAATTTTATTGAATATAGTTATTTAAGAGTTGAGATATTATTTAATTTTTCTTTTGAATTTCCATTTGGAAGTTGAAAGGATTTTGTGTAATTTATTTGGTGAGGAGAGTTTTATTTTCTAGTAGGCTATGTGTGTGTGCTTGGATTTGGTTTTACTCCTCTTGTATTTTCTTGTGCTGGGTAAAGAGTTGGAATGCTTGGATTGGCTAGAACATTGCTGGTAAAGGAAGAATTAGCTTGAAGGTGGCTGAAATTTTCTGGTTGCAAAAGATTTTCTAGATTGGAAACACAATTTATTAGGCTAAACTTCCTAACTTAGATAACCAAGATAGGGTTTAGAGATTAAATTTTGTTGTTAGATTCATGGATGTAATTGTGGATATTTTTTGGTTGTTGTAGTATATTGTTTGCATTTTGTGTATGCAAGTAATTGATTTTGTTGCAAGTGTTGGTAAAATTGTTGGTTTTTATATGCTTGGGTTTTGGGTGTCTAAGGCAGAAGATCACACCTAAGGGTTGAGAGCCTCCCTCATGTGGGTTTGAGAAAGGTGTGATGCCTCTCTTAGGGAAGTTTTGTTTTATATTTTGCATAATGGTGGATGTGGGGGTTTTGGTGGTTGGAAGGGTTGTGGTGTGGTGGAGAGTGATGTGGCTTGGTTGGAAGAGTTGTGGTGTTATAGAGATGGTTGTGGTTTGAATGGAGGAGTTGTGGTGTGGGTTATTATGGAGTGAGGGTTTTAAGAGTTGTGGAGATAATTTTTGTGATGGCATTATATGTGAAAAAAAGAATTATTGTTTTTGTGATTAAATCCCCAAGAGGGAATGGAATCCCCTTTCTCGCCCTTTATAAGAATCAAGAAGAGATTCTTTCTCTGTGAGTTAGCCATATGTAATATGATTTAAACCTTGTTTTATTTTTGTATTTGGATTTGTCTATCTTCATGTGGGCATTTGAGAATTATCTCTCACTTGGGGTGGGCTAGAAAACCAAGCCCTATGATTGGGAGGAGAGTGAGACTAGGCTATTCATTATTTGTGCAAGTTTTATTTTAGCTAGCTTGATGTTGAGCTAGCTTATATTGTTCTAATGGATGAGCATATCGATTTGTATAATATGTGTTTTTGGATACCAATGTAAATTTTATTGTATTCCTTTGAGGAAGAAATATTTTAAGAAAATCATATTTATTCTCTTTTTACTTCTGATGTCAAATTTGGTAATTATTATTGTAATTCTCCTTGATTTGGGTATGAAAACTTATAATCAGTCATTGTATAAAATACTGTAGGAAATCATCTTATTTGATACCCTTTAGGGTATGATTTAGGGTTAAAATTACAATCCATGTTATATACAGAATGTAATATTTAGTGATAACTTTAAGGAGACCCCCCTTAAAAAAACCTATAAAATCCTAGCGAATCCTAGCTAAGTGCTATAATTTTCCTAGTGAATATTTCCTTTTTTTTTTAAATATTAATTTTCCTTGTGAATCTAAGCACATTATTAAAATTTTTGTAAAATCCTGGCGAATCCTAATAAATAATTGGTAAAAAAAATTACAGTGGTGAATCCTAGTGAATAATTACTAAAGAAATTAATTATAGTGGCGAATCTTTCCTATAAAAATTCTCATAGTCGGTCAGTGCAATCCCCAAATAATTTTTTTATTTTTTGTAATGTTGAAGCAGGGGTCTAGGGGTGGCAGCCACTAGCGGGGTCAAGGGGAAGCACCCCTTTAGGGGATAAATGGGGCAACACCCCCTTGCGGGGGTCGAGGGGGGAGTGTCCCCTCGCAGGGTCTGGGGACAGCAGCCCCAACACGCTCTTGTCGTGATATAGGCGGGCTTGAGGGGCAGAGCCCCTCACCACAAAGCACAAATCCACTATCTAAAAAGTATTGGAGCACACACATTATCAATATTTTTAAAATATCTCACTTTAAAATAAAGACTAAAAAAACTAAATTTTTTGCCATCGATTACCGTTTTAATCGAATGGTTGTTGTTTAATTCTGGGGGGCTCTATGTGTTTGCCTTTGAAAAGGATTGTTGAGGACCAAAATTTGTTTCGGGCCACACAATTAAATTTAATTGTGTGGCCCAAAACAAATTTTGGGCCTCCGCAATCCTTTTCAAAGGCAAACACATAGATCCGCTAGGAATTAAACCATAGCCATTCGATTAAAAAGGTAATCGATGGCAACAATTAAAACCCCTTTTTGAAGAAAAAATATCCCTAAAATTAAATGGTACTTCATTATTAGTGGCGATATTGACCCGAAATCAATGGAAGGAATATACCATTAATGGTGAATGTAATAAAGATTTGTAATTACATTATAAACAACTTGCGAATTAGCTCCAATGCTGCATAATTTACCTGGTGAATCAAGTTGATTTTTTAGTTTAAAAAAATAATACATTGGCGAATTAACCAAGAAAAAATAAATTTGTGTAAAAATGGGGCGATTTAGTCTCTTGTAGAGCTCGTACTATTCACCATTTTTGGAGGCCCCGATTTCAACTATTTGCCAATTGGTGAAGATTCACCACTAAAAAAATGTTTGGTAATATTATTCTATTGATATCGAATACTATGTAAATATTATGGTGCACATCATAAACAGAAATTGTGTTAATTTTATACATATAATTGTTGACAAATATTGTTTATTAAAGTTTATTTGTGGTAAGGGGGGGCTCCCATGGAGTCATGGGCCTCCACGGCCACCATGACATCCATGTAGGGTGTGGGAGTTGTGGGCCTCCACGGCCACCATGGACTCCATGGAGGGCATGGGAGCCACGGGGAACCACAACCCCCACCATGGCCAACACTTGGTTAGGCTGCAACTTGGCCAGGCTGACCAAGGCTCAGCCGGCTGTATGTGCAGCAACTTTTCTATCTTTCAAAACTTGTGTTTACTTTACATTTGATTCAATGTTAAATGGTTATATTTTATGTTTATCAATATAAATATAAATAAATATATAAACACACACACACACACACACACACACATATAATACTATTATGAATATGTGTGTGTGTGGCTATATATATATATATATATATATATATATATATATATATATATATATATATATATATATATATATATATATATATGTACATATATATTATACTATTATGAATATATGTGTGTGTCTATATATATATATACTTTCCTACTATTATATTCAAATGTGTACCTAAATCAAAAAATGATATCTCTCTTATTAAGGATCTTAGAAAGAATACATCTGTATATATTTGTGTTTCATATTTCCATAATTTGTGTATATAATCATATATACATATGTTTGTGTGCGTTTATATATGTTAAGGCTACTCACATGTATTTATATTTCTGTGTGTTTTCATAACCTGAGTAAAGATTCAATAATTTACTTTTTAGATATACTCTTGTCATTTTCAAATTAATAATTGTAGTAAGTTTGTTATTTTTTATTTACAAAATTAAATATGTGAAATTCGTTGGTTTAGCCATGAGTATAAAATCATAATGTTATTCAGTTTTATTTGAATATTGGTATTAGTATTACTTAACTAACTAGTTTTATCTTTCCCTTTTATAGTTTCAAAAATAAGTAGCACACTCTTTGAGACACCTCCAAATCTTCTAGGAGACTTGAATAGTTAGGTAAACTTCTCCTTTACAATTTGTTCAACTAGAGTTTTTCCGCAAAAGATTGTTTAGAAAAACAAAAAAAATTGTAGTGTTTTTGTGTTCATGTTCATTCTTATAGTGTTCTATAAGGGTGAGCATCATAGATTTGATCATAAAATTACCACTTTTAAGTATAATATCTTCTTTATGAGAGATTTAGATGGATATGACACCTTTTATTCATTAAATAACAAACTATATTAGAATACCTATAATGCCCAAAAGAATTTACGTATTTCTCTTCCTTGCCTTTGGTGTACCAATACTGTATGACATTTTGTTGTGATAATTTGTATTGTAAATTGATGTTCTCTAGTCAATACCAATGTTTGATCTAGATTATCAATGTGTATATTTAGACTCATGAGACTTGTATGTGTGTGTATAGGTTTATGAATCCTTTTACTACTCCAAAGTGATATTATTCCTAGAATAGTTCTCTTTTCAATACATTGGATTTTTTAACATGAATTGGATGTGAATGAATGCACATATAATTACTTTAAATACAAACAAATATCAACTAAATATGAAAATGTGTATAAAATTATCTCATAATAGCTAGTGGAATAGGAAGGAGAAAATAAGTTTTGGATTCAAAACTTTGAATTTTCAAGATAAATTTCATCTGGTAGGCGATCACTCCCACATGGTGTGGGATTAACTTGGCACAAGGAATTACAAATCTTCTGGTGATAAGTTAATGCATGGGATTATGTGTGGGCATGGGTGTAATAACTTATGAATGTATATTAATAGGATTGGAAATGAATAGATTAAGAACAAGTGTGTGAAAGTATGTGCAACTGAGGTAAGGTGAAAGAATGGTGAATGAGCTCAACTTTTCAAAAGAGTGAATCATTTTTTTATATGTAACCATATTAATCCATTGCATCAAAATGAGACCAAATCTAAATGGGAATTGGCATGGGTATCAAAATTTTACCATTGCACGTGTATTATGAAAGATAAGAACATATTTAAATTTAAAATATGCGTATACAAATTAGTCAAGGAGAAAAACCTAAATAATCGATACCTCGGTTGATTATCCTAAGGTAGGAACTTGTGGGATAAATGTTTAATTCCACTATGAAATATCCAAACCTTAATTGAAGTGTGATAAGCATGTGTGAATCAAATCCTAGAGAATATAAAAATGAATGATAAAATAAGGAGTTTATCTAATCTAAAATTTCCTCAAATTAGTGAAAGTATATCCCCAAGGTCAAACTCCAAGGAGTATAAGCCAAAGAGGTTAACAAAAAATGTAAAGGAAAATAACATTTCCCTAATGTTATTATAGACTAATCAAATCAAATGCATACAGCTCAACATAAATTAACCCAAGTTAATAAAAGTGATAGTTGTGAATGATAAATTTAACAATTAAATGTTAATAATGGCATTAAATTTAAGAGGGTTAATGTAGTGCCCCTCCATTCTCACCTTGAATGTACAGGTGAACTGATCAAGGCGCATGAAGATGAAGGTAAAATAACAGGAATAATTAAGGTGAGGTAAACAATTGATGTTGTACAATATAGATAGATGTTTCATCCATGTGTGGTTTCATATGATAGTTAACGTGTTTTATTGATAATCTCTATTGCGACACTGATAATGCAGGCTTTGACATTGTTTTACATCCCAATGATTAAGATGTCGATCTTACTACAATTGTTATATGTTAGAATGGATCTCAGGGACTGATTCTGTTAGATTTATTTGTTATGATGATACTTCTGAGACTTATTCAATTTCATGCACCTATATGTTCAGTGTATGGTTCTGTTCAGACAATGAGGTAGATTGGATTTGGTTATGATTATGTGTTATCTGATCTAGATTGATATGATGTGGAAAGGACAATGTCACATCACTCGCTTGCGAGTGCCCTACGATATTATGATTCCTTTTTCACCTAGTGTCAGCTTTTGTGCATCTATACATGCTTGACTGTGTCATTGGTTGCAGGATGCAGGTACCTGGCATCGACTCCACCTGAATTAATAGGTCTGAGCATGCCCTAAACCCAATGGATAAGTTGTTCCAGAGATAACTTAAGGTCCCACATCTCAAGTCATCATCCTCGATCAGGATGCATGACATGTATAGTTCAACTTGTCAGTTCTGTCAGTATGTTAGGTCTTGCAACTAATTGATATTTGATGGAGCCTGTTGGTTAAGTGCGTGTTTGGCCCTGGCTTGTAAAAATTTTTGATTTGGCTTTTAAAGGCTGTCCTCCTCAGTGCGTTATGTTGTATGCCTATATTTCATTATATAGTCATACTAATATTTGACCCACTTTAATATTTAATAAGGTCATATAATATTATTATTATTATTATTAATATTTAATAAGATTAAATTAGTAATTGATAATTACCTAATTCAAATAATTATTTAAAGTTGTTTGAATATGAATTATTTTATTACTACTATTAAATTGATTTAATTAAGGGAAGGTCGCTGAACGCTAGTAAATGCACTACCCAGACCCTAGAGTAGAGAGGAGACAGTCCTATCATCCAATTGACGAAGCCTAACAATTAGATCAAGAGTGTATTGATTCAGCGTTACACTATGGTTACTAATGGATTTGTGATAATATGTTATTTATGATGGATATATTTTAGCTATATATTGTACTAACACTTCTTGTTGAGTGTACATGTAGAATTATTATGTCAATTGATGATGGTGGTCATTTAGCCACTTTGTTTCTTTCTGTGTGATGTCTGACCTAGGCATGGGGCCCTAAGGTCTATTGGCCATGATGTTAAGAAATATTATTTTTAGTTTTATGTGATAAAATAGTTATGTTCTTGTGTGGGATTTAACCTTGTAACTTTTAAAATAATTTTTAAGTGTTTTTAAGAGGTCTAAGTTGTATTTTATGTTTGGAAAATTGTCTTATGTCCAAGGTACATAGGTAAGAAGTTTATTTTTGTCATTTATAATATTTTAAAAAGTTTTTAGACCCTCCTTTAAGCCCCACTTACAAAAGTGACGAAAATGGGAAGGTGGTTGGTTGAATTAGTTGGGTGGTTGAGTTAGTTGGGTGGTTGAGTTAGTTTTGGGTAGGAAGTTACTCTTTCCTTCTCTTTAAAAACTCTTCATGGAGTGGGGGTGACTTGCTCATTTTATGATTTTCATTCAAGGATTCTACCATTAGTGGGATATTGTGATTGAGGTATCATGTTTTATTTATTAATTAAATATAAATATTATAGGTTTTTCTTTATTGATTAAATGTAAATTTTATATGTTTTTTCTTTATTGATTAAATATAAATATTATATGTTTTTCTTTATTGGTTAAATGTAAATATTGTATGTTCTAAATATTATATGTATCCTTTATTTATTAAATGTAAAGGTTGCTTTTCTAAGGGTTGTTGCTTGTGAAATCGGAAAAGCAAACATTTCAATGTAAATCTTGAAAGAAGCATATTTGTTGCCTTATTTACATGTCATAAACCTAGATCATCATAGCATGAATTATATTTTTGATTTTTACATTAGATCTTCCTATAATTATAAGATAGTAATCGCCATATATATTGGCATTAAGGTTTGCATATAATCATATGTTATCTATATAATAGTATTAAGATTTCTATATAATCTTATAATTGCTAAATGTTAGTGGTGGATCTTAGAAACAATGGTTTTTATCTATTTTTTAAAAGGGGTTACGAAGTCATCTTGCTAAGGATCTGTTAGTTTGTTCATATCCTCTAATAGATAAACTAATGATGTTCTTTGTGTACGTAAGTATCTTTGAACCTTGTCAAACAGTTCAAGTACCTTGTCCATTAGAGTATTCCTTACTTCTGCCTTCTATTAGATCTAGATGGAAATGTTTTTTGTAATGCCCCTCAGCTTATCGTCTTTTGGACTGATGTTTGCTTAGTAGTACTGGATATTTTGACAGTATTTTTAGGTCGTTGATGATGGATTTCTAGTTATTTTGCTATTTCAGTATGAACCTAATTGTTATGATAACAGATGTTGATGTTGGATTATGTCATTATGCTGTACAATTTGATAAACGAACTGATGTTTAAATGCTTTGATGTTATTCATTATATGGGATTGGAAGTTAGCTGATCATTTTATGTCGTAGATTAGTAATCTGATATCTTGTTCAATTTAGTTGATTATTATTTTAAAACGTGAATGGAACAGTGTTGTATTACTCGTTCTCGAGTACCCTACCTCACTGCGATTTCCATTCACGATAGGACTGCATGTGATGTATATGTATATCTTGTTACGGTTAACTGTGCGTTGATGCAGGATGCAGGTACTAGGCATCGACTCCACCTGATTACAGGTCTGAGCGTGCCTTCGCCAATGGATTAGTTGGTTGGAGTTAACATGAGGTCCCTAGTCAGTGTTCCTTCGTCGTCAGTTTACCCTTGTGGTTATTGGTGGTCATTCGCCCATGTCTCACCTTCAGGTAATATTGTATTTTGGAGTCAAACCAAGTTCAAAGGTGTTTAAGTATGTGTGGTAATGTTGTGCTTTAATTAGAATTATTCTACGGAAGAGTTTAGTGTTGTTAAATAGGCATATTGTCGTTAGTTGTCGATTTTAGTTATAAATAAATTATTATTTTAATAGAAGTGTTGTTGATAAATAAGTTGTAAGGAGTTTATATTATTCGATATAATATTATTTATAATAAATATTTAAATAAATAAATAATTATAGCCATGCTTGTAAATTGTGTTTCACAACTGGATTAATAAAATAAATTATAGGATAGTACAAAAATATGGATAGTTGAAATAGTACTATTCTATTAATGATAATATTTTGGGGTCGGTTATAAAGAAAATAATAATAAAATAAAGTACCTAATAATTGGGAATCATTAAATTAAATTAAAAAAAAATACATATTCTTAAAAAGGAGTTTCACGGAATCTTGTGTGAAGCCCTAGGAGAAGAGAGAGAGGCTGAGTTATAAAAGAGTTGTCGGTGCATCAAGGATCACATCACAGGGGTAAGGAAAGAAGCAGCTTGGAACTGCAACAATTGAAGCGGGTTCGTCGCGGTGATTGCGAAATCAGGTTCCGTCGAATGCCTTATCTCTGAACTTCCTTTCAATCTGCAAATGTGTTTATAGTTTGTTTGATTCCGCATAGTTCGGCAGTCTGTCCTTTCTGTGTGTGAACAGCATCCTCTCTTAGGGTTTAAATACATCGGTACTACCCAAGGATTCTGTAAGTCGCCTTGTATTCACTTGATTTCCCTGGTTGTGTACTTTTTAAATCTGCCCTCACATCTGCAAATGAAGCTCCTTCGTTCGAATAGACCTGGTTAGGGTTTTTGGGTCTGAGAATCAGTGAATCCTCTTGTTCCTGTTGACCTTATTTACCGCCTACTGATCACAGGAATCGCTGCAAGTTGCAATGCTAGGACGTAATTGGAATCGCACTGTTATTGCCTTATTGTTATTTGTCTTGGCTGAAAATCTCTGAAACCTTGTTGTCACGCCACTCCATGCATATCGTTGTGCTGAGGTTGTTTTTATAAGGTAGTTCGCTGTCAGAATATCAATCGTGGTGATCAAAAACCGGAAGCCTTGATAAACCGTCTTTCATCTAGGGTCATGAAACGATACCTTATGTTTACGGTCTTGTGTGTTGGCATCATTCCGTTTGTGGACCGATGATGATAGGTAGTCCGCTGCTGGATGTCACTCGGTGTAATGAAAGACCGAACCCTTTTTATTCTCTTAGCCATTTGCTTAAGATCATACCATGTCCCAGTGACTATCCCATTCCATAGCAGGTTGATCGAATCCCTTTCATTTTCGAATTGGGAAGTTCTCCGTTTAATGCTGCACTCGTCCTAGGGATATTGCTAGTCGTATGGGGCTAGGCGTGTATCTGCCAGGGGCAGAAAACTGTTCGTTGTTGTTTCCATGGTCTATGAGGGCGTAT
This sequence comes from Cunninghamia lanceolata, assembly GCA_027924645.1. Classification (NCBI taxonomy): domain Eukaryota; kingdom Viridiplantae; phylum Streptophyta; class Pinopsida; order Cupressales; family Cupressaceae; genus Cunninghamia; species Cunninghamia lanceolata. The sequence goes on from BSBN01000482.1 coordinate 7,788,656, forward strand.
TCCTTCAACCTCTAGTGGGCGCAGGTGTTAGTTTAGGTGTTATTTCTAATGGCACGTCACTGCTAGTGTCTGGAACAGCGTTGCAACCTCTTCCTGATCAGAAATTTGCCTGTGGTCGATGGACCCAAGAGATTTCGCCCTTGCTGTTGCGTTCTGCCTTGCTGTTATTCGCATATTCTAAGTATTATGCTATGTTCATTGTTTAACTTACTCCATAGCTGGAGTTATCAAGCCATGGTGGGCGTGACACGAAAGGTGTAGCATTTCTTATTATTGAAAGTGCACACCCTAATTTGCAATAGAGGCGGCTCACGTACTCAAGACTTCTGCTAGGTTGATTGTGTATCATTGTTACTGTCCGTCTTCCAGTGAAAGTTATGCAGCTGTTGGTTGCCGTCTCTAGGGCCGAGAGGATGTAGTATCCATCTCTCGGTCAGAATAAACCCTAAACCGCTATCTTCACGGAAGAACATATGAGAGCTGTATATTTGGCGCTTAACCTTATGATGAGCGCTGCTCCAGGGAGGCCACTGTCTGACTGGCAGGTATCCTTTTGTTCATAAAACATACACAATAATTCCTTCAACCTGATAGGACGGGTCTCTTCACTCGCTTGAAGGAAGATAGAATCCCATATCACTCGCGTTTCTGCCTTGTTATCATCCGTCTGTCTCAAGGGATTACGCCCATACAACCTGCACAAGTTCATTGTTCAACCGTGAGTTAACACCCTCGTCTGTGATTTTGTCTGAGAACCTATAGTAACGGATATTGGCAGGTTATCGCTAGATTGTAATTATTAGGGCGCCAAATGGAGTTGGTTATTCTGGCAGTTTCGCTGCCGGTTGTGTCTTGTCTACCGCCTTGGGTGAAAGTGACAGAAGCTGTTTTAACATATCCTTCCTGGAGGTCTTCGTCACTCAGCAAATGATGGCGAGATGTTTCCCTTGACTAGTTTATATTGTAGATTGGAATGCCATGACTTCGCTGGCCCACAACAGTTGTTTACCTTTGAGCTGGGCGAGCATGATCAATCGCCGAAGATGAAAGAGGCCAAGTTATGCGCCAAGTGTTATTGCACCCACACCGTCTGGCTGGGATATTAAGAATTTACGTTTCCTGTAAATAGTTAGAGTTTAAAATCTAAATTTTAGTCAATTTGATTGGGCAGATCGCTCCAGTATGACTGGGCGCTCTTCTGAAAGTAAAATTCATGACATAGAACGCTACCTTGACAGCTACCTTGTTTTGCATATATTCTGCAATCCTTTCTACTTCGTATAGAACATTGTCTCTGTCAGTAGCTGCACCTTGTTTAGAAGTTTAATCCCTTTTTATTAACCAAAAACCAGCGACTCTGATATTTCATTGGAACTTACCGTATATGTATACACCTGGCTGGTAACTTACAATTTATTTATCTTCTGATACAGCTGAGAGGTTCCTCTCTGTCCTTGCACCTTCGTCTTAACTTAGCGGAATGTAACACAGTCCACCTAGCTGACACAGGCTTAACAGATATTTCATTGGTAGAATTGGCACCTTTCTGAAGGGCAGTGCAGCGAGAAAGTTCAACTGAGTACCTACAGAAATTAACTGTCGAATCTTACAGAATGAATCAGCGGCAATGGTAATCAGAACGCCATGAAGATAAACATAACGGCATATGTATGGCAATTCTGATCTTCTGTTTGGACAGACGTAAATCATTTCGTTTTAGCATTTCTGAGTCACCATTACGGCGAAAACATGTCATAAAACCATTACACCGTCTTTGACGATTTTTCCTAGATATGAACGTCATGCAGTAATATGGTGTTATTGTTCATTTCTCTACTTGATAGGTTAAGGTCAATTGGACAAGATTAAAGGAAGTATATGAGATCGTATCACTTGAAGTGTCGAACGGTAAACAGAAATTAAGTGGTTCTTATGTCAATTGTTATAGTGATTTAGTTAATCAATTTATTTAACGTTAGAAGCAAAATAAAGATTAGTTAGAGATTTTGATGCAAGTGTTATAATAGCATGTTGATCTTATTTCAGAAGTTGTTTGCATTAAACTGAGAATGAGCTGTAGTATTTTACCTCCTGAATCTGAATTGTGTTGATTTGTATGAGTGTTGTAATGAGTCGTATCGAGGTTGTCAAACTCGTATCCCAGAGGCTAAGTTGTCGTTGTTAGGTATTGGCAACTGGTGTATTGATGTTTTATGATTGTGATGTAATAGCGTTCATATGTATCAAACAAAGTGTGTAGTATAATGAGGTACTGTCACGGTTGAATGTTGTGTCGTGTAAAGTAATAATCTCGGGATAAGATGTCAATCCTCTTGTGACCTTATTGTACTGTTTTGTCGTAAGGAGAGACCTGAAATCTGTAAAAGAATAAGGTTTTGTAATGTTAAAAGTATTGGATAACAATTGATGTTGTGATTCTATTTTGATGCAAGAGGGTTTATGCCTTGCAGTGTTCATTTACGTGTATTGTTATAAGTCTTGCATGATGTTTTAAGGTTACTAGGTGTTAGGAAGGAGAGTGGCTTTCAACGTGGGGCCGACGCCCAAAGTGGCAGTCAGGATAACCCGTTGGAAGTAGATTAATCAAGTGATAACCTAAAAATTAACTAGGGGGTTAAGGGTAGATCTCACATTAATAAGATTAATGGATTCCTCTCCCATGGCCTGTAGTTCTTGTTTAGACTAAGGATGGGTAGAGAAGGCCTGGTCGGCATCATTGACTTCCTTGTCCTCATGAAAGGAAGGTCGATTCCGCATGTGTCACCCTATGGGGCCGGCACCTAGTGAGAGGCTGTCAGGATAACCCATGTTAGGACCATGCGATGACACTCTCCCTACTACAACCTAGCATCCCTTGTTCGGTCTCTCCTCGCCTGTTTTGTGTCGCCTCTGGAAATGAAGTGAAAGTTAAGTTATGTTGTGCTGTATTGTTATAGCCATGTGTTGTATTGGCATTGGCCGTCCTTTGTTCTTGTTTGTCTTTCGTCTACCTGACTGTCAGTGTTTGGGACCTCATGTTAACTCCTAGCTCGGGGGGTGGACCTTAGGGTTCCACATGGTCGGGTGGAAGAGCTACTTTATCCATTGGTTCTCTTGTCAGGATCTTATGCAGAAAAGGATTTGTTTCAGTTGTATTTGTTTCAATGATGATGATGTAAGTGTACAACCTTGTACCAGATTTATGTAACAGAATATTCTTTATATATGTGACTTTAGACGTAGACTAAAAGTGGCATTGTAATGATGTCTTGATGTACTTATATAAAAGCATTTCAGTTATGTATCTTATCATGCTGATTCCGTTATCTGATGTTTGCAATGAATGTGAATGAGTTATTTATTGAAAAAGAATTTGGATCAATTACTGATGTATGTTAATTTATGTTAGTTGATTGGTTAAGTGATGCAGCCTTGGTCCCTTAGAGAATATGTTGTAATTAGTTGTGTTAACTTACTTTATCAGTTTTTAAAAAAAAAAATTCCTGTTTTATATTGCATACATGTGTATTCTTTAAGGCGTTCAAGGCGGGCGTTACATCTGGTATCAGAGCCAGGTTACTAACACTGGGTACTCTGGTTTTATAATTAGCCCATTAAGCTATGCTAGTTGCTTAAACTCTGAAGGACATATTCATTCATAGTCCTTGCCTAACAACCTGAAGTTTGTTCTTGGATGTGTTGTCCAGGAAGATGCCTAGGGTAAGAGGCCGAGGACGTGGTCGAGGTAGGGGTCGTGGGAGAGGTGTTGAAATCAGCCCTCCTCCTAGCTCCCCTCATAGAAGTACTCAAGAAGGTGGAAGCGAGAATCAGGAGAATCAAGTTCAGCCTGAGGGTGCTCAACTACGCCAGCTCCTTGAGGAGGTGCTTGCTCGTCTTGGTCCGAGGCAGGAGGTGGTGCAACCGGAAGAAAGAGAAAGAGAAAGATCTCCTAGAAGGAGAGAGGTCACAGCTGAACAAGAAGCCATTCTTGCGGGCCACATGAGAGACCTGATGAGAGCCCGTCCTCCTACTTTCGATGGCTCCGGTAGCGGTTTGGAAGCAGAAACATGGCTAATCGATTTGGAGAGATGCTTTGCTATGCATCCATATGGCAGCAACACTAAGGCAAGATGCGCCATCATGCATCTAAGAGGATTCACCTCTACTTGGTGGCGTCTTGAGGAACAAAAGTTGCATCTAGATATTGCGACAATTTCATGGGAACTATTTCTGGATAGGATCAGAGCTCAATTTTTATCTGATCACTGGAGGCAACGACGAGCGGATGAATTCCATGGGTTGAGACAGATGGCCATGACAGTGGAACAGTATGAGCACAGGTTTTATGAACTCAAGCAATATGCAGGGATTGGAAACGACGAGGCCATGTTAGTTCAGCATTTTATCAGAGGTCTGAATGCACGCATCAGCGGAGGAGTTCGTGTGTTCGAGCCGAAGACCATGGAGGTAGCAGTTGAGAAGGCTAGATTGGTGGAAGAGAACTTGACCATGGCCCTAGGGGGTCATACAGGTGTACAGATTGGTAGCTCTTCTCGAGCAGGTTCGGGTTTCCAAGGTGGTCAATCTCATGCAGTAGGTAACTCGAGGAGTCATCAGGTACCTTCTAAGGGTGGACAGCAACAACAACAGTTTTCTCAGACGAAATCAAGAAACTCTCAGTATCAGCAAAGCAACAGATTTCATTCCAGAAAGGATCGAAGTTGGCAGAGAGTTAAACGTGATCATGCCAGTCAACCAGCGCAAAGCACACAATCTGCAGCAAGTAGAGGTAGTTTTCAGCAGTCAAATGCTCCTGTAGGCGGTGGAGGTTTTGGCAGGGGAACAGGATGTTTTTCTTGCGGTCAGCAGGGCCACATTGCTAGACAGTGCCCGCATAAGAATACTTCAGGATTTGGTCAGAGACCCGCAGCTTCAGAGCCCACTGTTGGTGATGCAGGCAGGTCACATAGAGTGTTTGCGGCGGTGGATAATCGCCAAGCGGAGCACCAAGGTACCGTTGTGGAGACTACAGGTGTCTTGCGAGGTATTACCATTTCTGTTCTTTTTGACTCTGGTGCTTCAGATTCTTTTATTTCCCCTTCTATAGTGGAACGTTGCAAATTAGTGGCAGCAAAGCAAGATGTTAAGTGGCAGGTGGAATTGGCCTCGGGATCTAGAGTATCAGTAGACTCTCTTGTGCATGGTTGCGAGTTGTGGATAGGACCTTTATCTACCACAGCGGATCTTCGCATTATACCATTAGGATCCTATGATATAGTGCTGGGAATGGATTGGTTGGATGCTCATCGAGCGGTGATAGACTGTCGCTGCAAATTAGTAAGGTGTGTTGATGATTCGGGCAAAGAAGTAGAAGTGGTTGGGATTCAGAGACCCATCTCCTTGCGCATGATTTCTGCTATGCAATTGAAGAGATGTCTGCGTCAAGGATGCAAGTTGTTTGCTGTAACAGTTAATGACTCAGATTTTGGGGAAAATAGGGAGGCATCCCTTGATGAATATCCTATTCTCAAGGAGTATGAAGATGTCTTTCCTAGCGAAATTCAAGGTATGCCACCGAAGCGTGATATTGATTTCAAGATAGACCTTGTTCCTGGAGCAGAACCTATTTCACGAGCTCCATATCGAATGACTACTCAGGAACTTAAGGAGCTTCGCTTGCAGCTAGAAGAGTTATTAGCGAAGGGATTCATTCGTCCGAGTGTCTCTCCATGGGGAGCACCTGTGATTTTTGTGAAGAAGAAGGATGGATCTCTGCGTTTGTGCATCGACTATCGGCAGCTTAATAAGGTGACTGTGAAGAACAGGTACCCATTGCCGCGAATTGATGACCTTTTTGATCAAATCAAGGGAGCTAAGGTATTTTCAAAGATAGACCTAAAATCAGGATACCATCAGTTGCGCATTTTTGAGGCTGACATCCACAAGACAGCATTTCGCACTCGCTATGGGCATTATGAGTTCACTGTTGTACCTTTTGGATTGACAAATGCGCCATCAGTATTCATGAGCCTGATGAATGGTGTGTTCCGTACCTATCTGGATAGATTTGTTCTTGTCTTCTTAGATGATATATTGATTTATTCAAGGTCTATGGAGGAGCATGAAGAGCATTTGCGGCAGGTTTTGCAGTGTTTAAGAGAAAATCAGTTGTATGCAAATTTGGCTAAATGTGATTTCTTTCAAACTGAAGTAAAATATTTGGGACATGTTATTTCGGATAAGGGTATTGCAGTGGATCCTTCAAAGATTCAAGCGATCATGGACTGGCCTGCTCCCACCAATGTTTCAGAGGTTCGTAGTTTCATGGGTTTAGCAGGCTATTATCGGCGATTTGTGGAAGGATTTTCAAAGATAGCTCACCCTATAACTTCGCTTCAGAGAAAAGGAAAGAAGTTCATTTGGTCAGATCAGTGTCAAGCAGCCTTTCAGAGACTTAAGGAGTGGTTAACCAATGCACCTATTCTAGCAGTGCCGGATCCTGCCGGAGATTTTGTGGTTTGTACTGATGCATCTTTGGAAGGTTTAGGAGCAGTTTTAATGCAGGAGGGTCGTGTGATAGCTTACGAGTCCCGTAAACTCAAAGATCATGAGTTGAACTATCCTACACATGACCTAGAGTTAGCTGCAGTTGTTCATGCATTGGTAAGATGGAGACACTTCTTGCTGGGGCATCGGTTTGAGCTGCACAGTGATCACCAAAGTTTACAGTATATCTTTACTCAGCCAAACCTGAATGCGAGACAGAGGCGGTGGATGGAGTTTCTATGTGAGTATGATTTTGAGGTAAAATATATCCAAGGTAAGGAGAATGTGGTGGCGGATGCCCTTAGTCGTCGAAGACATGAACTTTCATCTATCACTCTTGGAGTGGATTTGAGAGGGCAGGTTCTTGCAGCTCTCCCTGCAGATAGATGGTATCAGGAAGTGAAAGCTGAAGTGGAGTCTGGTAGAGCCTTGGAGGGTAGATATGCTGGGTATTCTATCGAGTCGGATGGTCTCTTGCGACATTTAGATCGCATTTATGTGCCTTCTACAGACGGTCTCCGCACCCTAATCATGACTGAGGCTCATCGGGCACCTTATTCTGCGCATCCAGGTGTCAAGAAGATGTATGCAGACCTTCGTCAGATATATTTTTGGGCCGGAATGAAGAGGGATATTGCTGATTTTGTTTCAAGGTGCTTAGAATGTCAGAGGGTTAAGGCGGAACATCAGCATCCTGCAGGTCTTCTTCAGCCACATCTTATTCCGGAATGGAAATGGGACATCATTTCAATAGATTTTATAGTTGGTTTACCCATGTCTTCTCGTCGCCATGATGCGATAATGGTCACTGTAGACAGGCTTACGAAAGTAGCACATTTTTCTCCTGTCCGATCTTCATATAATGCTTCTTCTGTGGCCAAAATTTTCATGGAGGATATCATCAGATTGCACGGGATTCCTCGCAAGATTATCTCCGATCGTGATCCAGTTTTTACTTCAGCTCTTTGGACATCTCTTCAGCATGCTTTGGGGACTCAATTGAACTTCAGTTCAGCTTATCATCCAGAGACTGATGGGCAAACTGAGAGGGTCAATCAGGTCCTCGAGGATATGCTCCGTATGTATGTGATGGATCAGCAAAACCGATGGGAAGATTATTTGTATTTGGTGGAGTTTGCGTACAATAATGGGTACCACAGTTCCATTGGCATGTCTCCTTTTCAGGCCCTTTATGGTCGTCCTTGTCGTACCCCATTGAGTTGGGATCGCCTTGAGGATAGAGTTCTCCTAGGTCCTCAGATGCTCCAAGAGATGGAGCAGCAGGTTGATCGCATCAGAGAGCATCTGGTAGTAGCTCAGGATAGACAGAAGAAATATGCAGATGCTCACAGACTTGATCGTCAGTTTTCTGTTGGTGATCGGGTGTTCTTGCGGGTGCGTCCGCGAAAGAGTCCGATCCGTTACGGGAAAGGCTCTAAGCTCGCGCCACGCTTTGTGGGGCCATTAGAGGTTTTGGAGAGGATCGGTCCTGTTGCATACCGTCTTGCTTTGCCGCCTAGCTTGTCACGTGTCCATGACGTATTTCATGTTTCTGTTCTTAGACCTTATCATCCAGATATTTCTCATGTCCTTGATTGGAATGCTTTGCAGGTAGAGGATGGGCAGCTAGCTTTGGAGCCCGTAGGCATTTTAGAGCACAGGCGACTCGCTCTCAGGGGCAGAGTCATAGAGCAGGTAAGGGTCCAATGGGATCCTAATGATGAGACTTCAGCGACCTGGGAGGATACTTTCCGTATGCGAGAGCTATATCCATATTTGTTCGCAGGCTTCCAGGAGTAAGCCTGATCCTAGGGGGGAGGATGTAATGCCCCTCAGCTTATCGTCTTTTGGACTGATGTTTGCTTAGTAGTACTGGATATTTTGACAGTATTTTTAGGTCGTTGATGATGGATTTCTAGTTATTTTGCTATTTCAGTATGAACCTAATTGTTATGATAATAGATGTTGATGTTGGATTATGTCATTATGCTGTACAATTTGATAAACGAACTGATGTTTAAATACTTTGATGTTATTCATTATATGGGATTGGAAGTTAGCTGATCATTTTATGTCGTAGATTAGTAATCTGATATCTTGTTCAATTTAGTTGATTATTATTTTAAAACGTGAATGGAACAGTGTTGTATTACTCGTTCTCGAGTACCCTACCTCACTGTGATTTCCATTCACGATAGGACTGCATGTGATGTATATGTATATCTTGTTACGGTTAACTGTGCGTTGCTGCAGGATGCAGGTACTAGGCATCGACTCCACCTGATTACAGGTCTGAGCGTGCCTTCGCCAATGGATTAGTTGGTTGGAGTTAACATGAGGTCCCTAGTCAGTGTTCCTTCGTCGTCAGTTTACCCTTGTGGTTATTGGTGGTCATTCGCCCATGTCTCACCGTCAGGTAATATTGTATTTTGGAGTCAAACCAAGTTCAAAGGTGTTTAAGTATGTGTGGTAATGTTGTGCTTTAATTAGAATTATTCTACGGAAGAGTTTAGTGTTGTTAAATAGGCATATTGTCGTTAGTTGTCGATTTTAGTTATAAATAAATTATTATTTTAATAGAAGTGTTGTTGATAAATAAGTTGTAAGGAGTTTGTATTATTCGATATAATATTATTTATAATAAATATTTAAATAAATAAATAATTATAGCCATGCTTGTAAATTGTGTTTCACAACTGGATTAATAAAATAAATTATAGGATAGTACAAAAATATGGATAGTTGAAATAGTACTATTCTATTAATGATAATATTTTGGGGTCGGTTATAAAGAAAATAATAATAAAATAAAGTACCTAATAATTGGGAATCATTAAATTAAATTAAAAAAAATACATATTCTTAAAAAGGAGTTTCACGGAATCTTGTGTGAAGCCCTAGGAGAAGAGAGAGAGGCTGAGTTATAAAAGAGTTGTCGGTGCATCAAGGATCACATCACAGGGGTAAGGAAAGAAGCAGCTTGGAACTGCAACAATTGAAGCGGGTTCGTCGCGGTGATTGCGAAATCAGGTTCCGTCGAATGCCTTATCTCTGAACTTCCTTTCAATCTGCAAATGTGTTTATAGTTTGTTTGATTCCGCATAGTTCGGCAGTCTCTCCTTTCTGTGTGTGAACAGCATCCTCTCTTAGGGTTTAAATACATCGGTACTGCCCAAGGATTCTGTAAGTCGCCTTGTATTCACTTGATTTCCCTGTTTGTGTACTTTTTAAATCTGCCCTCACATCTGCAAATGAAGCTCCTTCATTCGAATAGACCTGGTTAGGGTTTTTGGGTCTGAGAATCAGTGAATCCTCTTGTTCCTGTTGACCTTATTTACCGCCTACTGATCACAGGAATCGCTGCAAGTTGAAATGCTAGGACGTAATTGGAATCGCACTGTTATTGCCTTATTGTTATTTGTCTTGGCTGAAAATCTCTGAAACCTTGTTGTCACGCCACTCCATGCATATCGTTGTGCTGAGGTTGTTTTTATAAGGTAGTTCGCTGTCATAATATCAATCGTGGTGATCAAAAACCGGAAGCCTTGATAAACCGTCTTTCATCTAGGGTCATGAAACGATACCTTATGTTTACGGTCTTGTGTGTTGGCATCATTCCGTTTGTGGACTGATGATGATAGGTAGTCCGCTGCTGGATGTCACTCGGTGTAATGAAAGACTGAACCCTTTTTATTCTCTTAGCCATTTGCTTAAGAGCATACCATGTCCCAGTGACTATCCCATTCCATAGCAGGTTGATCGAATCCCTTTCATTTTCGAATTGGGAAGTTCTCCGTTTAATGCTGCACTCGTCCTAGGGATATTGCTAGTCGTATGGGGCTAGGCGTGTATCTGCCAGGGGCAGAAAACTGTTCGTTGCTGTTTCCATGGTCTATGAGGGCGTATTCCTTCAACCTCTAGTGGGCGCAGGTGTTAGTTTAGGTGTTATTTCTAATGGCACGTCACTGCTAGTGTCTGGAACAGCGTTGCAACCTCTTCCTGATCAGAAATTTGCCTGTGGTCGATGGACCCAAGAGATTTCGCCCTTGCTGTTGCGTTCTGCCTTGCTGTTATTCGCATATTCTAAGTATTATGCTATGTTCATTGTTTAACTTACTCCATAGCTGGAGTTATCAAGCCACGGTGGGCGTGACACGAAAGGTGTAGCATTTCTTATTATTGAAAGTGCACACCCTAATTTGCAATAGAGGCGGCTCACGTACTCAAGACTTCTGCTAGGTTGATTGTGTATCATTGTTACTGTCCGTCTTCCAGTGAAAGTTATGCAGCTGTTGGTTGCCGTCTCTAGGGCCGAGAGGATGTAGTATCCATCTCTCAGTCAGAATAAACCCTAAACCGCTATCTTCACGGAAGAACATATGAGAGCTGTATATTTGGCGCTTAACCTTATGATGAGCGCTGCTCCAGGGAGGCCGCTGTCTGACTGGCAGGTATCCTTTTGTTCATAAAACATACACAATAATTCCTTCAACCTGATAGGACGGGTCTCTTCACTCGCTTGAAGGAAGATAGAATCCCATATCACTCGCGTTTCTGCCTTGTTATCATCTGTCTGTCTCAAGGGATTACGCCCATACAACCTGCACAAGTTCATTGTTCAACCGTGAGTTAACACCCTCGTCTGTGATTTTGTCTGAGAACCTATAGTAACGGATATTGGCAGGTTATCGCTAGATTGTAATTATTAGGGCGCCAAATGGAGCTGGTTATTCTGGCAGTTTCGCTGCCGGTTGTGTCTTGTCTACCGCCTTGGGTGAAAGTGACAGAAGCTGTTTTAACATATCCTTCCTGGAGGTCTTCGTCACTCAGCAAATGATGGCGAGATGTTTCCCTTGACTAGTTTATATTGTAGATTGGAATGCCATGACTTCGCTGGCCCACAACAGTTGTTTACCTTTGAGCTGGGCGAGCATGATCAATCGCCGAAGATGAAAGAGGCCAAGTTATGCGCCAAGTGTTATTGCACCCACACCGTCTGGCTGGGATATTAAGAATTTACGTTTCCTGTAAATAGTTAGAGTTTAAAATCTAAATTTTAGTCAATTTGATTGGGCAGATCGCTCCAGTATGACTGGGCGCTCTTCTGAAAGTAAAATTCATGACATAGAACGCTGCCTTGACAGCTACCTTGTTTTGCATATATTCTGCAATCCTTTCTACTTCGTATAGAACATTGTCTCTGTCAGTAGCTGCACCTTGTTTAGAAGTTTAATCCCTTTTTATTAACCAAAAACTAGCGACTCTGATATTTCATTGGAACTTACCGTATATGTATACACCTGGCTGGTAACTTACAATTTATTTATCTTCTGATACAGCTGAGAGGTTCCTCTCTGTCCTTGCACCTTCGTCTTAACTTAGCGGAATGTAACACAGTCCACCTAGCTGACACAGGCTTAACAGATATTTCATTGGTAGAATTGGCGCCTTTCTGAAGGGCAGTGCAGCGAGAAAGTTCAACTGAGTACCTACAGAAATTAACTGTCGAATCTTATAGAATGAATCAGCGGCAATGGTATTCAGAACGCCATGAAGATAAACATAACGGCATATGTATGGCAATTCTGATCTTCTGTTTGGACAGACGTAAATCATTTCATTTTAGCATTTCTGAGTCACCATTACGGCGAAAACATGTCATAAAACCATTACACCGTCTTTGACGATTTTTCCTAGATATGAACGTCATGCAATAATATGGTGTTATTGTTCATTTCTCTACTCGATAGGTTAAGGTCAATTGGACAAGATTAAAGGAAGTATATGAGATCGTATCACTTGAAGTGTCGAACGGTAAACAGAAATTAAGTGGTTCTTATGTCAATTGTTATAGTGATTTAGTTAATCAATTTATTTAACGTTAGAAGCAAAATAAAGATTAGTTAGAGATTTTGATGCAAGTGTTATAATAGCATGTTGATCTTATTTCAGAAGTTGTTTGCATTAAACTGAGAATGAGCTGTAGTATTTTACCTCCTGAATCTGAATTGTGTTGATTTGTATGAGTGTTGTAATGAGTCGTATCGAGGTTGTCAAACTCGTATCCCAGAGGCTAAGTTGTCGTTGTTAGGTATTGGCAACTGGTGTATTGCTGTTTTATGATTGTGATGTAATAGCGTTCATATGTATCAAACAAAGTGTGTAGTATAATGAGGTACTGTCACGGTTGAATGTTGTGTCGTGTAAAGTAATAATCTCGAGATAAGATGTCAATCCTCTTGTGACCTTATTGTACTATTTTGTCGTAAGGAGAGACCTGAAATCTGTAAAAGAATAAGGTTTTGTAATGTTAAAAGTATTGGATAACAATTGATGTTAAGATTCTATTTTGATGCAAGAGGGTTTATGCCTTGCAGTGTTCATTTACGTGTATTGTTATAAGTCTTGCATGATGTTTTAAGGTTACTAGGTGTTAGGAAGGAGAGTGGCTTTCAACGTGGGGCCGGCGCCCAAAGTGGCAGTCAGGATAACCCGTTGGAAGTAGATTAATCAAGTGATAACCTAAAAATTAACTAGGGGGTTAAGGGTAGATCTCACATTAATAAGATTAATGGATTCCTCTCCCATGGCCTGTAGTGCTTGTTTAGACTAAGGATGGGTAGAGAAGGCCTGGTCGGCATCATTGACTTCCTTGTCCTCATGAAAGGAAGGTCGATTCCGCATGTGTCACCCTATGGGGCCGGCGCCTAGTGAGAGGCTGTCAGGATAACCATAGATGGGGGCCGGTGCCTAGTGAGAGGCTGTCAGGATAACCCATGTTAGGACCATGCGATGACACTCTCCCTACTACAACCTAGCATCCCTTGTTCGGTCTCTCCTCGCCTGTTTTGTGTCGCCTCTGGAAATGAAGTGAAAGTTAAGTTATGTTGTGCTGTATTGTTATAGCCATGTGTTGTATTGGCATTGGCCGTCCTTTGTTCTTGTTTGTCTTTCGTCTACCTGACTGTCAGTGTTTGGGACCTCATGTTAACTCCTAGCTCGGGGGGTGGACCTTAGGGTTCCACATGGTCGGGTGGAAGAGCTACTTTATCCATTGGTTCTCTTGTCAGGATCTTATGCAGAAAAGGATTTGTTTCAGTTGTATTTGTTTCAATGATGATGATGTAAGTGTACAACCTTGTACCAGATTTATGTAACAGAATATTCTTTATGTATGTGACTTTAGACGTAGACTAAAAGTGGCATTGTAATGATGTCTTGATGTACTTATATAAAAGCATTTAAGTTATGTATCTTATCATGCTGATTCCGTTATCTGATGTTTGCAATGAATGTGAATGAGTTATTTATTGAAAAAGAATTTGGATCAATTACTGATGTATGTTAATTTATGTTAGTTGATTGGTTAAGTGATGCAGCCTTGGTCCCTTAGAGAAAATGTTGTAATTAGTTGTGTTAACTTACTTTATCAGTTTTTTAAAAAAAAATTTCCTGTTTTATATTGCATACATGTGTATTCTTTAAGGCGTTCAAGGCGGGCGTTACATTTTTTCTTATGTGCATTAAGGTCTCAAATAAATATGGACTTTGGATCATATAAAACTGCCCACTTTTGCATAGATTCTTCAGGATCCAATTCTTATAGTAGATTGTATTAAACATCTTATTAGCTCTTCATTTTATATTTTGTGTGTCTTGTTCTTTGGTTGTTCAAATATTCACAGTATTCTTGATCGACCATAATCCAAATCTAGATAACCCATTTAATACGGTGTGCATACTCCTTAAGTCTATCAAACTCCATCCTCTACGTGAGACTCCAGCCATGTATAACAAAGGTGTTTCAAATTGGGTGTGGCGGTCTATGAAGTTGTCGCTTGAAGAAATGGAAATGGTGTGGCTGCTACTCAAAGGCAGAGTGGTGTTGTTTATAAACCGTCCAAAATTTGAAGGTTGATTGACCAAATCTTACCTTGAGGATAGGAATAACCTACACAAGTGCATGAACATGTATATAAACATTTATGTCATATGGATATTTGTATAAGTATCAATTATTAATTATAAATTAAATATGAATCCATGCATAGTTAAGACCCACGATTTAGTAGATGAGTTTGTTGGAGTATATATATATGATATAGATATTAACTTATGAAACAAAAGAAACGTAGTTGTTATAGTTTAGTACGAATGTTTATTAAACTAATCGATATGATCGCATATTTACTGTAATATGGCATTGATTCTATTCTAATGGTTTTTTTAGTAGAAATATGATATATGGGTTTCGGTTATAAATGTTGTAATTAGCATTTAAGTTATAAGTATTTGTAATTAATATTATCTATGCATTGGTTAGCTTGATGGTTATATGTAATTGATGAGTGATTAATATAATAGATAGAATTAATATTAATTAAACTAGAACTAGGTTTTATGAAATTCTTGATGGAGATATAACTTGAATCCAGTTGATAATTTGATTAAATAGAATTGCTCTAGTAAGAAGAATTTATGTTGTCAATGAGTTGATTAGTTGAAATTGCTTATTGCAAGCAAAATTTTCATGTGAGTTGGTCTATGTGTAAATTGTCAAGTTTAGGTTCCAGAGGCATAAGGTATTATGATTCGATGGCATGTATTCTATTCATAGGTGTCTTGAAATGAAGATGTTGTAAGAACATGATGTCTTTTGTCTATGTATGTGGGTCTTGGTAAACAATAATGTGAGATGATGTACATACTGTGTTGTGAATATATTATGATGGGATTAAATCTTCTTCACGTAAGTGTTGACATTGAGTTTGTGTGTAGTATTGAAATGGGGAGATCTTGGTATTCGTAATGAGAAACTCTTTTGTTCATGGTTGAGATTTGTGAGCAAGATGACCCATACCTTGCTCTGGATATGTGTTGTTATGGTTATTGCGATTGGTTAATTGAAAGATTTGGGACAATGATGTACAGGTTGGTCATTGTGATTATATTTTGTATGCAAGAAGGTAAATGTCTTGCATTGTTTATATATACTTATTAGTATGATAGTGATTGTCTTTCTTGATGGTTAGGGTTTCTAGATGCAGGTAGGGGAGTGGCTTTCAATGTGGGGCCGATGCCCAAAGTGGCTGTCAGGATAACCCATTGAAAGTTGTTAATTAAGTGAAAACCTAAAAATGAACTGGGGGGAAAAGGGTAAATTACACATTAACAAGATAATTGGATTTCCTCTCCCATGCCTATAGTGCTCATTTAGACTAAGGATGGGTAGAGAAGGCCTAGTTGGCAAGATCAACTTCCTTGTCCTCATGAAAGGAAGGTTGATTCTGCATGTGTTACCCTATGGGGACGGCACCTAGTGAGAGGCTGTCAGGATAACCATAGATGGGGGTCGGCGCCTAGTGAGAGGCTGTCAGGATAACCCATGTCAGGACCATGCGATGACACTCTTCCTACTGCAGCCTAGCATTCCCTAGTTGTACTCTCCCCATTCGTCGTGTGTTGCCTCTGGAAGTGATTTTGAGTTGCTTGTGGTGTTGTCATGTGTTGTAATGGAGTCTTGTTTGGTCTTTGTTCCTGTTAGGCAATTGTCTACCTGACTGTATGATGTGTTGGGACCTTATGTTATCTCCTAGCACGGGGGGTGGACCTTAGGGTTCCACATGGTCGGGTGGATGTGCTTTATCTCCATTGGTTTTTCCTTGCCTTTGTTTGTGTGCAAGAAGGTGGTAACTCCTGTAGCAGATTCAGATCGTGTACCTGTTTATGGAGACAGTTATTATGCTCATGTACTGGCCTATGTATCAGATGATTCATTATGTATGTATTCATATGTATTCAGAAGATGATAATGTAACGATGTAATGTTGTATTCATATGTCGGGAGAAATTGTAACTATGTACTAGATCCTGATGAATACTTATATGATGTTATGTAGATGTAAATGTTTATTGTTTTAGTGCATTAGGTTTACAATGAGTTACTGATGTTGATTCGTGATGTGTGTTAGATTATGTTAATTGTTTTGTCAAGTAATGCAACCAAGATATCTTAGAGGACAAGTCATTAGTTTAAATGATGCGTTAATATTACTTTGTTACTTTACTATCTCTTTCAATTTTTTTTTTTTAAAAATTATCCTGTTGCATATAGAATAAATGCGATGTTCTCTGAGGTATTCATTGCAGGGCGTTACAGTTAAGATACTTAGCTTTAGGAATAATGATGGAATATATGTCCGATGTCACATAGAAGTCTATTTTCCCAAGTATCAAAATTTGATCCTTTATGTCTATCTTCTGAGAATTAGAATAGTTTATCAACTCTACTATGATTCAATCCTATGGGATTCATTTCCAAGGTCATGGATTATCCTATGACCCATAGTTTTAATTTAGGAAATTCTACACTTTTTCTTCTTGATTCCTTGATTTCCTTATTATTCAATGAATATCAAGGACTAGTAGTGTTTCAAATACCTTGGCGAGATCATTGGATTGCAAGGGTCATGTTATCCTAGGTAAACTCCCTTGTTTAGAGTAGCTTTACAATCATGGAAATGATTTAATAAAACACTCTTGATTCATGGGAATAATCTATAATAATGATGTAGATTTCTAGGTTCCTTTTAGTTCTCTCTAACATCCCTCATTCTTTACCCTTTTGAAAATATATATATATATATATATATATATATATATATATATATATATATATATATATATATATATATATATATATATATATATATATATATATATATATATATATATATATATATAATCACTTATTTAAATTATCAATAAATCAACTATTGATAATGGATTATTGTTGTTATCTAACAATGTTACTAAAATAATTTGTGTTGAGGTGTGATGTGTCATAAGAACATGTATCAAGGAATACGAACTAGGTCTCAATATTGAAGTCTAAAAAACTCATGGTCTAATTCTGTGAAGTGATATTGTGTGAATTAGTTCATTAGATAAATTAATTAATTAGATTTAAATAAATTCATGTGCTTTCTTCATTAAAAGTTTCATAAAATAGTTCTAAATGAATTATTTTAATATACTAGTGAAAATAATATTATTAGAAATGGGAATGATAATTAGGATTAAGATATCATTGTTTTAAATAAATAATTGAGCCTAGAAGTTGCATCTAGAAGATTTAGGAAGATGTAATATTTAAATATATTAAAATCCTATCTTGAATTAAAGGTAAAGATTTCACTAAGAATATAGAGAAATAATTTTATATTTAAAATAATTAATTATTTCTATTTAAAATAATTATAAAAGTAGATACTTTAATAATAGGTGCTTTAATAAGTGATGTGCATGAAGAAGAAAAAATATTGTAATTGATATCTTTTTAATAGAGATGAAAATAATAATATCCTATTTTCGTTTCAAATTAGTGTATTGAATCTTATGTGAATTATTATTAAAAAAAGAGATTTTCTTTTAAGAAAGGTTTTGTATTTTAGAAGGAAAATATATAGGAGAGATTTTCTTTTAATAAAGGTTTTGTATTTTAGAAGGACAATATATAGGTTTCAAAGTGTTGAAGAAGACTGAAGTAATTTTTGATTCAAGGGACTTTAAATTTGAAAGGGGATTCTTGTTCAATTTTTCAAGTTGTGTATATAATAAGGTTGTAATTTAAATCATTAAAATAAAAAATATTGTAATTGATATCTTTTAATAGAGATGAAAATAATAATATCTTATTTTCATTTCAAATTAGTGTATTGAAACTTATGAGAATTATTACTAAAAAGAGATATTTTCTTTTAAGAAAGGTTTTGCATTTTAGAAGGAAAATATATAGGTTTCAGAGTGTTGAAGACTAAATTAATTTTTTATTCAAGGGACTTTTAATTTGAAAGGGGATTCTTGTTCAATTTTTCAAGTTGTGTATATAATAAGGTTGCATTTTAAATCATTAAAATATTGTAGCAAAGCTTTAGTTTTAATTAATAATGAATCTAGGAATTTGTGTTTAAAAGAGGTGTTTGATTCATATGAATATTACATTGATTCTTGTGAAAGAAGAAATTGATATTGAATTAGAGAAGCTATTAGATTTGTAAGAACATTTCAATTATTTATGAATGCAATAGATACTTGCAGATTGTTATTGTTGATATGATAACTCTATAAAATTTAATTTGTGAAGGTACCAATCTTAAAATTTAGTTTTAGTGGAGTAAACAAAAGTTTCTTGTATTAAAAAAACATAAGAGAAAAAAATAGAGATTAAAAGATTGTGATTGAATGTTTTTTTATATTTTTTTTGGGTGATTTAGAAGGTGAATAATTTCAGATTTTATGTCTTACAAAACTAAAAAATCTAGAAATTGATTTATGTACTTGAAACACTAGTTCAATGTCGAAAGAGGAACTTATAGGAAGATTACCTATTGAATATGGTTTTTTCGAAATATTAGGAATTTTGATCAATTAATCTTGATGAATGAATATATGATGTTTTGACATCTGCACATGAATGTTATTCTCTATTTTTTATTGGTATTTAATTAAGAATTGAGTTTGGGTATGTAAACCCTAGTTTCTATATCATAATGAAACTTGTATGAAAAATATAGTTTGTTACAACTACAATATTTTTTTTTCATAAATTAGGTACCTCAAAAAAATTATGGGTGGTGAATAATTAAGTTATATAAATCCTCACAGAACATTAGCAAAACCTAGTGTAAGAATTTTGAGATATGATCAAATTAGTGACTAACTATAATAACATTATAAAAATATGTTATACTAGTGATTTCTATTAACAATAGAAATTTACATAGAAAAGAAAACATAAGAAATTTAGTGCAAGATAGATTGTGTTTGTATGAATTGCAGAAAATACACAAAGTAAAAAGCATGATCTACGAATGGTAGAAAGTTGAATAAATATCAAACTAGATTCATAGCAAATTTATGAAATTGATTTCTGAAGGTTTTGTTTATAATTTTAGAAATTTCTAAATATGTTTTCTGTCATGGTTGAAATTTTTTTAATCATTGGTTAAATGTTTGTTTAATTTTAGAATTAATTTGTGTAATATAGTCTAAATTGAGCTACGATGAAATTCTAGTTTGGTCCGTGTAGTCTTCCAAAATGGTTTGGTGAGTTTGTAATTTCTAAAGTGCATATGTTAAATTGTTTTGAGGGTACTAGTTGTAAGGGTGTGAGAATGTGTTAAGTCTTCATCCCTTTGTTACCCTTACACTTGGGTATTTTATCATGTAGGGACTAATGTGAATCTATAAGTGTTTCCTTGATGGAAATGACTTTTTTAGTATATGATTACATCCTAAAGTGCCTCAATGTTTCCATCTTGGAGGTTTACTAATATAGTCACTCATTGTTAATATAGTGGTCTTGATGTAGGAGTATCCATAGGTGTAAGAGAAATCTTGCATCACCCAAAAAAAATTTAATGTTGTTTTATTTTTAGTAGAAGGCTAAAAATAGTAACCTAAATTTTTTAGAAATTTTGCACTTCTATTTCTAGAAAGTTTGCATTTGAGCACATATGGACCTGAAAATTTACCCAAAGCTTAAGAATTTTAAAATCAGCCTATGGTAAAAAAAATTAGCTAAAGATCACTTACAAATAGTGAGCTATTAAAGTTTAAAGGTCCATAAATCTTATAAAAAATATTAAATTCAAATTTTGGACCTTAAATGATCAAATGGTTTGACAATTTCATACTTGGATCAAAAGTTATGGCCTCTGGAAGTTAGACCTCCTATTTTGGAAATTTTAAAAATGTGTTGGACACTTGAAAGAGATCTAAAGGGGGATGTTATATGTGTTGGTGTATGTTTTGACACATCATAAGGCATCTTTGATTAGAGATAATTTTGGCACCACTTTTGGGTGGTTTTATCTCATGGTTTTGTAATTACCATTTAATGGTTTCATGTATTGTATCTCCTATATATAAGGCACTTAGTATGATAGATGTTGAGTTTTCTCCAAATCTCTAGCTGGTGACACTCCCATGAAAGCTTTACTTTCTTGTATATTGTAATTTGGTGAGATTTTTGAATAATATATTGACCTACTTTTTTAGTGTGGTTTTTCTCCCTAAAGGGTTTTCCCCACATAAATCATTGTTATTCTCATTAGTTTTAATTTTTTTTTTGTGAGTGTGTTGGGTGGAGTACACCCTCATCAAGTGGTATCAAAGCAAAGTTATCCTGAGTGCACAAATAGATCACCAAATAATAAAGTAGTTTGTGCTAGGACCTTAAGATAGTGAATTTGAACGTGGAAGTAGAACCACTGATTTAAGGTATCTTTGTATTGAGAAATTCTTACATTAAGTGTAAGAGAAGAAAGAAGAAAATAAAGATGCCTCCATGAAGAAACTATGGTGGTACAAATGTTGTGATCACAATAGAAGGGCTTAGAGATCTGCAAAGGTAGATTGATGTAATCCAAGAGGAACTGAGAAGAGGGTTTGAACCAAGAATAAGAGATGAAATTGAAGATGAAGATGATGTACAATATGAAGAAAATAACGGAGAAGTGGAACCTAAACAAGTTAGACTATTAACGGCCATAAGAAAATTTGGGAAAAAGCCAACGATAGATATCTCTACATATTCTGGTAGTCTCAGTCCAAAAAAATTGATAGATTAGATCAATGACATGGAGGAATATATTGAATATGAAGAAATAGAAGATCTTGAGAGGGTCAAGTTTGCCAAGACCAAACTCAAATTTCATAATGGAATTTGGATGAAGGAGGTGTAGTTATTAAGAAATTGAAAAGGAAAAGAGAAGATCAATAAATGGGATAGAAAGATGGATAAATTGAAGAGACAATTTATTCCCATGGATTATGAGGTGCAAATTTTGAGAAAAATGCAAGGTCTGAGATAAATGAATAAGATAGTCAATGAATACACTAAATAGTTATATAAAGCTATTATCAAAGTAGGTCACATAGAGGCTAATAAAGAGAACGTAGCCAGGTATATCATTGGATTGAAACCCAATATCCAAGAAGAATTAAGCTTGTTCAGATTGACAACTATTGAAGATGCACATTAGTTTGCAATGAAGGTAGAAGAAAAGATGAACAAAAAATTTCAGAATAAACAAAGAGTAAAGGGTTGTGGTGGAAGAACTAGTGGATAGTCATATGGGGGTCATGGACAAAAATATGATCATAAGAAAAATGAGGATGCATGCACCAATCAAAATAATAAAGGTGAAAATGCATACTGCCCTCGAGGATAGAATGATGAGTACTAGAGAAGAAGAGGTAGATTTGGAAGAGGACTAGAACTAGGAAGATTTAGAGGAACTAGTTTTAGATGTGGTGAAGAAGGGCATATGACATATGACTATCAACAAAATTAGGGAGGAACAAACAAAAGACTAGAGGGTAATGCTAGAGTTGCCCATGTTGATGAGGAGGCTAGATATGAACATTAAAAAGATGTAGAAAGAGGAGAATTTCTTGTTATCAGAACGGCCGTGCTATAAGAAGAGGGAAAAGAAGAACCAACACAAAGAAAGAGCCTATTTTGAACAAGGTGTAAATCAGGAGATAAGTGTCGTGATGTGATTATTGATAGTGGAAGTATAGATAATCTAGTCTCTGAAGAGATGGTTAGAAAGTTGAATCTGAAGACAATATAGCATCCACCTCCATATATGATTGCTTGGTTGCAGAAATATCATTAGGCTTTGGTTAACAAACAGTGTTTGGTAAAGTTTAAGATTAGATATTATCATGATGAAGTGCTATGTGACATTATTCCAATGGATGTTTGTCATTTGTTATTAGGAAGGCCATGGTAGTATGATAGGTGTGCTATCCATGATGGTTGTGCTAACACCTATTCTTTGACAAAAAGATAGAGTAAGACATAAGATGAAACTTGTGAGAGAAGAAGAGGAAACAATATGTAGTAATGCTATACTTTGTTTAGTAGATGATAGAATCTTTTGGATGGAATAAAGCATGAAAATATGTGCTTTTCTTTGATTCCTAAAATCAATAAAGAGGAAGGAGATGTACCTATTGAAATTGCATATATGTTGGATGAATTTAAAATACTTTTTTAGATAATTTACTTAAAGGTTTGTCACTAGTGAGAAGTATAAGGACCATCAGATGGATTTGACACTAGGAGCTAGTTTTCCTAACATGATAGCCCATAGAATGACTCTGATGGAAAATTAGGAGTTGAACAGACAAGTTTAGGAATTGTTGAAAAAGGGGCTAATAAAAAAGAGTTTGAGTCTAGGGTCATCCCATAATAATGGGTTACACTTTTTGGCCAAACATGACATTGAAATCAACATTTTAAACTAAATCTTCACTTTCAGACACCTATAGCCACTAAACCGTTAGGAATTTGAAGATGATGCAAACTAGTGATTTGTGATATTTTGTTTGTAGATTCTATATATATATATATCTATATTAAAAAATTTGGAGTTAAATTGTAAAATTTTTTGCATCTCCTTTGATAACTAGATTTTAATAGTAAACAACATTTTTTTAAAGTGATGTGTATTCTATAGCACATAATTTTTTTTCTAAAAAGGATAAAATTCTGAGTCTTTTGAATTTAGATTGGTAACACCGATATATGGGCATGCATTTGGTTTCATAATGTTTTGTTGAATATATTTTTTTAATTAAGTTTTGAAGTCAAACCAACTATAATTTAGACATAGGCATATTTCGTAAAACATAATGTTTTATGTATGTATCGAAATTCAATTTTTTTTTTCTGTTGAAACAAGGACATCAATACCTAGGGCATAGATATTTTTCCAAAAAAAATTTCACTCATTTACTAATTTTCCATGTGTGTAGAATAGAGAACTTGATGTTCGGTGATAAACCGTCATTCACAAGAAATAAAAAATAAATATAATATTCAAATTAAATATATTTAAAATTATACTTTTTGGGAAGCTAATAATAAGAACTACATACTTACTATTACATCCCCAATTTTTCTCTTGCTATAATTTTACCTTTTACTTGGATATAAGTAAATTTATTATGATGTTTAGATTAATGACAAGGAAAAACATGGATTATATTGAATGTCATTTATGAAATTATGAGAATGATTATGTTATTATTGATTTAATATTCGCATTATGAGATTTGATCTATTGAATAATGATGCACTGATCATAATTTATTTGGTAACAAGTTTGATACAGGTTTAAAATTTTTCAGATGACTCTCAGAGAAAAGAGAGAGAGTATCTTTCTAGAAGAGAGATATAGACCTCAGGTTATGAGTGGTTTATTTACCAAATCAAGTATAAGTGTTTAACAAAACTGTGAACCAATGTGTCATAAGAGGTAAGCCTTGTCTTGTCAGTTTACTTCTGAACCTAATCGACAAATAGTCGATATTGTTTTTAAATCTTTCTAAGTCATAGTAAGTGGTCTTAGTCGTAAATAATGTTAATGACATCATTTGAGTTTGATTTATGACTATTTCTTTTTAACATAAATATTATGACGTTATTGTGGTAAAATGGTTGTCATATTATTATTAAGTCCCTTGAGGTGTTATAAATGATTCTTAATGTTAAGACATTTTTGTCGAGTTAAGAATACGTGATTATTGCTGATGGATTGTGATGGGGAGACAAGCTCAACCCAACCACATTATCTGTAGTTCCTTATTTAAATATTATTATTTGTATTGATTAAACTTTGATTATCTAATATAGTGGCGATGTTATAAGAAGTATAGTTGATGTAATCAAATATATAAATGTCTTAGCATTGTGAGAGGATAATACCTCTTAATGAGTCGATGGTATTGTAGGAGCCATAGGCTAAAATATAGTACAACCTTCAATATTATTAGTGGTGGAATTAACCACATGTTTTTATCATTAAAAGATTAGTTATATATATTAATAAGTGTCGACCTCATCCTTATGGGGATGACTGTGTTTTCAAACTACCCAACCGAATGAACCATATGGCGGCCTTCCATAATTGACATGTGGACTTTTGCTTAAAAATTGATTTTAGTTAAAGACTAAGTTGCTTAGGACTGTTAAGATGTCATTAAGTTTGCAACCGAATCACTATTGAGGTGCGAAATAAGGCTACTCTTTAGGAGTCATGCCTGGGTCATAACTTTTAATGACTCAGTTGAATTGTGGTATCTAGATATTAATAAGGTTAAAACATGAGAGGATAAAAAAGGGATAGGAAGGAGGATCAAACAGTTGTGGAGAGAAATAAAGTGGCTTGAGAAGAGAGGGAATATGCAGATAGAAGGACACTGACCCTGTGACTGGTTTACAAATCTCTGTCAACTCTTAAATCGATCATTTTTAGGTATTCTTCGATTATGTAAGAAGAGATCGATTATCATATCTTTAGTGAATACACCATAGTCTTATGGTGGCTGTATGAGTTCGGAAGTGAATTTAAATCTTCTAATTTTATAGTGTAACAGTCGATAACTAGTAACGTTTGACGTAGGAAAATACAGATAACTCTATGAGAAAACTATATTAATCTATCTATGTAAACAATGAGATTAAGAATGCAAATCGTATGGTTGACACTTGGTGATGCAAGTGAGTGCTTTCTTACAGTTACTAATTTGACCATTTACCTTTCTTTAGAAACTGATTATCATATCAATGTAAAGAATGGAGAATAAATGACCATCATAGTGAAAGACTATCATAGCTATCTTTGGCTTTGAAAATAGTTCACCTATCAAATAATTTTGTACCAAGTCAATGGAATGATTGTGATTTAACCAAACAATAGGCTCTTGGATATTAAAGAAATGAATGAACCTTGTTTTCATACTCTCAACTTGAACCATATAGTATTGAGGTTAAAAGGTTATGCAGGGACTTCCGGAGGTCATAACTTTTGACTCGGATGTGGGTTTTCTACAAAATTTTATAGGTGGATGGGTTATGAGGTGGTCATTAGTTTCCCAACTGACTTTAGTGGGTTGGACCCCATCTTGGAACTTGTTCAAGGCTTGAAACTTTCATCTTGTCCCTTAAAATGATAATTTAGTGTCTTTTTCTAGATCTTTAAAAAGTTACTTTTGTAATAAATTGAAACTCATGTTTCATATTTAGAATATTAGTTGGCCTTTTGTCCTACCTTAGTTTTAGGAAGCTTTTGGGAAAAAACTAGATTCTCAACATATGATTGTAAAATTACCTAAAATGGTAAAATCTGACAATTGTTGAAAGCTGCAAAAAAAGGTAATTTTTTTTTTTGTTTTCTTGGATATAAGAGAGTTTTCTCTCATTATAGTAGGAGAGTTGATGAATAGAAGTTTTTTTATGTTCCATCTTCCAAATCTTTGGCTCTCATATGTTTAATGGCACAATTCTATTGAGTGTATGTTGTGTGTTGCATCAAAAGGATTTAACATTTGTCTGTATAGGCTATATATATGTATAACAGATAATGTTATCTACCCATGAGAACTAGATTCATAGGAATCTTCAGTAAACTATTCTATCACATGAAACAAGACTAACTAAGAGATACTATGGTAATTGAAATAGGATTTTTATGAGAATCCTATTAAAGACTATTTGTCTTTATTATTCACGTTATCCTTGAAGAGATTCAATGCAATGGAGTAGGCTAAGTCTACTAGAGAATGACCTTGTAGGGGTATATATATATATATACATTGAAGGTATGTTTTGTTTATAACACATTATCAAAGTTATTCTATGTTACTTTCTATAGGAGATATTATCTATTTAAGAACTATAGTATTCTTAACCTTGGATGAGTTAATCAATGATTAATTGTAAATCTTGAACTCCTAGATATAAGATATGGTTATATTGTTATATCATATTAACAAAGGATATTAGGGGTATCCTAGAGTTGATTACAAACCAATTGAATGGTTATGTCATATAGAATTATTTAAGTCAAAAGGTATTATTATTATGATTCATAGATTAAACTATTACATGATTAGGGTTCGTAAGAGAATTAAACTGCAAGAATATGACAGTATCCAAGTTGAGCAGGGGTGGGTGAACACGACTACATTCATTATGAACGATATTGATATTAGAAACTTTGTCCAAAGTAATGTATTTGTTTTCTACATGCATTGTCAGTTCATTGTATTCAGATTACTCATTCTATCAGAAATCATACTTGGCTAGAGGGTATCAAGGATTGTATGGTTGATAGAGTTGAGTAGAATACAACACTATGTACTTAGGAAAGGCAAATTACCACCGGTCACCTAAGGTCTATATTCCTCATGAAGGATAGGGCCACTTCCTATGTGGAAGATGTGTGGGAGACCATCGGTTTGTGGATGGAGGTAAATCACTGGAAAGATACTCTCTCTCCAAGTAGGAAACATGCTAGGACTTTTGATAAAGATGTCAAATATTTAGAAGTAGTACTTATTCCTCAAATTTGTATATGTAATGGATTTACATTTGTAAACATTGTAAATGAGAAACACAATATGGTTTATTGTATTTTATGAATAGAAATCTTGTAATTGTAGTTACTTGATTATATGTTGAATAAAAGAAAAAATGTCTCTATCTCATTTTTACCTTGTTGATTTATTCTATGGTAAATTTCTAGTTTTACTATGTTTTTAGAATGCGGATATTACATATGGTATCAGAGCTACTAGGTCCAACACTAGGGCTTAAGAGACCACTATGCTTACCTGTAGTCAACATTATGCGGTTAGCTAATGTTTGAAAATTTATGTACTAGGATGGTACATTTTGAGAAGATAGCAAGAAAGTCTATTAATTCAAGTCAACGTTTCCTTAAAACAAAAAGAAAATGTGAGGCCATTATCAAAACCTTTGAGGGTACCAACAATGAAGTGACATTTGGTTAAGTGATACTGAAACTATGGCGACTGCCTTAACTAGAATCAAGTGAGTGAGAAGGGAAAACAAGGAAATAGCTAAGATCAGTGCTAAAATCATAGAGTATATGTTAGATGAGGAAATAACTATGGTTAGATGAGATCCCCGCATACCCCCAACTATTGAGATTATAGAATTTATGTTCGATAGTGAGTTAGAGGGTTATATAAATTGAGATTATATATCTGAAAATGAGTCTGAATGATATAGTCCTCGTGAGCATGACATTTGAAGTCATTTCTTCTGTTAAAGTATAATAGTCTTTACTTTTGAAATGAAATAAATAGAAAAGAGTTGTTTCTGTGCCAAACTATTATTTAAATTGAGTATTATGTTTACATTTAAAGGGATACATTACAATCTTGAACTAATGACCAACCCAATATTCTTAGGTGTGAGAAATTGATAAACATGGTGCAGATAAGATCTAACCATGGAGAAAGTGAAGAGAAAAACCACCCGCCAAATAATAAGCTAGACAAAATCATAACCATGCTTTAGGAAACCAAGAAAAGATTGCATGATATTGAAAAAAAGGTGGATGATAAAGGGAATAATGAGGGAGGAGGTGAAAACTCTCATGGTGAGAGTGGTGAAAATCATGAAGATCAAAGTAAGAGTATTGAACCTCATAAAGAGGCAAGGGATAGATTGACCTTGGAGCTCTCAAAGGATATGAAGAAAGTTATTCCACCAAAATTTGATGGGATAGAGACCAGAGATGCTGTAGAAGCTTGGTTAATAGAGATGGAAATATATTTTGAGATAAGAAATTACCTGGAGGTGACCAAGCCAGTATGAGGAGCATTCCAACTAGTAGGTTAAGCATCCACTTGGTGGATGAATAAAAATATGGAATTGAATTTAAGCTCTCTGAGGGTAACTTGGTGTGAGTTTGTGGAACTCTTTTGAAAGAGATGGTTACAACAACTCTATTTTGATAAAAAACTAACTTATTTTTAGAATCTTCGACAAGGAGATATGACAGTGGTGGAATATGGAGAAAAATTCACTCAACTCCTAAAATATATTCAACAGTATCAAAAGGATGAGAGATTTAGGATCAAAAAATTGATCATGGGCTTAAATGCTAAAATTTGTGGTGAAGTGGACGTGCATGGTCCCACAACAATGGATCAACTGTACAAGAAGGCGATCAAGCAAGAACAAAAGCTGAAATCCATCTTGGCTTATCGTGATAGAAGCCACAAGATGTTTAATGGAACTCCTAACAATCAACCCTACAACAAAAGATATGAAAAGAGCTACGATAAGAAGAAAAAAGATAAAGGACCTCAAAATAACAAAGCTAGATCTGGTATTGAGAACAAGAATGATAACTACAAAAGAAATGAGGATAACAATGGGAAGACTTCAGATAAGAAAGGACCCACTGGAGGATGCTTTACTTGTGAGGGCGACCATTATGCAAATCATTGCCCTAACAAGAATCAAAATGGTCAACAAACAGGTACTGCACTACCAACTTAGCAAGAAGCATTCCAGCAAAGGATTCATGCATCTCTCGACAATCATCAAGAGAAGTATCAAAACACACCCATTGAGATGATAGGTACTTTGTTTGGAGTCCCTATATCTATTTTGATTCATCAAGGAGCCACTTAAAACATTGTTTCTCCTAGAATTTTGAATAAATTTTCTAGAAAAGCTGGTTACATGTCCAAACCTTGGTCAATAGAATATGCTAACCAATCTAAGGCTTAGGTAGAGAAATGTTTGTTTGAAGCCAAAATTGACCTCCCTAGTTTCTCAACTGAAGTAAATCTATATGTAGCTCCCCTAGGTTCCTATGATGCAATCCTAGGAATGAGTTGGTTAAGGAAACATAGAGCTAAGCTTGACTATTTTTCAAAAATAGTTGAATGCTTAGATGATTTGGGAAATCTAACCCAATTCCAAGGGATTCAAAGAGAAGTTAAAATCAGAACTATCTCTACCAAGCAACTAAAAAGAGATAGAAAGAAAGTTTGTCGGTTGTTTGCAGTCAAAATGGAACAAGTGGAGGAAGGGGTAAAAAACCCTAGTCTATCTTTTGGAGAAAAGTATCCCTTTCTTCAAGAATTTTAGGATGTGTTTCCAGAAGAACTTCTAGGATTACCTCCCAAAAGTGTAGTGCCCCTCACCTTGCCATCAGTTTGATTGATAGTTGGTTATTAGAATTCTGACATTTTGACAGTATCTTAGATGATGGAACACTTGCTGTCTTGTTAATTCATTATGGAACTAATCATCATGATATTAGTTGTGATATTGGATCTTGTGATTTCCTGCTTTACAATTGATAAGTAAACTAGATGTTTCAGATGTTTTGATTTCTATATTTAGTATCTTGTTTAAATGTTGTGCCTTGTTTATATAGGAACGTGAATGGGACAGTGTCGTATTACTCGCTCTTGAGTACACTACCCCACTGCGATTTCCATTCACTAGACGACTGCATGTGATATATGTATCTCGTTATGTTTAACCATGTATTTGCCGCAGGATGCAGGAACTAGGCACTGACTCCACCTGATTTACCAGGTCTTAGCGTGCCTCCGCCAATGGAATGGTTGTATGGAGTTAATGTGGGGTCCCCTGTCATTGTTGCTGAGTTGTTAGGTTACCTCCATGGTCTTGTCTGTCGTCTGATCATAACTCGCTAGCAGGGATGTCATACCTTGAAGTTAGCAAGGTCAGAGGGTGTTTTAATGGGTAAGGTAGAGTTGTGCATTAAATAGAATTAATGGACGGAAAATATAATTTTTGATAACTTAACATAATTGTTAATTTGGATATTTGTTTATAACTGTGGTAAATAAATTAATTCGTTGGAAGTTGAGTAGAAATTCGTAAATTACGTTTGAGTCAGTAAATAAGTTGCTTGTTGCAATTTGGTTAACAAAGTATAGTTATAAAAAAATTAATATATATTTATAAAATTGATTTAATGATAATTATATATATTGTGTAAATACCTTTACCGTTGCCTCGAATTAATCAAACAAAATTATTCTGTTTTGGACCTAACTAATATGAAGTTAGTTCGGGTTGTAAAAGTTAGTTTTCCCGTTGGTTACAATATATCTTGTTAAAAAGGGGATATTTTTCTGGGAGACGGGGGGAAAAAGGCAGATTGGGAGCGGAGATCACAACAAACCTTCATTTTCACAAGCGGGATCAAGGTTGGTTAATTCTTTGTTTCTTTTCTGAAAATATGTATTGCACAATCCTTGTTTTCCTTTTATAGTTCAGAATGTGCTTTATTTTGTGCATATCATACAATCCTTGCAGTCCACAAACATATATTTTGGATTCAACTTAGCAAACAAAAAAAAATGTCACTGCAAATACTCTTAAACATACTTTACGTTATGAATGCAACTATCCATGTAAATTAGTTTTATCTGTTTCCTCGATGTGAAGTTACCACTGCAGCGTCTAAACTATTCTATCCTTTATGCGTTGATGAATGTTGGTAATTTGGCTCCCAATCTGGCCACCTAATCTGGCAAGGCTATGAAATTAACTAGTTCTGCGTCTTAGTGCAAAATGGATTTGCCTTGTGTCTATGTTGGTGTCATTTCAATCAGTAAGTCGCTTTTGTGAAAAGGCATGTTTAGCAGCGGTCTTCCTTATGCTTGTTTCTACCTTTGATATCTTTGTAGTGGGGCCGTTGCAGCCACATCGCCTAACCATTGTCTATCCCTTGTAAATTGGTATATCGCCCATACCATAGTAGATCCTCCATTCACTCACAGGCAGCGGGTATGAGTGTCAGTTTTATACCTACATATTGCATTTGCTTGCAAGTCTCTAAGCCTGGTCCACGAATCCATTTTGTGCATTAACCGCCAAAAATTGCATTCTATGAGATTTAATCTCATTAAGGCACTCGCAGAGCTGTTCGCATGCCTGGTGTTTGCTTTTACATGTTGCATACTTGTCTACGGGGATAGATGCAATCACAACATCTGATAAAACTCCTTTCCTTGGCGCTTGATGAATGTCCATAACCTTCCAGTATGTAAACATTTTTTTAAATCCCATGGCAGTCTCTTCTGTAAAATGCGTCCCATGACTAGCAAGCATTTATTTTGATACTATATACCAGAGGCCCGGACTAGTTTTTAATGGCCTTGAAATGATTAAATGAAAATATAGCTAACAGAATATAATGATGGTATAGTTGATTGCATGTTTTTGCAATGCATGTTATTAGTAATAATTATTGATTTTAATGCTTAACCATTTTTCAAATAGTGTGTGGTTCTATCTTCTTTTATAATAAAGTTTTTTTTTTCCTTTTTGTGACTATTTGAAACTCATTAGATCTATATGGAATAACATATAAATTCGAGTCAATCGATGTGAGAGAGTAATTTTCGTAGATTAACAAAGAGAGAACATGTCTCTCACACGAAGCAGGCGTCCGGGATCACACTCAATAACAGAGTGATTATAATGCACAATTGATATTTAAGTACTCGCTTTAGATGTATTGAGGAGATTAGGGTTTGTAATTGATTAACAAACTTACACTCAATTCAAAATGATTCACTAAAATTAAAGGGATCGCAAAACAAATTATCTGATGTTTTATTTTAGAATCACTTCTAGTCAAATTATATTTGTATTATAGATTTAGAAGACATATCATTAAGCATGGTGATTTGTACATCTTAATTAAAAATAAAATGTTGGTAGCTTAAACAAAAATATTTCTGTATAAATTTGTGAGTTCTATTTATAAATAAAATATTAAAACAAAAAAATTAGACTTATAAATATGGATTTTTATTTCTATAATTGTTAAGGAGAAAACTTTTGTTTTTATAAAGATTTATTTCCATCTATATACTTAAGGGTGGTAGGTTTATAAGTATGATGTGTTTTGTTTTAATTATATTACCATCAGTAATTAGTTAAAGTGTTTCAATCAAATTGATGAATGTGAATAGGGAGAAGTAGATTTCATTTCCATATATCAGGACAACAATTATTGGTTGTAGATATGTATTGCGTAAAATAGAGTTTAACCATGATTAAGCTATTAAAACGTTATATTAATCTTTTGCATTAATGTAATCAATATAACATTGTTTAAAATATATATTTATTTTGATAATTGGTTTTCTAAATTAATTAATTAATTATCTCTGTAAGTTGCACGTGATAATAACAATACTTTATACATGTGTATTGTGAAGTTTAATTCATAGTATGCTACTAAATTAGGGTTTTATATGTAGGATTCGTTTGACAATGCTTTATTAACAACTTTTACTATTTATTTTAATGTTTTCAATTTAAGTGTCAAGTGTGGAGACATTCCAAAAGTATTTTTTAGTTATTAATAAATGTATACTTAGTTATCCTTAATCATATAGGTAAATTTATGATAAAGCTTCTAGTAAACTCAATTATTAGGATAATTATTTATTTGGAGGGTTCAAGTAAGAACAATTAGTCGATTCATTGTATTGGTGTAACATGATCAACCTATATTTAACTTGTTTAAGTAATTAATGTTGAGGAGTTTAATGCAAGTCAGTTTATGGACATTGTAATTGATTTTCGACCTAGACAAGAGGAGTGTGTTTCCTGTGTATGTAGTGATAACCGTTTAGTCATACTTGTCTTGTTTTGAGCCTCAATATGAGTCATGGAATGGAGAGACCTGTGAATACTAAGGATCCAGTAAACATGCATTGCTTTGGACAATGATTTAAGAGTTGCCTCATGAGTATGTTTGGTGTATAAGTAGGATACCACCTTGCCGTCATCTGTAGGATGTTGTAATCTATCTTGCTTGATGATTAAGGCTTACTAGGTGTAGCAAGGAGAGTGGCTTTCAATATGGGGTCGGCACCCAAAGTGGTTGCCAGGGTAACCCATTGAAAGTGGATTAATCAAGTGATAACCTAAAATGAACTAGGGGGGTTAAGGGTAGATTTTCACATTAAATAAGATAAATGGATTCCTCTCCCATGGCCTGTAGTGCTTGTTTAGAGTAACGATGGGTAGAGAAGGCCTGGTCGGCAAGATTGACTTCATTGTCCTCACGAAAGGAAGGTCGATTCCGCATGTGTCACCCTATGGGGCCGGAGTCTAGTGAGAGACTACCAGGGTAACCATAGATGGGGGCCGGAGTCTAGTGAGAGACTGCCAGGGTAACCCATGCTAGGACCGTGTGATGACACTCTCCCTACTACAACCTAGCATTCCTTGTATGGTCTTTCCATTGATGTTATGTGTCGTCTATGGAAGTTGTGTTGTGTTGGTTGTCTTGTGTTGTATTGAAGTTGGTCATCCTTCGTTCCTGTTAGTCATTGTCTACCTGACTGTTGTTTGTCATTGGGACCTCATGTTAACTCCTAGCTCGAGGGGTGGACCCTAGGGTTCCACATGGTCGGGTGGAAGAGCTATCTTATCCATTGGTTGTTCTTGTCGGAGTTCATGTGCAGGGAAGGATTATCTCAAAATCAGACAAATAAACTTGTACCAGTTAAGAAGATAATTGCATACCTGACTTGTTTACCAGATCATTTTTATTATATGTAATTTGGCGTAGACAGAGGATGTCAATGATGTAATGAAGTAACTATGTGTAAGGGAAAAACATTGTAGTTGTGTAAGTGATTATGCACATTATATTTTGATGACATGCAATAAATTTGAAGATGCTAATTAATCATGTATTGGTTTTAGATCAGATACTGACATGTGTTATTATGTGGGTTAATGTATAAGTAATGCATCCCTAAATCCTTAGAGACATGTTGCAGTTTAATGGAGTAATTAGTTAAGTTGACATTATTTGTTATCTTATTTCAAAAAAAAAATATCCTGTTTTCTATAGTGTAAATGTATTTTCTCTAAGGTGTTCAGGGCGGGGCATTACATCTGGTATCAGAGCCAGGTTTCTAACACTAGGTACTCGGGGTTTATATGAGCCCGTTAAGCTATACTAGTTGCTTAATCTCTGAAAGATATTTTCTTTAATAGTCCTCCTCCTAGTTCCCCTCATGAAAGTACCCAAGAAGGTGGGGGCGAGAATCAAGAGAATCAGGAGAATCAGGGTCAGCTAGAGGGTGCTCAGCTACGTCAACTTCTTGAAGAGGTCCTTGCTCGTCTAGGTCCTAGGCAGGAGGTGGATCAATCAGAAGTAAGAGATAGAGAATGATCTCCTAGAAGGAGAGAAACCACAGCTGAATAGGAAGCTATTCTTGCAGGCCACATGCGAGATCTTATGAGAGCTCGTCCTCCCACTTTCGAGGGGTCTGGTAGTGGGTTTGGAAGCAGAGACATGGCTAATTGATTTAGAGAGGTGTTTTGCTATGCATCCATATGGTAGCAACACTAGGGCACGATGTGCCATCATGCATCTTCGAGGTTTCACCTCCACATGGTGGCGACTAGAGGAACAGAAGTTGCATCTGGATATTAGCACAGTATCTTGGGAACTATTTCTAGAGAGGTTCAGAGCCTGATTTCTGTCAGACCACTAGAGGCAATGTCGAGCGGACGAGTTCCATGGTTTGAGACAAATGGCCATGACAGTGGAACAATACGAGCGCAGGTTTTATGAACTCAAGCAGTATGCAGGTATTGGAAACGATGAGGCCATGTTGGTTCAGCATTTTATTAGAGGTCTGAATGCACGCATCAGTGGAGGAGTTCAGGTTTTTGAGCCGAAAACCATGGAGGTGGCAGTTGAGAAGGCTCGACTGGTGGAGGAGAATTTGACCATGGCTTTAGGGGGTCACACAGGAGTGCAGATTGGTAGTGATTCTCGAGCAGGATCTGGATTCTGAGGGAGTCAGTCCCATGTGGTGGGTAATTCAAGGAGTCATTATGGACCTTCTAAGAGTGGACAATAGCAGTAGTTTTCCCAAACAAAACCAAAGCATCCTTAATCTCTATAGAGTAATAGGTTCCAGTCTAAGGATCGGAATTAGCTAAGAAATAAACGTCATCGCACTAATCAGCCAGCTCAGAGCACACAATCTGCAGCAAGTAGAGGAAGTTTTCATCAGTCAAGTGCTACTGCAGGCGGTGGAAGTTTTGGTAGGGGAACAGGACGTTTCTCTTGCGGCCAGCAGGGCCACATTGCCAAGCAGTGTCCGCGTAAGAATACTTCAGGATTTGGTCAGAGGCCTGTAGTTTCAGAGCCTACTGTGGGAGATGCAGGCAGGTCACATAGGGTGTTTGCGGCAGTAGACAATCACCAAGCAGAGCATCAAGGCACCGTTGTGGAGACTACAGGTGTCTTGTGAGGTATTACAGTTTCTATTCTTTTTGACTCAGGTGCTTCAGATTCTTTCATTTCCCCTTCTATAGTGGAGCGTTGCAAGTTGGTGGCAGCAAAGCAAGATGTCAAGTGGCAGGTGGAATTGGCCTCTGGATCTAGGGTATCAGGAGACTCTCTGGTGTATGGTTGTGAGTTGAGGATAGGTCCCTTACCTACCACGGTGGATCTTTGCATTATACCTCTAGGATCCTATGACATAGTGTTGGGTATGGACTAGTTGGATGCTCATCAAGCAGTGATAGATTGTCGCCGCAAGTTAGTGAGGTGTGTAGATGATTCTGGCAGTGAGGTAGAAGTGGTTGGTTTTTAGAGACCCATCTCTTTGCGTATGATTTCTGCCATGCAGTTGAAGGGATGTTTGCATCGAGGATGCAAGCTGTTTGCCGTAACGGTTAATGATTTAGATTTTGAGGAGAATAGGGAGACATCCCTCGATGATCATCCTATTCTCAAGGAGTATGTAGATGTCTTTTCTAGTGATATCCCGGGAATGCCACCTAAGCGTGACATTGATTTTAAGATAGACCTTGTTCCTGGAGTAGAACCTATTTCTCGAGCCCCATATCGGATGACTACTCAGGAGCTTAAGGAGCTTCGGTTGCAGCTAGAGGAGTTGCTAGCCAAGGGGTTTATTCATCCTAGCGTCTCTCCATGGGGAGCACCAGTTATTTTCGTGAAGAAAAAGAATGGATCTCTGTGGTTGTGCATCGATTATCGACAGCTTAATAAGGTGACTGTTAAGAACTGGTACCCCTTGCCACGAATTGATGACCTTTTTGACCAGATCAAGGGGGCTAAGGTATTTTCTAAGATAGACCTAAAGTCACGATATCATCAGTTGCGCATCTTTGAGGCTGACATCCACAAGACAGCTTTTCGTACTCGCTACGGACATTATGAGTTCACTGTTGTACCTTTTGGGCTAACGAATGCACCATCGGTATTTATGAGTCTGATGAATGGTGTATTTCATACTTATCTTGATAAATTTGTCCTTGTATTCTTGGATGATATATTGATTTACTCTAGGTCTATGGAGGAGCATGAAGAGCATTTGCGACAGGTTCTGCAGTGTTTAAGAGAAAATCCGTTATATGCAAATTTGGCTAAATGTGAATTCTTTCAAACAGAAGTGAAATATTTGGGACATGTTATTTCTGACAAGGGCATTGCAGTAGATCCTTCAAAGATACAAGCCATCATGGATTGCCCTGCTCCCACCAATGTTTCAGAGGTTCGTAGTTTCATGGGTTTAGCAGGCTACTATCAATGATTTGTGCAGGGATTTTCTAAGCTAACTCACCCTATAACTTCTCTTCAGAGAAAAGGAAAGAAGTTCATTTGGTCAGATCAATGTCAAGTAGCCTTTTAGACTCTTAAGGAGCGGTTGACTAGTGCACCCATTCTAGTAGTGCCTGATCCTACTGGAGATTTTGTGGTATGTACGGATGCATCCTTGGAAGGGTTAGGAGCAGTTTTGATGCAGGAGGGTCGTGTGATAGCTTATGAGTCCTGTAAACTCAAAGATCATGAGTTGAACTATCCTACACATGATCTAGAGTTAGCCGTTGTTGTGCATGCGTTAGTGAGATGGAGACACTTTTTATTGGGACATTGGTTCAAGCTTCACAGCGATCATCAAAGTTTACAGTACACTTTTACTCAACCAAACCTGAATGCGAGACAGAGGTAGTGGATGGAATTTCTTTGTGAGTATGATTTCGAGGTAAAATATATCCAAGGTAAGGAAAATGTGGTGGCAGATGCCCTCAGTCGGTGGAAACATGAGCTTTCATCAATCACTCTTGGAGTGGATTTGAGAGGTCAGATCCTAGCAGCACTCCCGACAGATAGATGGTATCAGGAAGTGAAAGCAGAAGTGGAGTCTAGTAGAACCTTGGAGGGCAGATTCGTCAGATATTCCATCGAGTCTGATGGTCTCTTGCAGCATCTAGGTCGCATTTATGTTCCTTCTATAGAGGGCCTCCGTACTTTAATCATGACTGAGGCACATCGGGCACCCTATGCTGCTCATCCGGGTGTCAAGAAGATGTATGCTGACCTCTGTCAGATATATTTTTGGGCCGGAATGAAGAGAGATATTGCAGATTTTGTTTCAAGATGTCTAGAATGTCAGAAGGTTAAGGCAGAACATCAGCATCCCGCAAGACTTCTCCAGCCACACTTGATTCCAGAATGGAAATGGGACATCATCTCAATAGACTTTATAGTTGGTCTACCCATGTCCTCTCGTCACCATGATGCAATAATGGTCACTGTAGACAGGCTTATGAAAGTAGCATACTTTTCTCCTGTCTGATCTTCATATAATGCTTCATCTGTAGCCAAAATTTTTATGGAGGACATCGTCAGATTACATGGGATTCCTTTCAAGATTATTTCTGATCATGATCCAGTGTTCACTTCAACTCTTTGGACATCCCTTCAGCATACTTTGGGAACTCAGTTAAACTTCAGTTCAGCTTATCATCCGGAGACTGATGGGCAAACTGAGAGGGTCAATCAGGTCCTTGAGGATATGCTCAGAATGTATGTCATGGATCAGCAAAACCGCTGGGAAGATTACTTGCATTTGGTAGAGTTTGCGTACAATAATGGGTACCATAGTTCCATTTGTATGTCTCCTTTTCAGGCTCTTTATGGTCGTCCTTGTCGAACCCCACTGAGTTGGGATCATCTTGAGGATAGAGTTCTCCTTGGACCCTAGATGGTTCAAGAGATGGAGCAGCAGGTTGATCGCATTAGGGAGCATCTAGTAGCAGCACAGGATAGACAGAAGAAATATGTAGATGCTCATAGGCTTGATCGTCAGTTTTCAGTGGGTGATCATGTGTTCTTGCGGGTGCATCCGCGAAAGAGTCCGATCTGTTACGGAAAAGGCTCTAAGCTTGCACCGCACTTTGTAGGGCCATTCGAGATTTTGGAGAGAATTGGTCCTGTTGCATACCATCTTGCTTTGCCACCTAGCTTGTCACGCATCCATGATGTATTTCATGTTTCTATTCTTAGACCCTATCATCTAGATATTTCTCATGTCCTTGATTGGAATGCTTTACAGGTAGAGGATGGGCAGCTAGCTTTGGAACCTGTAGGCATTTTGGAGCACAGGAGACTCACTCTCAGGGGCAGAGTTATAGAGCAGGTAAGGGTCCAGTGGGATCCTAGTGATGAGACTTCAGCTACCTGGGAGGATGCATCCCAAATGCGAGAGTTATATCCTTATTTGTTTGAAGGCTTCCAGGAGTAAGCCTGATCCTTGGGGGGGAGGATGTAGTGCCCCTCACCTTGCCATCAGTTTGATTGATAGTTGGTTATTAGAATTCTGACATTTTGACAGTATCTTAGATGATGGAACACTTGATGTCTTGTTAATTCATTATGGAACTAATCATCATGATATTAGTTGTGATATTGGATCTTGTGATTTCCTGCTTTACAATTGATAAGTAAACTAGATGTTTCAGATGTTTTGATTTCTATATTTAGTATCTTGTTTAAATGTTGTGCCTTGTTTATATAGGAACGTGAATGGGACAGTGTCGTATTACTCGCTCTCGAGTACCCTAGCCCACTGCGATTTCCATTCACTAGACGACTGCATGTGATATATGTATCTCGTTATGTTTAACCATGTATTTGCCGCAGGATGCAGGAACTAGGCACCGACTCCACCTGATTTACCAGGTCTGAGCGTGCCTCCGCCAATGGAATGGTTGTATGGAGTTAATGTGGGGTCCCCTGTCATTGTTGCTGAGTTGCTAGGTTACCTCCGTGGCCTTGTCTGTCATCTGATCATAACTCGCTAGCAGGGATGTCATACCTTGAAGTTAGCAAGGTCAGAGGGTGTTTTAATGGGTAAGGTAGAGTTGTGCATTAAATAGAATTAATGGACGGAAAATATAATTTTTGATAACTTAACATAATTGTTAATTTGGATATTTGTTTATAACTGTGGTAAATAAATTAATTCGTTGGAAGTTGAGTAGAAATTCGTAAATTACGTTTGAGTCAGTAAATAAGTTGCTTGTTGCAATTTGGTTAACAAAGTATAGTTATAAAAAAATTAATATATATTTATAAAATTGATTTAATGATAATTATATATATTGTGTAAATACCTTTACCGTTGCCTCGAATTAATCAAACCAAATTATTCTGTTTTGGACCTAACTAATATGAAGTTAGTTCGGGTTGTAAAAGTTAGTTTTCCCGTTGGTTACAATATATCTTGTTAAAAAGGGGAAATTTTTCTGGAAGATGGGGGGAAAAAGGCAGATTGGGAGCGGAGATCACAACAAACCTTCATTTTCACAAGCGAGATCAAGGTTGGTTAATTCTTTGTTTCTTTTCTGAAAATATGTATTGCACAATCCTTGTTTTCCTTTTATAGTTCAGAATGTGCTTTATTTTGTGCATATCATACAATCCTTGCAGTCCACAAACATATATTTTGGATTCAACTTAGCAAACAAAAAAAAATGTCACTGCAAATACTCTTAAACATACTTTACGTTATGAATGCAACTATCCATGTAAATTAGTTTTATTTGTTTCCTCGATGTGAAGTTGCCACTGCAGCGTCTAAACTCTTCTATCCTTTATGCGTTGATGAATGTTGGTAATTTGGCTCCCAATCTGGCCACCTAATCTGGCAAGGCTATGAAATTAACTAGTTCTACGTCTTAGTGCAAAATGGATTTGCCTTGTGTCTGTGTTAGTGTCATTTCAATCAGTAAGTCGCTTTTGTGAAAAGGCATGTTCAGCAGAGGTCTTCCTTATGCTTGTTTCTACCTTTGATATCTTTGTAGTGGGGCCATTGCAGCCACATCGCCTAACCATTGTCTATCCCTTGTAAATTGGTA
Organism: Cunninghamia lanceolata; assembly: GCA_027924645.1. Lineage (NCBI taxonomy): Eukaryota > Viridiplantae > Streptophyta > Pinopsida > Cupressales > Cupressaceae > Cunninghamia > Cunninghamia lanceolata. The sequence goes on from BSBN01000482.1 coordinate 7,829,301, forward strand.
TATTGCCCATACCATAGCAGATCCTCCATTCACTCACAGGTAGCGGGTATGAGTGTCAGTTTTATACCTACATATTGCATTTGCTTGCAAGTCTCTAAGCCTGGTCCACGAATCCATTTTGTGCATTAACCGCCAAAAATTGCATTCTATGAGATTTAATCTCATTAAGGCACTCGCAGAGCTGTTCGCGTGCCTGGTGTTTGCTTTTACATGTTGCATACTTGTCTACGGGGATAGATGCAATCACAACATTTGACAAAACTCCTTTCCTTGGCGCTTGATGAATGTCCATAACCTTCCAGTATGTAAACATTTTTTTAAATCCCATGGCAGTCTCTTCTGTAAAATGCATCCCATGACTAGCAAGCATTTATTTTGATACTATATACCAGAGGCCCTGACTGGTTTTTAATGGCCTTGAAATGATTAAATGAAAATATAGCTAACAGAATATAATGATGGTATAGTTGATTGCATGTTTTTGCAATGCATGTTATTAGTAATAATTATTGATTTTAATGCTTAACCGTTTTTCAAATAGTGTGTGGTTCTATCTTCTTTTATAATAAAGTTTTTTTTTTCCTTTTTGTGACTATTTGAAACTCATTAGATCTATATGGAATAACATATAAATTCGAGTCAATCGATGTGAGAGAGTAATTTTCGTAGATTAACAAAGAGAGAACATGTCTCTCACACGAAGCAGGCGTCCGGGATCACACTCAATAACAGAGTGATTATAATGCACAATTGATATTTAAGTACTCGCTTTAGATGTATTGAGGAAATTAGGGTTTGTAATTGATTAACAAACTTACACTCAATTCAAAATGATTCACTAAAATTAAAGGGATTGCAAAACAAATTATCTGATGTTTTATTTTAGAATCACTTCTAGTCAAATTATATTTGTATTATAGATTTAGAAAACATATCATTAAGCATGGTGATTTGTACATGTTAATTAAAAATAAAATGTTGGTAGCTTAAACAAAAATATTTCTGTATAAATTTGTGAGTTCTATTTATAAATAAAATATTAAAACAAAAAAATTAGACTTATAAATATGGATTTTTATTTCTATAATTGTTAAGGAGAAAACTTTTGTTTTTATAAAGATTTATTTCCATCTATATACTTAAGGGTGGTAGGTTTATAAGTATGATGTGTTTTGTTTTAATTATATTACCATCAGTAATTAGTTAAAGTGTTTCAATCAAATTGATGAATGTGAATAGGGAGAAGTAGATTTCATTTCCATATATCAGGACAGCAATTATTGGTTGTAGATATGTATTGCGTAAAATAGAGTTTAACCATGATTAAGCTATTAAAACGTTATATTAATCTTTTGCATTAATGTAATCAATATAACATTGTTTAAAATATATATTTATTTTGATAATTGGTTTTCTAAATTAATTAATTAATTATCTCTGTAAGTTGCATGTGATAATAACAATACTTTATACATGTGTATTGTGAAGTTTAATTCATAGTATGCTACTAAATTAGGGTTTTATATGTAGGATTCGTTTGACAATGCTATATTAACAACATTTACTATTTATTTTAATGTTTTCAATTTAAGTGTCAAGTGCGGAAACATTCCAAAAGTATTTTTTAGTTATTAATAAATGTATACTTAGTTACCCTTAATCATATAGGTAAATTTATGATAAAGCTTCTAGTAAACTCAATTATTAGGATAATTATTTATTTGGAGGGTTCAAGTAAGAACAATTAGTCGATTCATTGTATTGGTGTAACATGATCAACCTATATTTAACTTGTTTAAGTAATTAATGTTGAGGAGTTTAATGCAAGTCAGTTTATGGACATTGTAATTGATTTTCGACCTAGACAAGAGGAGTGTGTTTCCTGTGTATGTAGTGATAACCGTTTAGTCATACTTGTCTTGTTTTGAGCCTCAATATGAGTCATGGAATGGAGAGACCTGTGAATCCTAAGGATCCAGTAAACATGCATTGCTTTGGACAATGATTTAAGAGTTGCCTCATGAGTATGTTTGGTGTATAAGTAGGATACCACCTTGCCGTCATCTGTAGGATGTTGTAATCTATCTTGCTTGATGATTAAGGCTTACTAGGTGTAGCAAGGAGAGTGGCTTTCAATATGGGGCCGTCACCCAAAGTGGTTGCCAGGGTAACCCATTGAAAGTGGATTAATCAAGTGATAACCTAAAATGAACTAGGGGGGTTAAGGGTAGATTTTCACATTAAACAAGATAAATGGATTCCTCTCCCATGGCCTGTAGTGCTTGTTTAGAGTAACGATGGGTAGAGAAGGCCTGGTCGGCAAGATTGACTTCATTGTCCTCACGAAAGGAAGGTCGATTCCGCATGTGTCACCCTATGGGGCCGGAGTCTAGTGAGAGACTACCAGGGTAACCATAGATGGGGGCCAGAGTCTAGTGAGAGACTGCCAGGGTAACCCATGCTAGGACCGTGCGATGACACTCTCCCTACTACAACCTAGCATTCCTTGTATGGTCTTTCCATTGATGTTATGTGTCGTCTATGGAAGTTGTGTTGTGTTGGTTGTCTTGTGTTGTATTGAAGTTGGTCATCCTTTGTTCCTGTTAGTCATTGTCTACCTGACTGTTGTTTGTCGTTGGGACCTCATGTTAACTCCTAGCTCGAGGGGTGGACCCTAGGGTTCCACATGGTCGGGTGGAAGAGCTATCTTATCCATTGGTTGTTCTTGTCGGAGTTCATGTGCAGGGAAGGATTATCTCAAATTCAGACAAATAAACTTGTACCAGTTAAGAAGATAATTGCATACCTGACTTGTGTACCAGATCATTTTTATTATATGTAATTTGGCATAGACAGAGGATGTCAATTATGTAATGAAGTAACTATGTGTAAGGGAAAAACATTGTAGTTGTGTAAGTGATTATGCACATTATATTTTGATGACATGTAATAAATTTGAAGATGCTAATTAATCATGCATTGGTTTCAGATCAGATACTGACATGTGTTATTATGTGGGTTAATGTATAAGTAATGCATCCCTGAATCCTTAGAGACATGTTGCAGTTTAATGGAGTAATTAGTTAAGTTGACATTATTTGTTATCTTATTTCAAAAAAAAAAATTCCTGTTTTCTATAGTGTAAATATATTTTCTCTAAGGTGTTCAGGGTGGGGCATTACAAAAAGGGCTTTTGATTTTTCTATTGATATTAAACTAGGATCTAAGCCTATATAAAAAGCACCCTACAATATGACAACAATGGAGTTAATGGAATTAAAAGAACAATTAAAAGAATTGTTGGCAAAAGGTTTAATCAAACCTAGTGTTTCACCTTGGGGTGCTTTGGTTATTTTTTGTTAAGAAGAAGGATGAAACCCTTTGATTGTGTGTAGATTATCAGATGCTTAATAAAGCAATGGTAAAGAACAAATATCCTTTGCCACGTATTGATGATCTTTTTGATCAAATGCGTGAAGCTGTTGTGTTTTCAAAGATTTATTTGTGATCGGGATATCATCAGTTAAGACTAAACGATGAAGATATTCATAAGACAACTTTTAGAACCGGATATGGACACTAGACATTCATAGTGTTGCCATTTGGTTTGACAAATGAACCGGCTGCATTCATGAATCACATGAATAGTATATTCAGAGATTGTTTAGACAAGTTTGATTTAGTCTTTCTAGATGATATACTAATTTATTCTAAGAATGAAGAAGAACATCAATGGTACCTACAAATAGTTCTGCAAAGGTTAAGGGAACATAAGTTATATGGGAAACTATCTAAGTGCACATTCTTCTAGAAAGAGATTCAATACCTAGGGCATATTATATCAGCTAATGGAATATCTATTGATCCTACAAAAATCATAGCTATTCTAGATTGGCCTATACTAACAAATGTGCATGAGGTGTGTAGTTTCATGGGCCTCATAGGCTATTATAGAAAGATTATTCCGAATTTCTCTAGTATTGCTAGTCCAATCACTTCCCTAGAGAGGAAAGGAAAGAGATTTGAATGGACAGACAAATGTTAGGAAGCATTTGATTTATTAAAGGAAAAGTTAACTATAGCTCCAATCTTGAAAGTTATTACAGACCCCTAAGGACATTTTGAGGTAATTACAGATGCCTTGGGAGAGGCATTAGGAGTGCTTATGCAATATGGAAGAGTTATAGCATTTGAGTCAAGGAAATTGAAATCTTATGAGAAACATTATGCACTGCACAATCTAGAATTGGTAGGAGTAACTCATGCCTTACAGATGTGGAGATGTTACTTGTTGGGGAAGAATTTTGTACTTAAATCAGACCATCAAAGTCTTAAGTATATTTTCTCTCAACCGCATTTGAATGCTCCACAAAGGAGATAGTTAGAATTGATAAATGACTATTACTTTGAGATAAAGTACATCAAAGGAAAAGAGAATAGAGTAGCTGATGCTTTGAGTCATAGAAGACATATAGCTTCTATTGTTTCTATTCATGGAAATTTTAAGGATCTGGTGTTGCCAAATTTGTCTACTGATGAGTTTTATGAGCAGGTTAAGCAAGCTCTGAAAGATAATCCTAGAGATCCAAGGTATGATGGTTTTCTGTTCAAGTCAGATGGAGTATTAAGGTATAAAGATAGAATTTATGTTCCTGATTCAGCTGGATTAAGGGATCTAGTAAGGAAATAAGTTCATACTGCACTATATTCAGGACATTCAGGAGTGACTAAACTTGTAGCAGATGTTATACCTCTTTATTTCTAGAAAGGAATGAAGAATTATGCTGCAATATTTGTAGCAAGTTGTTTAGAATGTCAAATGGTAAAAGCACAACATCCACACCTTGCAGGATTGTTGTATCCACACAATGTGCCAGAGTGGAAATGGCAAGTTATTAGCATGGATTTTGTTCAAGGTCTTCCTATGTCAAGGAACAGACATGATGCCATTCTAGTGGTAGTTGATAAACTCACAAAGGTAGCACATTTCATACTAGGGAATTTGACTGATGGAGCAACTGTGTTAGCTCACAAATTTGTGCAAGAGGTGTTTAGATTGAATGGCTTCCCTGAAAAGATTATCTCAAATAGAGATGCACATGTAACATCAAGGTTTTGGGAAACTTTGTTTTCTGCACTAGGGACTAAAGTCAATGTGAGTACAGCTTACCATCCTAAAACTGATGGGCAAATTGAGAGAGTTATCCAAGTCTTGGAAGACTTGTTACAGATGTATTGCATGGATTAGCAATATAAGTGGGAAGAATACTTACCACTTGTGGAATTTGCTTACAACAATTCCTATCATTCCGCTATTAAGATGGGCCATTCAAAGCACTATATGGAAGAAGATGTCAAAATCCTATAAGATGGGATAAGCTAGAGGATAGGATTAGAATTAGGCTAGAAATGCTAGCTAAAATGGAAGAGAAAGTTAAGCTAATTAGAAAAAGAATGGCAGGAGCCAATGATAGGCAAAAGAGCTATGTGGATGTAAAACTTGTTCCAAGGCAATTCTTTGTTGGAGAAAAAGTTCTTTTGAGGGTTAAACCTTAGAAAAGTTCTATTAAGTTTGGGAAGTCTTCTAAGCTAGCCTCTTGATAGGTGGGACCCTTTGAAGTGCTTGAAGAGAGAGCAAGAGTATCTTTCCGGGAGAGAGATATAGACCTCGAGTTCTGAGTGGTTTATTTGCCAAATCAGGTAGAAGTGTTTAATGAAAATGAGAACGACTGTGTCGTAAGAGGTAAGCCTTGTCTTGTCAGTTTACTTCTAGACCTAATCAACAAATAGTCTATATTGTTTTCAAATCTTTCTAAGTCATAGTAAGTCATCTTAGTCGTTAATAACGTTAACAATGTTGTTTGAGTTTGATTACTGACTATTTACATTTAACATAAATATTATGATGTTATTGTCATAAAATGGTTGTCATATTATTATTAAGTCCCTTGAGGTGTTACAAACAATTCTTAATGTTAAGACATTTTCGACGAGTTAAGAATATGTGATTATTGTCGATGGATTATGATGGGGAGACAAGCTCAACCCAACCACATTATTCGTAATTCCTTGTTTAAATATTATTATTTGTATTGATTAAACTGTGATTATCTAATATAGTGGCGATGTTATAAGAAGTATATTTGATATAATCAAATATATAAATGCCTTAGCATCATGAGAGGATAATACCTCTTAATGAGTCAATGGTATTGTAGGAGCCATAGCCTAAAATATAGTACAACCTTCAATATTGTTAGTGGTGGATTGAACCACATGTTTTGATGATTAAAAGATCAGTTATATATATTAATAGGTGTCGATGTCATCCTTATGGGGATGATTGTTTTCAAACTATCCAACCAAATGGACCATATGGTGGCCTTCCACAATCAACATGTGGACTTTTTCTTAAAAATTGATTTCAGTTAAAGACTAAGTCGCTTAGGAGTATTAAGATGTCTTGAAGTTTGCAACCGAATCACTATTGAGGTGCAAAATAACGCAACTATTTAGGAGTCATGCCTGGGTCATAACTTTTAATGACTTAGTTGAGCCGTGGTATCCAGATATTAATAAGGTTAAAACTTGAGAGGATAAAAAAGGGATAGGAAGGAGGATCAAATGGTTGTAGAGAGAAATAAAGTCGCTGGAGAAGAGAGGGAATATGCATATAGAAGGACATTCACCCTGTGACTGGTTTACAAATCTTCACCAACTCTTAAATCGATCATTTTCACGTATTCTTCGATTATGTTAAAAGAGATCGATTATCATATCTTTAGTGAATACACCATAGTCTTAAGGCGACTATATGAGTTCACCAGTGGAGTCAAATCTTCTAATTTTATAGTGTAACATTGATAACTAGTAAGGTTTGATGTAGCAAAATGCAGATAACTCTCTAAGAAAACGATATTAATCTATCTCAATAAATAATGAGATTAAGAATACAAATTGTATGGTTGACACTTGGTGATGCAAGTGAGTGCTTTGTTATAGTTATTGATTCAACCATTTTCCCATTCTTTAGAAACTGATTATCATATCAATGCAAAGAATGGATAATAAATGACCATCATAGTGAAAGATTATCATAGCTATCTTTGGATTTGAAAATAGTTCACCTATCAAATAAGTTTGTAGCAAGTCAATGGAATGATTGTGAGTTAACCAAACAATAGGCTCTCGAATATTAAAGAAACGAATGAACCTTGTTTTCATACTCTCAACCTGAACCATATAGTATTGAGGTTAAAAGGATTTAACATTTTGTCTTGTATAGGCTATATATATGTATAATGGATAATGTTATCTACCCATGAGAACTAGATTCATAGGAATCCTTAGTAAACTATTGTATCACATCAAATGAGAGTAACTACGAGATACTATGGTAATTGAAATAGGGTTTTTATGAGAATCCTATTAAAGACTATTTGTCTTTATTATTCATGTTATCCTTGAAAAGATCCAATGCAATCGAGTAGGCTAAGTCTATTAGAGAATGACCTTGTAGGGATAAATATATATATACATTTAGGGTATGTTTTGTTTATAGCACATTATCAAAGTTATTCTATGTTACCTTGTATAGGAGATATTATCTATTTAGGAACTATGGTATTCTTAAACTAGGATGAGTTAATCAAGGATTAATTGTAAATCTAGAACTCCTAGATATAAGATGTGGTTATATTGTTATATCATATTAACAAAGGATATTAGGGATACCCTAGAGTCAATTACAAACCAATCAAATGGTTATGTTATATAGACTTATTTAAGTCAAAAGGTATTATTATTATGACTCATAGATTGAACTATTACATGATTAGGGTTGGTAAGAGAATTAAATTGCAAGAATATGATAGTATCTAAGTCGAGTAGGGGTGGGTGAACACAATGACTATGTTCATTGTGAATGATATTGATAATAAAAACTTTGGCCAAAGTAATGCATTTGTTTTCTGCATGCATTGTCAGTTCATTGTATTTTAATTGCGTATTCTATCAAAAACCATAGTTAGCTAGAGGGTATCTAGGGTTGTATGGTTGATAGAGTCGAGTAGAATACATGACTATGTACTCGGGAATGGCAAATTACCACTGGTCACCTAAGGTCTATATCCCTCATGAAGGGTGGGGCCACTTCCTATGTGGGAGATGTGTGGGAGACTGTCAATCTGTGGATGGAGATAAATCACTTGAAAGATACTCTCTCTCCAAGTAAGAAACATGCCAGGACTTGTGATAAAGATGTCAGATATTCAGAAGCAGTATTTATTCCCAAAATTTGTATATATAATGGATTTACATTTGTAAACATTGTAAATGAGAAAGACAATATGGTTTATTATATTTTATGAAAATAAATCTTGTAATTGTAGTTACTTGATTATATGTTGAATAAAATAATTTTTTTCTCTATCTCATTTTTACCTTGTTGATTTACTTTATGGTAAAGTTTTGGTTTTACTATTTTTTTAGAACATGGATGTTACATATGGTATCAGAGCTACTAGGTCCAGTACTAGGGCTTATGAGACCACTATGCTTGCCTGTAGTCAACATTATGTGGTTAGCTAATGTTTGAAAATTTCTATGCCAGGATGGTACATTTTAAGAAGACAACAAGAAGGTTTGTTAATTCAAGTCAACATTTCCTTAAAGAAAAAAGAGAACATGAGGCCATTATCCAAACCTTTGAGGGAACCAATGATGAGAATGACATTTGGTTAAGTGATACTAAAAATATGGCGACTGTCTTAACTTGAATCAAGCGAGTGAGAAGGGAAAACAAGGAAAGAGTTAGGATCATTGCAAAATCATAGAGTATATGTCAGATGAGGAAACAACTATGGTTAGGTAAGATCCCTGCATACCCCCAACTATTGAGATTATAGAAGTTAGGTTCGATAGTGAGTCAGAGGGTTATATACCTTGAGATTATGTATGTGAAAATGAGTCTAAGGATATACTCCTCTTGAGCACAAATTTTGAATCATTTATTGTATAAAAGAAGAGTACTCTTTACTTTTGAAATGAAATAAATAAAAAAGAGTTGTTTTGTGCCAAACTATTATTTTAATTGAGTATTATGTTTAGATTTAATGGGATACATTATAATCTTGAACTAATGGACAACTCAATATTCTCAGGTGTGAGAAATCAATAAACATGGTGTGGACAAGAAATAACCAAGGACAAAGTGAAGAGGAAAACCGCCCACCAAATAATAAGATAGACCAAATCATAACCATGCTTGAGGAAACCAAGAAAAGATTGGGTGATTTGGAAATTAAGGTGGATGAGAAAGGCAATACTGAGGGAGGAGGTGAAAACTCTCATGGTGAGAGCAGTGAAAATCATGAAGATCAAAGTAAGAATATCAAACCTCATAAAGAGGCAAGAGACAGATTGACCTTGGAGATCTCCAAGGATATGAAGAAAGTTATTCCTCCAAAATTTGATGGGACAGAGACTGAAGATGCTGCAGAAGCTTGGTTAATAGAAATGGAAAAATATTTCAAGAAAAGAAATTACTCAGAGGTGACCAAGGCAATATGGCGCACATTCCAACTGGCAGGAGAAGCATCCACTTGGTGGATGAATAAAAAGATGGAATTGAATTTCAGCTCTCTGAGGGTAACTTGATATGAGTTTGTGGAACTCTTTCACAAGAGATGGTTACCACAACTCTATTTTGATCAGAACTGACTAATTTGTAGAATATTCGACAAGGAGATATGACAGTGGTGGAATATGGAGAAAAATTCACTCAACTCTTGAAATATCTTCCACAGAATTACAAGGATGAGACATTCAGGATAAAAAATTTCATCATTGGCTTAAATGCTGAAATTGATGGTGAAGTGGATGTACACGGTCCCACAACAATGGATCAAGTGTACGAGAAGGTGATCAAGCAAGAGCAAAAGCTGAAATCCATCTCGACTTATCGTGATAGAAGCCACAAGAGGTTTAATGGAACTCCTAACAATCAACCCTACAACAAAAGATATGAAAAGAGCTACGATAACAAGAGAAAAGATAAAGGACCTTAGAAGAGCAAAGTTGGATCTAGTATTGAGAAGAAGAATGGTAACTACAAAACAAATGAGGATAACAATGGGAAAACTTTAGATAAGAAAGGACCCATTGGAGGAAACTTTACTTGTGGGGGTGACCATTATGCAAGTTGTTTCCCTAAAAAGAATCAAAATGGTCAACAAAGAGGTACTACACTACCAACTCAGCAAGAAGCATTCTAGCAAAGGATTCATGCATCTCTCGATAATCATCAAGCAGAGTATCAAATCAGACCCATTGAGATAATAGGTACTTTTTTTGGAGTCCCTATATCTATTTTGATTGATACAGGAGCCACTTACAACTTTGTTTCTCCTAGTATTTTGAATAATGTTTCTAGAAATGTTGGTTACATGTCCAAACCTTGGTCAATAGAATGTGCTAACCAATCTAAGGCTCAGGTAGAGCAATGTTTGTTTGAATCCAAAATTGACCTCCCTAATTTCTCAACTGAAGTAAATCTGTATGTAGTTCCCCTAGGTTCCTATGATGTAATCCTAGGAATGAGTTGGATATGGAAGCATAGAGCTAAGGTTGACTATTTTTCAAAAATAGTTGAATGCTTAGATGATTTGGGAAATCTAACCCAATTACAAGGGATTAAAAGAAAAGTTAAAATAAGAACTATCTTTGTAAAGAAACTAAAAAGAGCTAGAAGGAAAGGTTGTCAGTTGTTTGTAGTCAAAATGGAACAAGTGGAGGAAGGGATAGAAAACCCTAGGTTATCTTTTGGAGAAAATTATCCTTTTCTTCAGGAATTTCAGGATGTGTTTCCAGAAGAACTTCCAGGATTGCCTCCCAAGAGGGTTTTTGATTTTGCTATTTATATTAAACCAGGATCTGAGCCTATATCAAAAGCACCCTACCATATGAAAACAATAGAGTGAATCAAATTAAAAGCACAATTACAAGAATTCTTGGCAAAAGGTTTAATCAAACCCAATGTTTCACCTTGGGGTGCTCTGGTTTTTTTTTGTTAAGAAGAAGGATGGAACCCTTCAATTACGTATAGATTATTTTATGCATAATAAAGCAATGGTAAAGAATAAATATCCTTTGCCACATATTGATGATCTTTTTGATCAAATGCGTGAAGCTAGTGTGTTTTCAAAGATTGATTTGTGATCAAGATATCATCAGTTAAGACTAAAGGATGAAGATATTCATAAGACAACTTTTAGAACCAGATATGGACACTAGGCGTTCATAGTGTTGCCATTTGGTTTGACAAATGAACCGGCTGCATTCATGAATCACATGAATAGTATATTCAGAGATTGTTTGGACAAGTTTGATTTAGTCTTTCTGGACGATAGACTAATTTATTCTAAGAATGAAGAAGAACATCAATGGCACCTACAAATAGTTCTACAAAGGTTAAGGGAACATAAGTTATATGGGAAACTTTCTAAGTGCACATTTTTCCAAAAAGAGATTCAATACCTAGGGCATATTATATTAGCTAATGGAATATCTATTGATCCTACAAAAATCATAGCTATTATAGATTGGCCTATAATAACAAATGTGCATGAGGTGTGTAGTTTCATGGGCTTGATAGGCTATTATAGAAAGTTTGTTCCAAATTTCTCTAGTATTGCTAGTCCAATCACTTCCCCAGAGAGGAAAGGAAAGAGATTTGAATGGATAGACAAATGTCAGGAAGCATTTGATTTCTTAAAGGAAAAGTTAACTATAGCTCTAATCTTGAAAGTTCTTGACCCCTAACGACATTTTGAGTTAATTACAGATGCCTTGGGAGAAGGATTAGGAGTGCTTATGCAATATGGAAGAATTATAGCATATGAGTCAAGGAAATTGAAATCTTTTGAGAAACATTATGCACTTTACGATCTAGAATTGGTAGAAGTAACTCATGCCTTACAGATGTAAAGACGTTACTTGTTGGGGAAGACTTTTTGTACTTAAATCAGACCATCAAAGTCTTAAGTATATTTTCTCTCAACCGCATTTGAATGCTCGACAAAGGAGATAGCTAGAATTGACATCTGACTATTACTTTGAGATAAAGTACATCAAAGGAAAAGAGAATAGAGTAGCTGATGCTTTGAGTCATAGAAGACATATAGCTTCTATTGTTTCTATTCATGGAAATTTCAAGGATTTGGTGTTGCCAAATTTGTCTACTGATGACTTTTATGAGCAGGTTAAGCAAGCTCTGAAAGATAATCCTAGAGATCCAAGGTATGATGGTTTTCTGTTCAAGTCAGATGGAGTATTAAGGTATAAAGATAGAATTTATGTTCCTAATTCAGCTGGATTAAGGGATCTAGTATGGAAATAAGTTCATACTATAGTGTATTCAGGACATTTAGGAGTGACTAAACTTGTAGCAGATGTTATACCTCTTTAGTTCTAGAAAGGAAGGAAGAATTATGCTGTAATATTTGTAGCAAGTTGTTTAGAATGTCAAATGGTAAAAGTACAGCATCAACACCTTGCAAGATTGTTGTACCCACATGATGTGCCAAAGTGGAAATGGCAAGTTATTATCATGGATTTTGTTCAAGGTCTTCCTATGTCAAGGAACAGACATGATGCCATTCTAGTGGTAGTTGATAAACACACAAAGGTAGCACATTTCATACTAGGGAATTTGACTGATGGAGCATTTGTGTTAGCTCACAAATTTGTGCAAGAGGTGTTTAGATTGAATGGCTTCCCTGAAAAGATTATCTCAAATAGAGATGCACATGTAACATCAAGGTTTTGGCAAACTTTGTTTTCTGCACTAGGGACTAAAGTCAATGTGAGTACAGCTTACCATCCTAAAATTGATGGGCAAATTGAGAGAGTTAACCAAGTCTTGGAAGACTTGTTACAAATGTATTGCATGGATTAGCAATATAAGTGGGAAGAATACTTACCACTTGTGGAATTTGCTTACAACAATTCCTATCATTCCGCTATTAAGATGGCGCCATTCAAAGCATTGTATGGAAGAAGATGTTGAAATCCTATAAGCTAGGATAAGCTAGAGGATAGGATTAGAATCAGGCTAGAAATGCTAGCTGAAATGGAAGAGAAAGTTAAGCTAATCAGAAAAAGAATGGCAGGAGCCAATGATAGGCAAAAGAGCTATGTGGATGTAAAACTTGTTCCAAGGAAATTCTCTGTTGGAGAAAAAGTTCTTTTGAGGGTCAAACCTTAGAAAAGTTCTATTAAGTTTGGGAAGTCTTCTAAGCTAGCCCCTTGATATGTGGGACCCTTTGAAGTGATTGAAGAGAGAGCAAGAGTATCTTTCTAGGAGAGAGATATAGACCTTGAGTTTTGAGTGGTTTATTTGCCAAATTAGGTAGAAGTGTTTACTGAAAATGTGAACGAATGTGTTGTAAGAGGTAAGCCTTGTCTTGTCAGTTTACTTCTAGACCTAATCAACAAATAGTCTATATTGTTTTCAAATCTTTCTAAGTCATAGTAAGTCGTCTTAGTCGTTAATAACGTTAACAATGTTGTTTGAGTTTGATTCCTGACTATTTACATTTAACATAAATATTACGATGTTATTGTCATAAAATGGTTGTCATATTATTATTAAGTCCCTTGAGGTGTTACAAATGATTCTTAATGTTAAGACATTTTTGACGAGTTAAGAATATGTGATTATTGTCGATGGATTGTGATGGGGAGACAAGCTCAACCCAACCACATTATCCATAATTCCTTGTTTAAATATTATTATTTGTATTGATTAAACTGTGATTATCTAATATAGTGGCGATGTTATAAGAAGTATATTTGATGTAATCAAATATATAAATGCCTTAGCATCGTGAGAGGATAATACCTCTTAATGAGTCAATGGTATTGTAGGAGCCATAGCCTAAAATATAGTACAGCCTTCAATACTGTTAGTGGTGTATTGAACCACATGTTTTGATGATTAAAAGATCAGTTATATATATTAATAAGTGTCAATGTCATCCTTACGGGGATGACTATTTTAAAACTACCCAACCGAATGGACCATATGGTGGCGTTCCACAATCAACATGTGGACTTTTTCTTAGAAATTGATTTCAATTAAAGACTAAGTCACTTAGGAGTATTAAGATGTCTTTAACTTTGCAACCGAATCACTATTGAGGTGCAAAATAATGCAACTATTTAGGAGTCATGCCTGGGTCATAACTTTTAATGACTCAATTGAGCCGTGGTATCCAGATATTAATAAGGTTAAAACTTGAGAGGATAAAAAAGGGATAGGAAGGAGGATCGAATGGTTGTAGAGAGAAATAAAGTCGCTGGAGAAGAGAGGGAATACGCATATAGAAGGACATTCACCATATGACTAGTTTACAAATCTTTGTCAACTCTTAAATCGATCATTTTCATGTATTCTTCGATTATGTTAAAAGAGATCGATTATCATATCTTTAGTGAATACACCATAGTCTTATGGCGACTCTATGAGTTCACCAGTGGAGTCAAATCTTCTAATTTTATAGTGTAATAGTTGATAACTAGTAAGGTTTGATGTAGGAAAATGCAAATAACTCTCTAAGAAAACTATATTAATCTATCTCTATAAACAATGAGATTAAGAATGCAAATGGTATGGGTGACACTTGGTGATGCAAGTGAGTGCTTTGTTATAGTTATTGATTCAACCATTTTCCCATTCTTTAGAAACTGATTATCATATCAATGCAAAGAATGGATAATAAATGACCATCATAGTGAAAGATTATCATAGCTATCTTTGGATTTGAAAATAGTTCACCTATCAAATAAGTTTGTAGCAAGTCAATGGAATGATTGTGAGTTAACCAAACAATAGGCTTTCGAATATTAAAGAAATGAATGAACCTTGTTTTCATACTCTCAACCTGAACCATATAGTATTGAGGTTAAAGGGCTTTAACATATTGTCTTGTATAGGCTATATATATGTATAATGGATAATGTTATCTACCCATGAGATCTAGATTCATAGGAATCCTTAGTAAACTATTGTATCACATCAAAGGAGAGTAACTAAGAGATACTATGGTAATTGAAATAGGGTTTTTATGAGAATCCTATCAAAGACTATTTGTCTTTATTATTCACGTTATCCTTGAAGAAATCCAATGCAATGAAGTAGGCTAAGTCTACTAGAGAATGACCTTGTAGGGATATATATATATATATATATATATATATATATATATATATATATATATATATATATATACATATATATATATACATATATATATATATATACATATATATATATATATACATATATATATATATATACATATATATATATATACATATATATATATATACATATATATATATACATATATATATATATATACATATATATATATATATATATATATATACATATATATATATATATATATATACATATATATATATATATATATATATATATATATATATATATATACACACACACACATTCAGGGTATGTTTTGATTATAACACATTATCAAAGTTATTCTATGTTACCTTGTATAGGAGATATTATCTATTTAGGAACTATAGTATTCTTAAACTAGGATGAGTTAATCAAGGATTAATTGTAAATCTAGAACTCCTAGATATAAGATGTGGTTATATTGTTATATCATATTAACAAAGGATATTAAGAATACCCTAGAGTCAATTACAAAATAATCAAATGGTTATGTTATATAGACTTATTTAAGTCAAAAGGTATTATTATTATTATGACTCATAGATTGAACTATTACATGATTAGGGTTGGTAAGAGAATTAAATTGCAAGAATATGATAGTATCCAAGTCGAGTAAGGGTGGGTGAACACAATGACAATGTTTATTGTGAATGATATTGATAATAAAAACTTTGGCCAAAGTAATGCATTTTTTTTGCATGCATTGTTGGTTCATTGTATTTTAATTGCTCATTCTATCAGAAATCATAGTTAGCTAGAGGGTATCTAGGGTTGTATGGTTGATAGAGTCAAGTAGAATACAAGACTATGTACTCAAGAAAGGCAAATTACCACTAGTCACCTAAGGTCTATATCCCTCATGAAGGGTGGGGCCACTTCCTATGTGGGAGATGTGTGGGAGACTGTCAGTCTGTGGATGGAGGTAAATCACTGGAAAGATACTCTCTCTCCAAGTAAGAAACATGCCAAAATTTATTCCCAAAATTTGTATATATAATGGATTTACATTTGTAAACATTGTAAATGAGAAAGACAATATGGTTTATTATATTTTATGAAAATAAATCTTGTAATTGTAGTTACTTGATTATATGTTGAATAAAATAATTTTTTTCTCTATCTCATTTTTACCTTGTTGATTTACTTTATGGTAAAGTTTTGGTTTTACTATTTTTTTATAACATGGATGTTACATATGGTATCAGAGCTACTAGGTCCAGTACTAGGGCTTATGAGACCACTATGCTTGCCTGTAGTCAACATTATGTGGTTAGCTAATGTTTAAAAATTTCTATGCCAGGATGGTACATTTTAAGAAGACAACAAGAAGGTTTGTTAATTCAAGTCAACATTTCCTTAAAGAAAAAAGAGAACATGAGGCCATTATCCAAACCTTTGAGGGAACCAATGATGAGAATGACATTTGGTTAAGTGATACTGAAAATATGGCGTTTGTCTTAACTTGAATCAAGCAAGTGAGAAGGGAAAACAAGGAAAGAGTTAGGATCATTGCAAAATCATAGAGTATATGTAAGATGAGGAAATAACTATGGTTAGGTGAGATCCTCGCATACCCCCAACTATTGAGATTATAGAAGTTATGTCCAATAGTGAGTCAGAGGGTTATATACCTTGAGATTTTGTATGTGAAAATGAGTCTACGGATATACTACTCTTGAGCGCAAATTTTGAAGTCATTTATTGTATAGAAGAAGAGTACTCTTTACTTTTGAAATGAAATAAGTAAAAAAGAGTTGTTTTTATGCCAAACTATTGTTTAAATTGAGTATTATGTTTAGATTTAATGGGATACATTATAATCTTGAACGAATGGACAACTCAATATTCTCAGGTGTGAGAAATCAATAAACATGGTGTGGACAAGAAATAACCAAGGACAAAGTGAATAGGAAAACCACCCACCAAATAATAAGATAGACCTAATCATAACCATGGTTGAGGAAACCAAGAAAAGATTGGGTGATTTGGAAATTAAGGTGGATGAGAAAGGGAATACTGAGGGAGGAGGTGAAAACTCTCATGGTGAGAGCAGTGAAAATCATGAAGATCAAAGTAAGAGTATCAAACCTCATAAAGAGACAAGGGAAAGATTGACCTTGGAGCTCTCAAAGGATATGAAGAAAGTTATTCCACCAAAATTTGATGGGACAGAGACCGGAGATGCTGCAGAAGCTTGGTTAACAGAGATGGAAAAATATTTCATGAAAAGAAATTACTCAGAGGTGACCAAGGCAGTATGTGTAGTACCCCTCAGCTTATCGTCTTTTGGACTGATGGTTGCTTAGTAGTATTGGACATTTTGACAGTATTTTTAGATCGTTGATGATGGATTTCTAGTTATTTTGCCTAATTCAGTATGAACTTAATTGTTATGATAACAGATATTGATGTTGGATTATGTCATTATGCTTTACAATTTGATAAACGAACTGATGTTTTAGATGCTTTGATGTTATTCATTATATGAGATCGGAAGTTAGCTAATCATTTTATGTCGTAGATTAGTAATCTGATATCTTGTTCAATGTAGTGATTATTATTTTAAAACGTGAATGGAACAGTGTTGTATTACTCGTTCACGAGTACCCTACCTCACTGCGATTTCCATTCACGATAGGACTGCATGTGATGTATATGTATATCTTGTTACGGTTAACTGTGCGTTGCTGCAGGATGCAGGTACTTGGCATCGACTCCACCTGATTACAGGTCTGAGCGTGCCTTCGCCAATGGATTAGTTGGTTGGAGTTAACAGGAGGTCCCTAGTCAGTGTCCCTTCGTCGTCAGTTTACCCTTGTGGCTATTGGTTGTCATTCGCCCATGTCTCACTGTCAGGTAATGTTGTATTTTGGAGTCAAACCAAGTTCAAAGGTGTTTAAGTATGTGTGGTAATGTTGTGCTTTAATTAGAAATACTCTACGGAAGAGTCTAGTGTTGTTAAATAGACATATTGTCGTTAGTTGTCGATTTAAGTTATAAATAAATTATTATTTTTTAATAAAAGAGTTGTTGATAAATAAGCTGTAAGGAGTTTGTATTATTCGATATAATATTAGTTATAATAAATATTTAAATAAATAAATAATCATAGCCATGCTTGTAAATTGTGTTCACAACTGGATTAATAAAATAAATTATGGGATAGTACAAAATATGGATAGTTGAAATAGTACTATTCTATTAATGAAAATATTTTGGGTCGCTTATAAAGAAAATAATAATAAAATAGAGTACCTAATAATTGGGAATCATTAAATTAAATTAAAAAAATATACATATCTTAAAAAAAAAAAAAGAAGTTTCTCGGGAATCTTGTGGAAGCCCTAGGAGAAGGGAGAGAGATACTGAGTTATAAAAGAATTGTCGGTGCAACAAGGAGGACATCACAGGGGTAAGGAAGAAGCAGCTGGGAACGGCAACAATTGGAGCGGGTTCGTCACGGTGGTTGCGAAATCAGGTTCCGTCGATTGCCCTTTCTCTGAACTTCCTTTCAATCTGCAAAATGTGTTTTTAGTTTGGTTGATTCCGCATTGTTCGGCAGTCTGTCTTTTCTGTGTGTGAACAGCAACCTCTCTTAGGGTTTAAATACATCGGTACTGCCCAAGGATTCTGTAAGTCAAATGTTGTCCTTCCTTCCTTTGGTTGCCGAATCATTCTGTATGCATTCACAGACCGGCGAGATCTTGGTAGGGTTTGTAGGTGTAAAATGACACCTCCTTAAGATCCATTAGAATTTCATTTTCTGCCATCATTGAATCTAAAACAAAAGACGTCTCTGATTTGTCAACAAACCCTAGTTTTCTCCCTCGAAAAAGTGCAGGTATAAGCAGTAATAGTTTTAGGGCAGTTGTTCCTACAGTAATCCTTCGCCATGATTTTCCTTGTCTTCTGAGAATGTCTTCCTTCGACCATGCTGAGACGCTCTTCTCTGGCTTCTGATGATACTATTTGAGGAGGCGCTTCTGGTATAGGTGTTCACCTACACTCTTTCCATCGAAGTCCTAGCCGTTGGGTTGAGCGAACACTTTACGGAGGCTAGTCGTGAGGTTCACACCTGAATTGCGAGTGTAATCCAGAAATACTCAGGCGAATCCCTCTTATACTAGATGTGAGGCGGGCGAGCTGTAGTGTCAAACTTGTCTATCGGGCTGCCTGAGATTCCTTTTGTTTTATATTGTTTCGTTAGGCATTATTTACTAGCAGATGGATGCTATCAAGCATCGCTGCAGATGGTATACGGGGCGTGAGAGAGAGTCCGCTGTTTTTTTTTCTTTCTCTCTTATCAATCATTGTGAAGCCTTGTCACTTCATGTTCAGACGTGGGATGATACGCTTTTTGCCCAGCTGTTTGTGTTTGGACTTATCTCTTGGTGGACCGATAATACTAGGCAGTTCGCTGCTTGGTAATCAGTCGTTTGAATAAAAAAAAAAAAACCAAATCCCTTCCTTCGCCATTCACCTAGTATCACTCTATGGTACCGTAGACTAACCTACTCCATAGCTGGAGTGAACGAAATCCTTTCATTAGCGAGCATGGGAGGTGATGGATTAGTAAGTTCGCTGCCGTATTGTGCATTATTCGCCCTTGTTGAAGTCTCAGAAGTCTTTCCAGCATGTCCACCTTGTGGCCTTCGTCAGTCACTTGTAGTAATTGAACTCTATTTATTTTGTTTTGCTGTGGATCGGTTATGTATAGGTCACACTGTAAGAATGCTGGGGCATGGCGATTTTGGCAGTTTACTGCCTTATTCTGTCCTGAATGAAAGTTCTGATGTTTTTTTTTCCTCCGCCACTCACCCAGGTGAAGCTGCCCCTCATTCGTCCCTTCTATAACTGAATTGTCCACGATCTTCAATCAGCGATGCATTGTTTGAATGAACTCATACTACCATGTCTCGAATACTGACCACCCTCATAAGCGCATCAGGCCGAGGTTTCCTGTGTGCTGATCATTAACATCAGAAAAGGACAGTCTATTTAATTTGTGGAGCGCCCTTGCTCTGGCTGGCACACTGCTGGAACAGTTTGAGGTGTTCTCTGGATAGCCAGCGAGGCAAGGGGGGGTCAACAATGCACAAACTATAACCAACGGTGGTAGGATACAAAAATAGTTTCAAATGCAGTGATGCAAAAACAGTTTCAAATGCAATTTGACCAGCTGTCTTCCTCTGATAGCTTACTGTCCCATACACAGACAATCCTTAACACCTGAATGTTTCTGAAACTCGATAACAGACCCGGCAACGACAGTGTGATGGAAAGGTCATCGTCATAGTTCGTCTTGCAGGTAGAAAGTTTCCTTGGTAATCTAACAAATGCAGTGCACACACAAGTTGAAATGAGATTTCTGTATTGGCAAAACCGTTATCTTCTTTTCAGATATTACGTCCTAACCATTCCCAGTTCCCTAAACATTCAGTGATCAGGTTATTTGGCGTCTACATCTTTATTAGTCCTCTGTAAAAACATAGATTAAACTGGTGTCTAGCTGGTTACTCTGGCAGTTTCATTGCTGTTTGTGCTTTGCCTACCGCCTTGGGTGAAAGTGACAGAAGCTGTTTTAGCATATCCTTCCTAGAGGTCTCCGTCACTCAGCAAATGATGGCGAGATGTTTCCTTGACCAGTTATATTGTAGATTGGAATGCCACGACTTTGCTGGCCCACAACAGTTGTTTACCTTTGAGCTGGGCGAGCATGATCAATCGCCGAAGATGAAAGAGGCCAAGTTATGCGCCAAGTGTTATTGCACCCACACCGTCTGGCTGGGATAATAAGAATTTACGTTTCCTGTAAATAGTTAGAGTTTAAAATCTAAATTTTGGTCAATATGATTGGGTAGTGCAGCGAGAAAGTTCAACGGAGTGCCTACAGAAATTAACTGTCGAATCTTACGGAATGAATCAGCGGCAATAGAAATCAGAACGCCATGAAGATAAACATAACGGCATATGTATGACAATTCTGATCCTCCGTTTGGACAGTCGTAAATCATTTCGTTTTAGCATTTCTGAGTCACCATTACGGCGAAAACATGTCATAAAACCATTACGCCGTCTTTGACGATTTTTCCTAGATATGAACGTCATGCGATAATATGGTGTTGTTGTACATTTCACTACTCGATAGGAAGTATATGAGATCGTGTCATTGGAAGTGTCGAACGGTAAACAGAAATTAAGTGGTTCTTATGTCAATTGTTATAATGATTTAGTTAATCAATTTGTTTAACGTTAGAAGCAAAATAAAGATTAGTTAGAGATTTTGATGCAAGTGTTATAATATCATGTTGATCTTATTTCAGAAGTTGTTTGCATTAAACTGAGAATGAGCTGTAGTATTTACCTCCTGAATCTGAATTATGTTGATTTGTATGAGTGTTGTGATGAGTCGTATCGAGGTTGTCAAACTCGTATCTCAGAGGCTAAGTTGTCGTTGTTAAGTATGGGTAACTTGTGTATTGCTGTTTTATGATTGTGATGTAATAGCGTTTATAAGTATCGAACAAAGTGTGTAGTATAATGGGGTACTGTCACGGTTGAATGTTGTGTCTTGTAAAGTAATAATCTTGGGATGGGATATCAATCCTCTTGTGACCTTATTGTACTGTTTTGTCGTAAGGAGAGACCTGAAATCTGTAAAAGAATAAAGTTATGTAATGTTAATGTGTTGGATCACAATTGATGCTATGATTCTATTTTGATGCAAGAGGGTTTATGCCTTGCAGTGTTCATTTACGTGTATGGTTATAAGTCTTGCTTGATGTTGTAAGGTTGACTAGGTGTTAGGAAGGAGAGTGGCTTTCAACGTGGGGCCGGCGCCCAAAGTGGCAGTCAGGATAACCCGTTGGAAGTAGATTAATCAAGTGATAACCTAAAAATTAACTAGGGGGTTAAGGGTAGATCTCACATTAATAAGATTAATGGATTCCTCTCCCATGGCCTGTAGTGCTTGTTTAGACTAAGGATGGGTAGAGAAGGCCTGGTCGGCATCATTGACTTCCTTGTCCTCATGAAAGGAAGGTCGATTCCGCATGTGTCACCCTATGGGGCCGGCGCTTAGTGAGAGGCTGTCAGGATAACCATAGATGGGGGCCGGCGCCTAGTGAGAGGCTGTCAGGATAACCCATG
The DNA here is from genome assembly GCA_027924645.1 of Cunninghamia lanceolata. NCBI lineage: Eukaryota > Viridiplantae > Streptophyta > Pinopsida > Cupressales > Cupressaceae > Cunninghamia > Cunninghamia lanceolata. Next base: position 7,851,718 of record BSBN01000482.1, read on the forward strand.
TTAGGACCATGCGATGACACTCTCCCTACTACAACCTAGCATCCCTTGTTCGGTCTCTCCTCGTTTGTTTTGTGTCGTCTCTGGAAATGAAGTAAAAGTTAAGTTATGTTGTGCTGCATTGTTATAGCCATGTGTTGTACTGGCATTGGCCGTCCTTTGTTCTTGTTTGTCTTTCGTCTACCTGACTGTCAGTGTTTGGGACCTCATGTTAACTCCTAGCTCGGGGGGTGGACCTTAGGGTTCCACATGGTCGGGTGGAAGAGCTACTTTATCCATTGGTTCTCTTGTCAGGATCTTATGCAGAAAAGGATTTGTTCAGTTGTACTTGTTTCAATGATGATGAGGTAAGTGTACAACCTTGTACCAGATTTATGTAACAGAATATTCTTTATGTATGTGACTTTAGACGTAGACTAAAAGTGGCATTGTAATGATGTTTTGATGTACTTATGTAAAAGCATTTCAGTGGCGTATCTTATCATGCTGATTCCGTTATCTAATGTTTGCAATGAATGTGAATGAGTTACTTATTGAAAAAGAATTTGGATCAATTACTGATGTATGTTAATTTTATGTTAGTTGATTGGTTAAGTGATGCAGCCTTGGTCCCTTAGAGAATATGTTGTAATTAGTTGTGTAACTTACTTTATCAGTTTTTAAAAAAAAAATTTCCTGTTTTATATTGCATACATGTGTATTCTTTACGGTGTTCAAGGCGGGCGTTACATCTGGTATCAGAGCCAGGTTACTAACACTGGGTACTCTGGTTTTATAATTAGCCCATTAAGCTATGCTAGTTGCTTAAACTCTGAAGGACATATTCATTCATAGTCCTTGCCTAACAACCTGAAGTTGTTCTTGGATGTGTTGTTCAGGAAGATGCCTAGGGTACGAGGCCGAGGACGTGGTCGAGGTAGGGGTCGTGGGAGAGGTGTTGAAATCAGCCCTCCTCCTAGCTCCCCTCATGGAAGTACACAAGAAGGTGGAAGCGAGAATCAGGAGAATCAGGTTCAGCCTGAGGGTGCTCAACTACGCCAGCTCCTTGAGGAGGTGCTTGCTCGTCTTGGTCCGAGGCAGGGGGTGGTGCAACCGGAAGAAAGAGAAAGAGAAAGATCTCCTAGAAGGAGAGAGGTCACAGCTGAACAAGAAGCCATTCTTGCAGGCCACATGAGAGACCTGATGAGAGCCCGTCCTCCTACGTTCGATGGCTCCGGTAGCGGTTTGGAAGCAGAAACATGGCTAATCGATTTGGAGAGATGCTTTGCTATGCATCCATATGGCAGCAACACTAAGGCAAGATGCGCCATCATGCATCTAAGAGGATTCGCCTCTACTTGGTGGCGTCTTGAGGAACAAAAGTTGCATCTAGATATTGCGACAGTTTCATGGGAACTATTTCTGGATAGGTTCAGAGCTCGATTTTTATCTGATCACTGGAGGCAACGACGAGCGGATGAATTCCATGGGTTGAGACAGATGGCCATGACAGTGGAACAGTATGAGCGCAGGTTTTATGAACTCAAGCAATATGCAGGGATTGGAAACGACGAGGCTATGTTAGTTCAGCATTTTATCAGAGGTCTGAATGCACGCATCAGCGGAGGAGTTCGTGTGTTCGAGCCGAAGACCATGGAGGTAGCAGTGGAGAAGGCTAGATTGGTGGAAGAGAACTTGACCATGGCCCTAGGGGGTCATACAGGTGTACAGATTGGTAGCTCATCTCGAGCAGGTTCAGGTTTCCGAGGTGGTCAGTCTCATGCAGCAGGTAACTCGAGGAGTCATCAGGTACCTTCTAAGAGTGGACAGCAACAACAACAGTTTTCTCAGACGAAATCAAGAAACTCTCAGTATCAGCAAAGCAACAGATTTCATTCCAAAAAGGATCGAAGTTGGCAGAGAGTTAAACGTGATCGTGCCAGTCAACCAGCGCAAAGCACACAACCTGCAGCAAGCAGAGGTAGTTTTCAGCAGTCAAATGCTCCTGTAGGCGGTGGAGGTTTTGGCAGGGGAACAGGATGTTTTTCTTGCGGTCAGCAGGGCCACATTGCTAGACAGTGCCCGCATAAGAATACTTCAGGATTTGGTCAGAGACCCGCAGCTTCAGAGCCCACTGTTGGTGATGCAGGCAGATCACATAGAGTGTTTGCGGCGGTGGATAATCGCCAAGCGGAGCACCAAGGTACCGTTGTGGAGACTACAGGTGTCTTGCGAGGTATTACCATTTCTGTTCTTTTTGACTCTGGTGCTTCAGATTCTTTTATTTCCCCTTCTATAGTGGAACGTTGCAAATTAGTGGCAGCAAAGCAAGATGTCAAGTGGCAGGTGGAATTGGCCTCGGGATCTAGAGTATCAGTAGACTCTCTTGTGCATGGTTGCGAGTTGAGGATAGGACCCTTATTGACCACAGCGGATCTTCGCATTATACCATTAGGATCCTATGATATAGTGCTGGGAATGGATTGGTTGGATGCTCATCAAGCGGTGATAGACTGTCGCCGTAAATTAGTAAGGTGTGTTGGTGATTCGGGCAAAGAAGTAGAAGTGGTTGGGATTCAGAGACCCATCTCCTTGCGCATGATTTCTGCTATGCAATTGAAGAGATGTCTGCGTCAAGGATGCAAGTTGTTTGCTGTAACAGTAAATGACTCAGATTTTGGGGAAAATAGGGAGGCATCCCTTGATGATTATCCTATTCTCAAGGAGTATGAGGATGTCTTTCCTAGCGAAATTCCAGGTATGCCACCGAAGCGTGATATTGATTTCAAGATAGACCTTGTTCCTGGAGCAGAGCCTATTTCACGAGCTCCATATCGAATGACTACTCAGGAACTTAAGGAGCTTCGCTTGCAGCTAGAAGAGTTATTAGCGAAGGGATTCATTCGTCCGAGTGTCTCTCCATGGGGAGCACCTGTGATTTTTGTGAAGAAGAAGGATGGATCTCTGCGTTTGTGCATCGACTATCGGCAGCTTAATAAGGTGACTGTGAAGAACAGGTACCCATTGCCACGAATTGATGACCTTTTTGATCAGATCAAGGGAGCTAAGGTATTTTCGAAGATAGACCTAAAATCGGGATATCATCAGTTGCGCATTTTTGAGGCTGACATCCACAAGACAGCATTTCGCACTCGCTATGGGCATTATGAGTTCACGGTTGTACCTTTTGGATTGACTAATGCGCCATCAGTATTCATGAGCCTGATGAATGGAGTGTTCCGTACCTATCTGGATAGATTTGTTCTTGTCTTCTTAGATGATATATTGATTTATTCAAGGTCTATGGAGGAGCATGAAGAGCATTTGCGGCAGGTTTTGCAGTGTTTAAGAGAAAATCAGTTGTATGCAAATTTGGCTAAATGTGATTTCTTTCAAACTGAAGTAAAATATTTGGGACATGTTATTTCGGATAAGGGTATTGCAGTGGATCCTTCAAAGATTCAAGCGATCATGGATTGGCCTGCTCCTACCAATGTTTCGGAGGTTCGTAGTTTCATGGGTTTAGCAGGCTATTATCGGCGATTTGTGGAAGGATTTTCAAAGATAGCTCACCCTATAACTTCACTTCAGAGAAAAGGAAAGAAGTTCATATGGTCAAATCAGTGTCAAGCAGCCTTTCAGAGTCTTAAGGAGCGGTTAACCAGTGCACCTATTCTAGCAGTGCCGGATCCTGCCAGAGATTTTGTGGTTTGTACTGATGCATCTTTGGAAGGTTTAGGAGCAGTTTTAATGCAGGAGGGTCGTGTGATAGCTTACGAGTCCCGTAAACTCAAAGATCATGAGTTGAATTATCCTACACATGACCTAGAGTTAGCTGCAGTTGTTCATGCATTGGTAAGATGGAGACACTTCTTGCTGGGGCATCGGTTTGAGCTGCACAGTGATCACCGAAGTTTACAGTATATCTTTACTCAGCCAAACCTGAATGCGAGACAGAGGCGATGGATGGAGTTTCTATGTGAGTATGATTTTGAGGTAAAATATATCCAAGGTAAGGAGAATGTGGTGGCGGATGCCCTTAGTCGTCGAAGACATGAACTTTCATCTATTACTCTTGGAGTGGATTTGAGAGGGCAGGTTCTTGCAGCTCTCCCTGCAGATAGATGGTATCAGGAAGTGAAAGCTGAAGTGGAGTCTGGTAGAGCCTTGGAGGGTAGATATGCTGGGTATTCTATCGAGTCGGATGGTCTCTTGCGACATTTAGATCGCATTTATGTGCCTTCTACAGAGGGTCTCCGCACCCTAATCATGACTGAGGCTCATCGGGCACCTTATTCTGCGCATCCAGGTGTCAAGAAGATGTATGCAGACCTTCGTCAGATATATTTTTGGGCCGGAATGAAGAGGGATATTGCTGATTTTGTTTCGAGATGCTTAGAATGTCAGAGGGTTAAGGCGGAACATCAGCATCCCGCAGGTCTTCTTCAGCCACATCTTATTCCGGAATGGAAATGGGACATCATTTCAATAGACTTCATAGTTGGTTTACCCATGTCTTCTCGTCGCCATGATGCGATAATGGTCACTGTAGACAGGCTTACGAAAGTAGCACACTTTTCTCCTGTCCGATCTTCATATAATGCTTCTTCTGTGGCCAAAATTTTCATGGAGGATATCGTCAGATTGCACGGGATTCCTCGCAAGATTATCTCCGATCGTGATCCAGTTTTTACTTCAGCTCTTTGGACGTCTCTTCAACATGCTTTGGGGACTCAATTGAACTTCAGTTCAGCTTATCATCCAGAGACTGATGGGCAAACTGAGAGGGTCAATCAGGTCCTCGAGGATATGCTCCGTATGTATGTGATGGATCAGCAAAACCGATGGGAAGATTATTTGTATTTGGTGGAGTTTGCGTACAATAATGGGTACCACAGTTCCATTGGCATGTCTCCTTTTCAGGCCCTGTATGGTCGTCCTTGTCGTACCCCATTGAGTTGGGATCGCCTTGAGGATAGAGTTCTCCTAGGTCCTCAGATGCTCCAAGAGATGGAGCAGCAGGTTGATCGCATCAGAGAGCATCTGGTAGCAGCTCAGGATAGACAGAAGAAATATGCAGATGCTCACAGACTTGATCGTCAGTTTTCAGTTGGTGATCGGGTGTTCTTGCGGGTGCGTCCGCGAAAGAGTCCGATCCGTTACGGAAAAGGCTCTAAGCTCGCGCCACGCTTTGTGGGGCCATTCGAGGTTTTGGAGAGGATCGGTCCTGTTGCATACCGTCTTGCTTTGCCGCCTAGCTTGTCACGCGTCCATGACGTATTTCATGTTTCTGTTCTTAGACCTTATCATCCAGATATTTCTCATGTCCTTGATTGGAATGCTTTACAGGTAGAGGACGGGCAGCTAGCTTTGGAGCCCGTAGGCATTTTAGAGCACAGGCGACTCGCTCTCAGGGGCAGAGCCATAGAGCAGGTAAGGGTCCAATGGGATCCTAATGATGAGACTTCAGCGACCTGGGAAGATACTTCCCGTATGCGAGAGCTATATCCATATTTGTTCGCAGGCTTCCAGGAGTAAGCCTGATCCTAGGGGGGGAGGATGTAGTACCCCTCAGCTTATCGTCTTTTGGACTGATGGTTGCTTAGTAGTATTGGACATTTTGACAGTATTTTTAGATCGTTGATGATGGATTTCTAGTTATTTTGCCTAATTCAGTATGAACTTAATTGTTATGATAACAGATATTGATGTTGGATTATGTCATTATGCTTTACAATTTGATAAACGAACTGATGTTTTAGATGCTTTGATGTTATTCATTATATGAGATCGGAAGTTAGCTAATCATTTTATGTCGTAGATTAGTAATCTGATATCTTGTTCAATGTAGTGATTATTATTTTAAAACGTGAATGGAACAGTGTTGTATTACTCGTTCACGAGTACCCTACCTCACTGCGATTTCCATTCACGATAGGACTGCATGTGATGTATATGTATATCTTGTTACGGTTAACTGTGCGTTGCTGCAGGATGCAGGTACTTGGCATCGACTCCACCTGATTACAGGTCTGAGCGTGCCTTCGCCAATGGATTAGTTGGTTGGAGTTAACAGGAGGTCCCTAGTCAGTGTCCCTTCGTCGTCAGTTTACCCTTGTGGCTATTGGTTGTCATTCGCCCATGTCTCACTGTCAGGTAATGTTGTATTTTGGAGTCAAACCAAGTTCAAAGGTGTTTAAGTATGTGTGGTAATGTTGTGCTTTAATTAGAAATACTCTACGGAAGAGTCTAGTGTTGTTAAATAGACATATTGTCATTAGTTGTCGATTTAAGTTATAAATAAATTATTATTTTTTAATAAAAGAGTTGTTGATAAATAAGCTGTAAGGAGTTTGTATTATTCGATATAATATTAGTTATAATAAATATTTAAATAAATAAATAATCATAGCCATGCTTGTAAATTGTGTTCACAACTGGATTAATAAAATAAATTATGGGATAGTACAAAATATGGATAGTTGAAATAGTACTATTCTATTAATGAAAATATTTTGGGTCGCTTATAAAGAAAATAATAATAAAATAGAGTACCTAATAATTGGGAATCATTAAATTAAATTAAAAAAATATACATATCTTAAAAAAAAAAAAAGAAGTTTCTCGGGAATCTTGTGGAAGCCCTAGGAGAAGGGAGAGAGATACTGAGCTATAAAAGAATTGTCGGTGCAACAAGGAGGACATCACAGGGGTAAGGAAGAAGCAGCTGGGAACGGCAACAATTGGAGCGGGTTCGTCACGGTGGTTGCGAAATCAGGTTCCGTCGATTGCCCTTTCTCTGAACTTCCTTTCAATCTGCAAAATGTGTTTTTAGTTTGGTTGATTCCGCATTGTTCGGCAGTCTGTCTTTTCTGTGTGTGAACAGCAACCTCTCTTAGGGTTTAAATACATCGGTACTGCCCAAGGATTCTGTAAGTCAAATGTTGTCCTTCCTTCCTTTGGTTGCCGAATCATTCTGTATGCATTCACAGACCGGCGAGATCTTGGTAGGGTTTGTAGGTGTAAAATGACACCTCCTTAAGATCCATTAGAATTTCATTTTCTGCCATCATTGAATCTAAAACAAAAGACGTCTCTGATTTGTCAACAAACCCTAGTTTTCTCCCTCGAAAAAGTGCAGGTATAAGCAGTAATAGTTTTAGGGCAGTTGTTCCTACAGTAATCCTTCGCCATGATTTTCCTTGTCTTCTGAGAATGTCTTCCTTCGACCATGCTGAGACGCTCTCCTCTGGCTTCTGATGATACTATTTGAGGAGGCGCTTCTGGTATAGGTGTTCACCTACACTCTTTCCATCGAAGTCCTAGCCGTTGGGTTGAGCGAACACTTTACGGAGGCTAGTCGTGAGGTTCACACCTGAATTGCGAGTGTAATCCAGAAATACTCAGGCGAATCCCTCTTATACTAGATGTGAGGCGGGCGAGCTGTAGTGTCAAACTTGTCTATCGGGCTGCCTGAGATTCCTTTTGTTTTATATTGTTTCGTTAGGCATTATTTACTGGCAGATGGATGCTATCAAGCATCGCTGCAGATGGTATACGGGGCGTGAGAGAGAGTCCGCTGTTTTTTTTTCTTTCTCTCTTATCAATCATTGTGAAGCCTTGTCACTTCATGTTCAGACGTGGGATGATACGCTTTTTGCCCAGCTGTTTGTGTTTGGACTTATCTCTTGGTGGACCGATAATACTAGGCAGTTCGCTGCTTGGTAATCAGTCGTTTGAATAAAAAAAAAAAACCAAATCCCTTCCTTCGCCATTCACCTAGTATCACTCTATGGTACCGTAGACTAACCTACTCCATAGCTGGAGTGAACGAAATCCTTTCATTAGCGAGCATGGGAGGTGATGGATTAGTAAGTTCGCTGCCGTATTGTGCATTATTCGCCCTTGTTGAAGTCTCAGAAGTCTTTCCAGCATGTCCACCTTGTGGCCTTCGTCAGTCACTTGTAGTAATTGAACTCTATTTATTTTGTTTTGCTGTGGATCGGTTATGTATAGGTCACACTGTAAGAATGCTGGGGCATGGCGATTTTGGCAGTTTACTGCCTTATTCTGTCCTGAATGAAAGTTCTGATGTTTTTTTTTTCCTCCGCCACTCACCCAGGTGAAGCTGCCCCTCATTCGTCCCTTCTATAACTGAATTGTCCACGATCTTCAATCAGCGATGCATTGTTTGAATGAACTCATACTACCATGTCTCGAATACTGACCACCCTCATAAGCGCATCAGGCCGAGGTTTCCTGTGTGCTGATCATTAACATCAGAAAAGGACAGTCTATTTAATTTGTGGAGCGCCCTTGCTCTGGCTGGCACACTGCTGGAACAGTTTGAGGTGTTCTCTGGATAGCCAGCGAGGCAAGGGGGGGTCAACAATGCACAAACTATAACCAACGGTGGTAGGATACAAAAATAGTTTCAAATGCAGTGATGCAAAAACAGTTTCAAATGCAATTTGACCAGCTGTCTTCCTCTGATAGCTTACTGTCCCATACACAGACAATCCTTAACACCTGAATGTTTCTGAAACTCGATAACAGACCCGGCAACGACAGTGTGATGGAAAGGTCATCGTCATAGTTCGTCTTGCAGGTAGAAAGTTTCCTTGGTAATCTAACAAATGCAGTGCACACACAAGTTGAAATGAGATTTCTGTATTGGCAAAACCGTTATCTTCTTTTCAGATATTACGTCCTAACCATTCCCAGTTCCCTAAACATTCAGTGATCAGGTTATTTGGCGTCTACATCTTTATTAGTCCTCTGTAAAAACATAGATTAAACTGGTGTCTAGCTGGTTACTCTGGCAGTTTCATTGCTGTTTGTGCTTTGCCTACCGCCTTGGGTGAAAGTGACAGAAGCTGTTTTAGCATATCCTTCCTAGAGGTCTCCGTCACTCAGCAAATGATGGCGAGATGTTTCCTTGACCAGTTATATTGTAGATTGGAATGCCACGACTTTGCTGGCCCACAACAGTTGTTTACCTTTGAGCTGGGCGAGCATGATCAATCGCCGAAGATGAAAGAGGCCAAGTTATGCGCCAAGTGTTATTGCACCCACACCGTCTGGCTGGGATAATAAGAATTTACGTTTCCTGTAAATAGTTAGAGTTTAAAATCTAAATTTTGGTCAATATGATTGGGTAGTGCAGCGAGAAAGTTCAACGGAGTGCCTACAGAAATTAACTGTCGAATCTTACGGAATGAATCAGCGGCAATAGAAATCAGAACGCCATGAAGATAAACATAACGGCATATGTATGACAATTCTGATCCTCCGTTTGGACAGTCGTAAATCATTTCGTTTTAGCATTTCTGAGTCACCATTACGGCGAAAACATGTCATAAAACCATTACGCCGTCTTTGACGATTTTTCCTAGATATGAACGTCATGCGATAATATGGTGTTGTTGTACATTTCACTACTCGATAGGAAGTATATGAGATCGTGTCATTGGAAGTGTCGAACGGTAAACAGAAATTAAGTGGTTCTTATGTCAATTGTTATAATGATTTAGTTAATCAATTTGTTTAACGTTAGAAGCAAAATAAAGATTAGTTAGAGATTTTGATGCAAGTGTTATAATATCATGTTGATCTTATTTCAGAAGTTGTTTGCATTAAACTGAGAATGAGCTGTAGTATTTACCTCCTGAATCTGAATTATGTTGATTTGTATGAGTGTTGTGATGAGTCGTATCGAGGTTGTCAAACTCGTATCTCAGAGGCTAAGTTGTCGTTGTTAAGTATGGGTAACTTGTGTATTGCTGTTTTATGATTGTGATGTAATAGCATTTATAAGTATCGAACAAAGTGTGTAGTATAATGGGGTACTGTCACGGTTGAATGTTGTGTCTTGTAAAGTAATAATCTTGGGATGGGATATCAATCCTCTTGTGACCTTATTGTACTGTTTTGTCGTAAGGAGAGACCTGAAATCTGTAAAAGAATAAAGTTATGTAATGTTAATGTGTTGGATCACAATTGATGCTATGATTCTATTTTGATGCAAGAGGGTTTATGCCTTGCAGTGTTCATTTACGTGTATGGTTATAAGTCTTGCTTGATGTTGTAAGGTTGACTAGGTGTTAGGAAGGAGAGTGGCTTTCAACGTGGGGCCGGCGCCCAAAGTGGCAGTCAGGATAACCCGTTGGAAGTAGATTAATCAAGTGATAACCTAAAAATTAACTAGGGGGTTAAGGGTAGATCTCACATTAATAAGATTAATGGATTCCTCTCCCATGGCCTGTAGTGCTTGTTTAGACTAAGGATGGGTAGAGAAGGCCTGGTCGGCATCATTGACTTCCTTGTCCTCATGAAAGGAAGGTCGATTCCGCATGTGTCACCCTATGGGGCCGGCGCCTAGTGAGAGGCTGTCAGGATAACCATAGATGGGGGCCGGCGCCTAGTGAGAGGCTGTCAGGATAACCCATGTTAGGACCATGCGATGACACTCTCCCTACTACAACCTAGCATCCCTTGTTCGGTCTCTCCTCGTTTGTTTTGTGTCGTCTCTGGAAATGAAGTAAAAGTTAAGTTATGTTGTGCTGCATTGTTATAGCCATGTGTTGTACTGGCATTGGCCGTCCTTTGTTCTTGTTTGTCTTTCGTCTACCTGACTGTCAGTGTTTGGGACCTCATGTTAACTCCTAGCTCGGGGGGTGGACCTTAGGGTTCCACATGGTCGGGTGGAAGAGCTACTTTATCCATTGGTTCTCTTGTCAGGATCTTATGCAGAAAAGGATTTGTTCAGTTGTACTTGTTTCAATGATGATGAGGTAAGTGTACAACCTTGTACCAGATTTATGTAACAGAATATTCTTTATGTATGTGACTTTAGACGTAGACTAAAAGTGGCATTGTAATGATGTTTTGATGTACTTATGTAAAAGCATTTCAGTGGCGTATCTTATCATGCTGATTCCGTTATCTAATGTTTGCAATGAATGTGAATGAGTTACTTATTGAAAAAGAATTTGGATCAATTACTGATGTATGTTAATTTTATGTTAGTTGATTGGTTAAGTGATGCAGCCTTGGTCCCTTAGAGAATATGTTGTAATTAGTTGTGTAACTTACTTTATCAGTTTTTAAAAAAAAAATTTCCTGTTTTATATTGCATACATGTGTATTCTTTACGGTGTTCAAGGCGGGCGTTACAGTATGGCGCACATTCCAACTGGCAGGAGAAGCATCCACTTGGTGGATGAATAAAAAGATGGAATTGAATTTCAGCTCTCTGAGGGTAACTTGATATGAGTTTGTGGAACTCTTTCACAAGAGATGGTTACCACAACTCTATTTTGATCAGAACTGACTAATTTTTAGAATATTCGACAAGGAGATATGACAGTGGTGGAATATGGAGAAAAATTCACTCAACTCTTGAAATATCTTAAACAATATTAAAAGGATGAGACATTCAGGATCAGAAATTTCATCATGGGCTTAAATGCTGAAATTGGTGGTGAAGTGGATGTACACGGTCCCACAACAATGGATCAATTGTACAAGAAGGTGATCAAGCAAGAGCAAAAGATGAAATCCATCTCGACTTATCATGATAGAAGCCACAAGAGGTTTAGTGGAGCTACTAACAATCAACCCTACAATAAAAGATATGAAAAGAGCTACGATAACAAGAGAAAAGATAAAGGACCTTAGAAGAACAAAGCTGGATCTAGTATTGAGAAGAAGAATGGTAACTACAAAAGAAATGAGGATAACAATGGGAAAACTTCAGATAAGAAAGGACCCATTGGAGGATGCTTTATGTAGTGCCCCTCCGTTCGCACCTTGGATGTACAGGTGAATTCATCAAGGCGCATGAATATGAAGGTATAATAACAAGAATAATTAAGGTAAGGTAAGCAACTGATGTTGTACAATATTGATAGATGTTTCATCCATGTGTGGTTTCATATGATAGTTAACGTGTTCTATTGATAATCTCCATTGTGACAATGATAATGTAGGCTCTGACATTGTTTTGCACTCCAATGATTAAGATGTCGATCTTACTACAATTGCTATATGTTAGAATGGATATCATGGACTGATTCTGTTAGATTTATTTGTTATGATGGTACTTCTGAGACTTATTCAATTTCATGCACCTATATGTTCAATGTATGGTTCTGTTCAGATAATGAGGTAGATTTGATTTGGTTACGGTTATGTGTTATCTAATCTAGATTGATATGATGTGGAAAGGATGATGTCATATCACTCGCTTGCGAGTGCCCTGTGATATTGTGATTCCTTTTTCACGTAGTGTCAGCTTTTGTGTGTCTATATATGCTTGACTGTGTCATTTGTTGTAGGATGCAGGTATCAGGCATCGACTCCACCTGAATTAACAGGTCTGAGCATGCCCTAAACCCAATAGATAAATTGTTCCGGAGATAACTTAAGGTCCCACATCTCAAGTCATCATCCTTGATCAGGATGCATGACATGTCTAGTTCAACCTGTCAGTTCTGTCAATATGTCAGGTCTTGCAACTTATGGATATTTGATGGAGCCTGTTGGTTAAGTGCATGTTTGGCCCTGGCTTGTGAACATGCTTGATTTGGCTTTTAATGGTTGTCCTTCTCAGTGGGTTATGTTGTATGCCTAGATTTCATTATATAGTCATAATAATATTTGATCCACTTTAATATTTAATAAGGTCATATAATATTCTTATTATTATTATTAATATTTAATAAGATTAAATTGGTAATTGATAATTACCTAGTTCAAATAATTATTTAAAGTTGTTTGAATATGAATTATTTTATTACTACTATTAAATTGATTTAATTAAGGGAAGGTCGCTGAACACTAGTAAATGCACTAACCAGACCCTAGAGTAAAGAGAAGACAGTCCTATCATCCAATTGACGACGCCTAACAATTGGATCAAGAGTGTATTGATTCAGCGTTACACTATGGTTACTAATGGATTTGTGATAATATGTTATTTATAATGGATATATTTTGGCTATATATTGTACTAACACTTCTTGTTGAGTGTACAAGTAGAATTATTATATCAATGGATGATGGTGGTCATTTAGCCACTTTATGTCTTTCTGTGTGATGTCTGACCTAGGCATGGGGCCCTAAGGTCTATTGGCCATGATGTTAAGAAATCTTATTTTTAGTTTTATGTGATAAAATGATTATGTTCTTGTGTGGGATTTAACCTTGTAATTTTTAAAATGATTTTTAAGTGTTTTTAAGTGGTCTAAGTTGTATTTCATGTTTGGAAAATTGTCTTATGTCCAAGGTACATAGGTAAGAAGTTTATTTTTTGTCATTTATAATATTTTAAAAGGTTTTTAGACCCTCCTTTAAGCCCCACTTACAAAAGTGACGAAAATGGGAAGGTGGTTGGTTGAATTAGTTGGGTGGTTGAGTTAGTTTTGGGTAGGAAGTTACTGTTTCCTTCTCTTTAAAAACTCTTCATGGAGTGGGCATGACTTGCTCATTTTATGATTTTCATTCAAGGATTCTACCATTAGTGGGATATTGCGATTGAGGTATCATGTTTTCTTTATTAATTAAATATAAATTTTATATGTTTTTTCTTTATTGATTAAATGTAAATTTTATATGTTTTTCTTTATTGATTAAATATAAATATTATATGTTTTTCTTTATTGGTTAAATGTAAATATTGTATGTTCTAAATATTATATGTATCCTTTATTTATTAAATGTAAAGGTTGTTTTTCTAAGGGTTGTTGCTTGTGAAATTGGAAAAGCAAACATTTCAATGTAAATCTTGAAAGAAGCATATTTGTTGCCTTATTTACATGTCATAAACCTAGATCATCATAGCATGAATTATATTTTTTATTTTTACATTAGATCTTCCTATAATTATAAGATAGTAATCACCATATATATTGGCATTAAGGTTTGCATATAATCATATGTTATCTATATATTAGTATTAAGATTTCTATATAATCTTATAATTGCTAAATGTTGGTGTTGGATCTTAGAAATGATGGTTTTTATCTATTTTTAAAAGGGGTTACGAAGTCATCTTGCTAAGGATCTGTTAGTTTGTTCATATCCTCTAATAGATAAACTAATGATGTTCTTTGTGTATGTACGTATCTTTGAACCTTGTCAAACAGTTCAAGTACCTTGTCCATTAGAGTATTCCTTACTTCTGCCTTCTATTAGATCTAGATGGAAATGTTTTTTTCTTATGTGCATTAAGGTCTCAAATAAATATGGACTTTGTATCATATAAAACTGCCCACTTTTAAATAGATTCTTCAGGATCCAATTCTTATAGTAGATTGTATTAAACATCTTATTAGCTCTTCATTTAGTCAATTTATATTTTGGGTGTCTTATTCTTTGGTTGTTCAAATCTTCACAGTATTCTTGATCGACCATAATCCAAATCTAGATAACCCATTTAATACGGTGTGCATACTCCTTAAGTCTGTTAAACTCCATCCTCTAGGTGAGACTCCAGCCTTGTATAACAAAGGTGTTTCAAATTAGGTGTGGTGGTCTATGAAGTCGCCGCTTGAAGAAATAGAAATGGTGTGGCTGTTACTCAAAGGCAGAGTGGTGTTGTTTTTAAACCGTCCAAAATTTGAAGGTTGATTGACCAAATCTTACCTTGAGGATAGGAATAACCTACACAAGTGCATGAACATGTATATAAACATTTATGTCATATGGATATTTATATATGTATCGATTATTAATTATAAATTAAATATGAATCCATGCATAGTTAAGATCCACGATTTAGTAGATGAGTTTGTTGGAATATATATATATATATATATATATATATATATATATATATATATATATATATATATATATATATATAAAATTATGAAACAAAAGAAATGTAGTTGTTTAGAGTTTAATACGAATGTTTATTAAACTAATTGATATGATCGCATATTTACTATAATATGGCATTGATTCTATTATAATGGTTTTGTTAGTAGAAATATGATATATGGGTTTGGATTACAAATGTTGTAATTAGCATTTAAGTTATAAGTATTTGTAATTGATCTTACCTATGCATTAGCTTGACGGTTATAATTATATGTAATTGATGATAGAATTAATATTAATTAAACTAGACTTAGGTTTTATGAATCCTTGGCAGAGATATAACTTGAATCTAGTTTCTATTACAATTAAATGTAATTGGATATGGCAATATAAGCAGTGGAGATGAAATTTAATCTAGTTTGGTTTGATTTTGCAAAGATTTTTTTCATAATGATTTTGTTAAGTTGAAATTGGATTGAAAGATTGGAATTAGGTTAAATAAATGTATTCAAAAATTTAGATTTATAAGTAAAAATGATAGGTAACTGGATAACTAAGAGATTGAATTGCTCTAGTTAGAAGAATTTATGTTGTCAATGAGTTGATTAGCTGAAATCGCATATTACAAGCAAAATTTTCATGTGAGTTGGTCTATGTGTAAATTTGCAAGTTTAGGTTCCAGAGGCATAAGGTAATATGATTTGGTTGTATGTATTCTGTTCATAGTTGTCTTGAGATGAAGATGTTGTAAGAACATGATTTCTCTTGTCTATGTATGTGGGTCTTGGTAAACAATAATGTGAGATGATGTACATACTGTGTTGTGAATATATTATGATGGAATTAAACCTCCTTCGTGTATGTGTTGATATTGAGCTTGTGTTTAGTATTGTAATGGGGAGATCTTGGAAATCGTAATGAGAAACTATTTTGTTCATGGTTGAGATTTGCGAGCAAGATGACCCATACCTTGCTCAGCATATGTGTTGTTATGGTTATTGCGATTGATCAACGAAAAGTTTTGGGACAATGATGTACAGGTTGGTCATTGTGATTATGTTTTGTAAGCAAGAAGGTAATGTATTGCATTGTTATGTATACTTATCAATATGATAGTGATTGTCTTGCTTGATGGTTAGGGTTTCTAGATGCAGGTAGTGGAGTGGCTTTCAGTGTGGTGCCGGCGCGCAAAGTGGCTATTAGGATAACCCATTGAAAGTTGTTAATTAATTGAAAGCCTAAAAATGAACAGGGGGGAAAAGGGTAAATTACATATTGACAAGATAATTGGATTTCCTCTCCCATGCCTGTAGTGCTCATTTAGACTAAGGATGGGTAGAGAAGGCCAGGTTGGCAAGATCAACTTCCTTGTCCTCATGAAAGGAAGGTTGATTCCGGATGTGTCACCTTATAGGGCCGGCACCTAGTGAGCGGCTGTCAGGATAACCATAGATGGGGACCGGTGCCTAGTGAGAGGTTGTCAGGATAACCCATGTCAGGAGCATGTGATGACACTCTTCCTACTGCAGCCTAGCATTCCCTAGTTGGTCTCTCTTTATTTGTTATATGTCTGCCTCTGGAAGTGATTTTGAGTTGCTTGTGGTGTTGTCATGTGTTGTAATGGAGTCTTGTTCAGTCTTTCTCCTGTTAGGCAATTGTCTACCTGACTGTATGATGTTTTGGGACCTTATGTTATCTCCTAGCACGGGGGGTGGACCTTAGGGTTCCACATGGTTGGGTGGATGTGCTTTATCTCCATTGGTTTCTCCTTGCCTTTGTTCATGTGCAAGAAGGTGGTAACTCCTGTAGCAGATTCAGATCATGTACCTATTTATGGAGATAGTTATTATGCTCATGTGCTATCTTGTGTATCAGATTATTCATAATGTATGTATTCATATGTATTCAGAAGATGATAATGTAACAATGTAATTTTGTATTCATATGTTAGGAGAAATTGTGACTATGTACTAGATCCTGATGAATACTTAAATGATGTTATGTAAATGTAAATGTTTATTGATTTAGTGCATTAGGTTTACAATGAGTTACTAACGTTAATTCATGATGTGTGTTAGATTATGTTAATTGTTTTGTCAAGTAATGCAACCATGATATCTTAGAGGACAAGTCATTAGTTTAAATGATGCGTTAATATTAATTTGTTACTTTACTATCTCTTTCAATTTAAAAAAATAAATTATCCTGTTGCATATAGCATAAATGTGATGTTCTCTGAGGTATTCATGGCAGGGCGTTACATCTGGTATTAGAGCAAAGGCTTGCAACACTGGGATCTCTGGTTCTTGTCATTGTTTTAGGTTAAATGTTTTTCTCCTTATGGTGAGTTGGTAATAGTACCTCTCACCTAAGAGCCTTAGTATGGTATTAGAAGGATGATAAACTTACAATCTTGTTCTTGACTGTAGAAGAAATAAATCCTTTATGCTTGTTCTACTTGTGTGTCTGTTAATGCGAAAATGTGATGATATATTTAACCATATGTGTTCCCTGAACACTAGTGCTTGCTGATTTTTGAGACCTCAAGTTCCTCTTGTGGTCTTTAGTGCTTTAGAAGCTAGAGGCACGGTTACTTATAGTGCATGGAATCAAGAGAGTGGAATTTGCCCCTCTAGTGATGTGAATATCCTGAACCCATTTTATGTGGGGTATTGTAAAAGGAAAGTGGTGTTTGTCTTCCCTGGTTTGGTGAAGTAATCATACCTTGTGAGGTTACGTTTAGTTATGGGTGTGGAAGCACCATACCATCTTTATGTTAATGACATTATTTGTGTAAGTATTGGAATGATTTGGAGGCATCATGCATTACAAGATATGTGGTTAAGTGGTATTGTCGTGTGTGGGTATCGTAAAGTAGTAGTTTGACATCTATTTTTTTTAGTGGCCATGACTTCATGTGGAAGTTCTTTTTGTGGATTATGAAAGTTATCATTGTGTATGTATGTAAAAACCAAATGCAGGAGATCAAATTAGAGCTTGTGTTAGATCCATCTCATATAAATGTGATACTTTATGTAAAATGTAGCCTTGATTAAGTAGGTTCTTGTGTGTAATATTATCTATTCTTCCTCACATAAAGAAATTGTATTGCATTAAAGGTAGAAATTGTAATTATTTTGTTGCCTTAAATCCTTGTATAAAAGTTGTTTAGGTATAAGGATGTAGATAACGCATTCTAGACCTTGTGTCCTAGGTGTTGTGTAGCGGATACTCCCTTTTTGTGACTAAAGTTAGCCACATTGTGATGTGGGTTTGTTTGTAATTTGGTTAATTTGAAATTTTGATGGTTGTTTCATGTGTTGTTAGGGGCTAACAGTGAATTTTCTTTGAAAATTCTTATGACAGGAGTGGTCACCAAAACTCTTTTCTCTATACTTGAGTTATTGTTGGAAATTGCTAGCATTTTGTGACTTAAGATTGGATTTGGTTATTTTCCCACTTGGGTTTTCACCTTCTTTAAAACTTTGATGGTGACTATTCTGAATGTTTGTTTTTGTTAGCCCTGTATTGTGGCAAGTGTTGTTTCTATCATGTTCATTTCGAACCTTTAATAGTGTGTACAAGGGAGGACTCTGTGGAGAATTGTACTTGAATGCTTGGTAATTAGTCAGAACCATGGTGGAAATAAGAAATAAGATGTAATTTTCCTTGATAATATGTAAACCCAGATCCTTGAATCGAATGAAATTCTCAAAATACGTGTGATTGGTTATAAGTATATTACATGATACACCTTAAAGGTAAGGAATTGATGTATATTATGCCTGTATTAAATGATTGTGCTTGTCTTGGGAACAATTGCTTAATGTGAATGCATATGTTGGCAATAGAAAATTGTAATACTAATATGTTATGTTTCCACCCTAGTCTGTGACTTCCAGGAGTAAGTCAAGTTTTAGGGGGGGAGGATGTAGTACCCCTCTGTTTGCACCTTGGATGTACAGGTGAACTAATCAAGGCGCATGAATATGAAGGTATAATAACAAAAATAATTAAGGTAAGGTAAACAATTGATGTTGTACAATATTGATAGATGTTTCATCCATGTGTGGTTTCATATGATAGTTAATATGTTCTATTGATAATCTCCATTGCGACACTGATAATGCAGGCTTTGACATTGTTTTGCATTCCAATGATTAAGATGTCGATCTTACTACAATTGCTATATGTTAGAATGGATATCATGGACTGATTCTGTTAGATTTATTTGTTATGATGGTACTTCTGAGACTTATTCAATTTCATGCACCTATATGTTCAATGTATGGTTCTGTTCAGATAATGAGGTAGATTTGATTTGGTTACAGTCATGTGTTATCTAATCTAGATTGATATGATGTGGAAAGGATGATGTCATATCACTCGCTTGCGAGTGCCCTGTGATATTGTGATTCCTTTTTCACGTAGTGTCAGCTTTTGTGTGTCTATATATGCTTAACTGTGTCATTTGTTGCAGGATGCAGGTATCAGGCATCAACTCCACCTGAATTAATAGGTCTGAGCGTGCCCTAAACCCAATGGATAAGTTGTTCCGGAGATAACTTAAGGTCCCACATCTCAAGTCATCATCCTTGATTATGATGCATGACATGTCTAGTTCAACCTGTCAGTTCTGTCAATATGTTAGGTCTTGCAACTGATGGATATTTGATGGAGCCTGTTGGTTAAGTGCGTGTTTGGCCCTGGCTTGTGAACATGTTTGATTTGGCTTTTAACGGCTATCATTCTTAGTGGGTTATGTTGTATGCCTAGATTTCATTATATAGTCATACTAATATTTGATCCACTTTAATATTTAATAAGGTCATATAATATTATTATTATTATTATTAATATTTAATAAGATTAAATTGGTAATTGATAATTACCTAGTTCAAATAATTATTTAAAGTTGTTTGAATATGAATTATTTTATTACTACTATTATATTGATTTAATTAAGGGAAGGTCGGTGAACACTAGTAAACGCACTAACCAGACCCTAGAGTAGAGAGGAGATAGTCCTATCATCCAATTAATGAAGCCTAACAATTGGATCAAGAGTGTATTGATTCAGCATTACACTATGGTTACTAATAGATTTGTGATAATATGTTATTTATGATGGATATATTTTGGCTATATATTGTACTAACACTTCTTGTTGAGTGTACATGTAGAATTATTATGTCAATGGATGATGGTGGTCATTTAGCCACTTTATGTCTTTCTGTGTGATGTCTGACCTAGGCATCGGGCCCTAAGGTCTATTGGCCATGATGTTAAGAAATATTATTTTTAGTTTTATGTGATAAAATGATTATGTTCTTGTGTGGGATTTAACCTTGTAATTTTTAAAATAATTTTTAAGTGTTTTTAACAAGTCTAAGTTGTATTTTATGTTTGGAAAATTGTCTTATGTCCAAGGTACATAGGTAAGAAGTTTACTTTTTGTTATTTATAATATATTAAAAGGTTTTTAGACCCTCCTTTAAGCCCCACTTACAAAAGTGACGAAAATGGGAAGGTGGTTGGTTGAATTAGTTGGGTGGTTGAGTTAGTTTTGGGTAGGAAGTTACTCTTTCCTTCTCTTTAAAAACTTTTCATGGAGTGGGGGTGACTTGCTCATTTTATGATTTTCATTCAAGGATTCTACCATTAGTGAGATATTGCGATTGAGGTATCATGTTTTCTTTATTAATTAAATATAAATTTTATATGTTTTTTTCTTTATTGATTAAATGTAAATTTTATATGTTTTTCTTTATTGATTAAATATAAATATTATATGTTTTTCTTTATTAGTTTAATGTCAATATTGTATGCTATAAATATTATATGTATCATTTATTTATTAAATGTAAAGGTTGTTTTTCTAAGGGTTGTTGCTTGTGAAATTGGAAAAGCAAACATTTCAATGTAAATCTTGAAAGAAGCATATTTGTTGCCTTATTTACATGTCATAAACCTAGATCATCATAGCATGAATTATATTTTTGATTTTTACATTAGATCTTCCTATAATTATAAGATAATAATCGCCATATATATTGGCATTAAGGTTTGCATCTAATCATATGTTATCTATATATTAGTATTAAGATTTCTATATAATCATATAATTTCTAAATGTTGGTGTTGGATCTTAGAAACGATGGTTTTTATCTATTTTTAAAAGGGGTTACGAAGTCATCTTGCTAAGGATCTGTTAGTTTGTTCATATCTTCTAATAGATAGACTAATGATGTTCTTTGTGTATGTAAGTATCTTTGAACCTTGTCAAAGAGTTCAAGTACCTTGTCCATTAGAGTATTCCTTACTTCTGCCTTCTATTAGATCTAGATGGAAATGTTTTTTCTTATGTGCATTAAGGTCTCAAATAAATATGGACTTTGGATCATATAAAACTGCCCACTTTTGCATAGATTCTTCAGGATCCAATTCTTATAGTAGATTGTATTAAACATCTTATTAGCTCTTCATTTAGTCAATTTATATTTTGGGTGTCTTGTTCTTTGGTTGTTCAAATCTTCACAATATTCTTGATCGACCAGAATCCATATCTAGATAACCCATTTAATACGGTGTGCATACTCCTTAAGTCTGTCAAACTCCATCCTCTAGGTGAGACTCCAGCCTTGTATAACAAAGGTGTTTCAAATTAGGTGTGGTGGTCTATGAAGTCGCCGCTTGAAGAAATGGAAATGGTGTGGCTGCTACTCAAAGGCAGAGTGGTGTTGTCTTTAAACCATCCAAAATTTGAAGGTTGATTGACCAAATCTTACCTTGAGGATAGGAATAACCTACACAAGTGCATGAACATGTATATAAACATTTATGTCATATGGATATTTGTATATGTATTGATTATTAATTATAAATTAAATATGAATCCATGCATAGTTAAGATCCACGATTTAGTAGATGAGTTTGTTGGAATATATATATATATGATATAGATATTAACTTATGAAACAAAAGAAACGTAGTTGTTTAGAGTTTAATACGAATGTTTATTAAACTAATCGATATGATCGCATATTTACTATAATATGGCATTGATTCTATTATAATGGTTTTGTTAGTAGAAATATGATATATGGGTTTGGATTATAAATGTTGTAATTAGCATTTAAGTTATAAGTATTTGTAATTGATCTTACCTATCCATTAGCTTGACGGTTATAATTATATGTAATTGATGATAGAATTAATATTAATTAAACTAGACCTAGGTTTTATGAATCCTTGGCAGAGATATAACTTGAATCTAGTTGCTATTATAATTTAATGTAATTGGATATGGCAATATAAGCAGTGCAGATGAAATTTAATCTAGTTTGGTTTGATTTTGCAAAGATGTTTTTCATAATGATTTTGTTAAGTTGAAATTGGATTGAAAGATTGGAATTAGGTTAAAGAAATGTATTCAAAAATTTAGATTTATAAGTAAAAATGATAGGTAACTGGATAACTAAGAGATTGAATTGCTCTAGTTAGAAGAATTTATGTTGTCAATGAGTTGATTAGCTGAAATCGCATATTACAAGCAAAATTTTCATGTGAGTTGGTCTATGTGAAAATTGTCAAGTTTAGGTTCCAGAGGCATAAGGTAATATGATTTGGTTGTATGTATTCTGTTCATAGTTGTCTTGAGATGAAGATGTTGTAAGAACATGATTTCTCTTGTCTATGTATGTGGGTCTTGGTAAAAAATAATGTGAGATGATGTACGTACTGTGTTGTGAATATATTATGATGGGATTAAACCTCCTTCACGTATGTGTTGATATCGAGCTTGTGTTTAGTATTGTAATGGGGAGATCTTGGAAATCGTAATGAGAAACTATTTTGTTCATGGTTGAGATTTGCGAGCAAGATGACCCATACCTTGCTTGGCATATGTGTTGTTATGGTTATTGCGATTGATCAACAAAAAGTTTTGGGACAATGATGTACAAGTTGGTCATTGTGATTATGTTTTGTAAGCAAGAAGGTAATGTATTGCATTGTTATGTATACTTATCAGTATGGTAGTGATTGTCTTTCTTGATGGTTAGGGTTTTTAGATGCAAGTACAGGAGTGGCTTTCAGTGTGGGGCCGGTGCCCAAAGTGGCTATCAGGATAACCCATTGAAAGTTGTTAATTAATTGAAAACCTAAAAATGAATAGGGGGAAAAGGGTAAATTACACATTAACAAGATAATTGGATTTCCTCTCCCATGCCTGTAGTGCGTGTTTAGACTAAGGATGGGTAGAGAAGGCTTGGTTGGCAAGATCAACTTCCTTGTCCTCACGAAAGGAAGGTCGATTCTGCATGTGTCACCCTATGGGGCCGGCGCCTAGTGAGAGGCTGTCAGGATAACCATAGATGGGGGCCGGTGCCTAGTGAGAGGTTGTCAGGATAACCCATATCAGGACCATGCAATGACACTCTTCCTACTGCAGCCTAGCATTCCCTAGTTGGTCTCTCTTTATTTGGTATGTGTCTACCTCTGGAAGTGATTTTGAGTTACTTGTGGTGTTGTCATGTGTTGTAATGGAGTCTTGTTCAATCTTTGTCCTGTTAGGCAATTGTTTACCTGACTGTATGATGTTTTGGGACCTTATGTTATCTCCTAGCACAGGGGTGGACCTTAGGGTTCCACATGGTCGGGTGGATGTGCTTTATCTCCATTGGTTTCTCCTTGCCTTTGTTCATGTGCAAGAAGGTGGTAACTCCTGTAGCAGATTCAGATCGTGTACCTGTTTATGGAGACAGTTATTATGCTCATATGCTATCTTGTGTATTAGATTATTCATAATGTATGTATTCATATGTATTCAGAAGATGATAATGTAACAATGTAATGTTGTATTCATATGTCGGGAGAAATTGTGACTATGTACTAGATCCTGATGAATACTTATATGATGTTATGTAAATGTAAATGTTTATTAATTTAGTGCATTAGGTTTACAATGACTTACTAATGTTAATTCATGATGTGTGTTAGATTATGTTAATTGTTTTGTCAAGTAATGCAATGATGATATCTTAGAGGACAAGTCATTAATTTAAATGTTGTGTTAATATTACTTTGTTACTTTACTTTCTCTTTCAATTTTAAAAAAAAAATTATCCTGTTGCATATAGCATAAATGTGATGTTCTCTAAGGTATTCATGGCGGGGTGTTACACTTTACTTGTGGGGGTGACCATTATGCAAGTTGTTTCCCTAAAAAGAATCAAAATGGTCAACAAAGAGGTACTACACTACCAACTCAGCAAGAAACATTCTAGCAAAGGATTCATGCATCTCTCGACAATCATCAAGTAGAGTATCAAATCAGACCCATTGAGATAATAAGTACTTTTTTTGGATTCCCTATATGTATTTTGATTGATACAGGAGCCACTAACAACTTTGTTTCTCCTAGAATTTTGAATAACTTTTCTAGAAATGTTGGTTACATGTCCAAACCATAGTCAATAGAATATGCTAACCAATCTAAGGCTCAGGTAGAGAAATGTTTGTTTGAATCCAAAATTGACCTCCCTAATTTCTCAAATTAAGTAAATCTGTATGTAGCTCCCTTAGGTTCCTATGATGTAATCCTAGAAATGAGTTGGTTATGGAATCATAGAGCTAAGGTTGACTATTTTTCAAAAATAGTTGAATGCTTAGATGATTTGGGAAATCTAACCCAATTACAAGGGATTCAAAGAAAAGTTAAAATAAGAACTATCTCTATTAAGCAACTAAAAAGAGCTAGAAGGAAAGGTTATCAGTTGTTTGTAGTCAAAGTGGAACAAGTGGAGGAAGGGATAGAAAACCCTAGTTTATCTTTTGGAGAAAATTATCCTTTTCTTTAGGAATTTCAGGATGTGTTTCCAGAAGAACTTCTAGGATTGCCTCCCAAGAGGGTTTTTGATTTTGCTATTTATATTAAACTAAGATCTGAGCCTCTATCAAAAGCACCCTACCATATGACAACAACAGAGTTAATGGAATTAAAAGCACAATTACAAGAATTCTTGGCAAAAGGTTTTATCAAACCCAACGTTTCACCTTGGGGTGCTCCAGTTATTTTTTGTTAAGAAGAAGGATGGAACCCTTTGATTATGTATAGATTATTTTATGCATAATAAAGCAATGGTAAAGAACAAATATCCTTTTCCACATATTTATGATCTTTTTATTCAAATGCGTGAAGCTAGTGTGTTTTCAAAGATTGATTTGTGATCAAGATATCATTAGTTAAGACTAAAGGATGAATATATTCATAAGACAACTTTTAGAACCAGATATGGACACTATGAATTCATAGTGTTGCCATTTGGTTTGACAAATGTACCTGCTCTAATCATGAATCTAATGACTAGTATATTCAGAGATTGTTTGGACAAGTTTGTTTTAGTCTTTCTAGATGATATACTCATTTATTCTAAGAATGAAGAAGAACATCAATGGCACCTACAAATAGTTCTGCAATGGTTAAGAGAACATAAGTTATATGGGAAACTGTCTAAGTGCACATTCTTCTAGAAAGAGATTCAATACCTAGAGCATATTATATCAGCTAATGGAATATCTGTTGATCTTGCAAAAATCATAGCTAGTCTGGATTGGCCTGTACCAACAAATGTGCATGAGGTGCGTAGTTTCATGGGCTTGGCAAGCTATTATAGAAAGTTTGTTCTAAATTTCTCTAGTATTGCTAGTCCAATCACTTCCTTGCATAGGATAGGAAAGAGATTTGAATGGATGGACAAATGTCGGGAAGAATTTGATCTCTTAAGGGAATTTCCTGATCCTAAAGGACATTTTCAGGTAATTACAGATGCCTTGGGAGAAGGATTAGGAGGAGTGCTTATGCAAGATGGAAGAGTTATAGAATATGAGTCAAGAAAATTGAAATCTTATGAGAAAAATTATGCACCACATGATCTAGAATTGGTAGCAGTAACTCATGCCTTACAGATGCGGAGACATTACTTGTTGGGCAAGACTTTTGTACTTAAATCAGACCATTAAAGTCTTAAGTATATTTTCTCTCAACCACATTTGAATGCACAACAAAGGAGATGGTTAGAATTGATATCTGACTATGACTTTGAGATAAACTACATTAAAGGAAAAGAAAATAGAGTAGCCGATGCTTTGAGCCATAGAAGGCATATAGTTTCTATTTGTGGAAATTTCAAGGATTTGGTGTTGCAAAATTTGTCTACTAATGAGTTTTATGAGAAGGTTAAGCAAGCTCTGAAAGATAATCCTAGAGATCCAAGGTATGATGGTTTTCTATTTGAGTTAGATGGACTATTGAGGTATAAAGATAGAATTTATGTTCCTGATTTAGCTGGATTAAGGGATCTAGTATGGAAAGAAGTTCATACTACACCATATTCGGGACATCTAGGAGTGACCAAACTTCTAGTGGATGTTAAACCTCTTTATTTCTGGAAAGAAATGAAGAATGATGCTGGAAGATTTGTAGCAAGATGTTTAGAATCTCAAAGGGTAAAAGTAGAGCATCAACACCTTACAGGATTCTTGTACCCACATGATGTGCCAGAGTGGAAATGGCAAGTTATTAGTATGGATTTTGTTCAAGGTCTTCCTATCTCAAGGAATAGACATGATGCCATTTTAGAGGTAGGTGATAAACTCACAATAGTAGTACATTTCACACCAAGGATGTTGACTAATGGAGCACCTGTGTTAGCTCACAAATTTGTGCAAGAGGTGTTTAGATTACATGGATTTCCTGAAATAGATTATGTTGGATAGAGATGCACATGTAACGTCAAGGTTTTGGCAAACTTTGTTTTCTATGGTAGGGACTAAACTCAATGTGAGTATAGCTTACCATCCTGAAACCTATGGGCAAACTAAGAGAGTTAACCAAGTCTTGGAAGACTTGTTGCGAATGTATTGCATGGATCAACAATATAAGTGGGAAGAATACTTACCTCTTGTGGAATTTGCTTACAAAAAATTCCTATCATTCCACTATTAAGATGGCATCATTCGAAGCATTATATGGAAGAAGATGTCGAACTCCTATAAGCTAGGATAAGCTAGAGTATAGGATTAGCATTGGGCTAGAAATGCTAGCTAAAATGGAAAAGAAAGTTAAGCTGATCAGAAAAAGAATGGCAGAAGCCAATGATAGGCAAAAGAGCTATGCGGATGCAAAACATATTCCAAGGCAATTCTCCATTGGAGAAAAAGTTCTTTTGAGGGTTAAACCTCTGAAAAGTTCTCTTAATTTTAAGAAGTCTTCTTAGCTAGCCCCTCGATATGTCGGGACCTTTTGAAGAGCTTGAAGTAGTCAATCTGGTTGCCTACAGAATTGCTCTATCACTAGCCTTATTTAGAATGCATAATATTTTTCATGTGTCTTATTTGAAGAAATATATTATAGGTAGTAATCATATTTTAACTTGGAATTCTTTACAGATGCAAGACCCAAAGGTGGTCATGATCAAGCCACTCAACATGTTATAAATGTGCAAGCTCCACTTGCATAATAGAGAGGTCTTGCAATGCAAGGTCCAATGGGACCAATATGCTGAGGAAAATGCTACATGGGAGGATTACCATAAATTTTATCAAAAGTTTCCTTATTTATTTAATAATGTTACCAGTTAAAAATAATGAACTTACTTTTTAGTACTTTATATCATTGAGGATGATGAATCTTTTGGGGAAGGATATGTTATATCCCCAATTTTTATCTTGCTATACTTTTACTTTTTACTTGGGTATAAGTAAATTTATTATGATGTTTAAATTAATGACAAGGAAAAACATGGATTATATTGAATGTCATTTATGAAATTATGGGAATGATTATATTATTATCAATTTAATATTCACATTATGAGATTTGATCTATTGAATAATGATGCACTGATCATAATTTCTTTGGTAACAAGTTTGATACAGGTTTACATGTTTTCAGATGACTCTTGGAGAAAATAGAGAGAGAGAGAGAGAGAGAGAGAGAGACCTTGGGTTATGAGTGGTTTATTTACCAAATCAGGTATAAGTGTTTAATAAAAATGTGAACCAATGTGTCATAAGAGGTAAGCCTTGTCTTGTCAGTTTACTTCTAAACCTAATCGATATTGTTTTCAAATCTTTCTAAGTTGTAGTAAGTCATCCTAGTTGTTAATAACATTAATGATGTCGTTTGAGTTTGATTTATGACTATTTATGTTTAACATAAATATCATGACGTTATTATCATAAAATGGTTGTCATATTATTATTAAGTCCCTTAAGGTGTTATAAAAAATTCTTAATGTTAAGACATTTTTGTCGAGTTAAGAATATGTGATCTTTGCCGACAGATTGTGATGGGGAGACAAGCTCAACACAACCACATTATCCCTAATTCCTTATTTAAATATTATTATTTGTATTGATTAAGTTGTGATTATCTAATATAGTGGTGATGTTATAAGAAGTATATTTGATGTAATCAAATATATAAATGCCTTAGCATCGTGAGAGGATAAAACCTCTTAATGAGTCAATGGTATTGTAGGAGCTATAGGCTAAAATATAGTACAGCCTTCAATATTGTTAGTGGCAGATCGAACCACATGTTTTGATCATTAAAAGATCAATTATATATGTTGGAAAAAAGGTAGATAACTGAGAGGGGGGGTTGAATTAGTTATCTTAAATATTTAACTTTGTTTTCTTCTTTATCAATTAGTGCAACATCAAAGCATATAAACATACATAATCATGAGAGTAGAAAAGAAATCAACACACATAACACAAGGATTTTACATGGAAAACCCTGTTAAGGGAAAAATCATGGGGTGACTAACCCAAGATTGTATTCTCTATTAAAAGAATAAGAAGTACAAAATGGCACTTGCCAATTAGGGCTCACTGCCTAAGCACACTTCTCATAAGAGACACACTGCCTACAAGAGACTCACTATCTACAAGGATCCAGATTAAAGTCTGATGCTCTATCAGTTAGTTCTTCCTTAGTCTACTCTGCCTGTCAGCAACCCAACACTTAGATGCTCATATCTTTTTATTTTTTCATCACTAGATGCTCAATCTCTGTAATGTAGCAGTCATGGTACTCCTCTTGACTTCTCCAAGTCTGTACTTTGCTGAGATACATCCTCTGAGAGATCTGGACCTGATTCTTGAACCTTGTTGCATGCTCTGTTCTTGTTCACCGGACAAAAACATTCTTCAATCTTACTTCTGGTATAGTCATACTGTACTCTATGGATGTGTGGGATAGACCTTGTTGCTATCAATTACAACAATAATGAATCCACATAGTGTCTCTTGCCAACAATCTCCCCCTTTGGCATTGATGGCAACATTTAGTGAAAAATGACTAAGTGTTGAGAAAACTCCCCCTTAGCTAATGCTTTGTCTTATGTATATTTTACCAGAACACCCCCTTTGTTGGATTCCACATTTTTCACTACTTCTCACTCCCCCTTTGACATCAATGGTAAAGGGTGAAATCTGCGCACCAAATTTTTTTAAAATGAACCTATACATAGCCGCATAAGTAAATATACATGTTATACTTACATATACTTAAGTATGTCCGCAAAAGTGGTTTTCAACTGGACAAATTCTCTTGTCCAACTCTGCTTCATCCTATCCAAAATTGAGATGTGACCACTTAACAAAAATGCAAAAGCTTCTGCCCTCTTTAAGTCTGCCGGATCACTGGTCGGAGTTGTAGTCTAAGCATCAGTTAGGGCCTCATGCATTGCCTCTAACTTAGGGATAATTATCCCTCTTAGTTCACTCATTCTGCTTATTCTATTCTTCTTTTCCTTTTCAATCCTCTTTATCTCATTTATAGTGGCAATGGCCTAGCACTCTTGATTCATTAGAGATGAGGTGAGAGGATCAAAATTCTAAGATAAACTTGACAGTTTACCCTCTTGTTCTTCCATCTTCTTTGCAATGTCTGTTGTCACTATGGACAAAGATAAACAAAATCTGTATAATTCTCTACCATCTTTAAGAGCATTTTCTAGGCTCTTTATCCCAGTATCTAGATTTCTCCTATCATTTGCTATGAGTCCCTGTACTTCAGAGAATCTCTTTCAAAAACTCTTTCCGGACTTTCTCTTTTGTTGATTTCTCCAAAGAATCAAAATGTGTACTAACAGAATTAACAAGAGATTTTAGATTATCGGATGAAGAGGCCGAAAGATCCTTTTGGAAGGATGGCATGATTTTCTCTAGCACATCGGATGCAATCTCTATTAGCTCACAGTCTTCCATGTTGGACTTCAGAAGCTTTTCTTTTGCTTTAGCTTGAGCAAAAGATGCTACCTTCATTGTCTGGACCGGAGAGAGAGAGTCAAAATTGAGTGGCACTTGGAACAGTTCCAGTTAATCTATCTCCATCATTTCCTTTGTCAATAAATTCTTCACTTCTTTTGAAGTGTCTCTTTCTAGAGACTTCTTTCCTCTTGCAGCCTCAGAGCTGTCATTAGAGATATTCTCTATTTGTTCTTCTTCTCTTCCCTTTTTCTCTGCTTCTTGACTTACCTTCTACTTTTTTCTTCCTTCTCCTTTAGTTCCTAAATCTGCAATGGCATCTAGAGGAGAGATGTTAACTTATTTATGAATTTCCTCTTCTAAAATAGAGGAATCCAAGTCCTTAGTCTCTTCCTTATCCACCTCTTTGGACTCTTCTACATTTTTTTAGTGGATTCTTCTTTCAATGTACTCAATCCTTCTATATCCATGGTAGAGGGTTCTTCATTTTTTTCCTCTATAATAGGAACATTGAATCTCATGAAGGCATTCTGGAGGATGTCTTCTATTTCTTTTGCCACCAGATCAGTCTCTCCAAGCATAAGCTGGTTCATTCTTACTTTGCTCCAAAACTCATCCTTGCAGTCCTTGAAGATCATGTTCATTTGTTGAGAGGTAATGGAAGGATAGAGTTGAATAGCAATCTGTTCCCGAATCTCTATGTCCTTTGCCTTAGCATTCTCCTTTCTCATTTCAAGTTCCTTCTCTAGACTATTAGGAATTAGAGAGATGATTTCAATGAATGCTTTATTATAAATGTTTAGATACTTGGTTGTAGCGTCTTCCAAGATTTTCTTGTCAGTATCACTAAACTCATCATAAAATTTTGTTAATGGTTGCAGATTTCCATCCACTATGACTGCCTTGATAACATCATCAATAGAAAGAGTGGACCATTCAACAAATTCTTCTACCTCTTCTTCTGTATGTTTACTGGCAGAAGATTCCATGGATGTTTTCTTTTTCTTCTTCATTTTTTTGACCTCCTCATCAGTCTCTATCTCTTCATCATCCTTTTGACTTATGTATGATCTTGTGGCCTTTGTCTTTGTTCTCTTTTCTCCCTTTCTGGATGTGTTGGCTTCCATTTTTGAGGTTTTTGGGCTCTTAGAGGTGGCAGGTGCAGAGCTCTTGGAGGATCTGGTCCAAGAGGAGGCTTGTACCAGGACACTTTCCTTTTTTGCTTCTTGTTTCTCTTTCTCTGCTCTTTCTATTTTCTCTCTATTTGCATCAACTACCTCCTTCGATATGCCATAGCTTTTGGCAACTTCCTCTACTTCCCTTCTCACTTTCCTTTTCATCTCTAGCTATCTTAGTTCAACATGTATTTTTACACTCAATTCTTGAAAGGTTTCGAACCTTTCTTCCTCAGGGTCCTTAGGCTGACTTAGCAAGTGTTGGATATGTAGTTCCAAGATTTTCTCATCTACCTCATAGCCCATTGGTAGAATCCAGTCTGTCCTTGGCTCCACTGCCTCCATTAGGCATTGATTAGTGTCTACCATGAAACAGACTGTATTTTTGTATTTTTCAACTATTGCTTGTGGAATTCTTTCCCTGGCCTGCATTAAACTTTGGAAGTTTTTGAAGTATCCTTAGAGTGTTGTACTTTGATCCTTGGCATCACCAAGCCCATACATATAATCTCTGATTTGTATGGCAACTAGTTTGTCATTTTTCCATATCCAACCACTTGATCCGGGTAGCTCATTCATATAGTAAAAGAAGAGACATAGTATTAGGCCACCATACTTAAATGAGTTCTTCTTATCCTTCTTTATTTTCTGTAAATTTTCAAACAGTTGGTTCAGGAGAAGCTCACAAAGATCATAATCTGTATTTTCCCTTAACATCTGATAAGCAATGTAGATTGTTGTTCTGGACACAAAATTCTCCTTGCTGGAGTGATATATTTTATAGCATATTATCATAGAGGCAAATTTGATATCCGGATCTATGATATCTCCTATTGTCATTTCTCTTTTATCAAACTTTAATCTAATAGCCTCACTCACTATTTGATTCTTCACAGATTTGAGAGTAGGCAACCCACCAGATGAGTGCAATCCGGTTACTACCCTAATGGCATCTTTTGTTAGCTTGAATGACCTCATCAACCACATGAAGTTGTCATGAGTTCTGCTAAGAACATACTGGACCCATTCATCTTCTACAAAATAGGTAAAGTAGATGCAATATCCAAAATGCTTATCTTAGATGGCCTTGTATTGAGGTTTAAGTTCAAATGTTTCATTTATTAATTGCTTGTGATATATATCCATCAGCTTGGATTCCCCAAATTCATCAATATTGGTGTGTATGTATACCCTAACATCTTCTACATCGAGAACCCCATGTGGAATGCTAGCGAAGGTGTCTAAAGGATCAACTTCTAGGGATTTGTAAGGATGTTTCTTGAACTTAGGGCGTGACCTATTAGATATCTTAACTACATTTGGTGTAGCCATCTTGCAAAAGATTCAGAGAGAGATATTCAAGAATGGAAATACCTTTTTACACTTCTAGGGTTCACGATATGAGCTGGAAAAGATCATTGGTTGAATCAGATTCTGTTGTTGATCTTTGAGAGGGTCGAAGCAATCTTGTTTGTGGAGATCTTTCTTTCTTCTTCTCGAATGCAAATGTGCAAATGGTGAATAAAAGAACCCTTATATTTCTGCACAAACCCTAATTTCATATTGCAATAAATGCACACCTTAAGTCATTCTGGTTCCCTTGTTCTGACCTTGTTCTAAGAGAGATCCTTCCGAATTACTGAGATGCACTTAGAATTATTCTTGGTGATAACTGACAATGTAACTCCCTTTCTGCAATCATTCCATTTATCTGTAGATCAAGATATTTCAATCTTGAATCATACAAGATCTAACTGTGAAAATCCTACTTTTACAGGATGACTGTCAAACCAGATCAATCTTGGATGATTAACCTCTTCAAACCCTTTTCAGATCTTTCATATTTTTATCGAAGGTTATTTAGATATTTCTCTAAGAACCCTTTAATCTACAACTTTCCATGTGCCAATTTCAGGCACCGATTGACTGGCTGGGGGAATTTATTTTCCTTTGTGACTCCCCCTGAGCTAGAGCTCATGTATTTAGTTTTTGAAAGGAATATTAGCACTAGATTCTAGTGTGGATCCATCCCCAACATTTTCTGTGCTTCTCTTCACCCAAATCTTGTTCATCTCCCTTTGAACTTCATCCACATTCACTTTTCCTTTTCCTTTGTCTTGATTTTGATTATGATGCACCGGACCCTTTTTATCCTGATTCTTACTTTTGTAGAATTTGGCAATATGACCGGATCTATTGCAATTGTAGCAAACAACATTTCTTTACAAATTTGACTGATATCCTCTTGATCTACATTGATTAGCCATATGTCCCATTCTATTATATGCAAAGCATCTACCATTGAATGCATTGTTTATTTGCATATTCCTACATTCATGAGATTTGTGACCATACCTTTTGCAGTTAAAACACTATCTGGAGAAGGATGAATTAATCTGATTCATTCTTCTTCTACATTGATTTGCTTTATGACTGAAGTTATTGCAATTGTGGTAGTATCCATTGAAGGATGGATATCTTTGAGCATTTGGTTTCCTTACTAGAGGTCTTCTAGGCTTGTTCCATAGATTTCCTGATCCAGAGTTCTTTTGACTGGATCCAGAGATTTCACCTTTCTCATACCCCAAGCCATGCTTGTCATCTACCCTCTTTTGGTTTTCAAGAAGAACTTCAAGTTGAGCAGAGCTTATCTTGAATTTCTCTTTGTATTCATTTTCTATTTGAAGATCCCTTTTAAGAGTGTCTATTTGATTCTCAAGTTGTTCTTCATTATCTCTATCTTCTTCAAGATCAGATTCTAGATGCCTGATTATTCTATCCATTTTGTGGTAGTCTTCTGACTTCTCCTTGAGAGATTGTTTTATATTGTCTTCAATTTTTATTTTCTCTTCAATTTCTTGGGTGAATTTCATAACCCCTGATTCCATTTCATGTCTTACCATAATGACCTCTTTTGATAGCTTCTCACATAACTTGTTCTTCTTATTCAGATCTTCATTAGTATCATTGACTTCACTTTGACTTGCTAATTGTTGAAGTAGTTCCTTTCTCTTTTTCACAGAGATACTCAGTTTCTCTTTTAGTTCATTTATGAAATCAACAGCTTGTTTGAGTCTTTCCCTCAGGTTATTGACTTTAGATTGAGATTGTTCAAGATCATCTAGGGGAGGATGAAGTTGTTCCCTCATACCATACATATCCATTGAGATTCACAGATCTTCCTCAAGCTGTTAGGCTCTATTTGGAGGAACCTAGCTCTGATACCAATTGTTGGAAACAAAGTAGATAACTAAGAGGGGGGTGAATCAATTATCTTAAATATTTAACTTTGTTTTCTTCTTTATCAATTAGTGTAGCATCAAAACATATGAACATACATAATCATGAGAGCAGAAAAGAAATCAACACACATAACATAAGGATTTTACGTGGAAAACCTTGTTAAGGGAAAAACCACAGGGTGACTAACCCAAGATTGTATTCTCTGTTAAAAGAATAAGAAGTACAAAATGGCACTTACCAATTAGGGCTCATTGCCCAAGCACACTTCCTACAAGAGACTCACTGTCTACAAAGATACAGAATGTAACTAGATGTTTGAACTGAAGAGAGGCATCCACATATGCTGAGATTTAGTTTTGGTTAGGCTCAATATACTGATCTACTGCACTTCATTCTTCCTCTGCTTTAGTGCTATTATTCTATCACATACTAGACTTGTATTGCTGCTTCCACACTTCTCTCTACCCTCTTTCATACACTATACTACACACACACACTCATTCATACCAAAATCCATCTGGTATATATATCCATACCAAGGATTTCAACATCTTTCTAGTCGGCATCCGGAATACTCAAGATATTTACTAAATACTAGTCTATCGGCTGGGTCCATACTTAATATGTGATGCATATCAAAAATATAGACATGGAATTCATCAAACATGTCAGCCAACCATGAATGATCCCTAAAGAAGCTTGATCAGCATCAATTTCTCATCCAGATTAAAGTCTGATGCTCTATCAGTTAGTTCTTCCTTAGTCTACTCTGCCTGTCAGCAACCCAACACTTAGATGCTCATATCTTTTTATTTTTTCATCACTGGAGGCTCAATCTCTGAAATGTAGCAGTCATGGTACTCGTCTTGACTTTCCCAAGTCTGTACTTTGCTAAGATACATCCTCTGAGAGATCTGGACCTAATTGTTAGACCTTGTTGCATGCTCTATTCTTGTTCATTGGACAGAAACATTCTTCAATCTTACTTCCAATATAGTCATATTGTACTATGCGGATGTGTGGGATAGACCTTGTTGCCATCAATGACAACAATAATGAAGCCACACAGTGTCTCTTGCCAACAATATTTATATTAGTAAGTGTCGACCTCATCCTTAATGGGATGACTATGTTTTCAAACTGCCCAACTGAATGAACCATATGGTAGCCTTCCACAATCAACATGTAGACTTTTTCTTAAAAATTAATTTCAATTAAAGACTAAGTAACTTAGGACTATTAAGATGTCATTAAGTTTGCAACTGAATCACTATTGAGGTGTGAAATAAGGCAACTTTTTAGTTGTGCCTGGGTCATGACTTTTAACCAATCAGTTGAGCCGTGGTGTCCAGATATTAATAAGGTTAAAACTTGAGAGGATAAAAAAGGGATAGGAAGGAGGATTGAACTGTTACAAAGAGAAAAAAAGTGGCTGGAGAAGAGAGGGAATATGTGGATAGAAGGACGTTGACCCTGTGACTGGTTTACAAATCTTTGTCAACTCTTAAATTGATCATTTTCAGGTATTCTTCAATTTTGTAAGAAGACATCGATTATCATATCTTTAGTGAATACACTGTAGTCTTATGGTGATTGTATGAGTTCGCTAGTGGGGTTAAATCTTCTAATTTTATATTGTAACAGTCGATAACTAGTAAGGTTTGACGTAGGAAAATGCAGATAACTATTTGAGAAAACTATATTAATCTATCTCTGTAAACAATGAGCTTAGGAATGCAAATCGTATAGTTGACACATTGTGATGCAAGTGAGTTCTTTGTTACAGTTACTAATTTTACCATTTGCCTATTCTTTAGAAACTGATTATCATATCAATGCAAAGAATGGAGAATAAATGACCATCATAGTGAAAGATTATCATAGCTGTCTTTGGCTTTGAAAATAGTTCACCTATCAAATAAGTTTGTAGCAAGTCAATGGAATGATTGTGAGTTAAGCAAACAATAAGCTCTCGAATATTAAAGAAATGAACGAACCTTGTTTTCATACTCTTAACTTGAACCATATAGTATTGAGGTTAAAAGGATTTAAAATATTGTCTTGTATAGGCTATATATATATGTATAATAGATAATGTTATCTACCCATGAGAACTAGATTCATAGGAATCTTTAGTAAACTATTGTATCACATCAAACGAGAGTAACTAAGAGATACTATGGTAATTGAAATAAGATTTTAATTAGAATCCCATTAAAGACTATTTGTCTTTATTATTGACGTTATCCTTGAAGAGATCCAATGCAATGGAGTTGGCTAAGTCTACTAGAGAATGACCTTGTAGGGATATATATATACATTTAGGGTATGTTTTGTTTATAACACATTATCAAAGTTATTCTATGTTACTTTGTATAGGAGATATTATCTATTTAAGAACTATAGTATTATTAATCTTGGATGAGTTAATCAAGGGTTAATTGTAAATCTAGAACTCCTAGATAGAAGATATGGTTATATTGTTATATCATATTAACAAAGTATGTTAGGGATACCCTAGAGTCGATTACAAACCAATTGAATGGTTATGTCATATAGACTTATTTAAGTTAAAAGGTATTATTATTATGACTCAGATTAAACTATTTCATGATTAAGGTTGGTAAGAGAATTAAACTGCAAGAATATGATAGTATTCAAGTTGAGTAGGGGTGGGTGAACACAACAACTACATTCATTATGAATGATATTGATATTAAAAACTTTGGCCAAAGTAATGCATTTGTTTTCTACATGCATTGTCAATTCACTGTATTTGGATTACTCATTCTGTCAGAAATCATACTTAGCTAGAAGGTATCTAGGGTTTTATGGTTGATAGAGTCGAGTAGAATACAACACTATGTACTTAGAAAAGGCAAATTACCACTAGTCACCTAAGGTCTATATCATTCATGAAGGGTAGGGCCACTTCCTATGTAGAAAATGTGTGGGAGACTGCTGGTCTGTGGATGGAGGTAAATCACTAGAAATATACTCTCTCTCCAAGAAAGAAACATGCCGGAACTTGTGATAAGGATGTTAGATATTCAAAAGCAGTATTTATTCCCAAAATGTGTATATGTAATGGATTTACATTTGTAAACTTTGTAAATGAGAAAGACAATATGGTTTATTGTAATTTATGAAAAGAAATCTTGTAATTGTAGTTACTTGATGATATGTTGAATAAAAAAAAATTCTCATTTTTACCTTGTTGATTTACTCTATGGTAAATTTATGGTTTTACTATGGTTTTAGAACATGGATGTTACACTTACAAAACATAAATTTTAAATGAATTCCTTTGATCCACCAAAAGGTAAATCAAAAGTGGTTTTTTTTCAGCATTTTGATAGGTGTAGAGGAGACTTCATTATAGGCATGGTTTAAAACTATCGGGGTTCTATCCAAGGGGTTTTTAATCTAAGGGGGTTTGATCAAACCCTCTTCAATTAAAATCCTTTAAATAGAACCTTTCAAGGCCTAAATCATTATGATTTCTAAAACTATGTGATTTCAACAAAAAATAGGATGTCCCAAAAAGTGTAACCCATTATTGTTGCAGCACCCAGTACCTACAATACTAGCACCTAAGAATGATGTAGAATGGAGGATGTGTACCAATTCAAGGCCATCAACAAAATCACAATCAAGTACAAATTTAATTTCCCAAGGATGGATGATATTATGGACTGCTTGAGAGGAGCAAAGTAATTCACAGAGATAGATTTGAAGTTTGGGTTTTACCAGATCAGGATATGGGAAGGAAAAGAATAGAAGATAGCATTCAAAACAAAAGAAGGATTGTATGAGTGGTTAGTGATGCCATTTAGACTAACCAATGCATGAAGAACTTTCATGATGCTCATGAATGAGGTACTCAAAGATTTTTTGCGTGGGTTTTTTATTCTTTATTTATATGATATTCTATTTTTTAGCAAAACCTTAGAGGAACATTTGATTCATGTTTGTAGAGTTTTTGAGAGGTTGAGGGAAGAGAAACTATTGATAAATTTAAAGAAGTACAACTTTGTCAAGGAGTTAGTGTACTTGGGATATGTGATTGTAACATCAAAAAATGTCACCTTGGGGACTTTTCCCTCATAAGGTTTAGCTCCTTGTTCTTTTGCCTGCATTTAGGATATCTTACTTCATAATTTGGTGTCTCGATGGAATGAACCCTAGGTAACATGACAAATGGGACCTAGGAGGACCCCTTGACTTGTACCATGCCTAAAATAGGGGGCCAGACTTGGATGGCCGTGCCCTAGTCCTACCCTATTTTGGGGTAGCCCCAATTTTAGATTGTCAATTTATGACCGTTACTTGGGTCCTATGCTAACACGATAAGTTTCAATTACAAAAATCTTGGTAGGAGTGTTTGTAGTTACATATAAAAGCATGTTTAGGTATTCATTTGAAGACTAGATGGCAATTGT
The DNA here is from genome assembly GCA_027924645.1 of Cunninghamia lanceolata. Lineage (NCBI taxonomy): Eukaryota > Viridiplantae > Streptophyta > Pinopsida > Cupressales > Cupressaceae > Cunninghamia > Cunninghamia lanceolata. The sequence goes on from BSBN01000482.1 coordinate 7,890,656, forward strand.
GATGTTCAAGTGTTTTCAAGGTGATTCAAGGCTTTCATTGTGTTGCAAGAGTAGATTTGTGTGGTTTGTGTGTTTGTGTTTGTAGATTTGAGCATCCATTTCATCATGGAATGAATAGCATCTTCCTCCCATGATGTCTTCGCTACAAGGTGATATTATATTGTGTTTTTATCATCATTTCCTTTGGTTTTTACCTTTGCCTCACAAGGACATGCACACTCTATTTGACAATGGTGTTTGGAGACTTAAGTGTCCTCTGGGACTTAACTAAGGCAAGCCTCTAAAAACCACAACCCCCTCCCAAAGTTTCCATCCTTGCAGGTTACAGGTTGCAGAGCTGCGAAAAGTGAAGTTGTAGGAAGGCATCTTGGAGTATTGAAATCATAGATCAGAAGGAAAAATACACACCTAGACTTGGGTGCGTGCTCATTAGTCCTCCAATTTCCATGATGGAAAAATCTCTAAGACAATAGGTAAGAGTTGCAGACTGAATTTCCAGATTTGGACAAAAGGAAGGGCATTGGACTTGGGCAACCACTCTTTTGTCCCTGACTTTTTTGCCTTGGAACCCTAAAAATAGGTACTTTGTGATTTGATATTTTGCTTCCATCTGCAAGAGCTTTTTCTATTATTCTTCCATTTATAGTCATATTTACAAAATTAGGGTTTTAATGGTTAATTGAGCATAAGAGAAGGAAACTTGATAATTAAATACCCTAATCCAAGCTTCCCTACATCTCATAGCGATCTAGGGTATGATAGTGAATTTCCACTCGACCCTAGATCCTTGAATTTATAGGGCAAAAGGAGGATTCAAACATCTAACAACTAAAACATTAAACAATCCAAATTTTACCCAAAACATTTTGGTGAACTCGTGTCTTTGGACTTAAATTGTAACTTGCTGAGTGTGTGTCTTCAGATTTGGATTGATTTCATTCATTCATATAGTCATTCACTTTATTGCATTGAGAAAAATTTAAAAAAATTGTATTGTTAGGCTTACTAAATTGCATCAATTCTTTCTAAATTTTCCTAATTCGTGATTTTTGATTTTTGCATAGAAAATTTCAACAAAAAACTAGCAATTTTCATGCATTTTCATTAGATTTGCATCAGCATTTTGCATATAATGGCTTGAAAATAAGTTTTATATCTGAGTACACTTCATTTCCATCATAAATTAGACTTCAAAACATTCACATAGCATTTTGTGTCAACATCCTAAACCTAGGGCTTCAAAAACAACGATTTTCACTAAAATTGGCCTTATCAACTCTATAAACTTGCACCATAGGCATGTTCTGAAGATTATTTCTGAATTAATTGGATGTTATTATGGTAATCATTTTCTTCCTCTCCTGAAAATCTTCACAACACCCTTTTAATGGGCTCTTGTATTGAAAATTCGATGAAAAACTACACATTCTGGCTATTTTTGCCCTACGGTTTGGCCTAGTTTACACTCTAAGTGTGTTGTGACAAATTTTATGAATTGAGGTCACTGATATCATTGATTTTTTTTTCTTCACCTCCTAAAATTTGTTACAACACCTCTTTTGCTAGGTCTTGGAATTGAAAAACCGTGAAAAATAGCCTATTTTTGCTATATTTTCACTAGGGTTTTACCTTAAGTGGCACTAAAAGCATGTTGTATTGGGTATTTTGGCACCAAGTGGCTGTTATTAATTATATAATTTCCTCTCCATCATCACTTTCCTCAAAAAACCCTTTGTTATCCTCTTTTGCATTGAGTTTTGGTGAAAAAAGTGCTTATTTTGACATATTTTCACTATATTTTGACTTGGCATTATCTTAGATTTGTATCAAGAGTGTGTTGTGAAGGATCATATTGCTGTTTTAGACTTATATCAGACATATAAGTTTCTTCCCATGACTAAAATCCTTACAATACCCTTTATTTCACTTATTTCCATTCGAAAAAGTACAAAAATCAAACATTTGAGGCTATTTTGGGGCATATCGCTTTGCACTTGCCTTTGATATACTTTTGGAAAAAATTTCAAATCTGATTTGACAATAAAAATATGGCCTCTAATCACAACAACAATAATGGTTTCCCTCCTAGACCTTACATGAAAAGAAAGGCTCATAAACCTGAAATTGTGTTTACACCTCATGATAGAACAATTTGAGACTCCGATGGACCTCTTTACATCACTGTGAAAATAATGGGAAATGTTGTAGATGGAACTCTTATTGATCCTAATTTTATGACTAATGTTACCACTAAGGAGTGCCTCTTTTCACATCAACTAATGCAAGGTTCTTATGACCCCTCCAACATGATGATTAAGACACATAAGGGAACCCTTATCAAGCCTTTGGGTAAGATATCATTGTTGGTAAGTATATTTGAGAAACATGTTGAAAAATGGTTTGATGTCACCCCCATTTCTGATACCTTTGAAATCAAACTTGGAATCCCTTGGTTAAAGGCTATGAAAGATATCCCTTCAACTATCTATAAATGTGTAAAATTTCCTTTGAATGGACAAGTGCATGTCATTTCTCAAAATACATACAAACCTTCAAGTAAACAACAAAATTTTACATTGGATTACTTTTGCAACAAAACTAACAACAAACTGAAACTACGAACAAACTTTACATTTTTGAGCTCTAGAAATTAGAAAGCAAAATTGTTACATATAGTACCAAGTCCTTCTATATAAGAAACAACAAAAGATAAACAACCCGCATGTGAAGAGAACTTTAGACTGAAAGGACAAGGTCCCTATGCTGAGGTTCCTCCTCTAAAATCCTTACAAGGATTGAGAGGTCATTGTCAACAATAAAATGTTCTAGCACGACAAATAAGGTTTGATCCCGGTGCTTCAACTTCTAAATTACACAAGCCTATGAATGAGGATAGCCCTATCTTACAAGAGATAAGTGGTAAAATAAATTGAAATAGAAAAGCAAGAGAAAGAAGAAAAAGAAGACAAGCTTATGCTATAAACCTTGTCTCTCAACAAGAAAACATTGATCCCAACATTCAACCAAACAATAATGATCCTAGCAATGAACAACATGATGAATAAGACATGAATTTGGCTATGGTACCCTATGTCCCACTTTCCTCCAACATTAGGGAGTGAGAAGATGATGACGATGATTTGCTTATAGACAACTTCTAGCCCAGAAGGGGCCCTATAGGTAGGTATCTCTAACCCTTTATCTCTATCATGATGTGCTTCCCCCGTGATGTATTATGTTTTGTTTAGGCTTGCTGGGATGACCTCGGATTCTCCTGTAAGGTCTGGGATACTAGGAGACTGCCTCTATTGTGACCTTCTTCTATTTGTATCATCATTCTTCTATATTGTCTCTCTCTGATTTCATTGTTGAGTGTTGTGTCTTATGGACATAGCATCATGGTTGGTAACACTAGGGGTACCCTCCCATGTGACTATCCCTAAGACACTTGTTTCTCCTCTCTGATTTATTGTTTCCCTTCCTCTAGTGTTTCCACCTAGCAAGCGGATGATGACAAACATTTATACTGATGTGGACCTACTATCCCTTTCGAGAGCAATCAAAAAATGGACTTAGTTCCTAATATGATGATGGGGTTGTATATTTTATCCGACGCTTGGATAGTGGAAGTACTCATGCTTTCCACGTAGTGAATTTGATGTTTCTATCACATTTACAAACCTTAACCATACTGCTACTTTGTGTACCTTTGTTTGTCTTTGAATCTAGCCTTGGCAGTACTCGATTCGGAGAGCTTCATGATATAGCCCCACGGTTATCCTCGAACTCCAAATTCATTGTATAACCTTGGCTCTTTATGTTATTAATCATATGCATTAATGTTGTTGTTTATCATGATCTTGTTTGCAAGGATGTGTTTGTGGAAACACTTGGCGATTGTAAAGTACATGTCACCTCCGGGGGGCATGGGCTTTGCGAAATTTGGTGTTCCCTTGTGTGTTTTCTTCATACCTTAATGTGCTTGATATCGATAACTGATATCAACCACCTTAAGGTGGGGGCATATATAAGGTAAGTTGTTTGTTATAGATGTTAGCAATGTGTTTGTTCTCATGTGCAAATACCTGCGCGATGAGTGCATCATGCATCCTGAGTTTGTTTGCAATCATTCAATCAATCAATCAATCATGTAAGCCCTCTGTGAAGGTGGGATATCGAGTATATCTTTTTTTCTTAATCTCTCTGTGGAGGTGGGGATGGTGTATTTTTTAGAGAAGATTGCATCATCCTTTCATTTTCAAAAGTCCTCTACAGAGGCGGGGAGCGGTTATGTGACTAAGTCAGCCCTTAAGCATGTTTTTGGTGATCGTTGTGGTGAAGCCCAATCATGAGTGTGTTCATGTAATGTGCCTGAGATGGTGATGAACCTAGAAATAGGGAACACACCATTGCTTGTTTGCCGTGTTTTCTCCATATATTCAAGTATGTGTTTTGGTGTATTCACTTTGTTTGGCGTGTTTGTTGCCCCATATGCAGAATAAAGACTAGTGCCTTAGGGTTGTGCTTCCTACATTTTGGGAGGTTTTGTGTGTCTTGCATGTGTGTTGCCCCATATATACAAAGACCTGTGTGATGAGTGCATCATGTATTATGGGAGGTTTGTTTACTTTCTAGTACTTGCATCTGCATTTCATGTATATGAGAAAAAAGAAAAGAAAAGATATTATTTATGTCTTCCATGCATTAATGTGTCTTGTATACATTGACTGTCTTCTCTGTGTTCTGAGTGACTGTAATTGTCTTCTTCATGTTTTGTGTGCTTGTTACTATCTTCTATGTGATTGATGTGTCTTCTCCGTGCTTGATGTGTTTGTCATGTTTGTGACCTTACTTTAATGCATGTATTGGCCTTATGTTTATACATACATTAAAGTGGGGTCTAAATGTAGCATCAGAAAATGTCCCCTTAGGGACTTTTCCCTCATAAGGTTTAGCTCCCCAGGGTCTTTTGCATGCATTTAGGACATCTTACTTCATAATTTGGCATCTCAATGGAATGAACCCTAGGTAACATGACAAATTCAACCTAGGAGGACCCCTTGAGCTGTACCCTGCCCAAAATAGGGGGGGAGGACTTGGGCAACCATGCCCTAGTCCTGCCCTATTTTGAGACAGCCCCAATTTTGGGATGTCAGTTTATGACTATTATTTGGGTCCTATGCTGACACGGTAAGTTTGAATTACAAAAATCTTGGCGGGAGTGTTTGTAGTTGCATATAAAAGCATGTTTAGGCATTCATTTGTAGACTATATGGCAATTGTGATGTTCAAGTGTTTTCAGGGTGATTCAAGGCTTTCATTGTGTTGCAAGAGCATATTTGTGTGGTTTCTATGTTTCTGTTTGCAGATTTGATCATCCATTTCATCATGGAATGAAGATAATCTTCCTCCCATGATGTCTTCACTACAAGGTGACATTATATTGTGTTTTCATCATCATTTCATTTGGTTTTTGCCTCTACCTCACAAGGGCACACACTCTCTATCTGACAATGGTGTTCTGAGACTTAAGTGTCCTTCAAGGCTTGATTGAGGAAATCCTCTAAACACCGCAACCCCATCCCAAAGTTTCCATGGTTGCAGGTTACAGGTTGCAGAGCTGGGATAACTGAAGTTGTAGGAAGGCATCTTGAAGTGTCAGAATTGTAGAATAGAAGGAAAAACATCCACCTGGACTTGGGCACCTACTCATTAGTCCTCCAATTTTCGTGATGGAAAAATCTCTAGGATAGTAAGTAAGAGTTGCGGACTGAGTTTCTGGATCTAGACAAAAATTAGTGCATTGGACTTGGGCACCCGCTCTTTTGTCCCCAACGTTTCCACCTTGCAACCCTGAAAATAGGTACTCTGTGATTTGATATTTTACTTCCATCTGCAAGAGCATTTTCTGTTATTCTTCCATTTACAGTTGTATTTACAAAATTAGCATTTTAATGGTTAATTGAGCATAAGTGAAGGAAACTTTATAATTAAACACCCTAATCCAAGCTTCCCTACATCTCATAGCAATATAGGGTATGATAGTTGTTGAAATTAGGACAAACAACTGAGATGTGGGGGTGAATCAGTTGTCACCAAAATCCTATTCTTTATTAACTTAAAACCTTCTTAGCATATCAATGATTTAATCATGAAAGAATAATGCAATAATTTAAGAGAAAAAATAAATTCAACACATATAACACCAAGATTTTAATGTGAAAAACCTGGTTAAGGAAAAAACCACAGGGTGACTAACACAAGATTGTATTCTCTATTAAAAGAATAAGAAGAATAAAATGGCACTTGCCAGTTAGGGCTCACTGCTTGAGCACACTGCTCACAAGAGGCCCACTGCCTAGAGGAGACACATTGTCTACAGAAGAATATGAGTATTACATACTTGAACTGGAGATTAGCATCTTCACTATGCTTGAGTCAGTTCCATTTAAGCTCAACCCCTCTGCTCTACTTTTCGCTCCTCTTCACTACCACCTTCTTATCATGACCACACGGATACAATTGAATGATTTCACAACTCTTATTTATACATGACATCAACTTTGGAATGATCATCAAAGTTGGCAAAACATACACTTATTTTATTACAGAGCAATTACAAAAATACAACTTGACTTCTTAGAAAAACTTCATGCGTATCACTACACTATTGGCCACACATAGCTGGGACTTCAATCTTCTTTGAGGAACATGCCATGCTTCGTAAAACATCTTCAAGATTATCTAAAACATGCACAAATCATTCAGCCAGCCAAGACTAGGAAGAACACCATCACCCAAAGGTAAATCTTCAATTACGAACTCAATCTTCAATGTAGACTATCAACATGAACTAGACACAATCCAGAGACCCCCACAAGCATTCTTGAATCACCAAGAACATCTGCACTACTTCTGCTTACTATAATCATTCACATCTTCATCTAGAACCTTAAGAACATAGTCAGTCATCACTATCACATTAAAAGGATTGCTTGTGGACCTCCAAACCACAAACCAATTGAGTTGTCAATTCACATTAGCCTCGTAAACATGCCACCAGATCTGTAAAACATGATATTGTATTTCCAGATCTCACTGGACCTATTTGTGTCACTCTGTCACCTCTAAATAGTTGCTAGAACTAGTTTTACTCTCATGGACATAACTCCTCAACATTTTCATGCACACCTCTCAAATCTTGACTAGATCATCTTCATACACATATCTACAAACCCTTTGATGTGCATTCTCTGATCTTCATCTAGCTGGGATCTTCACTTCATAGAGCTTCATTACCTTCATTGTTCTTCTCTGTTTCTGATAGGACCAATTTTCTCAATATCCTCAGTACACAACTCATCCAATCCTTGACATCAATTCAACATGAGTATGTCGACATTAATGACAACACCGGTTAGGCCCATACTTGCAACAATCCCCCCCTTTGTCATTGATGGCAACATCTAATGTGAAAAACTATTTTAACCATCAAGACAAGAACTTCTCCTCACTAACTGACATAGACCCCCCTATCAATAGCAACCATTCACATGTCTTCTCTTCCTTTACTACTCCCCCTTTGATCAACAACCACTTTTTGTTTTTCACACGTCTTCTCTCCCCCTTTGACATCAATGGAAAAGGGCACATACTTCCAACCACTTCTCATACTTCAGAATCATACTAACTGCTCCCCCTAAGTATAAGCCTCCTAACATCAATCCAGATCACAAGATATGATTATGGGATCCACCGGACTAATGCACATCAGTGCACCTTAATTTAGAACTGGAGGGATAATAACCCCTAACTTCTCCGTGAGATACTCAAAAGTGTCCTTAGGTAGAGGTTTGGTAAAAATGTCTACAATCTGATCCTTTGAGGCTACAAACTCCAATCTGACTTCATTCTTGTTCACCTGCTCTCTCAAAAAGTGGAACTTGATGGATATATGTTTTGTCTTTGAATGCAATGCTAGATTTTTTTATATGTTTATTGCACTTGAATTATCACAGAAGATTGTGATAGGTTCTTCATACTCCACTTTGATATCTCTTAGCATTTGCTTCATCCATAATACTTGAGTGCAACTGCTTGTTGCTGCAATATACTCTACTTCTACAGTGGATAGAGATATTGCCTCTTGTTTCTTGCTTAGGCAAGAAACCAATCTTTTTCCTGAAAATAATGCACCACCACTAGTACTCTTCCGGTCATCCACATCTCCTGGCCAATCAGCATCTATATATGCATGAAGAGAGAAATCATGATCATGAGGATACCATAATCCATACTCAACTATTCCCTGCAGATATCTAAGAATTCTCTTGATTGCCATGACATTAGACTCTCTAGAATTAGCTTAGAATCTGGCAACAAGACCAACAACATTCATAATATCAGGTCTAGTTTGAGTAAGTTAGAGAAGTACTCCAATCATTAACCTGTACTTTTTCTAATCAGCCTTGGGGATTCATCATCTTTACTCAACTTACATCGAGTTGACATGGGAGTATTCATTTCCTTTGAATCTTCAATCCCAAATTTCTTCAACAATTCTTTCACATATTTGGTCTATGATATGAAGATTCCTTTCTTTGTTTGAGTGATTTATAGACCCAAGAAGAAATTTATTTCCCCAAACATAGACATCTCAAATTCACTTTGCATTTGATTTGTGAAAGTCTTGCACATACTATGTTTCCCTCCAAAAATGATATCATTGAAAAATACTTCAACAATCAAGATATTTTCATGATAAATCTTAAAATACAGATTACTGTCAATAGTACCTTTGTTGAAACCAATCTTCAAAAGATTTTTTTCCAATATTTCATACTAGGCTCTTGAGGTTTGTTTGAATCCATACAATGCCTTCTTTAACTCACAGACCATATCTCCATGATCAGACAATTGAAATCCATTTGATTGCTCAATGTATACCTCTTCTTCCAAATCACCATTTAGGAAAGAAGACTTGACATCCATCTGATATACCTTGAAATATCTGAAGTCAGCAAAGGCAAGAAATAATCTGACTACTTCAATTCTTTCCACCGGAGTAAAAGTTTCTTCAAAGTCAACTCTTTCTACTTGAGAATAACCCTTACAGACCAATGTGGCTTTGTTTCTTACTACTTCACCATCTTCATTCATTTTATTCCAGAAGACCCACTTAGTGCCAATCACATTTTTGTCCTTAGGTCTAGGAACAAGATCCCAAGTGCGATTCTTTTCAATTTGCATCAATTCTTCCTCCACTGCTTTAACCCAACTTTCATCATTACATGCTTCACTTACTATTTTTGGTTCAATCTTTGAAATTAAACAATACTTCACTAAATCTTGAGAAATTTTTCTTCTTGTTTGAACACCTTTGCTTCTATCTCCTATGATTTGATCTTCAAAATGATTTAGTATTACATACTTGGGAGTTTTGGGATTCTCTTGCACTTCTAATTCTTCGACAAGTTCATCCAAACTTGTCTCTTCTTCTTGTATATCAGGATTCTCTAGATTAGTCTGAATCTGAACTGGAGTTGGGACATGTCCTCCTCAATCTAAGACATCATTCTGATCATCTACTTCATACTCATAATACCTTAAAGGACCCTCCATGCATTCATCAACCTTTACATTTGTACATTCTACAATCTTTCTCAATCTCTTATTATAACACCGGTATGCTTTGCTTTAAGTAGAATATTCCAAGAATATTCCTTCATCACTTCTAGCATCAAACTTGCCAAGGTCTTCATCTCTTTTGATATATCATTTACTACCAAAGACTCTAAAATACTTCATAAGAGTGATGCCAAACAAAAGTTCATAAGGGGTCTTACTAGTATTGCCTCTTATTTGTACCCAATTGAGAGTATACACAACAGTTCTTACAGCTACTCTCCAATAGATCTAAGGAACATTTGCTTCCATCATAATGGTCCTAGATGCTTCCTAGATGGTCTAGTTCTTTCTCTCCACTACTCCATTCTACTGTGGAGTCCTTGGAGTAGATAATTGTCTCTTTATCCCATGTTTCTCATAGAATGTTATGAACTCACCGGATGTGAATTCTCTACCTCTATCAGACCTGAGGCATTTTATGTTTATGCCAATTTCATTTTCTACCATAGCCTTGAATATTTTGAACTTTTCAAGTGCTTCAGATTTCTCCTTCAAGAAAGTAACCCACATCATCCCGGAGTGGTCATCAATCAGCAACATGAAATACCTATCTCCTTGCAGACTCTTGGTTCTTGCCAGACCATAGAGATCGGTGTGCACCAAGTCTAACAATCTGGTTGAAGATTGTTCCTTACTTTTGAATGTGACTCTGTTCTACTTACCCAACTGACATTCTTTGCACAAATTGTTAGTAGGTTTCACCAGTCTAGAAGATCTCTTACAACTTGAGTGTTGCTTATCTTGATGATATTATCAAAATTCACATGAGACATTCTCCTATGCCACAACCAACTCTGATCAATTTGAACAAATTAGTAACTTTTGCCAGTACCAACCAAGTGGAAAATGTTACCTTTTGTCTTTGTATTAGATGCAATCTCAATTCTAGAGCTTTCAAAGATCTTGCATTTTCCATTTTTGAATCAGAAATCATAGCCTTTGTCCATCAACTATCCAAAACTAAGAAGATTATGCTTCAAACCTTCAACATACAGAACATCACTAGTTTTGTTATTTCCATCAAAAGAAATGGTTCCTCTACCTCTAATTATGCCAGTAGAATTATGTCCAAACATTACAACTCCACCTTCATATCTTTACAATCTTAAGAACTTACTCTTGTGACCAGTCATATGGTGAGAGCATCCACTGTCAATAACCCATTCATCTTTTTCTTCAACCTGAGCGGCCAAAGCACTTTCAATCATCTTATGATTGGTAGATTCAATAGGCACTAGATCTTCTTTGATGACAATAAACACCCAGTCACTTCCGAGTTTATTTCCTATCTCAGATTCATCACCTGTTACTCCTTCATCATCATCTTCTTGAACATAGTAACACTTCTTCTAATACCTTGATCTATTAGGGTTTGGCCTTAAAAACCTTTCTAGACATCTTGAGGCAAAATGACCAATCTTATTGTAGGCAAAACATTTGAAAGGTAATTTTCCTTCATACTTACCCGATCCTCTTGGTAGTCTCTTTACAATAAGGGCTTCAAGTTGTTTAGCTTCTAACTCATCTTCTTCCAGATCTTTCCTTGCTTTATCATACCATGTCAATTTCCTTAAGGAACTTTCTCCCAGATCATATCTTTGTTTGCCTTTTGTAGAGGCACTAACTTTGAGTGTAGATCCAATCTTAGGAAGTACTTCACCAAACTCAACCAACTCAAATGCAGATATCTTACCAACCAATTGATCCCTTGTAATAGTTGTTCAAGATCTGATTTTCTCAATAGCAGCAACTTTGTGTTTGTAAGCAAGAGGTAAAGATCTGAGAACTTTGGTAACAATCTCATCTTCATCTAATATTCCACCAACACATCTAATGCCACATATAAGCTCATTTACTTTTGACATAAATAAAGTGATATTCTCATCTTCACTCATCTTCAATTTTTCAAACTTTCCTTCCAGACTTTGCAGCTTGGCACACTTTACATATTTGTCTCCTTCATATAGAGTTTCCAGCTCTGTCCAAATTTCATAGCCAGTCTTCAATCCCATAACATTTGTCAGCTTTGAATTAGTCAAGGCACTTAGTAGGGCTTCTTTAGCTCGAAGATTATTGTGTGCATCTCTGACTTCATCTATAGTTGTTCGACCATTCTTTGGGGGAACATATTTATTGTAGTTATGTTCCAATACTAATCTCCCATGGATTGTAACTGACATTCCATGCGGCTCTTCCAAAGAGTGTAGTTTGTTCCATCAAACCTTGGACTATCCTCCTTGTAGGTCGATATCCTAGATCTCCTCAAGTGGTTAAGCTTCTTCTAGAGGAACCTAGCTTTGATACCAATTGTTGAAACTAGGACAGACAACTAAGAGGGGGGTGAATCAGTTGTCACCAAAATCCTATTCCTTATTCACTTAAAACCTTCTTGGCATATCAATGATTCAATCATGAAAGAATAATGCAATAATTCAAGAGAAGAAACAAATTCAACACATATAACACTAAGATTTTAATGTGGAAAACCCAGTTAAGGGAAAAACTACAGGGTGACTAACCCAAGATTGTATTCTCTGTTAAAACAATAAGAAGAATAAAATGGCACTTGCCAATTAGGGCTCACTGTTTGAGCACATTGCTCACAAGAGGCCCACTGCCTATAGGAGACACACTGTCTATAGAAGAATATGATTATTACATACTTGAACTAGAGATTAGCATCTTCACTATGCTTGAGTCAGTTCCATTTAATCTCAACACCTATGCTCTTCTTTTTGCTCCTCTTCACTATCACCTTCTCATCATGACCACATGGAGACAATTGAATGACTTCGCAACTCTTATTTATACATGACATTAACTTTGGAATGATCATCAACATACACTTATTTTATTACAGAGAAATTAGAAAAATACAACTTAACTTATTACAAAAACTTCATACGCATCACTACACTGTCGGCCACACATAGCTAGGACTTCAATCTTCTTTGAGGAACATGCCATGCTTTGTAAAACATCTTCAATATTATTCGCAACATACGCAAATCATCTAGTCGGCCAAGACTAGGAAAACACACCATCACCCAAAGGTAAATCTTCAATTACGAGCACAATGTTCAATGTAAACCGCCAACATAGACTAGACAATCTGAAGACCCCCACGAGATTGTTTGAATCACCAAGAACATATGCACCACTTCTACTTATTGTAATCATTCGCATCTTCATCCAAAACCTCAAGAACATAGTCAGTCATCACTGTCACATTAGAAGGATTACTTCTGGACCTCCAAACCAAGAACCAATTGAGCTATCAATTCACATTAGCCTCCCAAACATGCCACCAGATCCTTAGAACATGATATTGTATTTTCAGATCTCACCAGACCTATTTGTGTCACTCTGTCACCTTTGAATAGTTGCCAAAACTAGTTTTACTCTCATGGCCATAACTCCTCCACATTTTCATGTGAACATCTCAAATCTTGACTGGATCATATTCAGACACATATCTACAAGCCCTTTGATGCACATTCTCTGATCTTCATCTAGCTGGGATCTTCACTTCATAGAGCTTCACTGCCTTCCCTATTCTTCTCTAATTTTGATAGGACTAATTTTCTCAATATCCTCAGCACATAACTCATCCAATCCTTGACATCAATGCAACAGGAGTATGGAACCCCAAAAAAAGGTACTCTATGATTTGATATTTTTCTTCTGTCTACAAGATCTTTTTCTATTATTCTTTCATTTATAGTCATATTTATGAAAGTAGGGTTTTAATGGTTAATTGAGCATAAGAGAAGGAAACTTGATAATTAAACACCCTAATCCAAGCTTCCCTACATCTCACAGTGATCTAGGGTATGATAGTGAATTGCCACTTGACCCTAGATCCTTGAATGTATAGGGTGAAAGAAGGATTTAAACATATAACAACTAAAACATTAAACAATCAAAATTTTACCCTAAACAATGATCTCATTTGAGGGTCTTAAGATAGATCCCAAGAAAGTAAGTGATATCATAAAATGGCCTACACCAAGGAGTATTATTGAGGTAAGACTATTTCATGGATTGGCTAGTTTTTACCAAAAGTTCATTACAAATTTCAATAGCATATGTGCACCTATAACTGAAACAATGAGAGGAGATAGAAAAGAATTTAAATGGACTATAGCCTGATAGCCAAGAGTTTTGATTGTTTGAAGAAAAAACTTACAAGGCAACCTATTTTATCACTTCTACATTTTAACAAGGTATTTCAAGTAGATTGTGATGCTAGTGGTAATGCCATAGGAGTTGTATTAAGTCAATAAGGAAGACCCATTGCATATTTTAGTGAAAAAATAATGATGTTAGGAAGAAGTATTATGTTTATGATCAACAATTTTATGCTATTGTTAAAGCATTAAAGAAATGGAGACATTATATTTTAACTAAGAAATTTGTTTTGTACATTGATAATCAAGACTTACAATAGATGAATAGTGAAGTGAAGTTGAATCCAAGGCATTTGAAATCGGTTGATTTTTTGCAAAGATATACATTTTTGTTGAAGCATAGAAGTGGGAAGTCTAATAGAGTTGTAGATGCCTTGAGTAGAAGGCAAAATTTATTAGTGGAGATGAGAATTGAAGTTGTTGGATTTGAAGTTCACTCAAGCATTTGTGTCTAGAGGATCCAAATTTTTTAGAGGCATGGAAAGCTTTCCTACAACCTATCACCATGGATAGAATATAGTGGTTGGATTACATAATCCAAGATGGCATACTATTTAGAGGAAGTTAGTTATGCATTTCAAGTAGTTCCATGAGAGAGAACTTGATAAAATAAAAAACATAGTGGACGATTAGGACATTTTGGGAGAGATAAGATAGTTACCTTAGTAAGTGAGAACTATTAGTAGCCATTTTTGTATTAGGATGTGAAAAAGTTTGTAAAAAGTTGTAGCGTATGTCAGATGGCTAAGGGAGTGAGTCAAAATATTGCTTTATATTACCTATACCTAAAAGACCATCGGAAGACATTAGCATGGATTTTGTGCTTGGTTTTCTAAGGACTCAGAGAGTTCATGATTCCATTTTTGAGGTTGTCGATAGATTTTCCAAGATGACATAGTTCATTGCTTTCCAGAAAAAAATGATGTAGTTCATATTGTAGAGATATTTTTCAAGGCAGTGGTTAGACTTCATGGTCTACTTAAGAGCATAGTTTCAGACTGAGACAAAATTTATTGGATATTTTTGAAGGCATTGTGGAAGAAGTTGAAGATAGATTTGAAGTTTAGTTCTGCACATCATCCACAAACTAATGGTCAGACAAAAATTGTAAATAGGATTTTCGGCAACCTTTTGAGATGTTTGGTAGGTGAAAAGCCAAAGGGATGGGACTTAATTTTTCCATAGGCTAAGTTTGCATACAACAACTTATTTAATAGGAGTACAATAATATCACCATTCTAGATTGTATATGGGAAGTAGTCCAAGAAATGTTTTAGAGTTGAGGAAGATGTATAAGGAGGAAAGGAGGAGTGCTGATGTAGAAGATTTTGAGGTTGTCGATAGATTTTCCAAGATGACATATTTCATTACTTTCCAGAAAAAAATGATGTAGTTCATATTGTAGATATATTTTTCAAGGCAGTGGTTAGACTTCATGGTCTACCTAAGAGCATAGTTTTAGACTGAGACATAAAATTTATTGGATATTTTTGGAGGACATTATGGAAGAAGTTGAAGATAGATTTGAAGTATAGTTCTGCACATCATCCACAAACTAATGGTCAGAAAAAAGTTGTAAATAGGATTTTGGGCAACCTTTTGAGATGTTTGGTAGGTGAAAAGCCAAATGAATGGGACTTGATTTTTCAATAGGCTAAGTTTGCATACAACTTATTTAATAGGAGTACAAGAATAATACCATTCTAGATTGTATATGGGAAGTAGTCCAAGAAATGTTTTAGAGTTGAGGAAGATGTATAAGGAGGAAAGGAGGAGTCTTGATGTAGAATATTTTGCAAAACACATGAAGAATCTACATGAGGAAGTAAGGAAGCATATCCATAAAATGAAAAATTAGTATAAGTTGAAGGGAGATCAGAAAATAACATTCACAGAGTTCAATGTTGGAGAAGTGGTTATGGTCCATCTTAGAAAAGAGAGATTTCCCATAGGAACATATAATAAACTAAAGATGAAGAAATTTAAACCTTGTAATATTTTGAAGAAGGATGAATCGGGGAATGCCTATGATGTTGAGTTGCCAAGTGGGATCAATATTTCACATATGTTTAATATTGCTGATTTGACAAAATACCACGAAGAAAGTATAGAAGACGGAAAAGTAGAAGGACAGTGGCATATTATAGAACCTAATCTAGAGAGGAAACAAATTGAAGAAATATTAGATAGTCATGTGGGAAGGAGCACAGGAAATAGGAAATACGAAGAATACCTTTTCAAATGGAAAGGAAGACCTATTGAAGATTCATCATGGTTATCCAAAGAAAAGGTCTCCCTCAAACAATAGAGATGTGACAAGTTTAGTTCTCAAACAATGAGATGTCCCCAAATCTGATTTTATATAAATCCTAAATCTAAAAATGACTTTTGCACATACAACACAAATATGCATTACAAGAACGAAAATCTAGCAACTAGTTTGCAAAATAAACATTCCAAAATATCAAAAGATTACTTGCAGCCATTTTTATTATGGATTTCTGATGTAAACACATGGTTAAAGGTCTGATACGTAAGAATAAACCAGCAGCAAACTCCTACGGAAATTATGCAATTCTAGCTACAACCCATTACACCAAATGCTGAAATACATAATACATAAATCACTATTATGTTTCCAAACCCTCAGAATGACACACAACTTAGTATGGTTGGAATATGGCACTATAGATGATGATGTAAAAGAGCACATACAACATACAAAGCCCAACACAATAGTAATTACTAACGGCACTACAAACAACACCTAAAATCACACTACAAATGCACTACAAACCCCTGTAAACACATAATAACTATTGAATCATGCTTGCTCCAATGCAACCTCTAAAGTGAGATTGCTATAACAACCCAAGAACAGCACCCTCAGATTGCTGGGAACTCATGTCCATCAGCCACAAGCTCCATCTTCAATGGTTTCACTATCCACTGAAGCTGTACAAAGCATCCACTCTACAAGAAAATAGTGAAAATGGCAATAGTCCCTCTGCATGCAAAAATAAACAATACTTATAGGCTTCTTGATCATATGGAAACTTCTACCATCTTTAGGTCCATGTCCAAATATTTTTCCCAAATTTTGGCACTTACAAAAGTCATAAAATGGATTATAACATCTCTAAAATTAGCATTTCATATTCTACCACTTAAAAGTCATCTTTTGACAACTCAAAATGCATTTTTCAAGGCACCAACATGCAATTAAAGTGCCAACTAGAAAAATCACAACTGAAAAGGGAAATATTCTCTTGCATGAAGTGCATGTAACCTCCAATGCCATAATAAAACTCATAACTCCCACCTAACTGATTTGCCAACTCACAAGATATGCAAATCTTTTATTTTTCAACCACTCAAGATTCCTTCCAAATCCAACACCCAAGGAGTTATCATGAGCACCGAATATAATTTATTCAATATTTATTTTCTCCTAGTATTTGAAATTTCTCTAGAACAAATAAAATATTAAATAATTATTATTTTCCCGAAAGCTATCCTTTAGTTCAACTTACTATTTCCGGACAGGGGAAACTTACTAAAAAAAGAATGTGCTATTTTTGGAAAGGGGACATGACAAGTCCTCCCTCATCATGTTTTCTTGTCCTCAAACAATGCAAACCAAGATGTTTTGAACTCATTGTTCCGAGGTGGTAAATCATGCTAAACTGTCCATAGAGCCTAGCTCTTGTACCTGTCAAGTGAGATAACTCTTGCCATAGAACATTATGTAAATCTGGAAACTCAAACTTATGTGCAACAATGTCATGAAACCAAAAAACATATCCATGCAAAAATTTGTTACAAACACTCCAATCCCAAATTTGAACCATAGCTTTCCCATGTAATTCTATGAACTCACCAAATGCCCTCCATTGTTTATATGTACTATCATGTGACCAATCAAACTTGAGTCCCCTGCAACTTCTCCCAATGATATAAAACTAATTTGTGTTGTTATTAGGAACATTATAACATTGATTATAACCTATATAACAGCAAGTGCATATTTGAAATACAACAACCACTTCTATCATCAAAACACAAAAAAAATACATGGTTGAAATGCACTCTAGTAGGCCCGAATTTTACCTCAACTTGAAGGATGGTACCTTCAACTTCATTAGCTGATCTATAACATGAAAAATATATATAGAGGGATAGTAAGTATCATCATGTAATAGAAGAAAATATTCCACCCAACTCTAGATATTGACTTTGCAAACCGCAAGCCCTTCTGGTGGTAATCTATGCATCCCCTGAGTCTAACTAGCATAAATCGATCACCCAAAGGTAATTTCAAAATGAGAGTAGAAAATATTGCATCCTCAACTATATTAGCTGACTTAATAATGTACTTCATAGTTCTCACCTCAAAAATCTTACAAGAGAATCTCCCACAACAATTAAGTAGTGTCTTGAAACTCTAACTAGGAAAGCATTGTCGTTGGGCAACATGTACCTGAGACTCCTAAGACATTTGATGAAGTTATGGGTCTTTTTTTTTGCTATTATGACTGTTAAAACAACCATTACATCCTCCACAATAGAAACTACATATTCCAGAAATAATTACTTCTTTCCTCTTCACAATGTTGAAATAAACAATACAAAAATACAAAGTAATAGACCCATACATCACCCCATCTTGAGAGATGTTAATTCCAGCTTCATGGACTGATCTATAGAATCCATAGAATAGTAGTATAATAACCATTAGCATCATACAGCAGCAACATTCTAACCACCATACTCTAAATTCCAAGTATGCAAACAATAACTTATCATAAGGAAAGATGATGTACTCCCTAAGAACATCCATTAGCACATACTTATCACTCCTCAAAAATGTTTAAAATATTAGTGGAAAATACATTTATGATAGTTTCTACCATGGTAGAAACCTTTCCAACATCATGAATTCCAAAATAGTGAATAAGCATTTCGGTAGAATCATCAACTATTACCTCCTTTCTACCCTTCAATGCTTCTTGTGCTGTAACTTCCCATATGCCTTGAGCACTCATGAATTGACACATAGATTGCAACCTTTCAGCCATATAACTCTTTGCACCATTCTTATTTTAATCTTGTATGTCCAATTTCAATTTTCTTGCATATATTGCTGATTTGAAATTTTTGACAAGCTGAAAGTCATCATTAGTAACTAGTGAGGATTCATTTTCATGATCATGCCTTCCAATATAGTTATTTTGGGATTCCTCCTCAAATCTCCTCCATGAGAATCCTTCATGGCATAAATCAACTTGCATATAGCCTGAAAACACATCATAGCAACCGCATACCTCTTTGGATCTCCTCTAGGTTAAAACTAGAATGAATGGAGTCATTCTCGCTAATAGTGGAGACCTTCTTCTAACATCATTATGCAAGGAAGCTTCATCCAAATGTACCAATATACTTATGTTCATAACTAAAAATTTCAAAATCATCAGGTATACAAATGATGCAATAGCTAAACCAATGATAATCCTGAGTAAGAAGCATCCACCTGGTCAAGGTAACATTGGTGGGAGACCAAATAATAATAGTCACAAGTTGGAAAATAATTTTTCCCATGAATAAAGTTCCCACTATGCTATAGGCTGCAAATACTCATGAATCTATATCAACCCTCCCATGTGCAAGTCTCCATGAATGTAGTTATCAACTCAAAGTTAAGAAATATAAAAATCAGCAATATTTGAAATGTGGAAGCTATGATCAACCGGATAATGACAAAAATTCCCTTCACCCATATCTGTATACTTCTGAAACCCTTCAAAAATAGTAGCCTATTCTTTCTCATAATAATTTGATCCACATAGGTGATGTCAATATCCTCTATAGATACTTTGGAAGAATGGTCATGTTGTTGAAATGTACTCCTAGCCACATTCAAATGCTCCCAAATATCTTCCCAAGTATGGAAGGTGATCAAAATATTATCAACATTAAAGAAATTAAGATTTCTTACCATGTCACTCACAACTCTACCATTTACAAGATGGTTTGGATTAGGTGGTATGTGGGCTAAAAATTGTTTGTAACACTACATTCCTTCAAATCCCATAAATATGAAGTCCTTTCACATCTCTTGTTCACCCACCAGGATGACTCAATGCCTTTCCTCAACATTTGTAATGACTCCACCTTCACGAGTCCTCCATATAGCCAATGGTAGTAAACCTGCATGAATCGTGATCTTGAAAGTACCATGCCATTTTTAGAAATAAAATTGATAATATCAAATTTAGACCTTCTTTCCTTACCACATTCCCATGATAAGCATCTCATTGTGCCTATCTCCATTTGACCATTACTCAACATCATATCTTCAAGTGTGGTGCTTGGATTGCACAAGTGATCCATAGAATGTGAACATTGATTTTTCATAATATGGTTAGAAAGAACAACAAACCCTATATGAATCCTCATAAACTTCCTTTCATTCCAAATGGAAGAGATGGAGAAATCAATAGTGCCTCTAACTAAATTAATTCTCAAGAGATTACCTAGATCCCATATGAAAACACAATTCTAGGCTTGAATCAAAGAGTCCTCATGCCCTATACTGCAAGTTGTATCCCTCACTCTATCACCCTTTTTAGAATGCTTTCCGTGATGACAAGAATTTTGTAGTGACATAGATGGAGACAAATTTGAAATATTTTCATACCTCAAGCTGCAATAAACATGCTCATTCACCTTTTCCATAAGAGACCTTGTTGAGATATTCTCAACACTTTCCTTTCTGTAACTCTTAATCCCATCTGGAAGTTTAGAAGTAATTGCATGAATCAGTGCATGTTCCTCCATCTTGGCCTCTTCACAACTGGTAAGTGATTCCTCTCCCTCCTTGACTTCATCAATATTTTCTTGACATATAAAATCATTAGAAGTCAAATAAACATCTTCTATTAATAAATGATTATTACCTTCCAATCTCCTGTCAGGTTCATTCTGAAAGGGTTCCTTTGAATTCAATTTCTCTTCTTCCTTCTGCAAGAAAATGTTTTCCTCGGAAATATTTTGTGGCTCTATTGGTTCTACTACATTAACCTTTGAATCTTCCTTATCTTTCTCTTTTTTCCTTTGCTTTTGACCAAAAGTTTCTAGAATTCTTTCAAATGAAATAGTTGATTTGACAGCTTCAGATTGCTTGACATAGTCATCATACCACTTGGATATCTCAACATCTCTAGCCATGATTTTATCTTCTCAAAGCTTAGAGGTCTCTCTCACTCAGAAGCATGAATCAAACAACCCTATAGGCTAGAAATATCATGCTCTGATACCAATGATATGTTCCCAAATCTGATTTTATATAAATCCTAACTCTAAAAATGACTTTTACACATACAACACAAATATGCATTACAAGACCCAAAATCTAGCAACTAGTTTGCACAATAAATATTCCAAAATATCAAAAGATTACTCCCACCAATTTTTATTATGGATTTCTGATGTAAACACATGGTTAAAGGTCTAATACATAAGAATAACCTAGCAGCAAACTCCTATAGAAATTATGCAATTTCAGCTACAACCCATTACACCAAATGTTGAGATACATAATACATAAATCACTATTATGTTTCCAAACCCTCAGAATGACACACAACTTAGTGTACCTAGAATATGACACTGTAGATGATGATGTACAATAGCACATATAACATACAAACCCCAACACAACAACAATTACTAACAACACTACAAACAACACTAAAAATCACACTACAAATGCACTACAAACCCCTATAAACACACAATAACTCTACTCTATTGAATTTTGTTTGCTCCAATGCAACCTCTGAAGTGAGATTGCTGTAATAACCTAGAAACACTACCCTCAGATTGGTGGGAACTCATGTCCACTAGCCACAAGCTCCATCTTCAATGGTTTGCCTATCCACTAAAGTTGCGCAAAGCATCCGCTCTGTAAGAAAATAGTGAAAATGACAATACTCCCTCTACATGCAAAATAAACAATACATATAGGTTCATTGACCATCTGGAAACTTCTACCATCTTTAAATTTACGTCCAAATATTTTTCCCCAAATTTTGGCACTTACAAAAGTCATAAAATGCATTATAACATCTCTAAAATTAGCCTTTCATATTCTACCACTTAAAAGGCATCTTTCGACAACCCAAAATGCATTTTTCAAGGCACCAACATGCAATTAAAGTGCCAAATAGGAAACTCACAACCCAAAATTCAAACATTCTCTTGCATGAAGTGCATGTAACCTTTGATGACATAATAAAACTCATAACTCCCAGCTACCCGATTTGGCAACTCACAAGATATGCAAAACTTTTATCTTTCAACCACTCAAGATTCCTTCCAAATCCAACACCCAAGGTGTTATCATGAGCATCAAATATAATTTATGTAATATTTATTTTCTCCTAATATTTTAAATTTCTTGAGAACAAATAAAATATTAAATAATTATTATTTTCCCCAAAGTTATCCTTTAGTCTCAACTTACTAAAAATAGCAAGTACTATTTAAAGAAAGACGACATGACAAACAATCTTGGGTGTTTGATGTGGGAGCATCCAAAGGAGTTAGAGTAATCTTGCACCATCCAAAACAAAATTTTAATGTTTTTTAATTTTTATTAAAAGGCTCAAAATAGTAACCTACTAATTTTAGAAAGTTTGCATTTGAACATGTATGGACCTAAAAATTTACCCAAAGATCCAAAATTGTAAACTCAACCTATCATAAAAAATGAGCTAAAGATCATTTTCATATAGTCAGATATTAAAGTTTCAAGGTCCAAAAATCCTATAAAAATATTAAATTTAAAATTTGGACCTTTAAATGTTTGAATTGGACTCTAATGAATATCTAATTAAGTCTTGATCTTGGAAAAACATCACATAGATCTCTTCATGAGATTTCCAATGCATCAAATACTTCATAAATCAAGTACTTGGATCAAAATTTATGGCACCCAGAAGTTAGGCCTCCTATTTTGGAAAATCTAAAAATATATTTGACACTTAAAAGAGTTGTAAAGGGGGGAGTTACATATGTTCATGTGTTATTTCATACATCATAAGGAATCTTTGATTGGAGATAATATGGGTGCCACTTTTGGGTGGTTTTAGCTCATGATTTTGTAATTACCATTTGACGGGTTCTTATGATATATTTTCTATATATCATGTGCTTGAGATAGAGTTTGTGTGTGAGTGTATGATAAATGTCAAGTTGTCTCCATATCTCTAGTTCTTGTGAAACTTTTTCTTGCAAGCATATTGTAATCTGTTGAGATTTCTAAATAATATATTGATCTACTTTTTCAAGTGGGGTTTTCTCCTAAAAGGGTTTTCCCAACGTAAATCATTTTTATTCTCATTAGTTTAAATTTATTATTTTAAGTGTGTTGGGTGGAGTACACCCTCATCAGCTCTTGTATTTGAAATTTCCTTCGTGAAATCAGTCATGATAATATTGATGCCATGCTTGGAATGTTTTGATTATCATTATTATTTGTAAGTCAAGGAAAATCAGGGCATAGAACACTAACATCAACCATAAAACCCTAACTTAATAATCAAGTACAAGATAACATAGAAATTTAAAGGATAAATCAAACTAAATCTAAAACTCTATGCTAAGCTTGGCTCTCCTCCATTACCCTTCTCCATTTTCCATAGGATGCAAAATATCAAAGATTGTGGTTCTTGGATGAATGTTCATTGCTCAAATCTGTAGCATAACAATAGATATAAGATGAATGAAGAGATGATCTAGAATCATTTAGACAACATAATGTCACTTGAAAATGGATCCCCCAAATGGTTTGGGTGAGGCTTGATTTATAGGAGATGAGTGATTTGATTCAATGGCTAAGATTGAAAGGTCAAATGCGATGTGGACGGCCAAGATTAAATAACACAAGGAGTTGTAGTCATGTGACAAGTGTGCAGATAAGAATAGATGTGACCTAATTTAAATAATAAAATTATTTCAATTAGTTGGTAGTGTGACAAAGTATTAAATGAGAGTTGTAGTATGGCTGTAGTATGGGACATGTGTTGGAATGAGGATAAAGGTAAGGACTAATATAAATATTTTACTTTAAATTAGTTGGAAAATGGGAGAGAGCTAATTTAAATAAATATTTTATTTATTTAAATTAGAGGAAAGGTGGGAAATTAATTAAATAAATAGGATTTACTTAATTAATTGTCTAGGTGGGATAAATTGGATTAAAAATGGGACTAGGATGGAATTAGTTAAATAAATAAGATTTATTTAACTGTGATAGAGGGATCATGAAAGGGACTTAGGAAAAAATGTCGCAAGATGTCTTAACTAATGTATCAACAAGGTGATGTTGTAAGGCATGGATAATTTTAGGTGTCTACATTTTGCCCCTCTTTGAGATGATGTTGTGACTAAGAGAAGTAATATCATTCCAAAGAAGATAATGTGTGGATAGAGGAAAGAGATGATGATGTAAGGATATGATGATGATGCCCCCTTGAGAGGATAGGCAGGTTGGAAGAACACGGGTATGCTCTCGAAATAAAAGGGATCTGTCAAAGAAGAAAGATAAGGGAATGGATGGAAGAAAGGAATGATACATTATGCTGCAATCAAAGTGAGCAACTAGGAAGTTTGATATAGCACTAGACTTTATGCACTAAGGTATAAGGACCAAGGTGATGATGTGTCTTGTGCACCTAGTGTAATACAACCTTGCCTAGATGTATGAGGAATTAAACTTAGAGAATTGAAGTCCTAATGCACAAAAGGTATGATATGACCTTAGATGCAAAGAATAATGCAAAAATCTATTCCAACATAAACAAGATATGGATATTAGCTAGAATTAGATGGATTTGATGCAAATGCAATATAAAATGATAACACGCACAAGTAAGTAGCAAGCATGCACAGATGATTCAAAACAAACAAGGCACTGCCCCTGTCGAGCTATAAACCAATGATTGATTGATTGATTGATTAATGATGATAGTGTCTAGTTTCTATTGACCTATTTTCCTCTGTCTAGAGTCAACTAGTCCACCTTCAAAATCTTCTTGAAATCCCTTGAGAACTTAACTCTACAAGCCTAAAATCCCTCAAATCTTAATTAATTCCTTATGAAAATCCTTGAAAATTCATCTGGGTCAAAATCCCTGTAAAAGCCCAAAAAAAACCCAGAAAATTTGAAGCTTTTGCCTTATTTTTTACCCCTCTTGTGGAATTTATCAGAAAATTTTCATGTTCGTGAACTAGAAAAAAATGACTAAGGCAAGAAACCCATACTGCCCTTTGTCGATGAAATCCAAAAAGTTTGAACTTTTCAAAAGTTCAAAAAATTCATAGGTTCATGGACTTGGCAATTTACTGATTGAAGGGAAGGGAGCCTACTTCTTCAAATTTGTCTAAGGTAGAAGAAAGATAAAGTTGCACCTTTATCAATGTTTTTCCTAGTCTTGAATTTTCAAAAAAGTTCAAAGGTTGCTTTAGTTTGTTGATTGGGGGATTTCTCGATAAAGGGAAGTCAAAGGCATAAACAAGAAGGGTTTCAAAGTTTGACATTTTGCCAACAAGGCAAAATAGAAATCATACATTTGGATAAATAAAGGATGTCTTCCCCTTTATCAACGAAGTGAGAAAACCATGAACCTTTCAAAGGATCAAAAAGCTTCAAGTTCGCCGGCATGGTTTTTTGTCGATAAGGTGGGGAGACTAAGTGAAATGTTCAATAAAAGGAAAGTGGGTTGACAAGGCATTTTGGCTAGGGTATTGATGGTTCAAAAGTTGGTGATTTTTTTGAGAGGGCAACATAGGAAGCAAGAAAATTGGCTAAGTAAAGGAGAGAAAAGAAGGTCTTATCAGCAAATCGATATAATGTTGAACTTCTCAAAAGGTTCAATGTTGCTCTAGTTCACCGATGGGACATTTTTCTGATAAGGAAAAGTGTATAAAGATTAAACAAGGCCATAGTTCAGGAAAGCACAAAATCCTTGACAAGGCAAATAGTTCACAAAAGGTAACTTTTTCCTATAAGGCAAAAGAGGCAAGCTAAAGTTTAGCAAAATCAAGTTTTGTAGATAAAGGGCCAAGGTTTGCCATTCGCAATTTTTGCCGGCAAGGCAAAATGACTAAGTCAAATGGGTCAGAAAAGGATTTTTTTGCTGATAGAAAAGAAAGCAAAGACAAAAGGCAATGTTCACAATAGTGAACTTTTTCTGATAACGGTAAAAGTTGGCCCAAGGCCAAGGTGTTAGATTCATGACAGACAACTAAGAGGGGGGGTGAATCAGTTGTTCAAAACTTTCTTCCAATTTACACACTTAAATTCACTTTGTAATTTAGTAGCATAATAACAATTTAATCATAGAAACATAATGCACTAAACCAAGAGCAACAACACATCAAGACATAAGACACGAATATTTTGACGTGGAAAACTTGGTTAAGGGAAAAACCATGGGGTGATTAACCCAAGATTCTATTCTTTGTTAGAAGAATAGAAAGAATGAAATGGCACATGCCAATTAGGGCTCACTACCTGAGCACACTGCTCACAAGAGGCTCATTGCCTACAACAGACACACTATCTACAAAATAATAAGAATCACACACATGAACTGGAGAATAGCATCTTCACCATGCTTGAATCAGTTCCATTTAAGCCCAATACTCCTTCTCTGCCTTTTGCTCTCCTCCTCACTACCACACATTCATCTCCATAAGACACACTTTGAAATGACTTCACAATTCCTTATTTATACAAGACATCGACTTAGGAATAATCATCTAAGTCAGAAAACATCTACAAGAACATCCGTAGGATGAGTAACTCATCCGGTCGGCCAGTCTAAGGAAGAACACCTTCATCCGGAAGTAATTCTTCAAATGCGATCTTAAGCTCCAATGTGGACCACCAACATGATCTAGACACGATCCAAAGATCTCCACAAGCTCACCTGAATCACCAAGAACATCCATACTTCATCTACTTACTGAAATCCTTCTCTCCTTCATCCAGAACCTCAAGAACACATTCTGTCATCACTGTCACAATGAAATAGATACTTACAGACCTCCAAACCATGAACCAATCAAGTTAACACATCACAAGGACTTCCTAAACACTCCACCAAATCTGCAGAACATGATAATGCATTTCTAGATCTCACCAGACCAATCTTTATCACTCTGTCACCTCTGAACACCTACTGGAACTAGTTTTACATGAGTGGCCACAACTTCTTCAGATCTTCATGCGGACCTCTAAAATATTTACTGGATCATCTTAAGACACATATCTACAAACCATTTAAATCGCATGCTTTGATCCTCATCTTAGCTTGGACTTTTACCTTACTATCTTCACTTTTCTTCACTGTTCCTAATATGACCAATTTTCTCAATATCCTCAGTAAATAGATCATCCAATGCTTATCATTAATGCAATAGGAGTATGCTTACATCAATGACAACACTGGTTAGGCCCATACTTGCAACAATCTCCCCCTTTGTCATTGATGGAAACATATGATGTGAAAAACTATTTTGACCATCAAGAGAAGAACTTCTCCTTACTATCACAACTCCCCCTATCAGCAACAACCATTCATATATCTTCTTTTCCTTTCCTGCTCCCCCTTTGATCAGAAACCACTTGGTTTTCACATGTCTTCTCTCCCCCTTTGACATCAATGGCAAAGGTCACATACTTGAAATTTCACCACTTTAGAGTCATACCAGCTACTCCCCCTCAGTAGCAACTCCTAATCATCAATCTGGACCACAAGATATGACTGTGATATCCACTAGACTAATGTACATCAGTGCACCTTAGTTCATCACCAAAGGGGTAATAACCCCTAACTTCTCCCTGAGATACTCAAAAGAGTCCTTAGGTAGAGGTTTAGTGAAGATGTTTGCAATCTAATCCTTGGAAGGCACAAACTCTAATCTAACTTCATTATTGTTCACTTGCTCTCTCAAAAAGTGAAACTTGATGGATATATGTTTAGTCTTTGAATGCAACACCGGATTCTTAGATATATTTATTACACTTGAATTATCACAGAAGATTGTTGCAGGCTCCTCATACTCCACTCTCATGTCTCTTAGCATTTGTTTCATCCACAAAACTTGAGTGGAACTACATGCTGCTACAATATATTCTACTTTTGTAGTGGACAGAGATATTGCCTCTTGTTTCTTTCTTATCCAAGAAACCAATCTCTTCCCCAAAATGAATGCTCCACCACCGGTACTCTTCCGATCATCCACATCTCCTACCCAATCAGTATCCGTATAGGCATGAAGAGAGAAATCATTATATCTAGGGTACCATAGACCATACTCAACTGTCCCTTTTAGATATCTAAAAATCCTTTTGACTGCCATGACATGAGATTCTCTAGGATCAGCTTGGAATCTAGCAACAAGACCAACAGCATTCATAATGTCAGGTCTAGTTTGAGTGAGATACAACAATCCTCCAATCATTGACCTATACTTTTTCTGATCAACCTTGGGAGAGTCATCATCTTTGCTCAACTTACATCTAGTTGCCATGGGAGTATTCATTGGCTATGAGTCTTCCATCCTAAATTTCTTCAACAATTCTTTCACATATTTGGTCTACGAAATGAAGATTCCTTTCTTTGCTTGAGTGATTTGTAGACCCAAGAAGAAATTCATTTCCCCAAGCATGGACATCTCAAATTCACCTTTCATTTGATTTGCAAAGGTTTTACACACACCATCTTTTCCTCCAAAAATGATACCGTCAACAAATACTTCAAGAATCAAGATATTTTCATGATCAATTTTGAAATACAAATTATCATCAGTAGTACCTTTGTTGAAACCAGTCTTCAAAAGATGTGTATCCAATCTTTCATACCATGCTCTTGGGGCTTGCTTCAGTCCATACAGTGCTTTCTTCAACTTGCAGACCACATCACCATGATCAGACAATTGAAATCCATCTGGTTGCTCAATGTACACTTCTTCTTCCAAGTCACCATTCAGGAAGGCAGACTTGACATCCATCTAATACACTTTG
The DNA here is from genome assembly GCA_027924645.1 of Cunninghamia lanceolata. NCBI lineage: Eukaryota > Viridiplantae > Streptophyta > Pinopsida > Cupressales > Cupressaceae > Cunninghamia > Cunninghamia lanceolata. The sequence goes on from BSBN01000482.1 coordinate 7,919,627, forward strand.
AAATGTTTAAAGGCAGCAAATGCAAGAAATAATCTGACTGCTTCAATTCTTGACACTGGAGCAAAAGTTTCTTCAAAATCAACTCCTTCTATTTCAGAATAGCCCTTACAGACCAATCTGGCTTTATTTCTGATTACTTCACCAACTTCATTCAGTTTGTTCCAGAAGACCCATTTGGCTCCAATCACATTCTTGTTTCTAGGTATGGGAACAAGATCCCAAGTGTGATTCTTCTCCATTTGCATCAACTCTTCCTCCATTGCTTTAGTCTAGTTTTCATCATTGCAGGCTTCATCTACTGTCTTAGGTTCAATCTTTGAAATCAGACAATACTCATTTAAATTTTGAGCAATTCTCCTTCTAGTTTGTACACCTTTGCTTTTGTCACCTATGATATGATCTTCAAAGTGGTTCAGTCTTACATACCTTGGAATTTTGGGAGTTTCTTGCACTTCTGATTCTTGATCAGGCTCATTAAAACTCATCTCTTCTTCCTGATTTAACGAATCAGTTTGAATCTATTTTTTAGAAGAGGCTTGGGCTCCTTGAATCAGAACACCATTCTGATCATCTTCATCATATTCATAAAACCTTGAGGGTTTTTTCATTCCTTATAATCTTTCTTAGTCTCTTGTTATAACACCGGTATGCTTTGCTTTGAGTAGAGTAACCCAAGAATATTCCTTCATCACTTCTAGCATCAAACTTACCTAGATCTTCATCTCTTTTAATGTAACACTTGCTGCCAAAGACTCTAAAATACCTCATAGTAGGAGTGATGCCAAACCAAAGTTCATAAGGAGTCTTACCAGTATTGCTTCTGAGCTGTACTCGATTGAGAGTATAGACTACAGTGCCGACAGCTTCTCTCCAATAGATCTGAGGAACATTTGCTTCAATCATCATGGTCCTAGATGCTTCCTGGATGGTCGAGTTCTTTCTCTCAACTACTTCATTTTTCTGTGGAGTCCTAGGAGTAGACAATTGTCTCTTTATTCCATGTTTCTCATAGAAATCTATGAACTCACTGGATGTTAATTCTCCACCTCTATCAGACCTCAGACATTTCAATTTTAATCCTGTTTCATTCTCTACCATAACCTTGAATATTTTGAATTTCTCAACAGCTTCTAATTTCTCTTTTAGAAAGGTTACCCACATCATCCGGGAATAGTCATCAATTAGTAACATGAAGTATCTATCACCTTGTACACTCCTGATTCTTGCCAGACCACATAAATCAGTATGAACTAAGTGTAATAATCTGGTGGAAGATTGTTCCTTGCTTTTGAATGAGACTCTACTTTGTTTACCCAACTGACTTTCCTTACACAAACTGTTTGTAGGCTTCACCAATTTTGGAAGATCTCTTAGAGCCTGAGTATTGCTTATTTTGATGATATTATTAAAATTCACATGACACATCCTCCTATGCCACAACTAACTTTGATCAACTTAAACAAATAAACAACTTTTACCAGTACCAACCAAGTGGAAGATATTACCTTTAGTTTGAGTACCGAATGCAATCTCTATTCCAGAACTTTCAAAGATCTTGCATTTTCCATTCTTGAATCAGAGATCATAGCCTTTGTCCACCAACTAACCAACACTAAGAATATTGTGCTTTAATCCTTCAACATACAGTACATTACCAGTTTTGTTCCTTCCAAAAGAAATGGTCCCTCTACCTCTGATTCTGCCAGCAGAATTATCACCAAATTTTACCACTCCTCCTTCATACCTTTTCAAATCAGTGAACTTGTTTTTGTCACCTGTCATATGGTGAGAGCATCCACTGTCAATAACCCAATCATCCTTTTCTTCAACATGAGCAGCCAGAGCTCTTTCTACAACTTTATGATTGATAGATTCAGAGGGCATTGGATCTTCTTCCTTGATGGCAATGAACACCCAGTCACTTTTGGATTTGTCTCCTGTCTCTAATTCATCATATGTTACTCCGCCATCATCTCCTTCATGAACATAGTAACAATTCTTTTGGAACCTTGATCTGTTAGGATTTGGCCTTGAAAATCATTCCGAACACCTTGAGGCAAAATGACCAATCTTATTGCAGTTAGAACACTTAAAAGGCAATTTTCCTTCATACTTACCAGATCCTCTTGGCAGTCTTTTTACAATAAGGGCTTCAAGTTGAGCAGTTTCTACTTCTTCTTCTAGGTCTTTTCTTGCTTTTTCATACCATGATATCTTCCTTGAAGAGTTCTCTCTCAGATCAAACCTTTGTTTACATTTTGCAGAGGCACTGGCTTCGAATGCATATTCAGTCTTGGGAGGGGCATCTCCAAACTTGGTCATTTCAAATGCAACCAATTTACCAGCCAATTGATCTCTTGTGACAGTTGTATGGGCTCTGAATTCTTCAATGGCAGCAACCTTGATTTTATAAGAAGCAGGAAGGGATCTGAGAATTTTTCCAACAATATCATTTTCATCCAAGACTCTTGGCATAAAAGTAGTGATATTTTCATCTTCTCTCATCTTCAGATTTTTGAATTTTCCTTTTAGACTTTGCAACCTTGCACATTTAACATACTTGTCTCCTTCATGAGGAAGTTCTAGTTTTTCCCAAATCTCAAAAATAGTTGGTAGGTCAACAACATTTGAGAGCTTTGAATTAGATAATGTGCTTTGAAGAGCTTCTATAGTCTACAAATTATTTTTAGCATCTATGATTTCACTTGGGGATTTCAGAAAACCTTAAGGAGGAGTATACTTTGTTGAAGCCATGTTCCAGTACTGCATTCCCATACATTGCAAGTGACATTTCATGTGACTTATCCAGAGATTAAAATTGGTTCCATCAAACTTCGGACTATCCTTCTTGTAGGATGACATCCTGGATCTCCTCAAGCGGTTAAGCTCTCTTTAGAGGAACTTGGCTCTGATACCAATTGTTAGATTTAGGACATACAACTAAGAGGGGGGGTGAATCAGTTGTCAAAAACAATTACACTTAAATTCACTTTGTAATTCAGTAGCATAATAACAATTTAATCATGGAAACATAATGCACTAAACCAAGAGCAACAACACATCAACACATAAGACACCAAGATTTTGACGTGCAAAACCTGGTTAAGGGAAAAACTACGAGGTGATTAACCCAAGATTGTATTCTCTGTTAGAAGAATAGAAAGAACAAAATAGCACATGCCAATTAGGGTTCACTACCTGAGCACACTGTTCATAAGAGGCTCACTGCCTACAAGAGCCACATTGTCTACAAAATAATAAGAATCACATACATGATCTAGAGAATAGCATCTTCGACATGCTTAAATCAGTTCCATTTAAGCCCAATATTTCTTCTCTACCTTTCACTCTTCTCCTCACTACCACACACTCATCTCCACAAGACACACTTTGAAATGACTTCACAATTCCTTATTTATACAAGACATCAACTTAGGAATAATCATCTAAGTCAGAAAATATCTGCAAGAACATCTGTAGGATGAGTAACTCATCTGGTTGGCCAGTCTAAGGAAGAACACCTTCATCTGGAAGTAATTATTCAAATGCGAGATTAAGCTCCAATGCAGACCACCAACATGATCTTGACATGATCCAAAGATCTCCATAGGCTCACCTGAATCACCAAGAACATCTATACTTCATCTACTTACTGAAATCCTTCTCTCCTTCATCCAAAACCTCAAGAACACATTCTGTCATCAATGTCACAATGAAATAGATGCTTGCAGACCTCCAAACCATGAACCAATCAAGTCAACACATCACAAGGACTTCCTAAACACTCCACCAAATCTACAGAACATGATAATGCATTTCTGGATCTCACCAAACCTATCTTTATCACTATGTCACCTCTGAACACCTGCTGGAACCAGTTTTACTTGACCGGCCACAACTTCTTGAGATCTTCATGCAGACCTCTGAAATCTTTACTGGATCATATTAAGACACATATCTACAAACACTTTAAACCACATGCTCTGATCCTCATCTTAGCTTGGACTTTTACCTTATGTCTTCACTGTTCTTCATTGTTCCTTATATGACCAATTTTCTCAATATCCTCAGCAAATAGATCACCCAATCCTTATCATTAATGCAATAGGAGTATGTTGACATCAATGACAACACCGGTTAGGCCCATACTTGCAATATAAGGTTCAAACTTCTTTAGTTTTTCTGATAAAGGAGGCAAAGTTCACAAAAGGCCACTTTTACCGATAAGGCAAAAGTGGTAGAAAAGAGAAAGATTTGGCAAAATGGGTTTTGTCAACAAAGAAGGGAGCCTAAACCAAATTTTGAAAAAAGAAGATTTTGCAAGTTCGTAAAAGGCCATTTTGCTGATAAGGCAAAAGTGGTAGAAAAGAGAAAGATTCGACAAAAAGAGTTTTCTCAACAAAGAAGGAAGCCTAAACCAAAGTTTGAAAAAAGAAGATTTTATCGATAAGGCAAAATCAAAAAGAAAAGATGAAGCCAAAAGAAATTTAGAAAAGATAATATTTTTCCAATAGGGTAAAAGATGACAAAGCAAGACAAGTTCAACAAAATGACTTTTATTGATAAGGCAAAAAGTGATGGGAAAAAGCAAGGAAGAAAAAGTTCAAAAAGTGCACATTTTGCCGATAAAGGCAAAAAATGAAGAAGGAAGCCACATTTCAGAAGCAAATAGAGTTTGTCAACTGAAGATAAAAAGATGAAAACAGAAAAAAAAAATGGTCTATAAAATATTGATTTTTGCTGATAGAGCAAAATATAGGTCAGAATCTTGGAATTTCTAGAAAACACAGAATATGTAAAAACAGAGTTGTAATATATTGTAAACTTCAAATATTTAGATTTAAACATTTGAATTGTTGTAAAGGCTCTATATAAAAAGAATTTGGAGGGAAAATATTTGGATTTTCCTTATCTGCCATTAATATAGAATCAAATCTATCATCTACCTTAGCTACTCCATTTTAGATATTTTGCATTTATGATTGCAAGTGATGAATCAACTAGTACATTGAAGAGGAAAAATATCTCCCAGCTGCTCCATGATCCCAAATATTTTATGCATTGAATTTCTGCAGGAAAATATTCCTTTTGTAGGGATATTTTCTAATAGGCCCATGGGGTAAAGTTAATTGTGAAATGACTGAGGTCAAATGTAATGAATTTCTATTTATGCATTTTTGCATGATGTAATAAGGGTTGGATACATAGACCTTTTTTATACTCCAAACAGAGCACTCCTATGTTGTAACCTTGCCTTCTTGTTGAATTACACACTGTATTTTACCTTTTCTTCTATTTTAGCTCTATGTAATTCAGAACTAATTGTCTATGAATGTTTATCTCCTCTCAATCTTATTCATTTCCTTACCTCTGCTAAGAATTTGTTATATTTGTGTGAATGATCAGCTATATTTCTTTATTTTGTGAATTTTCACAGTTCTATGAGAGCTTTTATATTCGAACCTGGTGTATCATGTTCATTAATTTTGAGTTTTATCTCTTCCTCTTTTCCTTAATTGTGGATAGATTAAGTTTAGTCTTAGGAATAACTAAATTTCCCATTCACCCAAGGAACCAACCTCTCTTTGGAGATTTGGCCTCCTTGCAGTGTCCCAAAATTAAAAGTCATCTCAATGCTTCACTGGATTGTTAAAGACCATTAAACCTCTCCAACACAGGGTGCAAATCGAAGTGACAATAGTTTTAGGAATAAGACACCTTAGATAAGACGCTTGGTCTAGTTTCGAGGTGCAACAACTTGTATAAGACAATTGATATAATTGATAGACTGATTTGGTTTATAACAAGGCTAGGATCAAGACCATTGATGTAATTGGATAATATGACAAGATTGTTTGACTTTATTGGTATGGATTAAGGATGACTTGCATTTGAGTTATTGGATTAGATTGATTTGATGATAAATTGACTGGATTGATGTGATAGATTTGATTTGATTTGATGAATGTGATTTTGATTTTGATGGATTGATTTGATATATTGATTTTATTTTATTTGATTGAATTAATTTTGATTGAGTGATTGATTTGGTTTGATTGAATTTTGATTGATTTGATGAATTGATTGAGTGATTTGATTTGACTGAATGTACTTGGTTGAGTGGTTTGATGAATTGAGTTGATGATTGGATTGGATGAATTGAATTCATGATTGGATTGATTTTATTGCTTGGATTTTTGTTGGATTTTTTATTTTTTTGTATTTTGGAAGTATTTGTTTTTTTTAGATTTTTGCATGTTTTGATTTTTTTTTAAATATGTGATTTTTTTGTATTTTTTGACATGTGTTGATTTTTTAGTTTTTTTGGAATGTTTTGATTTTTTTGTATTTTTGGGAATATTTGATTTTTGTGTTTTTTGAAATGTTTTAATTTTTTTGGATTTTTGAATGTTTTAGGATGGCATTGGATGAGAATTTGGATAGCCTTTGTAAAAAGGCAAGATTCATGGATAAAAGTATAGGCTATAGGGGATGGGAGACTCATGATATATGGATGGGTAAAAAGATGGGTGATAATGGATGGAACACTTGTGATAGATGGATGGATAAAAGGATAAGATATAGTAGAATGGATGTATGCATCATAAGGAGCTAGGATGTGATCCCCAAAGACTATGTCGCATAGGAATAACATGTCCCATTCTAGGTATAATACTTAGGATTTTACATGACAAAACTTATGACACTAGGATGGTGATAGAATCGATTGGAAATGATGAGGTATATCAAGAGATATCCAAAAAAATTGTCAACATTTTTCCCCCATATCTTCATGAAGATCAAAAGAAGGAAGGGAGGATGAATGGACTCAATATGATAGGTATATGTATGTGGGTGTAATGGATAAGGAAGGTAAGATAGGATAGGAAATGGTATGATGGGATTGATAGTTTGGATGAGACAACGTGTCCCCAAGTGTAAGTGACATAGATAATCAACCTACACATGATGTCTATTTGCTAGGTTTTCATCATGGTACTTATCCAAGGCGCCACTAAGGGTGGTTTTCACCATTGGATGAAGGGATTTCTCTTTACTATTTTGATTTTTTTTTTGAAATATTTGGATGGAAGAAGGGGGATATGGATAGGAAGAACTCAAGTGTCCAGTTCCATGAAAGGTGATAGTTTAAATAGAGATGGATATCAATGCATGGATCATGTCAAATGTCATTATGCTCATAGATGTTATTAAAGGGTTGCATGAAAGTGCGATGTATTAGGTAGACAATGGATTATGATATGGATTATGAAAGGTTTATGTAAGGATGGATGGGGGATATTAGATTTTGATATGGATTATGGATGGAGGGATTATGATAAATAATCATAGTGGATTACGATGTGGATTATGTATGATTCATGCACAAGGATGCACAAAAGGCTTACCATAGGGAAGTTATGGGGAAGATATGCAGGATAGTGGATAAAAGATGGGGATATGAGGTATGTGCAAATGTTGTGAAATGGAAAGGAACTAAGATCAGCAATCACACACACCACGATAAACATTGAAGATTTTGATTTGGAGGTGTAGGAAGCAATGGAGATGTTTTCTTAGGGTATGGCTAATTTAGTGATTTAGGTACCCACATAGAATTAGGATTTTGTGATTTTTGTTTTGTTTGTAGGATGAAGGAATTTGAAATTTTTGGATGGAACATGGGAGTTTTGGGGATTTTTGAGATGTGGATGCTTCATTTGACTTGACTTCATTCTACTTAGGAACCCAAACCATTTTAGTGTTAGACTTTCCTTTTGGAGGTATGGGCTTAGGTAGCCTTTTGGATGAATTTGGCTTTAATTCTTTGTATTTGTGTCCTAAGGCATGAGGATCTTTATGATTTTTTGTTTTATAGAAGGAGACATCCAAATTTTTATTTTTGAATCCCATGGGTTTGGTGGAAGCTTCTTGTTTAGACAATGTGTGCATTGATTGATCATGGTTAGGAATGTGAGGGGATTTATGAATGGAAGGATTAAAAGTGTATTTAAGGATAAATCGATCAGGGTATTGGATGAAAGGGATATTAGGCATTGCGAGAAATGGAGGTAGAGTAGATGGAGTGATATTAGGAGTTGGAAGTAGTGGAGGTAAAGTGGATGGTGGAAGTTGTATGGTCACATGCTTTTGGGGTTTGTAGGATAGTGGAGGTGGAATGAAAACATATGTCTTGGGGTTATGATAAGTTTTATGGGATTTGGGATGAAAAAAGAGTGGATTTAGGAGGCATGAAGCTAGTACCAACATCTTGAGATTGTTTTTCTTTGGGTGTATATCCAAGGCCATATGATCATGGAGGGACTTTGACATGGATGGGCTCCAAAATACCTTGTTCATGAAGGCCTAATCCTTTACCTTGATAGTTCATTTTTTAGAGTATACGATGGGCAATGGGACTATGGTTGTTTTTGACACTAGATACAAGTTCTTTATTAGATGGAGAAGGTGAGGTGGTGGATAGTGGTTGTTGCTTTCTTAAGGAAGAACATTCATCGATAAAGGTAGTAAGACCAAGGGGATATGATGGTGGATTTGCAATATGGTCGATGTTGGATGACAAAGGATCATTAGGATCTTCATTATAATTATGCTCATTAAGATCCAAGCTATTTGTTTGATCATCTATGGGTGCTTGGGAGGCAAGTGTCTCATCAATGGAAGTGGATGTTTTTAAATCATGGGTGGGGATAGATGGAGGTTTTTGGATAAGAGCAATTTGAATATCTTACTCATGGATGGTTATGGGATTATGGATAGATGGAGTAATAAGCTCTTGACCATGGAATGCATAAAGTTGGCTAAGAGGATCATAATGTATTTCTTGATCGTAGATGGGAGATTTATCATAAATAGGGGTGCTTTGATCTTGGTTTGTATTAGGAGCTAATGTTTCCACATGCTTAGGATTCAACTCTTGACATAGCTCTAGTTGTTTAATAGAAGTGGAAGAGTCTTGGAGAGGCTTGATAAGTTCTTGACAATCACCAACATGAGGACCGTATGGTGGACCTTGACTTGGACTCATGGGAGAAGACATTTAAACAAGATCGATGGGTTTTGGATTACATGATGAAGTTGAAGGATTAGACGTGGTGTTTGGAGACTCTTTGATAGGCTCAACGATAGGAATTTCATGACATAGTTGATTTGTTGCTAATAGCCATTGGATCACATCATTCATTAGTTCATGGGTGGATGGACAATATAATGGATGGATAATAATGGTGGATGGTGATGGATTAGGTGGATGGATAATAGGATTGGATGTATTAGGATTAGGAGTGGATAGATCCCTTGGTGGAGGAATAAAAAGGATGGAAGATGTTGTAGGCTTAGGATTTTGGTTTTGATTGGATAAAAGGTCAAAGGGATTAGATGGATTGGTATTGGGATTGCTTGTGCTAGATGGGATTGACATTGGATGGGTGGATTTGGATGACTCAATAGGTTTACTTCTGCAATGTTTTAGGGCATGGATTTGATGGAGGATTAAATGGTGTGAAGGATAATTAAGGGCTTGCATAAGCTAGGTTGGTGTCTCCCTTATTGAAGGTAGCATAAGGACTTAATGACACTTTATCTTGTTGCAAAGGGTAGTTTAGGCTCACATGTTCTTGTTGTGAAGTGAATTGATATGGATGTTGGTTAACATTAAGATAAGTGGTATAGGTTTATGTAGAATGGACTTGATATGTGGATAGAGTAGGCTGGTATGAAGTGAAGGGGGATGACACATAGGATTGAGGTGGAATTTGTTGATGTTGAGGTTGTATTTGTTGGGTTTGGGATTGGTGGGTAGTTACGAATTATTGGGCTTGGGCTAGGATTTGTATTAGAGGTGATTAGTTTTTTGAAGTGGTTGGATGATGGTTTGTATCTTTTCTATGGTTTGTTGGTCTAGGGGCTATGGAATTTGATGAAGTGTCTGGATGATGGATTGTAGTTGTGGTGCTAGAATCTTGTTCTCTAGTGTTGGCATGGAGTTACACATATGTTTAAGTCATCATATTTCAGATTATTCCTCAAGATATGCATCATAATCTACAAGGTTCTCATGATCATTGGAACTAGGAGGAGGGTCCCATCAAAGTATGAGTTTGGGTCTTGGATTTGACTTAGGCTTGTTAATGATTACCACCATTTTGAAAAGAGATGGATTAGAACTAGGATGATGATGTGGAATGATGAGGATGATGATGAAGGCTTAAAATGATTAGGGGTGAGTTGGCTAAGAAGGGTGATTAGGATGGCGTGATTGGATGACTTGGAATGATGACTAGGATGTGGATGAGGCAAATAAAAGGATGATTAGGGTTTCAATTAGGATGACTTGGCTTAGAATGAATGTGAAGGTAATAATGTTTAGGATGATTTGTTTATGTGTTTGTGTTGATAGCTTGATTTTGGTAAATTTCAAACAAAAGATGTCACATGTACATGCATGAATCACACACAAGACACACTAGCAAGTTTGACTTTGAAATTTGATTGCTTTGATTATGAAAACACTTGAAAACACATCAACAATCCTAATATTAGTCAACTGCATGTGGCCAAATAGTTCTTCTCTACGATACACAAGTTTGACTAATGATGTTCCCCATATACTCAAGGTATAGGGTACCCAATTCCATGAAATGAAAGTGAGATAATGCTAAACAACTAGGAGAAAGGGGTAACACACCCTTCATCTTCACTTCCCCAAGGTATAAAGTTCTTGGTGGCTTAGCTCGAATGAAAATATTTTAACTTCCAAGAGGGTGTCTTTCGATTCACACCTCACTTTTTAGACACCTCTAGAATGCTAGAATTGAGGTCATCCCTTGGAGTGGTGTGTCTACAAGTAGGCCTCCTAGGAAGGGTGACAAAATAAAATCAAGTGGGTTCTTTTGATCTCCAACATCACCTTGTAGTGTGAGGAGAGGGCATACACACACACTAGATTCACTCTCGTAATGTTTATTTCCCCTTACAAAATGAAATGTGTGTTGTGAAAGTGAATGGATGAAAGGTGTTTTTGATTCTCAAGATCACATAAAGTGCAAGAGAAAAGCATACACACACTTAATCACACTTAAATCCACCAAACAATGGAAGCACATGATTATTTTTAAACCAAAAGCCAAATGTGTGAATCAAGACACAAGCATATTTTAAGTCCAATTCCAATGTATGATTGCAAAAAAATAGTTCGTTTTAGATCCCAAATCCAAATGTGAGAGCAAACAAGTGTTTGTTTTAATGTCCAAATCGAAGTGTGTAGGAAAACAATAGTTTGTTTTAAAGCCCAAATTGAAGTGTGATACAAAACAACATGGTTTGATCAAATGAAAGAAAAGAGAATGAATTTAGCGCACCTAGAAAAATTGTCTTCAGATCTACTATTGAGACTAATGTTGATGTTGTTATAGCGCCGTATGTTCACCTCGCATCCATCAAAATAAAAAAGACAAAGAAGACTTACAAACTAATGTGTGAGGTGAAAAATTAGGAATATGATAAAATTCTAATGTAGACGATCGGTGATAGAAAAATAAACATCATGAGCAGATTGTACATGAAATTCTATGCTATTTTAAAAAAATGTGAAAATTGGATGAAATTTGCAAAAGATGAGTGTTTGAAGTTCACAAATAAGGTTGACTTTGACTGCAAATTAGCTGCTAAAATTGATAAAATTACTTGATAAAATCTTCTCCATAGTGAATCTAGGTGAACCATCTTTCTGATGCCACTTATTTCATGAAATTTCAACCCCATATGGGAAAGCTATGATAAAAAGAAAAAAATGCCCAATTAGGGCATGAGGAAGGACAAGGGAGTTCTGGCAGTTGGGGGTTAACCACTAGTTGTTTGAAGGTTCTAGTCACATGCACAGTTAGGGTTACCGACATTTTACTATAGTGGTCAAGTGGGTTAGGGTCCCTGGTCACCCATGTGACCAAGGGTTGAGGTGAAGCAAAAAATAAAAGAAAATAAAGACATGGGGTGCTAGACTCCCACCCCCAATCACGAATGTGACCATAGATAAATAAAAAGGGCTCAGGGAGGTCAAATGGGTATGACCACCCCAGGAGATGGTGATGATGTCACCAATGAATGGTTATTGAGCCGTGATAGAGGAGGTGACTACGTGGAAATGCTAAGGTCAATGAGATATGAAGTGGCAATTAGGAGATTAATGGTGGCAGGGTAGTGGCAACTAGGTGCGGGGGAGGTGACATGGTTTAACAGCAGGCGACAAAGAGGATAAAATGGGTGGGAGGAGTCCTCGACTAGGTGGAGGCATCTTTGGCTAGGTGGGGATAGGATTTTACATGGTAGTGACAGGGTTTTGCAGAGGAAGACGACGGAGTGAATGATGGGTGGGGAATCAGGAGTGTTGGAGGAGTATTAGGGTTTTGACAAACATACCAGTGGAAATAGCAGATAGGAGGTTTTGACTAGGCTGAGAGCAGAGGTTGATGGGAGGAATAAGGGGTCAGCAAGAGAACTGCAAGCAGTGACAAAAATTAGGGTTTTTGATAGTTGGCAGAAATATAAACCCTTGGTTTTTGATAGTCAATGCTAGATTTGAAAATAAAACCAAACTTGTAACATGAAACATGAGCTAGAATTAATACCAATATAGGGTTTTCCAAATCCATATAGTATAGATCCATATTGATCCATACTATATGGATCTGTAGCCCTAAAAAAAAAATTCTAAAATTTACAAAAATTCTTGGAAGAAAATATAGAAAATTTTATGTCGTTTTTTTGCCTATGAGGCCTCTCAGACGCAACAAAAAGGTTTGATTTGGGCTAGGAAGTAACCTGCAAAAGTTGATTTTCTAAATTTGACAAAAAATGTTGGATTCATGTTGGGTTCACCAATGTAAGTCAGGGAAAATCAGGCATAAATCACTAATATCAATCATAAAACCCTAACTCAGCAATGGAGTACAAGATAAACATATAAATTCAAAGGGTAAAGAAACTAAACCTAAATCTATATGCTAAGCTTGGATCTCCTCCATTGCCCTTCTCCATTTTAAGTAGGATGCAAAATATCAAAGATTGTGGTTCTTGTATCAATGTTGATTGCTCAAATCTGCAACATAATAATAGATAGAAGATGAATGAAGAGAAGATCTAGAATCATTTTGACAACATAATGTTACTTCAAGATTCATCCCCCAAATGGCTTGGGTGAGGCTTGATTTATAGGAGATGAGTGATTTGATTCAATGGCTAAGATTGAAAGGTCAAATGAGCGATGTGGACGACCAAGATTAAATGACACAAGGAGTTGTAGTCATGTGACAAGTGTTTAGATAAGAATAGAGGTGACCTAATTTAAATAATAAAATTATTTAAATTTGTTGGTAGTGTGACAAAGCATTAAATGAAAGTTGTAGTATGGGACATGTGTTGGAATGAGGATAAAGGGTGAGGACTAATTTAAATATTTTATTTCAATTACTTAGAAAATATGAGAGGGATAATTTAAATAAATATTTAATTTAATTGAATTAGAGGAATGGTGGGAAATTAACTAAATAAATAGGATTTATTCAATTAATTGGCAAGGTGGGATAAATTGGATTAAAAATGGGAATAGGATGGGAATTAGGTAAAGAAATAAGATTTATTTAACTATTTAGGTGATAAAGGGAACATGAAAGGGTTCTAAGACAAAATGTCACAATATGTCTTAACTAATGTATCGACAAGGTGATGTTGTAAGACATGGACAATTTTAGTTGTCTACATTTTGCCCCTCTTTGAGATGATGTTGCCACTAAGAGAAGTAACATATTTTCAAAGAAGATAAGGTGTGGATAGAGGAGAAAGATGATGTAAGGATCATCTATGATCCAGAGCAAGGATTTTATGCCAATCTGGTGCCTGTTTGAGACTGACAATGACATGGAGCGCAGCTTTGAGGACTATGAGATCCACCTGGACACTTTAGCAGATCGGTATGATAGGTTGATTATTGTTTTATGTACCTATATTGTTGGATTCATTATTCCAGATCATTATAGTCATGGATTCCCTATCAGATGGGGGAGACACTAGAGGGTATAATGGAGCTAGCCATAGTGTATGCTTGGAGTCCTTGCCTTCTGGTGATGCTCTACTTTCAGCTATATGGTGTGGCCTATAGAGATGAGCAATGGACATTAGTTGTGGACTCACGCTTCTGAGGATTGATCAGATTTAGGTGTTCAAGCCTCTTGTTGTCAGAGAGATTCTTGAGGAGTTACCTTATGTCTATAACTATGGAGGACCAATTGTACAGGCCAAGATTGTTGATGTGGGGTCCTGGTGGCATGAGCTGGATCATTTGGATGAGCTTATCTGAAGGCATTATAAGGATTGCCCATCATGGTTGGAGGACAGAGACCACTTACCCTACTACTATCATACTAGATACTCGATTGGGTGTATAGTATAGTCGTAGCACATCATTGAGTGACATTTACCAAAGCGAGTCAGGAGACAGTTTGGAGAGAGATAGGGTGATCCTATGGGGATCGTAGAGCTTGCACGATCCACCTAGGAGGTCCATGATTGGGAGACTATGATTAGCATTGATGCGAATATCCAAGAGATAGTAAGACTATAGCCTATTAAGTGGTGGTAGTGGCTGATGTTACAGATGCAAGCACCATGCCTGAGTATGACACATGGTGGGCCTAGCATAGGCCTACACCATTTTTGCATCCCGATGAGCTAGAGCCAATGGAGAGATTGGGCAGTGGTCCATGAGGTAGACTATAGGCTAGAGGCCAAGGAAGGCATGGAGAATAGGGAGGTGGTAATGGCAATGACTGAGATGATGGCGGCTGATGAGGCAAGGGAGATAGAGGGAGAGGTGACGGAGGTAAAGGCATGGATGGCTGAGGTAGGAGCCCTAGACTCTCTCATATACATGAGGAGGGAGAGGAAGCTATTGGATAGGTGGCAGTGGTGATGGGTGAGGTGAGAGTTGAGCAGGTGGAGGAGGACCAGGAGATGGAGGATGCAAGAGGTTAGGGAGAGGACAAGGAGATGGATGCTAAGGAGAGGGCCCAAGAGGAGACCCTTTAGGATGTTTCCATCATGGAGGGAGCTATGGGAGAGGAGGAGGCTAAGGATATAGGTGATGACCTTTAGGCTCAAATTAATGCCCTGTAGGCTCAGATATAGGAATTATAGGTGGAGGTGCAGGATTTACAGGGACAATTATCATAGGACACAGCCAAGCATGATATGTCTAATATCAGGGCATAGAGGGTAGAGTAGAGGAGTATTGATTTTATGGTTACGATTGGAGGGCCTACAATAGACTTGGCTCATGCACTATACAAGGCTAGCTAGGAGATTGGGTATTATAGGGGTCTGTACAAGATGTCTGTGCCTATAGATCAGTGGGCACCAAGTTTTCAGAGGAGTGAGAGTCATACTCATTCCAGGAGGACACATAGTAGTGTCAGAGTCTCTTAGAGGATAGCATAACCCGATGATAGGCCATCTGGATCGAGGGCTGACTAAGAGCATCGGGGACCTCCATTAGGGGAAGCACCTTCTGGAGGTGGAGGCAGCATAGGCTAGGCCTATTTTTGTAGACATGATTAATTTTTGATCGAGCCTGCGAGCTTATTTTTTACTGATCTTGCGAGCTCCATTTTTTATAGCCATTTTGGATATTGTACTGTGACACTTTTTGAGATATATATGAGATACACTATTTTGTGATGACAATATGATGTGTTATTCTATGCATGTGATATGATGATGTAATGGATAATGTTATGCATTACGTGATAGTTTATGGATTATGCTCTTATATGGGTTTGATGATTATGTCATGCTTTCTATTTGATATGCATTATGGACATGTGATGTAAGATTATGATGGACGCCCATGGTTTATGAATGGTTATATGCTTTATGGATGCACATTATATGTTGATGAGATGCTTATATGGTACTTATGCAGATTCTATATGATGTATGTAGATGATGATTTTATATGTGATGTAATGCTATAAATATGTTCTTGTATTTTCTTATGCAATATGGATGACCTATCATGTATGTGATGATGCTTATATGATGTCTTATCATGATTATGATGATAGCTATATGTTGTTTTCACGTGTTTACATACGTAGGATGAGGTATCTAATACATTTAATTTTGGTGTGTCATAGTATGCCATCATGATGTCTATAGGGATGGATAGAAAAAATGGAATTGCAAAAGGGAAGATGGCTAGTGAGAGATGAAAAGTGATCAGATGAATGGAATGAAACATGATTTTTCTTGATATATTTTGAGCTTATACTTTCATTGCATGATTATTATCATAGAGCTTTATTATGACAATGGATAATGAACACCATGGCATGACATAGGATGAGGTGTAAATGTGATCCTTTGCAAAATGGACACATGATAGACAAGGAATGTCTTGATGCAAACTAGTAACCATAGAACCCTGTCAGAATATGTGAGGCAATACCCATGAAGCATGTTAGCCCGAGTACAAGGAAGTGTTTGATGATCCCTCACTTATATAGGATGTTTTGATTGTGCCAAATAGAATCCCAATCACGCATAAGGGACTTAGGTGCCCCAGTCATATTACCAAGACAAACCACAAACAACAATCAAAGAAAAAAGTCATGATCCATCATCACTCCTCTTCATCACTTGTGGACTTCCTTGAGAAGCATAGGAACAAGACCAAAGATAAGACAAACTAGACCAACAGAGTCAACAGCCATTGCGATCTTTTTTCCAAGTGATGAATGTTTGTTTGTTTGGTATGATTGGCTGAACCACTCCTGGTTTTAGGAAGGGAAGCATGCCGTTTAAGACATTAATTCTAGTTTTGGTGATGCAACCACCTCTATAAGGTAAGTGAGATGATTGAGTCTAGTTTCATAAATGAGACACCTTTTAGAGGACATTGGTTTGGTTTCAAGAGTGCAACAATCTGTATAAGATAAT
Source organism: Cunninghamia lanceolata (assembly GCA_027924645.1). Taxonomy (NCBI): domain Eukaryota; kingdom Viridiplantae; phylum Streptophyta; class Pinopsida; order Cupressales; family Cupressaceae; genus Cunninghamia; species Cunninghamia lanceolata. The sequence continues at coordinate 7,936,637 of BSBN01000482.1, forward strand.
TGGTATGATTAATTGATTATGTATGAGGTGATATTGTTTGTATTCAAGAAATGAAGTATGACGTATAAGAGGTAAAGCTTGGTTTCAATAAATCCCCATTCTATATATGACAAGTGATAGCTAATAAGGATAATTGATAGTGATGAAAGGTCATAACAAGGCAATTGGTCGGTTATGATTTAGTAACTAATTGGATAGTTTGTCTGTTGTTCCAAGATTATTTAGGCTCAATTCTCTTATGGAAGGTAGGTTGTTTATGTCTAATCAATGTGTCAATCATAGCAAGGGATAAATTTATTGATGAGATATGGATGATGAAGACCTTACTTAACGGGGCCCAAGGGACTGACCTAATGTCTCGAGGGCTCATTGATGATGGCCTTACCTATGTGAAAGTGCAAAGACAACATAGTTTGACCTTGTGAATGTTGTGTGATCTAGAACATAGGAGTTTTATGCCTCAGGGACTCGTCGAAGATGGCCTTGCCTACATGAAGTCACAAAGGCAATGTAGTTCGACAAGGTGGACTGACATTGTTTATTGCTTGGGTTTTGGTTGGTTATTTTATTTTTATGTGTTTTGGGGGTATTTTATTTTTTAGATTTTTGGACATGTTTTGATTTTTTTTAGATTTTGACATGTTTTGATTTTTTTGGTTTTTTGACATGTTTTGATTTTTTTTGGTTTTTTGACATGTTTTAAAGTGTCCCCCAATATTGAGTCATAGGATCCCTTATGAAGACTAAAATCAAGGAAATACCCCCAGTCAGGTATAGGATCAAGTTGTTTAAGAGGGAGAAAATGAAGCTAGCATTGATTAGGGATGGTGACAAAAAGTGAATGATGCTCACTATCAATTATTTCTTAGGCCATGAGAAGGACAACCAAGTTTTATTATGGATTATGATGTGGACTATGTGAAGGGTAAAGTGAAAGACCAGATAGAATGATGGTAGACTCTGGAGCGAGGACTGACTACACATGGCACCTTTTTCCTAGGTTTTCACCATGGTACTTATCCAAAGTGGTTTTCACTAATGGATGGATTATTTCTCTTTACTATTTTTTTTGTTATCCAAAGTGTCACCAAAGTGGTTTTCACTATTGGACAGTTTTTTGCTTTTTTGCTTTTTCTAATTTTTTTATTTTTTTTATTTTTTTTACTTTTAGGTATAGTATCTATGAAGGTGCATGCTGTTGATCAACTCTGGTAACAGCTCACCTTCAATAGTAGAAAGTTAATATGCTCCAGATCCATATACAGTCATGATGACAAAAGGACCTAACCATTTTGGCTCAAATTTTCTTGGTTTTTCTTGATCCAATTAATTCTTAGGATTCTCTTTTAGAACCAAATCTCCAATGTTGAATTATCAACCCTTGACTTTCTTATTGTAACTATGATAGAGACAATTTTGATAAACTTGCAAATGAACAAGTGCATTTTGTCTTTTTTTCATCCAGCAACTCCAACTCATGTAATTTAGATACTCTGTACTCTTCATCATCAAAAAATTATTGTGTCAACACTCTCAAAGAGGGTAACTCAACCTCAATGGACAAGATGTTTTCAGAACTGTAGACAAGGGAGCATGGACTAGCTCCTCTGGGTGTACAGATGATGGTTCAGTAGGCCCAGAAGGCAGGGTTGAGTTGAATATGTCAGTCATGACTAGTGTCATTGACAATCTTTTTGAGGATTTTGGTGATGGTTTTATTCGATGCCTCAACTTGACCATTACCTTAGTGATAGTATAGAGTGGTGAAATGATGTTGAATGTGAAACCTTTCACAAAGCTCATGAACATTCTAGTTATTGAAAAGATGGCCAGTTTCTATGACAATAGACATTGGAACACCATACCAGCATATAATATAGTTGAGAATGAACTTAGTGATCTATTTTCTAGTGATGTATGTCATAGGAATGGCCTCAATCCACTTTCTAAAGTACTCAGTGGCTGTGATGATGAATTTATGTCCATTGGCAAAGGTGGGATGGATTTTTCCCACAAGGTTGAGTCCCCATTGAGCGAAGGCCAATGATGATGTCAGTGGCTGAAGGTCCTAGGTGGGTACATGCACAAGATCTCCATGTATTTGACACTGTCGACATTTCTTAGCAAAGTGGTATGCATCTTTCTCCATCATGGGCCAGTGGTATTCAGTTCATAGGATCTTCTTGGCTAGAGTAGGACCACTAGAGTGAGCTCCACATATACCCTCATTTACTTTGTGTAAATTCTTTTGTGCTTCTTCAGGATCGAGACATCTTAGTAGGGTGTTATCAAAGCTACAGAGGTAAAGGGTATCACTGATGATGATATATTTGGTGGCTTGGTGAATAAAGGATTTGTGATGGTTAGAGGATAAGTTTACGGCGATGATTTGGTCATGCCAATATTTGTAAATGTTATTGTACCAAGGAGACTCAAGACCAACAATGTTACATGCTATCTCTGATTCAAGAATATCAAAAGCAGGGATCAATAGTTGTTCCACCAAGAATTTAAATTGAGCTACATTGTTTGGAATGTCCAAGAGAGATCCTATAGTAACCATTGCATCGGCCACTCTGTTATGAATTCTGGGAAATTGATCGAAGATAATGGTATCAAAGTTGAGCTTGAAACTATCTACCATTCTCTTGTAGGGTATAAGCTTTTCATATTTCATGTCATATTCATCATTGACCTATTTGCGTACCAGCTGTGAATCACCGAAGACATGCAAATGCTTGTTTTTCCAGTTGATGGCCATGCATAGTCTAGTAAGTAGTGCCTCGTACTTAGCTATATTGTTTGTACAAGAGAAGGCTATCCTGAATGATTTAGGACTAGTATCTCCCTATGGTGTGATAAATAGGACTTCGGCCTTTGAACCATGATTTGTACAAGAACCATCGATGTATAGCATCCATGTTTTTGAAGCTTCTACTGTAAATATTGATTTATCTATAAATTTTGTAACCAAAGGATGATCATCTCTTGTGGGTAACTCCCTAAGTTGGTCTGCTATTACTTGTCCTTTCATGACCTTTTGGTTGACGTATTCTATATCAAACTCACTTAGGATCATGACCCATTTTGCCAATCATCCTGTCAAAGCTACTTTATTAAGTAGGTATTTCAAGGGGTCAATCTTTGTAATGAGATTTGTTTGATGATTTAGCATGTAATGTCAAAGCTTTTGAGTGGAAAAAACCACCGCAAGGTAGGTACATTCGATGGGACTATAGTTCAACTCATAGCTGACCAATGTTTTGTTGATGTAGTAGATAACTCATTCTTTCCCTTCTCCATCATTCTGTGCTAGGAGTGCCCCCAGTGCTGAAGAGGTTGTTGAGATGTATAATATAAGAGGTTTTTTAGTGATTGGTGGTTGTTATCCAATTTTTCCCCTATCCAAATAGTCTAAAATCCATGAGATCTTGGTGTTTCAGCTTCTGAGGATACAAGGAAAAGCTACCCAAATTGACTAAGTCCCAAAAATCTTGAGTTTTCCTTGTGTTTTTAATGTTGTAAGAGTTTTAGTGTTCAGAGTTCTAATATTTACCATTTTATCCTTATCATCTTTGAACTCTTCTCCTTTTCCTTCAAGTCACCTAAGTATTCAACGATTTTGAGAGGTCAGAGTTCAGACCTTCCCTCTTCTCCCTTCCTTTCTTTGGAAGGAGAAGATAGGAAGGCCCAAGGGCCAAACTTTGACTCTTTCCTTTGTAAAAGTGGTTAAGTGTTTTGTGTCATAGTTTGGCCTTTTTCCCTTTCCTCTTCCTTTCCTTTTGGAAGGCAAAAGGTGAAAAACCTGAACCCCGACTTCCGATGGACACATGGCATGATCTTGTGGCATTCTGCCATTCTACTAAGCTCTTTTGGTGGGTGCCTCACCTGATTGTAGAACTACGGAAGGATACCATGTGGTAGTGATGTCATCAAAGGGTGGATGGTCAAAAGTTTGAACCCTAAAACTCTAATGGGCTATTTTTTCGCTATGCAAAATATGATTTGACTGATCAACGACCCTCCTAGTCACTACTAATTCATCTTCAGAGCTTGATTTCATGTGGGAGATGGATTTCCCACCTCCCCATGCTGATGTTCCTCATCTACATTGAATTTCATGTACTCACAGCATGCGCAAACCTCCTATTTCAGTAGATTTCACGGATATGAGCTAGGGCATGTTTCAAAGGATACTAGTCAAATTTATTACAGCATGGTTGACATCCTTTCTTGTTGACTTCTCCTCCTCTATGCCATGGCTACTACAGTGAAGATGAAATGCTATATATGCATGTTTCAAAGATGTTTAAGGATTGTTGTTAATTTCTTTCTAGGTTGTTATGCTGGGCAAATTCCTCTGTTACTTCAAAAGCTTATAATGTACTTATAGAACAACCAGATTTGATGTATTGTACTCATTTTCAAGCCTTTGATGTCTTTGGTTCATCATTCAACTATGAATTAATGTGATTATTTTGTGTCTATTGATTTGTAATAGGTTATTTACTCTTTGGAATGGTCATTTGACCTTCATGATTAATATATCTCTAATATTTTGCCTCTCTTGTACTTTGTCTATGTGTTTCACTTGAAGTTATGATCTATTTTGTGAGTAAAATGGTTACTTCATAGTTTATGGTCTTCTATTCAAAGCCTCTGTCAAGGTTGCAAGTCTATGTGAGTTCCTTTTAGGTTTGGGATTGTTGTTGTGTTGATTCAATTCAGCTAATACACCTCATAACTTTGGTGCATCACCTTTTCTTTTATGTATCCCTTCTATCACTTTTTCTTTGGAAAGTTTAGCATTAGAGTTAGTTATTTTCTCTAAGCCTTAAGCTTAGAAAGAGGAACTAGCCTTCTTGGGAGGTCTGATCTCAAAATTGCAAGGTCCCACACATTGAGATAATTGCCATTATGTCATTAGAATGCTTGGAAGTCTCTAAGCAGGGTGCAATTATAAGTGATAATAGTTTTTGGCACACCTGGTGGGACACTCTGCTCTAAGTGAGAGCTAGACTGAGAATTTAGTGCCATTCTTGGTTTGTTTTCTATTGTAAAAGCATTCAATAGGCACCTGGTGACTTTGTTGGTCTAGTTCCTGCATAACAATTCAACATTTCATGCTCGAAGTGTAGACAAGGTCTTCTTCTAGAGGTAATTTCTAATTTATAAAACTCTCATTTATTGAAAGAAGAACTAGACTATCTAGGTCCCCTTTGAGGGAAGATAAGAGTATTAATTCATCCCTTTAAAGGGCTTGGTCTACTTCCCCTCCAGTTAATTTCCAAGTCAAGTTTCAGTATTCAGTAAGAACCCTATGCATACCCATAATTAACCTAAATATCCCTAACATGACAAGAAATCTTCCATTTGTTGCTTTCAATGGGGGTAGCCCACTGGACCTAGCTCAATATGATGATATCCCCACTTTAGCCATAAAGGCTATCCCATTTTTCATTGGTTAGAACTCCACTACCCTTGCCGAACACATTCAAGACATTGCAAGTGTCTGTTTTATCCACAATGTCACTACTAACAATGTGGTTGTGAGACTTCAAGCCTCTTCATTCAAAGGAAAGGCCTTGCAGTGGTATAGTGATCTCCAAGCCAATTCCATCCACAACTGGGATGAGTTGGGCACTAAGTTGTACCAACATTTAGAAGATAGAAGTGAGCACCTGTCACTAATGGAGCAATTAGCTACAATCAAGAGAGCCCCTCATGAACACATGGTAGACTTCAACTACCAATTCTGAAAAATACGGGACAAAATTCCCATGCTGGTAAATCCCTCTCCAAACACAACATTCATCTATTACTTAAGGTCTTTGAATCTAGACATTGTTGTCATGATTCAGTCGATGGGAGGGGTTGTATTGCCTAATGCCTATGGTATAGCCATAAGGGCAAAAAATTGCCTAATTTAGGCAAGGAAGATTGCTCCAAGGCCACAAATGGCTTTATTTCTAGAGGCCCATGTTATTCAACCTATTGTGGCTTCAATTCCTACAATAGTCACCCCTGCAGCTTCTTCATCGATGTCTTCAAATGAATTGCATGAGGTGAAGGCTCTATTGCAAAGCATTAGCAATGAGTTGGTGGCACTAAAAAGGAAAAATACACAACCCAGTAGGCCATATCAGCCCTCCAACTAGACATTTCAGCAATTCAATCAGGGTTATCAACAAAATAGGCCACCACACTAAGGTAATATGCAAAGGTAGAGTCAACCTAGCTATGCCAAACCATTGAATGCTATTAACCCTAATGCAGCAAGCACCTCTGGACCCCTTGTGCCAATTCAAAACAACTTGGGCCAAGACAACGACTAGTTATATCCTTCCAATCAGCCACATGACCAAAATCTATGCCACACTGGATAGTTCAGTCATGCTTTGATAGCGCAAGAAAAACCAACAAATTCAAAACAACAAGTTAACATCAATCAAAGAATGGTTGGAGTTCAAGAACAAATGAAAAATCATGCTACCTTGATGAATTGGACCCCTAATGACTATTGTGTGGTTAATCAAGGTGTTGGTCCATTAGCATTCAATACAAGGCCGAAGAGAAGAGATACTGAAGATACATCAGTGCCTGTAGTTGGTCATATGCTTATACCTAATGTATCTCCAACATATACAGCAAAAGAGGAAGTGCCCAAGACTCATTCAAGGCAGGCAGATTAGACTATTGGTAGGGCAAATTCAGTACCAACAGTGCAACCCCAATCCAATCAATAGCCAAAAGGTGATCCAACTATCACTAAAACATCACAAAAGGGCATTCTAATACCCTTTAGCATAGTGGATTAGATGAAGAAGACAAATCTAAGTGTTACTACGTGGGATGCATTATTAATCCCAGCTGAAAGGAATCTTCTTCAAGAGGCCCTAAAAAAATCAGCCATCCTGAGGTGGAGTTGGTAAGAGAAAAGATAACTACCCCAACAAACCTATGCCGACCCAAAGAGGAAGCAACCACAAGCAAAACCAATAAGCCCCCTCCATTTTATGTTTCCTTAATCATAGGTGATAAATTTTTGCATAACTGTATGATAGATTCTGGGGTAGGTACCTTTGTCATGCCTAAAAATATTGCTGATAGGTTGGGTATAAAGTATGAGCCTGTGAATAAGGGGGTAGTGCAATTGGATGGTGCTGCTGTTAAGATAGTAGGTGTCATTAAAATTTTGGAACTCACTTTACATGCATGTCGTGGTTTCTCTATTTCAAAAGATATCTCCCTGCATACTTTGTCATATGCTTATCTAGGGACTTCACTACTAAAATAGGTGGGTATTTGTCTTCTTATTGGTCCCACATGTTGTTTGGAACTAGATATGGCACCAAAGTGACCATTAGGGCTAAACCTATTGTAAATGATCATATAGAACCCTACTCTCCTAACCCAAACAACATGAATTGCACAATCCATGAGTTGAAAGAGGATGACAATAGTAGGCATGAGACTACCACACTTGTGGAGGATATCCCTAACATACTGTTGGATGGCTGCACTAATTATTTCCAGTTTGATACCCTTGACAATAGAGAGAATGTAGGTCTGGGTACCTATTATATACATGAAGAGGATGCCATTATCCCCAATATTGAAAAGGAAAAATCAGACCCAAGTGGGATATGGAAGATGCATTTTGATAGCTCTAGAAGAGAAAATGGAGCGGGTGTTGGGGTGGTGTTGGTTTCACCTCAAACGGAAAATTATTTCTCTCCATTCAAATTGTAGTTTAGCTATACTAACAATGTAGCTGAATATGAAGCTTTGATTCAAGGCATACAACTAGTACAAAAAAGAGGAATAAAAGTTTTACAAATATTTGGTGATAGTGAACTTGTTGTCCACCAAATTAGATCACAAAGTGCCTCAAATAATGACTTGTTGATGTCATATAAACATAGGGTTTGGGACCTGATTGAACACTTTGATACCTTCAACATTCAGGTAGTGCCTAGACAAAAGAATGAGGATGCTGATAGACTAGCCATAGTTGGTGCACAGTTTGACATTCTCCTGAATGTCAAACAAAATTTAAATTAGCATGTAAAAGTTATTGTTAGGCCTGCTATACCAGATAACATTATAAGCTGGCAAGTATTTTAAAGTGACTAGCAAATTGCAAATTTTTTGGAAGATGAGATAGAGTTTGCTGCCAAAAATAAGTCAATATTGTAAGAGTAATATGGTGACCAGGTGATCCAGTGAAAGACCAACAAACTACCCAAAGGACTGATCACTTTAGAAATCATATTTGGTTCTGATGATCAACCTAAGAAAAAGAAAATGAACATGACAGTAAGAAAAGAGGACTATGAAGAAGTGGAGATTGCACAGGGTAAATTTCTAAAACATGGCAAGGTATGTGTTCAAGCTGAGAGGCAAGGTTTTATTGAACTTTGTAATGAATTTAATGATTTAATAGCTTGGGATTACAAGGATTTTAAATGCTTTGACCCTAGATTAATCCAACATACCATAGATTTAGATCCTAATGCAAAGCATGCCTACCAAAACCAAAGGCCAGTCAACCCCAAAATTAAGCCATTATTAATAAATGAGCTATCCAAGCTTATAAAAGCTAAAATTATTTATCCCATCAAACATTCCTCTTGGGTAGCTAATCTTTTTCCAGTTAGAAAAAAGAATAGGGAAGTCAAGTTGTGTGTGGACTTTAGAGACTTAAACAAGGCCTCCCTTAAAGACCACTAATCACTCTCTTCCATGGAGCAAATGGGTAAGTTCAAGAAGTTGGGTCCACATAGAGGGGAAGTCGTGAGAAAAAAGAGAATCCCTACAGAAACGGATGCCGGAGCCTAAACAGGTACTTGCTTAGGAACGTGTACCCATTTCTATATAGATATTCAAATTTGAAAAAAATTGTGCGCTTTTGTTTCCCACACAAAAGGAATGGGTACACGTTCCTAAAATCTTAGGCTTGGGAAAGGCATGGTAAGACAGCGCCTTGCCTTGGACCTACAAGTTTTTTTCTAAGTACAGAATAAGAGAAAAGACTGAGTTTACCTATATGACTAATGATATGTTTTTATGAAATTAAAACCTCTTATAGATGATAGTGTCTAGTTTTTAAATATATAATTTTTTTTTATTGGACTTGTTTTTCTATTTATTAATTAATTTATGAGCAAACTGGTCCAAAAACGTGAAATGACAGGTGCTTGTATTTTTTTAATAACTTTTAATTTTTAAAGTTTTTTTACAAAAAAATTATGTCATCAATATACACATCATTATTTACACAATGAAAAAAAATTGATTTTATGATTAGTTTTACTCAAATTATGTTGGTCGTACACGAGGGTTTTTGAAAACAACAATTAGGGCCAATAAAAAATTAATTAAAAAAAATATTTGGAAAAAAATTATAAAAAAATATCCTCATCAAACTTCACTGTACTACACATCTTTTCCCAAAAGGATTTAGAAAAATACTTTTATTTAGGTCAAATTATGTTGGTCGTACACGTGCATGGTATGGTAAAAAAAATAACTTTTAAATAGTGGTTTTTAGAAATGCATATTGAAAATCAATTTGTGTCATCTGGGTATTAAAATAATTTACATATTTAGAAACTAGACTCTGAGTAATACATTTCATATTACTAACTTTTTTAAGATTCAATATTTAAGTGCCTCAAATGTTCAGGTCAAATGTGATGAATTCTTAAAATCAGGGAAAACACTTCCACTTTTTGGCCAAAAACTGGACCCAACTTCTTGCACTGACCCAAATCCTCCAAATAGTAGTAGGTGCTGAAAGGTTTTCACTCCTAGATGGATACTCAAGATACAATCAAATTCTTGTAAAAGAATCATACCAATACAGAATAACCTTTACCACTAAGTGGGGTACCTTCGCTTACCAAAAGATGCCTTTTGGGTTGACTAATGCTCGAGAAACTTTTCAAAGAGCAATGGATCTGGCCTTCAAAGGCCTAATTAATGATATTATTTTAGTTTATCTTGATGATTTGACTGTGTATTCCAAGCATATAGCTAACCATTTGGGTCATTTGAGAAAAGGCTTTGAAAAATGCAGGGAGTATGGCATATTATTGAATCCAAAAAGTGTGTATTTGTTGTCCTAGAAGGCAAACTATTAGGGCATGTGGTTTCCACAGATGGGTTAGCCCTTGATCTTGAAGGAACTAGTGCCATTTTAGCTCTTCCTCTCCCTAGTCACAAGAAAGGTTTGTAGATCTTTCTAGGAAAGATCAACTTTGTGAGGAGGTTCATACCTAATTTTTCTTCAATAGTAAAACCCTTCACAATTATGCTTAAGAAGAAGGCTACCTTCACATGGTCTAACGCAGGTAGGGATAGTTTGGAAGCTATCAAGAAAACCATTATGAAAGCTCTTACACTGATAAACCCTAATTATGAGAAGGATTTTATCCTTTATTCCTTTAGAGGCAAAGAGGGTATATCAGTTGTCTTGATGCAACAAAATGAGGAGAAGCTAGAGTAGCACATCGCCTTCTTTAGTCAGCCACTCAAAGATTATGAATAGAGGTATTATTTTGTTGAGAAGCAAGTGTTTTCTATAGTGAAAGCACTAAAAAAGTTTAGACATATTCTTTCTAATAGAAAAATACAGTTGATGGTGAACCACCTTAGTGTGAAAGAGTTCCTGTTGAGTAGAGATGTTAATGAAAAAAGGGCTAGATTGATAACTAAAGTGATGGAGTATGATGTCAACATCAACATTACCAAGCTAGTGAGAGGAAAAGGCACATGTGAGAAGATGGATACAAATTCAAAAATTAGAAGTGATGTTGTATGTGTCCAAGGACAGGCATAACTAGCTAACTCCCACACTCCAGCTGACTAGTATCATGACATGGTCACATTTCTACAATCAGGTAGATGCCCAGATGGATTGGATCAGGCCAAAAGAAGGTACTTCAGGCTCCAATCCATTCCTTGTTTTCTTATTGATGGTGTCTTATTTATAAAACACATCAATGGAGTTCTTAGGTGTATTACTTAATATCTGACCTCTAGGGTCTTAGAAGAATTTCAGAATGGCCCTACTGGTTGCCATTATTCTCCAAGGACAACTGCAATCAATATCATGAGGGCTGGTTATTACTAGCCTAATTTATTCAGTGACACACATAGATGGATAAGGAAATGCAAAGAATGTGCATTGTTTATTGGAAAGCAAAGGTTTGCAATTCTTCCTCTTCATCCAATTCAAACAGATCAACCTTTTGCTCAATGGGGCTTTGACTTTATTAGAGTAATCAATCCACCTTCTAGTGCTAGACATAAGTGGATTCTAATAGCCACTAATTACTTTACTAGGTGGATAGAAGTAGTTGCATTAAGGGATGCCATAGAGGCATCCATTGTAGATTTCCTTGATGGTATAGCTACGAGATTTGGTGTGCCATCTACCATCATTTATGATAATGCCAAGGCCTTTGTAGGTATAAAAGTTAGTGAATGGGCACTGAACTATGGGGTTTACTTGAAGACCTCATCCAATTACTATCCTTAGGGAAATGGCTTGGATGAGTCCACCAATAAAAATCTAATCAGAATTATCAAGAAGACAGTGGAAGATAACCAAAGAACCTGGCACTCTAGGTTAAGGACTACTCTTTGGGTTGATAGAATTACTCCCAAGAGAGCCATAGGTAACTCCCCTTTCATGATTGTGTATGAGAGGGAAGCAAGGGTTCCATTATCATTGAAATTTCCTTCTCTTGAGTAGGCACAGGAGCTGAAACTAATGGAAAATGATGCCATGACAATCAGACTTACAGGGCTATTGGAACTTGAAGAGAAGAGGGATATTGGTATGTAGACCCTTGAAGCCCACCAAGATAAGGTCAAGAGGACCTTTGATAGAAAATCTACTAGAAGAACATTTAGTGAAGGAGATATAGTGCTAAAATGGGATGCAGATAGGGCCAAAGCTAGAAGACATTCAAAGTTTAATGCCATGTGGAGTGGCCCTTACATTATTACCGCTTGCAAGAAGGCCAATGTATTTCAATTTTTTAGGATGAATGGAGAGGTTCTTCCCATGCCAGTCAATGGGATTCATCTCAAGCCTTGCTTTTAGCATAGTTGTGAGACCTTGTAAATAGGTTAGATGTTTACTTTCAATAACTGCCCTTGCACTCTGTTGCATTCTCATTAGGAGAATGCATGCTTGGTTTGTTTTGTTTTGTTCTCGAAGGCATGCTCATTTTATATTGACCAACCTTGTTATTGTTGCTAGCCCTTTGACTCTGTGCCTAATGGATTGATAAGGCCTCTAGATCCTAGTTTTTAGGTATGTAAAAACCCCTGCATAGTTCCCAAAATATTATCCTATTTTGCCCCCTAGCCAAATAGTCTAAGATCCATGAGATCCTGGTGTTTCCACTTTTGAGGATACAAGGAAAAACTACCCAATTTGACTAAGTGCCAAAAATCCTAAGTTTACCTTGTGTTTTTAGTGTTGTCAAAGTTTCATAGTTCAAAGTTATGATCTTTAGCATTCCATCCTTATCGTCTCCGAAATGTACTCTTTTTCCTTCAAGTTGCCTAAGTATTCAATGTTTTTTAGAGGTCAGAGTTCGGACCTTCCCTCTTCTTCTTTCCTTTCTTTTGAAGAGTGAGGCTAGAAGGCCTAAGAGCCAAACTCTAACCCTTTCCTTTGTAAAAGAGGCTAAGTGTTTTGTGTCAGAGTTCAGCCTTTTTTTTTCCTTCCCTCTTCCTTTCCTTTCGGAAGGTAGAAGGTAAAAAGCCTAAACCCTGACTTCCAATGGACACGTTGCATGATCTTGTAGCATTTCACCATGCTGCTACACTCTTTTGGTAGACCCCTCATATAATTTTGGAACCATGGAATGATACCACATGGTAGTGATGTCATCAGAGGGCAGAGGGCCAGAAGTCCAAACTCTTAAACTCCAACAGGCCATTTTTTCACTATGCAAAATGTGATTTGACTGCACAATAACCCTCCTAGTCACCATTAATGCATCTTTAGTGCCTGATTTCATGCGAGAGATAGATTTTCTACCTCCCCATGCTATTGTTCCTCATCTACATTGAATTTCATGTACTCATAGCATGGGCGAACCTTTTGTTTCAGTAGAGTTCATAGATATGAGGTAAGGAACATTTTGAAGGATGTTAGACAAATTTATTGTAGCATGTTTGACCTCCCTTCTTTTTTTCTTCTCCTTCTCTACACCATGGCTGCTACAGTGAAGATGAAATGCTATATATGCATGTTTCAAAGATGTTTAAGGGTTGTTGTTAGTTGCTTTCTAGGAGTTATTATGGTGGCCAAATTCCTCTATTACTTCTAGACCTTGTAATTCACTTATAGAACAACCAGATTTGATGTATTCTGCTCATTTTCAATCCTTTGATGTCCTTGGTTCATCATTCAACTATTAATGTATTTGATTATTTTGTGTCTATTTCTCTGTAATGGATTATTTACTCTTTGTAATGGTCATTTGACCTTCATGATCAATATAATTTTGATATTTCGTCTCTCCTGTACTTTGTCTCTATGTTTCACTTGAAGTTGTGATCTATTTTGTGAGTATAATGGCTCCTTCATAGGTTATTGTCTTCTATTTGAAGACTCTATCAAGGTTGCAAGTCTATGTGAGTTCCTTTTAGGGTTGATATCATTGTTGTATTGATTTAGTTCAGCTAATACACATCATAACTCTGGTACATCACCTTTTCTTTTATGTATCCCTTCTATCCCTTTCCCCTTGGCAAGTTTAGCATTAGACTTAGTTATTTTCTCTAAGCCTTAACCTTAGAAAGAGGAACCAACCTTCTCTAAAGGCTTGATCTCAAAATTGCAAGGTCCCACACCTTGAGATCATTCCCATTGTATCATTAGAATGCTTTGAAGTCTCCAAGTAGGGTGCAATTCTATGTGATAATGGTGGCATAAGAATTGGTAGAGATAATAGATAACCTTGATTTGTTGGAAAGCTTATTGACATCAGCCAGTCCATATGAAGGGTACTCCCTTATGGAATACATGTTGAAACGGATGGCATTTGTCAGCCAATTATGCAATGAATCTCTGAATTGACTGTAGTTTTACTTGTAAACTGTATAGTTGTTTGAGATTCGTTGGTGGAGGCATGACCATAATGACTTTTACCTTAGTAGGATCAACCTCAATTCCATGGTGAGAGACGATGTAACACAACAATTTGCCTCAAGTGACTCCAAAAACACATTTCTTTGGGTTTAGCCCGACCTTATACTCTTCTAGTCTTGTCAAAACCTTGTCTAATGCATCCAAATGACTGTCCCATGTAACTGATTTGGTTAATATGTCATCCACATAGTCTTCATTAAATGTGTGCATGTAGTCATGAAAGATTTTTCTCATTTCTCTTTGGTATGTGGCTCTGGCATTTTTGAGTCCAAAGGGCATGACATTCCAATAGTAAGTACCCCAAGGACAAGTGAATGTTGTTTTGTTCTGATCTTTGGGGACTATTCTCATTTGGTTGTAACCTAAAAAACTATCCATGAGAGAAAGCATCTCATATCCTGCTATGAGGTCAACTATAATATCAATGCTTGGTAATGGAAAATCATATTTTGGATAAGCCTTTTTTAGATCCTAAAAGTCTTCACAAATCCTGATTTGACTATTTGGCTTGGTGACTAGTACCAGATTAGAGACCCATTCTCAATAATATATTAGTCGTATGAAACCAACATCCAGTAACTTCTTCAGTTCTACTTTGACCAAGGGTGTTGTTTGTGGATGCATCTTCCTTAATTTTTACTTTACTGGATTGGCATTTAGAAGTAGTGATAGATGATGTAGGACCAATTGAGAATCAAGCCTAGGCATGTCAGTGTATGACCAAGAAAAGTTAACTTGTCTTGCTAAGAAGAAAGCTGTAAACTTAGGTTTTTCTTGTTCTATCAATGATTCAGCAAAGTGGATGATCCTAGGATTATCATCGGTACCAATGCTCATCTCTATTGATTTATCCACCAGTAGTGGTGATCTCCCTTATGTAATGGGGAGAACTTCCAACCCTCCATCCTTGGTTGCCTCAAAGAGGTTTTCACCCTCAAATATGTCCTTTATTTTTACTTTTCTATGGTCAAGAAGTGCCTTTCAATTTTCACCCAGATACCATTTATCTTTTTCATACTCACTTTTACGACTGAAGGGTGAAGTAGACTCTCCAAAGAATGTTGTGTCATTGAGATCCATGATGTACTCAACCTTATGATCCCCATTTGGTATGCCTTTTTGGAGTCCCATAAACTTAGCGATAGCTTCATCATTTTCAAATAAGTCCAAGCTAGGTGGTGCCTGTTTGCCCCATTCTATTAGGTGGGGGTGGACTAAAGGAAATTCATCATCAGTGTTCATATAACTAAGGGATAAGGGAGTTAAAGTGCATATAGAGGTGTCATCAGGGTCCCACAAGATGCTAATCTAGGAAGAGCCATCAGGCAGGTTAGGTTGGGAAGATTCAGGCTCATGAGGGTCCCTTGATGTCTTAATGTCTTTAGAAGCACTTGTGTCCATACCCAATAGCAACTTACTACTAGGAGTATTCCATCTTAGTGATATGTACCCTAACTCTTTATTCCAAGGTTGCATGCTTGGTTGTATGGGTTATGTCCTTCCATTTTTGTTCGGACCACGTCCATTGTGTCCATCATATCCTTGTTGTTTCATGATTTAGTATCCTTTCCCATACTATTCTAGTGGTAGTTGCACATGTTTGACTTCTTCATCCTTATAGAGCCATTTGGAGACATCTTTATCTATATCTTCTTTGTTTAAATCACCCCATTTGGTGAAGGTGGTGGTGAAAGTACAAATAGTATCCTTTGGTTTGATTGGGCTAGGTTTCCTGTGAGGCTTTGGTGATATTGGCAACTTGCCAATGCAGTATGAGCTCTCCATTTTATACTCTACATCCTTTGTCATGGATTTGAATCTTAGGGTTGAGTGGTGGAATGAATGTAGTGGTGGGTTTTGATAGTGTCGATGGATTGATATAATGAGATAAAGTGGAAGGTGGAATTCCCTTGTTAACATGTACTTGATGTAGAGGTGTTTCTCTCAAGTGGCTACAATATTGGAAAGTGCTAGGATCACTAGCTATGGTGATTTATGTACAATTCTAGGGAAACTTGATGCATTGGTGGTGGGTGGATGGAACTTCCTTCATGGGATGAATCCATGGGCAACCAAGGATGAGATTATAGGGGAGGTCTAGATCTAAGACATCGAATACGATATTCAAAGTGGTGGGCCCAACTTTCATAGGAAGTGAGATCACCATCTTAGAGGAATGTTTTGCATTATCGTAGGCCTTGAAAACAATTCTCAGGGATGGGTCCACGTAGGCTTCAAAATCTCAATATCATGACTAGTTTCAAAGGACATATGTTCAATCCTGCTCCACTATCTACCAAAACTCATTGGATATTATGTTTATTGATGAAGACTTCGAGGTGCAAGGGATCGATATGGTTAGCTCTATGTGAGGACAAGTCACACTGGGTAAATGTAACTATTCCCAATTTTATCTACAACCCAAATTGGTAGAACTGGAGTACATTCAGTTCATTTTAGATGAGAAAGTTTTTTAACATTTACCTGATATCTTGTTTGCATAGTTGGAGTGTTTGAGATATTTAGTTATGTTGTAGTTCAGTTGTTCAACAGAGGAAAAGAACTTTCAGATCATCATTCATTTGTAGAAGGTTCCTTAAGAGATAAATTATTTCATTTCACTACAGTGATTATTCATTGTACAAATGAGATACATAAAATAAATAAACATTGCATTAAATGAAAACATGATAAATCAAATGTCCCACACAAGCTATGGGAATAGTTGAACTAGTACAGATATAAGAAATATACTATGCATGTGTAAATAGGAAGGGAAGGATCATAGCCATCATTGCCTGATCAGTGCCTTTGGTTTCTAAGGTTGCCTTCTATCCTTGCCCCCGATCTCCAATAAGAACCTGTAAGATTGGAATAGACCTGTATGAGGTCCAGATATGAGTTCCCTATGTGCCTATCAGCAGAGGCATAATACATTTCCTATAGTACACTAAATTAGATACAAATCACTCACATGTAGTAGAGTTTGAAAAGAAACAATCATTGTACTTCACAGATTTTATGTAACATGTTTATTTCATGTGCAGGTATAGGTGAAATCATGTTGCTATTTTGAAGACCAATTCAGCATGTGGTGTTAAATGGGCTCCCACAAGGGTTGCGCAAGACATGTTCTACTACTGCATTAATTGAATGGGAGAGCTTCAAGCTCACTACCATTTATGACTATCAATGAACCAAGAATCACAACTGAGCATTGAGCTCATTCAATAATGTCAATAACAGAGTAATGATAGTGACAAAATGTAGACTGTAGTATGCATATGAATGATCAAATAGAGCTACAAATGAACAACATCATTCAATGATGTCTAAATGTTTTAATCATGGCATGAGAATAACATCAAGAGTGAGTATCATTTTGTTCATGATTGAACAAACTAAAGAGTGCAAATGGAGGACAACCACATAACATGCATGATCAGCTAATAAGACAGCCATGAAGGCACAATTACAAGTAATACACAAAAGCATGTTGCCTCAACCAGTAGAGTAAAGAAGCTCCCATCATACATTTTGATCAGTTTGTAAATGCATCCAATGGATTACAATGAAATAGATTGCAGATTATAAGTCATATGTTACAAATTGAATATAGCCACATCAAGTGTATGTAGGAGTAAAGTTTCACATCCATCAAGTGAATCATCATGGAGGTATGACTGTGTGAGTATTAAAATACACTATGTTATAGGAAGGGTTCTGGAAAAGAGGACATCCTTTGCTCTGATTGACATATTTCATCATGGCAAAAAATGGAAACTCAATGTTCATGTACAACTACAGAAGCTCAAGTAAACATTTATGTGTTTATCACAAGTATATGCTACCATAACACACAAAAGGAGAGCATCTCTAGGTGGAATAAATGAATATGAAGTTGTTTGCATATACAAAAAAATGACAAATGAAACTCACTGTATATGATATGATCAAGAACAATCTAGGGTTTTAGTTTCAAAATATAGATGTAGAAGGAAAGAGTTTTGTCACAACTTGAAGCCACTACTTGTAGCATGAAGTTGTTCAAACATAAAGGGTTTTGAACTTAGAAGATGCTCAGAATTATCTTGAATGGACCATGTGGCCCTATACAGTGCCAGATCAAGGAGTGAAAGATACAAGAGAAAATGAAGGACTTTTGAACTCATTTCTTTCTCAGAAAATGCATAGGAGATACCATCAGACTCATGGTCTGTAATAGAGCATATCATTTCTTTCCATCAGAGGTAAATCTTGTGAGTTCATTTGTGTAGGGTTTCAAGTAAAAAGATAGATACAGAAGCAAATGATAAGATGAAACTACATTTTCTTAACCCATGTAGGTTTTGACCTATTTTCCTTTGTCCAGAGTTAAATATTTCACCTTGTATATTCCTTGAATATCCTTTAGAAAATGACCATACAAAGCTTAAATTTCTTCAAAAACCTATGCTCTACCTTTACCAAAAATCCCAAAATCTTGTTTGGAGAATCCTTGCCAAAAACCCAGAAAAACCCAGAAAACGTTTGTCTTCAAGTGCCTTCCATCACAAAGATTTCTCAGTTTTACACTTAGCCATTTCATGTATATGATGATGACATCATCCTTGTGTTGTTTTTTTTCTACCATTTGGTTGAATTGTATCTCAGATACATTTTTTCCTTGTATCTTTCTCATGAACAACATTTTACTGTACATTAGGTTGTATGCATTTTTTGTACGTATATTCGCATTGTATGTTTGAACATACAAAGGGCAGATACAAGGTAATATACAAGGCGTAGATGCAAGGAAAATATACAAGGCAACATACAAAGGCAATATGTAGGGAGGGATACAAATGAGAATGTACATCAAGTTACCCTTGTATATGCAATTCAATAGACAAAGGGTCAGATGCAAAGGGATATGTATACGGTTCTGTTTGTATATTACATTTGTGCGATATACAAGGCAATATACAAAGTGCGCATGCAAGACTATATATAAGGGGGAGATACAAAGGTTGGGGCCCACCAATTGTATGTATATGCAATTGTATCTTTGCACATATAATAGCATATACAATGGCATATACATTCCTGACATACAATCCCAGACCCAACAGAATATGCAATTTGGTTGATAGAGGCACAAGTGTTTGTATGCATCTTTTGTTTGTATGTTCACATTGTATGTAGACAATATACAAGGCGCAGATGCAAGGTCACATACAAAGGGCAAATACAAGTTCAGATGCATGTTTGTATGTACAGGTTTGTATGCAGTTTTTGTTTGTATATTTTGCATTGTATATGCGATATACAAAAGTTAGATACAATGGCGATATACAAGGCAGACCCGATTGGGAAATCAAATTTGACAAACTCAGCTGTGGGGTCCGTAGTTGTATGTGGAAGTGCTTGTATATGCCAATATGTAAAGCAGAGATACAAGGTCAGACCTGGTACAAAGTTCCAATATGGCCAAAAATCCTTTGAGTTCCACATTGTATGTATATGCGATTGTATCTCATATACAATTACGATATACAAAGGGTCACATACAAAGGATTTCAACGAGCCTTTGTACATCAGTGACTCAGTTTAAGGTCTTTATGATAGCCGATAAAGCATGCAAATGTTCAGCGATGTTTCTCAGTCTTAGCGCAACGGCAAATCAGATGTTGACACGCGACAGGGCAGATGCAAAAGGTGATACAAAAGTAAAGGGGTGCGATTGTATGTTGGCAATTATATGGCAGGTAAATTTGCATATACAAAAATAGATACAAAGGCACATCCAATCACATATACAGAATGAATTGAATATGCAAAAAGCGAAAGGAGGGAGACTTTGTATGTTGTACCAAGTGAATCTAAAAGTGCAGGTGCAATTGTACATATATTTGCAGATGCAAAGCGATATATTTGAAGGATGTAGTTGACTGTAACTTTGACCACCCATATCTCCCTTATTCTGGTGAATTTCAACATGCTTCAAAAGGAAAAAGTGCTTGTTTTTGCCTCCTCTTTCATCTAGCAGGTTTTGAGTAGGATATTTTCATTTTCAAAATTTAATGCACATCTATAGGTTTGATCGACTAGACATTTCAGCAACCATTTTTGCATATGCAGATACAGATATTTATTACATTTATGGGTGCAGGTCGATGATTTAGCAGCTCACATTGAAGATTCAAAATATCTTCCATCTACCCCTATTCCAGATATTTTTATGCCATGAATTCTTGCAGGTGGATGTCCCTTCTGGTGATGATATTTTCTGACAGGCCTATGTGACAATAGTTTCTTGAATTCAGTGTAACTGACTTAGGTGATTTTGTAAATGCTATATATGCATATGAATAAGATGTAAAAAAGGTTGGAAAATTTTAGCATCCTATGCTTCTGATACCAAACAAAGCATTCATCTACTGTAACTATGCCTTCTTATTGAATATATGCAAGTTATTTTACCTCTTTTACTAATTTTTAGTTTAGTGTGAATCTGCATATGATTGTCTGTGAACATTTTGTTCATGTCAACCATTTTTGTTCCTCACCTCTGCTAAGAATCATCTGAATCTATGTATATCTACTTGCTGTATCTGGTTGTGTTGTACATCTTCTCAGTTCTGTGAGGGTTCTTTTCTTCAACTTGGTGAATCACCCTTACTTTCAAGTATTTTGTTTCATCTTTCATTTTAAAAAGCATTCCTTCTCCCTTTTCCTCTATAAATCCAGTAGATTTTAGGTGATAACCAGTTAAGGAAGACATCCTACTCAAGAGGTCTAATCTCAATTCGCAAGGTCCCACACTTTGAGATCATTCCCATGTTTCTCCAGATTGCTAAGTTTTATAACTCAGCAAGGGTACAAATCTGAGAGACAATAGTTTTTGGCATGCTCGGTGGGACTGTGGAATTAGAAACAGTTCAAATACTACCTTTTATTGCTGGTTTTGATGTGCAACCAGTGATTTTAAGACCTGTAAGAGGTTAAAACCTACATATCTAGTGACTTTGAGCGTTGGTTTAGCAAAATCTGTATATTTCTTCTTATTAGAAGAATACGAAGTAGAAGTAGTTCTTCATCTTTTGAATATTTGCAATTATCCCCACCTAAGAGAAGAGGGATAATAGCTGAAGAACTCAAAAATGCTCATGTCTATTCTAGGAGAGCCAAGTCTACTCCTCCCACTGTTGGAACTCATACTATCCCAAGAATCCCAGTTACAATGATTCCTGCAGTCAGAAATCAACCATTTGTTGCATTCAACCAAGGCAGCCCACTAAATTTAGCTTAGCATGATGATATTCTTGTCACTGCCTTGAAAAGTTTGCCATATTTTAATGGTGAAGATCAGACTACTCCGGCTGAACACATAAAAGACATTGCAAACCTAGGTGTTGTCCATCATGTGACATAAGAGAATGTTGCAATCAGGTTATTAGTAGCTTCTCTCAAAGGGAAGGCTTTGCAGTGGTTCAGAAGCCTACCAGTGAACTCCATAGATTCATGGGATCTTTTGGGAGAGGAGTTGTGCAGCTTCTTTGAAGATAAATTAGATCATCTATCATTAGTTAAACAACTGACTACAATAAAAAGAGCTCCCCAAGAGCAAATGATGGATTTCAATTTCTGGTTTCAGAAGACATGGAACAGAATTCCTACCATAGTAAGGCCTTCATCAGAATATGGATTTCTATATTTTTTGAAAGCTCTTAATAGACCTGATGTATATGAAATAGTTATTAGAGTAGAAAACAACTTGATTCAAGCTGGAAAAATAGTACCTAGACCACCAATGCCCTTTTTTCTCGATATTCAAGCTTCAATGCCTTTGCCAATCCCATATTTTGCCCCTTTACTTGCTGCAACAACATTACCAGGTATTGCAAATCCTGAGACTGTTGTGTCTAGCTCATCATAGGAGTTAAGGGAGATTAAATGTAGCCAACAGAAGATAGAGAACATTCTGCAAAGTTTTTGGAATGAGCTGGTGAATATTAAAAAATAGTAGTCCTAGAATAGACAGCCTTATCAACCACACAGTCAAGGGCAAAATCAACCTTATCAAGGGAAAAACTAGCCATACCAAGCTAATAGGCCACCTTATCAAAACAATTACTAGGGTACGAGGTAGAATGTGAACCAGAGGTCTTTCCAGCCTTACAATCCTATACCCATTAATGTAGTTAGCGACCTTCTTCCTATTCAGAACAACCTTGCAGCTGAGTATGAATGGTGTCTTCCATGTAATCAGCCACACAGTCAAGCAACCTCTTCAAATGGATTGATAAATCAAGCTCTAATGGTGTAAAATGTTGTAGTTTCAAAGCCAAACACACCTAATGATGGGACTGAAAATTAGAAAGAACAGCCTCAGAATGATATTGCCTTCCTAAATTGGTAGGAAGATGAGTTTTGTGGCATAAACAGATATGATACTTCAGTTGCATCAAATACAAGAGCTAAAAAGAGGGGTTATGAGATAGATCAAGCAGAAAACAAAGGAAAAAGACCTACTGATCCTTCTACATCCTAGATTCCCCATATCTTGCAAAGAAATACTCAAGCAACTGCCAGGGAACAGCCTCATTTGTAGGCTAATATTGTTGCTACAAGGTCACATCAGAAGGTAAATGTTACTTCACCTTTCAATATCATTGAAAATAAAAAGAAAATGAATGTGACAATATCTATGTGGGATTCCTTAGCTATCCCAAGTCAAAAGGACATGTTACAATCTGCCTTGTCTGATTTAAAAGTGTCAAATGATGCAACTGTTGACCCAGCTAGGGCTGTCCTTACCAATTAATCCTAGGATAATAGAAAACATCCAAACAAGAGTGCTAAACCACTTCCATTTTATGTGTCATTAATAATAGGAGACAAGTTAGTACATAACTGCATGGTGGATAGTGGTGTAAGTAGTTCTATAATGCCAAAATAGATTGCAGACTAATTAGGATTGAAATACTAGCCCCTTACAAAGGGTGTGCTCTAGCTAGATGGCACAACTGTAAAAAATTTAGGTCACACTTTGGACACCTGTCTAAATGTTTCCATTTTTTAGGAAGTGTTCATTATAGATCTACCTCCTTATTTTGCCATGTGTTTGTCAAAGGAGTTCACAGCCAAGATAGGAGGATATTTATCCTCAGACTCGTCCCACATGATTTTTAGGACCCGATATGGCACAAAAGTGACCCTAAAATCTGAATTGCTTGCCAAATATCACATAGAACCTTATGTCCCAAGTGTTGTTAACTCAAATTGTGTTATTTCTGATGATCCTGAGCTTGTAGCTACTCAAGAACTACAAGCTGAAATTATACTAGAAATGTTGCTAAAGGAGTGGGCTTTAGAAAATATTGTTGATGATCCTGAGGGACTCATTCAAGAAACTGGTATGGGGGTCTACATGCTGCACGAACCTGAAGCAACAATTCCAAATCTTGTAAAGAATGTAGAAAATTAGATAGAATAGCAAGATGGGGTATGGAAGATGTACTTTGATGGCTCTATGAATAGGAATGGATCTGGTGGCAGTGCAATGCTTGTGTCTCCACAATGTGATAGATATTATTCTGCTTTCCATTTTTCTTTTTCATGTACAAACAACACGACTGAGTATGAAGGGTTAATTCAAGGTTTGCATTGGGCAAGGAAGAGGAAAATTAGTTGTTTGGAGGTACATGTGGACAACAAAATCATTGTAAATCAGGTGAGAGGACTTCCTGTTACAAAGAATGATTCTTTGAAATGTTATAAACATAGGGTATGGGATATGATTGAGGAGTTTAATGCTTTCAATCTAATCTCTATTCCAAGAAATCAAAACTTTCATGCAGATAGGTTAGCTACGATTGGGGCTCAGTTTGATATCCCCAGTGATATTCAAAGAGAATAGGTACAGCCTCATGTGAAAATAGTTGATAGGCCCTCTATTCCTGACAATAACATTCATTGGCAGGTTTTTGAGAGCGATGAGCAGGTTTTGTGTTTCCTATTAGAAGAGGATGAGTTCTCTGTGATGAATCAGAAAAAGTTTGAACAACAATATGGTGATCATCAGGTTGTTCAATTAAGGACTAATAAGCTGCCCAGAGGATTAGTAACATTAGAATCCATTTTTGGTACTGATGATCAGCTAAGAAAAAGCAAAACTAACATGCAGGTCAGATAGGAACATTACGAGGAGCTGGAAATTTTTAAGGGTAAGCTTCTCAAAATTGGTAAAATCTGTTCACCTAAGGATAGGAAAGCTTTTATTGCTCTTTGTCAAGAATTTGAAGATGTGTTTTCTAGGGATTACTTAGACCTAAAAGGATTTGACCCTCATATTGCCTAGCATACTATAGAGGTAGAGCCAAGTGTAAAACTTGTGAGGCAGAAACAAAGACCTTTAAATCCAAAACTTGAGCCTTTGATGATTAAGGAATTAACCACGCTGATGGATGGAAATATCATTTTTCCGATCAAGCATACTTCTTGGGTCTCGAATCTTGTTCCTGTGAGGAAAAAGAATGGAGAGATTAGGCTGTGTGTCAATTTTAGAGACCTTAACAGAGCCTCTCTAAAAGACCACTACCCGCTGCCCTCAATGGAGCAAATTCTGCAAGTAGTGGTTGTTTTAGAAAGATTCTCCTTGCTTGATGGATATTTCAGTTATAATCAAGTATTAGTCAAGGAGGAAGATCAATTTAAAACTACTTTTACCACCAAATGGGGCACTATGGCCTACAGAAGGATGCCTTTTGGTCTGTCGAATGTTGGCTCTACTTTTTAGAGAGCTATGGATATGGATTTCAAAGGTTTGCTTTATAAATTGGTACTTGTGTACCTAGATGACATAATAGTTTTCTCTAAGAATGCAGCTGAAGATTTATCCCACCTGAAACAAGTATTTGAGAGATGTAAAGAATTTGGGATATCTCTCAATCCCAAGAAAAGCATTTTTGATGTGTATGAAGGCAAGCTTTTAGGACACATTGTGTCAAAGAAGGGCATTACCATTGATATAGAAAGGGTAAGATCTATTTTGGAGCTGCCTTTACCCAGTCACAAAAAAGGACTATAATGTTTTATTGGCAGAATTAATTTTCTGCGAAGATTTATACCTAACATTGCAAATTTATTGAAGCCATTGACCTCTATGTTAAAGAAAAATGCAGTTTTCAATTGGATAAAAGAGGGAAAACTCAGCTTTAAGTCCATAAAAGAAGCATTATTGGCTGCACCAACTCTGGTAAATCCCAATTTCTCAAAAGATTTTATTTTGTATTCTTATGGCAGTTTAGATATAATTTCTGCAATTCTGGTACAACAACAAAGTGAAGGCTTTGAACAGCCAATTGCTTTCTTTAGTCAAGGACTAAAGGAGTATGAATAGAGGTATAGTTTCATTGAAAACATGTCCTTGCAGTGGTAAAGAGTCAAGAAATTTAGGCATCTTATTTCTAACAATAAGGTATATTTGATGGTTGATCACCCTGGCATGAAAGAGTTTCTGTTAGGTAAGGATGTTAACGAGAAAAGGGCTGGTTGGATTACCAAAGTCATGGAATATGACATAGTTATCAAGATAACTAAGCTCATCAGAGGTAGAGGACTTAGCGAATAGCTTGCTACTGGCTCTGAAAATGAAACAGAGAAGGAAGAAGAGGTGCTTCTGACCATTGAAGAAGAACATCAGGATTATACAACAGCAGTTCAAATGGGTTGGGTTAATGACATGACTCATTTTTTGCAAACTGGGGAATATACAATAGGTTTAGATAGAACTAAGAGAAGATATTTTAGACTACAGTCTATTCCATATGTTTTAATTAATGATATCCTTTTCAGAAAGGATTTTAATGGTGTGTTGTTAAGATGCATTGATAATGACCAAATTAACAAGGTGCTACATGAGTTTCATGATGGAACAAGGGGTCATTTTGCCCCAAGGACTACTGCTTGGAAAATAATGATAGCTGGCTATTATTGGTCTAGGTTATTCAAGGATGCCCATGCATGGGCTAGAAAGTGTGTGAAATGTGCCATTTTTGTAGGCAAAGAAAGGCTTCCAGCTTTATTTCTACAACTAATTCAAGTAGAACATCCCTTGATGAGATGCAACATTGATTTTATAGGCCCCATTAACCCACCATCAAGTGTAGGCCACAAGTGGATACTTACAGTAACAGACTATTTGATAAGGTTGACTGAAGTAGTGGCTTTGAAGGAATCCAATGAGAATTTCATTTTGAACTTTTATTATGATTTGGTATCCAGATTTGGAGTACTTGAGTCAATTATCTCAGACAATGCTTTAACCTTTGTTAGATTGGGGATAACTGACTGGGCTATGAAGAATGGAATCTATTTGGACACTTCATCAAATTATTAACCACAGGGTAATGGTTTGGCTGAATCCACAAATAAGAATCTCATAAGGATTATCAAAAGATCAATGGAGGACAACCAGAGGACCTAGCACACCAATCCAAAATCTGCTTTATGGGTAGATAGAATAACTCCCAAGAGATCTATTGGAAACTCCCCATATATGTTAGTTTATGGAAAAGAGGCAAGGTTGCCTCTGTCTTTAGAGCTGCTAGCACTTGATATCATGAATCAACTAGAGATGTTTGAAGAAGAAGATCCCATGGCTGTCAGATATGCTCAACTTATGGAGCTTGAAGAAATCAGAGATAAATCTATGAAAGCTATGGAGTGTCATCAGCTTTACACAAAAAGAGTTTTTGATAAGAAAGCCACTCCCAGAATTTTTAGGGAGGGTGATATGGTACTCAAATGGGATGAGTTGAAAAGCAGGCCAAGGAAACACTCCAAGTTTGATAGCATGTGGGGTGGCCCGTTTATCATTACTAAATGCAAAGAGCACAATGCATTTAAGTTATCAAATATGGATGGAGAAAATTTGCATATCCTAGTCAATGGGATACACCTAAAGGGGTGTTTTTAAGGTATGAGTTGCCCTGTAAAGCAGTAGATTAGGTTTCTTGCTTTCAATAAGTGCTACTGCACAATAGTTTAGATCCCTTTTATTTTCCCTAAGTGTTGTCTAGCACAGTTCGATGAGTTGCTTTCAGCATTTTAGTTTTAGTTTTCATCTTCCGAGTGTTCTTCATTGCTGATATGCTGAGTTACCAAAGACAAGATAGACTGTCAAAGGTATTTTTAAGTCTCTGTGTGACTCCATGCCCAATGGATGTTTAAGGCCACTGGTCTGATTGTTTAGAAGACAAAACATCTGCAAGAGGTCACCAAATTGTTGACCTATTTTCCTATGTCCAGAATTAAATATTTCACCATGTATATTCCTTGAATATCCTTTACAAAATGACCATACAAAGCTTAAAATTCTTCAAAAACCCATGCTCTACCTTAACCAAAAATCCCAAAATCTTGCTTGAGAATCCTTACCAAAAACTTAGAAAAACCCAGAAATCTTTTGTCTTCAAGTGCCTTCCATCGAAGAGATTTCTTAGTTTTACACTTAGCCATTTTCATGTATATGATGATGACATCATCCTTGTGTTGTTTTTTTTTGTCATTTGGTCGAATTGTATCTCAGATACATTTTTTCCTTGTATCTTGGTCATGAACAACATTTTACTATACATCAAGTTCTTTGTATGCATTTTTTTTTATGTATATTCGTGTTGTATGTTTGAACATACAAATGGTAGATATAAGGTAATATACAAAGCACAGATGCAAGGAAAATATACAAGGCAACATACAAAGGCAATATGCAGGGCAGGATACAAATGAGAATGTACATAGAGTTACCTTTGTATATGCAATTCAATATACAAAGGGTCAAATGCAAAGGGATATGTATGTGGTTCTGTTTGTATATTGCATGTGTGCGATATACAAGGCAATATACAAAGCGCACATGCAAGACTATATACAAGGGGGAGATACAAAGGTTGGGGCCCACCAATTGTATGTATATGTGATTGTATCTTTCCACATACAATCACATATATAATGCCATATACATTCCTGACATACAATCTTGGACCCGATAGAATATGCAATTTGGTTGATAAAGGCACAAGTGTTTGTATGCATCTTTTGTTTGTATGTTTGCATTGTATGTAGACAATATACAAGGTGCAGATGCAAGGTCACATACAAAGGGAAGATACAAGTTCAGATGCATGTTTGTTTGTATAGGTTTGTATGTAGTTTTTGTTTGTATATTTCGCATTGTATATGCAATATACAAAAGTTAGATACAACGGCAATATATAAGGCGAACCTGACTGAGAAATCAAATTTGGCAAACTTAGCTATGGGGTCCGCAGTTGTATGTGGAAGTACTTGTATATGCCAATATGCAAAGAAGCAGAGATACAAGGCCGGACCTATTGCAAAGTTCCTATTTGGCTGAAAATCCTTTAAGTTTTGCATTGTTTTTATATGCGATGGTATCTCATATACAATTGCGATTTACAAAGGGTCACATATAAAGGATTTCGGTGAGACTTAGTGCATCGGTGACTCAGTTTAAGGTCTTTTTGATGGCTGATAAAGCATGCAAATGTTCGGCGATGTTTCTCAGTCTCAGTGCAGCGGCAAATCAGATGTTGACACATGGCAGGGTAGATGCAAAAGGTGATACAAAAGTAAAGGGGCGTGATTGTATGTTGGCAATTGTATGGAAGGTACATTGGCATATACAAAAATAGATACAAAGGCACACACAATCGCATATACAAAGTGAATTGAATATGCAAAAAGTGAAAGGAGGGAGACTTTGTATGTTGCACCAAGTGAATCTAAAAGTGCGGGTGCAATTGTATATACAATTGTAGATGCAAAGCGATATACATTTGAAGGATGCAGTTGACCATAACTTTGATTGCCCATATCTCCCTCATTCTAGCAAATTTTGACATGCTTCAAAAGGCAAAAGTGCTTGTTTTTGTCTCCTGTTTCATCTAGCTGGTTTTGAATAGGATATTTTCATTTTCAAAATTTGATGCACATCTACAGGTTCGATCGACTAGACATTTTAGCGACCATTTTTGCATATGTAGATGTAGATATTTGTTGCATTTATGGGTGCAGGTCGATGATTCAGCAGCTCACATCGAAGATTCAAAATATCTTCCATCTACCCTTGTTCCAGATATTTTTATACCATGAATTCTTGCAGGTGGACGTCCCTTCTAGCGATGATATTTTCTGATAGGCCTATGTGATAGCAGTTTCTTGAATTCATTGTAACTGACTTAGGTTATTTTGTAAATGCTATATATGCATATGAATAGGATGTAAAAAAGGCTAGAAAATTTTAGCATCCTATGCTTCTGATTCCAAACAGAGGATTCCTCTATTGTAACTATGCCTTCTTATTGAATATATGCAAGTTATTTTACCTCTTTTACTAATTTTTAGTTTAGTGTGAATCTTCATATGATTGTCTATGAACGTTTTGTTCTTCTCAACCATTTTTGTTTCTCACCTCTGCTAACAATGATCTGAATTTGTGTATATCTACTTGCTGTATCTGGTTGTGTTGTGCATCTTCTCAGTTCTGTGAGGGTTCTTTTATTCGACTTGGTGAATCACCCTTACTTTCAAGTTTTCTATTTCATCTTTCATTTTTAAAAGCATTCCTTCTCCCTTTTCCTCTGCAAATCCAGTAGATTTTAGGTGATAACCAGTTAAGGATGACGACCTACTCTAGAGGTCTGACCTTAGTTCATAAGGTCCCACACTTTGAGATCATTCCCATGTTTCTCCAGATTGCTAAGTTTTATAACTCAACAAGGGTGCAAATCTGAGAGACAATAGTAGGGTTTCATTCTAAAAATGATTATGAAATGCATGTTTCCAGTCACGGCTTGTTAGCTACTAAGTGTTGTGATGATTCTAAAGAAAATGCAAATAAATGCCTTTATTTCACAAGCTTCCAAAAGCCTTATCAAGTTTTTAGATCAAGTTTTCAGCCCAAAAGTAATAATAGCACATTTTGCCATGAAACTTCAATGGTATATAGAGCTATAGGAGGACATATGAGCACTAAGCTTGTAATATTTTAGGATGTTAATCATATGCATAGTAATCAAGTGACTCATCCATATCCTCTCCAAAGATTGAGAAGACAACAAATACTCAATGAAGCAGATACAGTTGCAAGCTAGGCTACAAGGAGACATGCCATGTCAAATGAAGAATATGCCAAGTAAAATAGAAAGAGAAAGATATGCATTGAGAGGATGGTGACACCTTGAAGATCCAAAGTATGCAATCGGCACCAGAGAACAATATAGTGTTTGGACAGAAAATAATGATGCAAAACCTAGTTTGAGCTCAAAGTGATTGCAGTCAAAGAATACTTTTTCTTTGTGGAAAAAATCAAACACTTATCATTATGTGTGAAGCCGAAGCAAATTCAGGGAGCAGTTATGAGTTTTTGAATTCATAAGGGTTTGAGTAATATGGGGTTTGCTGTCAAATAAATAGAAATTGCATGATAAGAATGAAACCCAATTTTTTTATACCAAATGGAGCTTGTGGTCCAGTAAGGAGTAAACCCATCGGGGGTTTCAAATTTCAACTTTAAACTATACATACAGAGCAAGTAAATTTTTTGAGCTCATAGACAATGAAAAAGGAATGATCAATATTAGTTGGCCACAGTCTCTAATGCTAGTATCAAGTCTCATGACGAGGGTTTTGAACAAGGTAAGTATATACTAAAGAAGAATCCAAGGTGTTGAACTCATGTAAACATAACATGCTTAGTAATCTATGCCATTACCACAGCTTCCAATGAACAAAATACATAGAGAAAGGAACAACAAATGAAGGAAATGTTAGAAGTAAAGGACCTACCTTTCATTTATATGGAATCATGTTGAAATCATGAGGTCTTCCTTCAAACCGACCATGTATGGTGCCTCACTACAGAAAATAACAACAAAGAGGCCAAACATAAAAAATACATCAAAATGTATAGCCAAAGCCATGGCTTGTAGGGCCAAATTGCTTCATGAAGATGGAGGAAAATGTTGGTTTCCACATTCATAGTGTCTTACCTTCGCCTTTCTTGCAAAATCATCAAAGGAAATGCATTGTAGTAGCAGAAAATTGAGGGCTCTGAGCTTCCAGACCCTCATCCTTATTGGTGGCCATGACAAAGAGTATTTTTTAAAAATTGAGAAGTCAACAATGAGCCTAAGAAAGTAGGGAAAATGATGTTTTGTGTTTAAGTTTTACACCTTGCCCTAAAATCTATGGGCATTTTTATCACTTTGAATTTATTTTCATTGCCCAAATTAATACGCATCATGGTATTAGGTTCATCTTGCATTTTTTGTCTAAGTCTCAAGACTTAAGGTGGTTTCGAAGACCATAGGAGGGCATAGGTCCTAACACATATGTCAAAGTGCCTTAAGCCCCTTTGCATGTTTATTTCCTAGGCTTTATGCCTTAGTGCAATTTGATTATGATGCATATCCATATCTATAAAAACTCATTTATGTCCCTTGGAGATAGGTTCACATGCCTTAGATTATTTTTGCAAATCAGATAGAAAGTAACCCATATAGGCTTATATTTTGCCTTCACTTTTTAATGATTTTTATTGAAAATCATATGTTAAATGAGACATAATATACTTGGCATAGTGATGAAACCTTGTATTTTTATTTTTTGCAAAAAACAAATCAGAGTCAAATTGAGATAAATCAGGGAAATAAAGCTACAAACATTATAAAATGGTATTTAAAGCAATGTATCTATAAATTGCTTTCAAATATTCATTATTGGTGTAGTTAAAACAAATAAAGCAAAGAATATCTTGTTTTTGAGTTTTCTTTCCTTTGGGGGCAGATATGGATAAAAATAGAGTTTTTTATGGACAAACAAACCAAATTTTTGGTGGGTCCACCTTGGAGGGATTTTTCACAGTTTTGGCAACTTTTCTTGAGGCATTTTGGAGGCTCATTTTTTGGCTTTTTCTAGGAGCTCAAAAATGGATCAAAATAACTATTTTTAGGAGCTTTTTCTAGCTTGTTCTTTCATAGAGGTAGAGATTAGAGTTCATAGATTTTTAGAGTCTTCCTCTCACACTGAAAGAGTTGTACTTTAGTTTTTGTACTCATTATTCCTTCTAGTTTATAGAACAGCAGTTTTCCTTCCCATTTGTCTACTCATTTGCATGGTTAATTTGATATTACATTGTGATAGATATTTATCCTCTATTTTGTCTATATTTTGTGATGGTTATGCAAGTATTTTATTTGATTAAGGTTGCATGTTGTGTTCAAATGAACATTCATGTGAAATATTAATGAATTAAGTATAATCAAGGGGTTGTGAGAGTTATAGTTTTGTGAACTGATTGCGAGTAAGATCTGGTAGGAGTTTAAGTATTGGTGCATCATCTTAGGAATTAATTTTAGTTATTTGTTTCATTTCAATTCAACTTCTCACCTTTTCCCTCTGCAAATCATTTAGATTAGTAAAATCATTAAGAGAGCTACGTCACTCTAGAGGTTCACTCCAATTTTTAGGCAACCCAAAGGCCTAGGAGTTTTCCCATGTGTCAACAAATAGTTAAGTTGAAAAACTTAGCATAGGGTGCATATCTGATTGATAACAATTTTTGGCAAGCTTTATGGAACTCTAAAAGTGTTTTCACAGAAGTTTTTCAATTCTTAAAGTTATTGTTCTAGTATATGCAGTAGTGTTCTAGCCTTCAGAAACTTTTTAAGTATACATGGCAACTCAATTTTCTCTAGTCTTACATGCAGAACTAGTGCATTCAGCTTATGAAAACTAGATCAGGACCAAGTTGGACTCTTTTTAGTCCAAAGTATGATGATTTATCCTAATATTTGGTGTGTGTATCAGTGATCTCAGCCTTTGGACGAAGAAAATTAAACACATCTAGTGACTCTAAGCTCAAATTTATTGGTTTCGGTATGATCAAGTGTTGGTATGTCACAAAATTCATATATTCATTCCATTCTCAAACTTTCATATGAGTAAATAATGTCAAATTTTCATAGTCAGCATGTATATCCACCACCATACTATGAAAATGCTACTTATCCATTTCCATGTCAACCATATTAGACCAATTATGTTGTTGTTTCTAATCCCATGGTTATTCAAAACTAGCATGCATAATATAATTGCCACCCACCCACCCCTGCTCAGCCTCCTTACCAATCGTACACAAGTAGCCATAATGCTAGTTTTAGTCCAAATACTTAGGATGCTTACCACATACCCATTCCTGTCCAATATCCATCTCAACCTTTGTGTGCTCAAAGCTAGCTCCAAGTACCCAAGGAGGAGATTGGAAGCATAAAGGGTGTATTGTCTGACTTCATGCAGCTAATAGGGGAGATTAAGAGGCAACTCAAGTATAATCAGCACCAGGAGGAGTTGGCTTATCAAGCCTATCTTCATGAGCAGGAGTTGGAGACACAAAGGACATAGTTTGAGAAAGAGATTGCAAGCATAAAGATTTATCAGTACCAACAAGAAGGGGAATTTCAAGAAAGGCCATATGAAGAGTTTAATTTGCAGTAGCAAGAATTAGATCACCAAGCTTACCTCCAACATCTAGCATAGCAACCCTATCAGAGCTTTAGTTCTGACCAAGAGTTGGAGATACAAAGGGGACAATTTGAAGAGAATCTTGAGAGGGAGGTAGCTGCACAAATAAAACTTTTGCTTGCTCGAGCCCAAGCAGCTCCTGTTGTTCTAGAACATTCTGCTCAAGAAGAGGTGTGTAAGTATAAATTTCCAAGTTTTAGATAGAATGAACCTCTTAATGCTCCTAAAGTTGAGATTTCAAGCTTTAGGTAGAATAAAGTTCTTGATCCTTGAAGGTAGCCTCTTAATCCTGAAATACCGAGTTTCAGAAGCCCTCACCCCTTGCAAGTTGAGGAAAATAATCATATTTAGCCTAGTGTAGTTGTAGACCAACCACTTGAAGAACCTCTTTTCCTCCAAGAAACTCAAGAAACTCCCCAACTTTCCCAACCAGATAAATCTGATTGTCCTATCACCATTTTCCTTTATAAGGATGGACCTATTGTCTTACAAAATGACTCATTCACTATGAAAGAAGCTAGAAAGGTAAATTTATTGCATACAACCATGGAGCAATATCAGTTAGAGAAAAAGAAGATCAAACAAGAAAAGACTCCTCTTGATGAATCTATTAATGTTTGCACTAAAGAGATTCCTTATTTTCTAGACGATGATGAAAATCTTCTACAAGATCAACCAGTACAACTAGATATGAAGCAAGAGGCTAATTCACATGAAAAGGTCACTGATGTTTATGCTGATCTCTGAACCGAATATGAGCATAATGCATGTGTAGTAGAAGTTGATTCAAACTTGACTCAGAATCCTTTGCATTTTGATTCATTTGACAAGTTTTCTAATGCTTTTTATAAGATGAATCAAAGCAGGATACAGAGATTGGAAGGTGAAAGGCTTCAATTACAAAGACACATTGCTTAAGTTTAAATGGAGAATAGACCAGAAAAGGGAGATGATTCAATTTTCTTGTTTGATCAGCTGCCTTCTTTTGTTGGTGATGATGAAGACAACATGCAGGTATTTGACTCACCGACTGATTTGGGATAGGCAGAAGCTATTGCAAAAAATGATGTACTGTTGTTTTGTAAAGGTGATGATGAGATTGAGGCCTCAAATCAGTTTGAAGAGAAAAGAGACAAATTAGTTTGTGAATCAAGCATGCTTGTCTCGCATGAAGATCCAGACTACCAGGCTGAACACAAAGTTAAATTTGATTAGATTCTCCATGATGATGAAGCATCTACTTTGTTCTCAGAGCTCCCATTGTATTACAATAAGGAGGCTAACATGAATGAGACTAAAGCAGTTTGCCTTGATGAACAATCAACTCAGCTAGCTAAACATGATCATCCTTTTCAAGACAACTTTATGCCTGATTGTCAAGACCCTAACCATTCAGCTTGTAGAGATCTTTCCACTCTACTAATTTTTTATAGCAATCAAAATCCCAAGACAGTAGATTGTGAGGACAATAAGCAAGATGAAGAAAATCAGTTAGGCAAAGTGCAGATTCAGGAAGAATCAAGTGAAGACAATCATGATTTAGAGAGTCAAGAAGCCGATTCACGAAGGAAGGTTCTCATAGATATTGAAGGTATGAGTTTTGAAAGCCATTATGAAGATAAGTTAGAGCATACATTGCATGATGAAATCATTCATCAAGAGGATTTACTCTCAACTGCCATTGAAAATTTTGGCTCTAACACTGTTGATAGATTAGCACCTTTCAAGATGAAGGTTTGTGATCAATATGATCAAGTGATCAAGGAGGTTGTAGTGGAAGAAACAATTCCTGAAGGAGAAACCAGAAAAAAGAGTTTTCAGTTTATCATCTCAAAAGGATGCCTAATCAGGGATCTTTCCAGGATGGAGCCTAATTATGAGAGTGCAGTTGAAGAGGAATAGATTCAAGTCATTTTGCCACCTCAAGGTAGCAGTTTTTCTGTTCCAAACGAAGAGGTTAGTGATCATATATATATTCTTCAAGATGTGGTGTAGCTAATTCATGGTCTTTTGACCATTGTTTTTTTCATGTAGCTATCCAAAATTATGTGAAACATCAAATATTCTATAGAAAAGGTAGCTATTTCACCCAATTAGTGAATGGGTTTGTTTGACCAGCTTCTTTGGCTAGTTAGAGTAGGTTAAAGTTAGTGTTTTTAGATAATAAGTGCTTCATGTACATTTTCTTTCAGTTAGTTTTGTTTCCCTAAGTGTTATTGCACATGTTTTTCTAGACATCAGGGCCTTCTAGATTGCTTTCAGTTTGGTTTACTTTAGTTTTCTGTTGCTGTTTGGAGTGGTTGAAGTGTTGAGTTTAAGTGTTTTCTAAGTTTGAGATGAGAAGAGTATGACTCTATGCCCAATGGATAATTTAAGGCAACTAGTCTTGATGCTTAGTAGGCAAGCATATAGTAGAAGTCACCAAAAATGTTACCAATTTTCTCTATAGCCCAAATTAGTAGAGATGGAGTACATTTAGTTCATTTTAGATGAGACAATTTTTTAACATTTACCTGATATCTTGTTTGCATAGTTGGAGTGTTTGAGATATTCAATTATGGCGCAGTTCAGTTGTTCAATAGACAAAAAGAATTTTCAGATCATCATTCATTTGCAAAAGGTTTCTTGAGAGATAAATTATTTCATTTCACTAGAATGATTATTCATTTTACAAATGACATACATAAAAGAAATAAACATTGCATTGAATGAAAACATCATAGATCAAATGTCCCACACAAGTTGTGAGAATAGATAAACTAGTATAGATATAAGAAATATACTATGCATCTAGAAATAGGAAGGGAAATATCATAGCCATCGTTGCCTAATCAGTGCCTTTGGTTTTCGAGGTTGCCTTTTGTCCTTTCTCCTGATCTCCAATAAGAACCTGCAAGGTTGGAAGAGACATGTAAGAGCTCCAGATATCAGTTCCCTATGTACCTATCAACAAAGGCATAACACATTTCCTATAGTGCACTAAATCAGATACAAATCATTCACATGCAGGAGAGTTTGAAAAGAAACAATCATTGTACTTCACATATTTTATCTAACATGTTTGTTTCATGAGCATGTATAGGTGAAATCATGTTGTTGTTTTGAAGACGAATTCAACATGTGGTGTTAAGTGGGCTCCCACAAGGGTTGATCCCAACATGCTGCCCCTACTTCTTAGGAGGGGAGGGATACAAACATACATATGAAAAGTAAGACATATTTTTCTACTGCATTAAATGAATGAGAGGTTTTCAATCTCACTACTCATTTATGACTATCAATGAGCTGAGAGTCACAACTGAGCATTGAGCTCATTCAAAAATGTCAGTAACAAAGTAATAACAGTGATAGAATGTAGACTGTGGTGCACATATGAATGATAAAAAAGAGTTACAAATGAACAACATCATTCAATGATGTATAAATGTTTTAATCATGACATGAGAATAACATCGAGAGTGAGTATCATTTTGTTCATGATTGAACAAACTAAAGAGTGCAAATGGAGGACATCCACATAACATCCATGATCAGCTAATAAGACAGCCACGAAGGCACAATTGCAAGTAATACACAGAAGCATCTTACCTCAACTAGTAAAGTAAACAAGCTCCCGTCATACATTATGATCTGTTTGTAAATGCATCCAATGTGTCACAATGAAATAGATTGCATATTATAAGTCATATGTTACAAATTGAATATAGCCACATCAAGTGTATGCAAGAGTAAAGTTTGACATCCATCAAGTGAAGCATCATGGAGGTGTGACTATGTGAGTATTAAAATACACTATTCTATAGGAAGGGTTCTAGAAAAGAGGACAACCTTTTTTCTAATTTACATATTTCATCATGGAAAAAAATTGAAACTCAATGTTCATGTACAGCTACGGAAGCTCAAGTAAACATTTACATGTTTATCACAAGTATATGCTGCCATAACACAGAAAAAGAGAGCATCTCCAGGTGGAATAAATGAATCTAAACTTGTTTTGCATATACAAAAAAATGACAAATGAAACTCACTGTATATGGTATGATCAAGACCCATCTGGGGTTTCAGCTTCAAAATATACATGCAGAAGGAAAAAGTTTTGTCACAGCTTGAAGCCACTACCTGTAGCATGGAGTTGTTCAAACATAGAGGGTTTTGAACTTAAAAGATGCTCAAAGATATCTTGAATGGAGTCTGTAGCCCTAGTTAGTGCCAAAGCAAGGAGTGAAAGATACAAAAGAAAATGAAGGACTTTTGAACTCATTTCTTTCTCAAAAAATGCATAGGATATACAATCAGACCCGCAGTCTATAATAGAACACATCATTTCTTTGCAACAGAGGTAAAGCCCGTGAGTTCATTTGTGTAGGATTTCAAGTAAAAAGATAGATACAAAAGTAAATGATAAGATGAAACCATGTTTGCTTAACCGATCTAGGGTTTCATTCTAAAAATGATTATGAAATGCATGTTTCCAATCGTAGCCTATCAGCTACTATGTTTTGTGATGATTCTAAAGAAAATGCAAAGAAATGCCTTTATTTCACAAGATTCCAAAATCTCTTATCAAGTTTTTCGACCAAGTTTTCAGCTCAGAAGTAACAAGAGGGTGTTTTGCCATTAAACTTTAATGGTATATAGAGCTACAGGAGGACATGATGAGCAATAAGCTTTTAATATTTCAAGATGCTTATCATATGCATAGTAATCAAGTGACTCATCCAGATCCTCTCCAAAGATTGAGAGGACATCAAATACTCAATGAAGCAGATACAGTTGCAAGCTAGGCTGCAAGGAGACATAGTGTTTGGATAGAAAATAAATATACAAAACCCAGTTCAAGCTCAAAATGGTTGCAGTCAAAGAATACATTTTCTTTGTGGAAAAATCAAACTCTTATCATTATGTATGAAGCATAAGAAAATTTAGGGAGAGGTTATGATTTTTTGAATTCATAAGGGTTTGAGTAATATGGGGTTTACTGTCAAATATATAGAAATTACATGATAAGAATGAAACCCAATTTTTTATACCAAATAGATCTCGCAGTCTAGTAAGGAGCAAACCCATCTGGGGTTTCAAATTTCAAGTTCGAACTACAGATACAGAGCAAGTAAAGTTTTCAAACTCATAGACAATGAAAAAGGAATGATCAATATTAGTTGGTTGTGGTCTCTAATGCCCGTATCAAGTCTCATGACAAGGGTTTTGAATAAGGTAAGTATATGCTAAAGAAGAATCAAAGGTGTTGAACTCATGTAAACATAAAATGCTCAATTATCTATGCCATTACAATGGCCTCCAGTGAACAAAATGCACAGAGAAAGGAACAACAAATGAAGTAAATGTCAGAAGTAAAGGAGCTACCTTTCATTTCTATGGAATCATGTTGAAATCATGAGGTCTTCCTTCAAACTGACCATGTATGGCACTTCAATACAGAAAATAACAATAGACAGGCCAGAGATAAGAAATACATTAGAAATTATAGAGAAAACTGCAGCCTATAGGGCCAGATTGCTTCATGAAGACGGAGGAAAATGTTGGTTTCAAGATTCATAGTGTCTTACCTTCACCTTTCTTGCAAAATCCTCAAAGGAATTGCATTGCAGTAGTAGAAAATTAAGGGATCTGAGCTTCCAAACCCTCATCCTTGTCAGCGGTCACAGCAGAGAGTATTTTCTAAAAAGTGAGAAGTCAAGAATGAGCGCAAGAATGTAGGGCAAATGATGTTTTGTGTTTAGGGATTACACCTTGCCCTAAAATCAATGGGCATTTTTATCACTTTGAAATTA
Organism: Cunninghamia lanceolata; assembly: GCA_027924645.1. Classification (NCBI taxonomy): domain Eukaryota; kingdom Viridiplantae; phylum Streptophyta; class Pinopsida; order Cupressales; family Cupressaceae; genus Cunninghamia; species Cunninghamia lanceolata. The sequence goes on from BSBN01000482.1 coordinate 7,976,198, forward strand.
TTTTCATTGCCCAAATTAATACCCATCATGGTATTAGGTTCATCTAGCATTTTTTGTCTAAGTCTCAAGAATTAAGGTGGTGTCAAAGACCATAGGAGACCATAAGTCCTAACACATGTGTCAGAGTACCTTAAGCCCCTTTGCATGTTTGTTGCCTAGGCTTTATGCTTTAGTGCAATTTGATTATGATGCATATCCATAGCTATAAAAACTCATTTATGTCCTTTGGAGATAGGTTCGCATGCCTTAGATTATTTTTACAAATCAGATAGAGAGTAACCCATGTAGGCTTATATTTTACCTTCATTTTTTAATGATTTTTATAGAAAATCATATGCCAAATTAGACATAATATACTTGGCATAGTGATGAAGCCTTGTATTTTTATTTTTTACAAAAAACAAATCAGAGTCAAATCGAGATAATTCAGGGAAATAAAGCTGTAAACATTGTAAAATGGTATTTAAAGCAATCTATCTATAAATTGCTTATAAATATTCATTATTTGTGCAGTTAAAACAAATAAAGCAAACAATATCTTCTTTTTAAGTTTGCTTTCTTTTGGGGGCAGATATGGACAAAAATAGAGTTTTTTTGGATAGAGAAAGCAAATTTTTGGTGGGATCACCTTGGAGGGCTTTTTGATAGTTTTGGCAACTTTTTTTGAGGCATTTTGGAGGCTCATTTTTTGTCTTTTTATAGGAGCTTGAAAATTGATCAAAATAACTATCTTTAGGAGCTTTTCTAGCTTTTCCTTTTGGAGATCTTTATATTGGAGATAACTAGTTCTTTCATAGGAATTAGAGATTAGAGTTTAGAGATTTTCAGAGTCTTCCTCTCACACTAAGAGAGTTGTACTTTAGTTTTTGTACTCATTATTCCTTCCAATTTATAGAGCAGCAGTTTTCCTTCCCATTTGTCTACTCATTTGCAAGGTTAATTTGATATTGCATTGTGATAGTTATTTATCCATTGTTTTGTCTTAATTTTGTGATGGTTATGTAAGTATTTTATTTGATTTAGGTTGCATGTTGTGTTCATATGAACCTTCATGTGAAATATTAATTAATTAAGTTTAATCAAGGAGTTGTGAGAGTTATAGTTCTATGAACTAATTGTGAGTAAGATTTGGTAGGAGTTTAGGTATTGGTGCATCACCTTAGGAGTTAATTTTAGTTATTTGTTTTATTTCAGTTCACCTTCTCACCTTTTCCCTCTACAAATCATTTAGATTAGTAAAATCATTAGGAGGGCTAGCTCACTCTAGAGGTTCACTCCAATTTGTAGGCAACCCACAGGCCTACAAGTGTTCCCATGTGTTAACAGATAGTTAAGTTGAATAACGTAGCATAGGCGGCATATCTGATTGATAACAGTAACATGGTTAGTAGTAGCCAAGTGTTATACCATGGGATTTAATTGGTTGACATTGAGATCCATAGGAATGGATGATTCAATAAGGGCTTTGCTTAAGACAGCCTTATGTTCTAGGGATAGGCAGAGCAATTCGAAGATGGATATTTGCACATGGGTCTTCTTTAAATGATCCAAAAGATTATATTGAGACTTTGGCTGTGAGTCAGATGGAGAGCTTCGTAAGGTCAACTTATCTCTATGGGTAGTAATTGCACACTTAGGACAAGACTTGATGGGATTCATAGAGACGTTATCATATGCGTGGATGCTATTGACAGTGTATTCGTAAGCAACATGGTTGTAGTTGGGTTGTTCATTTGTCATGGTTCTCAAACTAAAGTCTTTTCCTGATCCATGATCTTGTAAAGCATTTGTGAAGATGGTATGATTAGTATTGGAGGACCCCTGAGGATTATCTAAGACTATATCACCTTGTTTAATAAGATCCTGAATTGTATTCTCGAGCTTGTTGAAAGGAATCTAGCTGTGCTGAAATCGCTTCCTACACTAATCTAAAGAGGAGAAAAGAGTGCAAATTTTTTTTATCCTTTCCAATTATAGAATGTTAACAACAACAATGGAGATATTTCAGCAATACACATAGACATAGAAATGAGACAAAAGAGACAGACACAAGATATACGTGGGTAAAACCCTTATCGAGTGAAAAACCCCACACACTAAAACTTACACAATGTATTATCAAAACTAAAAATGTTTACAATACACTTGCAATGCAAGATCTCAGGAGTCTTTGACACTCGTATCTAGAGAAAAATTGACAGCATAACAGTATCTGTCAATCACATAATACATCTCCTCTCCAAAGCACCTGTTTATATAGAAAATACAAGGCAAAAATGGCTATATCTTGAGATGGGCGTCCAACATGGCCTCATGGCCCAAAACCCACACCTATGGACACTTGTCCAACAATGTAAGATGTTCCTGACACTTGTCAAGTCACCCCATCCCAAAGAGGTTTCCTATTCCCAAGCTGGGCAATGACAGATGCTCTTATAACTCTTACAACTATCATAGAATCTGTCATAAACACGCTATAAATATCATATTCTCTTACAACATGTTACAACCCTTCTTGGGATGCCCAAAGAATCCTTCTTCAAAAATGCTTCTCGACACATCTCTTCACCTGTCATAGAATCATCCATTTACGACTCTTATGTGTCATAGAACTGTCATAGGAATCTGTCATGACCATTTTGGTCAATATTCCCTTACACACTATCCAAGATGCCAACACATGGAAAAATATTCCTACCACTAAGTGGGATGCCTATCTCCTCATGTGAGGACAAATTTACATGTGGTCATCTTCCATGTAGGATAACACATCACTATGCCAACTCCCACAAGATGACAACATAGGATTTGCATCCTAAATACATAATAAACAATAAATAAATCAATACAATGAAGTAATACAAGGAATTTATCAAGGTTGAGACACCTTAATTCCCAAAACTTGTAATAGTTTGAGGTCTTATGTCCCTTTATCTAGTGATATTCATAAAATTCATTATCATTCCGTGAAGGAGGGTTGAAAGTAGGATCATATTTCTTACCCTTCGGAAGTTGAATAAGGTTGACTTGCAATAATTTCTTTAGGATCGACTCAATTGGTTCTAGTAGGGGTGTATAGTTCCATTTTAGAGTATTTGTTCTTAGGGGGGCCTGCCTTTGATTTTTTGAATGGAATTCATTGCTTGTTGTTGAATAGGTGTTGGATTGTTTGGTTTTGGCGCTTTGAGAGTAAAGATGAGGCCATGTTTGTTTATTGCTTTTGCATTGACAACCCCATCATTTGTAATGTTCTTATTCCTAGACCAGAACTTGTTTTTGTCATAGGAAGTGTTAGGGTTTCTTTGATTTTTGTTGAAAATTTTGATTGTACCCTTGGCAATGAGGGCTTTCTCAAGTTCTATTCCCTTCTCAACAACCTCCCCAAAGGTAGTACAATAATGTATTTGGAGTTGGTGCATGCGTTCCACATTCAAGTTATCCATAAAGATTGGGACTAGTTGGTTCTCAGGTATATGGCATGGACACTTGCTAGCCAAACTTAATCATCTTTGAAATAAAGAGAGAAATGTCTCTCCATCTTCTTGTTTTGTGTGCATAGAGTTGCTACATTTACATCCATTTCAATGTTGTAAGAGAAGTGGGATATGAATTTGTCTACTAGTTCAGTCCATGTTCTTATCCCTATGGGGAGATATGTGAACCACTTGAGTGCTTGACCCACAAAGCTCCATGGGAATAGTTTCATTAGGTACATTTGGTCGAACACAAGTTCTATCTACATGTAGTATGAAATTCACGTACATGTTCAATAGGGCTCCCTTTTCCTATATATTTGTTGAAATTTGGTACAATAAAGTTTTGTAGAAAAAGAGGAATGTAGATACTCCTATCAAAAGGATGTGGGAACAAATATTCCATGGAGTATGCCTTTTTTGTCCCCAAGACTTGCATATTGGAAAGTTATTATTTTAATGAATGCATCTCATGTGCTAGGACCTCTATGAAGGACAAAGATGTGTTCACAGCATTGGTAATTATATTTTGATAGGGATTTCAGGACTATGTTTGCAATAGGTGTGTTTTGAGACCCCATGTTCGCAACAAGTGATTGATGTTTGTGTTAAGATGGATGTGTAATGGAGTTGAGTTTTGATTTTGAGTATTTGGTATGTAAGTGGTGTTTGAATTTATGTATTGAAAATGGGGTGGAATACTTGTATTGTTTTGGTTTTGGAGTAGATTGGAAGTTGTTTAAAGAAGGATGTTTGAGTCAACTTGTTACTGTATGGGATTGGCATGGGTATTTTGATAAGAAACACTAGCACCTTGGTTAGACACATTATTGTTTTTGCCAGGAGGGTCTATTTTGAGGTTGTTCAAGTAATTGATTAGTTGAGACCCAAGATTTATGTTTGCAGTAGGTTTGGTATTGGCCCCTTGATTTTGTACTCATGAGGTCACTATGTGTATCCTTCACATTCTTTTGTTTTGACCTATGGGGTTTGTGTTGGTTGTTATTGAAGAAAATGGGTTTACAAAATTCATTGGTTGAGACATGACATTTACATTGTTGGCTCCAAATGGTGGAGGTACGTTGATGGTTATGGTATCATGTGAAGTTTCCACAAAAGGTATGTTGGTGTGGCCTTGTCTAGGATTCAAATGACTAGTTGAAGATGTTGTGTGATATTGACTTTGCATGACATTGTTTGAGGGTGAACCTATAATCATGTTTATTTCTACTCCCGTAGGAAGCTTGGTGCCATTTTGTAAGAGTTGCATGAGGTAGGCTAGGGGATTTGTATCTATCATTTGATCTAAGATTCACAATAGCCTAGGATCTTGGGAGGCTTCCTCTATTTCCTATTATGTTACCTCTTCATCATTCTCTTGTAAGGTGTAATTCTCAAAGAGATTTACCATGCGAGGTTGAGACTCATGTTGCCTATTAGAGAAAGACCCAAATTTCATCATGTTAGTGAGATTATTGTGGGGATGATTTAAGGAATCCACTCCCTTTATCTTCATTTGCGACTGTGTTTCTACCATATAAGATTTGCTATCTTTGGGATGCTAAGGATGATAATGCAGGACTACTATGTTTTTTGGACCTTTTTAGTTATAGGGATGACAAATACAACTAACGATGAAAATGGAAAGTGATTATGCACTATTCTATGTTTTTGGGTTTTTGGAATATAGAAATGACAAATGCAACTAAGGCCAAAGGTGTAGGGTATGATGAATGACAATGGGATAATGTTTGAATGAAATTGGTATGCAACTTTGAGTATTTTGAACAAAAGGATACTAATGACAAGCTATAATCTATCAAAATGACTAGTTGAAATTGGTAGGACCTTTGAAAGGAAAGCGTTTGAAGGATTGATTTGAAGTGAGTCTAGACTAGACAATGAGTCAGACCCCACTTACTAATTCAAGAAAGATGAACCTAAACTAGTCTTGTGAGTATTAGGCCCAACTTATTGGTTGATTGTGAATAGAAGATGACAAGGTCTTGACATTTCCAAGTTAGTAACAAAGGTAGGCTCAAGTGGGGAAAATTTTCCTAGTTCCAAACCTCAAAGATGGCTGAAACTAAACATGACCTAAGATGACAAATGCTATTTTGGTCAATGTAAGGTGAACTAAGTGAAGGCAATGGATGGAGTAAGATCAACTACATTATGCAAGTTAACCTTAACTAATGCAAATGCATGGGCTGAACAGGCTAAGCAAGTTTATGGTATTAGTACAGGATCACTGTCAGAATGAAATGAGGAGGGTGGACCCTCAGAATTCTCCCTAAAAATTTTATCCCGGGTAGACGCATTGCTATAGATCTCAAGTGTGGTGTCAAATCCTACAGATGCATTATAGAACTGGTCCATTGCGATTCTAAAGGCTTCAACTGTGGTTTTTTGTCGTAACATGTGTGTTGCAGAAGGTGTCAGGTGCATAGCAGGAACCTACAAGTGCATTTTGGAAACATACAGATGCATTCCACTATTGCTTGTGACCTAAAAATTAGGTTTTCTAAGTCTTTCAGTTTTTTTATCAATGAGAAAAACATAGAAAATGCTTAGCATTCAGATTTAGTTGTTTTGTGACTCTTGAATTTTGGAAGGTAAGGTATTTCCTCAAGATTTCTACCATAAAGCTCACTTGGCTATGGTTCACAAACAATAAATCAAGTACACCTTATCTAGTATTAAAGATGTTTACCAAAGTAGGCTTACCTCATTTTTCGGTGATTTTAAATAGAGCAATTAGAATGGGTAACTAGAGTATGCCATGATCCTGGACCATATTGACACCTCTTGACTTGAAAGGATAAGACTAAATGAAGGAACTGTGTCAGATCAACCAAAAACCCTATGTGGTAAATAACTTCAAGGTACAATTTGTATTCCGTGCACCATAATGATAAACAGCCAAAAAGTCTTAGGATTTTACAACAAAGGTTCATGGTGAGGGAACTCCTAAGAACACCACAACATAGTAGCAATGTGAGATTGAAATCTCAAACCTGTGTTCAGAATCACCTGAGATTGTAAGGACCACCCCTATGGCACAAGTGGATTTAGCCCACCTTTTAGTTTTTTCCCCTTTGTATAGCCCGCTAGAGATATGTGCTTGTGGTCGAACCCTAGGGTGAAATCCCAAGCAGTCCGCCTACTAAAAAGAAAAAGGGAAAGCTTGTGTCTTCTTCTTTCTCATACACCCAAGATCCCACGTAGCGCAAGGGGAGAGGATACTCAAACCAAAAATGTGTTTCTATGTTCTCTTGTACCTAAGATGGTAGTAGAGGGAAGTACTTAACACATCATGCTGTAACCTTTTCTCATCCCCAAGACCACATATAGTGTCAGGAGAGGATACTCAAGGCAAACATAATGAGCTATTTCTTAACCCAAGACTCATATACAAGGGATGATGAACCATAGACAAACATGATTTTGGTGACTGGCTTAGAAAATGTGCAATCCAACCAAACATAGAAAACACTTGTTCTTTTTAGAGCACCAAATTGAAATGTTTCTCTTTTAAACACACAAGTTCATTTTAAAGCACCAAACCAAGTGTTCCTCAATTAAAAATGGAAACACACAAGAGAATCCCTACAACAAATATATTAGTAGTTTTAGCTCAAAGTCTTTTCCCAGTGAATGCCAAATAGCTACAGACCAATGATTAGTAACAAAAAGCCTCTATCCTACTACATGCAATAGAAAAGAATGAAAGATAACAAATTAAAAATTTCCTTTCTGTTTGTCAAATAGATGTGTTAAAGGGGTAGGCAACTATGTTGTACAATGTCTCAGGTGTGGTTCTCTGTTACATAGGTGCATCTTAAGATTTTGTGAATGTGGCTTCAAAAAAAGTGACTATGTCTTAGATTTCAGTGACTGCGGTGCAGAAGGTTTTAGATGCATCATTATGTATCCTACAATTCAAAAACAATAAAATTTGCCAAACAACAAACAAAATGTGAAACCCTAATGATAATATTGAAACCCTAAAGTTGTAGAGTTATTGTTAGGATACCAGAAAATAAATGATCACTGTAAATCAATTAGATTTCTGCAAGAAAACAACAATCTAAGAGAGCTTGAAACTTATCAAAAGATCATTCAATCATTAAAGCCTAATAAAGAATCAAAAAACCCTAATGTTGTAAGATGATTGTCAGGGGCTTAAGCAGACAGATAAAGAATCACAATTAATAAAAAACACTTAAAGCCTCCTACAAAATAGAGTTAACAGGGTGAGTGCAGGATCATGATGGGCCAAACACTACCCCTAAGTGGCAATGTAAATGTAAAAAATAGACTTAAGTAACTTCATGTCAAAAATTGAATGAGTTATCTACACAATCTAGAAATAAGGTAGCAATAAAAGTTGTAATAAATTGAATGTAGTTTATGGCCTACTACTTTTGTTTTGAAAATTTTAAGAATAGTTCGGTGAAAATTAGATATTTCAATGAAGCACTAGTTAAATTTTCATAAAAAGGTAAAAAGTAGGTGTCATTCCGGCCAACCTAAGTATGAGAAAAAGATATTATTTTTCCTCCATGATTTGGATTTAAGTAAAGGACACATGAATGGATGTGACACATATATTTTTGAATTTTTTAAGTAAATAAATAATTATTTATGTATTTTTTACTATGACTTTTTTAAAATATTAAAAATTAATTTTCCATCCAACCTAACTTGGTCAAAAATATATGAAACTCAAATTTTTTAAATTTTAATGTATACCCAATAAATCCTAGAATGTGATGCTTCTTTTGGATTTAAAAAATGATTAATATGTTGAAAGTTATGGATGTTTTTCAATATGTATATCTATCAAGAAATCAGACATAGAGTATGTAGAAAATTAATAATAATTACCTATTAAAATTATTATGATGTGTATATTATATTTTTAGAATCTTAATAGCTTCCTCTATAAACCCTTTTCATTTGATTAAATTTAATTACAAAAAAGTCTATCAGCTTTAAGAATGAAATTGTGGAAATTTTTAGGATAACACTAAATGGGTAGTTTTGCAAGTTTCCTTGGCAAGTTTTGGGACTCCCACTTGCCTAAATATAAGGTAATCCTAAGGAATTTTTGGAGGGAATCCATATTTGAGATAGAAATATTAACATCATTTCCATCCAAATCTAAATATTATCTAAATGTTAGCACTTTTTCATCCAGCAAGTTATTTCTCCAGTGCCATTGTTTGGCCCATCATGATCTTGCACTCACCCAACAATAGATACCTAAAAGATTCATAAAAACCTTAATCAGTAGTCAAGTACATTTCTGCTGCCCAGAAATGCATAACATAGTAAGATGATGGTAGTGCAAAGTCAAGAAAGTGTGTCACACTGTTCTTTTAGTTTAAAATCATAGCAAATTTGATAAAGATGAACTAAACCCGAAACCCTAGCAATAAATATGAAACCCTATTGTTATAGACTTAGTTTTAGGATGTTAGAAAAGATGTACACCAATCAGATATCTATAGATAAAGTATCCATAACCTAAAGGTGTTTCGAATATACCCAAAAGACCTTCAAGATATGAAACCCTGATGTTATACCCAAAAACTGTAATAATGTAAATTGATATTCAGAGGGTTAGTCAGACAGATAAAGCATTAGAATCAATAAGCAAAGTGTTAACAATCCCTGAAAAACAAGATTAGACAATCAATGATAAAACAACTAAGAAATCTACCAAATAAATAGGTAACTGCATCACCGCAACCCTTGGGTGCGTTTCATGGTTCAACAAGTGTGGCGACCCGAATGGTGAGTGAATCACAAGGTAAAAGCACAAAGCTGTGTCACACTTTTATAAAGGAAATGACCAACGCTGATCCAACTTTTAAACTTGAATCACTAAAAGGTGACATATATGTATTAAATTTTGAAATGATTTAAACTAATAAAATATATATTTTTTAGTATATTTTATGTTTGTATTTTTTGAAAAAATTAAAAAATTATTTGAATATAGTTTTTAATAAATTGACACTATAATTTAGTTGCTGATAAAATGCTAAAAAATGAAGTTACATGAGACGTCAATCTTTATATAGTAGATTTTTTTTTCTTTAATTTTTTTTTTTTATAACTTGAAACTTTAGTGCATGGATATATTTTTTTTTCCAATTTTGATAAATATATTTTTAAATAAATAATAAAATATGTGTATTAAAATGTAGTTATTTCCATTCGACATCAACTTTTATATTAACTATTTATCTAAAATAGAAAAAAAACTATACCATCTTGATATAGATTCTTTTATCTAGTGCATCATATTTTTTTCAAATTTTTATAAGTTTTACTATTTTTCCTTGACATCGTAATTGACCTAATGTTTTGTGCTGATAACCTAATTTTAGTAAAAATAGAAAGGAAAATATAAATAATAATTAAACTATATATATATATATATATATATATATATATATATATATATATATATATATATATATATATATATATATATATATATATATATATATATATATATATATATATATATATATATATATATATATATATATTTGAAAACTAAACTTATAGATCTACAAAAGGGTATTTTTATGTTTTCAAAAAAATGTTATTTACATGAGTAGAAGTTGTTCAAATATCAAGTTTTCCAAATAATTTTATTTTTTTGGTAAATTGGCCTCATAGTGGTGCTACATATGCATTTAGCCAGCAATTTTAGTTGGAAAAGTTGTGGACATATCTAAATTAGCTAAAATGAATCTTACAAGATCATATATTTGACCAAAATTGATTTTTAGTTAGCAATACTTAAATTCACTTGTGCTGATAAATTGGCTGAAAGTGTGACACAACTTTGTGCTTTTACCCCACAGGAACCAACAAGTACATAGTAGAAACTAACAAGTGCGTCGTACTATTCTATAAACCCTAATTTGTTAATCTGTACAAAGTACAAACTTTTTACACTAGGTTCACCAATGTAAGCTAGGGAAAATCAGGAAAACATGCTAATATCAAGCTTAAGAACCTTAACTCATCAATGGGGTACAAAATAGCATAGAAATCAAATAAAAAAGTAGACTAATCTAAATTCCTAAGATAAACTTGGCTTTTCTCCATTGTTCTTCTTGACATTGCTTAGATTGCTCTCAAATTTGCAGACATGCAATACTCATGAGAATCAAATATGGAATGATTAGCAAATCTTGAAGACTCTGCTTGTGATTAGCTAGCTAGGAAGTGAGAAAATGAGGCTGGAGAGTTGCTTTTATAAAAATCTCAAATTCACATGAAGGGTGTAGATTGAATGTTGACTTTGAGCAAAATGGATGGTCAAGATTGAGTAGGGTTTCCCTATCACAAGAGGACAAAAGAGAATTTTTTAATATTTGAATAAATGGTGAGGTGGGAATGCCTAAATTAAATAAATTTTGTAATTTATTTAATTTATTGGAAATGGGACATGAGTGTGAAAACCTTGATTACATAAATATGATTTATTTAATTAAGATGGGAGCTAAATTTAAATAAATGTTTTATTTGTTTAAATTGATTGGATGTTGGAGACAAAGGATAATGAATAATTAAATAATAAAAAATAATTATTTAATTACAGAGGAAAATATAGGAAATACAGATAAATAATTAAATAAATAAAATTTATTTAATTATAGATTGGAAAAATATGAAAATGAATTAATTAAATAATTAAATATTATTTAATTAATCTAGAAGAATGTGAAATTATTGAGAAATCAATGTGAAAATGATGCTTGTAGGCTCAAGACAATTTTAAGTGTCTACATTATTTTATCTTCATTCCCCAACTTAGTTTGGGTGGAGATTGTCTTGTTAGCAAGAGTGGATATTTTTACTTGACTATCCCAACCCAATTTCAGTGGAGATCATCTCATTAGTGAAATAAGATTAGTATGATAGGTGTTTGATGAGTTAAGTATATAATTGGAAGTCTATCGTGAGGTAGTATCACACCTAATTATTCTACTAATTTTGATGACTTAAGTATACTAAGTAATTTTAGAGAATATAGATTTTTTGGGGTTAGGAGAAGTTGGATATCCTTTTTCATGGATGAATACATCTTGGTATCATGTTCTTTACTTAGTGGCCAACAACTACGAGGTCATCATCCCATTAAGATAGGTTGGCTTGATAATTGAGCTTTCTCTTCCTGCTATAGGCACCGAATCACACAAGATCTAGTACTCTCATTGGTATAAGGTCCATAGGTTATATGTAATATCTCATTCCTTCCAACACAAGAGATACAAGATTCTTTTATTGTGCAATCCTATGGCCTGATTTATTGATATGCATACGATTCTACCTATTGAGATAGTATGCTCTCTGGTTGGTATAGTTTACCTTATTTATTATGTGAGATGGTTGATACAAAGTTACACTACATAGTTGGGAGATGAGACTTAGTTGTTTTGGACACATCAGGGATTGTGGTATTATGTTCCTATGAATGGTAGAGGTTAGTGTCTTGTCTTGTTTGTGTCTTTTGTTCCATTCTCAGTGTTCTATTATTATAGCCTTATTCATGTCCTCATTTTCTGATGTGTGTTTGTGTGTGCGCATGCGCGTGTGTGTGTGTGATGTAGGAACATCCAGTGGTATAAGGGAAATCTTTCATCACCAACAAAATGATGGTTTTATTTTTTGTTCTTTTAAATTTTGGTATTTACTAATCCCCATTTGCTTGAATAATGATTCAAAACCTTAAAAATTTCCAACTGGCTAAAAATAGCAACTTTCTATTTTCAAAAAGTTTGCATTTGACCATGTATGGAAATTAAAATTTACTCATATCTTCAAAATTTAAAAATATAACATTTCTTGAGTAAATTAGCTAAAGATCATTTGTGGGTTGAAAGATATTAAAGTTTATGTTTCTTTAAAAACTCTTGAAAAAAATTTATAGTCAATTTTGAGGCACTTAGAGGCCCCATACGCTCCTAAAAATGGGCATAACTGGTGGAGTAGATTATGAGGAAGTAGATCTCTTCATGAGATTTCTAACACATCAAATGGTTCATCAATCAAAAACCTTAATAAAATGTTATGGCTCCCTGAAGTTAGGTGATTTTTGGAGGGAGTTACAAATTTTGAAATTTTGGCTAGAAGGCACTAAAAAGGGCTATTTATGACTATTTTTTGAGGATATTTTGGTAGAAGAGAAGGATGGGAAAGTGTTGAGTCATGACAAGGAGAGAAAATAGAAAAACCTATTAGATTTGAAGCTACATAAGGTAGAAGGCTCTAGAGTCCAGATGAAAGAAGCTATAATGTGTTGCAGCCTATTAAGGATTTCATCCTCTAATTTGATTCCAATTTCTGTAATGTAATTTATTTTCCAGTTCAATAAAAGGGCACTCCTATTTTATGTCAGTTGATCTGTGTTGTTGTTTATTCTATGATTTATTCCCTTGATCAAGTGATATCAGAGCAAAAGCTCCTAATTTTGTAGATAGATCACTAAACATGAGGCAGTTTACACAAGGACTTGTGGTTATGGGTTGAATAGAAAAGAAGAAGATAAAGATGTCTCCACAAAGAAACCATGGTGGTGGGAGAAATGCTTTGATAGAAGAGGGTTTTAGAGCCCCATAAAGATAAATCAACACATTGCAATAAGAGTTGCAAAGAGGCTTTGAGCCAAGAATAAAAGAAGACAGAAAAGATGATAATGAAGAAGAAGAGCCATTCAAAGAAGAACAAGATGAGCTACAAGATATCCTAAGCAAGTTAGGTTGTTGAGGGCCATTTTGAAGATTTGAAAGAGGCCTAGGATTAAAGTTTCTACCTATTTTGGGAATTTGAATCTGGAAGAACTTATTGATTAGATAAATGACATGGAGGAATATTTTGAGTATGAAGAGGTGGAGGATCCAAAATAGGTCAAGATTAAAAAAATGAAGTTGATGGGCCATGCCAATATTTGGTAGAAATAGGTCTAGTTAGAGAGAAATAGAAGAGGAAAAGGAAAGATTACCATATGGGATCAAATGGTTGAATAACTAAAGAAGTAGTTCATTCCTATGGATTATGAGTTGGAGTTGTTGAAGAAGTTGAAATGATCGAACTAAGGTAACAAGTTTGTTAAGGAGTGTACATAAGATTTTTATAAGAACAAGCCATGCAGCTTGGGCCAACAAACTGAAGGTAGCTCATTACATTAATGGGTTGAGGCCAAGTATTCACGAGGAGTTGAGCTTGTTTATAATGACTAGCATAGAAGATGCATACTAGTTTGATCTAAAGGTGGAAGAAAAGATAAATAAAAGATTTGAAAACAAGGAAAGAGGAAGAGGCCATGGTGGAAGCACTAGTGGAATATCCTATCAAGGCCTAAATGAAGATCAAATGAAAAGTGAATAAGCAAGCACCAGTTGAAATTAGAGAGGAGATAATGCCTATTGCACTCGTGGACAAAATATTGGTGAGCAAAAAGGAAGACCTTGACAAGGACCTGGAAGAGGAGGCTTTGGAGAAAACTGTTTCCAATGTGGAGAAGAAGGGCATCAAGCCTAAAAGTCTCCACAACATCAAGGAAGGACAAATAGAAGACTTGAAGGTAATGCAAGAGTTGTACATGTACTTGAAGATACTCTGTCTAAGCATTCTGAAGATGTTGAAAGGGAAAAAATCCTACTTCTTAGAAGAACCTTGTTAAATGAGGAGAAAGAAGTAGATCAGAGGAAGAGTTTATTATGCATAAGGTGCATGTGTGAAGGTAAACGTTGTGATATTATTATTGACAATGGAATCACTGATAATCTTGTCTCAAACAAGATGGTTAACAAGATGATGTTGAAAAAGAGATGGCATCTACATCCATATCAAAAGGCATGGTTGTAGAACGACCATAGAGCTTTGGTCAATGAGCAATGTTTAGTCAAGTTCACGATTGGAGACTACCATGATGAGGTGATATCTGACATCCTACCAGTGGATGCATGTCATATGCTATTGGGAAGGTCATGGCAGTATGATAGGTGTGTTATCCATGATGGCCATGCAAACACCTATTTCCTTACAAAGGATGGAGTTTGTCATAAGTTGAAGCCCTTGAAGGAGGTTGAAGAAAAGGTATGTAGTACCACTAGAATTTTCTTTGTAGATGGTAAGAAATTTTTGGATGGTATGAAGCATGAGCATATGTTCTATGCATTGATTCCAAGAGTCAACAAAGAAGAAGATGAATATATACTAGTAAAATTTTTAGATCTGTTGGAGGATTTTCATGACATTGTGTTAGATAATGTACTTGAAGGTTTTCCACCAATGATGAAGATTAGTCACAAGATGAATTTGATACTAGGAGCTAGTTTGCCAAATAATATAGCCCATAGAATGACTCCTACAAAGAATGATGAGCTAAATAGACACATTCAAGAACTATTAAAGAAGGGATTGGTTCAAAAGAGTCTACATCATTGTGTGGTACTTATAGTACTAGCACCGAAGAAAGATGGAGAGTGGAGAATGTGTGTAGATTCTTGAGCCATCAATAAAATTACAATCAAGTACAGATTTACATTGCTAAGGATGGATGATATTATGGATCGCTTGAGTGGATCCAAGTACTTTACGAAGATTGATGTGAAGAGTGGATAGCATCAGATTTGAATTAGAGAAGGAGATGAATGGAAGACAACCTTCAAGACTAAGGAGGGCATGTATGAATGGTTAGTCATGCCATTTGGGCTAACCAATGCACTAAGAACATTCATATGGCTCATGAACAAGGTATTATAAGTGTTTTCGGGTAAATTTGTTATTGTTTAGATGATATTTTGATTTCCAGTAAGACTTTAGAGGATCACCTGATGCATGCTCAAAGAGTTTTTGAGAAGTTGTGGGAAGCTAAATTTATTAATCTGAAGAAATGTAGTTTAGTGAAGAAGGCATTGGTGTATCTGGGATTTGTTATCTCAGATGAGGGTCTTAGAATGGATCTAGGGAAAGTGAGGGCTATCATTGAATGACCTATCCCAAGGAGTGTTATAGAGGTACGATCTTTTCATGGTTTTATAATTTTTTATAGAAAATTTATCAAGAATTTTAGTCACATTTGTGCACCCCTAATTGAGATAATGAGAGGGGAAAGAAAAGAGTTTAAATGGACTATAGGAGAAACTAACAATTTTGATGAATTGAAGTAGAAATCCACAGAGCAACTTGTTTTGGCACTTGTAGATTTCAATAAGGTATTTCAGGTAGATTGTGATGCTAGTGGTAGTTCTATAGTTGTTTTAAGTCAAGAAGGTAAGCCCATTACCTATTTTAGTGAGAAGCTTACTAATTCCAAGGAGAAGTATTTTTTATGATCAAAATTTTTATGGTATAGTTCAGGATTTGATTAAATGGAGGCATTATTTGTTGTTGAAATAGTTTATTTTATATACTAATCATCATGCTTTACAATATCTTAATATTCAAGGAAAGTTAAATTAGAGGAACATAAAATAGATGAGTTTTCGTAGAGTTATACTTTTGTTTTGAAGCACAGGAGTTGGAAGTCCAACAATGTTGTAGGTGCCTTAAGTAGAAGGAAAAGGTTGTTGATAGAGATGAAGATAGAGGTTGTTGGGTTTAAGGAACTCAAGAATTTGTACCCTAAAGAACTAGACTTTCTAGAGGCCTCAAAAGTTTGTTTGGAATCTGTTACTCTAGATTGGATGAAATGGTTGTGTTGGGATAAGGTACCATTACACTTGTAAATCCCAATATTTTATTTATTCCATTTTATTATTTGTAATTTGTAATTACCCATAAGGGAATATCGTAGTTTCACTGGTAGTGGTAATTTTGGATTCACTAGAGGTAATTATGGAGTGACATTTATGGTTGGCAATTGTAAAAATCATGAATAAATGAGAGTAGGCGTCACCTTGGGACAATCTTCCTTTTTTTAGCATGTATGACACACGTCATAATATTTGGTGAGTGAATGTAAGAGACTCTATGAAAGTTGTAAGTTGTCATAAGATTCTATGACACTATGATGGCATATGACATATACTTATTATGTGTAAGTTGCTATGTTTAGCCCTAGGAACCCATATTGGGAAGATACTCTTTGGTGGAATCTATGACAATTATGATGCATCATAAGATATTGTAAGAGACCTTATTTAGCCTTGGGGACACAGCTTTGCATGGTTGACTTTGGACAAGTGGTTGGATCTTGTAAGGAGGCATTTAATATTTGCATGTTGGAGATTCTCAAGAGAGAGAAAGTGGACACCTAGATTGGTGTGAGAGCACTTCTATAAGTATTTTTCCACATTGTATTTGTTGTAATATAAAGATTTACAGGTACTCAGGTGTTGTAGGAATGTTGTTAGATTGAACACTGGTGGAGAGAGTTGTGTAGTTGATGTATTGTATCACTTTTACATATTAATAGAAACTTGTGCCTCTATCCTGGTAAAGTTTTTTACCCAAAAGAGTTTTCTCCACATAAACACTATCTCATTATGTGATCAATTTTCAATTTGTGGCTTATGTGTTGCATATTTTATATTCTGTTTGCAATCTCCATTCTCTAATACACTGTTAAAGATCATTAAACTTATTTGAATTAGATTTCCATTGAGTAGTTTTGTCTTCATTTCTACCATTTGGTATAAGAGCCTAAACAACTTTGATTCTTGGGTGGTAGTGTGAAGGATGTGTAGTTGTAGTGGGAGATTTGGTTGTATTTATTTTGTAGATCTGAATTTGATATTATGGTTGCATCCACCATTGCATCAACCTCTCAATTGGACATTGAGAAGTTCAGCAGAACGAGGTATGAGTTGTCGAAGCTGAAAATGAAGGATTTGATAGAAGAATGTAATTAGTGGTTGGTTGTTCAAAAAGAGAAGAAACCTAATGATGTCTCTCAAGATGAGTGGGATAGACTGGATAAGAAGGCATGAGTAACTATTTGTTTATGTCTTGTAGATTCTTTCCTGTTGAATGTCACAAAGAGACTACACATAGCTTGTGGAAATGTTTAGGTGAGATCTACCAAGCCAAGAGTATGGTAAACAAACTTTACTTGAAGAATAAACTATTTTCTATGAAAAGGAAAGAGGGTCATTCAAATGCAGAGCATTTCAATTCATTTAATTTGTTCTTGAGTCAGCTAGCATCTATTGATGTTGAAGTTAATGAGGAAGATAAAAGTATCTTACTTCTTTGTTCTTTACCATTGTCTTGGGAGAATGTTATCCTTTCTATCACTATTAACCTCACAGATCTGAAGTTAGATGCTTTTGTTGAAGTTTTACTAGTACAGGAATTGAGGAAGAAGAGTTCAAATAGTTCAGGGGATGCTCTCAGTATCAAGGGAAGGTCTAAGGAAAGGCGACTGAAAGGAGAACATAAAGGGGCTAAGGACAAGTCTAAGGGCCGATCTAAGACTCTTGGGAAGAAGAATAGAGTTAAGTATTGGAAGTGCAGTAAAAGGGGACATGTGAAGGAGTGTAGAAATCCAAAGAAATAGTGGGAGAGTGCTTCTGATAAGTCATTGAATGCAAGTGAAGATGTTTTACTTTATGCATGTAATATTGTTTCTAATGATCACTGGTTGGTTGACTCAGAAAGATCGTCTCATATGACCCTGCATAAGGAATGGTTTTTCACATACAAAGAGTATGATGGAGGTAAAGTGTACCTTGGGCACAACTCTACATATTCAATAGTTGGGAAAGACTAGATTTGTGAGAGGAAACTTGGTGGTAGTGAAGGGAAGAGAATGGGAAGCTTGTTTAGGCTAAATACCACTACAGTTTGTAATTCCTCTTATGTTTCTAAGGCTTCTAAAAACACTTGTATGTTGTGGCACTATAGATTGGGCCACAAAAGTAATATTGTTTTAAAAACTATTAAGAATAAAGATTTATTGGATAGTTTTTCTTATTCTGATGAGCACTTTGATTTCTGTGAGAATTTTTAGTTTGGTAAACAAAACAAAAAATCATTTCCCTTAGGAAGCAATAGAGCAAAAGAGAAGTTAGAGATCAGATGTATTTGGACATATGGATAATGACTCTATCAAAAAAACTTGTTATTTTGTCACCTTTATTGATGATGTATCTAGATTTACATGGATTTATTTTATGAAACACAAATCTGAAGTTTTCACTAAGTTTAAGGATTTTAAAGTATTAGTTGAAAACCAATTAGGATTAAAGATAAAATATTAAGATTTCACAATGGAGGGGAATATTGCTATAACGAATTTGATGAGTTTTGCAAGCATGTAGGTATAATCAGACAAAAGACAACTCTGTATACACCACAATAGAAGGGTCATCCCACAATAATGTGTTAGAATGTTTGGCCAAACTTGACATTGAAATCAACATTTTGAACTAAATCTTTACTTTCTGACACCTATAGCCACTAAACCGTTAGGCATTTGAAGATGATGTGAACTAGTGATTTGTGAGATTTTCACTATAGATTCTAAATATATATTTTTTTTAAAATTTTGAGTTAAATTGTAATTTTTTTGCATCTGCTTTGATAACTAGTTTTTAATAGTAAACAACATTTTTTTAAGTGATGTGTATTTTGTCACACATAACCTTTTTTCTACAAATGATAAAATTCTGATTCTTTTGAATTCAGAATGGTAACATTGATATCTAGAGGATGCATTTGGTTTCATAATGTTTTGTTGAATATTTTTTTTAATTAAGTTTTCAAGTCAAACCAATTATAATTTAGACATAAGTGCATTCTATCCAACATAACCTTTTTTGTATGTATCATAATTATTATTTTTTTGTTGGAATAAGGACATCAATACCTAGAGGACGTGTATTTTTTAGAATTTTTTTTTCTCTATTTTCCCATTTTTTCGTATTTGTGAAACAAAGACCTTGATGTTCATTGAAAAACCTACATTCACAAGAAATAAAAAATAAATATAATAATCAAATTAAATATATTTAAAAATATACTTTTTGGGAAGCTTATAATAAGGACTACATACTTACAAAACATACATTTTAAATGAATTCATTTGATCCTCCAAAAGGTAAATCAAAAGTGGTTTTTTTATCATCATTTTGATATGTGTAGAGGAGACTCTATTATAGGTATGGTTTAAAACTAGTAGGGTTCTATCCAAAGGGGTTTGATGAAACTCTCTTCGATTAAAATCCTTTAAATAGAATCTTTCAAGGCTTAAATCATTATATTTTCTAAAAATATGTGATTTTAGCAAAAATCAGGATGTCCTAGAAAGTGTAACCCATTACTGTGGCAGCACCCAGAATGGTGTTGCAGAAAGGATAAATCAAACAATCATGGAAATAGTAAGAAATATGTTGGGTGATTCACAGTTGGATAAATGCTTTTAGGTAGAGGCTATATGTATTGCTTGCTACTTGATTAAAAGATCTCCTTGTAAGGCTCTTGATTTGACACCTTATGAAGTGTGGGTAGGTAAGAAACCTACAATTTCACATTTAAGGGTTTTTAGCTATGAGGGTCTTGTTCATGTGCCTAAAGAAAAGCAATCTAAGTTGCATCTAAAAGCTAAAAAGTGTACTTTCATTGGATATGGTGATAATATAAAAGGTTATAAGCTTTTTAATTGACTAACCCGAAAGATTATCTATTCTAGAGATGTTATTTTTAGGGAACTTAGAGCTATTTCTAAACTTGAGTAGCCAAAAGAAAAAGAAAAGGTGAAGAGAGTGCACTTTGACTTAGAGAAGAAAGATGCACCTTAGGAAGAACACAATGGTGGATTGGAGGGTGAAGAAAAAGAAGATTCTAGTAGTTCTGATGAGGAAGAATCTGTTGTAATATATGAAGTTGGTGCAAAAGATCATGCTAAAGAACAAGTTGAGACTCTTACTTCACCCTTAAGGAGATCCATGAGACAACGAAATCTAGTTGGCAGGTATAGCCCACCAAATTTCTATGATGTATACGCTTCATTAAGTAATTATGATGAGCATAGATCCTACAACGAATCTATTCATGCAAATGATAGTGAGTCTTGGTAGTTAGCCATGCAGGAGGAGATGATGGCTTTAGACTATTGTAACATCTGGGATCTTGTGCATTTGCCCAAAGGAAGAAAGGCCATTGGTTGCAAGTGGGTCTTCAAGAAGAAGTTTAGAGAAGATGGTTCATTGGAAAACTACAAGGAGAGACTAGTAGCCAAGGGCTACTCCCAGAGAGAGGGAGTTGATTTTGATGAAATTTTCTCTTGTTGCCAAGTCAACTTCTATTAGATCTATTTTATCCATTGCTATATCTTTTGATTGGGAGATTGAGTAAATGGATGTTAAGATTGTGTTCTTACATGGAGATCTTGAGGAAAAAAAAAATATGCAACAATCTACATGTTTTGAGGTAAAAGGAAAAGAACATTGGGTTTATAGGTTAAAGAGGTCTCTCTATGGTTTGAAACAGTCCCCTAGAATATGGTATTAAAATTTTGACTCATTTATTTTGAAATTGGGTTTTGTTAGAAGTGAGGAGGATCATTATGTTTACATTCATTGTATTGATGATTTTATACTGATCATTGCATTGTATGTTGATGACATGTTATTTTTTAGCAATACTAAGGGCATGATCAGTAAGATGAAAGACCAACTTTTAGGTGCATTTGATATGAAGGATCTTGGAGCTGCTAGGTATATTCTGGGTATGGAAATTAGGAGGGATATAGGTAACAAAATGCTTTGGTTGTCACAAAGTAAGTATGTGAATACCATTTTATAGAGGTTTAGTTTGTAGGATTGTAACCCAGTTAGAGTTCCTTTACCCATTGGTAATAAGCTTTCATTAGATATGTGTCCAAAGAATAAGGATGATTTTAAGGATATGTCTAATATGCCATATGCTAGTGTTGTAGGGAGTTTGATGTATGCAATGGTTTCCACTAGGCCAGATATTGTCCAAGCAATGGGAGTTTTGAGTAAATTTATGTCTAACCCTGGTAGATAGCATTGGAATTATGCAAAAAGGGTGCTTAAATATCTTGCAGGTACTCCTAATTATTGTTTGTTTTATTCTAGTACTGATAGTGCTATTAAAATTTTGGACATAGAGGGATTTGTAGATGTAGATTGGGTAGGCGACTTGGATAGTCGAATGTCCACCAATAGCTATGTGTTCACTCTATTTAAAGAAGCAGTGAGTTGGATGAGTAAGAGGCAGCCCACAATTGTGTTTTCCACCATAGAAGTAGAGTATATGGTTGTTACTTAGGTCTCTAAGGAAGTAGTTTGGTTCAAGAGACTGTGTATAGGTATTAGTTTTGATTGTGCACACATTCAGATTGGTTTTGATAGCCAGAGTACTATTTGTTTGGCAAAGAATCCTATGTATCATTCTTGGACTAAGCATGTTAATGTTTAGTATCACTTCATTTGAGAATTAGTTGCAAGTGGACAAATTGAGCTAAAGAAGATAGACACTTAAGAGAATGTTGAAGATTCATTGACCAAACCTGTGAGCACAGAGAAATTTGTGTGGTACAGAGAGGCCATGGGCCTTGTTTCTAGTGCCTGATTATTATTTTTATTTGATTTCCTATGGGTTAATTTACAATGTATTATATCAAGTGGGAGAATGTTGAGATAAGGTGTCATTAACCTTGTAAATCCCAATATTGTATTTAGTCCATTTTATTATTTGTAATTTGTAATTACCCATAAGGGAATGTGGTAGTTTCAATGACATTGGTAATCCTAGATTCACTAGAGGTAATTATGGAGTGACATTTACGGTTAGAAATTCTAAAAATTATGAGTAAATGAGGGTAGGTGCCACCTTGGGAGAATCTGCAATTTCTAGCATGTATGACACTTGTCATAATGTTTGGTGAGTGCATGTAAGAGAATCTATGACAACTGTAAGTTGTCATAAGATTCTATGACACTATGATGGCATATGATGGATACTTATTATGTGTAAGTTGCTATGTTTATCCCTAGGTGTCCATCTTGGGACGATACTCTTTGGTGGAATCTATGATGGTTATGATGCATCATATGATGAGCTGTGAGAGACCTTATTTATCCTTGGGCACCCAACTTTGCATGTTTGACTTTGGACAAGTAATAGGATCTTGTAAGGAGGCATTTAATATTTGCATGTTGGAGATTCTCAAGAGAGAGAAAGTGGATGCCTAGATTGGCATGAGAAAACTTCTATAAGTATTTTTCCATGTATTTTTTGTAATATAGAGATTTACAAGGAACTCGGGTGCTGCAAGAATTCTATCGAATTGTAGACTAGTGGAGAGAGTTGTGTAGTTGATATATTGTATCACTTTTGCAGATTAATAAAAACTTGTGCCTCTTTCTTGGTGGAGTCTTTTACCTGAAAGGGTTTTCTCCGTGTATAAAATTGTCTCATTGTGTGATCATTTTTTGATTTGTGGCTTCTGTGTTGCATATTTTATATTTTGTTTGCAATCTCCATTCTCTAATACGCTGTTAAAGTTAATTAAACTTATTTGAATTAGATTTCCATTGAGTAGTTGTGTCTTCATTTCTAACAGGTTGAATTACTTAATGGAGAAGATGGTATAGTGTTTAGAGGAAGCCATTTGTGCATTCAGAGGAGCTCTATGAAAGAGAACTTGATCAAGGAAAAGCATAGTGGAGCCATTTTTATATATTTTAGTTATGACTTGTAATTATGTTGAGAGGTGTTATATTTTAGTTTTTTATATACTTTTGTTAAATGACTACACCTAAAAATTATAAAGTAATTGTTTTAAATTTAAAATATATAACGGACATACTTTTATTAAATGAATGCACATAAGAATTAAATTTAAAATATATAAATGACATAGTTTTATTAAATAAATGCACATAAGAATAAAACTAACATAAAGTAAATAATCTATATAAATACATGTAATACTCAAATGTAAATTACAAAAATATCAAAACAAATAAAAAAGAGAAAAATAATACTCCATAGAAGGTTTTTGAAGGGTAAGTGCATTATATATTATAGATTTTACTATACACTCGTCAATTTAATTTTCTTTTCTTTTCTAGCAAATGAAATTCAATTTGTTGATTTTTATTCACTATTGTTTTATAAAAAATAAGTGTTGTAAAATAAAATTTTATAACAACAAAGTAATTTTAATAGGTGCCTCAAGAAGGATATCTCTTGACATATTTTAGATAGATTTTTCTAAAGATGGGTATAATGCTAGTTTACCACATATACATAGATTTTAATTTATTTAAGAGTTCTTTATAACTATTTTATTTATTAAGATACCAATGCTAGTAACTATTATAATTAAAACAAATCCACTATACTCTTTCATTTTGTTATATGAAAAACTAAAACATTTTATACAATAAATTATAAATCAATATATTTTAAATACAATATTTATCTTATTTATTATGTATTTTAATTACCTACTCATTTTTCATTTTTTTTATGAATAAGCGACCATATCTATATTAATAAGAAAATAGAGTACACAGATCCACAAAAAAGGATTGGTGATTAAAAGGCACACCCAGAAGTCACATGGGCAGTGCCTAGAAAGTCACAATGTCATGGCCTAAGCCCAGAAATAAGAAAACATAACAGAAATAATATTAAAAAAGAAGGCCATTAAGCGGCCAAAGCAATTGTAGAGGATGGAGGATCCTTGTCATCTGGGTTGCCCCATACAATAGCAGGGTTTGGGATGATGTCAGGAGGAGCCCAACCATCATCATCCTTTTCTTTTTCTATAGCATTTTCTTCATGGTGAGGTGAAATTGCCAGAGCCAATCATGGGACCCATGTAGAATCACCTGAGGGCCAACTAAAACCGCTGACAAGAATGGAACCACCAGAAGGCCATCTAGAATCTCTGCTTCCTCCCCTCGGAGCTTTGCCAGAAGGCCATCCCAAGGTATCCCATAGAGGGGGAGAGGACAACCACCTCTGGTGAGGGTGAGAGCTGCGACGAGGAGGTTGAGAGTGGGGCGAGAGTCCCTCGCAGAGCCACTTCTCCGCTAGCCCCGTGAAGGTGACCAGCCCTTGGAGGAAGTGGGAGAGGGAGGCACATGAGCCACAGTACAAGGGGCATTGCCCCAGTGGTCAAGTAGCTCCTAAAGGTGAGAAACTTCAAGTGCAACTTTGTTAGCTTGCACTTGAATCAGCAAAACATTAGAACAAATAATAGCTTTAGAGTATAAAGAAACAACAGTATCCATCTTGTTGTGAGAAAAGATGCATGAATTACTATCTTTCCACAAAGTGGAGAGGATTTTCACCCTGAAAGTGTGTCAAATCTAGGTATTCTTTGTGGCAATCCTGGGAGAGTCTCCCAATAGAGCCATATACCAAGAAGAAGGCTCTGGCTGAAATGACCGAAAGAAATTGTGGATCTAGTTCCACAATTGCTGCACTCTGGTACAATACCAAAAGAGATGCTACAATGATTTAGCCTACCCATAGAAAAGGCAATGAGGGTCCTAAATCCCTAAATGAAATAGCCGAGCTCCCACTGGTAAGCCTTGGAAAAGAATACACCAAGAAAAGTGGGCAAGCTTGGGTTCAACAATTACAGACCAAATAGCAGAAAATCTTTTTTTCCAAATGGCTATCGAGGACTAAAGAAACCATCATTGATTGAGGGCATCAATCATTGAAAGTTAGGTAAAGCCATTGATAGCCGAGTTGAGGCTTGTAATTTCTAAAAGGGGTTTCTGGAAATCATTTCCAGTCCTTGCACCATGATTTATTGGAACAGATACCCACTTTGTGAAGAAGATCAGCCAAGATGGCACTCACTAGGCCGTTGTGGGTTTCATGCTCATGGTTTTGAAAGTCAAACTGAACATGAAAATCTTCCCACGAGAGAATGTGCATGTTGAGTCTATGAAAGATATTTTGTAAGGTCTAAATGCCTTTCTTGTGAAATCTGAGAGCCTTGATCCAAGAAAGCTTAGCCAACGGCTGACCAGTATTGGCTAAAAGAAGAGACCACCATATGTTCTATTTATTAAGGGAGAGCCCATCATGAAAACCATTCCTTGACCAGTGGATCTAGGGCTTTACCACCTCCCAGACACGACATATGATTTGGTGACAAAGTTACTCAAGATCTAAACAGACTCTCGCATAATAAGAAGGGTAGGGAGACCAATTCCCTTCCAAGAGGGTTTGTGACTGGGAAACGCTACTTCAATATTGTGCCTGAGGAGAATTTTCCATGCTTTGTTACCAGTAAGAGTATGGATGATCCATTTGACACAGAGAGCAATGTCTTGCTGCTAAGTAGAGAGAAGGCCAAGGCCACCAGAATCTCTTGGGAGAGAGCAAAACTCCTAGGCAGTGTGGTGAAATCCACGATGGGTCTCAGAAGATGCCCAAAGAAAACCTCTGAGTAATTTTTCCAACTTAGAATACGAGGCCTTGTAAGGGGCCCAACAAGAAGAGTAATACACATGAGTTGCTACAAAAACTTTGGAACAAACCTAAAATTTCCTGGCCAGAGAAAGCAGTTTAGTAACCTAGAAGGCCAATTTTTGCTCAATGTGAGAGAGAACCACCTACCAGAGATCAGCAGAAGAAGCCTAAAAGGCAAAGGGAATGCCAAGAAATTGAAATATTTTATCGGGTGCAATCCATTTCCACCCATATTGTTGAATCTAAAGGGGGATGGGAAGAACGATTGTCTATAACATAAGGTTTTGTGCCACTAAATGGCCAAACCAGAAGCCAACCAAAAGGTCTCAAGACACCCTAAAGCAGCTTTGACAGTATTCTCTTCTTCTAGCAAGGTGAGGAAGGAATCATTGGCAAAGTGGCCATTGACAAGCTCAGTGGATGAATTAGGCAAGCAGATCTCATGAACCAATCCTTGGGAAATGGAGTGAGCAAGAAAATAGCCAAACCCTTCAACAGCCAACACATAAAGGGAAGGAGCAAGCAGGTAGCCTTGATGAATGGAGAAGAACAAACCAAAGGATTGGGATTAGTAGCCATTAATAGTGATGCAAGCTAAGGCGTTGAAAAATAACATATTAATAGACTGGAGGAAATTGGGGCTGAAACCGAGCTTTGAAAGCATGGCTAAAATGAAAGGCCATTCAATACAGTCATAAGCTTTGGAAAAATCAATCTTAAGGAAAATGGCTGGTTGATTAGAGTGTCTCGCCCATTCTATACCTTCCCAGATAGCAATGATGTTGTCCAAGATGAACCTGGATTTGATGAAACCAGTCTACTTAAGATGCACAACCTTGGGTAAGAGGTGGTAGATTTTGAGAGCAAGGGCTTTGCTAATGATTTTGTACGATACATTAAGGAGTGTGATGGGCCTCCAGTTATAAATATCCTTAGGATCACCAACCTTAGATATGAATTTTATGTTACCTTTATTAATACGATTACCTAGAGATTTAGAATGAAAGGCTTTAAGGTAAACTTTATGTAGATCTTGTCCAACACATGGCCATAGAGCTTTGTAAAATTCATAGGGAAATCCATCAACTCCTAGACCCTTATCATCTACCATAGAGTGGACGACTTCTTTGAGGTCTTCTATAGTGAGCAACTGCTAACGGAAGGTTGTCTGGGTTGAGGAAAGCCTATTTGACACAACAACAAGACAATCCTAAAGCACATTTGACTGCTCAGGAATATATTCTTGGGCTATAAAAACTTGCTCATAGTGCTTAACAAAATCTTGAAGAATATCAGGTAATTCTAAAAGCACAGTGGTACCTTCTTTGATGCGCTTGATGCCAAGTGAGGAATATCTGGCTCAAAGTGCCATAAAAATTCTTTCAAAGCACAATACCTGATCTTGAGCTAGTGTAACCTGGCTTTGATCTATGCCCCTCTAGCTACATAGTTGTGAGCAACTTTCTTGCAATTACGAAGTTCGACAGCCCTAACTTGCAGAGATGGGGAGAAAGGGTTGGTTGCCAACACCTCTGTGGCAGCACGGAGGTCAGCTGTTGTGGCTGCATAAGACCGCCTATAGAAAATGGCCAACTGGTGCCCATAGATGAAGAGAAATCTCATAGTCTATGTGATAGCATCATTCCACCATAGTATCCAACCCATTGAGCTAGGTGGATGACATTCAAGATTCTAGATGGTGTAGATGTGGGCCAGCATGGGCTTGTGACTTAGTAAAGAGGTAGTAAAAAAAAATTGGGTCCTACTAACATGGGCTTGTCTAGCGTGCCATTCAATGCAAAACATAATGGGAAAGTGGTCTGATAGCATCACATCCACTAACGACGTTACCAGGAGTGGTGAAGAGTTGGTAAAAGAGAAAAAATATTGTGCCAAAATCGTCACCCGATCAAGGTCTTTAAATATCACTCAGCTCCAAAATTGCACCAAGTATGCTAGAGAGAATGAGAATGGTGGCGACCAACGTTGGGATCCAAAAGACCCAATTTCTGGTGCATGTAAAACCATGCCTCTCTTTCACTAGTTTCCCAATAAAATGGCAGGTGACCATCTTTATCATATGTCATTTCAACCATATTGAAATCCCCACAAAGCACCCATGTGGCAACTAGTAATGATTCAACAATCCAATGCCAAAGGTGAGATCTTTCAATAGCATCATTCGAGGCAAAAACATTAATAATCCCAAAGGAATGGTTATCAATGTTCAGAAGAATCCAAATCACTCGGTGCATGGGGTCAGATACATGAGTAACCACTGTAGTGTGCCACCATGGGGACAGAAGGATGACTACTCGGCCATGACTAGCCTCATGATCTGTACAGAACATCTAACTAGATGACCAAATATAACAACAAGCTAAAGAGTGCAAGAAACTAGTTACTTTCACTTCTTGAAGACACAAAACAACATTACTAGCATACTTCTAAAGAGTATTCCTAACAGAATACTTCCTAGAGAGGTCGGTGAGACCTTGAACATTCTAGGAAAGAAATTTTATTGGAGAACATCCACCATGGCATCTAAATCTGGCTCTTCCAGGGAGGAATAGCGATTCTACAAAAGTTCTGGTGAGATTGTTCCAATCTGGAAGGGAGGAGACACATGTCTCCATTTCTCATGAACATATTCTCCCTTCTCAAGAGGTTGAGAAGGGCCGCGAGAGTGCCTGAGAGAGCTCGACACAAGAGGAGACTTAGTAGGTTGAGTGATCATAATTGAAACAGGCTGGGACGTAGCCGAAGGCTTAGTTTGAGCTAAAGTGCGAGAAGAAACCTTGTGGGTTTCCATCCCCTTTGCACAAGGGTTTGAAACATCTTTTGTCAGTGCAGGGGTTTTGGAAACCACCCTGAAGCTATTGGACTTGTTTTTCTGGCTGGTAACCGTTGACCATTTGTCATCTGGTTTAGCAATAGCTTCGTCCATTGGACGGGGATTGTCAGTTTCTCATGGTGGAGATTGAGTTCAGCGGACTAACACTGATAGAAGGTATTTGGTAGATTGAAATAGGTGACCTTTTGGGTATGATGTAGAGAGCCAATTTGAATATCAATGGACTTTTTCAAATCCTATGAAAGGTCCACTTTAAGACATACTTGCTTTTGAGGGCGAGCTTGAAAGAACCTATCAGGTTTGACACAAATAACTCTCCCCAGACAGGAAACAGTTGCTTGTAGAAAATGCAAGCAAGGCAAGGGCATATCGGGGAACTCAACCTAGACTGTAACCCACAACTTGGTGTCATTTGAGATAGCAAAGTCCCAGGTCCAAGGATGGTAGACCAGCAAAGACGATCGGACATACCAAGGACCATGATTAAGGATTGCCTGGACATGACTGACTTCTGCAAAGTGAAAAAGAAAAAAGCCTTTTGTCAAATTTTGGACCATATCAAGGCGGACCCCATGGGGGACCCAAGCCTTTTGAACCCAATCTTTAAGCACACTTTTAGGGGGAGTCCTCCCAACAAAATAACCAACAAGAGTATGTTGTTCTAACCATTGACATGCAGAATCAAAATCTTGTCTGGGTAAAACCACATCCACAGGAGAATCAAAAGACTTACCTCGTGAAAGACTTTAAGAACAAATTTTTGTGGACACTTGTTCGAGGGAGAAGCCAACACCAGCAAGAACTGCTGGGTTAGATCCGGTTGGAGGCATTATAAACCCCTAAAACTGTAGTAAATACGGTCGTACCCACAGATGCAGTAAAAAATCCTGTGCCAATGGTGTGGTATGATGCAAGGGAGACCAATGAAAATGTAAACACAAGAAACCCTAACAGAGTGCATGCCAAGCCCACAGAAATCTTATATTTATGATCTGTCGTGCAAATTCTTTTGTATAAAATTACTACCTTAATAACTACATCTAGAAACATCTAAAACTGTTTTACAAGAAAATGGCAATCACTACATATAAACACACACAAATATAGTGAAATGCCAATTCACACCAAACCACCAACTTGCTTGGTTGGCCACTTCAAAGGACAAGGAGAAAGTATGATTTTCTTCTCTTAAATTCTTCTTGTTTATCCCATTCAAGATAAGGTCAAGTCACCGCAGTTACGCTAGCGCTAAAGTTTTCTCTTCAATGGTGACTATCAACTCAATAAAAACCCTTGCAATCAGAATGCTGAATAATTGATGTGGTTTTTTTCTATCTATTTTGGAAAAAATTACCACGTGTGGAGGTGGGCATGTTTTCTAATTAGAAGTCAAATTAATAAATTAGTATCCATGTCATATTTTCTGGAATCGTGACTAGAAGGGAGAGTAAGAGTGTCCTAGTGAAACAAAGCTTGACCCAGGAAATCAAATATTCTCGGATTTTCCACATCCATCATTTTAGAAGATGACAAGCATTAATGAAAATATTTAGAAGAATTCATGTTTGTGTACTGGACTCTATTTCTTTCATTGCCTAGTCAAGATGCTGGAAACTGATAGGGATTCAACAACTCATCCCTTTGTTTCTCTATAAATTGCAGCAATCAAGTGTAGTTATCTTTAGAGAGTTGTTAAGCCTTGACCTAGCATAGTAAATTGAGTGGTCCCTATATAAGGCATGATGAACATGTGGTTCATGAGTTTTGTTTGGGTATTGTGGCAGATACAGATGTTTATGTGTTCAGCCCAAAATTTGGAGGCACAATTTTAAGATCCTCACAACAATGCAAGATCTCAAGTGCGCGTGGGACCCCTGCTCAGAACTATGCTAATCAACAGATGGCAGACTGTTCTTTGAAGCATTCTGGAGGGCAGTATGGAGAAAACCTCTTCTGGGAAGAGGGAAAGAATTCTCGCCCGCAGATGCCGTGCATTCATGGGTTAACGAGAAGCAATATTATAATTATGGTTTGAATTCAGGTGCTCAAGGGCAACAGTGTGGACATTATACTCAAGTGGTGTGGAGAAATTCACAGAAGATTGGGTGTGCTCATGTCAAATGTAATGATGGTGCCATTTTCATAGCCTACAACTACGACCCACGTGGGAACTACGTTGGGCAGAAGCCATACTGAATCTACTCTATCCATCGTTCTTTCCTTTTCTTTTTTTTCCTTTTGTTCCATATATTCTGTATCGTTCTCTGTTAGCCGTTTTCTTCACATAAATCATGCATCTCCATGTCAAAATATGGTGTGATAGTTTCTCATCTAGATACCCAAATACTTCTTCTAAATGTCGAGATGCGCATTCGCCTTCATAGAACTAAATAAATTTGATGCGTGGCTAAAACATTATACTCTGTTCTTCTAATAATATTCACATTTTGTGGGTATTTGACTTGTGAGGGATTACAATTACAAGTAGTACGTTTTTTTTCCTCGTAAAAGAACACTTATGTTTAATGTATATTGGTTTAATGAATGCGTTAGAAAATGTTTAGACTCAAAAGTTCATCTAACTCAATCTCAAGTGTCATAGGTCAATCCCAAGTGTTGCAAGGGAAATCCCTAGCTATATAGACTTGATTTGATGTGTTCATATGATTTAATAGAATGTGCGCCTAAAAGATTGTTCACCTTTGCCTTCTTGATATCAATGTTTATCAAGTTAGTTTCTAAAGACACCATTTAGAAGTTTGATGACTCAATAGGTGAACAAACTCTCCTATGTCAAACCCCTTTCGTGGGTTTGATTAATGACAATGAGAAATATTGAAGACAACACAAACAAACATGTAGATCGATTAAATAATGATGACTGTATATTTGATTCTTTGATTCATTTAAAAATTGAAGTGTGCCCTATTTTTTTTAGTAATCACATGTGAATTAATTGCATATTGAATATTTTTAAATACCATGACGTAGCAACATTTCACACAAGCTTGTGTTAAGTTAGATCATAATAGATAGTAGAGGGGAGCAAGGAACTTATATTTTGGATTTGATAATTTGAATTTCAAGGCCATTCTCATATGCCTTAGAAATGAACTAGGTTAACCTCAAGCCACTTGGAAATAAACCTCGGGAATAACTTGGTAATTTTAAGGAAAGTAGTAAATATTTAAAAATAAGTGTATATGAGGATGTGATAGTGGTGAATAATGATGAATGTATGGCAATAAGTGTAAAATGGGATAAATAAATATGGATAGGGATTGGGAAATGAGCCAAACCAAGAAAATGAGTATGCCACTTGGTAATGTGTTATTATACTTAAAACTTTCCACTAAGCTGGGAAGAAAACTAAATGGGAAATGACATGGATAAGTAAATTTCAGCATTACATTTTTCTCTACTTTCTTGTGTTCTCAATTCTAACACGAGCATGCATTTCAAAGTATATGATTCTCAGCCAACATGAAAAGTAAATATATAGATTCTCATAAAGGATACTTGATGTAGTCACAATAAGAGGGTCCAATGACGGACTATCTGATTGTACAACCAACCTAGGACAGAAGCACATAAAATATAGGAAACACGATATGAGTGACACAAGTATACCCTAGGAAAACCCTCAAATAGGGAAAGACCTAACCTTAAAAGGATTTTTCATTGAATTCAAAACAAGATTACAATCCACCACAAGGGTGCATAACCTAGGTTCCAACCTCATGATAATCAATAGTATCCCTATTCCTTAAGCCATGTCTTGAACCCTTCTATCTATGCTCACCCTCTAGATATCCAACACCCATTTTCTTTATCCCTTCCAATGTTCATGGGCCACCTAAATATATCAATCGCCAACCTCTTAAATAATTTGTGTTAGCTGAAAGGTGGAACAAAGTGCAAACTCCTTGAAATGTGTAGTCATCTAGTGCTATGGTAGTTAGCTAAACCAATCAAAAATAATGGCAAATAAATGTTGTGGTTCCCAATGTATGCTTCCATAGTTCCTACAAATATTCATATGTCTTTCTTGTTCAAGTTGCAAACTTCAATTTCTCTGAATCCAATAGTTACTTTAAAATTGTGGTAGCCTACTAGTCTTATACCTCACATAGGGTGTTACATAGATCTAATTATCCTTAGACGTGGATATGTCCACCCAATATACTTCTCAAATATTATATGAATATTGCAAGTCTCAAATAAAAAATGTGCAAAATGTGACAACTTCTAAAAATACATACAAATAAACTATGACAATGTAGGATTTGTTCTATTTCCCCAAAGGATGCTCTTGCATTAGACACCCTAGGTAAGTTGAAAAGTGAGTCCCTCACTTTGTAGAGACTAGAGCAAAATGAAGTTAGTTTAACTCAGTCTTGAAAATCTGGCAGGAATCTTCCCCTACCGTTCCTCTCCATTTCACAAAATATTCTTCATATTATCTATTCATAGTGCTTTTCCAAATTCTCTTGTCTAATATCTCCTCAATTTCCTCTTTTCATTTGGTGGTATGGGTTTCTTCCCAAGATCCTCTGTACTACCCCTTTCCGAGTCCCCCTCATGATAGTGATACAAATCTACAATATTAAATACTAGAGATATATCTAATCCTTCTATTATCTCTATCTCATATGTGTTTTCAGAGTCAAACCTCTTTATAATCCATTAAGGACCAAACTTCTTAATTTTTAATTTGTTGTAGGTAATAACTAGAAATCTCTCCTTTGAGAGGTTCCTACCACAAAATCTTTGTCTTCCAGTTTTGTTTGCATCTTGTTTGTATTTATCATTCATCTTCTCTAGGTGGTCCCTAAGCTAAGTGTGTACCTTTTTCATATGTTTAATGAACTTTTTTCCTCCAAACTTATTTTATCTTCCTTGTTGATGTCTCTCATTTTCGATACATTTCTTGGATTTCCACCTTTTATAATATGAAATGATTTATTTACATACTCCTATTTACTAAATTGTTATATGCAAATTCTCCTTGTGACAAGACCATGTCCCAATTTCCTACCTTTTCTCCAACCAAGCATCTTAGTAAGTTACACATGCTCCTATTCACTACTTTTGTTTGCCCATCAATGTGTAGATTGTATGTTGAGAAAAAAATTAGGTTTGTTTTTATCTTCTTCCATAAATTTCTTTGAATGTATCCGACAAACTTAATGTCCCTATATGAAACTATGCTCTTCAGCAAACGATGCAATCTTACTAACTTTTTGAAAAATAAATTGGCTATTCTATCACATCATTACTCTTCTTACATGGGATTAAGTGCACCATCTTGGAAAACTAATCTACTACTACCATAATTGAATCATTTACCCTTTGTGTCCTTCATAGTCCTAGTGCAAAATCCATACGTATGTCCTCCCATGGCTTATGTGGCACTAAGAGTGGCCAATAGAGTCTAATGTTCTGATTTCTTCCTTGACAACATAGCAAGTTCTACATCCTTGTATATTTGTATCCAAAAGAATTTTTCATTAATCAAGGAAACAATCTTATCTATCCAAAAATATCTTGCCAGATCCCTATAATGTTTCTCTCTAATCATGCTTTCCCACATAGAGCTTCTAGAAATACATCATTGACTTCCTTTAAATAACATCTCATTTTGAATTAAGTAATCCCAACACTTACTTCAATCCATCCTTACTAGTTCTTTACATGCCTTCTATGCTTCCATAAAATTAGGATCAACCTCTTACAATTTTTTTAACCCTTCAAAACCAACAACTTCAACCCTCATTTCTATTAGTAGATTCTACCTCAGGATTAATACATCAAAAACATTGTTCAACTTACCACTCCTATGTTTTAGCATAAAGGTATAACTCAACATGAATTCTACCCACCATATGTACCTTTGACTTAACTTTGATTATTTAGGAATTACAATCCTTGATGATCCATGTACAACACAAGCTCTTTGGGTAATAGATAGTGTCTCCATTTCTTTAACACCTATATTATGGCATAAAATTCCTGGTCATGGACTGAGTAGAACCTTTTGGCATCATTCAACTTCTCACCAAAATAAGATACTCATCTCACTTCTTGGATTAAGACTTCCCAAATTCTAATGCCACTTGTGTCACAATCTACTTGGAATATCTTATTCAAATCTAGTAAGCCATATATTGGCTTTCCTATCTCCTCCTTTTCTAACAATTCAAAACTCTTGTCCTCTCCTATAGTCCATTCAAATCCCATCTTATCTCCTCTCTTTGTCTCATTTAATGATGCATAGATGCTACTAAAATATATGATTAATTTCTAGTAAAAATTGGCCAACCCATGAAAATATCTTACCTCTCTTATGGTTCTTTGTGTAGGCCACTCCACAATGACTTTTACTTTCTCTATGTACATCTTCAAACCTTTCGCTAAGATCACAAATCCCAAATATACTAATTATTTTCTCATGAAACTACATTTTTTTCAAATTTATCAACATTTTTCCCTCAACCTTTGCAATAGTAATACAATATATTCCAGGTTGTCTTCTTTGGTCTTACTAAAAATCAAAATATCATCCAAATAAACTATTATAAATTTACCCAAAAATTTTCTTAATACCTCATTCATTAACTACATAAACATGCTTGGTACATTGGTCAATCCAAAGCGCATAACTAACAATTCATAAAACCTTTGATTAGTCTTGAAGGCTATTTTCCATTCACCCCCTTCTCTTATCTATATCTATTCATAAATACTCTTTAAATCAATCTTGATGAAGTACTTAGCTCCACTTAGGCAATCCATGATATCATCTATCATTGGCAATGGGAACCTTTATCTCACGTTGACATTATAGTAATTGTTTTAGAATAAATACACATTCTCCATTTATTTTTCTTTCATACAATTACTGTGGCTACCACACATAGGCTAAAAGTTTACCATATTAGACCTTTCCTTAAAAACTCTTGCATTTTCATATTTAGTTCCTCATTCTCCATCTATGTCATTCTATGAAGTGCTCTATTTGACAAACTAGCCCCTAGAATCATGTCCATATGATGGTTGATACTCAAAACTAGTGGTCGCCCTTCTGGTATGTTGTCAGATATGATATCCCAGTATTCCTCTAATGATTCTAAAATATCTTGTAGTTATTCCTCATCACTTGTTGTTGTTCTCCCTTCCTTTAGGCATTGTACACTATAAGAAACCAAGAATCAATAAGACAATGTTGATTACCAATTTGAAGTATGTTGATAAACAATTAAGCTTGTACATATAGAGTACAAAGTTTGAGTCACTCTAGGAGTGCTCAACACAAGGTCGTTAGTTTGTTCCTCCAAATGTCGAAACAACATGCCACATACCACCACATACCTTCGAAGAGTTTTGACTAACTCTCCAAGTCGACTCATAAAGCCACCTTAGATGACTTATGACATGTTTAGATAATTACATGCATAATTAATTAAATAAGTTTAATAAATATCTACACTAACACCCCCCATTAAGCTCATCTTGGGTGAGCACAAAGAAGGATGGGTCCTAGGAACTAGGCCTGATTAGGTACCCATATACAATAAAAAATCTCTCATGAAGTGGAGATTAGGTAGAAAACCCTGTGGGGAAAAACTACCCTCCAAAAGAGAGAAAAGAAAGAACTAGAAGGCACCACCTAAAGAGGATGAACTCTCTAAATGCTGACCAATTGCTCCATATGATGTCCTGCTAGAAATAATCTTTGGATGCTCTTTGTTAAGCATCTCTAGAATCTCATGTAGTAAAGGAGAAAAAAACAATTGCTAGAAAGAACCATTGGATGCTCTCTTGTAGAGCATCTCTGGAATCTCATGTAGCAAGAGATGTAGATACTATTAGAAGAGTAAGATAAGCCCATCGTAAAGAATTACTGGAAGTTTATGAAGAAGCAACACACAACTTTTAGGTAGCAACAGGTACAGTAGAAGTGCAGTTTAGAACAAGAAAGAAGAACTGCTCAAACACGAAATGTTTGGTAGAAAATAGTTCAATGATCCTACTGTATATAGCCAATGGAAGTTCATGGAGAAGTAACATTAAGCTCTAATGTGGCAATAGGAGCATCATCCCCACTAGGGGTAAAGTGATAAAATGTGAAGTTACAAGGGAAGTGGCAACTCTTCCCAATTACACAATAATTTCTCTACTTTGAGAATCTTGAATTAATGCTTAAGTGGATGTAAACTTAATTGTCTTATTTGAACAAGTGAGTTGATATACGAAAAGTATATTTTTGTCAAGTTAGGAATGAACAAGACATTATAGATGTATCCATTACCTATCTGTATTGTTCCTTGTCCACAAACAATATGATAACAATCATCTAACAAGACTTTGGAAAT
Organism: Cunninghamia lanceolata; assembly: GCA_027924645.1. NCBI lineage: Eukaryota > Viridiplantae > Streptophyta > Pinopsida > Cupressales > Cupressaceae > Cunninghamia > Cunninghamia lanceolata. Next base: position 8,013,349 of record BSBN01000482.1, read on the forward strand.
GTTAGTAGGATCGAATGACATGAAAACCTCTGAATGAGACATATGATAAATAGCACCAGAGTGAAGAACCCATTGATTTATCTTATAATCATCTGAAGATACCATAGGAACCCAAATACACACTCCTTAATTATTTTGTGCCCCAAATTGCTTAATTGCCCCCTTGAATTAGGCACTTTATCTTGTAGTGCTATAGGACTAAGAAAGATAATTAAAATCGTTCCCTAATACTTAGCCTATTTACGAGAATGATTTCTTTAAGCAATAACCATTTTTAAAAGAACCTCTAAATATGCCCCTAATTTTAAATGCCCCAATTAAAAAAATTTGCCAAATTTTAACACAAACCAATTTTAAATGGTTTGCAAAAAATTTATAAAACAAAATATTTAGTAGCCCAAAATTAGGTCTAAGTGCTAGATTAGGGTATAAAAGTCCAGAAAATACAGGGACAGATAAAAAACACTATGGTTGTGACCAATTTGTAGATTTGGCATACAAGGGTGGCTAGAATGGCAGGTTTGAGCGCCTCTTTGTCTGAGCATCTCATAAGAGGGTCGAACACTAGTTTGAATTTGGTGGGCATTTGAGTGCCTCCCATCTGCACCATACAATATCTATCACACCTCAAAATGCCTATGTGAGGCTTTGAATGCCTTCACCCACACCAAGGGATTTATCTCATAACAGGAAACACAAACAATGTCACCTTCTTCTATGCACAAACAACCTCAAAAAAACTAACAAACTAAATCCTCATGTCTCCAAACAAACTAAAAAAAAATCTTATTTTGGCTCTAATAACATATAAGAAACCAAGAATCAATAATCCAACATTTGATTACCAATTTGAAGTATGTTGATAAATAATTAAGCTTGTACATATAGAGTATAGTGTTTGCGTCACTCTAGGAGTGCTTAACACAAGGTGGTTAGTTTTTTCCTCCAAATGTGGAGAGAACATGCCACATACTGCCACATACCTTTGAAGAGTTTTGACAAACTCTCCAAGTTGACTCATAAAGCCACCTAAGATGACTTATGACATGTGTAGATAATTACATGCATAATTACTTAAATAAGTAATAATAAATATCTAGACTAACACACACCATGGGGATTAAGGACCAATAACTATTCTCATGCCTCAGACCATCCATAAACTTCTTTCCATCTACCAAGCTTATCCTAACATTACTACATACTTGGTTCTCCCTATCTTTTAGTGGCATTAACTTATATCTTTGACCATCCCTTATTACTATGTAAATATTTGTTCTCCTATAATGTATGGCTTTCTTATAGAACTACCATGGCCTCCCCAATAGTATGTGACACACATCCATTGACATTATATCTCACAAGACTTGATCATGGTAACTCTGTATTTTGAATTTCACCTAACATTGTTCATTAACCATTACCTTATGTTCTTTCTACAACCAAGCAATTGAGTAAGGATTTGGATGCTTCTATCTCGTCATATTTAGTTTTTCAACCATTTCCTTTGATACCAAGTTGTTGGAACTTTCAATATAATTAATTACCTTTCAACACTTTCCTCCTGCTTTATATCTAGTCCTGAACAAGTTCCTTTTTTTGTACTAGTCCTTCTTCCTTAGGATGCTCCATCAAAGCCATCCTCATCATTTGTGATCTCTAGGTTCTAGGTCATCATCTTCTTCATGAGATTTTTAGGGTTTCTCCTCCACAAATGTATCTCTAGCACTACTCCCTAGCCATTTTCTTTGCTCTTGAAAACATTCAAATACTCTTTGTCATACTTTTCCACACCGAAGAAAGTTCTTGAAGGCCCTTTTTTCATTTCTCCTATATATGTCCCTTCGTTCTTGGTATCCATCTCTAAGGTAGGTATCTCCTTATTTTTTATTTTTGTTGTACTACTTACTCTCTCCTTACATTTTTGGTAAGTATCATTACTTCTTTCTTTCTACGATACACTTTATTGCCTCTGTGGTAGAAATTGTTAGGTCTTCTATCTCTTTATTAGCTTCTCCAATCATTGTATTATGATGTCTCTCTCTGGGGTCTTTCTTGATTTCCTCTCTATCAAATTTTCTAATTCTCAAACCTCTTGTTCAACTTGTCTTCTACCTTGATCACAAATTGGTATACTTTCTCTATGGCAGTCAATCTAACTAGACTTCGTTCTTCCTAAATATTCTCCTTTAAACCATTGATGTACCTCACAACCTTCTCTTTTCCTGTCTCATTATGCCTTATCCTAATAATCAATTTATGGAATTCTTTGGTGTACTCTTTTGTAGTCCTATCCATTTGTCTCAAGATTTGTAATTTTTTAGTAGTTCTAGTTCATAGTCCATTGGTAAGAATTGTCTTTTCAAATTTTCAATCATTATCTCCCAACTTTTTATCCTTTCCTTTCCATTCCTATTTCTTTCTATTTGTACCTCTTTCCACAAAATAGTAGCGTATACCTTCAAATTAGTTTTAAAAAACCTAACCCTCTCTAGATCTTCTATCTCTTCATACTCAAAATATTCATGCAACTCATTTATCCAATTAATTAGTTCTTCCAAATTTACATGTCCATAGTAGTTTGGAACTTCTATTCTAGGTTTCTCATTGATTTTGGAAGTGATGCAGGAGCATCCCTAGTTCAAGAGCAATCTTGCATCAACCAAAAACATTCACATTTTATTTTGTTTTTATTTCAGTTTGTTTCTTTCATTTTCCAGTTCAGTTCAGGCAGTTCAGTCAGCAACAGTTTCTGTATTTTGGTCCACATTCTACCAAAGTTGCATTTCAAATCTTGTAAAACTAGACTTAGCATCTACATTGATTTGTGCACAACATATCCAAAATTTAGAGCATTTGGATCTAGTACCGGAAAGCTATCACTATCATAAGATCAATTATTTTCTTAGAATAGAGCTTTGTGAGAGTCTCAGACAATTAGCTAAGGGAGAAGACTTGTGGAGCATTCCTTGACTTGTGGAGCTAAAAGACACATAAATCAATGTTCTATGGTTCATGGCCAACCTTCCCTAAGATCTGTACACCTTTCCATTCATTTACAGAGGAGTTCTTCATGTTTAGGTCTGACCTACCCGTGTACACACGTTACAGCTCTTCATCAGGGTTTGTGATCTTCCTTGGCTGATGCAAAGGAATCTTTTATTCTGAAGATGATATATATTTATGTAATAGATGCCTAGGAAAGTAGTGATCAAGTTCTTATCAGTTAGAACATAGATAGTTGAATTTGCATGAAGGAGCTTCAAAGCTATATCTTGTGCATATTCTGATATTTCGTAACTAGGCCTGTGAACCCTAATTGTAAACCTACATGTCAGTCTCTATTTGAATTCTATGATATATTGAATGATTGAAATTGGATTTGCTTCATATCTTTGATTTGTTTCTGTTATGTTTACTCTAGTTGCATGGTTTGGATAGTTCTCGTTGAGGACCCTCCTAACCATGATTACACCAAGTGGTATCAGTGCAAAATTTTAAATCTTTGCGAGTGAATTGAGCAAGGTTGGCAAAGGAATTCTATAAGATCTTGTTTGAACAGATTGCCAAATCTAATACATGTTACTTGTGTCATAACTGATCGCCAATTGTGAGGTAGTTGTCACCTTGTAGCTTGATCATCAATTGTGAGGCAGTTGTCACCTTGTAGCTTGATCACTGAATTGAGGTAGTTTACACTTGATCCTAGGAAGATACCACTAAGGAGAATCCTTGTTGTTGGAACAATGGCTGGAAGAATGGATGAGATGATGGAAATGATGAAAATGATGAGAATTTGATTGGATGCTGTCAAGGTTCCAAGATAGGCGAAGAGGATTGACACCAAGACCTAATGTTGAAAGTGATGACAAAGAGGAATTTCAATCTATTCACCAAATTGGCGAAACCCTAGGAGGTGATGAAGAAGAGGAATTAGACTAGGTCAAGATGTTGCGAGCTATTTCAAAGATTGGGAAAAGACCTAGAGTTGATGTCCTGAACTATACTAGCAATTTGAACCCTGAGGAGTTGATTGAATGGATAAATGACATGGAAGAGTACTTTGAATACGAAGAAATTGAAGATCTAGAGAAGGTGAAATTTGCAAAGACAAAGTTGAAAGAACATGCTGCTATATGGTGGAAAGAAGTTCAGTTGGATAGAAATAGAGAGGAAAAGAAAAGATCACAAAATGCGATAGGATGGTGACAAAATAAAAGAATCAGTTTGTACCTGCTGACTATGAGTTGGAACTATTGAAGAGATTGTAGAACCTAAGACAAATGGAGAAATCTATGAAGGAGTACACTGAAGAATTCCATAAGATGATCATAAGAAGAGGACATAGTGAAGCAAGCAAATAAAAAGTGGCTAGATACATCAATGGACTGAGATTGAACATTCAAGAGGAACTAAGTTTGGTGAGGATGACAACACTAGAAGAAGCATATCAATTTTCCCTAAAAGTTGAAAAAAAGTTGAATAAGAGGTACGATCAGAGACAAAAAGGTAGAGGAAGTAAATTTTAGAGAGGCAGAACATTTTCCAGAGGAGAGAGATCTTATGCAGAATAGAACAGACAAGAGAACACATTCAAGAAAGAAGATAGAGATAATAATACATATCAGAGAGATGACAGAAATGTCTACCATAGAGGAAACCCTAGTCCATACTGGAGTGAAGGATATAGAAGAGAAGGAAGAGGACCTGATAGAAGAACATTCAGAGGAACTTGTTTCAAGTGTGGTGGTGAAGGACATAGAGCATTTGAATGTAATCAAGGGAGTACAAGAAAGAGGACAAAGAATAGTAGAAGAGCAGCCTATGTGGAAGAAGAACCCATTAGATCACCGAGTTCAGTTGGTAAACCTGAGAAAGGAGAATCACTTGTGATGAGGAGAGCACTATTTCAAATAGAGACAAATGAGGAATGACCACAGAGGAAAACTTTGTTTAAGACTAGATGCAAATCAAGAGGTAAATGTTGTAAAGTTGTAATTGATAGTTCCAGTTCAGATAACCTAGTTTTAGAAAAGATGGTGACTAAGTTGAAGTTGGAAAGATTGAAACACCATAATCCCTATCAAATAGCATGGATTCAGGATGATCATAAGGTAGTTGTGAGTGAGCAATGTCTGGTGAAATTTTAGATTGGATCATATCATGATGAAGTATTGTGTGATGTTATGCCTATGGATGCTTGTCATATTTTGTTGGGTAGACCTTGGCAGTATGATAGAAAAGCTATACATGATGGGAGAAATAATACATACACTATAACATAAAATGGAAAGAGAATTACCTTGATTCCTTTGGAAGATGATCCTAAGAGTGAAGTATGTGAGAATGCTATAATTTATTTGGTAGATGGAAGAAAATTTCTAGATGGTTTGAGACATGAGAATATGTGCTATGCCTTGATTCCTAAGAAACTTGAAACATTGAAGGAGGAGACTAAAGAATCACAGCTGAAGGAGATAACTGAATTGCTGATAGAGTATGAAGATATCATATCAGACAATGTACCTGAAGGATTACCACCAATTAGGAGTATCAGTCATCACATGGATCTTGTACCAGGAGCTAGTTTGTATAGTAAAGCAATACACAGAATGACACTGACAGAAAATGAAGAACTGAATAGACTGATAC